>CM028678.1:0-1254166 GCA_016760335.1 Gastrodia elata | reverse complement strand
AGAGGTTTGATAGAAAAAGAAATGAAGATCTTCATTTAATGTTTATTAATCTTGAAACGACTTATGATATGGTATTAAGATAAGTTTTTTGGATAGCTTTGGAGAGAAATTGAATTTGTGTAACATTTATTGATGTTATTAGATTGCATCTAGGCTTTTCTTTCAGTCCAATCTTATTGCATTAATTATGAATGTTCTCATTATGCACATTCAAGAGGAAGTTTTTTGGTGCATATTATTTGTAGATGACATAGATGACATTCTATTATTTGGTAAGGCTAGGGATGAAGTTCAAGCAGAACTTGAGTGATGAACTACTTTAAAATTTAATTTTTTTGTCTTAGTAGATCTTAAATATATTATATAATGTAAATTTAATTTTAATAGAAGCCTTAATCTTGATAACATGACTATTGTGAGCCATGTGATCAAGAAGAGAGATTTAAATACCTTAGTTCAACTCTTCAAAATGATGGCAAAATGGAGAGTGATGTGATTAACTGGGTCCAAGCTAGTTGTATGAAATGGAGGAACTTTTTTGGAGTATTTTGCAATTAGATGCTCCTCAAAATTAAAGAATAATTTTATAGAGTAGCTATATGAAAAATTATGTATTATGGGCTGAATATCGGCCAACAAAGAAGAAACATATCTATAAAATAAGTATTACAGAGATGAGGATGCTAAGGTGTGTGAGTGAGTATACTCGTAAGAATTGAATGAGAAATGAGTTCGTTTGTAGCAAAGTTAGAGTGGCTCTAATAGTGAATAAGATTAGAGAATATCATCTTAGATGATTCAAGCATATTTAGCGTAGACCATTCATTGCCCATGTTAAAAAAAATGAATATATACATTTTGTCCATATTAAAAGTGAATAAGGAAGATCAAAAAAACATGGGAAGGAACCATTATTAAAGATCTTCTCTATTTGAAGCTTAGGGAGGGGCTTCTATATGATCATGCACAATGGAAATAAAGGATTCGTGTAGCCAACCCCGCCTAGTGGGATTAAGGCTCGGTGTTGTATAATTTTATATACAAATTATGAATCATTAATTAATAAAGCATTTTTTTGACAACCGAGCTAGGTCGGGTGCGGATTAATTAAGCTTGCATTGAGCTTGAATTATGTGCTGGGTTGGGTTGAACGGAGTTGACTAAATTTTTTTAATAGAAGAGTGAGCTTGAGCTTTTGAGATTGGGCGCATCCCCGGCTTGTGCCCATGTCTACTCTAGATGACACATAAAAGGGGCTGTGACTTATTAGTTTTAAATTGCATAATATTAAAATAATTATTGTGATTACAATACAAAACATTAACACTCAAAAAGCTAGAAGACCAGAGTAAATAGACAGACACATTCGATTATTAGATAGTTCGCTTTAGACTTAGATTCATTACTTAGATCACCTTCAATTTAGGATTTTCTCACAATGCCAAAATGAAAATTAGTGTAAAGTTATAACTAACAATTCGGTTTTATCTTATATTTGTCATCAAAGTTGTCATTGACTAAGGATTTCCTAAATACTAAAAAATATCTAGCTTTTACCGAAGACAAGTTAGAAAAAAAAATGTAGAAATGAAAATTGAAATGATCTTACAAGTATTCACCCCACTTCCAAAGCTCTAATTTTTTTGCTTTTTTTTTTAAACACTATTTTTTGCAGAAATGGCTCCAAATATATCAGTGGGATATCATGAATTTCGTGGAAGTTTCAGGTTTAAAGTCGAGAGAATCAAAAGTTATAGAAATCTAGCCTTAAAACAATTGTGATCATATTTATAAAGTATAGTGTTAGTTAAAGAGGATCATTGAGTGATCATCCTGACATTATTGGGTGATGTTTTGAATTGGAAACTCCAACGGCTAGTTTAATGTAGTGGAAGGTTCAAGCTAGTATATTACAACTGGGATGATTGAGTGACCTAATGTGAATTGCTGATCAAGATCAATCGTTTTGAATCTAATTATTTCAAAGGTCTATAAAACTTTGTGGCTATATTAATAGATTATTGAGCGAGTTCAAGACAGAGCACTTCGGTAGAAGATTTTGTTTTCTTGCTCCATAATTTTTTTCCCAACCATGTTTATATCTAGTTTGTAGCATTATGATTTTGTTGATTTGCTCGAAATTTCTTTTCAACTTAAATCTTGATGTGTTCGATTTTCTCGTTGTTTAGTTGCCATGTTCTTTAATGAGGCAAGTAACAATGTGCCTTGTGTGAGGACCCGGTGCCAGATCAGCGGGAGCAGATCCAGCACCGGTTTGTGGTGATGTAAAACAACAAGTTCTCTAGCCGCATGATCATATTAAGTGATTTAATAGACATATATGGACATCAAACATAATTTATTTATTTATTAATTTATAAGTCCTGATTATAAAGATTAAAATAAAAGTAAAGTTGCAAACTTTTTAAAATATAGAGTCAAAAAGGAAAGCGGTGGGTTAGCAGGTAGCAGTATCAGCACTGCTCAGTTCTTATCACCTTTCCTCTAGGACGAATTCCTAATCTGGGCACATTTCAAAAGTGCGGGCATTCGAATACCAGTTAGTTGTGAAATTAAGTGCTGATAGATGTCGTTTTTACAAAAGTTAAATAATAAGCAAAATAATCAATAATTTGATATGAATAAAAGCTGTATGAATTTATCCCTACAAGCCTGTTTCAATTGTACTTGAAATTTAGCATAAATTAATTGCAATCACAAAAATAAATACAGAATTTTAGCGCTTGATATTTAAGCTAAAATATAATTTTGTTGGGCAAGTACAAAATCAAAGAAAAGGGGGTTTATTTTTGTGTTACATATCCCAACTTCCCTCTATACCTGCCCCTTCAAAGGCTTATCAGTATAGGCTCCTTATGACTCCCAAAGTCAGACAACCCCGTCCTAACAGTTGTTTGATCAGACAAAAAGTATAAATCAACATGGAACTCTTGCTTCTCACTTATCCAAACTTGTTTATATATCATTTTATGTGGCTAAAAAGTACTTTTATCAAATTTGTGTGATGCTGAGCGAAAAGCATATTTAAATAAGAGTAATAGAAGACATCTGGTACTTTGTTCTATATGTTCAAAAGTTCAACAGTTCAGATGAGTAACAGCTCTCTCAATCTGCAATTAATTTTTTGATATTTTAAATTAGCCTTTTTAGCTAATATTATTATTTTCAATTCTATTCTATTTCTCTTTCGTTTTCTCAATTTAATAGAAGTTCTTATTTTTAAGTTACTGATGTGATAATAATATTTATAATAGCATTTTTATTATCATTTTAATAATAATAATGATAATAATAATATTCGAAAGAAAAGATAGAATAGAAACGATTGCAAAAAGTAATAATGACAGAATAAAAAATGTTTGAATTAAAATAGACAGTATGGAAGTAATAGTCATTTTCTAGCATTTGTACTATTGTTCATTTTTAATTAATGACATAATATAGTAGTATATTTATTAATAAGAAATGAAATAAAGAAAATAAAATATTAAAAATCTCGTATCGTTTTCTTCTTATTTTCCTTTCTCTTAAATTTCTTTTCTTACATGGATTGGAGTTGCTGAAAAAGATGGAGGGAGGCCGAACGTGGCGGAAGGTAGCTGGCAGGAGGTTGCTTGGGCTGGCTAGCTGCTGGCAGGATGGCTGGCTGTTGGCCAGCCGAGGGAGGGCTGCAGCTGGAGGGGCTGCTGGCTAAGGAAGGGCTACAGTAAGAGGGGCTGCTGGCTAAGGGAGGGCTGCAGTAAGAGGGGCTGCTGGCTAAGGGAGGGCTGCAGTAAGAGGGGCTGCTGCTGGCCGGCTGCTTGCTGGAGGGCAGGAAGGAGAGGCTGGGCTACTGGTGATTGTGGGAGAGGGAGGAGAGGGCTGCTGCTGTGTGGGGAGATGAGGAGAGGGCTGGGAAAAGAAGAAAATAAAAATCCCTAAAAATATCATTATAATATTGGCTAAAAGGCTAATTTAAAATATTAAAAATATAAATGCAAATTTGATCAAACTGCTGAACTTTTAAACTTAAAAGAACAAGGTACCAGGTGTCTTTTATTTTTCTTATTTAAATATGCTTTTCTGCTCAGCATCGCACACCTTGATAAGTGCTTTTAAAAGTCACATAAAATGATATATGAAAAAATTTGGATAACTGAGTAGCAAGGTTCCATGTTGATATATTTTTTAGTCTGATCAGACAACTACTAGGACGGGGCTGTCCGATATCGGGAGTCATAATGAGCCTATATTGGTAAGCCTTGAGGGGGCAGGTATAGAGGGAAGTTGGGATATGTAACACAAAAGATGAACTCCCTTTCCCTCGATTTTGTACTTGCCCAATAAAATCATGTTTTGCGCCAGATAACAAATAAAATTCTATATTTATTTTTGTCACTACAATTATTTTTATGCTAAAGTTTCAAGTAAAATTGAAATAGATTTACAAGGATAAATTCATATAACTTTTTATTTCTTGTCAATTTATTGATTATTTTGCTTATTATTTAATATTTGTAAATGTGACATCTATTAGTACTTAGTTTCACAACTAATTGGTATTTAAATGCCCGCACTTTTGAAATGTGCCCAGATCAGGAGTTTGTTCTAGATGAAGGGTGCTAAGAACCAAGCAGTGTTGATATTGCTTCCTGCTGAATTATCGCTCTTTTTGACTCTTTTTAAAAGTTTATAATTTTTGTTTTATTTTGATCATTTGTAATCAAAACTTATGAATTAATGAATAAATGAGTTATGTTTAGTATCTATATATTTGTCTTTTAAATCACTCAATATGATCCTGCGGTTAGAGGACTTGTTACCCAAAAACTGGTGCTGGATTAGCTCCCGTTGACTTGGCATCGGGGCCTCACAACACATCTCAAATATTTATGACACCTTAAAATCTAAATACCTGTTATGATTTACGACAGCGTCTGCCTTCCTATAAACTTTGCTCATTATTTATTTCGAAGGAGATGAAGTTATTAAACGTATGCAAAATCATAGTGAAGATTGCTGAGCTCGCAATGAAGATCATTAAGCTCACCATGGAGCTCACAGTGAGGGTCACAGAGCTCAGATTGAAGATCACAGAGCTTGGTAGGAAAGGAGAAAAAATAGCAGAGAAGATCTCATGATACAGCTTTCCAACATGATGTGCGATGAGGAGAAAAAAGGTTGTGGAGAAGATTGCACTCTTTAACTTGATGCTGAAAATTAGCAGCAGAGATGATCACATTGGATTGCAAAGGTAAAGAAAATGAAGTTTGCTGAGTTCAACTGGGAAAAAAGTTATAGTGCTATTCAGTTAAAAAAAAGATTGCAGCTATCTTCAGGACAAACAAAAAAAAGAGGAGCATTATAGTAGAGAAAAGATCCCGGGTGTTGTCAATCATAGTGGTAATAAAGGATGTCAAATGAAAAGCCTTCAGCAAAAGAAATGGAGCTGGAGAAGAACGTTATTTGAAGAAGAAACTTGAAGTAGAAACTCAGAAGGTTAACTCCTATCTCGAATATTTGGGGTAAAGTCTTCAATGATTATTTCTTTGTTTTTATCCCACACTATGAAATAAAATATTCTTTATTTCCCATTATACTGCAAGGCTGAAGGTAAAAATGGCAACATAAAATGAAAATGTTAAATTGGGATTGATTACTCGCAAGGCTGATGGTAAAAATGGCAACATAAAATGAAAATGTTAAATTGGGATTGATTAGGGCTTTTAAAAAAGAGATGAGAAACTAATTTGATCATTTTAATAAGTTTGGGACAAAATTGTGCATTTTTCAATAGTTAGGAGGTTATTTCAAAAATTAACCCTTTATTAATGAGATTCTAGGCCATCTTGTACTGTACTATAGAATCAGATACAAGAAAAGCAATCATTAGCTTAACAAAATTTATAAACAAAGGGTGTTGCATAATTGCATCCAAGCTTTTGAACCTTTTTTTTATTGAACAAATGATTTTTGAGCTTGTCCCCTTCCTTCGATTATTCAAATCATGCCCCAAAAGCTCATGGAATTGTTTCATTGCCTTTGCTTGTCCCAATTTGGTGTACTTTCTTTTGTTCAATAATCCCTGCCTAAATTCTGGAAGTCTGGTAAAAGTGTTAAAGTCTCATTTAATTGCCCCACACAGCCCGTTAGAGTCTTCATTTTCTTCACCCCTTTCTTACTCCTCTCCTCTACCTTGTGCTCAACTCTCTTGGTCGTGAGCATGATCAGTTTCAATTTCATGCTCTCCCTTGGGCCCCTCTTTTTATTGGGCTTACTGGATGCTGCCTTCTTATTCGAGGAATTCCCTACTACTTGGTTCACCTCCCTCTTTCGGAGGGACCTTCACCACTTTGTGGATCAGAGATGCTGCCCTTTGCTTCTTAAAAATTCTTCCTTAATATGAGCATATATATAAATACACACACACATATATTGTAAAGACCTACTTAAGTAATAGTAAGTGAAACTCCTAAATATCAAGACGTCTTTTCAGATAACGGTGGAATTCCTGATAAGAACTCCAAAGTTAAGCGTGCTCAGATAGGAGCACTCCCAGGATGGGTGACATGCTGGGAAGTTATCTTCTGAGGGCAAAATCGTGAGGCCTTTCTGGCCAAAGCGGACAATACCTTGGTGCTTAAAAGTTTGGACTATTACAATTGGTATCAGAGCAGGCCATAGAGTGTTAGATAGGAGCTAAGTGCCATACAGGACAAAGTACCACTTCATGTGAGCAGTCTCTTAAACCTATGATGGTTAAGGTGCTACATGGTTGTGGGTACCTCTTGTGCCTGTATGGGTCACCTCTAGTCCCATCTACTCAATGGATGGTTCTTGGATCTGTGTGTGGATACTGCCGAGGACGTCAGTTACTTAAGTTGGGGAGATTGTAAAGACTTACTTAAGTAGTAACAAGTGAAACTCTTAAATATTGAGGTGCCTTTTCAGATAACAGTGGAGTTCCTAATAATAACTCCAAAGTTAAGCATGCTCAGATAGGAGCACTCTCAGGATGGGTGACCTGCTGGGAAGTTATCTTCTGAGGGTAAAACCGTGAGGCCTTTTTGGCCAAAGCGGACAATACCTTGGTGCTTAAGAATTTGAGCTATTACATATATATACACACCTCAATTTTGTATATGCACACACACACACACATTGTATGTGTGTGTGATTTATTTAACAAACTCTGAGTTGGTGAGCTTTGGAAGGCTTAGTTAAATTGTTTAAAGTATTTTGTGCCCATTTGATACGTTGACCTTTAATTCTCAACTCTTGAAAATAACAGGATTGAGCACAGTGAGACAATTGATTTCCTTTATTTTATCTATGTATTATATCAAGGCTGATGCTTTCACTTTTTCTGCTCTTAGATATTTGTAAGTCACATTGAGATAATATCCTCAAGGATCTGTTTTATTGATATTTAATCTGCTCATTGTCGCTGCTGCATTTATTTTCTTTAGGAGCTTTGCAAACACTTCCATGCATCATTTGGGTGCCAACAATTTTTTCATAAACCTGTCACTTGCTTTCATATATGCTGATACAGATTAATAAAACTTTATTAATCTCATAATGTGTAAGGGATTGTGAGTTTACAGCTTTTAAATGTGAATTCATGTTGTTCATGATGTGTAATCATAAGACCTGCTAATTTTGAATTTTTTTCATCAATTGTTGTATGTCTGATATCTAGCTTACAAAAGTTTTTTTCCCGTAATTTTGATAATTCATTTTTTTTTTATGAGTCTGATTAATTTGTTTCTTTCCTATTATAATGGTTATTCAATTCTTGATATGGAACCCATAGTTTGACTTTGGCTAGTTTATTGACAGCAAATTATTTTGTCTTCTGAGTTTTGAACTATTCTTATTTAAAGTTGTTTCCCTTTTTTAGCAAGTTGAGTTCTCTAATCTCCATGTGTTACTGTAAATTTTGCATATTCAGAAATTAATGTGGAAATTAAACAAGTCAATTGCTAAAGAATTACTACCCACACAACCTGTGAACTTCACAATTGAACCATGGTGGGGAGTTTGTCTGGTCAACTTTACATTGGAAGAGTTTAAGGTATGATTTCTAGAAAAATTAAAAAAACTGCTATATAATGATTAATTTGATATTAACTAATTTTTGTTTTGTCTTGAAAATACTTACTAGCATGCAAATCTTGTGGAGATAGTGAATTTTTTTTTCTTTAGAAACTAACTGAAGAAGAAATGGTAACCATAGACAAAGTTTGCAAGGAAGAAGCAAATTCATTTGCGCTCTTTGATTCTAGTATTGTGAAAGGTCTCTATCGAAGAGGGTTGGTATACTTTGATGTCCCAGTGTATTCTGATGATCATTTCAAAGGTATGATTTTAAAATTTAGAAACTTCTTTTATTGGTTGTTTTGCTTAATGTAGCCCTGTGTTTATCCAGCTAAGAACATTTTCAATTAGCCAGTTTTTCTATTGAACCTAAATCAAATTTCTTAATGTTGTTTTTTATTTGTTAATTCTGGTATTGTTTCTTTTATTGTAGTCTGAAGGTCAAGGGTTTGAATTATTAAAATTAACTCGCTGGTATGCTATTATCATATTTTTGTTAATAGCCTACTTAAACGTTGGTGTTTAATGTCTCCTGATATGCACCTTTACAAGTGCTAATTTTCTTAGGCCATTCTTTTGCAAGTATATTGTGAATGAGGTTCCTCCAAGTGAAGTGGATTGAATTTCATTTTACATGTGCGTGAGAAGGAGACTTGTGAGGGAATAACATTTGTAAAAATAATAAAAATGTTTGTGTGTATATTTGTATATTTTAATTTGTTTTTGTACATTTATGAGTGTATGAAAGAAATTGCATTGTATTGAATTAATTAAAAAGATTACGAACCAAAATATGAATAATACAAGGACAGGTGGGGTGTTGATTATAGATGAGGGAAAGGGATTAATAGAAGAAACTTCTTTGATAATTATTTATTATAAATTTTGCTATCAGAGCCTTGGCACTGACTTCACCATTAATTGAATTCATGATTTGCTGATTCATTGAATATTTTCAAAATTTCTGTGCTTAATTTGTTGTGATTGATTAGCTTGGGACGATACTTATTGTTGCCATTTTTGCTGTGGCAGCATCATGAATTGGTTCTTTAATGGTAAATTTATCGACATGGAACTCTTTTAGATGGCCTCTTGCATGAGCCTTTCATGTAAAGACTCAAGGAATTGATAGTAATTAGTGTTGTTATTATGGTCATTTTGATTGAGACAATTTAGATCTGTCTTGGTGTTTAGCGGTCTTTTTGATCAAGAAGGATGATAACACTCTTGGCATCAAAGAATGGAAGATGAAATTGGGATGTTAAAATCTCATTTAGCTGCAAAAGATACTGATTTTTCTTTCTCAATTGTGTTTCTTGTTTTATTAAATTATGATTATTGTAATTAGTTTATGGGTAAATGATTGTTTATTCAACCCTTGCTAAAATAATAATTATTGCTTTCGATTTCCTATTGTAAGTTTTGCAAAGTAAGAGATTTATTAGACTTAATTCATTTTAACCATAGTGTGAAGATCAGTTCATTTTAATCAATATTTGGTCAGCCTTAATAGAAATAATTTTTTCATTGTATTCTGGGGTTTTATTTCTACTGCTATTTACTTGGTTTTTGGATCTAAGTCGAATGCCTTTTTTTTCCTCTTTTTTGCATGACTTGGCATTTTTTTCACTTGTATCTTTTCCTCAGTTTCTAGGTTGGAAGGGTTTGTTTCTAACAGGGAGCAGTCTTATGAAGATCCTATTGAAGAGTAAGTTGGATCAAAATGGAATGTATATGCTTCGTTTTTAGATTATTTTGACTGTTAAGAGGTAGATCCTAACTTCAGGAACATTGCTACAGATTACTATATGCTGTTTTTGTAGTTTCAAGTGAGAATGCAACTGTTGCACAATTGGCTTCAACTCTTCAAGCTGACCTTTTTCAGCTGCAGGCTGCTGCTTCGTTTGCTTGCCGGTTAGGTTGGGCTGTAAAGATTATAAATCCAGAATCTGTTCTCTTAAATTCAAATGTTGCTGTATCATCTGGTACTCTTCTCAGTGATGATGAAGACGGTTCTACTGTTAGTATCTGCTCAGAGGGTGCACGTGGCCATGGTCTTGGGATAGAACAGAATAGGCCTCTTTCTGAAACAGCTCGTGTAGCTCTTGTTGTGGATGCTAATATAACTTCCTATCTGATGATGGGCTCCATTTCACCAGGTTTAATACTTGTTTTATCATTTAACTTTCCTTGTTACATTTTATGTTTTTTATTGCAGCTTTGCAATGCATGCATTAGTTTTAAGGTCTGAATGCTTTACAGTAAATCAGACGTTTTGTATACTAGTAGATACTCATGAATGATTAAGTTTATCCATTCATCTTTAATGATCAACATAAATAGCACATATTTATTTGTCATATTTCCACCAGTAGAAATTTGTATTTATGAAATATTTGAATTTAATGTTTATTTTTTCATTTATTTGGAAAACTTTATACAAGTTATAATTCTCTACTTGTGGAAATGATGACTGGCCTAGGGTTTTCATATTGATTGATTACTGAATGACCTTTTGTTTCCTCAAACCAGGCTGACAGCTCCTCTTCTTACCTCTCTTCTTCTCCTTTTCATTCCTTTTTTATTCCTCGTACTCCTTATTTCAACACCTGGATTCTGCTTTTTCCTGCTATGTGCCTTTGAAATAAATGAATTCTGTCGGAGATTTGAAAAATTACATAGTAGAAGGGATTGTGGAGATAAATGAAAAAACATCTTAATGAGAGGTAGGGAGGCAAGGGGTAATGATGATGCATCAAGAAGGAATCTTAGTGGGAGAATTCCCAAATGCAAGACGACATGAAATCTTTATTGCAATTTAGCATCTCTTTTTTATAATTCAGACTTGAATCTAAACCTTACAATTACTCAAATAATGTAGCGTTGGCTGGCTTTACATTTCATTGCAATTCTAATTTTTGCTCTACTACTGAGGGTGATATTTGGATCATGATGATCTTATTGCTTTACATGTTGAAGTGTATCTCAATAAATATTTCCTCTTGATCTTAATGCCCTACCATGGCAAAAGTCCCCTGTTTTGGATGAGATGAGGGTACGGTGGAATTGGTCAGAGGCTCAAGTTTTTATTCCATTGTACTTCTTTGGTTGTAATTGTTCAGCGGAGGTGAGTATTGTTCGGACTGCATCTTCTAAGGCTCTTTCACTTGGGGCGGTGGCTTCACTTGGATCAGTTTTGCATGTTAAGGGATGCAGGCTTAGGCTTCTTCATTGCTTATTTTTGTCTAGGTAGAGGTCGTATTTCTCATTGTATAGAAAATACTGTAGCTATTGTAAATTCATTGGTTTTTAAATGATGTGGTGTCTTGATTCTCTGCATTAAATTTTCTATCATTGATTGACATGCATCATTTTTTTTATGCTTTGGTGTCATCCCTAATAAATTTTTATTCATCCTGATTTTCAGTCTCATTAGTAGTTTTTTTCTTCTTGATTTTGTATTTTGGGTAGAAGGAAATTTTGAGTGCGCCGTCTCTAGTTTTGCTTGTTGCTCACATTTTTGGTTGGTAGCCCATTTTGATGCAGTGGGCCTTGGCTGCTATATAGGAAATTGAGATATTGAGTGGTATTTCATATCAACTTGATGAATTATTTTAGGTGAATTTATCATACGAAGTCATGTGTTTTGTAAAATAGAAGGCTTATGATCAAATGGAAGCATGACAAATGATTACGCTTGTATATAATGTAATATAAGAAAGATGAAGTGAGAAATTATAAATGTAGACGGACAAGAGTGAAATCGTGAGAATTAGGCTTGAGTAATTGTTTTGACATGCACATTTGATGCTAAGATGCATCTGGAACATAAATAAATAGATTTATGTATGGAAGAATTAGTAACTTGAGTGCTCACTAGAGTAAACTTGGCAGAAGGCGTGAATTTTACTTCACATTACTTCATACCATTTAGCATGAGTAACTCAGAAAACCAACTTTAAATACTGACGGTAAGGCTAATGATGGCGATGATAATGAATTTTAGGATTTTATTAGTACACTTTATTACACTATGGTTTTGTATTTTTTTTTGCTGAATTTAATTATTGGCCTTTTTTATTGACTGAGAAACCTTTTTTACAGGCTTGAAGTCCCATGCTGTGACATTGTATGAAGCCGGGAAACTTGGTGATGAAGTTATTGGAGATCTTTGCAAGGATCTAACTACTTTGGAAGGGAAAAAATTTGAAGGTGAACTACAGGAATTTGCCAATCATGCATTTAGCCTTCGCTGCTTTCTAGAGTGCCTACAGTCAGGGGGGATTGCTACAGAAGAAATAATTGACAATGCTAGCCATCAAGTTGATGTGCAGCTCACCAATTCTCTGACTTCTGCCACTCTAACTGAAGTTGACACTGTTAATGAATATGCTGGGATAAAACCACCTGATGATCAAACTCTTAGGTCTGATTGTAGTCAGCAATTTATGGAAGTTGATTCCTCTGTCAATGAATCTTGTTTACCTGGCATCAAGCATGATTTTCATTCTAATGCTTCTTTTGACGGTGATGCGAGCACAGAAGTTATTGTTGTTAAAAACAATCATGGCAAAGTATCATGTGATGGTTCAATTACTGAATTGAAGATTAAAAGGAAATATCGAGTAGATATTCTTCGTTGTGAAAGCTTGGCGTCCCTTGCAACAACAACACTGGAACGATTATTTCTCAGGGACTACGACATTATTGTTTCAATGATTCCTCTCCCTTCCTCTTCAATTCTACCTGGTACTAGTGGTCCTATCCATTTCGGTCCACCCTCTTACTCTGCAATGACTCCGTGGATGAAGTTAGTATTATATACGACAATGGGCTCTGGCCCTGTCTCAGTTGTTTTGATGAAAGGGCAAAACATACGGATGCTCCCTGCACCACTAGCAGGATGTGAAAAAGCGTTGATATGGTCTTGGGATGGATCAGCTATAGGTGGGCTAGGTGGAAAATTTGAAGGGAGTTTGGTTAGTGGTAATATTCTTCTGCATTGCTTGAATTCATTGATTCAGTATTCCGCTGTGCTGGTACAGCCTCTTAATTTGCATGACCTAGATGAGTCCGGAAGAATCATTATTGTTGATATTCCATTACCTTTGAAAAACTTTGATGGATCTATTGCCCACGTTGAAGATATGGGATTAATGCTAGAAGAAAGTGAAAGATTAAATTCTTTATTAGATGAACTTTCTGGCAAATTTGGGTTGTGGACAGTAGGTTATGTTCGCCTTTTAAGGCTTCAAAAGGAACAAAAACTGAATCCCTTCACACACGACAAGGATAAGTTTGAATGGGTTCCATTAAGCATTGAATTTGGCATACCGTTGTTCAGTCCAAAATTGTGCAGCAGGATATGTGATAGGGTGGTTTCATCATGTTTGCTTCAGTCAAGCACACTAAGTGAACATCACGAGGCAATGCAAAACCTAAGAAAGAAGTTAAATGAAATTTGTTTGGAGCATCATGCTACAGGACCTACAGCAAAAATGTTTTACCAGAGATACCAAATTGAGGAATCACCTCATCATTTCATTAATTATGCTAGTGGACGTTGGAGCCCCGTGCTAGATCCTTCAACGCCAATATCTGGTGATGTGAGTGAACACCAAAGACTTAGATTAGCCCACAGGCACAGATGCCGTACTGAGGTCCTTAGTTATGATGGAAACATTCTCAGGTACCTTTTAGCCGTATCTTACTTTTTAATTGTATTACCTAACTTACAAGTTCTTGGATATTCTAGCTTTTTATCTAATTTCATTAATTCAATGCATTTGCTAGTGACTATGTTAGTAAAATCTGTCAATATATTGCAATGATAAGATCTCTAGCCTGTATGTGTAGAAGATGATTGTGCTAAGTATGCATTAAATAAAGATTATTGCTTTTAAAATGTATTAACTTGCACATATGCATATCTTAATTGGAAGCCTCTATTTATAGTTAGATGCCAAGCAACAGTAGTATATAAGCCTTCAAAATATTTTCAGAATTAAAAAAAAAGTATAATTGTGATATTGCATTATCTTCCATGACAATTTGATGTTTGTATGCAGTAAATAAAATTAGGGTTGCCAAATTTTGGCATGACACAAAGCAGACAAAGAAATTTGGGTTCGAGTTAGTAAGATTTTAATTTAGGTCAAGTTCAAAAACAGATTTTTTAAAATTTATGTTGGGCTCGGGTCAATCCAAATAATTTGAAATTAACCTGTTTTATCCTACACATCTCAACTCACAAGCCATAAGGGATTGCAAGCTTCATTATAGTTCATTTAAATATGATATGGCATGAAGAATTGAGGTGAGAAGTCCTAAAAGAAAAGTCGTGACTCGCGTGAAGGCTCCCATTCAACATTATTTTCTCTCAACTTTCCAATGTCTTGTCTCCTTCCTGCTCACACCCAGGTTCCAGCTCAATATCGGTGTCTCTGATTATTGATTACCGAGAGCTTAAGAAACTGGCATTCATAAAAAATGGCAATATAGGTGTAGACCAGCAGTTCTGTGACGAACATCTCTTAGCACGAATATTGTCTCTTTGTCTTTAATGCAATGGCTCTTTCCTCTATGCAATGAGGATCAAAGATTGCCTTCTTTATTGCCTTCTTTAGGTCAAAAGATTTGATTTTTTTATTTATTGTTACTCCATTAATAGATCAAGACATCCTGTATGCTAGTTTTCATTTAAAGACTTTTTTTTTATTATGCTTTGCTCATTTTGTTTTGAACACTGAATTTTTTTTGGTTATGTGGATCAGTTTTGGGTTACTTAGGTTGGGGGCAGGTTGGGTTTGGGTCCACAAAGCTGATATGGTTTAGCAATTGGTTGGGTTCAGGTTGGTGTATTTTGGGTTAGGTCAACTTTTGGTTGAATCCATACCCAACCCATTAACTCGTTTTGACAACCTTAAATAGAAAGTTATTACCTTGAAAATTAACTTATTTTGGGCTTCGGATGAGCATTCATGAGGAGATGGCTGTTATACCAACTAGAATAAATCCAAAGATGTTAAGGGCTCACTTGAAGGGTTGTTTCTAAAATTTCTAGAATCTTTCAAGAAATTTCTAATGAGTAGTATAAAAATCAAGTAATGTTTATTATATCTTGATATGTGGGTTGTTTTAAGCAAAAACTTGTATGATTAAACTTATTGCAACATGAATCCAATGATGTTAACTGAGATGTTTGAACGAGAAGATAAATAAGAAAAAGTGCATCATGATTTGGTTAGTTTATGAAGTGATTGATTGATAACTTCTCATTAATTACTTTAGATATTATAGGGTATAATATGCTAAGTGCATGAAGAAGCTTCCTTAATGTTTCTGTGATTAATTAAACAATTTCAAATATTTTTATTTAGAAAGACTTTGCCAGATGAAATTTCTTAAAGTTTTTTATTAATCAAGAAACTCTTATAAAATTTTCTCTTGAATATTTAATAGAAGAGAAGTTCTCTTGAAACTTACTTTATTTGGTCAATGAATATTTATGAAATTGACTTCTTTGGTATTATGTGAAGCTTGAGAGATCACAAATAATGAATCAAATAAGATTTGATGACATAAACAAGCAAAGACTTCTCTTTGATATTTTCTCTTTCTTTCCTTTGATTTTCAAAAAGGAGATTACTCTGGCACGACCTTTGTATGTTGGCGATTCAACGAACATAGATTTTGTGTATTGTGCTTTCTTACTTATCTATTATGTATTTCAATTTCTTTCTTGTGAGATCATAGGTGGTGTGAAGAGTTCCTCTTCTATATATCCAACAACTTTTATCAGAGTGTTAAGTTTTTGAACACATTTATAGGGGATGATAAAAAATGGGAAGGTGAAAATCGACATATTTGACAGGAAGAACTTTAAATCCTGGAGAATACTATGGAGGAATATTTCTATCAAAAGTTGTATCTACCGTTGTCCAAGCAAAAGTTGGATAAAAATATTGCAAGCAAATTTGGATCTATTGTATCGACTTGCACTCGGGATTGAACACTTAGCATTAGCTTAGAACATGTTCTTTAACATCATTAATGAGAATACGATAGCTGAATTGGTAAAAGCATCATCAACATACATGTGAAGCCATCAATATTAAATAATATATATTTTATGTGGTATTTATTAATTCAAAAATGAGATGGGTATTTGTAATTGATCACATAAATGAGTTGATCATAATTTAATTAAAATATGTAATATCCATATTTGAAGATCAATTCAAAGCGTTAATTATGTTATCTCATCAAAGAGCTGGTCAGCAATAGTGATTGTAATGTGCTTTTCATTGAGAAGTACGAAGTTTAAAACTAAATGATTCAGAAACATGAATCTTAGTGAGAATATCCGCAGAAGAGAATTAGGGGAAATATGTAATTTTGGCTGAATATTATGAGCAGGGGGGAGACCAACTAAAGAGTTAGGGAAGGAAAAGTTATAAATCAAGATAAGAGAGAAAAGACAAACTAGAAATCATAAGAAAAGCATGCTGGAACTACTATAAAATACTTCAAAATTAATGTAGAGTGCCAAAGAAAAACATGAACCATCAGTAGAATGATGATATAATATATTTAACTTATGAGAGGAAAAGTCTTCATTCATCTGAATTGGGATCAGTGGTAGTATTGAATGTTCTCTCATTTATCTTAGTTATTGGCCTTAAGCTTTCTCTTAATGTCACCTCTCCCTCTTTTATTTTTACACTTTCACTGTCAGTTATTTTGTTTATGCATGTTTAATCCCTTTAATATGCAGTCTGAACATATTTACAGGGACTCATGAATGCTCTGTTTTTTGTATGGAGACCACAATTTATATGCATTGACTCTCAATATTAATAATTTTTTTTTCTTTGTTTGATTAAAAAAAAGTCTATGGAGCTCATAGGTTTCACAATGTGCTATGTTGAAAGTCCTATAAAGTCATCAATGCTCGGCTTAGGTGCATATTTTTATTCCTCGCATTATAAAGAGTTGCTATAGAATTATATTTTAATGAAGTTGTTAAAATTTATTTATCGGATGACTGGTTGTGGATATTATGGGAAAAGGAGGGGTTTAGATTATAATAAGAATTTTGATGCACTGGATTTTGTAGGGGTTGAGATATGTCCCAATACTTAGAAGAAGCTTTTTTAATGAGGCTGATCGATAATTGTGGCTATATCATAATATGTGGTATTGAATATTAAAAGTGCTTTAGTCATGGCTAGAGGCAAGGTGAACATTTTGTGCTTGACTGCAAATAAAAAGGATTTGGTGGTACTTGCAAATCATAGAAGTTCTAGGCTGTGGTATCAAAGGACAGGAGACACAAGTGAAAAGTGAATAGAAATGATGAATATACCGAATCACGTAAATTCTGTATTTGTGTGTGCTTGTTTCATTCTTGTGTTTGCTTCAATTTTCTTTCTTGCGTGATCTTACACAGTGTGAAGAGAAGCTCTTCATGAAGTATTTATCCCAACAATTGGTATTAGTGTTAGGTTCAAGAAAACAATTGTTAGCTATGGCTAAAGCACGGAAAAGTGAAGATCAACATGTTTGATGGGAAGGACTTCGAATTCTAGAGGTTGCAAATATAGGGTTACCTATATTTAGAAGATAAAACCGAAAAAGATGGAACATGCAGATTGAGTTTGTTTAGATCGACTAGCACTTGGAGTTGTGCCCTTAACCTTAGTGTGAAATGTGGTATTCAACATTGTCAGCAAGAACATGATGATGGGTTTTATGAGAGCAGCATCAAACATGTATAAGAAGCTATCAGCATCAAATAAGGTATATCTTATGTGCCGCTTATTTAATTTAAACATGGGTGAAGGAGCGTCTATGACTGACCACATAAATGAGTAAAACATAATCACGAATCAATTAGAATCCTTAAAGATTATGTTTGAAAATGAGGTCATGGTGCTAATTCTTTTATCTTCCCTACTCGAGAGCTGGTTGGTAACAGTGACTGTGGTGAGTAGTTCATAGGGGAACTCCAACTTAAAGTTAGATGATATCAGAGATATGATTCTAAGCGAAGATATTCACAGAGCAAAAATTACGAGAATCATCTAGTTCCGTCTTAAACGTTGAGAGCAGAGGAGGACCAATTCAAGAAGACAAGGGTGAGAATGTTACAGATCCAAATTAAGAAAAAAAAGCCAAACAAGATATCGAAAGGAGACACTTCAAATATCAGTGCAATGCACCAAAGAATGACAAAACTCAAAAAGATGATGATTCAGCATATTCAATATGTGGGATTTTGCCGATGCCTTGGTGTGCCGTGTTAAAAGCCCTATAGAGTCCTGCATTTTGGGCTTAGGTGCATTTTTTTATTCTACACCTTGCAAAAATGATTATATAGTTATGTTGTAGTGATGTATGAAAAGTTATATCTAGTGGATGATGAATCTATTGATATTGTGGGAAAAGACAAATTTAGATCAGAATTGGAAATTGAACACGTTGAATTTTGCAGGAGGTGAGATATATTTCAAGTCTTAAAAGAAATCTTATTTTTATTCTTCAGATCGATATCTATGGCTACACCACAATATTTGGAAATGAATATTTGTGAAGTATAAAAGGGTTCCATGGTAGTAGCAAGAGACAAGAAGGTGGGAATATTGTTCATGACTTTAGATGACAAATTTAGTAGCGATAGTAGATAGTGGGAGCTCAAAATTGTGGCATCAAAGACTTGGCCATATGTTCTAAAAGGGGATAAAGATTATGGTATCTAAAGATAAGCTTACAGATCTCAAGTATGTTGATTTGGAGATATGCGAAGATTGTTTTCTTTATGAAGAAGAGTCAAATTCATGAAGGGCTCAAGGACAATCAAATCAAAGAAGCTAGAGCTGATACATCAGATGTTTGTGGGTTAGCCCTTGTTCAATCATTGTGAGATTCATACTATTAAGTCACTCTCATTGATGACTCAACAAGGAAGGTATGGATATATTTTTAAAAAAATAAATTTGACGTATTTACTACTCTTTAAGTTATGGAAAGCTGAAGTTGAAAATCAAACCGGGATAAAAGTCAAATGCCTAAAGTCCTATAATAGTGGAGAATATGACAACAATATGACAACAAAGAATTCAAAAGTTATTGCTCAATGCATGAGATTTGTATGATGAAAATAGTAACTGAGAGACCAAAGAAAATTGGTGTTGCTGAGAGGATGAATAGAACGTTGAATGAAAGGGCGAGAAGTATGAGATTGCACTATGGGATATCAAATATGTTTTGGGCTAATGCAATCAATCTTGCATCTTATCTAATTAGCAGAGAACCATCAATTATATTAGGATATAAAATTCTAAAAGAGGAATGATCAAGAAAAAAAGTAAATTATTCTCATTTAAAAAAAAAATAGTTTTGTTTCTTACGTGTAAATTGATTATGATGGAAGATATGAACTTTATGTAAAAGCAAAAATTGTTCTTATCGATTATATGGATCTAGCTATTTTGGTTATCAAGTCTGGATTAAAATAAAAAGGTCATAAGGGACAAAGATGTAAAATTTGATGAAAGCAAGCCTTGCAAAGATTATCATTTGGGAGAGTCAAAAAGCACGAAGGAAGAGTTCAAAAAAGCCATCCTTGAAGACATCGATACTGAAAACGTACAAATAGTTCAAGAGAACTTAAATGTTGATATAGATGTTGCAGAGCATGATTGTACAAGATGCTTCAAAACCATTCACTACATTACAGTTAAGATTATCAAGATAGTCAAGACCAACAGAATGATCTTCTTTATCATTATATTGTCTATTTTTGATAGAAATGCTTTAATGAGAGCTGTACAAGCTGAAAATTATGTCATGTGGGAGCAAGCTATAAAAGAAGAAATGAGTTCTTTGTAGAAGATTAAAACGTGGGTGCCAGCTTCAATTCCAAAAGGTAAGAATTCACAGCAAAACAAATGGATGCATCGTATAAAAGAAGATATAAATCTAGATTGGTAGCCAAAGGTTTTCAACAACTGCACGACATTGACTATACTTAGGTATATGAAGTTCGATCATTGTAGTTAAGATGGCTACAGTAAAAGTAGTGCTCAGCATTGTTGCAGGTGAAGATTTACATTTGGAGTAATTAGATGTAAAAATTACTTTTTTACATGGAGATCTAGAAGAAGAAATTTGTATGGAACAACTTGAAGGTTTTATTGTTTAAGGAAAGCAAGATCTTATGTGCCAATTGCAAAATAGCTTGTATGGGCTTAAGCTAACACAAAGACAATGATATACGAAGTTCGATCATTTCATATCAAAGAATGGATTTACAAGATGCGAGATTGATCATTGTTGCTACTTCCAGATATTTGCAGTTTGATATTAGAGCGTCGGGTTTGAGAAAATAATTGTGAGCTATAATTGAGTACGAAAAGATGAAGATCGACAAATTTGATGGGAATGATTTCAAATTCTAGAGGATGCAAATAAAGAATTGCATGTAGAAGAAGAAATTACGTCTCCCTAGTTCTGGATAAAGCTAAAAAAATGGAAAAGTAGATTAACTTCTTTTAGATCGACAAGCGCTTGAATTTTACACTTACCTTAGCGCAAAATGCGACATTCACCATCGTCAATGAGAACATGATGGATGGTCTGATGAGTGTTATCAAATATGTATGAAAAAGTTACCAGCATCAAATAAAGCATATCTTATACGTCTTTTTTTTATTTAAAAATTAGACGGTGGTATGTGACTTGCCATATAAATGAGTTCAGTGTAGTCTCAAATAAATTAGAATTCGTAAAGATTACATTTGAAGATGAGGTTAATGCACTAATTCTTTTATCTTCCCTTTCGGATTGCTTGTTGGCAACAACAATTATGATGAGCAGTTCATCGGGGTGCGCCAACTTAAAGTTAGATGATATCAGAGACCTAATTCTAAGTAAATATTCGCATAATAGAATTAGGAGAGCCATCTAGTTCTTTCATAAACATTGAGGACCAATTTAATAAGGCAATGCTAGATAATTATAAAGTCAAATGATGGGAAAAAACTAACAAGATATCAAAAGGAGAAAATATGTTGGAACTGTAATCAAAATGGACACATCAAATATCAATACAACGCACCAAAAAAGGATAGAATCCACCAAAAAGATGATGATTCAGCATGTTCAATCAGTGGGGATTCTGCTAATGCCCTGGTGTGCTGTGTTGAAAGTCTTAAAGAGTTCTGGATTTTGAACTCATGTGCATCTTTTCATTCTACTCGTTGCAAAGAAATATTATGCAATTATGTTGTCGGGATGTATGGAATAGTCTATCTAGTGGATGATGAACCGCTTAATATCGTGGGAAATGGCGAAGTTCAAATTAGAACTGGAAACATAGCACACTGAATTTTGCAGGAGGTGAGACATACTCTAGGCTTTAAAAGAACTCTTATTTCTATGAGATAGATCAATAGTTGTGGCTACACCACAATATTTGAAAATGAATACTGGAAAGCATCAAAGGGTGCCATGGTGGTGGCAAGAGGCAAGAAGGTGGGAACATTGTACATAACTTCGGATGATTAAGATTTAGTAGCGATTACAGATAGTGGGGCCTTAAAATTGTGGTATCAAAGTCTTGGCCATATGAGCTAAAAGGGGATGAAGATTATTGTATCTAAAGGTAAGCTTTTAGATCTCATGCATGCTGATTTGGAGCTATGTGAATATTGAATTCTTCGCAAGCAAAGAAGAGTCAATTTTTCGAAGAGCTCAATGACAATCATATCAGAGAAGCTAGAGATGATACATTTAAATGTTGGGGGCCAGCCCTTGTCCGGATGACAGGTTTAGTAGCGATCACAGATAGTAGGAGCTTAAAATTGTGGTATCAAAGTCTTGGCCATATGAGAGAAAAGGGGATGAAGAATATTGTATATACATGTAAGCTTACAAATCTCATGTTGTTAATTTGGAGCTATGTGAAGATTGTATTCCTCGCAATGAAAGAAGAGTCAAATTCTCGAAGGGCTCAATAACATCCAAATTAGAGAAGTTAGAGTTGATACATTCAGATGTTTGGGGGCCAGCCCGTGTTCAGTCCCTTGGAGGTTTACATTATTATATTACTTGCATTGATGACTCAGCAAGGAAGGCATGAGTTTATTTTTTAAAAAATAAATATGATGTATTTGCTACTCCTAAGTCATGGAAAGCTGAAATGGAAAATCAGATTGGGATAAAAGTTAAATGCATGAAGTCGGATAATGGTGAAGAATATGACAACAAGGAATTCAAGAATATTACTCAATGTGTGATTCGTATGCTGAAAACAATACCAGGGAGGTCAGAGCAAATTGATGTTGTTGAGAGGATAAATAGAACATTGCTTATGAAAGAGCAACAATTCTGTGGCGCTCCCGCCCCCTCCTTGGTCCTGCTAACACGCATGTTAACATGATTACGGTGGGGTGATCGTCACCGCAAACCCCTCACTTATCATTTGATTATGTCTCCTCCATAATCCACTAATAAGGGAAGGATGTGTCATAAACTGAGCTGAAATTTCACTAAATGACTATACAAGAATTTCAGAGTGCGAAAGCAAATAAAAATTAGCATCCATTTAACTATAATGCAGAAAAGAAATAAATTCAACTCAATAAAATATGCAGTAAAAAAAATACAATCAGAAACCTGTATTATTACAATATTGAATTAAAGCTTACTGAAAGCAAATAGAATCTCAGCCTCATAAAATATAAAAGAGCATCCTAAGGGTCCTCGGCAACAAGGCAATCCTCCTCCTGATTCTGCTCCTCTCCTAGTGCTACATCTACAAACAGCTCTGAATCTAACATTATCGGTTTCACGATGTCAGGGCCCCAGCCAAAAAAAGAGAAAAATATTGGTTAAATAATTGTCTAAGTATATTTTAGACTGATATTTTCTTGTATTTTTTGATATCACAAACTACCCTAAGCAAATATGAGCTACAAAGCATCAATTGAAAGTATTAAAGCTATAAACCATACATTTATAACTTAAAACAAATTGTGAGGTAAAAAAATATACATCAACCCAAAGCTGCAAAAAAGGTTAAATAATTTATATGTAAACTGCTAAGTACAAGAAATATTCTAAACAAATATGATCAAATTTACTTATGTTGATTTTCTGAATAAAATGCAATATAAACAAAACTGAATTGAAATCTAGCACCTAATATGCTTGCACATAAAATTGAAAATGCTGAAAATACTATAAATACTGAAATACTGAATTGAAAAATATTGAAATTGAACTGAAAACATTTTTTAACTGGACATGTGCCTAGCTTAGTCCTACCATAATAGAAAATTGGTTAAACTAGCCACTGAATCTAAAACTGAAGCATCTAGGACACTAATGGCTAGATCAATAGCTAAATATATCCATCTAGGACACTAATGCCTGGGAACTAAATTGAACTGCATTGTATTGTATCTCAATATCAAAATTGTAGAGATGGACTAACTAGGGCACATTACACTGAATTGTTATCTAATTTACTGATTTATTTGATCTATCTGACTTATCTAATTCATTTATATTCATGACTTGTGCAATTTCAAATCTAACATAGAACATTCATCAAGTATTTAATCTAATATGCCAAAATAATTAATGTTCAAAATAAGAAAGTAATGCGTACAAAATAAGGTATAAGCAGTACTACCCAAAAATTTGTGATATCACTTGTTTTCTAATTTAATCGTTCTAACTAATCTGAGATTATGCGAGCTCAGGATCTCTAACATCCTATTATCCAGTATAAATTCAGACCTACGGTCTTATAAGGTTTAAACAATTAGAACTAATCAAATTCTAATTTAATTCAATCAATGACGCCTGCATAAGTTTAATAATAAATTAATCATCTTAATTATTGAATTTAATAACTCAACCCAATCTTGATTAAGAGAAATCAAGATTCGAAATGAGATAATGTCAATTGCATGAAGGATCAAGTCGGATCGAAGCGTACTTATCAACGGCTGCGGAGGTTTTGTTCGACAATGATGGATCCATTTCGGCTTGATGCTTCTGATAAATTCTAATGGCAGCGGGGATCAATTTGGCATTCGATCGAGTAATTAGATGGGGATTGGAAGCGGCGAGAAGTTCGACACCGTCTGGACTCTGTCGCGTGTGTGCCACGCGTTGCGAGCTCGGTCCATCTCAGGGACGATGGATCCCAGCCGTCATATCCGGACGGCTGGATTGATCATATGGCAGATGGACGGCGTGCAGACGGGAAGACGACAACCGTTAAGTTCATTTAAAAAAATATTATTTACTTAATTAAATTCGATTTCCTTAATTAAATTAAATGATTAATCGGTTTTTGAAAAATTCAAATAATTCACCCCTAGCTGTTTGAAGGGTGAGGAACACAAATACGAAGTCGGATTTTGATTTTGACGAGTATTTAATTATTCTATTTTTCATGGTATTTTAAACATATTAAAATATTTGGAGAAAATCCGACGACTTCCAAACACTTCCAAAACATCACTCCTAGCTAATTTGGGGGTAATGCGCGCAATGGCAAAGTCGGATTTTGAATTTGAGGTCAATTTTTAGATTTTTTGGATTTTTTAGAATTAGGGCTTGGTTCGATTAACTCTTGATTTGGATCAAAATTTCAGGGTTTGCTCTTAATGATTTATTAAAACTATTATAATGAAGATCAGGACCTGGTTTAGTCTTGATTGATTTTGGTAACAACCTTGTGTTGTTACAGACTCCCTCACTTAAGAATGATGTTGTCCTCGACATCACTTAAGTAGGAATGACGATGCAGGAATAAAAATGATAAAGAATAAATAAGGAAAGTTGAGGAACTACCATAATTCTTAAATAGCTTCGGGTACTTTGGTCGCATATCTGATTCTTTCTTCCAGGTGGCTTCTTCAGGAGAATGATTCTTCCACTGAACCTTGTCCATATGGATTGATCGGCTTTTGAGTTGCTTTTGATCCTTACCCAGAATTTTGATAGGCTCTTCAATAAATGGTAGATCTGGTTGGATTTCCACTGGGGGATGTTGGTAAGGTGATGAGGTCCTCTTAAGCACTTTCTGAGTGATGAAATGTGGAACACATTGTGCACCGCAAAGAAATCATCGGGCAATTCTAGCTTATATGCTGAAGATCCAATCTTGGACAGAATCTTAAAAGGTCCAACATATCTTGAACTGAGCTTTCCAGCTACACCAAAATAATAAATACCTTTCATTGGGTTTACCTTTAGGTATACGAGATCACCTGTTTGGAACTGAAGAGGATGATGATGAGTCATGGTACTTACTCTGTCGGTCATGAGCTGTCTGAATTCTCTGCTGAATGTGCCTAACCTTCTTATTAGTCTCTCGCACTAATTCAGACTCATACAATTGGACATTTCCAGTTTTAGACCAAGACAACGGAGTAGAGCATTTCCTCCCATACAACACTTTAAATGGAGCCATTTTATAACTTGATTGAATATTGTTGTTGTATGCGAACTCCACAAGAGGGATATGATCAACCCAAGAACCAGCGAAATCTAGAACACATAGCCTGAGCAGATCTTTAAGAACTTGAATTACTCTTTCAGTCTGACCATTAGTTTGAGGATGAAAAGTCGTGCTCATAGCTAGAGTGGTACCCAGATCCTGATGCACTGCCTGCCAAAACTTAGAAGTAAACTTGCTGTCTCTGTCAGATACAATTGACTTGGGGATACTGTGCAGCCTGACTATTTC
Source organism: Gastrodia elata (assembly GCA_016760335.1). Lineage (NCBI taxonomy): Eukaryota > Viridiplantae > Streptophyta > Magnoliopsida > Asparagales > Orchidaceae > Gastrodia > Gastrodia elata. The sequence goes on along the minus strand of CM028678.1, from coordinate 1,228,296 downwards.
TTTGATATAAAGCTTGGCGAGTTTTTCGATGGAATCAGTCTGACAGATCGGGATAAAGCATGTCGATTTGGTAAGACGATCCACGATGACTAAAATTGTGTCAGCACCAAATTTTGTGCGAGTAAATCCCATCACGAAGTCCCATCGAGATGTTAAACCACTTCCATTCTGAAATTTCCAACGGGTGCAAAAGTCCACCAGATTTTTGGTGTTCGACCTTAACCGGATTATAGGCGTGTCATTTCGCAACAAATTCAGCTACGCTCTTCTTCATGCCAGGCCATCCGAAAGATTGCCTTACATCTTGTTACATCTTCGAGCTTCCTGAATGGACCTGATATCCATAATTATTCTATGTTTCATCTAATATGTCAAAATAGTAAATGCTCAAAACAAGAAAGCAATGCGTACAAAACAAGGTATAAGCAGTACTACACAAAAATGTGTGATATTACTTATTTTCTAATTTAATCGTTCTGACTAACCTGAGATTATACAAGCTCAGGATCTTTAACATCCTACTATCCAGTATAAACTCAGAGCTACGGTCCTATAAGATTTAAACACTTAGAACTAATCAAGTTCTAATTTAATTCGATCAATGATGCTTATATAAGTTTAATAATAAATCAATCACCTTAATTAATGAATTTAATTACTCAACCCAATCTTGATTAAGCGAAATCAAGATTCGAAATGAGATAATGTCAATTGTATGAAGGATCAAGCCGGATCAGAGCGTACCTGATCAACGGCTACGGAGCTTTCCTTCGACAGTGATGTATCCACTTCGGCTTGATGCTTCCGATAAACTCTAATGAAAGCGGGGATCAATTCGGTGTTCGATCGAGTCATTAGACGGATCTTGGAAGCGGCGAGAGGTTCGACACGCGGTTGGACTCCGCTGCATGTGCGCCACGTGTTGCGGACTCGGTCCGTAGCGGGGACGATGGATCCCAGCCGTCAGATCCAAAAGGCTGCATCGATCAGACGACAGATGGACGATGTGCAGATGGGGAAACAACAACCGTTAAGTTCATTTTTAATAATATTTTTTAATTAATTAAATTCAATTTTCTTAATTAAAATTAAATGATTAATCGGTTTTTGAAAAATTCCAATAATTCACCTTTAGCTATTTTGAAAGGTGAGAAACGTAATGGTGAAGTCGGATTTTGATTTCGACGAGCATTTAATTATTTTATTTTTCGGGATATTTTAAGTATATTAAAATATTCGGGGAAAACCCGACGACTTCCAAACACTTCTAAAATATTACCCCTAGCTAATTTGGGGGTGTGATGAGCGCTATGGTGAAGTCAAATTTTGGATCTGAGGTTAATTTCATTAGGTCATTTTTCATATTATTTGGATTTTTCAGAATTAGGGCTTGGTGCAATTGACTCCTGATTTGGACCAAAATTTTAGAGTTTGCTCCTAATAACTTATTAAGACTATTAGATTGAAGATCAGGACCTGATTTAGTCCTGATTGATTAGGATAACAACCCTGGGTTGTTATAAGTTCTCATTTATTATGTAGCTTATCTAATCAAAGGATTGTTAGTTCTATTCTGAAGAGGAATGGCCAAGAAAGGAGGTAGATTATTCTCATTTAAAAGTTTTCAGTTGTGTTTCTTTACATGCACATTGATTCTGATGCAAGATATAAGCTTGATGCAAAAGTAAAAAAAATGTGATCTTATCGGTTATATGGATCCAACTGTTTTGGTTATCAATTATGGGATGATCAAAATAGAATGGACTTAAGGGCCAAAAATTGTAACATTTGACAAGAGCAAATTATACAAAGATAATCATTTAGGAGGGTCAAAAAGCACAAAGGAAAAGATCGAAAAAGCCATCCTTGAAGACATCGTACTGAAGATGTACAAAGAGTTTAAGAGAACATTGATACGGAACCATTTACTCTATTTTACATTTAAAAAGGTTATATAGACAACCAAGACCCACACAACTAAAACGCTTTAATTAAGCTGACAAGTTGAAATTTCTATCAAATGGGAGCAAGCTATGAAATAAGAAATTAGCTTTTTGAATATTAAAACATGGTATTAGCTTCACTTCCACAAGATAAGTAAGCTCTGTAACAAGTGGGTATATAGTGTAAAATAAAATATAGCAGTAAGAGAAGATATTAAGTCAAATTAGTAGCCAAAGCTTTTCGACAAATGCATGACATTGACTATACAGAGGTATTCCCTCCGGTAGTTAAGATGACAATAATAAGAACAATGCTTAGCATTGTGCTTGTTGAAGATTTACATATGGAGCAGCTAGATGTAAAGATTGCCTTTTCACATGGAGATTTAGATGAAGAAATTTATATTGTATAACTTGTAGGATTTTTATTATTTCAGTAAAGCAAGATTTTGTGTGCAAATTACAAAAGAGTTTGTATGGGCTTAAACAAGCATCAAGACTGTGGTATATGAAGTTCGATCATTTTATGTCAAAGAATGGATTTACAAGATGTGGGATGGAATTTGGCCTTCAAACCTTTTGAAGTAGCAACAATGATCGAACTTGGGAGCTATTAGGCAAATCCTTGGGATGGAATTTTTAGACAAAGATCTGAAGGACACCTGAAATTATCTTATTAGGAGAAATATGTTGACAAAGTGCTGATTAGATTTCACATTGAAAGGTCAAAAAAGCACTGAGAGACTCCTTTAGGAACCCATTTTAATTTGACTGAGCAGTTACGATTTAAACACATTGGCAGTTTGATGTATGTTATGGTGTGTACAAGGTCATGCAGTGAGCATTGAGTCACTTTATGGAAAATCTAAGAGAGCTACATTGGGAAGCAGTCAAATAGAATTTGTAATATTTAAAAGGATCTTAATGTATGACCTTTTATTTTAAAAGGAGCAAGCTAATTTTGAATGGTTATTCAGATATTGATTTGAGTGGAGACCTTGATGGTTGAAAGAGCACCAGTGAATGTGTTCACGCTTGGTGGGACATTTATTAGTTGGATGTCATGATTTCGGATGAATTTTATTTTTTCAACCACTAAAGCCGAATATGTGACAGTATTAGAGGAAGGTAAAGAGATTATATAGTTGAAGAGTTTCTTAAAGGAACTGTGTTAAGAATAAGACAACAATACATTTTATTATGACAGTTAAAGTGCCATTTATTTAATAATATTCTACGTAAGAACAAAGCTTATACAGTTACGGTATCATCACATTACAAGTTGATTGACAATAGAACCCTTCTATTTGAGAAGATACTTGGTGCAAAAAATTCTACAAATATGCTAACCAAGGAGTAGCCATCTAAAAGCTGAGGCTATGCACCACCTCAGTTAGCCTCTAGAGTATTTGATGATTGAAAGCGCCACATCCAAGGGAAATATCTTCATATAAGAGGAAGTTCAAGAAAGAGAAAGTTGATGATTGAAGAAATAGTCTCCAAGTGGAAGAATGACTAATATGAAGCTTTCTTGAAACAGTCACATTTTACCACGACAACCACTTGTAACCGAGAAAATTTCAAGTAGTCTCGTTCATGAAAAATTGATCAGATTTGTTGATCGGTGAAACTTCTACTTGATTTTCTTTGATTATTAAATGAATTAGAATGCTCTCATGAAGCCACCTTATTTAATCAAGAAAATTGTCATGAAATTTTCTTCTTAGGAACTATTTGGTATGAGATAATCTGAGTGTAAAGTAATCCGATTACAGTATAATCTGATTATTTTACTGTTGTTTGGTTGTTTGTTTAATTTATGTATGAAAGTTAGATATCTCTGTTTGGTATGCAGTAATCTATTGAGCATGATGCTCCGAGCAATTTAGGTAGTAAGATTACTCCCGTACCTGAAGTTTATGAGTAGGACAATTTTTTACAAAAAACTTAAGGGCTAATGAGAAGTATATTTCAGCTTATATTTTACCATTTTTCTAAATCAATTTTTTTTAAAATATATTTTATTTGAATAATATAATTTGCATATATGATTTATGTTGACAATTATATCATACAAATATATATAATATATGTATGTATATATGCATATTAACGACAATAATGTGTAAGCAAAAAAAGAATAAATTTTATTGATAACTCAAAAATAATTACAATGCATTGAAAAATTTAATATACAAATTTAACTAATTTAACTAAAAAATTATTAACCCAAGGTATATTCCTAAAAGGTTAACAAAAAGAAATTACAAAATTCAATATACACGATACAACAAGACTTCTGAATCCTGATGATGTCCGTGAGCAAATTTTATTTTTTGAGCCTACAACAAATACAACCAAAAAATAAAATTAGTAGTAATTGAATGCAATCTTAAATCGCAAGCATAATTTAAATAATGTACAATATTACTTCTTTTCATGTGACAAAATGACTATATTACGTAACATTAGAAATTCATCTGCATCTCGAAGCATTTTGTTAGTAACAAGATATAACAAAGAGTCACCTGTTTGAAGAAAATAGAATACTACCTAAAATGTTTAGAGGCTAACTATTTGCTCTTTCTAATATATTAGCTATACTCTAGCATCACAAATGAATGTGTGCAACACATTCCCAACAGCGCAATGTATTTCAGTATTGTTTGATGATATTAGTATATCTCATGGCATGTTGTTGCTAAACAAAATTTCAAAGAACTGCACCTAATACTATAAAATGAAGTATGACCCTTAACTGTTTAACAAATTGAAGAGGACATTTATATAGCATTATAGTCCAAGCTGCATCACATATTTTGTTGTGGCGACAAAGTCCCAGCAACGCAATGTTTTTAAATGCTTAATGATGAGAATAGTGGAAATCAAAACATATTTTTAATGAACACATTCTCATCCTAATTCAGTAAATTGTATCTATTATAATATCATAATTTAACAGATGTTAAGTATATGTTCCCAACAACACAATGTGTTTTAGTATTGGTTGACTGCATTTTTGTTTTTCATAGTATATTATTACTCAACACAAATTCAGATAGTTGTACTTAATTCTAACAAATGAAGTATGAGCTGGACTGTTTGATGAATTAAAGGTGGTAGTTACATAACAATGTATTACTAGCTACATCACAAAGTCCCAATAGCACAATGGATTACATTATTGTTTGATTGCATTGGTGTATCTCATATAATATTGTTACTGATCACAACTATAGAGAACTGAACATAATGCTATAAAATGAAGTATGACCTAATGCATTTAACGAATTAAAGGTGACATTTGCATGGCATTATAGGGTCCAGTTGAATCGCAAAGTCCCCGTTGGCTCGTCAATCGCAATCCTCGTTGTTTGCGGCTCTTGAAGTTGGGGATGATTCTAGTCCCCTAAGATGGAGGCTCCTTTACTGGAGAAACACCCTGAAACACTGCCCCATCCTTCACGACTAGCCCCTCAACCAAGTGCTAGCTCGGTGGCTCGGGGACTGTCGCCCATGTAGTCTTGTATACTTCATGACTTAGTGGATGTGGATTCGGTGTCATCCAGTCCTCCTCATAGTGTGATGGCACCGCTGGCTATAGTGGCCGCACCGCTACAGATCAAAGTAGCAGAACCGTCGTCTCGTATCTTACGGCCACGACACCGAGAGCCGTCGTGTTCTCAATAAACGACATCCTTGCATGGAATTGTTGCGGTGTTTGAAAACCAGCGACTCAACACCACCTTCCGCCTCTTATCTCGGAGCGCAAGCCGGGGTTGTTTGCATTACTGGAGACTCATGTTGGATCATTTACTAGCCGTGATGTGGATTGCCTCTTTTGGCGACATTGGAGCTTTGCGGCCCAGCCTTCTGCAGGATGCTCAAGAGGCATCATTCTTGCTTGACAGGAGAATTTCTTGCAGTGTGGAGTGCACCTCTGTTGCATCCAACTGATCCTTGCCACTTTGCGGTCGGCGACCCGCTTCTAGTTCGGCGCTACTTACGCGTCCACTTATTTGTACCGTCGGGGGGAGCTCTGGCAGACAATTCTTGTTATTCGGGTGGAGGGGTGCCCATTTATTCTTGGTGGAGGCTTCAACTGCGTTCTCTCCTAGGTGGAGAAGTGCGGTGGGAAGGAGTTCAGAGTGATTAATGCTCAGATGAATTTTCGGGAGATTCTTGATATGTGCCATATCCATGACCCAGAATTTGTTGGTCCACCTTCACATGGAACAACAGTAGCTTTTGATCATTGTCCTATTTGAGAATGTTTGAACCAGTTTCTTCTCAGCACAGAGACGTTGGATCTTTTGCCTGGGGTAGTCGTGCACCATCTTCCTTAAGTAGCTTTCGATCATTGTCCTATTTTTTGACAGATGCTTGATTAGCTTCAAGAATACTGGAGTGCGTTACAAGTTTGAGGACACCTAACTTCTATACCCGGAGGCCTTCTCTGTGGTGGAGAGGACCTGGGAGCGATTGTCTCGTGGCTCGCCATCTTCAATCCTCAACCACAAGTTAGCACGCACTCTCCGGGTAATGTTACCTGAGATGATCTCCCGGGAACAGGGCGCTTTTGTTCCTGGGAGAGATATTAGTGAAAACTACTTCACAGTCCAAGAGATTCTTATGCGACTTTGATATTCCACCTCGAAGGCTGGTCACATGGCTATTAAGGTGGATATGGAGCAGGCTTACGACCGTATGTAGTGAGATTGTCTTCGGATGGTTCTACATTGCTTTGGCTTTCGGCAGAGATGGTCTGACTGGACCCTCCAGGTGTTCAGACCCCCAAGTTTTCTGTACTCGTGTATGGGCAACGACTTGGATTGTAGGCAGGCGGGGTTTCAGGCAGGGTTGTCTGCTTTCTCCATATTTGTTCATTCTGTGCTCAGAGCTTTTCTCTTTGCTAGTTCAGTGACAAGAGAGAATTGGTCGCCTGATTGGGGTCACCCGTAACCGGGGCAGGCCCATGCTCTCCCACCTTATTTATGCAAACGATCTGATATTTTTTGCTCCAGCCTCTGAAGCGGGTGGTCGTGAGGTGCAGTGGATTTTGATTGAGTATAGTAGTTGGACTGAACAATCTGTGAATTCACAGAAATCACAGATTGTCTTCAGTGGGTGAACTCTGGCTTATTGCTAGTGCAAGATTTCCATTAGTCTTGGGTTCAAGAGAGGAGACTCTTTGATGTACCTTGGTGTCACATTGACGAGCAGACTGCCTTAGTGAGCTGATTATTTAGGGGTGATTAAGTAGAGGTTAGAACCAGGATTGACTCTTGGAGTAGTTGACATCTTTTACTAGGTTAGAGCATACTTTTGATTGTCTGTTCTTGCCATGATGCCGAGTTACTTGATGATGGTAGCTCCGATTCCAAACTCCTGGCTTTTAGAGATCGAGGCTATCCTCCGTAAGTTTCCGTGGGAAGGAGCAGAGAGCAGTGATCTGCAATATGCCAGATGGCAGGAGTTGTGTCAACCTTTAGCTATTGGTGGCCTTAGCATAAGAGATCTGTGAACTTGGCAACGAGTCCTTGTGTCCCTCGCCATACTCTCAGCTATGTTAGGCGTGAGGACCTTCTATGAGTCCATGCGATGGAGTTCCACTATCACCATAAAGGTGAGGAATTCTCGATCCATCGGGCAGATTCTGCAATCTAGAGGATTTTGGGTTATGGGTGACCGATTGTTTAAAGGTACATATAGTTGGAGCAGGACACCTTGCAGTGGCGGGTGGATATTTTTTCTGAGAGTCTTTCTGGTCAGTTATACCATGTTGAGATGGAGGATCAAAGGTGGGCCTTTGCCGCCCTCTGGGAGATGTCGTTGGGACCGAGGGAAGCTTGCTTCATGTGGAGACTGCTCAGAGACGCCATTTCGACAAGGATCTAGCTCCACTGACCAGATCTTGCATAGTCTCCTGTGTGTGTCTAGGGCTGTGAGGCTGAGGGGGCGCACTTTGCTGTGCACTGCCATTTTTCTCGGGCAATCCAAGATATTTTCATCAGTTGTGGTTTACTTCTGACAATTTTGTCTTCTTGGGAGCACCTTACTGAGTTGTTTTCGGCTTCTGCAATTTCTAGACGCCACGAATGCTTTGATCAAATTATCGTTGCCACTCTCTACCATGCCTGGAGGAGCAGGACAGAGCGGTCTCATGGGCGTTCTTATTCGACTCCGGTGGTTTGTGCGGTTTCGATTCTTTCAGCGCTTGTTGGAGCTGGTCTATGTGACGGGATGGTTTCCGGGGACTCCATGACCCACTAGGGCCCCTCTACCTCCTTGAGATGGTGCCCCTCTGACCAGTTGGCTGAAGGCCAACATTGATGCTTTGTTTAGAATTGGTGAGCAGCTTGCCTTTAGAGGAGCTGTGATCGGGATGACTGTGGTCAGTTGATTTTTGCATGTGGCGCTCGCATACAAGCTACCTCCCCTCTACAGGCAAAGATTCAGACTGTCATGTTACTGCGGTAGGCACTTCAATTTTGCGAGCCAGATTTGGAGGGGTTACTTGTCGAGAGTGACTGCCTCAATGCTGTCCGTAGATTACGCCAATACTGGGAGATGACTCTCCGTTCATGAGATGTAGTGCGTCATGCAAATCACATCACTTTCATTTTAAATTTCACTCGTGTTATTTTTGTTCATCGCTCGCGGGGTGCGAACCACTTAGCGAATTTTTGGTTGTTCTTTAGCCCGTTAGAGCGATTTTTCTTTTGTTATGAGAGATGTACTTCCCATAAGGTATTTAGACCTTCTGCTTGATGACACTGTGGAGTTTGATCCCGGTTGAGTAGTACTATTGACCTTTATGTGTGTGTGTGTATGCATAGGCTACGACCGTACTTTCGTGAATCACAAAGTCCTAGCAACATAATGCTTATTGATGAAAATAGTACAAATCAAAATAGTTCTAATTAACAATTGTCTCATTAAAATGCACATACTGCATTAAATTGAAATGTCATGCTTTAGCAGATAGTAAGTATATATTTCCAGCAACACAATGTATTTCACTATTGCTTGATTGCATCAAAGCATGTTGTTACTGAACACAGTTTCAGAGAATTGCACATAAAGCTATAAAATGATTTGACCTAATACTGTCTCATAAAATGTGTTGGTGACTTTAATGTAGCTTTACAATATTTAGCTATGGTGACAAAGTCTAAGCAACACAATGTTTTTAAATGCTTGTTGATGAAAATTGTGCAAATCGAATCAGGTTCTTATTAATGAACAGGTTCTCATAAAAGTGCACATACTTCAGTAAATTGTATCTATTGCAATGTCATGAATTAGCAAATATTAACTATATATTCTCAATAACACAATATATTACAGTATTATTTTATTGCATCAATGTATCTCATATCATGTTGTTACTGATCACAATTTCAATGAACTGCACCTAATGCTATAAAATGAAGTATGACCTAATGTATTTAACGAATTAAATATAACATTTGCATAACATTTTAGGCTTAGCTGAATCACAAAATCCCAGCAACACAATGCTTTTGAATGCTTATTGATGAAAACAGTATAAATCAAAATAATTCTTAGTAAACACAATCTCATAAAAGTGCATATACTGCAGTAAATAGTATATATACATTCCTAGCAACACCACGTATTTCATTATTGTTTGATTGCATCAACGTTTCTCATGGCATGTTACTAAACACAATTTTAGAGAACTGCTCCTAATAGTATATAATGAAGTATGACCTAACACTTTTAAAAAATTAAAGGTGAAAGTATTACAGTTCCAACTGCTTCACAAAGCCTCAACAACACAAAGTTTTAGAATACTTATTGATGAAAATAATGCAAATCAAATCAGGTTCTTATTAATGAATATGTTTTTATAAAAGTGCATCTACTTCAGTAAATTGTATCTATTGTAATGCCATGAATTAATAGATGTTAACTATACATTTCCAGCAATACAATGCATTACAGTATTTTTTGATTGCTTCAGTGTGTCTCATATTATGTTGTTATTGAACACAATTTCAGAGGACAACACCTAATACTATAAAATGAAGTATGACTTAATGTTGTAATCGAATTAAAAGTGAAAGCATTGCACTCCCAGCTGCATCACAAATCCTCAACAACACAATGTTTTAGAATGCTTATTAATGAAAATTGTGCAAATCAAATCAGATTCTTATTAATGAACACGTTCTCATAAAAATGCATATACTTCAGTAAATTGTATCTATTGCAATGTTATGAATTAGCATATGTTAACTATACATTCCTAGCAACACAATGTATTACAATATTGTATGATTGCACCAGTGTATCTCATATCATGTTGTGCTGAACATAATTTCAAAGGAATGCACCTTATGCTATAAAATGAAGTTTAACCTAGTGCTTAAACTGAATTAAAGGTGTTGCATAACATTATAGTCCCAACAACACAATGTTTTAAAATGGATCTCAATGTATCCATAAAGCTGTATCTCATGAATTGAAGTAGAATGTAATAAAATCAAATTGAACAAGTAAAACATTAAGAAGCATTAAAACAATTCAAACTAGCTACAAAAAAATTGCCATCAATTAACCATCACTCTCAAGCTCACATCGCTTTAGCTAATCTTTAGCTCTAATGTCTTTTCCATGAATGAATGAATATCATCATAAACTGGGAAAGCTTGTCGTAGATGCAACCAACCTGTTCGCTTGTGAATCCAGGAATACTTGTGAGCTCCATCATGAGCTCTTCAAAGCCTTCTCATTAGCAGATTCACTGTCAATTGCAGTAGCAACCTTATCCATATTGGCAGTAATAACATTGACTAGCTCCAACATTGGATATGCGGGATTGCCAGCTCACCTTCTCTTACGATGCACAAGTGTTTTAGAAGTTGAAGACATTCCTTGAAGTTGAAGACATTCCTTGATTTTGTTTGCAATCTTTAGTGTCTTTATGTTCAGTTCTATTCCTGAACCTTGTAAACCAACAATACAGTCTGGTAAGTTGACTTCATTCTCATCAACATTTATAGGCTGTGACTTCAGCAAAAATTCATTGTTCGAGGATTTTGCCCACATTCCTATTGCATGTGTCCCTCTCCAAAAACCTTTTCAAGGTCTGTGTGGTTTGGGAATGGCACGTTGAGGTAGAGAGCATCTTTTGGGAATTCTTAAAATAAACTATACTAGATTAACAGGAATATAAAAAGTGAAGTTGAATGAAGTAAAAATATTTTTAAGAGATGTACCTGTACATGCGAGATGTACTTTTCATATCCCACTATTATCATTTTTTTCTCTTCATCCCAAGAGACAGACTTTTTGTTGGCGGAGTTTAGTCATACACTGATCCGCACTAACTTCACTTCCAAATTTATCCCTAAGCTTGTGTCGCTACCCAATAAACTGAATCTTTGATGCCCTGCACACATTTTTTATTTGCATCCACAGAATTAGCCATGCACTTTAATAACTCAGGATCCACTATCGGTTATTGCTCCAAAGAAAATTATTATTTTTCGTTTCTTTATTATTCACTATAGGGCTGCTATCAATATTTGTCCATTTGCTTGCTACATTTAACATTTGGGAAAAATTTTCTAACTGATATTAACCATTTATGTCAACAAATACATTTCATGAAATTATAAGAAAAATAAAATGAACATTTCCAATAGATAATGAGAAAAAACAACTAAAATAAATTAAAGAATACAACATGAGTTACAACTCCAAATACATTGCAGCTCAACTATTTTAAAACTAATTTAAAAACACTATTAAAAAGGTTATTTGAAAAACTTCAATCATATTCTTTCGTTGGTCATACATTCCCACATGGCATTAGCAATCTGGTCTCTTTTTTGAAGCCATGCATGAGACTCGAATTATGAACTTGCATATGATTATGTCACATGGTTGCTTTGCACCAAATTGTCTTCTCTAATTATTAATTCATCACCATCCTCACGCAAAATACAATTATGTAAGATGCAACTAACAATCATCATTTTAACTTGAGTGTCATAGGAGAAGTATGGTTCTGACTTGAGCACCATAAAATGATTCTTGAGTGAACCAAATGCCCTTTCAACTGTCTTCCTCAATGATGAATGCTTCAAATTGAACAACTCTCTATAATTTGTTGGTTGTATATCTTCAAACTCCTTAAGGTGATATCTAGTTCCACGATATGGAGAAATGAAACTAGTTTTGGTTGAGTAGCCACCATCAACTAAATAGTACCTACCATTTGAAATGTGAAGACCATCAACTCTTTCTACCGCACTTTTCAAAACTGTGGCATCATGCACGGAACCCTCCCAACCTGCAATTCTCCATAGCATATAGAACATGCTTAAAACGAAAGTGAAGCCAAGGAAGTTTTGGGGTCAAAAAATAATGACTGATTGTTTCATCGAACCTTTGAAAGTTAAATCTAATCACTCGATTGCGAATGCTATGTCCCATGGCATGTAAAAACATGGAGGCTTGTTCCTTGACAGTGATATGCAACGAATTAGACAACAGTTGTTTTGCACGCAACAAGTCACAAAGTTTGAAGAATGGTGCTCTCGTCATTCTAATAATAGATAAGCAATATACATTATCACCATCATATAGTCGACTCATGTAAGAATGGCGTTCCAAATCCCTGGTTGGATTAGGAGAATGTTTACGTTTATTTGCAAAACTGTTCATAAGTAGTATAACACATGCAGTCGCTTGAATACATATTGTTGCAGCAACTACTTTTGATTTATCTAATAATGTTCTATCTGCATCCTCACTACCGTTGGGTGTATTACTGGTATCATGCGCCATCTTAAATATGCGCACAAATTGTTGATTAACTAATCCTGACAGAACCATTAACCATCCTACTTTCAAAACAATACCATATCATAAAGTTCTGATGGATGGTTATAAAGGAAGAAATGGACACCTTTTAGAAAGACAAAAACTAATATCATTAAAAAGCAAAAAAAAAAAAAATCAAAATTAGGAGACTCTAGTTTCAGTGCCTCTGAATGAAGTAAAGAGGAGCCCTCGACCTTTTAGGGTGTCTTTCCTAGTAGTATCCAAATATAGTATCCGTTCATTAGACCAAAATCAAGTAGAAATATGTCTAATCGAAAGATGTGTCCCCATTTTCATCATAAACTATCCTAATCTCAAAACAATACAAAATTATAAGAATCCAATCAACAGTTATAAAGGAAGAAATTGACACCTTTTAAAAAGATTTAAACGTCAATAACTAATTTCATGAAAAAGCAAAAGCAAAATCAAAATTAGGAGACTTTGTTTTCAGTGCCTTTGAACGAAGCAAAGAAGAGTCCTTGACCTTTCAAGGGTGTCTTTCCTAGTAGCATCCAAATATAATATATGTTTGTTAGATTAAGATCAAGTGGAAATATGACCAACCGAAAGATGTGGCCCTAGTATCATCATAAACCATCCTACAATACAAAATCATAAGAATCCAATCAATAGTTATAAAGGAAGAAATGAACACCTTTTAAAAAGACTAGGGGAAAATCAAGAGAACCAATTGATGCTAATTATATTTTCTTGCTTGGAATGTATACTTAACATTTGCAAAATCATGACATTGCAATAGATACAATTTATTGCAATAGGTGCATTTTAATGAGATTGTGTTAATTAAGAACTATTTTGATTTGCACTATTTTTATCAATAAACATTTAAAAGCATTATGTTGCTGGGATTTTGTGATTCATCTGGGCCTATAATTCGATGCAAATGTCACCTTAAATTTGTTAAATGCATTAGGTCATACTTTGTTTTATAGCATTAAGTGTAGTTCTCTGAGGCTGTCATACATTTGTTAATTCATAACATTGCAATAGATATAGTTTATTGAAGTGAGTGAATTTTTATGAGAACGTGTTCTTAAATAAGAACTTGATTTTACTTGCACAATTTTCATCAATAAGCATTTTAAAAATATTGTGTTTCTTGGATTTTGTCTCCATAGCCGAATATATGATGCAGCTGGAATTATAAAACTACGTTAAAGTCACCTTCAATTTGTTAAAAAATAGTGTTGCTTGTGATCTAAGGATGAAGAAGACAGTACATGCTCGAACTGACATTGATCTTTAAACAACATTCACAGAGAAATCGCTAAAATCCTAAAAAATCAAATCTCGAAGAGAAAGAGGCGTAACGAAAGATCGTTTGAATGACAAATACCACACCACGTGCACCATAACTATAAAGAGAAAGGCTTACAGATCGAACGAAAAACAGTGCAAGGAGCTCAGAAATCACAAATCGGGGAGATGAGTTAAGGACTTCAAGAGACGACAAGTAGGGTCAGATCGAACGAAAAACAGTGCAAGGAGCTCAGAAATCACAAATCGGGGAGATGAGTTAAGGACTTCAAGAGACGACAAGTAGGGTAAGTCGTGTAACGTAAGATTACGGTCGATTCGGCGGTAACTAGTTTACAACGATTATATTTATGCTGTAAACGAGTTTTACCCCGAAAAATTATTCCTTCTATTTTTCTGCAAAACAAACACGGAGAATTACTGTTTACCCCTAAAACCTTTACTTTACAATGCTTTTTCTTCCAACCAAACAGCCCCTTAGTGTTATGTGAGACTTGAGAGATTTTAAATAGGAGATGAAATAGAACGAAAAAACACACCTTAAGCGTAAGTTTTTTTTTTTCTCTCTTATAATATTTTACTCTTTCTTTTGCAATAAAAGAAGATTACTCTGGCGCTCCGTGAATGTATGTGAATAATCATCGAGCCACATAAATTCTGTATTTGTGCTTATTTCATTTTTGTATTTGCATCATTTTTTTTTTCAGATGAATCTACATAATGAAATGAAGTTCATCTCATTAAAAAGTATATATCCCAACATAATTCTGAATGACTCGAAAGAGAATCTTTCAAGTACCACGATTCTTATTCTTTTATTTTGACTTGATGTAATTAAGCACTTATAAAAAATGAAGTGCCACTATTAATCCATAAACATATCATTGAAATAGAATAATAATCTGGCCTCAAAATCTGAAACAATCTGTTGAAATTCAACAACAGAATAGTAGATGAGAGTAGTGCTCTAAAGGCACATGTTTGCACATGTAAGTATGACTTCCTATTGTTGACTAATCCTCCATGAGCTATATCATATTGTAGGTAAACCATGAGATTAATATGCATGGTTTTGATTGAGAACTGTAAAGGTAAAAGATTCTCAAGAGAAATGTGTTTAAAAAAGGATGCAGTGAAATAATAAAAGAAACTGTAGATAAAGCAGTATATATATGATAGATTTATAAAATAATATTAGACAATAATATGCATAGAATTGAAAGTTGTTATAAACAAAAGGTGCTGCAAAATTAGTAATAATAATAAAAATAACTATTGGCCAAGTGTTGTAAATAGCAATATATTCAGAGAAGCAAAAAGGCAGTGATGATAAGAGGAGAGAGAGAAAAAAAAATATGCCTACAAATTGTTATATTCTAGCGTGAATGGTATTATAGAGCATAGTGGTTAAGATTTTAGATTTGTTATTTTATATTGAGCTCAAAACCCATATGCTACTCAATTGCTTCTTATTTGGAGCTCACCTTCTTTCAAAAAAAAAAAAAAAAAACTTCTAAGGTTATTTTACAGGTCGTTTGCTCTCGCCCCTGTATACGAGGCTGCGACAAGACCGGTGGATGGGTCACCTCCAGCAAGCACAGAGAAGCAGGAATCCGATGATGCCGAGAGCAGAGAAACAGTCCTTCCAGGGCTCAACCTCCTATTTGATGGATCACAGTTGGTTCCCTTTGACATATGTGCCTGCTTGCAAGCTTGCCAACCTGTTTCATTGATAGCAGATGCCGCTGCCGCCGCTTCAACAAATTTTGCCAGAAATTGAAGGACTTTTGGCTAACATCTTGTTCTTTTAACATTTGAGAATAAATATACATTATATATATATTAGTAAGAGTTGATATTCTTTTGCTATGATGGCTGTGTGCTATCAAAGTTTTTTTTTCTTACCAAGATTTTTTATTGAAGTGATTCGCAAAAGGTTTGTATGCTTCTATATTCAAGCAAATTTGAAGTTTTGCCTATCCAAAGGATGCGAGAGAAATTACTTCTTATAAGAGTAGACAGTAATATCTTTTTTTAGAGCTATTTTGAATTTTCTAAAGAATATTATGAGCCGAATCCCAAACTATTTAAAAAAAAAAATCTCCAATAAAAGCAAGAATTAATCCTTAAATAGTTCATATGTAGGGTTCCAAATAATTCTTAAAATAGTTCTAAAAAAAGACAAATCTTTTATCACAAAAAAGTTGAACTAAATTCACTTTTGCGTCAAAATTATGTTTTAAATAAAAATTCTTGTCATTGGGGAGTTATCTGAGTCAGCAGATGCATTATATTTTCATGAATTTTTGTATTAAGGACATGAAAATGTGTATTGAGAGACATGCTATGTAAGAAAAGTTTAGGCCATGAAAAGTATTATAATTCTTATTATTATTAATTTTATAATAATTATTATTACTATCACTCTGATTGTTATATTCAATATTTTAGTCAATATTATTATTTAGATGAAATAGGTTCTTTTACTTAAACATTCATTTATTAACTTTCTGAAAATCTAAAATCATGGGTTTTAAATAAATGTTCATAATCATTGCATTAAAATTGGGTGAGTGGTCTGAGGAAACTCAGTCTGGTTCACCGGTTCGATTGATGGTGCATACTATTCAATCTCTCAGCCCATGGCCACCATCTGTGTTGTATCAAACAAAGAACAATGCCATTCCTTCCCCCCCTACAAGAAATCATGCTTTAAGACATAAATGTTGATATAATAAACAATAGAATAGGCATCGCAGTTGTATCATAAATAGGAAGGCTTCTACAAATAAAAATGCACAATTGGAATCTTTCAAAAGTAAAGATACCAATGCAATGTTCTGAGGAACATTCATATTAATATAACTTCACATTATAGTTAGCCAACTTAGACTCAATAAGGATATTTATCAGTACTCCCCACTAGCAACTTGTGTAAAACTGGATTTTATAAAGTATTTAACCCTCTGATAAAGTAGCGACCAACTTCACTCTTCCACGGACATATAAATAAGATAAAGAATGCGGCTTTGATTGCAACAATTAAAGTCGATAATTGATTATTAAAAAAATCAAATTTTTTTACTGAATCTTAATCAACATCATTCTACATTGAGCCAAATCAAACTAAGCTCAAAATCAACTTCAAATCAAGCAATAAGAGTTGGCTTGTGGTACCAACCATCTCATTGGAAGAGTTGTGATAGATCAGACAACTATAATATGCAAGAAATGATCCGATTTAGTCTTGATAATTTTCATGAGTACACTACTAACTATTAAAGAGGTGCATTGTATATAATGCAAATTATTTTTATTTATATTAGTCTAAACACAAGTCTCAGGAAAAAGCATTAGTTCTTTTCAAATGTGACTTATCTGACCCTATAAAAATAGTAGTTTGTTAGCCTATATTAGTCACGGGAAAGATGTTCCCTATGTGATGATGACTTGGCAAACTCCGCAAGATTACTTTTTTTGCAATGGGTTGTTCAATCAAAATGATTACATCTGGTGAGTTGTCGAAATATATTATTGTCAACAACTCTTAATTAGTGATTCGTTAAGAAGCTTGAGCTCAGCTCAATCGATAATCATTGTGTTTCTACCTCATAGTGCATCCATCAATCTTAAATTTATTAAAAAATAAATATTTTATCTTAAATTTATAAATAAAAGGTGTCATGTATTTAAAAAATGCAGAAACATTTTTCTATTTTTATGCACTCACATCATTATGTTTATATTGTATATCTTGCGCATTATTATTATTCTTCGTTTAGAGTTTTCCTTACAATTGTGTGCTTTGAGTCACCATCAGACGAAACTAAGAACTGGATACACTAAATCATAAAGATGAAACATAGCAATCTAAATTTTAAAATAGCTTAGGAATAAGATGAATGCTTACGATATACCCAAATTATTGATCCATATTGAACCTTTTATTCTTCTATCTACTAAAGAATATTTTCCACATTTGATTATCAAATATTCCATCAAAAAGTTGTTGGGATAACTCATTCTAGTATCAAAATGTCACTAACCCAAGCCAAAACTTATGTTAATGATTTTCTTCTTGTCTTCAATCTAGCATTGTATCATTTAGTATTGCATCTCTACTCTCCTTCATATTAAATGCCCATTTGTGAAGATAGCATGCACTTGATAAAGAGCATGCATCCATTTATTCTTAACATTAAGAAGATGATATACAATAGCTATTAAAGGCATGCTTACAGTGGAGGTGATGAGCAGTAGAGTTGAAGTACTGGTCAAGGAAGATAGTGATGTTAAAGGCTGGAGGAATGGCATTTGGGACTTTTGGGTCAAATGATTTCTCTTGGTCTCTAGCAACTGGAAATTTTCCTATCATTAACTTTAGAAAAATCAAAACCCTAGGATTTTAGATAAATGCTCTTGATAATTGTATTAAAACTGGATGGGTAGTCCGAGGAAACTCATTTTGGTTCATCAGTTTGACCGACAGTTCACACTATTCAATCCTAGTTTGATGCAAAGTGGTTCGTCATAACTGAAAAAGCCGATTTGGACCAAAGTTTTATTACATGATTATCCATGTACTTCTATGCGGTATGCATCTATTAAGGAATCTTTAAAATAGTTTTTATACTAAGTTGAATTGCATAGAAAAGAATTATTGAAGTAACTACGGCAATACACAGTTCAGTAGTGTCTTCTTGCAGTAAGATACTGTGGCTAATGAACATTGATTCTTCAAAGAGATTATAAATATATAATGTCAATCAATCTCTCCACCTATGGCCACAGCTTGGGTTGCAGCAAACAAAGAATAATGTCATTCCTTCTTCCCCCCTTGCAGTTGCCTACAAAAAATCATATGTTTTAGTACGCATTCAACACATATAAGACATAAATATAATAAACAACAGAATCTTCTTCACACTTGCAAGTATGAATATAGAGAAGCCTTCTTATAAGAAAAAATACATAATCAGAATCTTTCAATGCAATCTTATGAGCAATAATAATATTTAATATAAACAACATATTATATCTAGCAAACTTTAAAAAATTTATTATACTATAACACTCTCTTTAATCTAGAGCACAAAATATTTTTAGCTTTGTTAGAAAGGCTGAAGAGATAGAGAGGTCAAGAGCTTAAAATATTTTTAATGTGGTTTTGGTTATGATAATTTTAAGGCCAGCAGTTGACTATCGATAAAAATAAATCCTTTTATAGAATTTTAATCCACATCATTCTACATAGAGCCAAATCAAACCCAACTCAATAACAGTTTGAAATCAAATCGAGCAAAAAATATAAACTTGTGGCTCAGCTCCTGCGAGATCTAAAACAAAGATTAATTCAAAAGGCCCTATTAGGTGAGCTTCTTGATAAGCTCTCACCCATAAGAGACATCCAATATGCCTTCAATTTCATCCCAGAAGTTATGAGGAGATGACATGCTACAAAATAGCTTCCTAGCTCAAATCTATTAAGAAAGATTAGTATTGATAGGGTTTATCATCAAATCTATACCAAACTAAGTGATAGCACAAAATATAACATCTAAACTCATGATGTGTATACTTTAACAGCATCCATATATTAAGTTGTCAAGAAAAGTCATTTAGAGCACCAATATTTTAACTCATACTAAGCAGTTATGCATCAATATATATATATATATATATATATATATTCATATCTCTTGGTTTCATCGTACAGCTAGTTACATATCTCTTGATCACATGGTCCCCAATAGTTACGTCTTTGAGTTTAAAACTTATATTAATCACTTCAAGGCTGAGATTTCATGACTTGCTAAGCATTTAATGTAAGTTTGAAAACTATAAAAATATAAGATGAGTGGAGAAGTATTGATGTACCTAATTACAAGAATAAAGACAATGTCATGATCTTACATGTTAAGTTAATTTGGCTTTAAGCTAAGTAGAATTACCATTAAAGCTATATATTTGCTAAGAGATTTGATGGAGAATTCGATGAAGTCATCTAATACAGATTAAGATGGACTAGTTATATTTGACAAAAGTAATTTGGCTTTAAGTTAAGTAGAATTACCATTAAATCTATACATTTGCTAATAGATTTGATGGAGAAATTTAGAGAAAGAAAATAATATTTTAAATTTAATTTGTATCAATCTTGAAAAGTCTTATGATAAAGTGTCAAGAGAAGTTTTGTGATGGCCCGACGCCGGTTCAGCGAGAACCGTCCCGACATCGGGTACTTACGTACCACAGGATCAAATTGAACAATTTGAGAGAAAATGAAATACACATACAAAAGCCAAAGTATTTCTCATTTATTTTAAAATTATATATTACAAAAAAATAAATTTTACAACATTCCTCTTTACAAAGTTTATCTCAGAGGAACTGAAACAAAAGGGAAAATAAAAATAAAAATAAAAGCAAAAGTAAAACAGTGTCGTAGATCCATCGGTAGATTGATAATTTAAATTTTAAAATCCTTCTTCAAGCTCCCCCAGAGGTACCTGACCTGGTATTGTTCAAAAAATAATACCGTGATTGAAATTTCCAATAATTAGAGAATACTCTAAGTACCACGTAAACAAAATATATTACATTTTTATAAAAGCAAATATGTGCTTAGTAGATAAAAAGATAAAAATATAAGAAAAGTAAGGTAATAACGCAAAATGAATAAAAGTTTCCTGCAACAAGTATTATCACAAAATGTAAGTTGCTGATATTATTTTTTCAATAACCCACCATGAATGTCACTGATATCATTTTTTCAGTGACCCACAAATGTTACTGATATTATTTTTCCAGCAACCCACGAATGTTACTGATGTTGGTTTCTAACAATCAACCAAGCATTAATGTTGTTGCTGTCATTTTACCAACAACTCACGAATGAAAATGATGTTGGTTTCAAACAACCAACCAAGCATTAATGTTACTGATGTCATTTTCTAGTAATCCACGAATATTGTTGATGTCATTTTTTTAATAACCCACAAATGAAAAGAACGTTAGTTTCCAACCAACCAAGCATTAACGTTACTGATATCATTTTTCAGTTACCCACGAATGTTACGTTGGTTCCGAACAACCAACCAAGCTTCAATATAAATTTTGGCTCAAAGCGAAAAAGCGAAGCTAAGCAATAGTAAAGTATAAAAAGTAATATATGTTATGTACTGGGTACCTTTGTTCTTTAAGATCCAAAATTTGACAGTTCGATTTTGGATCTGCATTTAAATTTGGATATTTTGAATTAGCTTTTTAATTCAATATTTTGGGAGTAATTTTTATCTTCACTTCGATTCTGTTCTTGTTTTGTTTTCTTGTTATGATTGAAGTCCAATTTTTAAGTTACTGCGATAGCAGTAATATTTATTATAGCATTATTATTATCATTATTTAATAATAATAATAATAATAATAATAATAATATATGAAAGAAAAGAAAGAATAAAAATGACTAAATTGAAATTGACAAAAATAAAGATAGTAGTCATTTTATAATACTCGTATTGTTATCATTATTAATTAACGATAATAATAATAATATGAATGACTAACTTTATCATATTTATTTTCATACTAATAAAATATTAAGTATATAAAAAGAATATACAATAGTAAAATCTCCTCATTTCTACCTCCTTTTACTTTGGTTAGAGTTGTCACCGCAAAAAGGAGGGAGGCCGAACGTGGTTGAGGGAAGCCAGAGGGGTAGCCGAAGTGGGGAGACCGGAGATGGGGCTGGCTGGTTTGGAGGGTCCGAAAGGGTGGCCGGGATAGCTGCTGGGGTGGCCGGGGTGGCTGCCATGGGAGGGGCTGGCAGCAATAGAAAGGGGGCTGGCAGCAAAGGAGGGGGGCTGGCAGGTGTGTGAGGAAGGTGAGGGAGTGAAGGGGGGGGGGTTTAAATAGAGAAAGGGGGAAAGGAGGAGGGAGCGTCGGTTAGGTGGGGCCCTCCTGGCGCTGAAGAGGCGAAGACTTCTGCCTTTTGTCCATAGGAATTTGAGGGGGGGGGGTAGAGAAAAGGATTTCTCAAGGAAATTTAAAAAAAAATTACTAAAGTTAAATTTTTCGCATTTTTTCGCCGTTTGGCGACCAAAAATAACGAAACTTGACACCGAAATGTGTTACGATGTAACGAACACCCTCGTGCCGAAAATTTTATATTTGGAGCAATAATTTATTTTTAATTAATTTCTAAGGTTTTAAATTTCAAAAATTAATTTAAGTCGAATGGACAATCCAAAATTGATGAAACTTTATGAGCAGCTTTTAAATAATGTACCCAACATGATGACATGAAAATCAATAAATTCGGACACGTATTTCTATATTCTTGATTTAATGAATTTAAAAAATTTAGAAAAATAAAGCGGGAGTTTTCGTTATCCAAATTTCTCCAAACTATGACACTTTGATCTAAAATTTATTCTTATCTAAGGGTATTTGTTGTTTGTCCTAATTCGAAATTCCCCGGGATCCTGATTTCCGAGGCAGGATTTGACCTAATTTACAAAATAACAACATTGGGTCGTTACAAGTTCATTTGGGAGTTTTGGAAGGAAAGAATTTTTGTGGCTTATATTGATGTTATTAAAATTATGTATAATGAGATTACAAGTTGCAATTTGTATTTGATCGCAAGGAACTTGCCTAATGATTTTTCCATTATTATTGGATCACAAGGAACTAATCACTTCATGGTGGTTCCCCTTTACAAACCCTCAACCTCTAGTTTTCTTATACTCTTCCGCTCTTGTAGCTTGGCATTTAACTTGGGCACGGGCCCAGAGCCCCGCACGACCTGGCATTCCCAACCAGGATGAATACCAGAGCGAAAAATAAGAACCCATGGCCATTGTCAAGTTGGGCTGGCCTGTTTCGCAAGAAAATTGTTGGGTACATGCATGCATATTTAAAGCCGACTTGGCCGCAGAATTAAGCACACCACTTTTGAGGTTGGCGGAAGAGTAATCAACCATCGATCAAATGGACGGTTGATAATGCTCAGGTTTTCTTAGTTTTTAATATAAAATAACAATCCTATTTTGTATAACAATCTAACAACCTGAATGAACAACGGTCCAATGATAACGTAGTAACTAAGCCCTATGTTCTAATACTTCATTTTATAAAAGCCTAATGATAACAACTAGTTGATAACACACCCTATTTTGAAGAAACTAAATAGGGCTTAATTAAGACCTATTTTGAATAGCAGCCTGATAATACCGGCTGGTTGATAGCACCCTATTTTGAGATAGTTTATTTTATTGTCACCAATCCTGGTTAATACTTGCATCTTAATTACTCCATTAATAGATCATTTTTTTCTATTTTTAATACAATTTAACTTTATTTTAAGTTATCGGGCCAACCCTAGCCCAAGATTAACCAGGCTTGGGCTACAAAATATAACCCAGTTCTCGGGCTGAGTCGGGCCCAGCCCGCAATTTTTTTAATGTTAGCATTAATAGTTAGTAGATTTAAGAAACAATTATATTATGTTAGAATATATTAGTCTTTATTGTTTCGCAATACATTCATTCTCTTTTATTGAGGACGATCCCGGTAGTATTTTATTTCCTTTTGTGCTGATGTAGCATACTAACTTGCAGAGCCCAATTTACATTTGATTATTATAATTAATAAAATCTCCAACACGGGTATCAAATCCCAAGTAACTTATTACTATCCACAAAGACTCTTGTAACAATATATCTCTATTACACATCTTCACCTCCCATCACACTCTTCAAATCTAACTTCTGTGGTATTTTGTCTCTTACAAATCACTGATCGACCTTTGGCTTTTAGACACTACAAAGAGGGAGCAAATAAACGTTCAAAAGTTTAGTAGATTGAACAACTCTTCCTTGATATCAATCGGTTGCCCAATGCATTAAAGGAAAGTATCAAAAGCAGGATTCATCGTGTGGACAAGATTGAATGGCTCCCGGTCCAATTCAACCTATACTTATGGAAAATCTTAATTAAGAAACTTTTAAACTTGCATTAACCTTATATATTATAAATTGGAGTTAATTATAAATAAGCAAGAACAACTACTACTAAGATTAATAAAAATATTTTTCTCTCTATTGTCTGCACTTTGGAAGTGGATACAAAAGCAACGAACTTAAGAGAGATTCTTCTTGTTCAAGTATGATGCCTCCAACATCTTTTCTTCATCTATTTTTTTTCTCAAGTTTCTCGTGGTTTTGCCCATGCTGGGATGCTTTTAGCAAATACTATAATTTGGAATCACTTAAATAATTAATCAGATATTGAAATTTTTTAAACCGTTCCAACTTTTTTCTAGCAATTTCAAAAGTTGTATGAACTTACCTATAACTTTAATTTGAATTTTGTTGCTATATTTAAATTTCAAAGTGATACATTTGACAAATTTTTAAACATAATTTTCTCTGATCTTATCCTTTTTTTTCAACATCATACATAATTTTCATCAAGTTATTGCATAAATCGTAGGCGCAAAGCATATCGAGGTCTCAGAGTCCTACCCTAATTTGTCCTGCATCAGAAAGAATTTGCTAAGCTCCTCTTTCACAAGATAATATCACAATACCGTCACTTTTCAAATTAGGTCAAAGCCCGCTTCAGACATCAGGACCCAAGAATTTCAAATTAGGGCAAACAAAATTTGCATTAGATAGAAATAATTTTTAGATCGAAGTGCCCTAATTTGAGAGAATTCAAATAACAGAAACTCACGCCTTATTTTTCATAATTAATTAAATCCAATAAATCAAGAACACTGAAATACATGTCAGAATTCATCGATTTCAGTATCGTTGTGTTAAGTATATTAATTAAAGGCTGCTCGAAAAGTTTCATCAAATTCTGAGTGTCAGTTCAATCGTGATTAATTTTTGAAATTTTAAACCTCAAAAATTAAAATAAAATAAAAGATTTGTCCGAATCGAAAATTTTTGGCGCGAGGGTGTTTGTAATGTTGTAACACACTTCGGTGTCAAGTTTCGTTATTTTTGGACGTCAAACGGTGGAAAAATGTAAAAAATTTAACTTCAAGTATTTTTATTAAATTTCCCTTTATTTCTTTCCTCCCTGCTTTACCTGATCGCAGACCCCCTCCCCGTTCAGCCTGAAAGCGCGGAAGCTTCCGCACCGCGCCAGACCTTCCTGCGCCATTTGGCGCAGGAATGGTCGGCCAAATTGGCGACCAGCTCCCTCTCCCTCTTTCCTTCTTATCTATAAAACCCCTCAGCCACTCCCTCTTCTCCTCACAAACCCTACTCCTCTTCCCTGCCAGCATCCCAGCCTCTCCTTCCAGTCAGCTCCCACAGCCGCAATAGCCCATCCCTCTCCCACAGCCAACCAGCAATCCAGCCCTCTCCCACAACCAACAAGCAAGCAAGTCGGCCACCCAACAGCCCCCGGTCAGCCCTCCAGCGGCAACCGGCCACTCGGCAACCCTCTCCTGCCACTGCCAGCTTGCTGCAGCCACCCCGGCCAGCCGTCCGGCCACCCATTATGACCTCTCTCCATTATTCCGGCAATCCTAATCCTAAAGGTAAGAAGAGAAGTTTAAGAGTTAGAGAAAGGGAGAAAGAAAAGAGGAGAAATTATTTTGCTATTTCTTCGTTCTTTTATTTTATACATACTTAATAATTATTATTATAAAAATAATAATGATAAAATATCATTATTCACATTAATATGGTTCTCATTAATTAATAATGAAAACTATACATATGTTATTAAATGACTGTCTATTTCAATTCAAGCATTTTTATTGTCATTTTCATTTTCTTATTATTACGTTCTGCAATTTATACAGTCGTTTTCATTTTGTCTTTCGTACATTATTATTATCATTATTATTATTAAAATGATAATAATAATGCTATTATAAATATTATTGCCACATCAGCAACTTAAGAATACAGACTTTTATCAAATTGAGAAAATAAAAGGGAAACAGAATAGAAATGAAAATAATTATATTGGCTAAAAAGGCTAATTTAAAATATCAAAACCCTAAATGCAGATTGAGCGAACCGTCACTCATCTGAACTGTTGAACTTTTGAACTTAAAAGAACAATGTACCAATATCTTTTATTACTCTTGTTTAAATATGTTTTTCTGCTCAGCATCGTACAAATTTGATAAAAGTACTTTTTAAAATCACATAAATTATATATGAACAAGTTTGGATAAGTGAGAAGCAAGGGTTCAATGTTGATTTATATTTTTTGTCTGATTAGACAACCACTAGGATGGGGTTGTCCGACATCAGGAGTCATAAGGAGCCTATCTTGATAAGCCTTTGAGGGGGTAAGTATAGAGGAAAGTTGAGATATGTAACACAAAAATGAACCCCCTTTTTCTCAATTTTGTACTTGCCCAACAAAATCATATTTTGCCTCAGATATCAAGCGCTAAAATTCGGTATTTATTTTTGTGACTGCAATTATTTTTATGCTAAGTTTAAAGTGCAATTAAAACAAGTATGCAAGGATAAGTTTGTACAACTCATGTTAAATATTGATTATTTTGCTTATTATTTAATATTTGTAAAGATGACATCTATCAGTACTTAGTTTCACAACTAACTGATATTCGAATGCCTACACTTTTGAAATGTGCCCAGATGTAACGACCCAAAATCGTTATTTTGCAAATTATGTCATAATCCCGCCTTAGGAATCAGGATCCCGGGGAATTTCAATTTAGGGCAAATAAAACTACCAATAGATAGAAATAATTCAAAGATCAACGAGCCCTAATTCAGGAAAAAATCCGAAAAACGAAAGCTCCCGTTCTATCTTCGAAATTTCTAAATTCTGAAAATAAAAAATGTTGAAATACGTGTCTGAATTCGTCATTTTCAGTGTCGACATGTTAAGTATATTATTTAAAAGCTGCTCGAGGTGTTTCATCAAATTCTGAGCGCCGATTTGATCGTGGCAAATTTTTGAAGTTTTAAACCTATAAAATTAAAATAAAATAAAGTATTGCTCTGAATGGAAACTTTTCGGCGCGAGGGTGTTCGTCATGTCGTAACACACCTCGGTGCCAAGTTTCGTTGCATTCGAACGCCGAACGGCAGAAAAATGTGATTAATTTGAAGTTCAAGTTTTTTTTTTTCATTTTTTTCTTTTACCTCTGTTTTTTTTCCCTACGCACCTCCCCTAAAAATCGCAGCTTGCGATATTTTCCGCCAAATGGCGGGAGCAGCTTCCGCACCAGGCGGAAGCCTGGCGCCTGCCTGCGCCGTTTTTGGCGCAGGCTGTCGGCCCATAGGGCCGACCCCGACCTCCCCCGACCCCAGCCTACGAATCGCAGGCTCTGTCTTGCGACGGAGCCTGCAGGCGGCACTTCCGCCTGCCAGGAGGTGGCCCGCCTGCACCATTTTGGCGCAGGATGCGGTCGGCCCCCCTCAGCCGAACCCCCAGCCTGCGCTTATTTAAGCGTAGCCCTCCCCTTCCAACCCTCCTCCTCAGCCAACCACCCCTCCTCAGCCCTTCCAGCAGCCCCCTTCCAGCCGCTTCCGGCAGCCCCCGGCAGTTCCATCCAGCACCTCCGGCAGCCCCTGGCAGCTTCTGGCAGCCTTCGACGGCCACCAACAGCCCTTTCCAGCCAGCCCCTTTGCTGCTGCCACTCGGCCAGCCCTCGGCCAGCCATCCGGCCACCCTCTCTGACCTCCTTTCGTTTTTCAGCAATACTAATCCTAAGGTAAGAAGAGAAGTTTAAGAAAAAGAAAAGAAAAAAAAAAGGGAGGAGAAAAAAGAAGTTATTTTGCTTTTTATATATACTTATAAGATTATGTCATCACATTAGTATTGTTGTCATTAATCAATAATGACAACAATACAAATGTTATAAATGAATATTATTTCCTAAATTGCTAATTCAGATATTTTCGTTCTGACTTTGTCGTTATACAGTATTATGATCATAATCTTAAGACACTTTAAAAATTATAACTGCTTTAATAGCAGCTTAAATCAATCGAACTGCAAAAGCGAAAGAAAAACAGAATGAAAGAAGAATTTAAACTCCTAAATCATTTGATTAAAAAACTAACTTAAAGATATCGGTGACTTAAATGCAGATTGAGCGAACTGTCACTCATTCGAGCCGTTGAACTTTTGAACTTAAAGAACAAAAGTACCGAGTACATTACATGTATTACATTTTGCACTTTTACTGCTGCTTAGCTTCGTGTATTTTGCTTTGAGCCAGATTCATTTGAAGCTTGGTTGGTTGTTAGAAACCAACATCCTTTTTCATTCGGGGTTGTTGCTGGAAAAATGACATCAGCATCATTCGGAGTTGTTACTGGAAAATAACATCAGTAACATTCGGGGTAGATTACTGGAAAATGACATCAGTAATCTTTATTTGATAAATAATATTTGTTGCAGGAATTGTTTATTTCGCGCTATTACCTTATTTTTTCCTGCATTTTATTTCCGCCTTACTTCCGTTAATCGCATCATTTAAAAATGTAAATATTATTATGTACTGCTGTACTTATAGTATTCTCTAATTACTGGGAATTCCAATCTCGATATTGTTTGTTGTACAATACCAGGTCAGGTACTTCTGGAAGAGCTTAAGCAAGAACCCTAATGCTTAAAATTTTCAATCTGCAAATAGATCTACGATGGCGCTGTTTTTGCTTGTTTATCTTTTATCTTTTCTTTATTTTTACTTTTGTACGAGGAACGTTGAAAAGATCTTGTAATATGAACATTGAAATAAATAAATAATATCCTTTGGCTTTTGTATGTGTATGCTATTTTCCTCTCAAGTTACTCAATATGATCCTGCAGCAAGTGAACGCCCGACGTCGGAACGGTTTCTTTTGAACCGGCGTCGGGGCCCTCACAGTTGGTATCAGAGCAGGATTGAGTATTTGTGAGAGAAAAGGATATACATATATATAAAAAAAAAGAAAAAAAAAAAGAAGATATATGCAATTTAAGAAGATGTTAACAATTTAGGATAATAGTACCAGATTCAGAAGTGATAGCTCTCCTTCTTCCTTGCTTTTAAATTGTAAGAGTAGACCAAGACCTTGTTATTACCCTTATTTTGTGCATCTAGTAAAATATAGGTTCCTCGGTTAAAGCAACTTTTTATAAACGAGCCTATTGTAAATAAAAACTTTTGGAATCAAAATTTTGCAAACTTTATTTATCATTGCGATTAATTATTCGTGTATTCAGTAAGTTAGGACATCTTCTAAATTCAAGTTTATTAATCATCTCCAAACAGATGGATTCCGATGAAGCCTTTCTCGCAGTACCCGCCAAAACCCCAATTAAAACTACAATCTCCTCATATGCAGCGGACAATAGAACGGATTATCTATTAGAAGCTGTTTTGCAAGCCCTTTCAAACCAGGGGAAAGCCTCCACCTCACTGCTCGCATCAGAAGCCCCTCAAGAGCAATGGGTGCAAGTAAATAATGCCCTGCAAGCCTTCCTCAAACTCAACCCTCCTACTTTTAACGGCTCGGCCAGACCCATGGAGGCCGAAGACTGGATCCAAGCTGTAGAGAGCAAGCTAGACAGCTTAAAGTGTCCTTCAAGCGAGGAAGTTAGACTAGCGAAATACTTGCTAGAAAGTGAAGCCGAGAGGTGGTGGAAGATCACGTTCGAAACCACCTTCAAAAACATCAGTCTGGAGGACATACCGTGGGCAGAGTTCACGGCTGCATTCAGGAGCCGCTATATTCCTCATTCTGCCCAGAGGATACTTGAGAGCCAATTCATAAAGGTAGCTCAAGGTGATCGGTCTGTAGCAGCTTACGAGACGGAGTTCACAAAACTCTCTCGTTATGCACCAAAACTTGTGGACTGCGAAGCTTCGAGGTGCAGTAGATTTTTGGAAGGTTTAAATGATAGCATTCGAACCAACTTGATTTCTCTTAGGCATACAAACTTTGTCGATCTATTAGACTGTGCAACAATGCTGGAGTATAACGAGCAGGTGATCGCAGAAAGACAAGGAAAAAGGCATGATCATCCCACAGAGGATCCGGAGAGTTACAAGCATCCCTGTTACCCTCCACCAGCCAGGGCATACCAAATGTCTACAGAAGCTTCCATAACCAATGAAGGTGTTCATTGTAGTCGACCTCACGGGAGGTGCTACCATGGTCAAGGCGTCTGTTTTATCTGCGGGCGCCCAGGTCACGGTTATCGTTTCTGTATCGCCAAGAAGACAATTAATGGAGATATTATCCCTGGGGCAAGATCTGCCCCAAGACTGAACTCAACACCAGCAGCCCCCGCCAATAACCAACGAAGAAGAGATTCTCCTAGGCAAGTTGCAGTATCGGCAGCACCTACCCAAAGGATTGGGCAGGTTCCTCAACCAAGAATGTACACCCTCACCCCTATCATAAAACCCGACGACAACGACATAGTATCAGGTATTAATCTCACCCATATTTAAGTTTCGTTTGTGTGATGTCGAGGACGACATCGTTTTTAATTAGGGGAGTTTGTAACGACCCAAAGTCGTTATTTTGCAAATTAGGTCAGAATCCCGCCTTAGGAATCAGCATCCCGGGGAATTTCAATTTAGGGCAAACAAAACTACCAATAGATAGAAATAATTCAAAGATCAAAGAGCCCTAATTCAGGAAAAAATCCGAAAAATGGAAGCTCCCGTTCTATCTTCGAAATTTCTAAATTCTGAAAATAAAAACATTGAAATACGTGTCTGAATTCGTCGTTTTCAGTGTCGACGTGTTAAGTATATTATTTAAAAGCTGCTCGAGGAGTTTCATCAAATTCTGAGCGCCGATTTGATCGTGACAAATTTTTGAAGTTTTAAACCTATAAAATTAAAATAAAATAAAGTATTGCTCCGAATGGAAAATTTTCGGCGCGAGGGTGTTCGTCATGTCGTAACACACCTCGGTGCAAGTTTCGTTGCATTCGGACGCCGAACGGCGGAAAAATGTGATTAATTTGAAGTTCAAGTTTTTTTTTTTCATTTTTTTCTTTTACCTCTGTTTTTTTTTTCCCTACGCACCCCCCCTAAAAATCGCAGCTTGCGATTTTTTCCGCCAAATGGCGGGAGCAGCTTCCGCGCCAGGCGGAAGCCTGGCGCCTGCCTGCGCCATTTTGGGCGCAAGCTGTCGGCCCATAGGGCCGACCCCGACCTCCCCCGACCCCAGCCTGCGAATTGCAGGCTCTGTCTTGCGACGGAGCCTGTAGGCGGCACTTCCGCCTGCCGGGAGGGGGACCGCCTGCGCCGTTTTGGCACAGGATACGGTCGGCCCCCCTCAGCCGAACCCCCAGCCTGCGCTTATTTAAGCGTAGCCCTCCCCTTCCAGCCCTCCTCCTCAGCCGACCACCCCTCCTCAGCCCTTCCAGCAGCCGTCCAGCCCCTCCGGCAGCCCCCTTCCAGCCGCTTCCGGCAGCCCCCGGCAATTCCATCCAGCACCTCCGGCAGCCCCCGGCAGCTTCTGGCCTTCGACGGCCACCAACAGCCCTTTCCAGCCAACCCCTTTGCTGCTGCCACCTCGGCCAGCCGTCCGGCCACCCTCTCTGACCTCCTTTCGTTTTTCGGCAATCCTAATCCTAAAGTAAGAAGAGAAGTTTAAGAAAAAGAAAAGAAAAAAAAAGGGAGGAGAAAAGAGAAGTTATTTTGCTTTTTATATATACTTATAAGATTATGTCATCACATTAGTATTGTTGTCATTAATCAATAATGACAACAATACAAATGTTATAAATGAATATTATTTCTTAAATTTCCAATTCAGACATTTTCGTTCTGACTTTGTCGTTATACAGTATTATGATCATAATCTTAAGACACTTTAAAAATTATAACTACTTTAATAGCAGCTTAAATCAATCGAACTGCAAAAGCGAAAGAAGAACAGAATGAAAGAAGAAATTAAACTCCTAAATCATTTGATTAAAAAACTAACTTAAAGATATCGGGGACTTAAATGCAGATTGAGCGAACTGTCACTCATTCGAGCCGTTGAACTTCTGAACTTAAAGAACGAAGGTACCCTATACATGACATGTATTACATTTTGCACTTTTACTGCTGCTTAGCTTTGTGTATTTTGCTTCGAGCCAGATTCATTTGAAGCTTGGTTGATTGTTAGAAACCAACATCCTTTTTCATTCGGGGTTGTTGCTGGAAAAATGGCATCAGCATCATTCGGGGTTGTTACTGAAAAATGACATCAGTAACATTCGGGATAGATTACTGAAAAATGACATCAGTAATCTTTATTTGATAAATAATATTTATTGCAGGAATTGTTTATTTCGCGCTATTACCTTATTTTCTCCTGCATTTTATTTCCGCCTTACTTCCGTTAATCGCATCATTTAAAAATGTAAATGTTATTATGTACTGCTGTACTTAGAGTATTCTCTAATTACTGGGAATTCCAATCCCGGTATTATTTGTTGTACAATACCAGGTCAGGTACTTCTGGAAGAGCTTAAGCAAGAACCCTAATGCTTAAAATTTTCAATCTGCAAATGGATCTACGACGGCGCTATTTTTGCTTGTTTATCTTTTATCTTTTCTTTATTTTTACTTTTGTACGAGGAACGTTGAAAAGATCTTGTAACATGAACATTGAAATAAATAAATAATATCCTTTGGCTTTTGTATGTGTATGCTCTTTTCCTCTCATGTTACTAAATATGATCCTGCGGCAAGTGAACGCCCGACGTCGGAACGGTTTTCTTTGAACTGGCGCCGGGGTCCTCACACCAGATCAGGAATTCATCCTCGAGGAAAGGTGCTAAAGAACTGAGCAGTACTGATACTGCTACATGCTAATCCACCGCTTTTTTTTACTCTATCTATTTTTTATAAGTTTACAACTCTTCTTTTATTTTGATATTTTGAATCCAAGACTTATGACTTAATGAATAAATGAGTTATGTTTGATGTCTATATATTTCTCTTATACCACTCGATATGATCTTGCGGCTAGAGGACTTGTTGCTGTTGTTTTACATCACCACAAACTGATGCTAAACCTGCTCCCACTGACCTGATACGAGGTCCTCACAATAAATCTCATAATTATAAAGTAACATTTTACCTCAACATATTTTTCAAATTTTTGGCATGAAGAAGAAATCTGATGGCAGTGTTGAAGATGAGGCATCACATATCTAATGTTAAACTGCATATAAATATCCAATGTTAAGCTGCAGACAACAGACTGCATCCAATAGTTAAATAAAATGATGATGATGCTAGTGCAAATATAAATAGTAGACTGATTCCTAAATATAGCAAACTGAGCTAGTGCTAAAATAAATAGCAGCCTGGACTACATCCAAATCATATCAAATAACGGCATGCAGCATACACATCACTACATCAGGATTAGGTATCACTACATGCACATCATTAATAGTGACAATATCATCTCACTAATACAGTAACATACTAACATCACTAATCACTAACCTCAATCAATAGCGATCACTAACTGTAATATGCATGCACATCAGTGAAGATCAACAAATCTTAAGCAAACTAAAGCAGTTACAAAACAATTACAAGCACTAACCAAATTGAAGCAGAAAAAAAAATACTGAAGCAGACAAGTAAATGATAGATCTACTCATCAATAGACTATAGCTAAGTACATGACAAATCAACATTTAGATCTACAAATCTATGCACGCACTAATCACAGATTCACAGATGAGAAGATGACAAATCGAAATAGAAAAATAAACATCATATTAGGTTTTTGTACAAAAGACAAATCTACTCATCTACTTTTCTAATAAAATAAGAAAAAGGAAATCTGCATTAGATTAGCAAAAAATAAGACAGATGCTCTAGATTAAAAAAAATCTCTTCTAATGAGAAATCTACACATCTATTTTCCTAAACAAAGATCTCAATGGTTTAGTCACTTTTTTTCCTAACCATTGCATTCTTATGAACCTGGACTCTATGCGACAGATTGGAGTAGTGACTTGTGCAATGGGTATATCAAATGAAGTTTAATAAGAATGCAATGGCTAATCATGGAACTTCCAATGAAGATGCAATACTTTGGCATATGCTAATGGGGCACCCTTCCTATCACCGCTTAAAACTTATCTCTGGTCTTTATTTACCTTCAAATCTAAAATATATTTGTGATGCTTGCCATCGAGCTAAACAATCTAAATTGCCTTTTCCTATTAGTATGAATAAAAGTACTAGACCTTTCTCTTTAATTTATGTAGATATTTTGGGACATTACACTACACCCTCTTTAAGTAGTGCTCTTTATTTCTTAACCATCGTTTATGAATTTTCTCGAGGGACTTAGGTTTATTTAATGAAACACAAATTAGAAGCTTATACTTATCTGACTACCTTTGCATATAAGACAGACCCATATATGACATATATACTAATCTATTTTCCCAAAAAGAACCCAAATCAACATCCACTAGTCACAGATTAAGAAAAAAAAAAAAAGCTTCTTAAACTCACAAAAATCTCTGCATTGGCTCTTGAATCGACTAATAGGAGCTTAATAATAAAATCATAGAAGTATCACAAAAAATTGCAGATGAAGATGAGAAGAAATGCCAGAGGAAGATGAGAAGTGAGAACTGAGAAGAATCAAAAACTTCAACGATTTAGGGTTGGCCAGTTGAGACTAAGCATCAAAACCTTTTATCCTCCTGGACCTCCTCAAGATTCTAAACTCGAGTTATAAGTCGTTGATTTACGGGAATTTGAACCAATGACCCTGATTTCATTGACACTATTTAGAGTTTTAAGAAAAATTAATTATGCTTTTTTTTTAAATCATGCTTTATATTTGTCAGACGGCAAAGATTCGAAGTTTCGAACTCGAGACCCGTACGTGAAGAGAAGACGACGTTACAATCGACGCTATTTTTTTCTTTTCTAAGGATACTATTTAATTTATATATATTATTCAAGCTGACTCAAGTTTTCTTTCGATTTGAGTCCCAGCGTACTCGAACTCGACTCAAAATTCTTTCAAGTCTAACTGTTTAACTAGTGAATCAATTCAAAAATTTCAAGCTGATTTCAAATCGACTCAAAACTCGAGCTATTTCCGAGAAAATCCCGAGTTTCGGATAAAATTGTCAGAGACCTATTTAACACTCATCCTCTAGAATAGATTTTCGTGAATCATGCATTATTGACATCCTTCTTAAAGGGAATGGAATTTGCAGGTATTGAAAAAATCAAATGGTACCTTTAAAAAATTTATATAGCAAAAAAACTAATAGTGTCCAAGTGCTTTCACAACATTGAATTTGTATTGTAAATCTGGTGTATTTTTTCAAGAAATTGGGCTTGGATCTTCTATAACAAATTAAATTTCTTGGTGTAAGCAAGTTAAAAACACTATTAGCTATCAACACTTTGGCTGGCAAAATTAAATATTTTGACTATCATTTGGCAATATGCTTTCTTTGTTGTTAAATAGACAACATATGTGCAAAATCAGAAAAAATATGTAATGGAATGTTGTCTTGAAGATTTTGAATGCATTAGTAGGTCTCCCAAAAGGAACTTTATTATTAGAGAAATGACCATTTAGAAATTGAAAATTAATTTAATGTCAACTATAACTCCATTTGGGATGGTTGCAGCTATTTAACAAGTAGTCGTGAACAGTTGCAGATGAAGTAGTTTTATGAAGCAGCTGTATCTAAAGATGTATGACGTTAATAAATCCAGATGTTAAAAGGTTATGCAAATATTCATATTACCTATCTATCCTTTTATCAAAATCTAAGAAAATCTAGGACATGACTTGATGCTAACAAAGTATAGTGCTAAGGGAGTAGCCATCGCAAAAGCTTCATTAGTGTTGGAAGTCATTGATGTGGAAATTGATGGCATGGAATAGCTAATCGATAGAAATGAGGCACTTGAAGTTTGCGAGTTGCGAGTCACCGAAAAATGAACCACATGATGGTGGCGTTTTCTGCCAATGACAGGGTTCTCAGCTTAAAACTTGTGTAGGTGGGAGCAAAAATTAAGACACTGCTGCAAAAGAATGGAAATTAGCTAATTTGTTTCCAAAATAGTCTACCTTGGCAACAACTTTGATCATGAATCACATTCCAATAACTTTGTTTTAAAAACTAGATTTCTACAAAGCACTTAAGAATAGCCCCCAAATCATTCTAAAAATTTTGAGACATTTTTATAAAGCACAACAATTAAAACTATCTCAAATAGGTCTTATGTTGGCCCGACAATTTAATTTAAAAATATAATGCTTGAAAAAGTTAATAACTAACTGTAGTTCCTAGATCAAACATGCAAACTTGAATATCAAGTATGGCCCTACCTACAAAATGATGTGGATAAAAATTCTTTAGAAGAAATGCGCTATCCAGTTATCCATCCCATAATGCATAACTATGATAACTAAACTGTAAGTATTTTAATTAGCCTTATTTTTAATGTGAAAATATAGCACAAAGAAGCTGATCTTTAATTTCATAAAAATGCCTTTATATCAAAAAGAAAATGTCTCAAGTGAAGCACAAAATAGCAGATATTTTTACAGAAGTTTAGGATAACTTCGTTATTTTCAATCACAACAAAAATGTTGCATGATAAATGATCTAGCTTGAGGCGAAGTGCAATCAAAATAAAAAAACTAAAGCAAGAAAATCATATTATGTCAAGATAAATAATTTCACAATATTATGCAATATGTTTTCATTAATTGAGAATATTATACTTACTATGTATCCATCCAAATTTGATGAAAATAAGAAAACTGTCACAATATGTCAAGATAAACTATTTTACAGTAGTATGCAATACATTCTTATTAATTGAGAATATTCCTAACCTTAATTTTTATCTTTAACATTGAGACTATATGCCTATTTATGCATTCAGTTTTAATTAGATGATACAATGAATTAAATCTTTAAATAGTTTATTTACAATAAGCTTTTTCTTGAAAAAAATCCAATAGAATATACCGTGCACATTTCTTGAAGCCTCGTTATCAAACTCTTGCATCACACAATATATGCCTCTTAAGCTTTAATTAGTCTATTAGTTAACAGAAATTGTAGATTTTTAAGATTTCTTTCACTAATTAATACATTTAATTCTGTTTCTTTGAAAAATATCTAGAAAGTAGTGATACATAATATATTTGCATATTTGTTGATACTTGTGATAACCTGAACCAATAAGAGCGAAGAGTAATCGTCAGGGTATAATGCTAAGAAAAAAATGAGGTGACAATAAACCAAATTTATATTGTAAAGAGAAACCAATACTAAGGTATAGAAGAAAAAAACGTAAAATATAAATAAGACATTTTTAACATGACATGTAAAGTTTTACTAAGAATTCCATAGTAAATTATGTTCATGAAGATCACACCAAGATGGGTTGACATTTTGACAAGTTAAAATATAAGAACAAAGTCAATTACAAAGTTCAATAGGTATAAAACAAGTCAGGCTAATGCAAACAAAAGCTCATATCATTAGACCTATTATAATTGATACCATATCATAACCCAACCTCTAATATTGTGTTGTTCAAGACAAACTGAGCCGAGGCTAGTGACTCTGTGATGAGCTGAATCCCATGAAAGTGGGAAGTGATTTTCATGATGAAATGATTGAACAAGATGCAGCTTGAACAAAATGAAGTTTCCAATGGGTCTCTTGAAAAAAAGAATGCATGAGAGAACTAAATTCATGTCGAAAGAGGATGAAAGGATAGTTGGCTATATAAATTAAATATTAAGGACATTCCTAAAAAAATGAACATTTTTAAGATAACAAGAACTATTAATGAGGGAGCATTACTAAAATGGATACTCCCCAAGGAAGTTATTGTACAAGGATAAAGTAGTAAAATTTGACTTAATATGAAGTGGGCTAGACTAAACAAATAGACATAGTCAGAAATGAATACATCTAGAGCATCTTTGACATTTCATTCAAAATCTTTAAACATTCCCATAATGATATCCCCAAAAGCATTAGGAGTGCTTGCTTGGTTATGTTCATCTGTAATAGAGGTGGAGAGTCAAAATGGATATGCTTGCACATAAAATGCATGAAACCATGAGATAAATAAGGACAACTCAATCGATCAAAGTTCTAACTGTGGATAAGGATTTATCTCTACGATAGTAGTAGAAAAAATCAAAAATGAATATATCTGAGAGTAACAAAAAGTAAAGTAATTAAGAAACCAAAAACAATGTTATGGGCAAAGGGAGTGAGCATTGTGTTGTGGATCTAAGGATGCAGGAGATGGCTTTGTGCAGAAGAAGACATGAACAAGAGAAAGAGTGAGATGGGCCTACATGAGTCAAGAGAAGGAGAAGGTAGAGGCAAATAGATGTGGCGAAATCACATGAAGGAGAGCAAAAGAGAGCATGGTTATTACAGCTAGGGTTGATAAAGCTCATAAATTGTTATGAACTAGAATAAATTTATTATAATGTTTACTAGGAGAACTCACATATTTATAATAATAAAGTAACCATAATATTTTATGGAACAGTAAGAAAATACATATTACATACTATATCTAACTTCTCAATTTGAATACATTCCTGGCTAACAAATGGCTACTCCAAAAAAAAACTTTTTGGGTAAACACCACATGCACTTAGAACATTCTGCACAAGTTACTAAAGTTTTCCTACAGCAATCCTCTTTATATCATCAAGAAAAAATAAATAAACACATTCTTGCAGCTGGTTGAAAACTTCAGCCTTGCATTATTCACAGATAGGGGGATATGTTTACCGCTATAGAATTCTATACAGAATAACATATGATTTAGCATCGCTGCCCTAATTTATAAATGGCTTCAAACGACATCATATACAATCAAATCACAGTGAAACATAAAGAAAACTGAAATGAAAAAACATTGGCATACAAAAAAATGAAAAGGAGTAAATGACCTGAAAGAAAACAGCTTCTGGGTGGCTGCACACAGCACATCGAACAGACTTGGTACGAGGCAGAGTCGGATCAGCTGCTACATCTTGTAGGACTTGTGTGCGTTCTGCAATTGAATGATGAATCTCATTTCTATAGACACAGTTATTATCTGCTTCCTCCTAAAGGATAGAAGATCACGTTCAGCAAATGAGAATATTAATAAGAAACTATATGAACTTTGCACAGATATTATTAATTTATCAATGTGCTGAATATCGTAAGATGACTTTGAACTTGAACGGAATGCAAATTGATGCGTGCAACTTTAACAAAACGACCCATAAAATCATGTTTCTGATAAATAATGATACAAAACCATGTTTTTAATGTTTAAATGAAGTGAGTTTGAATAATTTTATGAAAGAAGTTTCTTTTTTGTTTGGGTTGATTGGCTGCTATGAACTAGTCGGATGGAGAAAATGATTGAACTCAGTTGACATGAAATAAAAAAAAACAGCGGGTTTCACATGGCTATATAATGCATATATTAGTAAGAAAAAATAACTGCAAATTGAAAAAAAAAGTTAAAGAATTTGAATACTAAACAAATTTCCCAACAAATTTGATGATATACATGATAAAAATGATGTATGAGCATTCAGAATACAAATTCCTGATTTTATAAAAGATCTCAAGGATAACAGGCTACAAAAAAAGTGGAAGAGATTTAGCCTGGCTCTAAGAATAAGGTAGTGGGGTTAATCCAATCCAATCCCCCGCATGCCACTTAAGCATGACTAGATCAAACGAATTTGAGGTTAACAATACACCAGATTAAGTAGAACCAAAGAAAAGTGTCTGAGCTTTGGTGTGTTTGAGAGTTCACATGGCACCAAACACCAGATAATGATGATCTAATGATGGCCAGCTAGTAAAACCCAAAAACTGATTTTAAACCAATATCCAAAAAATAAATCATTGAGAGGATAGCAGCTAACCACTTTTGGAAGTCTTTCATATGCCCAATAACAGCTTGCACGGACAGTCCAATGATGTCTGCAGCTGGGTAAGAAATTAACAACCTCTTTGGAATGAATACATAGAAAGACATCCTTAAGCCACTTTAGCAGAAATAATGCAAAAATACTAAGCATTTATCAAAAGACTGCTGTGAAATCTAATAAACAAACATTAGGCAAAGCCGGTCACTCAATAGTCACCACATGGGCACTTTGCCCTGGTATCCTACTTTTACTTGCGAGAAAAGTGGCTAATCTCCTACTAACATTTAATACTTTCATCAAGAAGAATAGTAGAAAAAAAATTGCATAACCAATTAAAGCCGCATTCATCTATGACTTGACTATAACAAAATCTCCTAAAAGTAATGAAGTTTCTTGAAGTGGGCAACTGAGTTTGGTTATAGATGTCTAAAGATTAACAGAAAAGGAATAATCGGGAATTAAAGCTGATAAAGAATGATCCCTTCAAAATTATCAACATAGTCAATGGCAATTCATATCAAGATGGTCTACCAACTTATATAAAAATTAACTCAATCATTAATGTTGAGAACTTGAAGTCGAGTATGATTGACGATGAGTTTGCAGCTATAATGTCAACTATGAATGACCTATATTTCAAGCAAGAAGAGAAACTCTCCAAAGATCAGCTGTTAGAGGTCGCAGTTCCAACACTCCAAAAGGGTGAAAAATCATAGGCAGTTATATCCAAAGATAAAGTGAGCAAATAAGCATAGCAAAGCATTCTACAGCCAAGAGGTCTAGGCAATCATATCCAAAGATAGACCTAACTCGCAAAAAAGAGCTATACACTTCCAAAGGGGCATATAATCAAGAGGACACTTTGGAAGCACATTCGATTAATACACGAGCATAGTCGATCATTTCTGTAGCCTGTTATTTATCTACAACGACAAACAAAGAAAATTTTATTATTACTATTATTATTATTATAGTATATATTTAGTTATCACAAATGTGTCTCATTAGATGTTAACCAAGTTATTGATTTGATTGACCAATTCGATTTATTCTACCTTTAAGCCCATGACCCAATAGCCAAGCTGATTCAATGTTTATTTTAATTCTGAAAACATTGAAATAGTGAAGAACAACCCCTTGTTCATATAAAAAATGAGAAAATGATTCCCCACATAAGAAAAAGGAACAAAATTGATGCCAAAGTATTAACACTGGAGTGTGCTTTGCCTAAGCTGAAATAACCCAACACATTATGCCATGTTTTAATCTTACTAACTTGTATACAGTACATAAACTAAAACATATTATTGCGCTAGTTAGAAAAAGAAGAAAACCATATGGTTTCATCTTTATTTTTTTTGTCTTATCTGATCAAAAGGACAAACACAAGAGACTGGACTAGTGAAATGGTTAACTTAACTAATGATTAAAACCCGTTTAAAAAATCGCAAACTCAAAATTAATTCCCACAATTTGAACAATGCAGTTAAAAGGGGGGAATCGTGAAAGAGAGGAAAACCTGGTGGTCGCAGTTACGGCAGGCATAGAGAAGGATCCTCTGCTCCTTGTCTTCTTTAGGGTAGAGAATGTTATTGCTAGCGCCAAAAAGAGGGAAGAATCCTTAGCCATTTTTCATTCTTCTTTCATTCTTTTTAATTTCAATTCAAAGATGAGAGCTTTCTTACTTACCACTCGCGGCAAAACTTCATGGTACTCATGGCCGCTTGCTATCTGGGTTTCTGCCGTCAATCCTGCTCTCTTCTAAATCAGCTTTCTGCTTCACGCTTTCAAAATGTATTCTAAATTTTATAAAAATAATAAATCTTAATAAAAAATACTATAATATTCTTATTTATAAAAAATATATATATTAAAAATGAGAAAAAAAATGACATTGTGTACAAATGAATTTTACAAATTATATTTTATCTCTTAAAAAATTTAATAATTTGAAAAAAATTAAAGTAATATATTTCATCATAAAATAATAATTATCAATACTCTGTAATTTAAAATAATAAGAGATTAATTAAAAAATATATCAAAACTTAAAATAATAATTACTAATTCAAATAAAAATAAACATTTTATTGTTTAATAAATTTAATTTTAATGAGTTATATGATTTAGAAGATAATAAAAATTTAATTTAAAACTTACTAATTCAGAGAATATCTTTTATAATACAAATATTATTTATATCTTATTATTTTTATTCTTTGGATACTGATGACATGATAATATAAGATTTATAAATATTAATAAGTTAAGTGTATTAAATATTTGGGTGCTTAATAAAAAAAATTTAATATTTAAAAGGCATAACATAAATTAAAATAAATAAATATGTATATATGTATACATTTTAAAAAATAGTAATTATTTTTTTGAGAATATTTATTAATTGAGCTGAATAGCTACTTAAAATACAATATAAAAAATAATATAATTTTTATCATATAATAATTTTAAATTTGTAAATTCTAGTTAAGTAATTAGATATATATATATATATATATATATATGTATGTATGTATGTATGTATGTATGTATGTATATATGTATATGAATAAATGATCATACAATTTCTTGATAAACATTAACCTATCATAAAAAAGTATGACTGATAAAAGAATAATAATGCTCATATAAATGTATATGCATATATAATATGTGTATATATTCTACACATATATACATACATATATGCCATTCATTCTAACTTCCATTTAATACATAGTCCAAGCATAATTAACTAGTATATTATATCAAATATACTTGAAACTATTCTACATAGCATTAATGATACATCGATTATTTATTGCATATTTCTATGTTGTGTAACAAAGTGTTAGGTGTCATTCTAATCAATGATAAATTAGACTTA
Organism: Gastrodia elata; assembly: GCA_016760335.1. Classification (NCBI taxonomy): domain Eukaryota; kingdom Viridiplantae; phylum Streptophyta; class Magnoliopsida; order Asparagales; family Orchidaceae; genus Gastrodia; species Gastrodia elata. The sequence continues at coordinate 1,185,382 of CM028678.1, read as the reverse complement.
GTGTATGGTGAAATAGATCACTCCACTTGCACATAAAGGCTTTTGAGAATGAACTAGATATGTCACATCAACATTTTGAGGTGATGCTCTTTAGCTCACTTACTTTGGGAAGCAAGGTGTGCTATAAAACTAGTTGTGCATACACATGTCAAGAATGAGCTAGGAAACTATCAAGTTGGGAAAATGATAAAGCCTATCAAGGATAACCTCATTGATCCATGTCAAGTTCTTAAGGTTAGTCCCAATACAACAAGGATTTTATTTGGTAAGGGAGAGTGAAATGCATACTAAGGTTGGACATGATAATAGCAATATCATGAAAATCAGTGTAGAAGTAGACATTAGTATTTCAAATTTGTAAAGTTAGATTCATGAAAACCAAAATGAGCAAATAAATGCTCAACGGTATGACATTTATGATGCGACAGAAAGTCAGATGATGCAAACAAGTTGGAAAATGGTCAAATATCAATAGGTATGGGCTTTGTCATTTTAAGATGATTTGAGATACTGGAAGCATGCTCAGTATCCTTGAATCGAACGTCCTTTTGAGGAGACAGAGGAAGATTAAGGGAAAGAATTAATAAAAAGCTAAGGAAAGTTGAGAATAATTGGTAAAGGCAAAATAAAAACAAAATGGACACTCACTCATATATATATATATATATATATATATATATATACACACACACATATACAATAATAATTCGATGTAGGACTTGGAGAAAATGTTGCTCATCCCCAGTATCATATTATGCTATTTAAATAAAGTAGCATAATACATATAATATATTAAACTTTTCATTATCTAGAACATACAGAAAAGAAATGAAAATTATCCATTCATCTAAATTTAAATCTCAAAACATAAATCAATTATATTCAATCCACAATTTTTAATTTATGCATGCCATTAATAAAATTTTAAAATAAAAATAGAATAATGTTGATAAAGTAAATGTCTCCAAATGACATTTTTAAGTACAAACGGTCCTTTCATCGAGCCAACTCCTATTTTTCATCCTGATCTTGAACTTACACATGAAAGTATCAATATTTGAATCTCAAATAAATTATTGTATGTGCTTCAGATATCACAATTTACATCTTTTTTAACAAATATAGGAGGTATGTGAGAAAATAAATACAAGGATAATTGCAAGAAAATTGGAAACAATAATTTATGCAAATAAGCAACATTATTTGAAATATTCATATTTTCATCTCTACAAAACAAATCATTAGGCACCATGTAACAGCTTTTACTTTTTATGTGATTTTAAGCTTTACTCTACACCGACGTGTCAAAATTATGTCACATGTCAAGTATATATATATGCCCTTTCATATTCTATTAGGCAAGTTCATAATCTTGAGGAATCAAAGCACTTATGTCTAATCATCGAAGTTTCGGTTCAACATTTCGCATCTCATATTCTTTATATTAAGACTTTGATTTTATATCTTTTTTGCATTATAGTAAAAATCATCAAATTACATTAAAATACAATAATAGACTCAAAGCAAAGCTATAACATGAGTATAAAAGCAATTAAATGCAAAAAGTGATCTTTGGTACCTTTATCGATATATATGCCAATGAGGTACTCAAAATTTAAATGGAGTTCTTCACTTTTTTACAAAATTTATGTATATATTCACTCTTATTCTTGATTTTATGCTCTCTTTAAGGTTTAATATTATTAGGCTAAGTTCAGGGATGAGATGCATCCAATTTATTAAGTAATTTTGAATAACATATTCACATATATGCTTCCTGTGAGGATTAATATTTATTAAGAATGAGGGTTTAAACTAAATCAAGATTTCAATTTCTAATATTAATGCGACAAACTTAGGAGTGTATGCTAATTTGAGCTAATATATTAATTTGATTAGACCACTCATGGCCATAAGGTATGGCTACTTAAAATTTTATTTACTATAGGCCATTGGGGTTATGCCAAGATTAAACACCCATCCTTAAGTATTCTCATTCATATTATTGATTCCCATCAATATTTAGGAAGTGCTTACATGCAATCCTTTCCTCTTTAGCTTCTACTGAGCATTGTAAATTTGATACTTCAATGCGTCCCTAAACTTCATAAATACTATAATTTTCATGTGTACACTCACATATTAATTCTTAACTGCTATGGGTCATTATTGGATTTAACCTTTTTCCATATGAGAAGGATATCTTTATGTGAATGATGACACAACCTAAATCCATTATTTTGAGTTTTATTGCATACAAGGTTTATTAAGGATCAATCCATGCTTAGCTTGAACTGGATTAGCTTGACTTGACTTAGCATCAAGTCAAGCCAACTAAGATCTTTAGAATTTCCCACCAAGTAAGTTCATTAGGATTGACCTTCATTATTGTCTAAGTGGTTTCCTAATAGGGTTGGTTAATACAATATGATAGGTTAAGCTAGTTTCACCTAGCCTTGGCATGAGGAAGAACAAATGAGCATAACCCATGTTGACCTCAATGAATCTCCTAAATTTTATGGGGTTTAAGGACTTACCAGCTAATCTAAGATTTTAGTATAGTTTTTTGAATTGCCTCAGTGGCTCAGAGAAGCTCTCCAATCCATTGGATCCATCAGGGCGTCTAAGAGCTACCATCAATGTATAGGGAATTCTATGGTTCTTGAGAAGGTGAGGAAATACAATGGCTCAAAGAATTTATCAAAAGTCTTGACAACATCTACTTGACTTACTGATCAACCTAAGGGAATTGTAGGAACCAGAAGGTCGATTGGATGGCTGAGAAATCAAAGTGAGGCTTGTTGAACCTAAGTAACTTTGAAGGTTTGAATCTAGGCGATTAGATGCTTACTGATGGGTTTAACCTATCTAATAAGAGCATGTCTTGATGGAAATTGATTGAGAGACTCCAGACGCTATTCAACCCATGTGGTGGTCGTTGCACACGAAGGAAGGTTCTGACTATCGGGCATCATAGGGATGGCTAAACAGAGAAGATAAATAGTAGTGGGACTTTATCAGACCAAGAGCTTCCTAATTGTTATTGATTTATCGATCTATTGTATTTGAATTATTACTTCATTCAAATGGATTCTATTTACTTTCTACGGTGTGGATTTATTCTATTTTTTTAAGTATTATTATTGTCTAATTTCCTCTCTTTAATTTAGACAACATATAAGATTCCCCTATTTAAGTTCTAATATGATCATTTGACCTTTTAATCAGATCTGACGGTCACTAGTAACCATGTTGTTTCATTTATTTATTAGCCGCTAGATCCAATCTTAGATCCTACAACTAAGATTGGTTGTCTTTTAATTACTTAAAATCAGACAAATAATATAATTAAACTTTTAAGAAAAAAAATGTAAATAAAATTTGTGTATATTTTGCTTATTTTTAGTCCAATTTTATTGAATTTTTAACCAATTACGTAATTAAATGCGGGGCGCAAATATAGAAAAATTTGCAAGTTTTGATTGCTATAAATATTTTCAAGGTTTAGGGTTTATGCAAGGTCGTAATCAAATGCTTCTAATTATTATGCTTATTGCCATTGTAATAAGGAATACTATAAGATTAAACTTGAATTATTACCATGCATTGGAGAAGAAAAACTCATATATGCAAGGTTGATTCAATTTTCATGGAAAGGAAGTATTTAGGATTTCTAATGGTTAATTAAAGCATAATCCAACTCTTATTATAAATCCCTACTTCTAAAATAAATTTATCACCTTAAAGAGACTGTATTAGATCATCATTTTCCATCCATTTTTTTTATCTCCAAATAATTACCAATGTGTAATTAAGTAGACTTGTAAAACATAGTAAGGCTTGCCAATGAGCGTCACTTGCTTTCAATTTTGTGCATGAACCTTCCCAAGAATGGCAGAGCCTCTAAAGGTTGGGTCTAGCTCTAAGTTAGCTCAAATCGGCTATAATGATGGAAAGTGTCCTCGCACTTGTGATGGAAGGGGGAAATTAGTAGTGTTGTTGTTTCAAAAAAGTTCATATTAACTTCAGGAAGGTTAAAAGAAGTCTAAAGGTTGTTTTCAACCCTGGTAAGACGACCGGATAGTTGCCGGAGAAGGCTGGAGAAATGGCACTTAACAAATTCTTGATTTATGGCTAGGTTTCTCTAACTCATACTCACTCTATAGAGAGCCTTAAGGCTCACAAACTAGATATAATTGATCATTACCAATAGGCTAAGGTAATTAGATACAGCCCCTAATTTTTGTAAAATCCCTAATTTGTGATCTTCTTCATATAGCTAATGTAGCCTCTCTAGAGATTCTCGAGATCTCAAACTAGTCTCAAATGTCCCACTTAAATGAGGTACATCTTTCTGATATACCAATTTATTTAATTCGTCATATGAGTGATCATTTAATCCTTATTTCCTTAAAATTCTCAATTATGTACCTCCTCTATTTATCTTAGATTCTACACTTTCATAGCTTCTAGGAAATCAAGGGAGTTTGCAAAACCCTTAATCTAGCCATTATGTACTTTATTAACCTTTAAATCTAGAATGTATTCACCTTGATGGTTAGATTCTAAAAATGTAGATCTAAATTTTTCTAACCAAGAATGACTCTTAATTGCACTAAAATCTTATTCAGATCACTTCTAACAGTTTTTGAAACAACTTAAACTTATTAGGATGCTAGATTGACATGTCTCATATCTAGATGTTCTATTGGCATCTTTAATATTTATATTTTAGATCAGAAGTATAAATCCCATACCACTTTTATATTCTTTCCTAGTCTTTTCCTACACTAAACCTAATAGTGTGCATGTCCCACTCTTGAAATCTTATTAAGTAGAACTTCATCCAATAAATATGTCTAACCTTGTCGTAAAACAATGTATGATAACAAATACCACAACATTGTGTCATAACAAATGATGACACCAATTGGGGCATCAAGATAATTGCTAATTGGAGTGATCATCAAACCCTAAACTATAAACCTCAAACTCTACAACCACTGATGGGCAAAAGGCCACTGACACAATCTATTGCAACATATGGAGAAGAAACCACATATGATTAAGCCACAATGGAGGAAATCAAAGTAGTAGACAATTAGGTGTGCCAACATTCCCCACCATGATACTAATTTTGGTATATGCAAAATAAAATTTTATAATACGATTGTAGTTATAACTGCAAAAATGTAAATTAAAAAAATTTAACGTTTAATTTTGTAGATAAAAATCAAAATAAGAAAATAAAATTCACCAAATATAAATATAGCATATTAATTTAAAATGAATTTAATTAACTAACACCAAAGTATTACTAATCTATAAAGCAAATACTTGATTATAAAAAAAAAATTTCTATATCAAGTGTAAGTTTCATTTTACTTTATTTTTCATGAATTCCAACAACCCTTGTGAAGTTCATAAATCTTTATAAAAAACCTTAAGAAAAGAAAATTACTCTCTAGCTCCAAAATAACTCCAAAATAATAATTAATTAATTTCTCCATTTAAAATATGTATTTTTAGCAAACTCCACCACAAAATTATATTTAATCATGATTTTTATGAGAAAAAAATATTTTATATTTTTTTTAAGAGTTATTTAGGAGATTATTTGGAGTATTTGAATTTAAATATATATATATATATATATATATATATATATATATATATTTAATTTGAATGTTAGGAGAGTAAGAATAAAAAATTGCACTCACAATTCATCATATTGCTAGCACAAGCAAATAATCCCTTTAGACTTATTTTCAAAAATAAAAGGGAAATTTAGATTACAAATAATTTCAGGATCAACAAAGAAATATTCATATTAATATTTATTTAAAAAGATTAATTTCATTTTTCAGAGCAGGTTGGTTGATGATCTAAGGTCCCCCACCAAGCTCCACTCTCAGGTTATCATATGGGTATATTTTTGGTGCCTGCAAAAGAAAATAAAACAAGTACATATTTAGATTTAAAATATAAATTGTTTTTGGTTTGTGAGTAAAAAATTCAGTAAACACTAAAAAAGTGCTAAATCTAGAAGAAAAAAATAACTTTTGCTTTCTATTAATATTTATGATTTACCTCTTATGTTTCAAAATTGTTATTTAGCGCATCCCTCTCATTTAGGGGTTTCAAAATGTGTCCAGACATGAAACACAACTTGCACTCGACCCGAAAATAGATAGGTCAGGTTGACCCGATTAAAATTTGGATTGGAGCTTTGACATGGTATTCGTGTCAGCCAGTAAAACCCAAATCTAACCCGATTGACCTTTTATTAGACATTCGAGTCAAATCGAGTTAGGTCGAAGCAGAATAAAAATTATTTGTGTATGATATGATTAGGTCGAAGCATCAGTTCATTTGTAGCAAGGTTGCAGTGGAAATATGATTAGAGAATGTTATTTTATCATCTTAAATGTAAATTGTTCGATGTATGTGAATTTTGCATAGAGGATGAAGAGGGACAAAAAATATATGAGATGAAAATAATAAAAAGAATCTTCTCTATTCTTATTAGCAGAAAAGAAATTTGATTCAGCTGCCCTCAACAAGAAATTCAAGGATAATCTAATCATGGCAAGATTACCATAGAAGAATATTGCTATTATACTGTTTATCTTATGCTGATATATTTACAATGTTGCATGCACATATAGTGATAAAGAACTTAATGAAAATTTATTATAACATTTACACTTGGTGTTTGTAGCATTTCATTTCAACTCTTTGATCACAAATTATAATTGAATACTAATAAAAAATGCTAGATGATATGGATGTCTAAGTACTTGTTTTTATCCTCATTACAAACTATAGTTTGTGAATAATCTAGCTCCATATCGGAAAAAGAGAGAGATATTGAATTGATCCTGATACACAAGTCAATCAATATTTAGAAATGTATTTGATAGATCCTTAATTTCCTGTTATCAAATAATTTATTATTTCATTAAATATATAGTAATTGTAATATTGAGTTAGCTTTTTGTAAGAATTAGCTTGCATTAACTCGATATATATCCAAAATTAAAAGCAAATTATTAGTTATAAGATCATAACTGGATCTTCATGCTCGTAATCATGGAAAATTCATTAACAAAAAGTACTGATAATCATGATACTATTAATCATAATAAACATAAAATCATAAAACTAATGATCGTCTTAACACTCATGATTATGAAAGAATCTATTGCCCAAAACAGTGGCAGGGTCTTCATATTTTTAGACATAATAAATATTTAACAATAAAATCAAGATTTAAAGAAGGGTTGTTAAGAATTGCAAACTTTTTGCATTCATGACTTGTACTAATTAGCTTAATATATAAGATAACATGTGTACACATAAGAAATCCATAAATAATTATATTTTAACTTTATGCATGTGTTACCATTGCAACTTGAATGGTATCATCCATATTCTAAATTTGAGTGGTTTATGCATTAGTTCAATTTCAAAGAAAGTGATTGATGGTTGAGATGCTAGATTTAATTTGTTTAACTTTTTATTGAGGGAAAGTAAAAGCACAAGTATTGGTGTTGAAACAATTCAATCTTCACTATTTTTTTATGCACTTTTCATATAACTTAATCATCATTTTACAAGAATAGTTTTTTGAGGTATAATTTTACATGAATTTTTTAATACTAAATTAGAGGATAGTTTATTTATATGTTCTAACTTTATGTGCATTTTTGAGGAGATAAAATAAATTATAAGTGCAAATTATTCAATTATTTGAGGAATACATGCACCAAATCTTATTAATTTATGTTGCTAACACTTTAATTTTGACATTCACAAACTAGAACCCAATTTAATTTGTTTATGAATTCCATCAATATTGGAATTTAAACAATATTACTCCAAAATCTTACGTACTTGCACATAACACACAAATCTCATTTTTTCTTAAACTAGCACATATTCATACTGAGGAAAAATATAATAAGGAAATGCAAACTATGGTGGTGTCTTTATAAAATATAAATTAGTGCACTGTGAAAATAATGATTTGAATGTTATGATTGTAAATTTGGGAGATATGTGTCATGTATGTAAGTAATCATTGCTTAAGAAATTGAAGAATTTCAGTTAAACATGCAAGAAAGCCGCCCGATCAAGTTTGCCAAAACTCTAAACACATGAAAGGAGGCCTTCAAATAAAGAAAGAAAGAAAAGTAAACCAGGAGAGAAAAATTGCTGAAATTACTCCAAATCAGCAGGCTGAACCTGCTGCAGGATAAATGGTCAAAACTAGAATGAGAATCAGGTCAAATTTGCGAAAAAATTGAACCAAAATCTGCAGTAAATGCGAGATGAAGTCCAGAAAAACACCAAGCTAAATCTTGCATATATGCCAGAGGCAAGAGAATCCCAAAATTAAGCGGGTCGAACACTTGCCTAATTAAGCTGACAATCTAAAACAAAATCAACAAAAGAATCCCAGAGACAAAGCTGGCCAAAACTAATGTTAAAAAGTGCTGAAATCCAAAGGGGACCAGTCATTGAATGTCAGACCCAAACATGCAGCATAAAAGCAACCAGAACCTGCAGAATAGAGGGGTTAACATGTTGAAAATCTGGCCTTGAGCCTCAAGTAGCTGAGCACAGAGGGCTGAAGGAGACAGCAGAAAACCGAGAATAAAAAATAGTGGATCAAATATTTGCAGCATATGGAAAAATAGTTTAAGATGACAATTCATTTGTATTGATCATCTCTAATCTTGGTCAAAGGTAAAAATTCTTTAACTTAATGAAAATTATGTGGCGTTGAGATTGCGCATGCATTATTAATCAAATTAATATTTATTAGTGGTTTTATTATTGACATTAATACATGTGCTTGAGAGTTTTATGCGTAGAAAGAACATTGAATTATTGTATACTTAAATGCCAAAATGCTGAGGGTAATTAATCAAGATACAATTAATCCATTTAAGTCATCTATTAATGAATGTGATCATTATTAAATCATTAAAAATGCTTATGTGATGTATTATTCTTCATGCATATGAATGCTTTGGTGGTGAGATAAAAGCTTGTTAATGAACATTTTTTGTTCAGAAGATTAAGCATTTGTTGAATTAGTGATTAGAGTGATTGATAATTGGAGTATGTTCATATTGGAATGGTATTGACCTAATTGAATAAATTGAATAAGATTGTTAACAATTTCATTCATATTTATGAGATATATCATTGATAGAATTTGTAAATGAAACTAGCTTAGATGTTCATCACAATTGTAAGTGTTAACCTATCTAGGATTTATTTGAATTTAACAATTATAATTTTTACATGCATGAGATATGTTGAAAATTCTGAGAACAACATTGAGATTAATCATATGCATAAAAATCAAAGTTATCAAGTATTGAACCATTGGTACTTTTTGATCCATGTTAAGGGAAGACTCGTCTTAGTGCAGATTAAATATTATAAGTTTCGACAAAAGATTGTGGACTTAATAGGTCATTTAACCTCAAGAATGGTACCAAGAAATTAAGAATATTATCTCAATAAGCCAACCAAATTTAGTGGGATAAAGGTTTGGTGTTGTTGTTGTTGTTGTAGAGATATGTAGATTTAGTTGAGTAATCTAATTACAAAATCTTAACACCAAGGAAAATAACTTATAATTAATGTACTCATATCCTCACTAGTTTTTAGTACTACCATTGAAGGAAGGTTACCTCGTCTTATACTCTTAAATTTATGCCTTTGAATATTTAAGATGAACAATCAAACTTAATCTTTTGATCAATTAATTGACAAATTATAATTAATAGATTCCAAATGCAGTGAAAAATATAATGATAGCTACATATTTGTAAACATGAAATTGATTGCAATTAGAAACATAATAAATTGCTTAATATAATTGATATATTATTTTCACCATTTATTATTTGTAGAGAAATCATAATACTAAAATTAGAAATAGTTCCTAAAATAAAACTTGATAAAAAATTAAATAGCAGTGATTAGTTGATTTTAATAAATCATTATAAGTAATTGTGATTACTTAAACACCCTTTGATATAGATTTTTGTCTAAACATACTTTGTACACATAATTGCTGCTAAGAACTGATCTCTCTTGCAGTACCTCCTAGTTTCCCTCAGACCACACTCAACTTATTTAGATTTCGATTTAATGATAAAATTAGATATTAGCTCACCTCTATTTCTAGGGGAAGTCTTAGCTCTAGCAAATTTGCATATATTTAAAAAAAATATTTAAAATTTGCATATATTTTAAATTTTTCATATTTATGTAATTAATATCAATTTTTTATTTACAATATTAGCACTTTAACTTATGCAAACATCTTGTGTATTAGAGTTTAGGTACATATTATAAAAATATTGAAATATTGTGTTATGCAATGATGATTCTTTAATTTAATTATGTAATCCAAGTTTTGTTATTATTATTTGTCTAATTTAGCTTTTAGGTATTATTAGTTAATTGTCATAACGTTGTATTTGCTTCAAGATTACACATAAATTTTAATTGCAGAAGCAGTTACGCTCTATAAATTCCTCAACTTGTGCAGAAGATGGAGGCTGAATAATAGAAGCAAGTGTTGGAATGGAGAAAGACAACTTCTGATGGAAACACGCAGATCCCTTGTAGAGAGAAACACACACAGTGTATCTATGTTTAAAGAGACTCTCATATAGACTAAATAATTGTAGGTAGTTCTCTGTATTGGAATGATTGCATTGCCTGTCAAGGATAAAATCACTTCACACTGACATTCAATTCTAACTCTGAATAGCCACCACCAATTTAATCACAATAATATCAGGAGATGCGTAAATCAAAAGCATTATATTGAAGTATTAAGATAAGATTTTAAGAGCAAGAGGCATTAATCCATGAGCTAGAAATCCAAGTGACTCAATAAGTGGAATAGGCTACTGCAACAAGCAAATAGAAACTCAACTTTAATTTTCTACTTTGTAAATGTTTTACCCTTTTCTTATTAGAATATTGCCAAAACTCTATCGTAGAATTATTAAAATCTCAAATTTAATTTCTAAATAATCAAACCAAATTCAACTCCCCTTCTTTGGTTGCACTCTTGCTACTCAACAAGTAGTATTAGAGTGTGTAACTTAACTACCCTGGCAAAACCTAACAATTTATAAAACAAAGATCCAAACTTATGGCACAATTCATAAGTGAAAACTGCATGCTATGGAAGATGATTCATACACTTGTTACCTTTGTTCAGTGGAATTAGAATTGATTTTTGAAAATAAAACTGAGAAACTTCCTTCAGTTCGTAGAATATCATATGTGGATGTAGATCTAACTCAAGTATACAAAACCAACAATTCCATGCCATAACTAGATGAGTGATGATATTAAAGAAGCAAAAATCAACACCAAAGCAATTACTTGTTTCCAATGTACCTTGAAACAAAAAGATTAAATGCATATTTCATTGTGTAAAATAGAAAAGAAGAATTATAACTCATTAATAACAACCTCTGAGGAGCAAATGATATTAAGTAATCTTACTTTAATAGTTTAATGCATGAGTAAGAACTCTCCAAGATAAAAGCCCGAATAAAACGTATCAAAATTGAAAATAAGATTGGCTAAAATCATTGTCTTCATTCCTTAGAAAAAATCTTCACTAATGAGGAGAAGGTCATCTAGCCAGGATCTGAAAGTTATAGCTATAATTGAAACTAAGGACCTTAAAACCTACTTAGAACAGTCACAAGTGCTCTTGTAGCAAATGAACAAGTCATAAACAGTGGATAAGAAGATAAATCAAGAAAAAAGAAAGACAAGGAGGTAACCCTGAATACAGAAGAAACGACCAGTGAAGAAGACACTCAAGGAGAGGATGATTCAAATCATTTCTAAAGAACAAGAACAAATAGGACAAATGGCGACCACCTCTACAAAACAAAGGTAAATCTTTAAACTCAGTAAGCAAAGTTGGTACTCGCAACTCTATCTGATATGGTTGTAGAGAGAGAAATAAAAGTGAACTACCCAAAACAAAATGAAGAAAGAGTGGAAGCATAACGTTGAAAAAGATTATTCAAGTAAACTCAAATTCAGAAAACTGCAACGAATCATAAGAAGAAATGAATTTCTCCTTGAAGGCAAAAGAAGATAAAGACGGAGAACGAACAAAGAGATGTCTTATTTAAGAGCTTCAAGCCATTCTAAAAAGTTTATATTGACCTTATGTTTCCCTCAAAAAAGAACATAGAAAACTTAAAAGGAATATTTAAAAATAGCTAAGCTTAATTAATTATAAGGGATGATTTAAGTTCTTTAAAATATGAATTAGAACAGTTAACTCTAAATAAGCATAAAAAGAAACGAATGAAATTCTTCATAAAAAATATAAGATTAAGTAAAGAGAGTCAATAATTAAAATTTATTTATAAAGCATTAAAAAAAGACTAAATAAACTAGAACTTAAACTTATATTTATTAACCTAAAATATGAATCACATAAAATACTAGAAATAGATATATACCTTTTATCAACAGAATTTGTTGCCAAAAAAATAATGTCTCATGTGGGAAGTATGAGCATTTCAACTATGTCTAGAGTTAACAAAGATAAGAACTTGGTATGGGTCCAAAAGAGCTTACTCTAAAAAATTCAGCTTAAACTGAAACCAACTAAGCCTACTAAATTTGACATGACACAAACCCACCTCAACAAAATCCAAGTTTAAGTCAACCTGAATTTATTTCTGGTCGAGTTCAGATTAAAAAAATAAACCCGTATAAAATTTGGGCAGGGGTCAGGTCAACCCGTTTAATATAATCTATCAGCTCCGATTTTAAGAGATTGCAACTCATAAGCTTGATTGATCTAAAATCCTGCAACGCAAAAAAATGAGAAATGAGAAATCCTAAATAAAAAGTCACAGCAAGATTCGCAGCTAAACTTGCATTTTTTTCTCAACAAGAAAATCTCTCAACCCTCAAGTCTCCCATCTCCTTCTCCCACAACTTGCAATCTCAGTCTCTATTTATCCATTGATGAGGTCTCAAGACGTCATCAATCCTCCGAGCAACAGCGACGCATCCAGCAGAGTAGTAAACCAGCAGTTCAGCGACATCACATTGTCTGTTGTTCTGGTGACAAACATCTCCGCATAGGATGAACATTACCTCTTTGTCATTACTGCAATGTTGCTTTCATCTGTAAGTGAGAAGATTGAAGATTGTCTTATTTAAATCAAAGAATTTGAATAATTTCTTCATATTTGTTACTCCAATGATAAAGTTTGTTAATTTTCATCCAAAGATTTTTGCATTATATTTTCTATTCATTTTTCGTCTTCTTCCTATTCTTACATTCTTTTCTCTATGCACGCTAGAAAAAAATTATCTTCTTTTGATCAAAATATTGAACTAATTTTTTTGAACTTTATTTTTAACCTGATGAATTAGACTCAATGCTTTATTTATTTATTTGAACTGATTTTTCTCGTATTGAGCAGGTCGGGTTAGGTTGTGGGTTGGGAGTGGACTGGGTTCGGGTCTACAATGTTGAAATAGTGAACAAATAAGTTAGGGGGGCTTGGTGTATTTTAAGTCAGGTCAACTTTAGGTGAGCCCATCCCAACCGATTAAACCATTTTGATACCCCTAAACACGACTTATGCTAGCTTGCAATACTACACTTAAAATTCTTTAAGTAGGTATGTCTTCTCAATAGGAGCAATCATGACATGTGATGCATAAACATCAGATATTCAAACATATGAATGGGGACATGAGCAAATCTTTGAAGCTATAACCCAAATGTGGAAAAATCATGCTAAGGAATAACACGAACATGCAAATCAATGAAATATAAACCCTTGGAAAGATAAATTCGCTGTTTATTGAAATTATTCGTTTTGTGGATGGTCTAAGACATAACTTAGCATTAATTAGTTATATGATCGTGCCTTTGAAATTTTATTTCACACTTCTAAGGTTTTAATAAAATTAAACAACAAAAAAATGAATTAAAAGATTTTGAAAGTACATAGAATGCATGTTAAACATAGATACTCTAAATGATAAAAAGAATCTAAAATATTTTTAAGCCATTATTAATGAAACTTGACTTTAACACCATAATTATATCATGCTAGCATGAGCACTCTTCACAAAATTTCAAAATTAAAAATTGTAAATGGCCATATATTAGAGTTTTTAATAACTCCCATGTGTGATGGTTGCTATTCAGGCAAGCAATCACATTCCACCTTTCACTCATTTCATGTATACAACACCTCAAGCATTTAGAACTTCTATATATATATATATATATATATGTTTGGCACTATTACTCTTTCTAGCTAAAAAGCGAGTAGATATGGCTTGATGGTTGTTGATGATTTCATTCACTAGGATCAAGTTCTTAACCACTAAGAACGAAACTTTTAAGGAATTCAAGTATTTTTCTATTTGGATACAGAGAAACTTAGGCTACATGATTAGCATCAATCAAAATAACAATGGTGGAGAATTCAAAAATTTGGAGTTCGATTCTTTCTATGCAGAAATAAAAAATAAACATAATTTTCAATTCCTAGAATACTTTAACAAAAATAAAGCCACTACAAAAAAATAACTTTATATAAGATAGCTAAATCCACAAAAATAAGAATAAAATATAAATTTTCAACTCCTAGAATAGCACAACAAAAATAAAGTCACTATGAAAAAAATAACTTTATATAATATAGCTAGATCCATGATATTTAAGTACCACTTAACCAAATAATTTTGTGTCACATCACATGCTATGTCAGGAATCATGTGAATATCCAAGTAATCATTAAGCAAACTTGATATGAGTTACTAAAAGGTTAAAAACTTAAAATTTCTTGTTATATGCTTTATATTGTAGATAATTTATGCTTGAAGAGACGGATAAATTTGGCTCGAAGGTTGATGAGTTAATATTTATTAGTTACTCCTCTTCAAGCAAAGCAATTGGTCAGTTCAAAAAAATTGACTATTGAAAATTTGATCAATGTTACTTCTGATGAATCAAATTATAAACCACAACCAACTTTGGAAGATGATCTCTTGCATAAGATTTTAGTAACATGGAGTTGGCTAACAAAAATTACGAAGACGCTAGAGCCAAACTATCAACGGGTGGAGGTATAATTGCAATCATCAACTAGAGCAAATTATAGGTGACATCTCCAAAGGTGTACAGACTAGTAGTTCATTTAGAAATGGGATCAAATCTCAGCATTGTTTCCTTAGTAGACCAAAATCTATAGATGAAGCCCTAAAAGATGAGAATGAGAATGTTGCAATACAAAAGGAATTAAATCAATTTAAAAGAAATCAAGTTTTTAATCTAGTAGAAATTCTTGACCAACATAGTATTATTGAAACTAAGTGGGTCTTTAAAATGAATTTTAAGATAAAGGAAAGTAGTGTGAAATAAAACTACATTAATGGCTAAGAGCTTCAGCAATCAATGGAGTAAATTTCAAAGAGACATTCACACATATAACATGATTAAAAGCCATTAGATTGGTCTTAAATTTTGTGTTACATTGTTGTTTTTTATTATTTCAAATAGATATAAAAAGCTCTTTTTGAATGAATACATCAAGAACAATTATGTTGAACAATCTCTTAGGTTTGAAATTATAACATATTCAAATAATGTGTTCAAATTAAAGAAATCACTTTCTAATTTGAAAAAAGCACCTAGAACATGGAACAATCAATTGAGATCCTTTCTCACAACCCATTGTTTCACTAGGCTCCATTGATACAACTCTATTTCTTAAGCGATCGGCTTCAAATCTCTTAGTAATTCATGAGTACGTAAACATTTTATCTGGCTCTATGGATATTGTTCTACATAAGATATTTGCCATTCTTATAAGCAAAGAATTCAAGATGAGTGTGATGGAAGTGTTAGATTTCTTCTTAGAACTCCAAATCAAACAAAATGAGCATGTCACATATCTTCAAAAACCGAATATACATGACACTTTCTAAAGCATTTTAAATTAAGTAACTATAAACTCTTACACACCCAAAAAGCTAGCTAAACCAAGACCCTAGTAGTAAACCCAAAAATCAAAAACTCAATTGTAGTACGATATGATCCCTTCCATATCTGACAGCAAGAAAATTAGAGATCATGTTCAGTATCTGCTTGTGTGCCAAATTTCATGCTAACCCAAGCATGACTCACTTAGCCAATGTTAAGAGGATCTTTGAATATCTTAACAACGTGCAGACCTAAGATTTATAGTACAAGCACAACACTAGCTCATTTGATCTTATCAACTTTTCAAACTCAAACTTTGTGGTTCAAAAATAAACAAAAAGAGCATGTTGCCAATTTATGAGTAATGCACTTATTTAATGGTACAATGGAAAACAAAATTATGCAACTCTATCTGCTGTGAAACCAGAGTATATAACCACTGAAAACAACATTGTTCAAGTTCATTAGCTCAAGCAAGAACTACCGAACTAAAATAAAGCAACAATAATTTAGATCCAGTATGACAACACTAATGTGATTATCTTAACTAAGAGTCCCGTCCACCACTCGCACACTAAATACATCGAGATTAAGCACCAATTCATTAGAGATCACGAGCCATGGAAATATTGTTAGAATTCACCAACATTGAGCACCTAAAGATAGGTTTCATAAAATGAGACAATAACTCAAAGTAATCTTTCAATGTTAGATTATATTATCAACCATGTATACATTATGCTCTTTAAATCTGAAACATAGATACAGTTATTTATTACTTGTTTATTTTTAAGCACTTGTCTTGTCAAGACATGACTCGAACTCCACTCAAAAAATTTCGAGTCGAGTTCAAGCCAGGTGAAAATGTCTCGAGTTCGAGTCGAGTTCAAATTTCGAGTTTCGGGTCAAATTGATCACTCTAATTGTAGCCTAAGGTCTAGAAATCTTTGAAGCAACAATTCCATGCATGTACTACAAGAATTTTTTCCTTTATTTCAATTTTTTATATTGAACTGTATGTAATGTATTTTGGTTTCATTACATTACAATATCCATAAGATTATTTTTATAATGAAATGATTCCTCCATTAACTGCACAAATCAGCATGCCATTCCTTATAAAATTTGTTTGCAATTAATAACTCGTGTTGCAATCAAAAAATTGAGTAGTATAGAATTTGTCTAGGTTTTATAATATTTTAATAAATTTATCAAGAACAACGCTATTTGATTGGATGAGATCAATTATGTGCATAGTGCTATTTGAAACACTTATTGGTATGGGTGTAAAGTTATAGGGTGCTGAGCTTATGTGCATTGTATGATTTTCTTGATGCAAGCCAAAAAAGCAAGTAATGTTTAAAGATGTTATTAATCAAAGCACTGTACTGAATTATGGAGAAGTATAATTGATCTTAATGCATCCAGTGAAATATCAAATTTGCATGATAGAAGGGTGTGGGTTCACATACAAAAATTAAAGAAATCGGGAGTCTTATGAAGTTAAAAAGAATATGATAATCATGGGATCAGAAGAACACAACTCAAACAAGCATGTACAATATTATCCAAAAGTTTGTTTTTACCCTAATAAAAATGGCTTTTCCTTTTACCAGGACATTATTCAAAAGTAGAAGGCAAGGTCCTAGCAAATACACAAGTTTCGCTAGGTTCACAATACGTTAACTAGGACAGATGATTTTGGTGGCTTTTTCGCTAACTTGTTGGATGGAACATAAGTGGAGATCGATGAGCATATTGATAACTTAAAGATTCGCTAGCATCTAATGAAGTTGGAACAATGCAAGGCACGTCATCCAAAATAAAAGTATCAATGGCATGTACAAAGTCAAGATGTGGGAGCTTGACATGGTCAATTTGTGTGTTGGTAGCATTAATTGCTAAGAGGACAAGGAGGGTTGCCTCAACAATTACAAAAATCCTACCATATTTGATTATTATGGAAAGATGTTTGTTCAACTGATGTATAGCTCACTTGCGTCTCAAGTTTTGCATACAAGGAGCTTGATGCAATTATGATATATTTTCAAAAAATATGACAATGATTCACTCTTTTAGAAAGAAAGCACTAGAGTTTAAGGCAAGATAATGTGTAAAGGGCAGGAAATATATTTTAAAATATATTATGTGTTTTACTACATCAAAACTTTATTATATATGTAACCTCATTATCTTTATTGAACTTATAAGAGCATTTGAGATATATTTACTAACTAATTTGAATGATCACTATTTTTGGAACTTTTATGACCTACTTTATATGTACATTTAATATCTATCTAATGAGTTTTAGAATGCCCTGTTTTGATGTGAAAGATTCGCATGTCAATTATAAAAATTTTATATTTGATGAGATTTAAAAAAAAATTGTCCAAATTTTAAATAATATTGCTATGTATTTTGTAACTTAAAATCTATGTTTTATATTGGTTTATCTATAAAAATAAATAATTATGCTCTTGGTGCTAATCTCATCACTCAATAACTTTATTCCCAAAGATAAAAATTTTGATTGCTAGCAAAAATATTACAGCTAACCAAATAATTATAAAGTAATTTGATTATATTGAGCAAATTACACTATAATCAAATTCTTAAAGTATTTTAAATCAAACAAACCAAACAACTCCATTTAAAATAGGTTACTTTGTTTTTATGTGTGATGGGGTTCTTCTTTGTGCTGGAACCTATTGATCTTTAAATTTTGAAACAATTTTTCAGTTGATGCCAAATTCCAAGGAAAAGAAGGTTTCCAAATGAGAGTGAGGTATATTGGTCCAATAAATTCCTTAATTACTTAGCTTGATAAAAATTTATGAGGGCTCATGTCTAATCAATGCAGCGTAAAACAACTTTAAAAAAAATTTAGCCACATACATTCACTCTAGGAAATAAAATATTTTTTTGTATTGGGTATAAAAAAATAATAAATCAAAAAAATAAATTTGATTGCACTATATTAAATAACCATGGAAAATTGATAAGGGTAATCGCCCGCTACCTTATCCATTAAGGAATAGCCAGCCTGATGGAAGGTAAGATTGCAATCTTAGGTAGTATAACATCCTTTGATGCTTACAACCGATCACATAGTTCTGAATATTATTCCATTTCATAGAAATCACACAAATTTAATGCATTTTTAGAATAGCCTAAATTGTCTTGAAGCCAATGTTAAGTTAGCTCAAGAAATTCAGTTCAAATGAAATTAACATAAGAAAACTAGTTTAGATCAACCATGAATTGAGAACAAATATGAATATTAAATAAGAATAAACTCAATCAATTTATTTTGAATATTGAAACACTGATTAAGAATCAACACGACAAGAAATTTGGAGGATATGCCAAGATTGCAATAACTAGAAGCAGGGGCTAAGACGATAATTTTTTTGAGTAGAAGCACAATTAAGAAGTTCCAATATAAAAAAGCTCAATATTCTAATCACGGTGGGGGGGGGGGATACTTGAAATGTTCTAATATGAATGATCAATGAGCAGAGTTCATAATCACAACTCTAATATTCATTAGATACACAAATTATCAAGATTTATTTAATATAACAAATACAAATTATATTAGGTTAAATGGACTTTTTATAAAAAGTATTATAAATGCTTGTTTTTATATTAGGTGATTTTTAAGTTCTAAATGTTAGTTAAATTAATTCATAAGATTTGGATGCCATATGAGTAATTATCTATACAACAACACATTTTTAATATATCATGACATCTTACTATTATATTGTATACAGTAAGTGCATAATACAAAGAAATTTGCTAAAGAATTTTTTAAGAAATTAGCATAATATAAATTATAATTTTCTAAAACAAACATATTCTATAAAGAAAAGTATTAATAAAAGGGTTTCAACCTATAACCTCCAAAATAACAAGCTCATACTCCAATCAACTACACCATTCAAACTATAATATTCAAAAGCACTTTTAAAAATTTTTATTTCATTTTGTTCTTCTATATTCTCCTACACTAGGAGTAAAATCAAGCGCTTTATTCCACCAAATCTAAAGGGAGCATGTGCCCCAGCGCCCTCACTGTGGATCCACCCTTGACCAAAAGTGCATTTCATTATGGATCATTGAGCTGTCAAGTATAAACCCATTAGGTTCCTATGGCATGTAGCAAAATCTACACGAATCTACACACCAAAAAAGGTCTTACAGCTTAATGTTTCAATAGTAGCATCTAAAATTTAAGAGAATCATTCCCTACTATCGACATTTATATCTTAATGTTTGTTTGTCCCAAAAGAAGTATGCACTATTTCCTACTTTTAGTTAATTGAAAAGGTATAAAAGCAGCAGTATGCTGAATAATAATTTACTTCAACATGAAACAATATAATTATAGAAAAAAACTAATTCAAATAAAAACCTTTGAAGTTCAGGCCGACTTAAAAAGCAGAACAAAGTAGTTTTCCTATCCTAAGGGCTTACAAAGGGTATCTTCGAAGCCTTGTCATTCAAAACAGCAAGCAAGCCCAAGGTGGCAAAGAAACCCAAGCCTCCACAAAACCATGCCAGAGATTCGTACTGCGCAGGAAATCATATCTTAATTCCGATGAATGGCCTTAAGGAAACTCAAAAGAAAAATCCCTACGACCAAAACCCAAGTTATTTGCGTTGGTGAACAAGAAGATACCTTGCTCATATTGGGAACGAGGCGATCGATGCAGGGTTCCGGAAAGGGCGTTCCATTGTCCCATACCAACTCGTCTTCCTCCGGTAACTGAGCAAATAATGGAATTAAGATCGAAGGAGTGACAGCAAAGCAGCGATCGGGTGAAGGAAATTTGGGCATAAAAGGAAAAATCAGTAGCACTTACGGGCTTGTCGGGGACTATGTGCTTGCCGACGGGAAGACCCATGCCGGAGCGATTAGGAAGGGAGAATCTGACCGATCTACAAACGCCGCCGCCACCCAATAAACGAGATGCAGCACTGCTGAGTCTCCCAGCCATTTCTCCTCTCTACTTCTCTCTATTCGCTGTACTTCACTTAAATCTGGAGAGGGGCGCTTTTTAGTTTAATAAAGTTGAAATTTATATATTGCTTTCATAAATTCCTTTTTTGAATGAAGGATTCTCTTAATTTCATCAAATTAAATTTTCTTTTATTTTAATAGTTTTTTTGTTTAAAATTAATTAAGTTTCAAATATGAATCAAATAAGCACTTATTGAATTTTAAGCTAACATCTAGGATAACAAATCATAGGCCTCGACCACTAGATTACTCGTTGTATTCATAATAATGATCTTTAGGTGTTGTTGTTTGGAGTCTATCTTAACTCCTTCATAAGAGAATACTAGGCAAAGGATCTTCCCTCTCTTCTCCAGAATTATAGTTTGGTCTAATTGACTTCTAATTTGGATCAAAATTTTAAAGTCTACTCCTTATAACTTGTTAAGACTATTAGAATCAAAATCAGGATCTGGTTAAGTTTTGATTGATTAGGGTAACAACATTAAGTTATTATAAAAGCTGTGAAACCTTTTAGGCTAAAGGGAACATTACCTTAGTGCTTAAGAGTTTGAGCAGTTACAAATGATATCAAAGCATGACATAAGGTGTCAGATAAAAGCTAAGTGTCATATATGGTAAAGTATCACTTCATGTGAGCAGCCTATTCAACCCATGATGGTTAAAATGCTACATGATTGTGGGTACATCTTGAACCTGTAGGGGCTACCTCTAGTCCTATATACCCAATAGTAGTTCTTGGATCTGTGTGTGAATATTGACGAAGACGTCAGTTACTTAAGTTTGAGAGATAGTAAAGATCCACTTAAGTAGCAATGTGAAACTCTTAAATCGAGGCACTTTTATAAATAATAATGGAGTTTCTGTTAAGAACTCCAAAGTTAAATGTGCTCATGTGAGAGCACTCCCATGATGGGCGACCTGCTGGGAAGTTATATTGTGAGGGCAAAATTATGAAGTCTTTTAAGCCAAAGCGAATAATATCTTGGTGTTTAAAAGTTGGGATGCGTTACAGGTGTTTTCCCCAGTTGTCAAAGACTCGTCAATTTGTGTGCTTCTAGCTTTGGTAGCACAGTTTAACTTATCATTAGAATAGCTCGATGTCAAAATTGTGTTCTTACATGATAAACTAGAGGGAGAGATCTGTATAATGCAGCCCCTAAAGTTCATTGAGGTAGAAAAAATGGACTTGATTTGCAAATTAGACAAGTCCCTTTATAACCTAAAGCAATCATCAAGGCAATAGTATAAGAAATTTGGCCAATTCATACAAATGGAAGGATATATCATAAGTTAGTTTGATCAATGCATGTATTTCAACAAGTTAGTTTCTATCAATGGTGCAACCCAAGGCCCATTATTTTCATGACCTGTTTTGGGATCTATAAAAGCAAAAATAGCATGCTGTTGTTTGAGTTTTTTACATTTTTCTCAGCACTCATCCCAGATCCAAAATATCATGGTGGAAGAAGGCTAGATACTCGTTTGTAGGCTTATTGGATGAAAGATTATGATCCTAAAGTTGTAATCTCTCTTTCAAATAGTAAAATTTCCTCTTTTCTCATGAATGTAGATGCCATATTTTGTTCTTGCATGCTCTACGTTGCTGTGTTTGTGGTTGAAAATAATCTTATCTGATTCATTCAGAATATCCTAAGAACTTTAATATATAAAATTTCCTCCTAAATATGTTGTTTGGTCTCTATCTTAACTCCTTCATATGAGAATTCTAGGCAAACGATCTTCCCTCTCTTCTCCATAGTGGCAAATGCAAATACAAGAGGTGGGAGAAATGGGAACCTTCTCTATCAAGCCTATATCAATCAATAATCTAATCTTAGCATAATTGAATATTGTATCAAATTGATTTTGAGTTAATAAAAATAATCAAATATGAGGTGTTAGCTTCTCATAATCATGTAGGGCTTTAATGTAGTAATGAAATATAACCAAAATTTTCACATTTCATCCATTCAACGTAAGAAAATAAATAAAAAATAGAAAAATACAATCGTCTCATAATACTTTGACAATTTATTACAAGCCTTAAAAAAAAAAACATATAAAATTCTCTCTCGCAGAGCAACACTAAACTTCATCACCCTGACCTTGCACCTCCACAATACCTCCACAATCACCTGAGCTTCACAAAACTCTTGATCTTAAATAAACATTGAATCCAATTAAAACGATCTAAATAGCGGTTGCAATAGTTTCAATCTTGTTTGGGTTCACCACATTGCTGTTCTTGGTGTTCGTATTCCTCCTATGCTTCTTAACCTGACACATGAAAGATGTCAATAAATTGAATCCGATTAAAATGATCTAAATATTTAATTATTAAAGTAATTTGTAATTAAATTCATAAATGAAATGAAATACAATAAATATGAATGTTGAATGAAGCAATGGGCAGCCTCTCTTTACATGAGTCTAAGGAGATCATATATTGTAGATAATCAACTATGTCATTAGTTTTACATAGATTACTTTCAATGCGCGCAACACGTGGCCAATGCAACAAGTGTGGCAACTTATGCTAGTAAAATTGAAATACGGTTCTATAATCTCATGGCATGTCACACTAATGTCAAGTATGTATCTGGTATAAGAGAATTAAATTATATATAATAATATCAAGAAACATGCATCAAAAATCAATTTGATGTTATTGTCATATATCATCTAGCTTGTGTGTATAAAAGTGTAAGCACTCTATTTTAGAAGATATTGTACCTCGGTACATCTATCGTATTTATTTGGTTCATGTTATTATTGTATTCTACTTGTCAAAACTTTGTTAATGGGTTGATGCAAGTCTCTCATCTCTTTATTGGACAATGTCCGGCCCAAATATCTATACAGATTCAATGAACCTCCAATGCAGAATTATTACCCATCATAATTTAAGATATCATGTAAATTGATACATATGGTAATAAAATTACAATACCTACTAGAGTTTATTATAGTATTACGTAAATCATATGTCAATAAGAGAACAACTCATATATATCTTTAAGACATACCAAAAGATGAGAACAATAAATTAACTGTAGATATAGAATATATGTGTACCAGTCTTCCTTTGCAAAAGCATTCAATACAAAAATCTTATCAGATCACAAATCTTATGCAAAAGTATTACTTTCCTATCAGTTCAGCTATTATGTTCCTAATTTTGAGATTATATGCAATATTATTATTATGATATTTTCTATATAATTTATATTTTATTTATTGAGCTTTAAGCTGATAGATATTGACATCAAATAGCTTAATAAGACTCAAACAGCTTATCTAGGATAAGCTTAATAAGACTCAAACAGCTTATCTTGGATCCTAAAATATCGCACAAGTCTTATCAGATTAACACTCGCATTGTTCCTTCATTGCTTTTCTAGTTTCACAATTCTACCATGTATTTATAAGTTGTATTTCATTATTTTGTTAGGTTTACTACCTATTAAAGCTGGCAAATTTACCCGAAACTCGAAATTCACTCGATTTTTTAGTTGACTCAAGTTTTCAAGTCGAATTCGAGTTGAACGTCTCGACTCAAACTCAATTTGAGTTGAGTTTGAGTTGGGCTCGATTAAACTCGAATTGGGTTCAAATCACTCAAAATATATATTATAAATATATATATATATATATATATATATATATATAATACTGAAAGAAAGCATAAATTAATAAGAGCTCAGGCAGTAAGTTTAACTTATTCTCAAGCGGAGCTCCCAAATTCGAAACCTGTTATGAGCAAATAATAATAATGTTTTTTTAAAATAAAACCAAATTTGGTCGTATCAGGATTCGAGCCATGGCCATTCCGATGAAAAAGAACGCAGCAATGCCACCCTATTTGCAAATAGTGGAAGCTTTTATATTTTATATATTTCGAGTCTGACTCGAATTAAGTTCGAGTTGGCTTGAACTTGAACTGCTTTGAGTCGAAATTAACTTGGCTCAAACTCGATTCAAGTTCAAGCCTAGTTCGAGTTGAATTCAACTCAAAAAAATCAAGTTCATGTATGCCTGACTCATTCGAGCTTGACTTGAACCCACCCCTACTACCTATACTTTTTTTAAAAAGAAGTTGAGCTTCAAATAAGAATCAAATATGGGGCCAATAAAAATTGAACCCGTGACATGAAATAACAAATCCAAAGCCTCGACCATTTGGGCTAAAACACCATTCACATAAGCTCATTGCGTGATATATATCCATAGTGCCTATACTTACCAAGCTCATTGCGGGTAATATCAGCATTGAACGTGGTTCAGCATTTGAGTGCTTAAATCATTTCATATGATGGATCCTCCATTTGCTTTTCCTTGATTAGAGGCCAAAATTCTCCTAACCTTCCTTCTTTTTCCTTGCTTGTCTATGATTCCTAACTGCTAATCCAGAAAGCTTATTTTCTCCTTTTAACAAATCAGCCAAGAGATGCCTTTTTCCTCAATGCCGCAGCATATAATCTCAAACTCAAGCAAAGAGAATTACCTCTCTGCATTACCCACAAACATCTACCCAAAAGTGATGCTTATAAACCCTCAAAATATCTTTCTAAAAATTCTGAGATCTGTAAGCTTAATCCCAAAATAGTGAGCATTCACTGTTGATGCAGCTGCAAGTTCCATTCCCACTGAGCTTAAACCCTAAATCACAGCTGAGAGTTTTTGTAGGTATACAAGTGATGCTTTGTATTGATAGATGTCAATATTAATAATCAAATATTATGTATTGGATTCAATAATTGCATTTAAATATCAGTATAATCAGACAGCCGTTCACAATAACACACATCAAAAGATGTGCAAGATCTCCAAGGCAGTGATTCCCGCATAAAAAGAAAGAGAACAGAACCTCGGGTTTCTCAATCGGAATCATCAGACTTCTTCTTAGGCTTGCGGTATATCTCTTCGTACTGCTTTCCGATCGCAATCCCCATTAGAAGGACCTTTCTCATGTCAGGAACATTGTAGTTCTGAGCCATATAGATTCCGCACGAAGTTCCCAAAAGAAAGGTGAAGCCGCTCCGAAATATACCCATAAGTGGGGGAGGGGGCACAATCAAACTGTAATATCAAACATAAAATCAAATGTAAACCCAACAATGCATCTACCCTTGCAATTCCTGCTCAATCAAACTAAATAAGCGGCAGAAACATATTATCATTTCTTTTCTTGCGATTCCAGCAAGCAAACAGAAATGTCGAAGAACTTGCTCTTGTACCGAACAACAAACAAGAAACGCAAGATATACCATAGCATAGATATTGGATTGTCATAAGAAATATCAAGCTCAGAATCGATCATCAGCATTGTTGATTGTTTATTAAGCATGTGACGCGACTCCATTACCTAAGAAATAAAAAAGAAAACATGAGAAAGTGGAGAGATTCTCACCGATGGTGGGCAGCGGATTGTCGACGCAGTGAGAGATGAATCTCCAATGAGAAGAATCTTGAAAGAACAGACGCAGCTGCTCCCGTAGAGAAGGCAAAATGACGAAGACGAAGAGATGCTCGATCAAAGAAAGGGGATTTAGGGATTTTTTGCCAGGTCTTCCTTCTTTTTAAGGTGATGCGGTGCTATTATTAAATTTTAACCTACATTTTTATCATGTATAGTAAAAATCAAAGCATAATAATTAAAATGTAAGTATTTTTTCATTACTCCATAAGAAAATTATAAATTACAAATTTAATATAATCATGGGTAAACATTACATAACTATAGTGCATAAGAAATTCCCAACTAAGAAAATGTGATCTTAAATGGTCTAAGCATACTAAGCAGAGACTGTTTGCCCATGTTAAAAGTTAAGAGAGGCAAAAAACAAAAGAAGATATTGGAAGAAATATCTGGGTGGCGTCAGCGAGCAAATGGTTTTAGATCGCATCGAGCAAATGGAGTCGAGATGAGTTTAAGCTGCATCGAGCAACTAAATAGCATCGTCGACATAGCGATTAAATGAGTTCAGCGTTTCATTATCAAGTTAGTGAATTCATAAAAGTAGTTTAAGTCCCGACTTGATGATTGTTTGTGATTGATTCTTGGCTTAAACCTCATATTTTAGAGAAATTGGAGCTATTCATTCGTTGTAATTGGAATTAACTTTCTTAGATTGTTGTTGGAATTATTTTTATGTCTTCAGTATATAAGTAAAAAATCTATATTGATGTTGATATATTTTTAATATCTCAATGGGGCTATTTAATGGTTGATTTAGAATATGTTTTGGCTAAAATTAGGATCGCTTGAAATAACTATTTGGGGTAACTACGAAGAAAGTGAAAAGCTGAGTGGTTCAAGTTGTGGTAAGAAAGAAATTGAATCATGATTTATTAGAACATTCATGTATTGAGCTAGGAATTTGTAAAATATCAAATTTTTTTAAAATTAGTTTTTTAATTTTAAAATTCATAATAATTGACAAAATAAAATTATAGGATTTCTAAGAATATTTTTTGAAAATTTTTGGTAATTTATTTGAAATTTTTCAATTTTCCGTCATTTCCTAGTTATTTTATTATTTTATTTAATTAAAAAATATGTGTTAATTATTTTGACCTCCGATTGAAAATCTGGCTTCGTCAATACGCTCATCATCTCCAAATTAGCTAGAAGTGATGTTTTTGAAATATTTAGAAGTCATCAAATTTTCCCAAATATTTTAATATATTTTAATACCATAAATATTATGATAATTAAATTGAGCATGAAACTATTTGAACACTGTTGTTAGTTCTTTTATATTCTAGAGCTACACACTCTTTTGTTGTACTAAAGTTGGTTCAAAATATTCATTACTAGTATAATAACTTTCATTAACACTTGATATTAATTAACCATCATGAGATTTCTTAGAGACAAGCGTCTATTATAAATGTAAGTTAGATATCAGTGGAATTTCTTGGGATGCTAAATTAATTTCCATCCCTATAATCACTTTTGATATTATTATTGGAATGAATTAGATGAGTCAAAATGAAGCATTAATTGATTGTGCAATATATATATATATATATATATATATATATATATATATATATATAGTGGAAGTAAGATAGTAATATTTGTTAGTCAAAGAAGTGTTGTTATCAACCTTATTCAAGCTAATAAAATTAAAAAATTGATTATAAAAAGATACCATATATTTTTAACCCTGCTCTCAAATTCTGAAGTCAAACTTATACCTCTTGAAGAAACTCTTATTGTAAGAGAATATGCGGATGTTTTTTCAAAGGAACTTTCAGGTTTACCCCCACAAAGAGAAGTAGAATTTAGTTTGATTAAATTCATGGGACAAACTTTGTATTTAAATCACCATATAGAATGACACTCAAAGAATTAGAAGAGCTTAAGAATCATCTGCAAGAACTGTAACAACACAATGTTTTTATCCAGCTTAATCTTAGCTTAATCATATCTTAAGTATCATTCTATTAAATTTATCTAGCCATTAGAACCAAACCTTGAAAATTTGGAACAATTCAGAGCTCAATCGATTGTTTTGGATTATTTTAAAATTTAATTAATTAGAAAATTGAGATTTTTAATTTGACCTCGAAATCGAAATCCCACTTCACCGTTGCGATCGTCACTCCCAAATTAACTAGGGGTGCTATTTTGGACACATTTGAAAGTCGTTAAATTTTCATGAATATTTTAATATAATTGATGTGCCGGAAAATATAATAATTAAATAATCATCGGAATCGAAATCCGACTTCACTGTTGAATTCCTCACCCCCAAATTAGCTAGGGGTGAATTCTTGGGATTTTTCGAAGTGCGTTTATTTAATCTAAATTTTTAATGAATTAAATGAATAATTAAATATTTATTTAAATTACATTATCCATTTTTATTTCATCTTTTTCTCCATTAAAATCTTAGCCCATGCCCTCATCCCTCCTCTTCCTTTCCTTTAAAAAGGAGCTTAGCATCCTCCTTCTTCCCCATTTGCAAAAGCTGAACCCTCCCTCCATCTTTTCTCCATTGCTGCATCTTGTGCTGAAGAAAGAGCTCTCTACCTCCAAGTCCTTGAAGAAAATAGAGGTTTCTTCTTCCTCTTATAAAGGCTAAAGGTACCAATTTGCTTCTCTTTCTTGTTTACTTCATATTGCTAATATGCTGGTTTGTATCTTTAAAAATTCATGATTGTATTTGGAAGCTATTGAGGCTCATTAAGGCATCATATTACTTGAAAAAATCATGTTCTATTTTTCGTCCATTTTGTATACCTGAACCTTTAACTCTATCGTTCGTATGGTTAGGATAATTCATTTGTGCCGATTTTAATATCGATGGAAAGGTATTAGAAAAACATTTCCATTGATATATGGCATCGCTCATGAAATGCTCTGTATTAAGAGTATTTGAGCTCGAAATGTGGCATTTTACAGTTTTCGCACATGCGAAATCACCGTTGGGCGCTACAGCGCGCGGTAGCGCCCAAAGTTCAAATAGTTTTCGTTGCAGCGTGCCGCAGCGGGCTACAGCGTCATTTTAGAAAAAATCATATGAAATCAATAATAAACTAATTGAACAATAGCCCGCAAGTTAAACCGCTGCGGCGCACCGCAACGCCATTTTGGGAAAAATTATAAGGAATCAAGAGAAAAATTCATTGAACAGTCACATGAAAGTTGGACCGCTGCAGCGGGTCGCAGCGTCATTGTAACAATCCAAATTGTTACCTTGGTCAATTAGGACTAATCCTAGTCTTAAAAGTGATCATAAGTACAAATTAGGTCAATTGGAATCAACCTCTAAGACCTAGTCCAAATCAGGAGTCAAATAGATCGAATCATGATTTCTGGAAAACCCATAAACCCTAAAATTTGACCTATTTAAATTGACCTCTGATCGAGAAACGAACTTCGCCATTGCGTTCATTGACCCCAAATTAGCTATGGGTGATGTTTTCGTGCCAATCGGAAGTGGTCGAAAATTTGACGAATATTTTAATAATATTTAAACCCTGCAAATCGAGGAATCAAAATACTCGTTGGATCAAAATCCGACCTCGCCGTTGCGTTCCTCATCCCTCAATTAGCTAGGGGTGAATATTTAAAAATTTTCTGAATGCGATTAATCAATCAATTTTAATTAGGAAAAATTAATAAATATTAAATAAATTATATTATTTTAATCATCTGTTTAACGGCGCCGTCAGCCAGCACCGTCAGATTCGCCTATTTCGCGCGCGCCAGTAGCACCCCGCCGTTTGATCAAACGCAGCAGCGGAGCCGTTCGATCCACCGATCGAACGGCTCTCGGGCATCGTCCACGCAGTCCGCACGCCCGCAGACGCGTGTCGCGCGACCACCACGCTCGTCCCGTCCCCGCGCACCCGCCTCAAGGGCTCCGCCAGGAGCTCCTATTAGGCCCGTTCGGGCTCGGAGTGTCGGACCACACGAGAAGGATCTCCCGAACTCTCAGAATCCGACGGTGCGAGATCTCGAGGCTGCGACCGTCCAATCAGGTACCCCTCGATCTCCCTAGTTACAGTTCCATTGATGCAATTGAATGTTCGAATACCTATTTCTCTACGTAGATCAACAATCAAACGGCTCGATCGGACTAATTCGCGTCCGATCGAGCGTGAGACGTAGAGGAGCCACCGTATAAACCGTTACGCTCCCTTCGACGAGCCCTAGAGAACTAGGTTAAGCCCCCGCTGGCGGTGCTAGCCGTCTTAGCCGACGGCGAGGCCACTGACGGGTAGTTCTCGGCAAGCCCTCGCCGGCACCATGCGGGCCTGGTCCTGTCCCCGCCGGGAACGCCGGATTTCGGCAAGCCCTAATTTCCCCTATGCTCGGGTGTTCGGGGCGAAGGCGGGCCCTCGGATCGGGCCGGGTCGACCCGAGCCCGGCCCGCGACCCTTCGGGCGCGCTGAGCGAGGTGGGGCCCGCGCCTGCGTCTGCGCTGACGCCCGTGGGGCCCGCGCGGCTCCGCCCGCCTATCCTGGCGTGGCGCGTAATTAATATTATATAGTAAAACTTATATATATTGATTAAGGAATTAGGATTCAAATAGTTAATGTTGTGACATAATTAGGATCAACTAAATGCCAATCGGTAGACCCATAGATTAATTAAAAATTATTTAATCGATATATATATATGCTTGGACAGAGACTAGCTGTGTTAAATGTATTAGATTGATTTATATTATAAAGTAGTAATTTAACTTGATCTAATTAATATTCTTTAAACTAATGAAAGCGACAAACTATAAACATATAGATAAATACATATATACTAATAATTAATTATAAATAAATCAAAAAGATAAATTAAACTAAATGAATATTATTAAATTAAGTCAAAACAGTTTTGACAAATAGTATTAACAATAAACTAGTACTAAATTAAATACATACAGTTATATAAATAGAAAACTTTAGGCGGTAACATACATATAAAAATATATTTATATAGCTATATTAAAACAGTAATAATTTAGATAAATAAATATTATGATTAATAATATAGTGAATTAATTGATTTTATTATAAGTAACAAACTTAATTAAATTAGTTCAACAGTATTTAAGATTAACTTAACTAGTATGACCAATTAATTAAGTTAAGCTAATTAATTACATAATGAACATACCAAATTAATTTATTTGATTATTAAAAACAGTAAAACAAATATTAATTGGATAATAATAATTAATATATAAATACACATGATGATAAATGCTTTAATTAATTAAGTATAACTTGAGTAATAATCAAATTGAACAAATAATATAGAGAACTTAATTACTTTAGGAATTGAAACGTCAATAACTTAGTCAATCGAACTCGGAATTCAGTGTTTTTAGACTCTATGGAATCCTTGAACAGCCAGCCACCAACAATAAACTGCAAGTTTCAGCAGAGTGAAAATTTTTGAAATACCCTTAAGTCAAAAACTTTAGTTTAAACTTGTAGGACCCGTCTCTCGTCCATATTGGGCGTACTTACTGTCTTTCTTCAACTTAGACAGTAAAGAATCACTTGGAATTAAGAAAATTCAGTTTGAACCCTTAACACAAATGTTGACTTTAGACCCTTAAAGTAGAAGTAAAATAGTCATTTTACCCTAAATTTGGAATAAGCACCCATAACCCCTAATCAATATTCTAAAATATTAAAACTAATGTTATAATCGTATTAGTGACATTTAAGTGAATGAAATCAACCATTAGGTCAGATTCTTGAATTCTTCTAAGTCTTAAATACTACATCTTAAGAATCTTTCCTAAGACTAGGACTAGATCATAGGTTAGAGTTTACTCATTGTGTAAATGGGTTACTCGATGAGTGAAACTTTAGTTTTATTAGTTTCTAGACTTTTATTTTATTTTACAACTTGTTCTGATTATTTTATCTTTTAACTTTAGTTTTAGGATAGGAGATTCATCCTATTAAGTTTGATTACTTAATAAGATTAATATAATCAGTAAATCACTTTGAGAATGAACCTAAAACTTAAGTCTTACCCATTTTGGATTATGTAATTAAACCTAAATCTCGTAGTATTTAATTCATAATCTATAGGTTTAGAAGATCTTGATCAGATCTTAAATAGAATATCTAAATTCACCAAAATTAGGACGTATAATTTATTGATTTAACTCATAGTCATCTATCTGATTAAACTAGATTAGAACCTGATTAGTTCTACTTCTTTTTAACTTATAAGGACGAGTTTCTAAGTTACACTCGATAGTAGGAAAATGGTAATCCTGAACTTGTGTAACTTAGAATAGCTAGAACGAATAATAGAAATCAAATGATATCATCATATTAGTAGAGTCCCTTACTTATTTTGATACTTTGTGCTACGCATTCATTGTATATTTGAGCTTACTTTCTTGGACATTTCATATAAGAGAATTTTGTGCATGAAAATGAAAACTTAGAATAATTAAGATAACAGTTGCCTCTGGGTTCAGTCTCTGGGAGGATTCTGGTGCACATTTACCCTATTGGATAGGGTAAGGAGTAATAAGGAGGCTTAACATTACTCATTGAGGAGAGTGTGTTAAGTATGGAACCCGTATAGTCTTGCAGACATGCTTGACTCCTCAGCTATTTTTGAAACGTGTCCACAGAAATAAAGTAAAATAATTAAAAAAATTTTCATGTGTGCTTACTGCCTCCTCAGTTCTGCTGCTGGATTATGTCTGCCCTAGCCCTGAAAGGCTATGGGAATTTCTGTCTGCTCAAGCCCTAAAAGACTTGGGGTTTTTACCGGCCCGATGGCCAACTTTCTGATATGACAGTCTTTACATACCCATTTTAATTTTTCAGCTTGCTGTGTACAGTGTTCATATGCATGTTTCAGTTAGCTGTTTTTCTTTACTTACCCGCTTACCTGTACATATTTATAGGATGCTAGACTTTACTACTTATTATACGTACCATGTTCAGATTTCTGTCACTTAATTTGCATAAGCTGCATGATTATCTGCATGTCTAGGATTAGTCTTTACTTTCAGTACTTTTTACTTATTATGTTATATGCCCGTTCCTTGCTTAGCTATTGTACTTTTGCCTCATTTGTTGTTATGTCCCTGTTTTTCTTATACGCTTACTGCACCTACTGCTTAGTTACTTTGTTGTTCATAAGTTGTAAATGGTGATATTATAGAACACATAAAAATTAATAACCTAAAATGTACTTAGACAATGTCAGGAATAGAGCAGCTTGAGGATCCAGTACCTGAAGATGAGCCATATTTAGAGGAGGCACAGCAACTGGGACTGGAATACATTTAGCTTTCTATTATATGTGAGGATGAGCACATTTGCACATTTATTTTTCTTAAACTCTAATTGATGTAATAATACAGGTAGATATGACTGCATGTTTAGATTATTTTATGCTTATATTCTGAGTTATGTCCCATATTTATTATATTATGATGCTTGGATGTCATTTCTTAAATTGCTTTTGCACTCTGTATGATTTAGTAGATAGTGACTGATGTTTGATTCTGTGCTCACTTCTTCCCTTATTAGGTGGATTATGGATTCATCCTAATCCAATGATAAGTAAGGGGTTAGCCTGTAACGCCCCATCCCATCATCGCGCGCAAAGTACAAGTATTATTCATAGTTTGGTGGCAGAACGGTGCGCTACTCGGGAGCGGTGGGCCGTACAGGTAAAACCCATCATCCCGAATAGGCTAAGGAGACAGAGCCATACTGAAGGTCGCTGACTCGAGCCCTAAGAGTAGGCTCGAGAGCCAATATCTAAGATAAGAATGGAATACTTATCTTAGGTATTAGACTTAGTACGTACATAAGGTACAAGGGAGTGGAGAATGACCCATGTACGTTATAAAATATATTAGCGTTTCTAGTACGCTAATCACATCACAATACTATGTATAGTAGAATAACAGAGTGCGGAAGCTAAAAGCCAAACATCCAGAATACATTCGTCTCAAGCAGTAGTAAATATCTATCACAGAAAAGAAAGTAAAAATACATCTAGAGTTTTATTACAAACCATAGAAATGCATAAATATAAAAAGTCTAGCTAGAATACTGGAAAGAACTATAAAGTAAAAGTAATGCTCAATCCCCTACAGCTCCAAGTTCTCCTCCTGAGTCCCTGGGACGTCCTCCTGACCTGCCTCCAACAATTGCTCGGAATCTAGCAAATTGCCGGATCCTAAAAGTACCCCGTGTTATACAAGAAGTCTAACACATCGAAGCTAGGTATACAAGCTAAACTAAACATAATGAATATGCAAGAACGTAAAGTAAAAGTGCAGGGAAAACTGTAAAGACATTAAATAACTGAGCTGTAAGAACTAAATAAGTAAAACTGTATCAAAGCTAAATATTGAAAGAAAATGAAAATGACAGATGATCATAAACCAATGTGAAAGGAATGTCAGATGCTGAGAAGGATGCTATAAGCTGCACTATATGCCACTGAAATAATGCTCACAAATATGCTATATCACCATATATCACAGAACTATCACTGAAGGTTTATGAGTAGTACGGTCCAATACAAGCACAACAATTAGGAAGTCAGTATGGTGACACAGATGCACCCTGAAATTTCCCAATCTGTGTATATAACACTCCGTATCTCATACTGTATCACTAATAACCATGTGTCACAACAGAAGGAATGAGTTCAACTCATGTTTATGCTTATGCTTATGCCATTATATGGTATGAATGAAAAATCCCGAAATCCATGAATAATATAGTAAGATATAAAAATGAATCCTAAATCTCCACTATGCAGAATCCTGTTAAAAGGATTCTGACTCCAAATCTCTAGATCGATACTTAGTTAAAGTTGCTTATTTACTTAAAGATCACTAGGCGGGGTGATTGTATACACATGTTAAATATGATGCAAAGATAGGACACAACATTTAGTTTGATTACGCCACCCTAATAAAGCGATCTTCATTAGGAGGCATCATCCGATGATGATTTTGTATTTTAAAGTAAGCATTTAGTCACTAAACTCACAATCATACTTAGCGTCTTAAGGAAGGTGATTCCCCTTTACATAGTTTTATTTAAGCCATACCTATTGAAGCGATCTTCGCTAGGAGGCATTGCCGATGGCAACTGTCCTTCAATAAAATTAAGGAATGGGTGCCCATTTAATACACTCTTAGGATTGATTGATTTACTCTAAGCGAGGTTATATCCGCCTAGGCCCGCAGGATAGCAACAAAGATAAATCTTACTTATAGTAACTCAACCAATCCAAAATATTACTGGGGACCAGTAATATGGGTATACTATACTACACTGCCCAAAAATTAAGGTTCAATCAAGTCTATTTAATAGAATAAGGATTTATTAAAATTACAAGTCTTAAACTAATAGGTAAGTCATATACAAGGTTTCACCAATCAAATGTGATCAAGGATCACTTACTATGGATTCTACCACAAGGAGATGTATCTCTTCTAATATCTTAAGTGCTTACTACCACAAGGAGAATAGATCAATCTCTAAGATGATGGGATCTTCTATACTTCAACCTCAAGGATTCATACAAGGCCTCCTACCTCATGATATATGAATTTAGGTTTCTTAAATAATTCAAGATGATTTTAGGAAGAGAAACCTTAAGGTCCTCTCCTCTAAATGTTAATTTTAAGCTATTAGGTTTTGTTCCATAATTAGGTTTAAGATGATTAGATCAGATGATTAAGTCATCTAATCACACTCAATCTAAGATCATGGGATCTAAATCAAACATATTGTTAAGGATTAGATCACTTATTTAATCAATATGATTTTACTTATCTTCTTATGCTAGTCTCTTACTTAAGAGAAAATCAGGGATCTTAAGATTTGATTCAGATAGTGAAATCACCAAAGATTGTTACTAACCTTAATTTGTCTAATTCAAATGTTTAGGATCAATAATAAATCAAATGCATCATTGGAAAAATGTTTAATCCCAAGTTTTGAATCAATCAATTTAATTAGGATTATTAAGGGTTTGGATTCTTCTTAAGTGGTTTAGGATTTGATCCATTCTCATGCCTTAAGAAAAATCAAGTTATGCATTTAGGATCAATGTCAAATCAGTAGATTAATTATGCATTATTGGTGGCAAATCTCAGACCTAGATCAAGTCTTAAAAGCTTAATCCAAATCTTAAGATTTCTTAAGTTAATTAATATAATTAAGATTCCATATCTTTGAGTTTATTCAAGTGTATTTAATAAGGTTATGAGAATGAATTCAGTTCATTGGCTTGCTGATCTAAACCAAACTGATAACTCAAGTTCTAAACAAGGGTTACCTAGTGCTAATCAAACCCTAATTCAAATAAAAAAGGATTAGCACATAAGTAAAAATCCAACCATTCAAATTATATGATTTTTGGCCTACAAGTTCTAATTAACTATGCAAGTAATCAGAGACCAAGTTTGCTAAAATCTAGTAAGTATAAACCATAAAATTCTCTAATCATGTTTTAACAAAATCAGGGCATAATTAAGAGTACAGAATTCAGAAAAATATTCTACTTAGCACATGCATTCTATTCATTATAAGTGAGCTAATGGCACCCTAAACATGCAATTTGGATAAGTAAATTTACTAATCTACCTTAATTAATATTCACTATAATTAGGCAATAATTACAGTTCTAACCATCAGATGTATGATTTTATTTTATATTTAAGTTCCTGAGATTTTTTTGAACATTTTTATATATGATATCATATAATTTTGACCAGTGGATTAAAAGTTATTTAAATAATATATTCAGTATTTTTATTTAATCAAAAACCTATGATTTGAATAATTGAATTATTTTCCTTAAGGAAAATAATTCCAAAATTCCGATTCAATTAAATCAGCTCGGCCCAAAATCAAAACACGTGGGTCGGCCGCGGCCAGGGAGACCCGGCACTGTCGCACCGCGCGGGTCATGGGTTGACCCAGCCCGCACAGTGTTGTCGTCCCCAATCCTTCGTCCTGCGGAAGAGGCCAATTAGAAAATACATAATCACCAAATTTCGGCGCATCCAGTCCACGGATCGGCCAGCATTCGATTGCTACACCATCACCATGTCCAGACGCGTCGATTGGGACCTAAAGCCCCCTGTGAGCCGGTCTGGGTCGGCCAGACCTTGCTCACCCGAGGCTCCTTTAATGGAGTTACTGTAGGGAGATAATTCTCCCTACAGGAACCACACCATACCCTGGGCTCGATCCCTACACCATCAGGGAGGTGAGACGGATCGAAGCCCTCTAGTCTGAGGGTCTAGGACGGCGTGGATCGCTGGGACCTGGGTCGACCGAGACGATCCTTCAGAAATCATATTTCGATCGATCGATTCGATAGATTGGGCTAGCCTAGATCTTAATCTCGATACCCATGGATTCGAGACGACAATATGAACTCATACGCATCAAAAGGAGGAGGGCTCGAGCCTCATTGGCTCGATCCCAGTAAGAGGGATACCTAGAATGACGGGGGAGCTCGGGGTGATTTCCATAGGGCTTGACTGACGCTAGCCGGTGCTCCAAACGCTGCAAAAGGATCTTGAACATCAGGAGAGCCTACTATCAGCAGTTCAGAAGCTCCTGGGTCTCCTATGCGAGCTTGGACATACAGAAATAGAAAAGTGAAGGCAGAGTGGAATTCGGGTTCAATTGACCAACAAAGGGTCCAGGGAAGGTTTGCTGAGGCTATTTATAGACTCAGGCGAACTTAGGAAAGCTTATGGAGGGTTAATTCAGGCTAGAGAGGGCCCGAGAGGTCGAGCCATGGCCGAGCTCTCGAATTTGTAATTCGAGCTCGGCCGGGTCACGAGGCCCAATTGGGGTCCCTTGGCCATTAGGGGAAACTCAACAATGACCTGCTGAGCTGGATAGGGGAGTGGCAGACCGGATGGCCAGCTGGCAGTACGGAAAAATTCTTCTGTCGGGTGCGGCGAGAGGAAGACGAAGATGAACAGTGTCGGGTGCCTCGGATGCCGTCTGATCTATCGATCAGATGGTGGAATGGCTCGGATCGCTAGGATCCTAATGGCTGATCGCGGAGACGATCCGGGCCGTTGGATCGGTCGGGTAGATCCTATAGTCGATCCGCAGTTTCGTAGGATTAAATCTCGGCCGTTGATTAACAAGACGGAATGGTCAGATCCGCGGGATCCCGCTGTCGCGTACCCCGGGCTCAGCAGCGGATCCGTTAATTTGGGTATAAGGGTATATTTGCAAATTTAATTTGTTTGGAACCCTTTTATGCAATTAAACCATTTTAATTTAAATTGAATTATGGTCCAAAAGAATTCCAAATTGCACCGAAATTTCACCCTTAGCTAATTTGGGGGTGAGAAATTCAAAAATGCAATCAGATTTTAATTCTAAGATCAAAATATTTTGGGTCTAGACTAGGGCATCTAGACCGATCAAATTGTAATTTTTGACTTAGAGAAGTCCAATGGACTTCAAATCTTCTAGATAGGCTTATCTTGATATTCTAAAAGCAATGATGCTAAAAATTAAATCAATCAACATTTATTTTGTATGGTAACAACCTAGGGTTATTACATAGCCAGAGTGACACACCACCCATTAGCTTAATTCTGCGGATTAAGGGGTGGGGCGCCACAGTCATTTCTAGAAATCTATATGAAACCAAAAAATAAATTAATTAAACAGTGTTGCCGCAAGTTAATCCGCACAGTGCGCCGCAGCGCTTTCAGGCGCTACGGTGCGCCGTAGCATCCAGCTCTCGGATTGGTCCTGCCAAAGCTCCCCACAGCATCAAAAGTGCTGCAGTGCACCACCGCATCGTTTTTCATCGTAGTGCAGTGCGCTGCAATGTCTGAAAGCCCTGCAGCGCATCGTAGCACCCAGAATTTTCTAAAAATGCGCATAATTTTTGCATTTTAAAGTCCCTATGACCCTAGTTAAAATTGAGCATTGCATAAAATTTTGTGTAAAAATCTTTAAAAATTTGCCTTTTATGGCATGTGTAAAGACCTCTTATGTGCCTTAAGTATTTTTGTGTCAAATACTAAATAAAAGAATCTTTGAATGCTTGTATCGAATAGGTTTATCTTAATAACCAAATTGCATGAAACCTAAGTCTCTTAGAGTTGTAATCAAGTGCTAACTCTTTTGGTTTGATTTAGAATTTAGTTAGCCTTAATTACCTTCTATTTTATGTCATCTTTATATTCCTAAGTTTTCATGATATTAAGATGTATATTATAAAACTTTAATATTTAATTGGACACTTAAATGTGCTTAGTTAACATTAAATTATAATGGAATCTTGAGAACTTGATTAAGTAAATAATAATTAATCTAAATCTAAAATTTGACATCAATAATACACTAATAATATATTAATTTATCATTGATCTATAAATCAACCATTGGTCTTAATTTTGGTAAGGCTAAGGGTTAAACCATAACTTGTATTAATTAAGATCTAAATCTTAATCACCTTAATCAATTAACTTAATTGTAAGATAATACAATTGACATTATTCCAATAATGCGTATGATTTGATATTGATCTTACATCATTAAATTAGAAGTGCTAAGGTTTAGATTAAATCTGTGTGATTGAACCATCTGAATCTAAACTTGAGATCTTTAATTTTCTCTTATATAAGACAGTTAGCATAAGATGGATAATAAAATTGTAATAATTTATGAAATAATCTAACTCTAATAATATCTTTGATTTTATCCTATGATTACAGAATAGAAAATGATTAGATGAATTTTAATCATCTGATCTGATCACTTTAATCCAAGTCTAATAAGTAAACTTTGAATATTAACTTAAGAAATAAAAAAGTGAGATCTTAAGAGTCTTGCTTTAAGATCATTTTTGAAATGTTTAAAGATCTTAATTATTAATACATTGAGGTAGGAAGAACTTTTATAACTTATTGAGGTAGGAATCTTAGATGATTTTTCATAACCTTAGCAGTTGATATTGACACTTCGTGGTAGGAATCACCTAAAGCAGTTAGAATGGAACTTCTCCATTGTGGAAGAAATCAATATTGAGTGATCTTTTTGGATCACATTCTTGGAGCCTTATGTAGGACTCACCCATTTAAAGTAAGGATTAATAGCTTTGATAAATCCTTATTGATTAAATAGAATCTTCTGAACTCAGATTATCGGTGGGGTAAAGTAGGGTATACTCATAGTACTCGATTATCTCAGTAATATTCATAATTGGTTGATTCACTCTAATGTGAACTTATGACTATGTGTTATCCTGAGGGATTAGACAAATACAGTCCCGTTAGAGTAAATCTTCCAAGACTAAGAGTTGCAATCAGTGAACAAGATCCTTAGTTTGAGATATAAACTGCGACCAAGTTTTGCCTCTTATTGTAGTGTGCTTCGATAAGTACAGTTTAAGCAAACTAAGTATCTTAAGTCACTTTGTGTAGAATACTAAGAATGCTTATAATTAGGTTATTTAATGACGTAGCTTGAGATATAAACTGTGACTAGGTTTTGCCTCCTATTGAAGTGCGCTTCGATAAGTGCATTTTAAAATAAGCTAAGGGTTAAATCCACCTTTCTTGGAAATATGCTAAATATGTGTATACAACCATACTAACTAATAATTTTTAAGTAAACTCTCAACTTTAACCAATTATCGAATTATAATATACAAGTCAGAATCCTTCATTTTGATAGGATTCTGCACAATGGAGACCTTGAATTCAGTATCAAATTTCAAAGCATTTCTAGATTTTTGGATTTATCTTATACAACTTAGAAGCGTGAGCATGAGTATAATTATGATATTCAAGTATCAGTAATAATGTATAAGTATCAGTGATAATTTATGGGTTACAGAATGTTGTATACATTGACTAGGGAATTTCATGATGCATCGGCGTCGCAATTCCCAATTGGATGTATGTATACATTGGACCGTACGACTCATAGCTGTTCAGTGATATTTTGATTACATATTAATAATATGCAGTCTTGTGGCATATTCAGATGCACAGTTTTAGTGGCATACTGTGGCGACCGGGGACCGAAGTTCGAGAGTCTTTAAAGAATGATTCATACAACTAGAAATATTCATTTATAAAAATAAAGAAAATAAAATACATAAATATCCATATTTACATTAAGAGCCATATACATATCAATTTACAACAGTTTAAAAATTTACAATGAAAATTTATTCACTGCTCTTATCTCATATCTCTCTTTTCTTCTTTTCTTTTATTACTTTGGCAGATCTTCAAAGCTTTTTTAATTATCAAAACTTGAAAAAAAATTTCAGTTTACTAGTCAGGTAGGAGTACGCAAATTGTTCTTATAAGAATAAATCTAGCATCCTATAATAGGTATGAATCACATATGAAAATAATAGAAAGACTGTAAATAAAGTAAGTAATTTCCAAATGCAATTTTTGCCTACAAAATAACTGTGAAAATCAATATATATGAAGTAAATTTTATCAAAAGCATTTGTAACAATAAGTCGAGTCCGGAGACCCCTAAGCCCAAATGGGTAAACCCATAGGCATAATTTGTAGGAAGCTTATCTCGCCACCCATCGGTAGCTTACTCAAAATAATAATTGATGGTGTGTCTTTCCTCTGGATTTGTCTACTTCCTACAAGAGGCTAAATCCCTCCATATAACTCCCAAGGGCTGCTAGCTGGCCCAATCTGTACAGATTCCAGTGTTGCGTTTCACCCTCCAAAGACAAACACCATAAAATATATATACTGTGTTTCATTCTTTTTGTTACATGCTATTTGATATAAATCTTTTGCAGATTAAAATGCGGTAAGCAGTGCAAATAATATTCAAATGGAAAATGGCTCAAATAAGAATACTAAAATAATACTTATAAGTAAATTTGCGTACCTGACTGTTTTGATTCAAAATCAACCAATTTAATTTGTTTGATCTGTCGAAAGTAGTTTAAGTTATTAATTTAATGTTTCATGATTTATAATAATAGTTTTTTATGATATTTGATATTTAGATTTATCTAATTGATTATTTTATGACTAATTCTTTCAAATGAAATGAATATTTTAAAAATTCTATATATGAAACTCTTAGAAACATGTAAAAATATCTATATTTCCTATAAATTTTCTAAGTCCTAAAATTCTTAAAAATTTCGGCAGAGTTTCCTTTGTTTTTGTTCAAATTTTCCAATTTACACAAACAATCTCCAATTCTAAATATAGAGTTCAGTCATTTTTATAGGACTGCCCATTTCCAGTTCTAAAAATAGAGTTTAATTCTAGTTCTAAAATAGAGTTTAATTCCAGTTCTAAAAATAGAGTTCAGTCCTTTTTACAGAACTGCTCATTTCCAATTCTATAATAATTTCACATATACCAAACTAGTTTATAAAAAATACAGAAGTAAAATTTAGCATTTATAAGGCAGCTTATGTGGTTTTTCACACATAGCATTCATTTTAGTAATCCTGTATTTACAACTTATCATGCAAAGATTCATTATTAAAGTTAGCAGTTTAATATAAAGAAACAAGAATTAATTTAAAAGCAGTATTTGATTTTAGCATATTATTAAAGAAATGATCACATTAATTTTTCCTATATTAAGATAGCACTTGATAATATAATAGCACTTAACATAAATGGCAGCACACACAAATTTATTTAGATAGTGATAGCGTTTATTCATTTTTAGTTTAACTAAAGTAATGGCAGCAGTTTGTTTCATACTTTTTATTACTACACTTTTTATATAATGATAACATTTGAATCCAAGTTTAAGACAGTATTTATATCTTTGTAAGGTAAAGGACAGCAATTGAAACGCATAACAACTTATAAATTCCTTAACTAAAGTAGTAGCTTTTTAAGTTCCTAATGGCATAACTTGCTCTCATAAATTCACAAATAGCAAATGATATCTTATGGTATGGCAGCAATCAATCCCTTATGTATAATTCTCACTTTAAGTTCATATGGCTTTACTTACTTAATCTTAAAATTATAACTTATGATCCTTACAACGACCTTCAGTATTAATTTTTATTTAAGTAGCAGCATTTAGAGAGAAATACAGCAATTGTAAACAAATGAGCAGCATTATTCTACAATATAAAGTGTAGAACTATATATTTTTAGCATGAAATGAATAACAGTTTAAATTCTATAATTATAAAATAAAACTGTAAAGATTCAGCATTTCTAAATATTTCTATTTTTTCTTTCAGCATTTAATCATATTGATTTAATGGGCAGCATTTGATAACATTACATTACTTATATTCTCATTAACTAAAGGTAGTAATATTTGATCTCATGTATAATGACAACATATGATTTATAATTACAACAGCTTAAATCCTTTATGATGGCAACCTGTAATTCCTTGACCATTTTATTTTAGCTAATAATACTCATTTTGTATAAATCAATTAATAACAGCATGTGGAATCATTACAGCAAGCATAATATATTGTAATAGGTGACAGCTAGTACCCTTGTTTTACTTAAGATGGCAGCAATTGAATCTATAGCAACATTTGATTTATATTAACAGCATTTATTCCCTTCAACATAACCAAAGCATTCAATTTATACTAAAATTAATGGCAGCCATAATCTACCATACTTATAAAGTATGGTATCATTCATTCTCCTCAATAAATAAGACTGAAGTTTGAATATTAAGCATTTATTCATAATATAGCAGCAATGATTATATAAGGTTCATCAATACACATAGTCATAGATCCTTATATTATTTTCCTCACTTAATAATAGCATATAATTTAATATCACCTGTTGATCTCAATTTTAAAGGCAGCAGATGATTATACTTATGATAGATAGCAACATTTAATCACTTAACAGCGCTTTGTTCATTTTGATTTAACTAAGGGTACTTAACTCACATAGATCAAATTATAACAACTGTTGGAAATTTTGCATTAATTATATTTATTGAGATAAATGACAGCAGAGTGATCAACATATAAGTTTATGAAAAATGTGACAGCATTTGTTTTTACATTAAATGAAACATCTATGACATT
Source organism: Gastrodia elata (assembly GCA_016760335.1). Taxonomy (NCBI): domain Eukaryota; kingdom Viridiplantae; phylum Streptophyta; class Magnoliopsida; order Asparagales; family Orchidaceae; genus Gastrodia; species Gastrodia elata. The sequence continues at coordinate 1,140,769 of CM028678.1, read as the reverse complement.
AGTTAAAATTCATAATATAAGTTACAGTAATATGAACAATAGACACCTTGTGATTTAAAGAATATTATTAACTCAGATATCTAAAAAAAATCGATGCTTCCAAATATATAAGCTAAAGATGCTTTATACATATCCAAAGAGGCAACCATAAAGTTAAACAGCATAGAAACTTAATTTCTGAAATATTATTGAAAATCATTAATTTATTTGTTATCTTTTAATAGAATCCTTAAGAAACTTAAACTCATTCAGTTAACGATTGATGAAGAATACAATATAATATATATATCTTTCTTGCATGCCTTTATGAGTATCAATTCTAAGAATAGTATGAGTAATGGGAAGAATTAAAACATTAAGGTTTGGAAATTCTATATTATGAAGGAAATAAAGTTATCTACAAGATTTCCATTAGACTGAACAAAATTATAGAGAGGTTTAGGTGCATTTAAAAGCAACATAGAGTATGATTAATACATCACATATATTTATAAATAATAAAACATTTTCTTTTCAGCAAATTTTGGCAATTGAAAAGTAGGAAGAAAAGGTAATATACATCAAGACCTAATTTCTAAACATAATTATTCTTAGATTAAGTGTATGCCTAACAAGTAGTCGTCAAGCTTGCGAATATTTCCTTAACATTTAAACGATATTAAGGATGAAGTACTTTTCAAGTATATAACAAATATCTAACACATAAAAATCTATGATTCCTATGAATCCTTCAAGATGAGTTTTAAAAAAAAAATTTATTGGAAATGAATTTGAATGGAGTACCTTTATCCCTAATATGCAGCTAGAAGAGGCTCTCGATGAGTATGGAGAGGGTTCGGCTAAATGGAAAGGAAGGCGTCGACGATCGGAGGTGTCGACGAGAGGAGGCCCGGCTAGGAAGGCTCTCGGCTAGATGGAGGCTCGGTGAGAGGAAGCTTGGCGAGTGGATGACTTGGCTTGATGAAAACAAAGGCATAGTGCATCTATCAATCTCCCTTAATAAAGAGTGATAGCCAAAGGATATGGATGGAGGAGCCTACCGTCTCGGCTCGACAGATGGAGGAATGAAGATAAGGAGAATGGGAGGTGTTGTCGAGCGAGGGAGAGGGCAAGTGTCACGTGAAGGGGTCGGCTTGCATAGGAGAGGAAGTTTTGGCTGAGGACAGATTTAGATAAGGAGGAAATTAGGTTAGGTTTATAAGTAAATCTAGGATCTTATATTAGCCGTTAGATTAAAACAAATGACTGGAATTTTCGAGCCAAGATTTGGAGTCATTTGAGCTCCAAAAATTACAAACTTAGTATCAAAACGACCGTCTCAACGAGACAAACGCATGCATTAAAAAATTATTGAATTTGGACAAGTATTTTATTTTATATTAATTTTTAAGTGAAAAACTTGGAAAATTAATTATGATAAATTGAAAATTTGAAAATTAATGAAACTTGAAACATAGCATCCTCATATGATGCTTAACTTAGATATATAAAAATTTTTAAATTCCAATCTATATTTTTTATATTATTAGCCTTTGAAGTTTATACTGTATGAATTTATTCAGGACAATCTAGGATTCTAAATGCTCTCAAATTTTTGCAGTAGGATCCTTTTAATAGGTATTATAAGAGAATATTTTTATTATATTTTTATTTGACTTAAATTGGATTCCTATTTTGATGAAAATTTATAGAGTAACAGAAAATCCGGGAAAATCAACGATTTTCAAAAATTCCCAGAATAATACTCTTAGTTAATTTGGAGTTACTGAGTCCAATGGTAGACTCTGTTTTCAATTCTGAGTTCTAAATTATTTAAATATTAATAAACAATTTGAAAAGAATTTCTGGTATTTTACACATACAGTATGGTTTTACATATTATTACTCAATTTTAAATCCATTACTATTTTTGTTTACTCTTAGTATTCAGTTTCTAGTACATCTTTACTTTACTTTACTCCAGTCCTATACAGTTTTGTACCATTTTATACCTTCAGTTACTTTATAGTTTTTCTACAATTTTATTTATATTATATAAATGCTAAATGAATAATTAGAACTGTTTATATTAGTTTTGATGTATTAGACTTATTGTCTAATACGGGGTACTTTTGGGATCCAGCAATTTGATAGATCCTTAGTATATTAAGCCAGGTCAGGAGGACACCCAGGAGATTTAGGAGGAGCTTGTGAAGCACTAGTGGACTCTTCTCCAGCTTTATTTTTCAGCTCAGTTTATTTCACTTCAGTGCTTAGCTTTTATGTTTGTATTTTAGTAAACAATTTGTAATAATTCTGGGTGTGTTTTCTTTTTTTTTTTTCTGAGACAAATATTTCATATAGTTTCTGTGATGAATCTTTCTAGATGTTTGCTTTAACTTTCGCATTCTATTATATACTACTTATACTTAGTATTGTGATATGATCAGTATACTGGAAATGCTGATATCTTATACATATATTAAATTCCTCATGTGCTTTACATCCAATGTATGTACTAGTCTAATATTTATGATAATGATACTATTTTTATCTTAAGTATTAGCTCTCAACCCTCCTTGAGGTTGAGTCAGCAGCCCTTCAGATGGGTTTGATTTCAGCCGTTCGGGGAGACGGGATGTTCCTCCCTGAGTATCGCGCCGCTCCACCACCGAATCGATCACGATTACCCCTTTTTTACGTGCGGCGACGGGGCGAGGCGCTACAAGAACTAACAGAATTTTTTTTATAAGACCTAGTAGTTCCCCATGGGGAGCCCCGGTACTTTTTGTTAAGAAAAAGGATGGGAGTATGCGCTTGTGCATTGACTATCGGGAACTTAATAAAATTACTATCAAGAACAAATACCTCTTACCAAAGGTTAATGATCTTTTTGATTGGTTAGCTAGTGCTTCGATATTTTCTAAAATTGATATAAGGTCTTGTTATCATCAACTTCGCATTAAAAAAAGATGATGTTTCTAAATTTGCTTTTAGTACATATTATGGGCTTTATGAATTTCTAGTGATGCTTTTTGGATTAACCAATGCTCCATCTTACTTTATGAATTTAATGCATCGAATAATGAAGCCATACTTAGATTAATTTATCATCATTTTTATTGACGATATATTAATTTATTCCAAAACTGCTAATGAGCATAAAGAGCATCTCATGATTACATTGAGCATATTAATGCAATATCAATTATATATCAAATTCTCAAAATATGAATTTTGACTTCAATCAGTAGCCTTTTTAGGGCATGTGGTGTAACGACCGTGTAGCGCCCCGCCCCATCATCGCGTGCAAAAGATAAATATAAACAGATCAGCGGCGGAGCGGCGCGCCCCTCGGGGAGAAACAACCCGTCTCCCCGAATAGCTGAAAACCAAGCCCATCTGAAGGGTTGCTGACTCAACCTCAAGGAGAGTTGAGAGCTAATACTTAAGATAATAGTAGTATCATTATCCTAAGTATTAGATAAATGCATATATTAGATTTAATATATATATAAGATATCAGCATTTCTAGTATACTGATCACATCACAATACTAAGTATTAGTAGTATATAATAGAGTGCAGAAGCTTAAAGCAAACATCCAGAAACATTCATCACAGAAGCTATATGAAAATATTCATCTCAGAAAAGAAAAGAAAATACATCCAGAATTATTACAAATATTTACTGAATAACAGACATAGAGCTAAGTATTGAACTAAAAATAAACCAATCAAAAAAGTAGTGAAACTAGAGGAGAATCCACTAGTGCTCCATTGACTCCTCCTGAATCTCTTGGTGTCCTCTTGACCTGGCTCAATATAATGCTCAAGATCTAGCAAATTGCTGGATTCTAAAAGTACCCCGTGCTAGACAATAAGTCTAACACATCAAAACTAATATAAACAATTCTAGTTATTCATTTAATATTTACATAATGTAATTAAATATGCAGTAATATTGTAAAGGTAATTGAAAGCATAAAACTATATAAAATTATACAAAATTGAAATAAGATGAAGTAAAGTAAAACTGAACTATAAACTGAATACTGAAAGTAAACAAAAAACAGTAATAGATCTGAAACTGAGTAGTGATCTGTAAAATTATGCCATATGACATTAAATCTGTGCATCTGAATATGTCACAATACTGTATGCCATTAATATGCAACCAAAATATCACTGAACTATTATGAGTCGTACGGTTCAATATATACATACATCCAATTGGGAACTATGATGCCGATGCATCCTAAAATTCTCTAGTCAATGTATGTAATATTTTGTAACCTATAAATTATCACTGATACTCATATATCTTCACTGATACTCAACATCATGCTTATGCTCATGCTCATGCTTATAATCTATATGAGGTAAATCTAGAAATATACTTAAAAATCTGATAATGAATTCAAGGTCTTCATTATGCAGAATCCTGCTAAAAGGATTCTGACTCATAAATTCTACTTTGATAATTAATTAAAGTTGAGAATTTACTTAAAAATCATTATATGGGATGATTGTATACACATATTTAGCACATTTACAAGAAAGCTGGTTCTTAACACTTAGTTTGATTAAGCCATCATAACGAAGTGATCTTTGATAGGAGGCATCACCCGATGATGATTTGTATCTCAAGCTAAGCTATTAAGATGCCCAACTCATAATCACACTTAGTGTCCTAAATAAGGTGACTCAAATTACTTAGTTTATTTAAGCCACACCTATTGAAGTGATCTTCACTAGGAGGCATCACCCGATGGCAATTTGTATTTTAATCAAACTAAGGGATGAGTCCCTATTTATAACACTCTTAGTCTTGGAAGATTTACTCCAATGAGACTGTATTCATCTAATCCCTTAGGATAGTACCTAATCATAAGTCCACATTAAAGTGAATCAACTAATCCTGAATACTACTGAAGGAATCCAGTACTATGGGTATACTATACTACACTAACCAATAATCTAGGTTTAGACAACTCTAATTAATTAATAAGGATTTATCAAAGCTATTAATCATTATTCTACATGGGTGAGTCCTACATAAGGCTCCAAGGGTATGATCAAAAGATCACTCGATGTAGGTTGCTACCACAAGGAATAAGTCCCATTTTAAGTACTTTTAGTGATTCCTACCATAAGGTATCAAGTTCAACTTCTAGAGTTATGAAGGATCATCTAAGTTCATATCTCAAAAAGTTACAAAAGCTATTCATACATTAAGGTATCAATAATTAAGGTCCTTAAACATTTCAAGAACAATCCTAAAGCAAGACCTTTAAGATCTCACTTTTCTACTTCTTAAGGTTTACTTATTAAACTTAGGTTAAAGTGATCAAATCAGATGATTAAAATTTATTTGATCCTTTTCTATTCTACAATCATGGGATGAAATCAAAGATCTTATTAGAGTTAGATTATTTCATAAATTATTACAATTTTATTACCCATTTTATGCTAATAGTCTTATATAAAAGAAAATCAAATATCTAAAGTTTAGATTCAAATGGTTCAATCACATAGATTTGATATTAAACTTAGCACTTCTAATTTAGTGATTTAAGATCAATACTAAATCAGATGCATTATTGGAATAATATCAATTAAATTATCTTTCAATCAAGTTAATTGATTAAGTGATTAAGGTTTAGATCTTAATCAAGATAAATTAGGGTTTAACCCCTAACCCTTTTACCATTAAGACCAAAGATTAATTTATAGGTCAATGACAAATCAATATTTTATTAGTGTATTATTGATGTCAAACTTTAGGTTTAGATTAAGTATAATCTATTTAATCCAGTTGGCAAGATTCTTATGTTTAATTGTAGTTTAATATCATTTACACATGATTAGGTGTCTAAATAGATATTTAGAGTTAATATACATCATAATATCATGAAAGCATCTAAATATAAAGATGACATAGAATAAAAAGATAATTAAAGTTAACCAAATTTTAAATTAAAGCAAATGGATTAACACTTGATTATAATTCTAAAAGACTTATGTTTCATGTCATTAAGTTGTTAAGATATACCTATTCGATACAAGCACTTAAAATTTAATCACTTAGCATTTGCATAACATATATTTCAAGTACATAGTAGGTTTTGAGCACTTGATAAAAATAACAAAGTTTCAAACTTAATTTATATATAGAATTTTATGCAATATTCTATTTTAGCTAAAATATGTTTAAATTTGATATAACTTAGTCTCACTAGGGTCTTAGGGACCTTAAAATACAAAAACAGTAAAGTTTTAGCCATTTCAGCCAATTCTAGGTAGTTTTACAAAATCTGGGCAGTTTTTGCAATTTTGGGCACTACAACGCGCTGTGGCGCTTCTACCGCTGCAGCACTCTGTGGCAGTTTTAGTGCTGTAGCGCGTTGTGGAGCTTTTAGTGCTGCGACGCGCGGTAGCGCTCTCAGCGCTGCGGCCCACTGTGGCGCGCTATAGCGCGCTGCAGTGGACCAACTTGCGAAATAATTGTTTAATTAATTTATTTTTGACATTTTCTAAAATTTTCCCGAAATTCCGCTACAACGCGCTGCAGCCCTATAGCGCGTTATGGCGCGTTGTAGCGGTCCAACTTGCGATTTACTGTTTAATAATTAATTTTATATGGTTTCTATTGAAATACCGCCGAGCTCGCTGCAGCAGTCTATTTTGCAATCTTGGGCGCTGCAGCGCCAGACAGTATTTTTCTCCTGGATGAAACCTGTAAGGCCTACTTTCAAGCTCAAATACTCTTAACCTAGAGCATTCCATGAGCGTTGCTATATATCAATGGAAAGGTCTTTTTGATATATTTCCATCGACACTAAAATTAGCACAAATGGAGCATCCTAGCTATACGAAAAATATTGATAAAAAACAGGGTATACAAAATGGACATAAATAGAGTATGCATTTTTCACATAAATGAGAAGCTTCAATGAGCCTTAATGACTTCCTTACTTTATCATGAGTTTCTAGATCTACAAACAAGTATAGTAGCAATATGAAGAAGACAAAAGAGAGGAGTAAATTGGTATCTTAATCCTTGCAAGAAGAGGAGAAAGGGGATACTCTGATTTCTCCAAGAACTTGGAGGGGAGCTGAACATCTTCTTCTCCAATACCACTCAGCAATCGAGAAATTAGAGGGGAGAGCTGCAGCTTTGCCAAAATAGAGATAAAGAAGGAGCTTGAGCTACTTCTTAAAGGGGGAGAAGGAATGATTAGCCTAGGGAGAGGGAGTCATCATGAAGAAGCCTAAGAGGCATGGGGAGGGATGGCTAGCCAAAAAAAATGCAAGAGGGCTACCAGCCAAGGCAATAGAAAATTAGGAAGATATGGAAAATTGCAAATTAGGGGCTGGACAATTACTTATTTATTTTTCTTAATTATTTAGAAATTTAGATTTTTGAAACACACTCCGAAAATTCCCAAAAATTCGCCCATAGCTAATTTGAGGGTGAGGAATTCAACGGCAAAGTCGAATTTCGATTCCGATGATTATTTAATTATTCCATTTTCTCGTGTATTTAATTATATTAAAACATTTGCGAAAATCTGACAACTTCCAAATGCGTCCAAAACATCACTCCTAGCTAATTTGTGGGTGACGATCGCAACGACGAAGTCGAATTTCGATTTGGAGGTCAAAATAAATACCTCAAATTTCTAATTAATTAAATATTAAAATAATCCAAAATAATCGATTGGGCTTTGAATCGCTCCAAACCTTTAGGGTTTTGTTCTAATGACTAGTTGAACTTAATGGAATGATAATTATAATATAATTAGGCAAAAGTTAAGCTAGGTAACAACCTTGGATGTTACAGACTGCCTCTTGACCATCGTCGAGTAATACTAACTCAACTATAATCAAGTGGTGACTGTCACTAACACCACATATAATAAGCAATATATCTATGGCATTAATCTGAAGGTAAACAAAGTCTTATACATAAACATAAGTAAAGCAGTGCAGAAAATAAAGAAAAAGGGCATTCAAACATTATCCATATATATCCATTCACATAGAATATAGAAAATATAGAATAATAAGAAAGAAACTCATTTATTATATTCAATTAAATATGTGAACATAAATTTTAAGAACTGAGCAAGATCTCATTCTTTATAGAACATCAATTTCACATAACCCTCTATCACCAGCACACCCCCAAGCACAAATTCTGAGCTAACACCTAATACTGCCATATGTACATATATGACAGTGTCAAGCCAACAAAGGAAAAATAATATTAGACTTATAAAGTATAAGTACAATAAAGTTGTAACATAGCATTTACTTGCATTTAAAAGATGTTATTCAATCATAATAATAAGATAGATATCAAACTGCAGAAATACTGTAAAATAAAATTAAAAGTATAAAATTATATAAAATTGAAGTAAAGTAAAGTAAAATTGCAGAAAAATTATAAAAGCACAAAATAACTGAAATTGTATAAACTGAATAAAGTAAACTTGAACTGTAAACTGAATGCTGAAAGTAAATAAAAATAATGAGTATTCTAACACTAATTCAAAAATATCCAATGAAATACTATATACCACTGGGATCATGCATCCAAATATGCTACAATAGGGTATCCCATTGATATGTAATCGGACTATCACTAAATAACTATGAGTCGTACGGTCCAATGTATACATACATCCAGTTGGGAATACAGTTTACTATAATGCCGATGTATCATGAAATTCCTCAGTCAATGTATGTAATATTCTGTAACCCATAAATCATCACTGATACTCATACATTATTCTGATACTCACATCATGCTTATGCTCATGCTCATGCTTCTAAGCTACATGAGATAAATCCAAAGATTTAGAAAAATGCTTTGAAATCTGATAATGAACTCAATGTCTCCATTGTGCAGAATCCTGCTAAAAGGATTCTGACTCATAAAATTCTAATTTTAATAATTTGTTAAAGTTGAGAGTTTACTTAAAAATCATTAGCTAGGATGATTGCATACACATGGTTGTATGTTTCCAGGAAATGTGGATTTAACCCTTAGCTTGTTTAAAACTGCACTTATCGAATCGCACTACAATAGGAGCCAGAACCCAATCATAGTTTATATATCAAGCTAAGCCGTTAAATGACCTAATTACAAGCATACTTAGTGGTCTATGCAAAGTGAATTAAGATATTTAGTTTGCTTAAACTACACTTATCGAAGCGCACTACAATAGAGGTAGAACTTGGTCGCAGTTTATATCTTAAACTAAGGATCTAATTCACTAATTGTAACACTTTTAGTCTTGGAAGATTTACTATAATGGGACTGTATTCGCCTAATCCCTCGGGATAGCACTTGGTCATAAGTCCGCATTGGAGTGAATTAACTAATCCTGAATATTGCTAAAGTGACTCAACACCATGGATTACATAATTATATCCAACCAATAATTTTGGTTTCAAAAGATTTTATTTAATTAACAAGGATTTATCAAAGCTATTAATTCCTTACACTAAATGGGTGAGTCCTACACAAGGCACCAAGGATGTGATGAAAAAGATCACTCAATATTAATTTCTACCACAAGGGAGAAGTTCCATTCTAAGTGTAACAACCTAAGATTGTTACCTAGCTTGAATTTAGCTTAATCGTATCATGATTATCCCTTTATCCAGTTTATCTAGTCAATAGAACCAAACCCTGAAGGTTTGGAGTAATTCGGAGCTAAATTAAATATTTTGGATTATTTTTAATATTTCATTAAGTAGAAAATTGAGGTTTTTATTTTGACCTCAAAATTGAAATCCGACTTCGCCGTTGCGATCATCACCCCCAAATTAGCTAGAGGTGATGTTTTGGACGCGTTTGGAAGTCGTCGAATTTTCGCGAATATTTTAATGTAATTAAATGCGTCGAAAAAAATATAATAATTAAATAATTATCGGAATTGAAATCCGACTTCGCCGTTGAATTCGTCACCACAAATTAGCTAGGGATGAATTTTTGGGAATTTTTGGAGCACGTTTCAAAAATCAGGATTTCTTTAAATAAATAAGAAAAATAAATAAGCAATCTTTGGATCCCCAAAATACAATTTTCTCATTTTATTTCCAAAATTTCGGCTGGCCACCTCCTCCTTTTGGCTGAGTCATGCTTCCCTCCTCTCTCTCCCATACTTGATGGGAGAGAGCTTGCCTCTCCCCCTCTAGCTCCTCTAGAGCTAATGATGAAGCCCTACCCTTCCCTTCTCCTTTAAAAGGAGAGCTCAGCCCTCCTCTTGAGCTTGCTGAAATTTTCTCTATTCCCTCTTTTTTTCCATTAGTGCAAGAAGAAGAAGAAGAAGAAGAAGAAAACAAAGCTTCATTCTACCCCTTTTTCTAAGGAATTATGGTATCTGTTTTCTCCCCTCCTTTTTGTTTTCTACATATTGTTATTATGTTAGAATGCAGCCTTGGAAGTTCATATGCATGTATGAAAGCCATTAAATGTGGCGACCGGGGACCAAAGTTTGAGAGTCTTTAAAGAATAATTCATTTCAAATGTAAACATATATATTTTTATAAACAAAAGGACATAAAATAATAAAAGTCCAAAGTTCAATTATACATTTAAAGATAGAGCCAAACATATATGAAATTTACAGTTTAATATTTACAATAATAATTTAACAACTTTATTTTCTCACATCTCTTTCTCTTCTTTTTTTTTTTTTTAACTTTGCCAGATCTTCAAAACTTTAATTATCAAAATTTGAAAAATATAGTTACCAGTCAGGTAGGAGTACGCAAATCATTCTTATAAGATTAATTTTAGCATCCTAGGTTTAAATCAAACATGAAAGTGACTGAAATATCTGCATAAATAAAGCAAATTTTCAAATTTAAGTATTACCCTACAAGTTAGCTGTGAAATTTAATATAACTGTAAAGCATGAAATAAGTAAATTTTATCAAAAGCATTTGTAATAATAAGTCGAGTCCGTAAACTCCTGAGCCCATATGGGTAAACCCATAGGCATAACCTGTAGGAAGCTTATCTCGCAACCCATCGGTAGCTTACTCAAAATAGGAACTGATGGTGTGTCTTTCCTCTGGATTTACCTACTTTCCTACTAGAGGCTAAATCCCTCCATATAACTCCCAGGGGCTGCCAGCAGGCCCAATCTGTACAAATTCTCAGTGTTGCGTTCCACCCTCTAAAGTCAAACACCATAAAATATATATACCATGTTTCATTATTTTTGTTACATGCTATTTGATATCATTCTTTTGCAGATTAAAAGCGGTAAGCAGTGTAAATAATACTCAAATGAAAAATGGCTAAAAAAAAATAAGAATACTGAAATTAAACTTAAAAGTAAATTTGCGTACCTCACAGTTTTGATGAATATCAACTAATTCAATTTTTTTGATCTGCCAAAAATAATTAAATTTATTAATTTAATATTTTTATCATGATTTGTAATATTAGGTTTATAAAATGACTATTTTGATTATTTGAATTATTTTTATTAAGTTACATAATTATTTATGCCTTATAAGGTCAAATTGGGAATTTGACCTTATAAGGGCATATTAAAAATTTTACCTTTAATGAAATCTAAAATTTATATTAGTTTATTGTAGATTATATTCTAAGGTTTCCATAGAACTTAAAATTATCAAATTCTGATTTGTATTGGCTAAGTTATAGCCAATATTATTTCTAAGATTAATAATTATAATTTTAATGTGATTGGTGAGTGATTAGTAAATTTAGTTATAAAATTATTAAACTAAAAATACAGCTAGGTTCTAATTTACTTTATGAGTCTTCTAAAACTAAAATTACTTAATTTGGATTATTATATTTGCTAATATTCACTAATCAAGTTTTTAGAGTAATTAGGGTTGATTAGTAGATCTAACTGTTGAATCCTAAATATTTTTATAGTTTACTGTAAATTAGGTTTTGCTGATCTAAATTGATATTTAGATCACCTAATTTAGAGCTAAATTGACTTACTTATAGCTATTTGAAGTTTCTAGGGTTAAAGGCTTAATTAGGGTTATGCCTTAAATGTCATTAGGCAAATATTAATCCAAACAGAAAAGTTAGCATTACTAAAATATTTCTTAGGATTTTTTGAATATTTTAAGACCCATATTTGATATGTTTGAGGTAGTGTGTATAAAGATACAAGGGTTTGATATTTTGTGATATTTTTGTATTAAATTAATACCCTAAATGTCATTATGTGATTTAATAATCCTACAGTAAAATAAATTGCATCTTTAAATTTCTTATATTTTTCTGATGAATTTGATATATTTATTTGTATGATTTGGTTAAATATTTTAGGAGTTATTAAGATTTTAAGGTTTGGTAATTAATTAATATTAATATGCTGAAATTAAATATTCATGTTTAATATTAATTATATATTTAACCATAGTTATTTAATAAAATTAATACATAGATTTATATTATAAATTATTTATGTTTATTTTTCTATTTATAGATTTATAAATATGTATATATATATATAATCATATAAATATAATTTATATTATATATATATATATATAGCTGTTATTATATATATTTTTTATTTCTTTTTCTGCAGGTGGGGCCCGCGTACACAGACGGTGGCAAAAGAAGCCACGCATCCAATTTTGATTGGCTGCAGTAACAAAAGTGGGTCCCACTGCTACTGTTAGCAGCGACAACAACGGGTCCCACTGTGGGTATTTGGCAAGATTTCACTCGCCCAGACTTTATTGCGGGTCCCACCATCACAGTCGATACTTGAGTATCGGCTCGAACGGAGCATGGGTCGGGCCTGGGTCAACCCGGCCCGGCCCAAAACTCCTCTTCTTCTTCCGAGCGTTAACCGAGAGCGGGGCCTAGGGTTTGTATTTTTACAGACTTCGCAGCGGCAGTAGCCTCCAGCCCGCACAGTGTTGAAAAGAGGATGGAGAGATCTTCACTTTGGTGGTAGGATCAAAGGTTGCGGTGACCTAAATCAGGCGCAGAGTTCAACCCTAGGAGACCCTGCTACGGACGACTCGACTCTAACGGTAAGAACTGTGGCTGCTCGATCAAATTGAAACGATCAGGTTTGATCGGACTTGATCAAACCCAATCAAAGCTTAATCTAAGCATTGAAATAGATGTGAAATAATTGAAATTAAAGATCCATATCATGGATTGAGAAAGATTCAAACCTAAAGTTCTACGGTTGAGGTTGATCTCTCGAGCAGATCTTTCCTTCTTTCATAGAGGCTTAATCTGAGTCAAAAGGTAACAGATAGGCGTCGATTAGGGTTCTTAATGAGCATCTTAAGTGGCGAATTTTGTCCATTTTGAGATGAGCAGCGCTGGCGTTCGCAGAACGCACCACGCGTCTGCTACTCGCGACACGCGCCGATGCGCGACAGGGACGAATCGGGGATCGTCTGATCCCCGATCGAATGACTTAGGAAAGCCATTAGATCCAAACGGCGAGTTCTTAAGAAAAGAAATGGCGGATACTATCCTGGACAATGCCGTTAAGATTTAATTAAATAAATAATTATTTAATTTATTTTAATCAATTTAATTAATTAATCTTAATTAATAATTATGTTTCCAAATATTTTTAATATATCAATCCTAGCTAATTAAGGGCTTCTGAAGGCAACGATGCACTCGGATTTTCAATCCGATGAGTATTTAATTATTCAAATTTTCAGGTATTTAAATAATATTAAAATATTTGTCAAAAATTAAATGACTTCCAAATGCATACAAAACTTCACCCCTAGCTAATTTGGGGGTGATGAATGCAATTGTGAAATCAGATTTTTAATTTGAGGTCAAAATTATTTAAATATCAATAAACAATTAGAAATGAGATTTTTAGTATTTTACATTAAGACTCTTAAGAACTCATAAAAATATGCTATGTTTTTCATCTATTTTGCATATTCTTGTATTCATCATCAGTTTTAGTATAAATAGGATGCTCCGTTTGTGTTGATTTTGGCATCGATGGAAAGGTATCGGAAATACATTTCCATTGATATATGGCACCACTCATGGAACTCTCTGGATTGAAAGTAATTAAGCTCGAAAAATGGTCGTCACGGGTTTCACACCTGGCGAAATCACCGTCTACCGCGCGCTGCAGCGGACTATAGCGGAAATATTTTATAACTTAGGAAATGACATGAAACTTAGATCTTTTGGACTTGTGACTAGGTGCTAATCCCTTTGCTTGTTTTAGGATTTGATTAGCATTAGTCACCCTTTTATTTTATGTCATCTTTCCATTTATATGCCTTTATGGTTTTTAGGATATATATTAGAGAACCTTAACAATTATTTGGTCTCTTAATTGTGTTTACTTGAACATAAGAATCTTGATAACTTGATTAAGTAGCTAATACTTAATCCAAACTTAAACTTGATATCAATAATACACTAATAATACATTGATTTGTCATTGACCTTTAAATTAAACATTAGTCTTAATGATAGAAAGGTTAGGGGTTAAACCTTAACTTATCTTGATTAAGATCTAAATCTTAATCACTTAATTAATTAACTTGATTGTAAGATAATTTAATTGACATTATTCCAATAATGCATATGATTCGATATTGATCTTAAATCGTTATATTAGAAGTGCTAAGGATAACATTGAATATGTGTGATTGAACCATCTGAATCCAAACTTTAGATCTTTGATTTTCTCTTATATAAGACAATTAGCATAAGATGAAAATAAAATTATAATGATTTATGCAATGATCTAACTCTAATGAGATCTTTGATTTTATCCCATGATTGTAGAATAGGCAATGATCAAATAAATTTTAATCATCTGATCTGATCACTTAACTTAAGTATAACAAGTAAACCTTAAAAAGTAGAAAAGTGAGATCTTAAGGGTCTTGCTATAGGATTCATCATTGAAATGATTGAAGACCTTAACTAATGAAACATTGAGGTAGGAATGACCTTTGTAACTTATTGAGGTAGAAACCTAGTTGCTCCTTCATAACTTTAGAAGTTAAACATGAT
Source organism: Gastrodia elata (assembly GCA_016760335.1). Lineage (NCBI taxonomy): Eukaryota > Viridiplantae > Streptophyta > Magnoliopsida > Asparagales > Orchidaceae > Gastrodia > Gastrodia elata. The sequence goes on along the minus strand of CM028678.1, from coordinate 1,125,742 downwards.
ACCTTGTGGTAGTAATCACCTAAAGTACTTAGAATGTGGCTCATTCCTTGTGGTAATAACCTTTGTTGAGTGATCCTTTGATCACATCCTTGGAGCCTTGTGTAGGATACACATACTTAGAGTAAGGATTAATAGATTTGATAAATCATTGTCGATTAAATAGAATCTGCTGAACTCAGATTGTTGGTTGGGTATAGTAGGGTATACTTATATTACTGGATTAATTCAGTAATATTCAGGATTGGTTGATTCACTCTAATGTGAACTTATGACCAGGTGTTATTTTGCGAGATTAACCGAATATAGTCCTATTAAGGTAAATCTTTCAAGACTAAGAGTGTTACAATTAGTGAACATGATCCTTAGTTTGAGATATAAACTGCGATCGGGTTCTGCCTCCTATCGTAGTGCGCTTCGATAAGTGCAGTTTAAGCAAACTAAGTATTTGAAGTCACTTTGTGTAAACCACTAAGTATGCTTGTAATTAGGGAATTTAACGACTTAGCTTGAGATATAAACTGTGACCGGGTTCTGCCTCCTATCGTAGTGCGCTTCGATAAGTGCAGTTTAAACAAGTTAAGGGTTAAATCTACCTTTCTTGCAAATATGCTAAATATGTGTATACAATCATCCCAGCTAATGATTTTCAAGTAAACTCTCAACTTTAACCAATTACCACAGTTAGAATTCTTTTTAGTAGGATTCTGCACAATGGAGACTTTAGATTCATTATCAGATTTTAAAGCATTTTCTGGATTTATCACATGTAGTTTAAAAGCATGAGCATGAGCATAAGCACGATGTATGAGAATCAAAATGATGTATAAGTATCAGTGATGATCTATAAGGTACAGAATGTTGCATACATTGACGGTGAAATTTTTGGATGCATCAGTATCATCAATAAATAGTATTCCCAACAGAGTATATGTAGATATTGGACCGTACTGCTCATAACAGTTCAGTGATATTTTGGTAGCATATCAGCAGCATACCATATTAAGGCATATTCAGATGCACAGTCTCAGTGACATACAGCATAGTTTACAAATGATTACTCGGTTTTAGATTCAGTACTATTTTTGGTTTACTTTCAGTATTCAGTTATAGTTCAGTTTTACTTTGTTTTACTGTAGTTTTATACAGTTTTATATTTTCAGCTACCTTTACAGTTTTCTGCAGATTTACTCGTATTATGTAAATGTTAAATAAATAATTAGAACTATTAGATTAGTTTCGATGTGTTAGACTTATTATCTAACACGAGGTACTTTTGGGATCTGATAATTTGCTAGATCCTGAACAGTATATTGAGACAAGTCAGGTGGATACTCAGGAGATTCAGGAGGAGCCCGTGGAGTACTAGTGGACTCTCCTCCAATTTTATTTTCTGCTTAGTATTTTCTGTTTAGTTTTATGTCTACTTCAGTAAACAGTTTGTAATAATTCTGGATGTATTTTCTTTTCTTTTCTGAGACGCTTATTTTCATATAGCTTCTGTGATAAATATTTTCTAGATGTTTGCTTTAAGCTTCCGCACTCTGTTATTATACTACTTATACTTAGTATTGTGATGTGATCAGTATACTGGAAATGCTGATATCTTATATATATATTAGATTCCTATTGTATTCTAAATACAAGGTATGTATTTGCTTAATACTTAGGATAAGGATGCTACTCTTATCTTAAGTATTAGCTCTCAACCCTACTTGAGGTTGAGTCGGCAGCCCTTCAGGTGGGCTTAGTTTTCAGCCATTTCAGGGAGACAGGGTATTCCTCCCCGAGTGGTGCACCGCTCCACCGTCGATATGATTATACTTAATTCTTTTGTGCGCGGTGACATGGCGGGGCGCTACACTAAGTTATTTAGGTGATTCCTACCACAAGGTATTAAGATCAACTTCTAATGTTAAAAGAATCATCTAAGATTTTACCTCAATAAGTTACAAAGGTTCTTCTTACCTCAATGTATCATCATTTGTTAAGGCTATAAGTAATACTAAATAAAGCCTAATATAAGATCATCAAGATCTCACATATCTAAACACTCAATATAATCTTATAAGATTATTCATTAAGTTTGGTTAATTAGATCAGATGAGTAGCCCTATCTGATCGAATTCTAGACAATTATGAGATATAATCAAGAATCTTATTAGGATTTGATCTTGTAATGAATCATCATAAATTTTATACTTGATTTCATGCTAATCATTTTATTTAAGAGGAAATCAAAGATCTTAAGTTTTAAGTCTAGATGCATAATCATACCGATTCTTAAATTTTCTTAGCACTTCTAATTCAATAAATTAAAGTAAATATCATATTAAATAGATTATTGGAATCATGTTAGTCAAATTATCTTACAATCAGGTTGATTTATTAAATGATTAAGAGTTTGAGTCTAAATCAGACTAATTATGTGTTAACCCCTAACCTTATCAATTTAAGACCAAGAGTTACGTTACAAGTTAATAGCAAATCAAATGAATTGTTGATGTATTAATGATGGTAATCTAAGATCTAGATCAAGTGTAAATCACTTGATCAAGATCTTAAGATCTCTTAAGTTTAATAAGGGATAATTGACAGTTTAATAAAATTAAGCAATCATAATAAAATTAAAACATCTTAATCCCTTAAAATAACTCATAAGAATACATGAAAGTTAACATAGAACTTGAAAAATTAAAACACACAAAAATAGTAATAGAACTATGCAAGTGATGTACGCACTTAACATAAGACTAAATAAACAGTTTTAATTATTAGAACTCAATAAAAGCTCTAAGTACTTATGTACTTGGCTCGAGCAAAATTTGAACTTCTACAACACATGGCTTAGGAGCCTAAGCTTTCAACTTTGCATGGAGTATGGACAGATTTCTAAAATATAAAATGAAAGCAAGTTGACGAATTAATTCAAAAAATTTAGTTGATTGAGCCATAATTTATCACAGGCTAAAAATGTTTTGAGGATTTTAGTCAATATTTTCATTGTCTAAACCAGTTTTATCAATAGAGATATAAAATTAGAGATGTGTTACTTTGCATCTGATTTAGTTTAACTTAGTTCACTTTATAAAATTCTCCAATAATTTGTGCTTACATTTTATCTTAATGAAATTAAGAACTTATGGTTATACCAATTTGCCTAAAAAAATATAACTTAATATGCTTTAACATACTTAATAAGGTGAACCAATTTATAATCACATCAATTAGTTAATTAAAGACATGCGAGGAGTCCATTAAGATATTTACATTAGATATTATATAAAAATTATTTGATATTTAAGAAATCATAAATAATCAATAATATAAGCCTAACCAATCTTTCAAAATGATTCATGATCTTGGCAATAAAATATAGTTAATGGCAACAATATGAAATTAATTAACTATTGTGCTACGTACACAACTTAGCATGATTTAAAAAAAAATACATATTTCAGCTTTATCTATCTCAGCTACTTAAATTATAGCTCTATAATTAAACATAAATATTTATAAGTAAAGTAATATTATTATATCAAACTTATAATCCTTCTATTGGCAGCTATATGAGGTGCTATGCATTTTAAGAAAAAAAGTGAGATAATCGAGCTCTATTATAATTATTGAAGTTTTATATATATATATATATATATATATATATATATATATATATATATATATATATATATATATATATATATATATATATATAATAAAGATTTGAGTGGTGATAGGTACCATCAAGAGGAGCAACGAGGCAGTTGAAAACAATGAGTGAAGTCGTCGACGCGATCTTCGAAGGAAGAAGGAGAAGGCACAGATCGGCGATGTTGTTGCTCAACAAGATGAAGATGGATGGCTCGACGATCCTTGGCTGCGCCGAATAGAAGGGAATCGACAATGAAAGATGATAGATTGACGAAGTGGAGGAAGATGCAAGAGCTCGACTAATTGTCAAATAGAAAGAAAGAGAGGGCTGAGCCTCTATTTAAAGGAGGAGAGCATGACTCTCTCTTGAATTCTCCCATTAATTATGGGAGAGAAGATGGAATATCATGAGTCTTTTTTTTTAATTATGTGCATTAGAGAAGTGGAAGGGGAAGAGGGGGGTTAGAAGTAATTGCATGCATTAGAGGAAAGAAAGGGGAAGAGAGAAAATATGATCCAACCATAAAAGAAGAAAATGAAAGAAATAAATTGATTATTTAAAGCTTTTAATTTAATTTATTTATTTAATTAATAATTTAAATCTCATATTTAATAGAGCAGAAAAATGGGGTCTATCTAAGAAGAATAAAATGAAGAAAATAAAGAGAAAGGATTTAAATAAATAAATAATTATTCATATCTAATATATATATATTTTTTAAATTCAAATTTAATAAATATGTTCCAAAAAATCCCAAAAGTTCACCCCTAACTAAATTGGGGGTGAGGAATTCAATGACAAAATCGAGTTTCGATTCTGACGATTATTTAATTATGCTAATTTTTCGGGGTATTTACTTATACTAAAATATCCGCAAAAATCCGACGATTTCCAAACGTGTCCAAAACATCACCCATAGCTAATTTTGGGGTGAAGATCGCAACGACGAAGTCAGATTTTGATTTCGAGGTCAAATTAAATATTTTAATTTTCTAATTAATTAAATATTAAAATAATTTAAAATAATTGATTGAGCTCCAAATTGCTCTAAACCTTCATAATTTGTTCTAATAGCTTGATAAACTTAATTAAAATACGATTAAGCTAAAATAAGCTAAGTAACAACTTTGGATTGTTATACTTTATGTTACAAATACTTATGATAAAATGTATTTCATATAATATAAGGCTAATATGCAGTGCAATAAGTAATTATATTGGTACGTGTTTTATTTTCTTATATGTGATGCAAAAAAATTTTCATATCACTCTTATATTAATTTATGCATACTATAGGATGCTATAATGTAACTTTTATAAAAATGGTCTACGCACTCCAGCCTAACTGGCAACTGTTAATAATTTTTCCAATTTTGATAATTAAGCATTTAAAGATCTGCTTGAGAGTAAAAAGTGAGCTTGAATTTTAAGAATTGAGCTGAGAGAACAATTTATTGAATCTTCTTTTGTAATAATAAACTTTTGTAATTTGTATATGTATGGCATTGTAAGTATAATTATGAACTTATATTTATCTATTTCCATTATTGTTATGTATGTTCTTAATTATGAAATTATTCATCTGAAATTCTCGAACTACATTCTCCGGAAGAACTGCTCATATCTTCATTTTGTAAAGAACTGCTCATATTTCCTCTATTAATACAACAAATAATATCAATTTTGGGCAAAAACTTTCTTTGCTTTGAGTGTTGACACAGGACAACAAACAACAAATATTTGGAGCTTAAAAAAATCTATGATTTGAGTTGTTAATGAGATTAATATTGCTATTTTATGCTAGTTGGAGAATAACGGAAGTGCTTCTATGACTGAAGATTTTTATAAGCGCTTTGTTGCTCTTTTGCAGTTGTTTGTATGCTATGTTTTGGGCTAGTTATAAAGCATGCAAATATTATTTTGTGATTGCTATTCAAAACAGGTCTGAAGTTAAATATTTCTTAAGCTGTTGGTTTCATCAATTCAAGAGATCTTCATAATAAATCGATAGTTAAATAAAGCACACCTAAGATGTACATTTGCTATGATGTACACAACAAATGGTGAAATAAAACATACAATAGCTAAACAAATATTATATATTGAAATGGTAAATTCTAAGAATTTCAATGGTATGCAAGTAAATTTCTCAAAAAAATGAAGAAATAGCTCGGTTTAGATTATGATCTAAAGGCAAATACACTTTGAAGTTGCCTATTACAAACAAAAAACCAAACATAATAAAAATCTCTCTCAACACAACGATTAAATATATAACAATGAAATCTTCTTAAACTTGAAAAATCATCAGCAAAGGGATTTTTCTCGCTGCCGGAAAAAAGCCCAAAGATTCACTACATGTATTGTTCTCTCCCATGCAGTAAAGGAAGAGGAGTTATCGCAGAAGAAGGTGAAGAAAAAGAAAACTAAAAGAGTTATAATAGAAAAAAACTACAATTAAATTTTAGATTGCAGCTTTCTTCCCATCCCATTCCCGTAAGTAAATTAAGCTTCTACAACCTATTGAGTTGGCTACACCAAGTGTGACATTCAACATTAAGCAATCTAAATTTTCACAAAACATGTATTATTTGTCAAGCAAAAATCTCTTACATTTGCACCACAAAATAACAATCTCATAAATTAACTTGAGATTTTAAGAATATAATCCCAACCCATCCAATTGAAAGAGCTCTCGTACACCAATTAGGTGAGGTGAAGATAAAAGGCCAATGCAAATGCCTCAACTTCATAAATGTTGAGCTAGTATAAGCTAACTACATTAAAGAATATTATAATTTGAATTGTAATGCTTGTTTGAATGTATAAATAATTATTTGATAAATGTTATAACAATTTATTTTAATATATATTAAAACTCTAATATAATTATTTAATTAATATAATGCTTAACTTAATTTTGTTTAAATATTTTATAATTTATTTTGGTATTATTTTTAGCTTTAATATATTTGCTTAAATTTTTTAATTAAAATAACTTAATTTAATCAATCTTAGCAAATCAATTTATTTATTTTAATTTTAGATTGGCTTGACGCTCATAAGCTATGTTAAATTAGATTGTTAAGCTAAGTAAAACCAAGCTGTATTAAATAGTATTTTATTTTTAATTAACAAAGTTATTGGATATACAAATAATAATTTGATAAACATTATAATAAATAAAATTTTAATATAAATTTAATATATATTATCAATTACAGAGATTTTAAGAAAATATTAAATTACAAAATAACAAACTTATTATGGTTATGTAATTTTAATTAGTTATGCTTAATATAATTAATATTATGATTTACTAAATAATTAATGCTTAAATTATTATAAACTAAAGCTAATTTAAAATTAATTTATTATTATTAATTATAAATTATGATAATTACAATAATTAATTATAAAATAAAAACATATTTTATTTATTTATTTAATATAGTATAACTATAGGAGTTGACAGGGATGCATTAAGATAACATAAACTTCTAATCATTAAATTAAAATTTTTATTTAATTTTTATTAAGAAATATTTTGAATACTTTTCTCAATATAATTAATTTATTTTAATTGATTTATAATTATAATTTTTACTTATAAATATTAATTATTATGAATTAAATATTAAAATTAAATATTTTAATTTTAATAAATCATTTGTGGGAAGGTCAGCTTACTTAAATTTATTCACAGAAATAAATGGTGCAAAATCAGATTATATAAGAAATTGAAAAGAATCAAAATAACTTGTTCGAGTTCGCATTCCAGCTGAGTTCTAGTTGAGTTCATATAAAGTTTGAATTATTTTAAATAGGATTCGAATCAAAATGTATAACTCAAATTTAACTTAAAAATTTTCAAATCGAGTCAAAATATCTCAAATTCAAGTTGAGTCGAATTCGAATTTTAAATTTCAGATCAAATTGCTGCCATAATTCTAAGATTAAGATTTGCATTAAGTATGCAAATACAAAAAATTTTTTGTCCTAGGTATGCAATTTTCTCAAATTTAAATTCGTTCGCCGGGGAAGCGCGGACTTTTTACGGGATATGCCTCCTTTTCCTTTTATTTTACAGATCTGCCAATCTATATTTTAATAAAATTGGCGCACCGAATTATTTTCTTAAATGTTTTTAAAAAATCACCATATAAATGCTGCAGAAGAGGGCGGAAGAGCAGTGTTTCCTGTGCGTACTTGAAGTTCGAGTGCTCTCGTAGAAACGCGACGTCGATCTCGAGAAGCAAAGAAGTTGAAGAAGCGGAAGAAAAAGAGGAACAGGAAGAAGAAGAAGAAAAAAGAAGAAGGGATCATTGAGAGTTCTGATCAGAGCCAACGAGATGGGCCGGCGGACGGAGGCGATGGTAATGCTGGCATGGGCGATGGTGATGATGCTTCTTTGCTCAGCAGAAGACCCCTACGCATTTTTGGACTGGAATGTGGAGTACATGAAAGCTGCGCCTCTCGGAGTGGAGCAGCAGGTTTCTCTCTTTCGCTCCTCCTGCTTAAGATCTGCGATCTTTATATCCTTTCTTAAAAAGGGATGCAGATCTTGAATATTCTTTCCCTTCTGTACATTTTTCGCTCGTTTTGCCCCCTTTCATCGCATATGGCGCTTTTTGGAGTTTCTCTAGCGAGGGTTTAGCTGCATTTCTTTTATCATTTATGATTTGTTTTTTTGAACCTTAGGTGATAGCGATTAACGGAAAGTTTCCTGGTCCCGTTGTTAATGTGACAACGAACTGGAATGTAGCTGTGAATGTTTTAAATAGCCTGGATGAGCCTCTTTTAATTACTTGGTAATGCTTATTTAGTTACTGGGTGCTGATGTTACAGTTTCTTTTGAGATCGTGATGGGGATAGCTAGGGTTTCTGATTTTGATTTTTGTGGTTTTAGGGATGGGGTGCAGCAAAGGAAGAACAGCTGGCAGGATGGTGTTCTGGGAACTAATTGCCCGATTCCAGTGGGATGGAACTGGACTTACCAGTTCCAGGTCAAAGATCAGATTGGGAGCTTCTTCTACTTCCCTTCAATCAATCTTCAGCGCGCTTCCGGGGGCTTTGGAGGATTCACCATCAACAATAGAGAAATCATTCCTGTGCCCTTTGATACTCCTCATGGAGACATCACCCTCTTTATTGGTGATTGGTTCAATAAAAACCACACTGTGAGTGAAAGTGGAGAAGAATGAATTGAACTTTGCAATTGAGTGACCTGACTTTACAACTTTGGTTGTGTAGGATTTGAGGAAGGAGCTTGATCAGGGTAAGCGTCTTGGAGTTCCTGATGGTGTGCTGATGAATGGTAAAGGCCCTTATCGCTACAATGCCACCCTTGTTCCAGCTGGTATCGACTTTGAGACCATCAATGTTCAGCCCGGTATGATTTCTCATTCTCCATGCAGCCTGCCCTCTTTTCTATGCTATTTTACTGTTACATTGATTGGGAAAGTTTGGCATTGAGCTCAAAATTTTGATTTTAGTTTTGGCCTGTTTGGTTGCATAGTGGAGACAAAGGATTCACATAGTTGATCAGATTTAGCTGGATAAAGGTTATGTGTTGCTGCTGTCGGTTGCAAGTAATTTAGGGCCATGAATTTGATAATTAAAATAAATATAATTATTTCAGAAGTTTGCAAGGCTGTTTGGCTGCAAACTGAGTGCAAAGAATATGTATTAAGAGTATAACCAATTTGGATGATTTTAAGATGCGCTGAAAATTCGGTCTTCTTTTATTTGGTATTCCAAGCATACTGAAATGTAATTATACTGTATTTTTTGTGCTGTGCAACTTAAAAATTAACTTTTTGGAAATATTTTTGCTTTACAACTTTAATACTTGCAACAAAACTACCGTTTTATGTATATGGCATTTTGAGTTTTAATTCAGGCATTTGGTGGTTGTCACTTCAAGTTTTCTTTCACAGTATCAGCTCTTGCAATATTGAAAGAGCATACTCTTTTGTTTATCTGATCTTTATTTTTTTTTTTGAGAAGTCCGAGACACTAAAAATAGAATATTTGAATCCATTTTATAGTATTTTAATCATTTTCTTTCTTAAAACATATTTTTTTTATTTTTAGAAGGTTAAAAAGAACAGCTTCTTCTTGTATTGATTTTTTTTTTTTTGAACAGGGAAAACTTATCGGCTCCGTGTCCACAATGTTGGGATGTTTACTTGTTTGAATTTTAGGATTCAGTCTCACAACTTACTTCTTGTTGAGACAGAGGGATCGTACACTGTACAACAAAATTATACTAACCTAGATATTTTTGTGGGGCAGTCATACTCCTTCTTGGTTACTATGGATCAAAATGCAAGCAGCGACTACTACATTGTTGCAACTGCTAGATTTGTGAATGGTTCAAAATGGGACAGAGTTGTAGGGGTTGCAATCTTACACTATTCAAACTCCAAAGGAAAAGCATCTGGTCCTCTTCCTGATCCTCCCAATGATGTCTATGACAAAACTTACTCGATGAACCAAGCAAGATCCATTAGGTTTGTGCAATTTTATGTATTGCTGAGCATACCAGGCAGTTTGCTTATCTGCATATTGGCATTCATCACATATTTTGTCTGTTCATGTTTAAATGCTTCTTATAGCCAATTCTATGTTATCGGTAGCTTGTTTTGATGCAAATGTTTTGAATTGCTTGCATCTTAGTTTTAGAAGTGAATTTTGTCATTGGCCTTTTAAAAAGGGAATGTCTAGTTTTGTCTATTTTTATATCATAGTCATAATATCAATAGATAACATGGTGTGAGTATGTGTAATTTCCATGTGAAGCATTTTTAGGGTAATCAAAATTAAGAGAATGAGTATTATATTTAATAGATTAGCTTGTCATAAATAGTTTAATATTATTGTGCTAACTAAATAATCTCAAACAATTAAATATATTTAGTTCAACATCTGTTTATGCCTTGGAACACATGGAGCATTCAATATTGTTGGAGTAGTGAATGAATTTTATCACTTAACGTGAATACATATTATTGAAGAAAAGGGCTATGCTTTTGGAATCTTTACTTGTTTCAATATCAAAAACCTAGTACCCGTGAGAATTGAACAAAATTTAGGACAAAGGGAAGTGAAATTTATATTTTTGGAGAGATTTAATGATGCGTTTTGAGAAAGTAACCTGCAATATTTGATAAAACAGACAAAAATAAGCCTTGAAAAATTCGTATCACATGGCTTGACCTTGAACTTTATTAATAAGCAAGTTCTCAGTTTCATTTTATTTGACCCCCTGACCCTTGGATCCAGTAGAAGGGGCTACAATAAGGGTAGACTTTGTATGAATTTTTTTTAAAACACGTGTCATTTCTTTGATGTTTCCATCTCCCCCTCAATACTCCTTCCTTTTAGTTAGCTAGACTCTAGGTGCACCATCTATACTTGTTACCGAAGGATTGACCTTGGATCCCTATCCTATTATAATCAGGGTTTGATGCTGGTAAACTTTGACTAGAATTTCAATTACGAATCTAGTTGTATCTGGGGTATCAATATATGACACGATGCACAGACAGGGTCCAAAAGTTTTGTGTTTGCTCAGATTGGTGCTGGCACTTCTAACACGTTTATTAGTTGAATTGAGTTCGGGTTAGTTCATATGATTTAGAATTAATTTTGTTTTTTATTCAAATAAGTAATACACGGGTTGTGTTTGTCTTTGTCCTGTTGTGCTCATATTAAATGGGTTAGGTTCATGTCAAACAAGGCATACTTGGAAAAAATCACATCTACCACATGTTGGGTTCGGATCACACTGATTTGGATAGTGCCTTGTTCAAGTTCAATATCCATTTATTAATTGGGTCGAATTGGAGTAGAGCCTATTCATGTCACATCCTGTTTTTGGTTAAACCCAGACCCAACTTGTTAATTCGTTTTGTCCCTCCTTGAATTCAGAACAGTGATGATGAGTTTTGAGTAAGAATTTAGCCTTTTGATATTTTAAAATAAGATCATCGCTTAAACCTTCTCAAATTAATTTGTTTTTTTACAGATGTAGGCGTAATCAGAGACTGCTCTGTTGTGGAGATTGATATAGTATTTTAGATACTTGGTCCAAATTGGCGAGATATAATCTGTGGATTTAATGTGTTATCTATCTATCTATCTATATATATATAATTTAGTTTGGGATTTTCTATGGCACGCTTGGTAAGTAAGAGATTTTCAATCTTTGCTCCCTCTTGCCCAACATCAAAATTAGTAGAAACCCTTCAGTAAGACCCTAAAGAATCTGATTATATGGAGATCTTGGGATTTTATTTTTACTTAGATGCGTATGTATCCTTATGGTCAAACATTGTTTAAGTTTCAAGGTATATTAAAATGATCATGCTTAAATAAAAAATATTACAATTAAGATTATGTATGTTAGATGAATAGCATTGTACAAACCATTGAGAGATGAACACTAATGTCTAATAATAAAATGTCCAATCTATTAAGTAGATTTATTAGTCAAATTTTACTGTGATACATGTTTATGTCAACCACTAAGCTTTATTTTTTCTGTATGTTACTGTTGCTTAGAATTGTAGTCATTGTATCAAATGAATGGGAGCAATGTTTACTATCATTAAATGGCTCAATTTAGAAGTTGTGCATGTTGAGTTATAGTTCATTTCTTTTGTTGTCTTTTATTTCATGGCTGTGGTAGATATTATAGTTTATATCATTTTTTTTTTTGAATTTCCAGGTGGAATGTGACTGCTAGCGGGGCCCGTCCCAATCCCCAGGGATCATTTCGATACGGTTCCATCAACGTGACTCAGGTGTACGTACTGAAAAATGGGCCGCCTATTCTCATCAACGGGAAGCTCCGGGCCACGCTCAACGGGATCTCGTATTCCCCTCCCGAGACGCCGCTGAGGCTCGCCGACATGTACAACAAGAAGGGAATTTATGAGCTCAATTTCCCGTCCAGTTCATCCAACACGGCCTCACCCAGAATTGCTGCCTCTTTGATCAATGGCACGTACAGGGGCTTCATGGAGATTGTGTTTCAGAACAATGACACCAGAGTTCAGAGCTACCACCTCGATGGATATGCATTCTTTGTTGTAGGGTAATAATATCTCATCTCTATTTTAAATGATTAGAAGATACTAAGAGATTACACTGCACACTTATAATCATGCAATATATTCAAATACGAGAGATTACTGTGGCGGTGATTCTAGGCGAGGCTATGTCGGATGCATGGGACAAAGAAAATTGCCGCCTCTGTGATCTCTCTATTTTGAATGATTAGAGGATACTAAGTGAGAATACAGCGCATGCTTAAAACCGTGCATAAATTTTCAAATATGAGATATCACCAGAGGCGGCGATTGTAGGCGAGGCCGTGCCAGACAAATGGAACGGGAAATCGCTGCCTCTGTGACCTCTCTATTTTGAATGATTAGAAGATGCTTAGAGAGATTACATTGCACACTTAAAATCACGCATATATTTTCAAATACGCAGAATGGATTTCGGGGAGTGGACTGAGAACAGCAGGGGCACATACAATAAATGGGACGGTGTGGCCCGCAGCACGATACAGGTGAGCCTTTATCTTTGTAGTTTAACATGCTTAACAAGTGCATTGCCTTGTGAATTGTGCTGTGACTTAGTGGTTGGAGCCCAATGATATAAACTCTTGATATGCTAAGAGTTTAAATCTTACTGGCCACACGTACTTGCCTCATTGAAGCACAGCTTGTCCCAAAAAAATGTGCGTTGAATCAATTATATTTGTTGCCTCTTCTTGACGAAGGTTTACTCCGGGGCCTGGACTTCCATCCTGGTCTCGTTGGATAACGTCGGGGCCTGGAATCTGCGCTCCGAGGATATCGACTCGTGGTATCTCGGCCAGGAGACGTACATAAGCGTCATAAACCCAGAGAGAACCAACAAGACCGAGCTGCCAGTCCCGGACAACACCCTCTACTGCGGGGTCCTCGAGAAGAAGCAGAAGTATTCTTAGACTTTAATTTCTGCTAATATAATATAGCTTGCTTATTTTTATCACTTGCATTAATTCAACTAATTAACTACTTAATTGGGAAAAATTTAGGCCACAGTCTCCTCATGCTCAGGGAATCAACTCTGCTGCGATGCTGCTTCAGAAGGGGAGTTTTTTCATCCCGCTTCTTAAGGTAACTTTGTTCTTTGCCGCAATGCCTTTGTTCCTCCTCTAACAGCATTCCTTTAGTGCAGTTGATTAATTTAATGCGTGCTCCTGCTTTGAATCTAATTTTTCCAGTTTTTTTAGGACATTTTGATTTTATAGTGGTTTTATTTTTTCTGCCTGTCAAGTGTTATTATTGTTATTATTAAAATTGACTTTTGACCATTCATTCATCAATCAGATTGAATTTCTGCTATCTATTTATGTTGTTAGTAAATTCAGTTTTTTAAATATGTATTATTGTATATTTCCTGTTTAAATTTTATGGTTTTTATCTAATTAAAATTTTATTTCTGTTATCACATCTCCAAATCATGCTGTTGTCCCCATGCAATCCGCACGTATTTATTCTACTCAAGCTGAAACTGAAATATCTAATGAAAACAACTCCTCATCACAATCTGATGTTCCTGCTTCCTCTCAACCGCAAACTATACCTCCTAGTTTACTCCCTCCACATATTGATCATCAACTCCCTTCCCTTCCCTTCCTGTTAAATATCATGTGATTACAAAATGTAAATCCAGAAATCTGAACCAAAGTGTCTCATTGCCACTAAATATCCTTTATGTTCTTGCCTTACCACCTCAACAACATTTCTCCACCTACCAAATTTTCACAAGTCACTTCCGACCCCCTCTTGGCTAGCTGCAATGCAATCCGAGTTTGATGCCCTTTTTAAATGTAAGATGTGGACCCTTGTTCCTTAACACTCCAACATAGATATAATCACTAGCAAATGGTTATACAAACTCTAACACAGATGGTTTCATAAAACATTATTAAGCTCGTCGTATTGCTCGTGGATTTTGAAGAAACTTTCATCCCTGTAATTAAATTGGTAATAATTCACATCATTCTTACCATTGATGTTACTCACACACAATTGGAGCATACATCAATTAGATTTTGACAATGTCTTCTTGAATGGAGACCTACAAGAGAACATGTACATAACTCAATCTTAATGCTTTGTGAAGTCTCAATTTTCAAATCATGTTTTTGAAATTACAAAAGGCAATTTATGGTTTTTTTCTTGGAAAAACTGTCGTAGCCTAAGCCCAAATAAGTAAAAACATCAATACATCATCAACCGGGATTAAACTCCACGATATCTTCAACGAGGAGGCCTAAGAGCCTTTCGGGGAGCACATCTCTCATAACAAAAGAAAAATCGTCCTGTCGAGCTAATAACATAGAACAATAGTTCGCCACGCGATTTGTATCACGTGAACGGTGAACAAAAATCATACGAGAAAAGTCCAGCAGGAAAGCAAGGTCATCAGTGTTGCGTTCTTCGTCTAGTGAACGGAGAGTCCTCTCCCAATGACGTTGGAACCTCCAGATCGCTCCAAGATGGCCACCCTCTACATAGTCATTTCACCCTATTCAAATTTGTGTTACTAAAGCTAAGCATTAAAGAGCCCATAAAGTAGCTTTATTCAAAGATTCAAACTTTTGATCAAGAAAAAACAAATAAACTTTAGAAGTTTTATATATGAGAGATTTTAAACTAGATCATAAACTACTTGTAAGAATGTAAAAAATATGAACTGCGCCTTATCTAATAAGGAGGTGGAGGGGCCCTGGCGGGTTGTGGAACCCCAGGAATCAGACCTGTCTGAGTGAGTTCCATCTTGAATTGCCAACACCCCGTCGAGATGGCATCACTGAGTAATCGTCACAGGAAACAAGTCTCCTTGGGGCCTAGAGCCATCGTCCACATGGCCGCAAACTGCCAAGGCCGGTCACCCACATCCGCTCTATAAATCTGGCTAGCCCAGCTCTCCGTGAAATCGCCGACCTGCCACAGTAGACTCTCCTCTACTAACAGAGTGTGGCGTTGGACGATCGGCCACCCATACCCCAGTATCCTCCAAACTGCAGAATCAGAATGCAGAACAACAAAGTCCTCACCTTGGTGGCGGTAGCGGAACTCCATGGCTCTCACCCATAGGAGATCCTCCTTGCTCACGTAGCTGAATGTGTGGCGGGCTACAAGAACATTCATCCACAGATTTAAGTCTTTGATCCCGAGTCCACCAGCCTCAAGCGGTCGACAGACCTCCTGCCAGCTCACGTAGTGCAGACCACTACCATCCGCTCCTTCCCAAAGGAACTTACGGAGAATAGCCTCAATGTCCGAGAGACGGGAGGAATGGGGGCAACCAGCATCAGATAGCTCTCACCCATAGGAGA
The DNA here is from genome assembly GCA_016760335.1 of Gastrodia elata. Lineage (NCBI taxonomy): Eukaryota > Viridiplantae > Streptophyta > Magnoliopsida > Asparagales > Orchidaceae > Gastrodia > Gastrodia elata. The sequence continues at coordinate 1,109,684 of CM028678.1, read as the reverse complement.
TCCTCCTTGCTCACGTAGCTGAATGTGTGGCGGGCTACAAGAACATTCATCCACAGCCTTAAGTCTCTGATCCCGAGTCCACCAGCCTCAAGCGGTCAAGCGGTCGACAGACCTCCTGCCAGCTCACGTAGTGCAGACCACTACCATCCGCTTCTTCCCAAAGGAACTTACGGAGAATAGCCTCAATGTTCGAGAGACAGGAGGAATGGGGGCAACCAGCATCAGATAGCTGAGGATCATGGCGAGCACAAATCTGATCAAGCACAACTTGTATGCAAGAGAAAGGTGACGACTGCTCCATGAGCCCACCATCTCAAGGAGGTGCAGGGGCCCTGATGGGCTGTGGACCCCAGGAGTCAAATTGGTCATGCAGACCAGCACTGACAATTGCCGAGAGAATCGAACCCACACAAACCAGCGGAGTCGGGTATGGACTACTGTGAGAACGCTTAGTCCTACTCTGTCAAGCCTGGTAGAGAGAGTAGGCCACGACCTGACAGCTGAAACATCGGTTGCAAGGCGCAGTAGCTGTCGAAGCAAAACAGTAAATTGGTCCCGGGATGTTAGAGTGGCCGGCAGCAAGCCCTAATGCACCAAAATCTCTAGTATGGTCATCGTAAGAGAAATGTGGCGATTGCTCCATGAGCCCATCTTAGCTCGGACATGCTCAATAACTGCTGCAAAATCCGCTCTCCGCAGAGGTCGGCTAGTGACCGTGACTCTCAAGTATCGGAGCGACGACCCTCTCCGGAAACCGAGTCGAATCGCAAGACAATTTATGGTTTTAAATAGGCCCATCGCACTTGGTTTGCAAAACTATCCACCTTTCTTGTCAAGTATGGCTTTTGACAAAGTGCGCAGAGACTTCATTATTCATCTTTAATGATAATGATATCATATTGTTCTTTTTTGTTTATATTAATGACATTTCTCTTTGGAAAAAGCACAATTTGCCATCTCTACATTGTTTCAGTCCTTGCAAAACTAATTCTCTGTTAAAGATCTGGGCGCAACCGACCACTTCCTGGGCATATAGTGTACTCGCAGCCCTTTAGGTCTTGCTTTATCGTAGAGTCTACATTGCCATGATTCTACAACAAATAGAAATGGAAGGAGGTAAACTATATACTACTACCATGTCAGTAGCTCCACTGCACACCTTCGATTTGCCTCTGTCATCGGATTTGCCTTTGCTCTGCGGCCCATATTTCTTCCAAGACTAGATATTTCCTTTTTGGTGCACAAAATTGGCTACTTCATGCATTCTCCTACAATTGATCAGTGGCACGCCATGAAACGAATTCTTTGTTGTATTAAAGATACCGTAGATCACAATTTTCATATCAAGTTCGCACCTTACCAATACTCGGCAGCATAAACTAATGCTGACTGAGCAAGTTATTCCAACGATCGAAAACTTATCGGCAGCTATTACGTTTTCCTGGGGTCTACACTTATCTCTTGGTGATCTAAAATGCAACCTACTATTGCTAGATCGAGCACTGAAACAGAATATAAGAGAATTGCAAGCACAGCCAGTGAACTCCCTTGGATTATACTTCTATTACACGACAAGACATGGCTTCCAGCTCATCTCTCCGTCTCAAGTGAGGGCCTCACTTGAGGGGGGGGTGTATTAAACAGAAATAATTGATTCACCCTCATCCACTGTTCATTAGATCTTTGCATCTTAGCCGTTGGTTGCTACCACAAACTACCTATAGGCTATATGATTCAGTTATATATATGATTCATATATATACTCTATTACAGAAATTTTTCTCTCCCGCTTTCACATATATCTTAATAGATAAAAAGTTATGTTTCTCTAAATTGGAATTCAAAATTGAGAGAATCATATGTTTGATTCTAAATTTAATTAAACAAGTAAAAATTTGATGCTATTTGTAAATAAAAATAAATTAATTTTTTTAAAATTTAAATAATAATAATAATATATAATAATAATTACAGTAATAATAATGAGAATGAAGGATATTGTTTAATTATACAATATTTGTTGCTGTGTTTTTTTTTTCGAAATTTAATGAGCATTAAATATAAATCAAATATGTGACTACTGGTGAGATTTGAAATATTAATTATTGACTTACAATATTAATTACCTATTTATGAATTACATTTTTTACAATATTAATTATTGTACTGTCTTATTATTTAAAGAAAACTGTTCTTCTGCTAAATCTTTTAGAAGAATTTATGGACTAAAATATTTTAGAGAAATGATATCTAAAAAATGTATTCAGGATCAATAATTTTTTTTTCTTATAAATATAAAAAAATATATTCTATAAATTATGTGTTTACATTAACCTTATTAAGATTTTAAAGTATATATCAATACTCGTTAAACTCATATACATATAATAAATATTTTATATATATATATATATATATATAATTTAGATCTATTGATGTGATAATCAAAAAAAAAAAATTAATGAGATTGGTATATTATTTTAATAATGTTTATTTATTTATATTAAAATAATATAAATTTATTTTAAAATTTGTATTGAAATGATATTTAAATATTATTGGATGAATTTTTTTGAATGTTGGAACTAATTCTCATAAAAAATAAGAAACTGAATATAAAAATTTTAGATATGAAAGAGGAAAGAAAAAGCTTCTTTGGTGTTACAGTCTGGACTCCGCTCTACACTTGCTTTCGTTGCTCTTAATCATAAATTATGCCAGAAACATGATTTTACTCTTTCTATTTATAGTTAAAGAGTCTTATTTAATGTACCATAAATTTATTATCAAATTTGAAATAATATAATATAATATGTTAAAACATAATTATAATTTCGTATTAAAAAAAATTAAATTAAATTCACAAAATAATGCTAATATAATATTAATTTAAATTAAATTGCAATATAACATAATCTCATATTTAATTATGTATAGTTAAGAATAAAAAATCACTAAAAATAGTTAGCAAAATCTCAAAGTATAAACTTATGCCAATTATAAAATTATGTGATGTCTTAGCAAAACAATAAATAAATAAATAAATAATACATTTTAATTAAGTAAAATTTTAATTTAACTTAATCTTTATTATTTTCTATGAATTTTCAAACCTAAACAAAATATTACATTTATATATCAATACATACTCTCGTATTCATATAGTAAATAATTTGTTAAAATAAATAAATAAAAACAAATATTCCTAAGCATTTTCTTATATAATAATTCTTATCAAGAAAAAGAAATTCTTACTAGTTATAGAATTGAAGTGTTACACATAAAATGATAAGTTATTTTTTGGATCACATTTTTTTATTATTTGGAATTAATCTTTAAAGAATTGAATGTTTTTATTATTGAATTAATCTTTAATTTCTTGGATCACATAAAAGTGTTACCACATTTTTCAATGTTTTTATTATTGAAATTATAATTAAAAGTCAAATATTTTCCCCAAATTTTGGTAATTTACATTCTTAGTTCACAAAATTTAATATTTGCAAATAAATTGATTTATATTTTTTTCCAAATTAATTTTAAAGTAGAATGGTAGTTTTATGAAAACAAATAAAAAAAAAACAATTAAACATGTATGTAAAATAAATTTCTTGTCTCAAAAAATTATTTTTTTAATGTAGAACAAAATGAAAATCAATATTACATATGAATTAACTAAACACTTAAAAGTAAAGCTTAAAAGGATATTATTTAAGAAAAATATTTACAAAATCTATAAAAATAATTAATTAATCCTTACAAGAAATATTAAATTGTTATATATGTAAAGCATATAAATTAATCCTAAAATTATATTAGGAAACTTGTAAGTACCAATGAATAGTTTCACAAATTTAGAGTTAATTTCAAATGCTTATAAAAAAACAATTGAAGAATTTATGAATAATAAATCTAACATATGGTGTGATATATATTTTATATGTGAATACATAAACATGTATTGGAACAAAAAATTATCTAAATTATAAATATTTTAAAATTGAGAGTAAAACATCTAAATTGAATTGAGTTTAAAGCTATTTGTTTCGCAATCCTCTATGTTGACGTATTGGGAAAAATATTTACTTTAATATGATATTCATCATATTGTAAATCACCTAATAATATCCTTATTATTATTATTATATAAGACTTTGTAATTTAAATCAAGCCTTAGATAATCTTAAATTATATTTCTTTATTATTCTATTACCATAATTTGGTGGAACTGTATTTCATCAATTCATATAGAATTTCCAGTGAATATTTATATGATATATAGAACATATTCTTTGTACTATTTCATCTAACAATAAATATTTTGAAACCTAAGGCTTACTATTTATAAAATTAGGTAATTATAAGTGTAAGGGAATATATATGACTAGCTTGTCCATCAATCTTAAGTGGCATGTAAATAATTCTAAGTTCTTATGATAGGCACTTGAGCTCTTTAATTATTTTTTAAACTCACGGTAAAGATTATGTAATACTTAGAAGGGTAATATTACTCATGAATTCTATTTCGATAAAGTCACTCTAACTTTTATAAACACTATGATTTATCTTCTAAAATCTTAATATCATATTTTAGCTTTTTTAATGAAATTTTAAAGAATAAGTCATTAAATCCTCAACACATAAAGATTGTTCTAAAATCTTAATTTACACTAATGTTATTGTTCTTAGGCAAAATTTACTTAAGAAACATGCATCAATTACAAGCAATGAAAAAATTATGTTTCAAATTGATTTGCTATACAATACATTAACATTTTTATATGGAGGATTTTATGCCTCAATACATTTTCTTAGCTTGTTAGTTCATATTTATATTATTTCCAATTTGCTAGAACCCTCCTCATAAGTCATATAAGTCTTCTTTATCTCTCCAGTGGACCAGGCCCAAGCCAAATATTTGTATAAATTTGAGAATATCTCACTCATATTAAACCATTTATTTCAATAATTGATATTCAATACAAAAATCTACAACATATATAAATGATCATATGTTAATGCAAGAGTTTCTATGAAAAGTGATACTATAAATACTAATAAAAAGACATTTTAATAGGCATCATTACTCGTGCAAAATAATGTGACAATAAAGGTTGATAGAAAATGGCTCACTTAATTATAAAGTGAAAATACTCGCGTACATGTTTGCTTATAAATTAAAAATAGCAATAATAGATTAAGATATGTCATGAGTCTGTAAGGTGATTATAGTTTTGGATTATTAATATTTGTATGTCATTAAGGGTTCATTATGTTGCCCTCTTAGGTTCATTTTACTCATTATTAAGTTTAATTGTTCTTATTTTATTATAAGGTTATATGCACAATTCTTAGCCAAAAATTATCTATTTTTGGAAATATAAAATTAATATATTATGAAAATATGGATAAAAGAGGCAATGTCTTTCGAGAATATTAAAATAATATAATATGAGTCAAACTCCAACTTAAGATAATACATAAGATCATCATAACATAACATATTATAACACAATCAGAGAAACCACAAACTTTCATTCTTGAATCTCAAATATTACTTTCTTTAAACATCTCTTCTAAGTTTATCTTTGGGGCACAACCATTAAGAAGTATTGTGCTACCGATATCTCTTTGGTAGAATCTTGAAGGATCTAGGTTTTGCTGGAGGATTTAAGTGTATAGAATCGGGGAATGAATGATATTTGACTTTACATTTGCTTGTTCTTCAATTAGGGTTCCAAGATTATTCTTCATATAAGGCTGTGGTTCCCACAAGGGCAATGCTTAGTCTTTTGGAGAAAACACCAAGCCTTTAGGTTCTACAGACAAGCTTAAGGTTACTATGAAAACTATATTGCATATGTAGCTTTGCATGTCTCTATTACTCGTGATGTAACTCATAAGCATAATCTTGTAGTCTTAAATATTTTATGAAACATGGCTAACTTAAAGCTTTTTTTGTACATAGCACCATTATCTAGCCAAGGTTGGCATATCAAGTCTTCTTTTATCACAAGTGATCCAAGCTTCATCCAAAGTGGAGAGTAAATGGGGTTCCATTGGCCATTGTCCAAACCTTGGTTGAGTCTTGGATGAGAATTTGAGTCAACCTTGATCAAACCTTAGTTGGATTAGCTTCATGGAGGATAGATTATTTTACATAAGTTTCTCGAGTCTATGCTTCATCAAGTTAAGGACGACATCTCTTAGTATGTCATTTAGTATAATCTTATGAGTAAGACTATATTGATTATTCTTAATTGAGTTTAGGGTTCTAAAGTCTTGCAACATGCTTTGCTTTTAAACCTTCAAAGTAATACTCAAGGGTTTCTGTTAGCATAAGGTAACCCAAGTTCATATTCAAGTTGATTGTGTATCAATGATACTTCATTGTCCACCTCCCAACCTTGAAGAGGCCTTAGAGGGGGTCAAACCAACTTTGGTTAAACATAGGTTGACCTAATCCAAATGAGTGTTCAGAAGGAAGGTTAAACCCATTGCTAGACTTCCATTATGTAAAGTCAAGAAGGGTGTTAGTTTTGGCTATATCCCAAGCTAGTCATGGCCCCTAAGTGACCAGACTCACTTATAATAGCCCCCAAAAGGTCTAAGCTTGAAACACCCATTGTAACAACCCAAGTTGTTACTTTAGATAATTATGGTTAACCCTAAGTCTTAAACATAATCTTAAGTACTAATTAGGTCATTTGGAGTCAACTACCAAGATCCGGTCCAAACCAGAGGTCAAACGGATTAAATCTTTATTTTGAGAATTTCATGAACCTCGAAAATTGATATATTTAAATTGACCTCCGATCGGAAAATGGACACCACCATTGCGTTCCTTGACCCCAAATTAGCTTGGGGTGAAGTTTTCGTATCAATCGGAAGTTGTCAAATTTCGGTGAATATTTTAATAATAAAAATACAACGGGAATCGAGGTATCAAAATACTCGTCGGATCAAAAATCCAACCGCGTCATTGAATTCCTCGACCCCAAATTAGCTTGGGGTGAAGTTTTCGTGTCAATCGGAAGTCGTCAAAATTTCGGCGAATATTTTAATAATAAAAATATCACGGAAATTGAGGTATCAAAATACTCGTCGGATCAAAAATCCGACTGCGCCATTGAATTCCTTGACCCCAAATTAGCTTGGGGTGAAGTTTTCGTGTCAATCGGAAGTCGTCGAAATTTCGACCAATATTATAATAATAAAAATATCACGGAAATCGAGGTGTCAAAATACTCGTCGGATCGAAAATCCGACTACGCCATTGAATTCCTTGACACCAAATTAGCTAGGAAAAACATGTTCAAAATTTTCTGAAATTTTTTCAAAAAAATAAAAAAATAAAAAAAAAAATAATATTTTTTTACTGTAGCTAACGGCGTGCCGTTAAGTACTTAACGGACCCGTCACTGTAGCTGACGGCGCCGTCAATCTGGACGGCGCCATCTCCGCCGTTGGATCGGCCGAGATCCAACGGCTGCGGAGTCGTCTTCCTCGACGGCTCCGCCCGCGTGACACGCGGCGGCCCGTCGCCATTTCTGGCCAATCCGGCCGCATCCAGGCCTCGGCGAGGTCGCCATCCGGTCTATAAGACCTCGGCCTACCCCTAGGCTCCGAGTTTTCACCGATCGGAGCCCGGATCGAGCTGGAATCAAGCCCGGAAGTCAGCCCTATTTTTCCGCCAAAATCTTCGCCGATCCGAACTTCAGGTACCCCGATCTCCCTCGTTTACCGTTCGATCGTTGCAAAAATTGTATGATAGGTAGATCAACATGTCATCTTCACATCCACCGTTCCGATCGGGCTAAAACCCACCCGATCGGGCGCACCAGATCCCCGAAGTGGACTGGGTTCGGTCTGCCGAACACCCGGAAGGTGAAGGGGTCACGCCTTCGGGTCGGGTCTGCGTCAGCGAAGATGGGGCCCCCCCCGGCCACGTGGCAGCCTACGGGCCCGCCACGTGTCAAGTGGGGGGGGGGGCCACCACCTCGTCTGCCGGGCTGAGTCAGCAGCCCGTGGGACCCACAGTGCCACGTGGCAGCCTCTGGCAGTGCCACGTGTCAGGTGGGCCCACTGTCCCGTCAGCCAGGCTGAGTCAGCAGCCCGTGGGACCCACAGTACCACGTGGCAGCCTCCGGCAGTGCCACGTGTCAGCCTCCGACAGTGCCACGTGTCAGGTGGGCCCACTGTCCAGTCAGCCGAGCTGAGTCAGCAGCCCGTGGGGTCCACTGTGCCACGTGGCAGCCTCTGAAGGTGCCACGTGTCAGTGGGGCCCACTGTCAGTTCATTAGAAATTAATTAAATTAATGTTAGTGTTAATTAACTAATGTTTAGCCCTAATTAATTACTGTTAGTGGTTAATTAAGTTAGGGTTAGTACTAATTACTTTTAAACAATAATTTTAATTAAATAATTATAATTAAAGATTAATTAAGGATTAATTAACTATTAATTAAATCTTAAACAATAATTAGGATAATTAATTACTTTTGAACAGTAAAATTATTTAATTAATTAATTAATAATTAAATAGTGATTAATTAAATAAAAACTTTATGAATGAATAGTAAATTTAAATAATTAAATATAATTAGAGATTAATTAATATTAATTAAACAGTAATTAGCACTAATTACTTTACTACAGTAAAATTATTTAATTAATTAATAAATAAATAAATAGTGATTAATTAAATAAAAACTTTATGGATGAACAGTAATTTTAAATAAATAAATATAATTAGAGAGTAATTAAGATTAATTAAACAGTAATTAGCACTAATTACTTTACCACAGTAAAATTAATTAATTAATTAATTAATTAATTAATTAATAATTAAACAGTGATTAATTAAATAAAAACTTTATGAATTAACAGTAAAATCATTCAATTTGAATAAATAAATAGTAAATTAATTCAAATTGTATTTTTGAATAGTAAATCTTAAAAGTTTAATAACTTTTTGTAGGATGATCTAAACATAGCCAATATGGGTCTTAAAATACTCAGAAAAATATTTAGGATCAAATGGCGTAATGTAAAATTTCGTTTCGGGGTACGCATAACGAGGTAGCATTTTAGAGCCTCTTTAAGACCCCATAACTTTTTACCTGATTATCGAAACATAGTCAATATGGGTCTTAAAATGCTCAGGAGAGCGGCCCCATCACCGTAATAGTATTAGTTTTCCAATTTGGACATCAGGACAAAAAGTCAACTCTAGAATTTAGAGTTGACTATAGTGAAAAATGACCAAAATGCCCTTGGACTTCAAATGGCCATAACTTGGTCAATTTAACTCCAAATCTAAAAATTCAAGAAGCTACCTAGTTTAGAATTTCAATGTCATCATTTTCACAGAAATAATATTTAGGATTTGAATCCTAAAATTTAGGGAAATGACCAAAATACCCCTAGCCTTATTTTAGCCATAACTCGGTCGTTTCTCGTCCAAATTGGACGTACTTACTGTCTATCTTCAAATTAGACAGTAAGGAATTAGTTGGAGAAGATAAAACTCAGTTTGGACCCCTAAATCAAAAGTTGATTGACCCATAAAGTAGGGGCAAAATAGTCATTTTACCTTAAAATTGGAAATGCGCAACTTTAGCCCTTAATTAAAATTTTAGAATACTAGGTTTAATAATGTAATCATATTAGTACCATGTAAGTAAATAAAACAAGTCATTAAATTGAATTCCAATAATTTTTTTTCTTAAGTCTTAAGCATCCCACCTTAAGGACCTTTCCTGAGAGTAGGACTAGATCATAGGTTAGTGTTCATTCATTGGGTAAATTGGGTTACCCTATGGGTGAAACCTTAGTTTTAGTAGTTTCTAGATATTATTTTATTTTACAACCCATTCTGATTAGTTTATCTTTTAACTTTAGATTTAAGATAGGAGATTCATCCTATTAAGTTTGATTACTTAATAGGATCTGCCTTAACTAGTAGATCACTTATAGTATAAAACCTAGAACTTAGGTCTTATCCAGTTTGGATTATGTGATTAAACCTAAAATCTCGTAGTGTTTAATCCATAATCTATAGGTGTAGAAGATCTTGATCAGATCTTAGTTAGAACGTCTAAATTCACAAAATTAGGACGTATGATTTATTTGTTTAATTCATAGTCGTCTATCTGATTGAACTAGATTGGAACCTGATCAGTTCCAATCCTTTTTAACTTATAAGGATGAATTTCCGAGTTACACTCGATAGTAGGAAAATGGTGATCCTGAACTTGTGTAACTTGGAATAGTTAGCTGGTTAAGTAGAAAACAAATGATATCATCATATTTAGTCGAGTCTCTTGCTTACTTGTTATTTGTTACTACGCATACCTTGTAATTTTGTGCCTTATATTTTCTTTGAACATATCATATAAGATATTTGATGCATAAATAAAATGTTAGGAAATTATGGAGACTCCTTAGATTCCTTATGAAAATATTAAAGTAAATAAGTGAAATGATAATGAATTGATGTGATTGAGCTGCCTCTCAATATTCTTTTGATCATACCGAATGTTGCCCTAGCCGTATCGTGCTAGGAGTTGCCCTAGCCGTACTGTGCTAGGATATTTCGATATGATAGTTGGTGACCTAATCGTATCGAGCTAGGAGTAGCCCTAATCGTATCGTGTTAGGGCCATATATGTGACTGTAGTTGGCTTAGTCGTATCGAGCTAGGAGTAGCCCTAGCCATATCGTGCTAAGATCTTCAGTTTCTTTTGGCGAGCTAGTGTAGCTCTTTTCTGTATGGCAGTTGATGTATTATAGTTTTATATGCAGTTGTGGTTGTTTCAGTATATTCTTTTTCAGTCAACTATTTCCTTGTACTGCTTTATATATATCTAGGATGTAGAATCTTGCTGCTATATGTATATATATATCACTGCTGAGTTATTCATTTTTAATTAGCATGTTATTTTTATTGATCACCAGCATGTTTAGGATGTAGAATTTTTCTTCCAGCATTTATTCAATTATATTTATACTTATATGCCTTTCCTTGATTACTTCTTATGCGAGGCATGCTTCAGCCTCATTTCTTTACCTTGTTTATACTATAGAGCATAGTCTATAGTTTGCCTTTTTACTTGTGTTACTTACTGCTCCTGTATTTACACATCATGCTTAGGAGTAAATGGTAAAATGGTGATATTATATAACCTTATTAAAAATTCAGCTTAAAATATACTTAGACAATTGTCTAACCAGATTTTCTTTTTTTTGGCTGGGGCCCTACATTGTGAAACCGACAATGTCAGGCTTAGAGCAGTTTGAGGAGCCTGTACCCGAGGAGGAGCCTTACTTAGAGGAGGTGCAGTAGTTGGGGCCAGAAGATATCTAGTAATTTATTACTTGTGAGGATGAGTGAATTTTGAACATTTATTTTGTTAAATTTTAATTAATGTAATAATACAGGTACCTGTGACTGTGTGTTCAGATTTCACTATGCTACTTTTCTAAGTTATATTTCTCTTCTTATATATATTATGATGCTTGGATGTCATTTATTTATCGCTTCCGCACTCTGTATTTTTACTTATATAGTGACTGTTTGATTGATTCTGAGTTAATCTTTCTCTAATCAGGTGGATTGTGGAGTTTATCCTAATCCAATGCTAAGTGAGGGGTTAACCAGAGTGACACTCCACCTTTAATCTAAACCTATTGAGGGTTAAGGGCGAGGGTCGCCACAGTTGGTATCAGAGAATTCCATAAGGTGTCAGATAAAGAATTTGTATTCTTATCTACCTAATGGAAGATTCTTCTGCCAGTTCAGTCACTATATCAGAATACATTAGAGTCACATCCAAGACACCACAATATCAAAGCTTAGAATAATAAGAGTATAGAAATTAAAAACATAGTCATGGTACAACAGCTTAAATGAGTACGAACTTAGGATAAATGAGTAATTAAGTGAACTAAATAAATCTTATAGGATCAAACCTAAGTATAATATGTAACTAATTCAAAATTAAAACTTTTTTAAGAGTTACAAGATCAAGAATTTAAGATATTAGGATTTAATTTTGTACAAGATATACGAATCCCTAAAGGATTTTAAACTATCAAATAAGTCTTAAATCGCTCTTAGGTGGTTACCTTCTAATTTCTAAATTTTGTCTCATTAAAGATAATAATATAACTTAAGGCCACAGTTGATATTTTGGTCAAACTACTAGAACCTTAGTAGGTAATTATCTAAAATAAGAAGATTAAATTGAAAGACCATCCATTGTATCAAATCACTACTAGTATCTATGACTTCTAGTTCACTAATGCCTTCCATCCCACGCCTCGAGGTAGAAACTCAACATAATACGCTATGAGAAAGAGAACCTCGTAATAATACCTACAGTCACTCTTTGTCTCTGTTAATAGATGGTTACTACTGTACCTCTTTCATCAATCATCTTGTCAATAAATATAATCTAATTTAATTCTTCTTGGATTCTAATACTATGACACTTATACAACTCAGATTGAACTATTAATCCTGGGTCATCCCCTTCTTCTGCGGTCTCTAACAATTCCTCAACCGAGGCCACCACATTGCTAGAGATAATAAGAGTCTTGGATGACACCCAAGCCAAGCTATTCGAGGGGATGGCGAGAATAATAATCGCACTTGCTAATCAGAATTCACCTCCGTCATCAGTAGCCCCACTTAATAATCCATATAACGGCTGTACAAAGCCCCATCCCGATGGAAGGTGTTACCATGGCACGAGAGGCTATTATACTTGTAGCTGATAGGGTCATAACGTCCAATATTGCATATATAATAAAACCATTGGCGGCGCTTGCATTAATCGTTCCAAGCATCCTCAGGCTGCGGCATTGAATAAAAAAAAAAAAAAAAAAAGGGAAACTGGCTAACACGCCTCAACCCATTTTGGCAAGGCCTCCACAAAGACAGAGATATAGCGATGGGCTTAAAGGAACCCGCACCCATTTAGGTATGGCCAAAAGTAATGCTCTTATTTCAGGTACACCCTATTCAATTATCTAATTATTCTCATTATTTAAGTTTTACAGTCACTTCATTATTAATTCTTATTCTTAGTCATCCTCAAATCTTACTTGTACTATATTAGGGTGTCACATTGGATAATTACTTATTCCTATCTTAGGTAGTCAAACATTTAGATCTATGTCATGATTTTGTGACTCATAGCAATAATTTTTTTATCGAGTAGCAACTTACCCAGCTAGGTAAATGATCTCTCACTCTTTAGATTAAACTGAATGATAGAATCTATTAATTAGGCGAGTCATAATTGTAACTCAAAATGCCAATTTAGCATTTTCTTAGGTCTCTAACCCTTTACTCCATTAAATTAAACAGTCAAAAAGCTCTGGTCTTTAATGGTAAACCTTTGGATTCTAGTAGTATCCCATCATTTTTCTTAATTCAGGATAGATCTTGTAAATGACTTATTCACCCTTGCTTAAACCCTTAAGTGGTGAATATCACCTACGTATAGAACCACAAGGATCCTTGAGCCTTAAATCATCCTATGCTTAGTAGGAGGCACCACATACTAAGTGATAATCCTATCCCATAGTGCAGAGTCTTGTGATATGAATGAGTATTTAATTTATAATTTTGGAAAGCCACATTCAACCCAATTCAATGTCAACTTACCTCTCTTTACTTACATCCTCACTCAAGTAATAGCTAACCTTCAAATTAATTAAATTCTCTCTAATATTAATAGTGAGATTGAATTTCAAAGGTCTAACCTTAAATCTTAAGTCCTAGAACTCTAAATGATAAACCCTAGTACTTTCTCATTCCTTGCTTCTGCTTTGTCCCAAACCACTAATGCTTTATTCTTCCTACTTAAGTGATGTCGAGGACGACATCGTTCTTAAGTGGGGGAGTCTGTAACAACCCGAGTTGTTACTTTAGATAATTAGGGTTAATCCTAAGTCTTAAACATAATCTTAAGTGCTAATTAGGTCATTTGGAGTCAACTACCAAGATCCGGTCCAAACCAGAGGTCAAACGGATTAAATCTTTATTTTGAGAATTTCATGAACCTCGAAAATTGACATATTTAAATTGACCTCCGATCGGAAAATGGACACCACCATTGCATTCCTTGACCCCAAATTAGCTTGGGGTGAAGTTTTCGTATCAATCGGAAGTTGTCAAATTTTGACAAATATTTTAATAATAAAAATACCACGGGAATCGAGGTATCAAAATACTCGTCGGATCAAAAATCCGACTGCGTCATTGAATTCCTCGACCCCAAATTAGTTGGGGTGAAGTTTTCGTGTCAATCGGAAGTCGTCGAAATTTCGGCGAATATTTTAATAATAAAAATATCACGGAAATTGAGGTATCAAAATACTCGTCGGATCAAAAATCTGACTGCGCCATTGAATTCCTTGACCCCAAATTAGCTTGGGGTGAAGTTTTCGTGTCAATCGGAAGCCGTCGAAATTTCGACGAATATTATAATAATAAAAATATCACGGAAATCGAGGTGTCAAAATACTCGTCGGATCGAAAATCCGACTGCGCCATTGAATTCCTTGACGCCAAATTAGCTAGGAAAAACATGTTCAAAATTTTCTGAAATTTTTTCAAAAAAAAAAATAATAATAATAATAATAATAATATTTTTTACTGTAGCTAACGGCGTGCCGTTAAGTACTTAACGGACCCGTCACTGTAGCTGACGGCGCCATCTCAGCCGTTGGATCGGCCCAGATCCAACGGCTGCGGAGTCGTCTTCCTCGACGGCTCCGCCCGCTGACACGCGGCGGCCCGTCGCCATTTCTGGCCAATCCGGCCGCATCCAGGCCTCGGCGAGGTCGCCATCCGGTCTATAAGACCTCGGCCTACCCCTAGGCTCCGAGTTTTCACCGATCGGAGCCCGGATCGAGCCGGAATCAAGCCCGGAAGTCAGCCCTATTTTTCCGCCAAAATCTTCGCCGATCCAAACTTCAGGTACCCCGATCTCCCTCGTTTACCGTTCGATCGTTGCAAAAATTGTATGATAGGTAGATCAACATGTCATCTTCACATCCACCGTTCCGATCGGGCTAAAACCCACCCGATCGGGCGCACCAGGTCCCCGAAGTGGACTGGGTTCGGTCCACCGAACACCCGGAAGGTGAAGGGTCAAGCCTTCAGGTCGGGCCGGGCCGACCCGAGCCCGACCCGTCCGGGTCGGGTCCGCGTTAGCGCGGATGGGGCCCACCCGGCCACGTGGCAGCCTACAGGCCCGCCACGTGTCAAGTGGGGGGGGGCCCACCGCCCCGTCTGCCGGGCTGAGTCAGCAGCTCGTGGGACCCACAGTGCCACGTGGCAGCCTCTGGCAGTGCCACGTGTCAGGTGGGCCCACTGTCCCGTCAGCCAGGCTGAGTCAGCAGCCGTGGGACCCACAGTGCCACGTGGCAGCCTCCGGCAGTGCCACGTGTCAGGTGGGCCCACTGTCCAGTCAGCAGCCCGTGAGGTCCACTGTGCCACGTGGCAGCCTCTGAAGGTGCCACGTGTCAGTGGGGCCCACTGTCAGTTAATTAGAAATTAATTAAATTAATGTTAGTGTTAATTAACTACTGTTTAGTCCTAATTAATTACTGTTAGTGGTTAATTAAGTTAGGGTTAGTACTAATTACTTTTAAACAGTAATTTTAATTAAATAATTATAATTAAAGATTAATTAAGGATTAATTAACTGTTAATTAAATCTTAAACAGTAATTAGGATAATTAATTACTTTTGAACAGTAAAATTATTTAATTAATTAATTAATAATTAAATAGTGATTAATTAAATAAAAATTTTATGAATGAACAGTAAATTTAAATAATTAAATATAATTAGAGATTAATTAATATTAATTAAACAGTAATTAGCACTAATTACTTTACTAGAGATTAATTAAGATTAATTAAACAGTAATTAGCACTAATTACTTTACTATAGTAAAATTAATTAATTAATTAATTAATAATTAAACAGTGATTAATTAAATAAAAACTTTATGAATGAACAGTAAAATCATTCAATTTGAATAAATAAATAGTAAATTAATTCAAATTGTATTTTTGAATAGTAAATCTTAAAAGTTTAATAACTTTTTGTAGGATGATCCAAACATAGCCAATATGGGTCTTAAAATACTCAGAAAAATATTTAGGATCAAATGGCATAATGTAAAATTTCGTTTTGGGGTACGCATAACGAGGTAGCATTTTAGAGCCTCTTTAAGACCCCATAACTTTTTACCTGATTATCGAAACATAGTCAATATGGGTCTTAAAATGCTCAGGAGAGCGGCCCCATCACCGTGGTAGTATTAGTTTTCCAATTTAGATATCAGGACAAAAAGTCAACTCTAGAATTTAGAGTTGACTGTAGTGAAAAATGACCAAAATGCCCTTGGACTTCAAATGGCCATAACTTGGTCAATTTAACTCCAAATATAAAAATTCAAGAAGCTACCTAGTTTAGAATTTCAATGTCATCATTTTCACAGAAATAATATTTAGGATTTGAACCCTAAAATTTAGGGAAATTACCAAAATACCCCTAGCCTTATTTTAGCCATAACTCGGCCGTTTCTCGTCCAAATTGGACGTACTTACTGTCTATCTTCAAATTAGACAGTAAGGAATTAGTTGGAGAAGATAAAACTCAGTTTGGACCCCTAAATCAAAAGTTGATTGACCCATAAAGTAGGGGCAAAATAGTCATTTTACCTTAAAATTGGAAATGCGCAACTTTAGCCCTTAATTAAAATCTTAGAATACTAGGTTTAATAATATAATCATATTAGTACCATGTAAGTAAATAAAACAAGTCATTAAATTGAATTCCAATAATTTTTTTTCCTAAGTCTTAAGCATCCCACCTTAAGGACCTTTCCTGAGAGTAGGACTAGATCATAGGTTAGTATTCATTCATTGGGTAAATTGGGTTACCCTATGGGTGAAACCTTGGTTTTAGTAGTTTCTAGATATTATTTTATTTTACAACCCATTCTGATTAGTTTATCTTTTAACTTTAGATTTAAGATAGGAGATTCATCCTATTAAGTTTGATTACTTAATAGGATCTGCCTTAACTAGTAGATCACTTATAGTATAAAACCTAGAACTTAGGTCTTATCCAGTTTGGATTATGTGATTAAACCTAAAATCTCGTAGTGTTTAATCCATAATCTATAGGTGTAGAAGATCTTGATCAGATCTTAGTTAGAACGTCTAAATTCACAAAATTAGGACGTATGATTTATTTGTTTAATTCATAGTCGTCTATCTGATTGAACTAGATTGGAACCTGATCAGTTCCAATCCTTTTTAACTTATAAGGATGAATTTCCGAGTTACACTTGATAGTAGGAAAATGGTGATCCTGAACTTGTGTAACTTGGAATAGTTAGCTGGTTAAGTAGAAAACAAATGATATCATCATATTTAGTCGAGTCTCTTGCTTACTTGTTATTTGTTATTACGCATACCTTGTAATTTTGTGCCTTATATTTTCTTTGAACATATCATATAAGATATTTGATGCATAAATAAAATGTTAGGAAATTATGGAGACTCCTTAGATTCCTTATGAAAATATTAAAGTAAATAAGTGAAATGATAATGAATTGATGTGATTGAGCTGCCTCTCAATATTCTTTTGATCATACCGAATGTTGCCCTAGCCGTATCGTGCTAGGAGTTGCCCTAGCCGTACTGTGCTAGGATATTTCGATATGATAGTTGGTGACCTAATCGTATCGAGCTAGGAGTAGCCCTAATCGTATCGTGTTAGGGCCATATATGTGACTGTAGTTGGCTTAGTCGTATCGAGCTAGGAGTAGCCCTAGCCATATCGTGCTAAGATCTTCAGTTTCTTTTGGCGAGCTAGTGTAGCTCTTTTCTGTATGGCAGTTGATGTATTATAGTTTTATATGCAGTTGTGGTTGTTTCAGTATATTCTTTTTCAGTCAGCTATTTCCTTGTACTGCTTTATATATATCTAGGATGTAGAATCTTGCTGCTATATGTATATATATCACTGCTGAGTTATTCATTTTTAATTAGCATGTTATTTTTATTGATCACCAGCATGTTGAGGATGTAGAATTTTTCTTCCAGCATTTATTCAATTATATTTACACTTATATGCCTTTCCTTGATTACTTGTTATGCGAGGCATGCTTCAACCTCATTTCTTTGCCTTGTTTATACTATAGAGCATAGTCTATAGTTTGCTTTTTTACTTGTGTTGCTTACTGCTCCTATATTTACACATCATGCTTAGGAGTAAATGGTAAAATGGTGATATTATATAACCTTATTAAAAATTCAGCTTAAAATGTACTTAGACAATTGTCTAACCAGATTTTCTTTTTTTTGGCTGGGGCCCTACATTGTGAAACCGACAATGTCAGGCTTAGAGCAGTTTGAGGAGCCTGTACCCGAGGAGGAGCCTTACTTAGAGGAGGTGCAGCTGTTGGGGCCAGAAGATATCTAGTAATTTACTACTTGTGAGGATGAGTGGATTTTGAACATTTATTTTGTTAAATTTTAATTAATATAATAATATAGGTACCTGTGACTGTGTGTTCAGATTTCACTATGCTACTTTTCTGAGTTATATTTCTCTTCTTATATATATTATGATGCTTGGATGTCATTTATTTATCGCTTCCGCACTCTGTATTTTTACTTATATAGTGACTGCTTGATTGATTCTGAGTTAACATTTCTCTAATCAGGTGGATTATGGAGTTTATCCTAATCCAATGCTAAGTGAGGGGTTAACCAAAGTGACACTCCACCCTTAATCTAAACCTATTGAGGGTTAAGGGCGAGGGTCGCTACACCCATCACCTAAGGGTTTTAATTAGACCTTGATATAGTTTCTCCATCGTTAAGGTTAGCCTAATCCAACCCACCTTCAAAGTATGACTAAGGGAGAGGGAGTTATTCATGGTAATATTTAAGTCTTGCATTTGAGTTAGCCCATTTGAAGGAACTTAGTGTCCTATTCTCCAAAACCCGGATTCCAAGTTATTTTAGGCTATGGAGTCAACCCCATCATTAGGATCACAACATGGGCATGGCTTAACCTTGGGCCTATTTGGGTTCACCAACCCCATGGGCTTAACTAAAGTGCACTAAAGGTGAAAAGTGATTTAGGTTCACCATGGAATGATGAATTGGTGTTTTATACATTAAAGAAATAAGAATCTAAGGATTGTAGTAAGTAGTTTGGAAAACTTTGAGGAACAAATTGAACTCAACACCACCAAGGTCAATCCTACGTCAAGACCCAAATGGTGGGTATATCCACCTCTAGCCCACAATAGAAGGATATGTATTGGGAGTTCTGGAGGAGAAGACCTTATTATCCTTGAAGTTCTTTGGGGAAGATGCAGACAACAGAGAGAGGAATGAGCTGGCCAATTTTAAACACTTGAAGTTATGTGGTAGAGCCAAGAGGAAGAAGAGGGAAGAACTAAAAATACAAAAGCTGACAGAGCTTGAGAGTATAAAGGGAAGTCACTATGGTATTTAAGGGTTTAAAAAGTCTCATTTTGGGGGTTTAAGGTGGCCAAGTGGGCTCAAACCACCTTATGATGGGTCTCAACAAAATTGGGTCATTCAATAAATATAAATACACTTAATGAGTAATTATTTAAAACTTTGTTGACGTATTTTCTTTGTTATATGGTGCAACGACCTAGTATTAGATTAGGTAATCTGATCCAATACTGAGTATTACTGTAGTGCTTATTACTGGGATAACAAGTCTTCACCATTTATAAGATGGAAAAGACATATGCATTTATTAATATAATTATAATCATTACCATTTCAGCCATTCAAATAAATAAAGAAAAAACATTCATCTTAGATGAATAAAAAAAGTGTTCCAAACACGTTTAAGTCTTACAACATTAATTAAATGACAAAAACACTCATTCTCACATAAATAAAAATAAATATAAATGAAGAACTTCAAGTCTGATCCTGATCCTCCAGCTCCACTCCTAGCTCACTTATTGAATCAACTCCAAGCTCTTGGTCTACCGTATTTAATTTTTAATATGATTGGGTATAGTCAATAAAAGAAAAAGTGATTATACTTAATAAGTCTAAGTATATTTTAACGCTTAACATTTTATTAATTGTTAGAGGATATCACATTTATTAATTGCAAGCATAAATAAGTGGAGCACCATACTATAAGAAAGAGGTACTAGAAAGTAAAATGACTAACAAAAGACAAGTAAGAAATAAGTAATGTACAAATGTACATAATAGTTTCCCTGTAAGAAATATGTTAAACAATAGCAATAATCACAGTATGCAAACTAATATGAGATGAGTAAATACATGCTGAGAGTTGTAAAGATAATATAAAGGATACTACAATAGTAAAATTGAATAGAAACATGTAAGCAGAAAATTATAAATTGTATTGCTAACTAGATGTTATTTATTATATTATGTTGTGTTGTGTTATGTTATATTATGTTATGCAAGCACATTATAGAACAATAAGAAGTTAGATACATCTACAAAACTGTATAAATTGGGGTCTCATGTATAATTACACATTCCCCCTCCAGGACATATGTAGTCTCATAATCACTTCATAGTCAATCCTAGCTTAATAATGTTTGTACAAACTAATCCACTCTGAATGAAACCTCTTCTCAATTCTATTTAAAGTTTATGTTTATGCACAAAGTTGATGTTATGACCAAAGGATTACAGTTTGAAAGCGTAACTGTAGTTCAAAGTATTGCCAACTTTTATTACAATTCATGTGATATCAATTTGTTATTATTTAATTCTTTACCTTAATGGTTAGGATTAATTGAACTCCCAAATCTGGTCTTAGGAAATTAAACAAATGTCTTTAGTCAATAGATATTATATATATATATATATATATATATATATATATATATACATACGAAAAAAATTTGAAAATGTAAAATTTGATCTAATATTACTCTAACTATATTAAGAAAATGAATTATTCTAATACTTAACATAAATATAAGGAATCTAGTTCACCTAAACCTTTCAAATGAGCTCATATCCTTTCCAATTACTAAATATGGTCTTAGGAAGATTATTGGGTTCACTAACTCCTTAGTTACTACAAGGTGCCAAATATCCCAAATTGAACTTCTCTTAATAATGTTCTGGTCTTATTTTAGGTTAACAAGATAAGTACAATTCAGGATAAACATCACAATTCCTAAGTATATTATAAGTAGGGGATTGAACAGCTTATTTTGAGAGAATAAATTGTAAGAGGATTTTGCTTACTTATCTTTGTGCGCATTGATAATAGCAGCTAAATAAACTAAGTGTGTCAAGTTGTCTTTCTTAAAACATATTAAGTATGTATATGTACTCTTAACATGTGATAACTTAGAAGATTATGAAAACCTAGTTTGTAGAAACATTGATTTCAGATGAATTTAAGTTAAAGTAAAATGTGTGATTTAGGGTTCTAATTTATATTGCATTTATGAGTAAATGTACATATTAGGATAAATCAGGTTAAATAGTTAAATAATCTGAAAGGATGTTTACTTTTCTTTTATTTTCTTAATTTTTGATAATTTGTAAATATTATTGCATTAAAAGTATTTTGCATAAACTACATAAGCATAAAGCATCAAGAATCATTTGAGAATTATGAGATGCAACATGCATTAAGGTTGAGTATGAAGTACAGGATGCAGTAGGCATCAAGATGTTATGATTCCTTTTGGATGCAAGGTGGCATCAATTGCATAATTATGGCATATACAGTGGTATTTAGCATAGTTCTATTTTCAATACTTTGTTCAATTTATAATTATTTTATAATGTATTTACTTTCAGTTCTCTTACTCGATTACAGTTTTGCTTTATTTTTAGTTTTTAGTACTTGATTTCAGTTCAGTTTACTTCAATTATATGCAGTATATTTCTATTTTATTGAATGTTTAAGTAAAATTCCTTAAATGGTAAGAAAGAAATATTGCTGCCTAAATTTTACTTAGACTCATTGTCTAATATAAGATTATTATTTTTTGGTAGGGGCCCTGATATTGTAAAACTGATAATGTTAGATCCTGAGTAGTTTGAAGAGGCCATCCGGGAGATACAGAAGAACTCGGAGGAGTAGTATATGACACAGCTTTTACATATTTGCTTAATTTACCGTTTAGTTGTGAGATGAAAATTTTTCATTTACCGCTCTTTTGTTTAAATTATGGATTGTAATAATTAACTCTAGATGTATTTTTTCTTTCTTTTCTTAGATGAATATTTTTTTATTCAATTTTATAATGAATGTATGGAATGAATGCTTTTAGCTTCTGCGCTCTGAATATTTCTTCTACTTATACTTAGCATTATTATGTAATCAAGATAAAATTCGTATAAAGTACTCATATACATTGAGTATATATATACTCTTATCTTCTTACTAAGCTCAATGTGTATAAGTATCTTAACTAATACTTAAGATTATGATATTACTTTGTTAAGGGTTTGTTTTCAGCAGTAATAAGTAGGTCTGGGGAGGTTCAGCCTTCCCAAGTAATGTATTGTTCTGCCCATCACTCTAGATGAGTTAATATAAATCTAATGAGTCACTCATTCATACTAGAACGACAACAGCTGAGGCTAATCCTTAAGATATGTATAATGTTTTTATCTCAAGTATTAGCTAATTTTATTCATACACATTGATTTCAATATAATTGAAGAAGAATAATTAATGTATATAAATAATCTACAAATATATGCTAATCACATCACAATACTAAGTATAAGGTAGAATATATATGTCTAACTGAGGAAGCTTAAACATCCATCCATAATATTCATCGCATGAGCTAAGTAAATATTTGTGTAGCGCCCCGCCCCGTCGCTACGCGCAAAGGAGTTAATAATTGACGGCGAAACGGCACGCTACATGGGAAGGAATTTTGCATCTCCTCGAATAACTGAAACTAGAAATGAAGGGCTGCTTGATTAATCTTTAGGATAAGCATAAAACCTTATTAGATAATATAGTATATACATTGGATTATTAGTGGAATATGAGGAAATACAATATATATATATATATATATATGATTATAACAATATTTTCAGTATGTTGATCACATCACAATAATAAGTATAAGTAATAATAAATATAGAGTGTGAAAGCTAAAGCATACATCCAGAAATATTCATCACAAAAGTTAAGTAAATCATAGTCTCAGAAAAGAAAATATATACAGAGTTATTACAAATAATTTACTTAATAAAAATATATAAAATAATCTAAGCACTGCACTTAAAGTAAACTAGTGCATAAAAGTAAATATTGATGAAAAGTCCTCTAATGCTTCATGAACTCATTCTGGATCTCATGTGATGCCTTCTGAACTAGCTCCACAGACTGCTCCAAATCTAGCAAATTACTGGATCCCAATAGTACCACGTGTTATATAATGAGTCTGACACATCAAAAAATTATTCTAAATAATTATAGTTATCTAAAGCTTAACCTTTAAGTAATAAAATGATATTGCATAAAAATACTAAAATATTTAAAAGATATAAAACTGTACAAAACTGAAGTAACATAAAATAATAAACTAAAGAAAAGTTAAGTAGTGAGTTGAAATATATAAAACACTGAAATGAGAATATTACTGAATATGTTGTATGTCACTGTGTATGCATCAGAATATATCACTAATTTATGTTGCAATTATACATTTGGTGCCACATGCACCTCAAAGAATCCTAATATCCATGATGCATGCTGCATCCCGTAAGTCCTACCAATATTAATGCATACTGCATCTTGTATTTTACAATGCTTTCATGCTTATGCTTATGCAATTATGCCAATGATTTTAATTCAACATAATTCGTAAAATCATCAAAAAATATATATATATTTCAAGAAAATAATCATTTAACACAATTCTTGATTCTCATAATCATTATAACAAGCACTCATGCTTGTATATGCTGAATTCAGAATCTACTATAATTCCAATCATATATTTCTAAACTATCACATGTGTAGAGTACATTTACATATAAAGTAAGTACTTAAGAAGGTAAACTTGAATTTCTTAGTTTGTTTAACTGCACATCAATGCACAAAAATATAAGGGACAAAATCTTTTTATAGTTTATTCTCTCAAACTAAGATATTCAATACCCTAATTGATACATTACTTTGAGTATATTCTAAGAAATATAACATAAATCACTCAGTTTGTTTAACTGGACTTATCAATACGCACAAAGATAAGGGATTAAAACATTTTTACAATTTATTATCTCAAATTAAGAGATTTAATACCTTAATTAAATATATTATAAAAGTGAGATATTTGTCCTAAATTGAACTGCACTTATCGATGGCACAAGGATAAGGGGACGAAACCCTTTTACAATCTTATTTAGGACAAATCAGCCAATTTTATGTCATACTGAATTGAATCAGCCATATGGACAAGCATTAAAATCTCCACATTATAATACTAATATTATAATTTCTAAACTAACTAATTTAAAATCTAAGGAATATCAGACTAATTGAATCCACACTCTATTGTGGTGAGTCCTACTCAAATATTCCATGTATGTGACATAAAAGTCACTCAATATAATGACCCTAATAATCGGATAAGAGATTAATCCAATATTGGGATGTTACCTTAGCACCTAATACATAATTAGAAGAAAACTAATCAAATATAGATGCGAAGTGGCCAAGTCTTTTTATGAGTAGTTGTCAAGTTAAAATGATAAGCAATAGAAAACAATTTATGAGATATGTAACACAACATTGCAAGTATAAACAATACAAGCAATTAATATCATTCGCTCATTCAACCAAAGCAATTACAAAATAAGTAATCGTCTTCTGTGAGTATACAACCACTACTTATTAGATAGAACCGCTGCGCGGCCTACCCTCCGGGTGGCGAGTTTAATTATTATAAGCTTTTTATTAAATTGAGAGAATGTGATTATATTATTATAGTATATCAATCTAATTGGACAATAATTAGTGATTCTAGGTTTTTAGCTCCTAATATAGGATAATTTTATAATTTTATAGAATTCAATTATGCATATTTTTAGGTTCTTAAACCCTAGGACAGTAAATATATCATATTTATTTACTTACCATGTTATTAAATTTCAAATTTAGAGTTTAATTTTCATATATTAAATGTTTGAATATTTAGCAAAGTGTTGGATTCAATTTACAACCTTAGGAGAGATGTTATAGGTTTGATTAAGAACTTGAATTGTAAGTGATCTTTAGTACTCATTATTACATCCATTAAGTGTAGTTAACCTTAATGTTTGTGTAATTATAGATTGTGATCAATTAGGATTAGCTCTAAGTAACTAGATTGGATCCTAGCTCACTTCATCCTTAGCTCCAAAATCCTCTTCTAAGTCCTTTAAGGATTTGAATTAGGAGTCCTTAATTCATTAGTATAGTTTAGGAATCCTATAGATTTCATTTAATCTTTAAATAATAGAAAACATAAAACTTATAGTTTACAATCATTTCTCTCATTTACTTTTAGACTTTTCTTTTTTACTTTATCTTAGCTAGATTAGTAATAAATTTGATTAGATTCTTCCAATATAATCTAGTTAGATGAGTTTAGTTTATAAAAACCTTAATTTCCATCTTATCCCAATATGATAATTTCATAACCAATCCTTTTCTAATTAGTTTCCTAAGCTATGATTTAGTTAACTAATTTAAATCAAATAGTGTATGATAAGAATATGATTAGTTTCATTTAGTATCACTATAATAATAAATTATTTTTCTATCTCATAAAATGAAATGAAATTACCATATTCCAAAACCCCAATTACTTATATTACTTATAATTGACTTGAGATTAATATCTCTAAGTTAATTAGTTTCTCAATTAGCTTTAATCATTAAGTATATCATTAAAATTAGATAACTTTATATATCACATAGTTTGCAATTATTGAATCTTTTCTTTACTGCTTGCTTAGCTTTGAGTCTATTTCATTTGACACATTCATATAAGACATTGTGCATAAATAAAACTTTTATATTTAATATATAGGGGCTTACAATGTTGGTTAAGCTAATGGCGGGCTAATTAGGAGTGATATGAAGACCTCACATTCTCAGAGGGTGAATGGGAGTGTTATTTATTTTGAACCCCGCTTTTCTTTACCTATTAGGCAGACGTGCTTAACTCCTTGCTTCATTCTGTAATTGCCTTTTTATAATGAATACATTCATAAAATAACTTCAATTTAATAAAATATGAGCTTTTTTACAATCTTACAGATTGTGAGATCTCATTATAACTTTCAAACTATATTTACTTTTCATAGTCCTAGGCTATATACCTCTTAGACTTAGAGTCTAAGTTTTTCTTTCATTTACTATGCTTTGCATTTTTTATGTTTTTAGTACTATACTTTACTTGTTTATAGTTCATTTATATTGCAGTGAATATTATTATAATTATATTTAAATGCTTCATTATCTTCTTTTCTTTACTTAGTATAAGTTCATTGATAATATCTATTTTCTTCTCATCTTAACTTAAGACCCTCTTCATGATCATTGGCCAAACACATTATCTAGTAATTGGGTTAGCTTCCCTCTAATTTAGTATTAAATGTTGTGGTGACACAACGATGTTGGGTTAATCTCTTACCCAATATTGGGGTCGTCACACTCAACTTAGGTTACTACCGTAAGAAAGAATCTCATTCTAGAGTCTTTAGGTTATTCTACCACAATGATCTAAGATTAAAATATGAGGATCTTAGGGGTTCATCTAAGCTTCTACCTCAAAATCAGATAATGAGTTCTTCCTATCTCATTAGCTTATCTATTTTAAGGTCTAATTGTTATTAAATTAAACAACTAAATCTCAACCTTAAGATCTAAACACTGAAGTATAGTCGTGTTCAAATTTTAGTTGAGTTATAAGATTTACTTGAACTTACCATTCTTGAAAATATTTACTTAAGTCCTACAAATCAGATGAGTAAACTCATCTGATTAATTTAAACTACAATTATGAGATATAATCATATAAATTATTTGAGAATTAATTGAGTTTACATGTCCATTCTATTTTAGAATTTATCTTATGCTAAGTGTCTTTCTTAAGAGAATATTAAGGATCTAAATGTTAAATTCAAATGATCAATCATATGAATTCATTGTAGATCTTAATACTCCTAATTTAATTTGATATCAATGTTAAATCAATAAGTATTATTGAGATCATGCAAGTTCTATAATTCTTCAAATCAGATAACTTATTTAAGGTGATTAAGATGTAGGTCTTAATTCAAGCAAGTTAGGGTTAAACTCCTAACTTTACCAAACCAAAATCATTTGTTTAGTTTAATGATCAATGACAAATCAGAGAATTATTAATGCATTATTGATGTCCATTTCAAGTTCAAGATCAATTATTGATTAACTTAATCATCCTTTAGGAATCTTAGGATTTGAAGTTCATTAATATCCAATTAACCATTTAAAGTGTTCAATTCATGATTTAAATTTTCTGATATGCACACTACTTTTAATGAAACATATAAACATCACATTAATTAAAAAAATAAGTAATCAAGGCTAATCAAATCCTAAATTAAATCAAAAGAGATTAAAATTTAATTATAATTTAAAGAACCTAAATTTCATGCAACTTGATTATTAAGTTCTACTTATTCATACAAGAAATCAAGGATTATAACATTATCATTTGGCATAAAATATTCAAGCAAATCTTTAGGAGGTTTAGAATATGTCATTTATGGTGAAGGGTAGATTTCAAATTGAAAATCATTTCCAAATTCAGACAATGCTTGATTTTACTAAATCTAGTTTTTATTTTGGTATATTTTGGCCCCATTAGAGTTCCAAAGTCATTAAAATGCGAAAAATCTCAAATTTGGGCAATTCCAGACAGTTATGGGAGCTACGGCGCGTAGTAGCGTCTCTTGGCCGAGAGCTAGGTGCTATGACGCGATGTGGCGCAAGTTTTCCCGAGGTGCGGGCGCTACGGCGCGCTGCAGCGTTTTGAAAAGTGTTGCGGCGAATTTCAACGTTGTGGCGCGCACATCACTTTCATGCCCGGTGGCGCCAAATTTCACTAAAGCTGGTGCTACGGCACGCTGTAGCGCCCCTTGGCCGAGAGCTAGGTGCTATGACACGATGTGGCACACTATGGCGTAGTCAACTTGAGAAGCGGGCATTGCGGTGCACTGTAGCGCCTCCTGGCTGAGAGCCAGGCGCTACGGCGCTGTAGCGCTCGACGGTGAGCGAAAACCAAAATGTGTCCTATTTGGCACCCAAATACTCTTGATGTAGGGCACCTCAAGCGTAGTGCCATATACCGATGGAAAGATCTTTCTAAGACTTTTCTATTAATACCAAAATTGATACGAAATAATTATTTAACAATGCAAATAATGAAGCTAAAAGTCTAGGTATATAGAAATCCTATTTGCAGAACTGTTCATCTACCCTAAATTTTATAATCTTAATGAGCTCTAATGAACTCCATATCTCAACCACAAGTTTTTATCAGCAAGAAATAGACATGTAAGGTAAATATAGCAATTAATTGATAAAGAGATGAGTACCAAAGAGATACATTGACTTGCAAAATAAATGAAGAAAGAAATAGCATAAGGAAGGTGATAGCAATAGGTAGCTCAGCTTGAAGAAAATTAATTTCTACTTCTTTCAAGGCTTGAGAGGAGACGCTTCTTCTTCTTCTTCTTTAACTACTAGCAATAGGAGGAAGAGGGCTAAGGGCTCTTCTTTAGCTTGGGAAGAGGAGAAGGAGCTTAAGGTGAGCAAATGGAGAGGGAGGAGAGCTGAGGCTCCATCTTAAAGGAATGCGGGGATAGCTCCATCAATGAGCCTTCCCATTAGCATGGAGGAGAAAAGGAGGGGTAGAAGCTCTTGCGTGCGCAGGAAATAAGGAGAGGGCGCTGGTGTGTGTAGGGAGAAAAAAAAAATTAAGAATGGAGATTTAAATAATTTATTTATTTAGTATTTTCTAAGTCTTAATTAATATAATTTAATTAATTAAAATCAGTTTGATAGACGAGCTCCAAAAAATCTCAAAAATTCACTCATAGCTAATTTGGGGGTTAGAAACTCAACGACTGTAACAACCATAGTGTCGTTACCCTTAATTAATTTCATAATCGACTTAATTTCTTTTTTATTAGTCTTATATTAATATTAAGAACCTCCATTTCAATTTTCATGCAATTTGGAGACCGTTTGATAATTTTCAGCATTTCCTAATTTTCTGATAATTCTGAAAATGCCTATTTTATTTAGAGCTTGGAATTGAAATTGGAGTCTGCCATTGGACTCATCATTCTCAAATTAACTAAGGGTGGTATTTTGGAAGTATTTGGAAGTTGTTAAATTTTTCCTGATTATTTTAATAATATTTAAATACTCATTATATTAAGATAATTAAATTGACATTCGATTGAAAATTTGATAATTAGGTGTCAAAAATAATATGGACTGACGCGTGTCAAAAATGACGTTTACCATTTTCAGCGCTACGCCGAGATTCGTGTTTGACAGTCCCGAAAATCGTGCGATGGCTGTATCCGCTTCCGTGTTGATTCGTTGATCTGGATTTCTGTGCACTTTGTATTAAGTGCCGACATTAATACCTGATACAATTATAGTTATTTAATTCAGAATTAATGCAAATTTTATTTCATTAATAACTTTATTAATACACATCCAAATAATACAATATTATATACTATTTTGATCACAAAAATGCATAGATTAATAATATAACATTTAATTTCTGTTTAAATGATTATTTTAATTAATCATTAATTTAGATTAATTAATCAATTGAAAATTATTTTCAATTATTGCATATGACATAACTTGATAATTAGGTGTCCAAATTTAATGACCATTTCAATCACAAAAATATATAGAATAATAATATGAAATCAAATTTAATATTTGAATATTAATATTCTTAATCACTTTTTAACTCTAATTAGGAGTCTCAAAAACCCTAATTTTCCAACATTATCCGACTTTGACCTACTTAGTGTCATTCTTCTCCTTATACTATAAAGATTCCATATTTATGTATATTATTCCATTGGACAATAATTATTAATTTTATGTTTTTGGCTCCTTAATTATTATTATTGTGATAATTTTGTAATTTCATGTTTTAAGTATTTAAACTTTGGGATAGCAAACATGTCACATTTATTTACTTCTCATATTATTTCAATTTCATGAATTGAGTTTAGTTCTCTTAATTTAGATGCTTGCATATTTAATAAATTGATTGATTCAACCTATAATCTTAGGAGAGTACTTTAGACTTGATTTTATAACTTGATTTAATAGAGATTATAGAATTTATTAATGCATCCAATTAGTGTAGTTAACCTTAATGCATGTTAGATTTTAGGTTATGATTCTATTAAGACTAGTTTTATCAATTTAATTTAGATCCTAGATTAAATTATAGCCTTCTTATAGATTTGTTATTGTTTGATTCTAGGAATCTTATAGATATCCTAATCATGTCCTAGATAAGTAATAATTTATATTTAACCTCCAATCTATAGAAAACATAGAGCTTATAGCTTACAATTTCTTTCTCTCCTATACTCTTAGACCTTTTCTATCACCTTAACTTGGCTAAATTAGTATTTGATTGGAAAGATCATTCAAATTACAATCTAGCTAGAGGAGTTTAGTGATTAGAACATTAACTTTCATACTATTCCAATATTGTAATTCATTAACCTCATTCTTTCCTAACTAGTTTCCTAAATCTTAATTTAGTTAATCTATTTAAATCTTATGGTTTAGAACAATGATATGATTAATTTCATTTAGTATTATTATACTTATAAATAATTTTGTCATCTTATAAAATGAAATTAAACTATATTTTCATTTACAAGTAATTATAGTTATGATTACTTGCCCGGCATATACTTCATACATTACTTTCATACATATAATTGTAACTACATGATCATATGCATTTTCTTCTCATATTTTCTCATCTTAACTTAAGACCCTCTTTATGATCCTTGGCCAAATATAGCGTCTAGTAATTGGGTTAGCTTCCCTCTAATTCAGTATTAGATGCTGTGGTGATGCACCGATGTTGGGTTAACCTCCTACCCGGTATTTTAAGAAAACTTTAGAAAATCAGAAAAATAAATTAATTGAACAGTATTTTTGCGAGTTGAACCGCTGCAGTGCACCACAGCGGGCTGCAGCGCCAAAAGCGACACAGCGCGCTATAGTGCCAGAAGCGCCGCAGCGTGGTACAACTCCCAAAATTGCAAAACTGCATAGAATATTTAGAACTTGCCCAGAATTGGCTGAAATGGCCAGAACTTCTTTGTTTTCATATTTTAAGGTCCATATGACCCTAGTTGTAGCGCCCCGCCCCGTCGTAATGCGCAAAAAAATTAAGTATAATCATATCGGCGGTGAAGCGGTGCTCCACTCGGGGAGGAATATCCCGTCTCCCCGAAATAGCTGAAAACTAAGCCCATCTGAAGGGCTGCTGACTCAACCTCGAGGATGGTTGAGAATTAATACTTAAGATAATAGTAGTATCATTACCCTAAATATTAGATAAATATATACATTGGATTTAAAATATATTAGGAATTCAATATATATATAAGATATCAACATTTCCAGTATACTGATCATATCATAATACTAAGTATAAGTAGTATACGACAGAGTGCGGAAGCTTAAAACAAATATCCAGAAATATTCATCACAGAAGCTGTATAAAACATTCATCTCAGAAAAGAAAAGAAAATACATCAATAATTATTACAAACAGTTTACTGAAATACTGAAATAAAATTAGGTACTGAACTAAAAATACTAAGCAGAAAGTAAAACTGAAGGAGAGTCCACTAGTGCTTCACGAGCTCCTCCTGAATCTTCTGGGCATCCTCCTGACCTGTCTCAATATACTGCTCAGGATCTAGCAAATTGCTAGATCCCAAAAGTACCCCATATTAGACAATAAGTTTAACACATCGAAACTCATCTAAACAGTTCTAATTATTCATATTATATAATATAATTAAATTCGTAAAAATACTGAAAAGATAACTGAAAGTATAAAGCTGTATAAAACTGTACAAATTGAAGTAAGTAAAGTAAAACTGAACTGTAAACTGAATACCAAAATAAATCAAAATAGTACTGAATCTGAAACTAAGTAATCATAGGTAAAACTATGCTACATGTCACTGAAACTGTGCATCTGAATATGCCTCAACACTATATACTACTGATATGCAACCAAAATATTACTGAACTGCTATGAGTAGTACGGTCTAATGTATACATACATTCAGTTGGGAATACTGCTTACTAATGATGCGGATGCATCCTGAAATTTCTCAATCAATGTATGCAACATTCTGTAACTCATAAATCATCACTAATACTTATACATTATTCTGATACTCACACATTATTTTGATACTCACACATCATCCTTATGCTCATGCTCATGCTTCTAAACTACATGAGATAAATCTAGAAAATGCTTTAAAATCTGATAATGAATCCAAAGTCTCTATTGTGCAGAATCCTGCTAAAAGAATTCTGACTCTTAAATTCTAACTCGATAATTGGTTAAAGTTGAGAATTTACTTAAAGATCATTAGATGGGATGATCGCATATACATATTTAGCATGATTGCAAGAAAGGTGGTCCTTAACACTTAGTTTGATTAAGCCACCCTAATGAAGCGATCTTCGATAGGAGACATCATTCGATGGCGATTTGTATCTCATGCTAAGTCATTAAGATGCCCAACTCACAATCACACTTAGTATTTTAAAGAAGGTGACTCGAATTAATTAGTTTGTTTAAGCCACACCTATTGAAGCGATCTTTGCTAGGAGGCATCATCCGATGGTAATTTCTATTTTAATCAAACTAAGGAATGAGTCCTTATTTATAACACTCTTAGGACCAATTGATTTACTCTGAGCGAGGTTATATCCGCCTAAGCCCGCAGGATAGCACAAAGATAAATCTCACTTAGAGTGACTCAACCATTCTTAAATACTATTAAAATAATTCAGTATTATGGGTATACCATACAACACCAATCAAGGACCTGGGTTCAAACAATTCCATTTAATCACAAGAATTTATCAAATCTATTATTCCTTACTCTAAATGGGTGAGTCCTACATAAGGCTCCAAGGATGTGATCAAAGGATCACTTAATATAGACTGCTACCACAATGAATGAGTCCCAATTTAAGTACCTTAGGTGATCGCTACCACAAGGTATCAAGTTCAATTTCTAAAGTTGTGAAGGATCATCTAAGATTCCTACCTCAATAAGTTATAAAAGTCTTTCCTATTTCAATGTATCAATAATTAAAGTCTTTAAATATTTCAAGATGATCCTAAAGTAAGACCCTTAAGATCTCACACTTCTACTTCATAAGTTAACATTCAAGTGGTTAGATCAAATGATTGAAATTCATTTGATCCTTTTCTATTCTACAATTATGGGATAAAATCCAGGATGTTATTAGAGTTAGGTCGTTTTATCAATCATTAGAGTTTTATTATTCATCTTATGCTAATAGTCTTATATAAGAGAAAATCAAGGATTTAAAGTTCAGATTCAGATAATTCAATCACATATATTCAATATTATCCTTAATACTTCTAATTTAATAATTTAAGATCAATATCAAATCATATGCATTATTGGAATAATGTCAATTGAATTATCTTGTAATCTAGTTAATTAATTAAGTGATTAAGGTGTAGATCTTAACTAAGATAAGCTAGGGTTTAACCCCTAACCTTCCTATCATTAAGATCAAAAGTTAATTTAATTGTCAATGACAAATCAATGTATTATTAGTGTATTATTAATGTCAAACTTAGATTTGGATTAAGTATTATTTACTTAATCAAATTATCAAGATTCTTATGTTCAAATTTAATTTAATGTCCACTAAGCACATTTAAGTATCCAAGTAAATGTTAAGATTTTCTAACATACATCCTAAAAATCATAAAAACATATAAATAGAAATATGATATAAAATAAAAATGTGATTAATGTTAATCAAATCCTAAAATAAGCAAATGGATTAGCACTTAATCACAATTCTAAAAGATCTAAGTTTTGTGCCAATTAAGTTATCAAGGTTTACCTATTTGATACATGCTTTTAATGATTCTATTACTTAGCATTTGACATGACATACATTTAAAGTATATAGTAGATTGTTTAGCACATTAAGAATGACAGTTTTTAATTTCAACATAGAATTATAGGCAATGTTCAATTTTAGCCCCACTATGGTCTTAGGGACCTTAAAATACCAAAACAATGAAGTTTTGGCCATTTCAGCCAAAATTGGGCAATTTTCTGAAATTCTGAGAAGTTTTTTTTTGCAAGTTTTTTAAAATAGGTTCAAATTTGATATAAATATTTTTATATGTTCTGCCAAAATACCGCTGCAATGGCCTATTTTGCAATTTCTGGCGCTGCAGCGCCAGACGGTGATTTTCGCCGGGATGAAATTTGGAAGGCCTATTTTCGAGCTCAATTACTCTCAATCCAGAGCGTTTCATGAGCGGTGCTATATATCAATGGAAAGGTCTTTCCGATACCTTTCCATCGACATCAAAATCAGCACTAACGGAGCATTCTAGCTATACAAAAAATAGGGATGAATGCAAGGGTATGCAGAATGAACGAAAACAGAGCATTTTTCTATACAACTTTTAAGAGTCATAATGGCTTACATACATGCTTATGGACTTCCAAGGTTACATTCCAACATAATAACAGCATGAGAAAGATAAGGAGAGGAGCAAAAAGGGGTACTTTAAACCTTGCAAGAAGAGGAGGAAGAGACTTGGAAGGAACCTTTGCCTTTCTCCAAAGCTTTAGAGATGAGCTGCACTTCTTCTTCTTCAACACAAGTGCATCAAGCCATGGAAGAGAAGGTGAGAAAACTTTAGCAAGTAAAAGAGGAGGGCTGAGCTCTTCCTTTAAAGGAGAAGGGGAAGAGTAGGATCCATCATTTAGCTAGGGAGGTTAGGTGAGGGGAGAGGTGAGCTCTCTCCCATCAAGTATGGGAGGGAGAAATGGGAAGCATGGTTCAGCCGCATGAAGGAGATGGCCAGCCAAATTCCATGAGCCAGCTAGGAGAGATAAGAATTAATTTAGGGAATGAAATTAGAAATAATTAAATATTTATTTCTTTAATCATTCAAAAATTCTGATTTTTGAAACGTACTTCGAAAAATCCCAAAAATTCACCCCTAGCTAATTTGAGGGTGAGGAATCCAACGGCGAAGTGGAATTTGATTCCGATGATTATTTAATTATTCCATTTTCCGGCGCATTTAATTATATTAAAATATTCATGAAAATCTGACAACTTCCAAATATGTCCAAAACATCACCCCTAGCTAATTTGGGGGTGATGATAGCAACGACGAAGTCGAATTTCAATTTTGAGGTCAAATTAAATACCTCAATTTTTCCAATTAATTAAGTATTAAAATAATCCAAAATATTGGATTTAGCTCCGAATTGCTCCAAACCTTTGGGGTTTGGTTCTAATAATTATATGAACTTAATGGAATGATGATTACGATACGATTATGCTAAAATCAAGTTGGGTAACAACCTTGAGTTGTTACACTAGTGGGACTGAATTATATCAAATTTGAACATATTTTAGTTAAAATTGAGCATAACATAAATTTTATGTGAAAATCAAGTTTAAAAATTTGTCATTTTAATAAGTGCTCAAAACTTATTTTGTATCATAAATATCTTGCACCAAATGCTAAATAGTAGAACCCTTGAATGCTTGCATTGAATAGATATATCTTAACAACCAAATGGCATGAACCTAAGTCTTTTTAAATTTGTGATTAAGTACTAATCCCTTTAGTTTGATTTAGAATTTGATTAGCATTAATTACCTTTTTACCCTATAGCATCTTTATATTTGAATGCTTTCATGATATTATAATATATGTTAGAAAATTCTAAACATTTATTTGGACACCTAATTGTGTGTAATTGATATTAAATTATAATTGATCATAAGAATCTTTATAATTTGATTAAGTAGATGATACTTGATCTAAACTTGAAATTGTCATCAATAACACACTAATAATATATTAACTTGTTATTGACCTTTAAATTAACATTTGATCTTAATAGTAGAAGGGTTAGGGGTTAACCCTAACTTATCTTGATTAAAATTTAAACCTTAATCACTTAATCAATAAACTTGATTGTAAGATAATTCAATTGACATGATTCCAATAATGCATATGATTTAATATTGCTCTTAAATTAATAAATTAGAAGTGCTAAGGTTAATCTTGAATATGTGTGATTTAATTATCTGAATATAAACTTTAGATCTTTGATTTTCTCTTATATAAGACTATTAGCATAAAATGGATAACAAAATTATAATAATTTATGAAATGATCTAACTCTAATAAGATCTTTGATTTCATCCCATGATTGTAGAATAGAAAAGGGTCAGGTGAATATTAATCATCTGATTTGATCACTTTAATCCAAAACTAATAAGTAAATCTTGAATGCTAACTTAAATAGTAGAAAAGTGAGATCTCAAGGGTCTTGCTTTAGGATTATTCTTAAAATATTTAAAAACTTTAATTATTAATACATTGAGGTAGGAAGAGCTTTTGTAACCTTTTGAGGTAGGAACTTAGTTGCTCCTTCATAACCTTAGATACCTTATGGTAGGGATCACCTAAAGTACTTAAAATGAGACTTATTCCTTATGGTATCAACCTACATTGAGTGATCTTTTGATCATATGCTTGGAGCCTTGTGTAGGACTTACCCATTTATAGTAAGGATTAATAGTTCTGATAAATTCTTGTAGATTAAATAGAATTATCTAAACTTAAATTATTGGTTGGTGTAGTATGGTATACCCATACTACTGGATTACTTTATTAGTATTCAGGATTGGTTGATTCACTCTAATATGGACTTATTTCTAGGCGCTATCCCGAAGGATTAGACAAATACAGTCCCATTGGAGTAAATCTTTCATGACTAAGAGTGTTATAAATAGGGACTCATTCCTTAGTTTGATTAAAACACAAATTGCCATCAGGTGATGCCTCCTAGCGAAGATCGCTTCAATAGGTGTGGCTTAAACAAACTAAGTACTTTGAGTCACCTTCTTTAGGACACTAAGTGTGATTATGAGTTCTGCATCTTAATGAATTAGCTTGAGATATAAATCGTCATCGGGTGATGTCTCATATCGAAGATTGCTTCGTAATGGTGGCTTAATTAAATTAAGTGTTAAGAACCACTTTTCATGCAAACGTGCTAAATATGTGTATATAATCATCCCATATAATGATTTTATTTAATTAAATTATCAACTTTAACCAAGTATCGAACTAGAATGTAGGAGCCAGAATCCTTTTAGCAGGATTCTACACAATGGAGACATTGAATTCATTATCAGATTTCTAAGCATTTTTCTGGATTTGTCTCATATAGATTAGAAGCATGAGCATGAGCATAAGCATGATATTGAGTATTAGTGATAACATATGAGTATTAGTGATGATTTATGGGTTACAGAATGTTGCATACATTGACTGGAGAATTTTAGGATGCATCGATATCACAGTTCTCAATTGGATGAATGTAGATATTGGACCATACGACTCATAATAGTTCAGTGATATTTTGGTTGTATATCAGTGGCATGCAATATTGTGACATATTAATATGTACATTTTCAGTGGCATACAACATTGTTTTATATGCTATTACTCAATTTCATATCCATTACTATTTTGGTTTACCTTCAGTATTCTATTTACATTTCAATTTTACATTATTTTACTTCAGTTTTGTACAATTTTATTCAGTTTTATACCTGCAATTACCTTCACAGTTTTTCTGCATATTTACTTATATTATGTAAATATTAAATGAATAATTAGAATTGTTTAATTTAGTTTCGATGTGTTAGACTTATTATCTAATACGGGGTACTTTTGGGATCCGACAATTTGCTAGATCTTGATCATTATACTGAGCTAGGTCAGGAGGATGCCCAGAAAATTCAGTAGGAGCCCGTGGAGCACTAGTGGACTCTCCTCCAGTTTTATTACTTTTATGCTTAGTTATTTTCAATCCAGTATTTAGCTCTATGTCTGTTATTCAATAAATACTTGTAATAATTCTGGATATATTTTCTTTTCTTTTCTGAAACGAATATTTTTATATGCTTCTGTGATGAATGTTTTTGGATGTTTGCTTTTAGTTTCCACACTCTGTTTATATACTACTTATATTTAGTATTATGATGTGATCAGTATACTGGAAATACTGATATCTTATACATATATTGGATTTCTATTGTATTCTAAATCTAATATATGTATTGATCTAATACTTAGGATAATGATACTACTATTATCTTAAGTATTAACTCTCAACCTTTCTTGAGGTTGAGTCAGCAGCCCGTCAGATGGGCTTGATTTTCAACTATTCGGGGAGACGGGTTATTCCTCCCCGAGTGGCGCACCGCTTCGTCGCCGAAATTGATTATAACTATCTCGGCGTGCTGTCGACTCCTTCCCGAAAACTTGACACCATGAAAGAAATTGCCAATGCCCTATGTAAATCAGTGCAGGAATTTGAACCTGATAGATGAGTCACGTCGGAATTGTAATGAACATCGGCACAAGAGATCAAAGCGATAAAATAGAAAGGAAGGTGTTATTCTCCGTTTCGAAATACCGGTTGTTGGGGAGAATACAATATACAAGTCGGGGGAGCACCAATTAAACACTGATCGAATTAGAGTTGGTAGGAGGCTTGCCGATTACAAGTCTATTATGAGAAGAAAAGTCAGAATGCCAGCCGATTGTTCCGAGGTCAGGAGATTCTGAAAAGGAAGGTCAAGGTACCAGCTTGGACAGCTTGAAAGAGGCTTGGCCTGCGAGGGGGAATTCCCACGATTAGCTCATTTGCTAGCTCGCCTTAAAGCAACTAATCCTATCCGTTGCACAGCCTCTTGAATCTGAACAGAAATCGAAATATCTCTGAATATGCACATGCAAAGGTACTGATCGAATAGAAGTAATTGCGCACTCACACACTCGCAGTTGACTGGTCTGCTGACAGGCTCTACTTCGTAGCCTTTGCTTTGCTTCTTATTCTTAGTATTGCTACTGCTTCACTTAGCCTTCTCAGCTACATTGGAGGATAAGTTCTAGCTGCTTCCCCCTTTTTCCCATCTTCCAGCTCTGTTAGTCTACTTCCTTGCAACCCATCAGTCCCATCCAATTCGGTGAGTCTTTGTCAGAACAAAACGTATGTACTTTTTAATCATGCTATTGTAATGGGCAAGTTCCCTATCTTCATTGCTCCGAGCGAAACTTTGCTTTCAAAATATCCTCAGGGTCTCTACGATTGCTTGATTGAAACAAGTGAGTTCACTCTCTTACGCTTCGCATCCTCTTTGAACTCTCGGATCTCACTCTCTTTATTTCGTGGAATAGACTGTAGTCATTGATGTCCATATTCCCATTACCTCTAAGACCATGGCCAGAGTGCTTCTTGCTATTGGCTTCGGCCGGATGTCTCCACTGGCATCATGCACATGGATGGGTTGCTCCTGGGCAACTGGTTAAAAAGTGTCTTTCTCCGCAGCCCTCTTTGCTTCTTGCTCAGCAGCCTCCTTTCTTTCTTTTCTTTTTGCGCTCACCTTTCTCTCGGCTAAAGCTAGCTCTGTGATCCGCTTTCTTTGCTTTGTTCACAAGCTCTACGTTCTCCTCTCAGGGTCAGCTCTCTTCTTTCAATATAAAAAAAGGTTGCGTAGTTTGCGCGCGGCGATGGGGCGAGGCGTTACGTGAGACCCTTCACAGTTTTTGCACAGGCAAAATCACCGTCGGGCGCTACAGCACGCCGTAGCGCTCGAGCCTCGAATTGAATCCGCTGTAGCGCGCCAACGCACCGCAGCACCTTCTGGAGCTATAATAATGGCCTGGAAGTAAATCACTGCAGCGCGCCACAACGGGCTGCAGCGTCATTTCAGGAACAATTATAGAAAATCAAGAGAAAAATTAATTGAACTTTCACTCAAAAGTTAAACCGCTGCAGCATGCCACAGTACACCACAGTGTACTGCAGCGTCATTTCAGGCAAGCTATATGAAACAAAGGGATAAATTAATTGAACAATGATTTTCGAAAGTTTGCTGCTATAGCGCGCCGTAGCGCCGAAAGCGCTGCAGCGCGCCATAGCATCCAACTCTTGGGAAATCAGGCGCTGTAGCGCGCCACAGTACCTGAAAGTACTGCAACGCGCGACCGTGCTAATTTTCGCCGTAGCACGCCGCAGCGCTTGCGAGCCACATCGCTAGTTTCCGCCGCAGCGCCTGATTTTTAGCCAGAATGCGCCATAGCGCGCCGTAGCACCCAGAATTTCCGGAAAGTGCGTAGAATTTGTTGGAATGGCTAAAACTCCTCATTTTTAGCATTTTAAGGTCCATGAGACCATATTGGAGCCGAATTATATCAAATTTGAACCTAATTTAGGTAAAATTGAGCATTGTATAAAATTTTATGTGAAAAATCAAAATTTGAAAGTTTGTCCTTTATAACATGTGCTAAAATCTCTCATGTGTCTTAAATATTTTGTGCCAAATATTAAAGAATAATATCTTTGAATGTTGGTATTAACTAAGTAGGTCTTAATAATCAAATTGCATGAAACATAAATCATTTAGATTTGTAATCAAGTGCTAACTCCTTTAGTTTAATTTAGGATTTAGTTAGCCTCAATTACCTTCTATTTTTATGTCACTTTATATTCCTATGCTTTCATGATATTAGGATGTAGCTAGAAAACTTTAACAATTATTTAGATACCTTGTTGTGCTTAAATTGATATTAAACTATATTTGAACATAAGTATCTTAAGAATTTGATTAAGTAAATGATACTTAATCTAAACCTAAAATTTGCCATCAATAATATACCAATAATACATTGATTTGTCATTGATCTATAAACTAATTATGGATCTTAATTTTGGTAAGGATATGGGTTAAACTTTAACTTATTTGATTAAGATCTAAACCTTAATCACTTAATCAATTAATTTGATTATAAGATAATTTAATTAATATTATTCCAATAATGCATTTGATTTAGTATTGACCTTAAATCTTTGAATTAGAAGTGATAAGGTTAATATTGAATCTGTGTGATTGAATCATCTGAATCTAAACTTTAGATCTTTAATTTTCTCTTATATAAGACTATCAGCATAAGATGGATAATAAAATTATAATGATTTATGAAATGATCTAACTCTAATAATATCTTGATTTCATTCTATGATTGTAAAATAGAATTGGATTATATGGATCTTAATTATTTGATCTGATCACATTAATCTAAGATTAATAAGTAAACCTTAAATGTTAACTTAAGAAATAGAAGAGTGAGATCTTAAGGATCTTGCTATAGAGTCATTCTTAAAATATTTAAAAGCCTTAAATACTGATACATTGAGGTAGGAAGAACTTTTGTAACTTATTGAGGTAGAATCTTAGATGATCCTTCATAACCTTAGAGGTTGATCTTAATACCTCGTGGTAGGAATCACCTAAAGCACTTAGAATAGAACTTCTTCCTTGCGGTAGAAATCATCATTGAGTGATCATTTGATCACATCCTTGGAGCTTTGTGTAGGACTCACCTATTTAGAATAAGGATTAATAACTTTGATAAATCCTTATTGATTAAATAGAGTTATCTGAACCTAGATTATTAGTTGGGTATAGTAAGGTATACATATAGTGCTAGATTATTTCAATAATATTCAGTATTGGTTGATTCATCTTAATGTAGAATTATATCTGTGTTATATCTTGCGAGTTTAGTCAGATATAGTCCCACTTATAATAAATTATCCAATCCTAAGAGTGTTTTGATTAGGTACTTAGACCATTAGTTTGTTTAAATAAAAGTCACCATCGAGTGATGCCTCCAATCGAAGATTGCTTCCATATGCGTGCTTCAAGCAAACTATGTGATTCAAGTCACCCTCTTTAGAACACTAAGCGTGCTTGTGATTTGGGTATTTTAATAGCTTAGCTTGAGATACAAAGCGCCATTGGGTGATGCCTCCTATCGAAGATCGCTTTGTTAGGCATGATTTAATCAAACTAAGTGTTAAAGACCACACTTCTTGGAAACACACTAAATATGTATATACAACATTCCCACCTAATAATTTTTAAGTAAACTATTAATTTTAATCAATTATCAAAACTAGATTCTAGTAGTTAGAATCATTTCTTTTGATAGGATTCTGCACAATAGAGGTCTTGAATTCATTTTTGGTATTTGAAGCATTTATGGATTTAACTCATGTAGTAAAGAAATATGAGCATAAATATGAGAATAAGCATGATGTATGGATTTTAGTGATGATGTTTGAGTATCAGTGATGAATTATGAGTTACAAAATATTACATACATTGACTGAAAAATTTTAGGATGCATCAGCATCACAGTAAACTATATTCCCAATTGGATATATGTATATATTGAACCGTACGACTTATAGTTATTTAGTAATATTTTGGTTGCATATTAATATCATACAATATTGTGGAATATTCAAATGTGTAATTTCAGTGGCATACAACATTGTCTTACATGCTATTACTCAGTTTTAGATCTATTACTATATTTGTTTACTTTCAGTATTTAGTTTCTAGTCCTACTTTACTTTACTTTCTTTCAGTTTTGTATAGTTTATACAGTTTTATACTTTCAATTATCTTTACAATTTTTCTGCAGTTTTATTTACATTATGTAAATATTAAGTAAATAATTAGAACTATTTAGATTAATTTCGAAGTGTTATACTTATTATCTAACACGTGGTACATTTGGAATCCGACAATTTGCTAGATACAGAGCAGTTAGTGGAGCCAGACCTAGTGGAGACTCAAGAGATTCAGGAGGAGTTCGTGGAGCACTAGTGGACTCTTCTCCAGCTTTACTATTTTGCTTATTTTATTTCGGTTCAGTACTTAGATTTTATGTCTGCATTTTAGTAAATTATTTGTAA
The DNA here is from genome assembly GCA_016760335.1 of Gastrodia elata. Taxonomy (NCBI): domain Eukaryota; kingdom Viridiplantae; phylum Streptophyta; class Magnoliopsida; order Asparagales; family Orchidaceae; genus Gastrodia; species Gastrodia elata. Next base: position 1,066,388 of record CM028678.1, on the reverse strand, counting down.
TAATTCTGGATATATTTTTCTTTTCTTTTCTGAGATGAATATTTTATTCAGCTTCTATGATGAATATTTCTGGATGTTTGCTTTAGCTTCCGCACTCTATTTATTATCTTGCTTATACTTAGTATTATGCTGTGATCAGTATACTGAAAATGCTGATATCTTATACATATATTAGATTCATCAAGTGTGTTTTACATCTAATGTATATATTGGTCTAATACTTAGGATAAGGATACTACTCTTATCACAAGTATTAGCTCTCAACCCTTTTTGAGGTTGAGGCAACAGCCCTTCAGACGGGTTTTGTTTGAGCCATTCAGGGAGATGGGATATTCCTTCCCGAGTGGTGCGCCGTTCCGCCGCCAAAATTGATTATGACTTTCTCTTTTGCGCGCGGTGATAGAGCGGGGCGCTACAGTGATGAATGTTTCTGGATGTATACTTAGCTTCCGCACTCTGTTTAATTTTCTTTATACTTAGTATTGTGAAGTGATCAACATACTGTAAATGTTGATATTTCATACATATATTGGATTCTTCACAATTATATTTTAAATCTAATGTATATATTTGTCTAATACTTATGATAATGATACTACTCTTATCTTAAATATTAGCTCTTGACCCTCCTTTATGGTTGAGTTAGCAGCCCTTTATATGGGTTTAGTTTCAGCTATTCGAGGAGATGGTATATGCCTCCCCGAGTGGCACATAGCTTCGTCGCCGAATTGATTAAGTTACCCCTTTTGCGCGCGGTGACGAGGCGGGCATTGCAATATATGTCTAACTGTGGAAGCTTAAACATCCATCCATAATATTCATTGCAGGAGCTAAGTAAATATTTGTTTCAAAAAAGAAAGAAAAATGCATTATAAATTAATTATTATAAACTATAATTTAAAATGAGCAATAAATATAATCTCTTATATCATAATAGAAAGTAATAAACTAAGTAAAATAAATTAGCATTGCATCAATTATTGCTTCTCTGCCTCCTCCTAAAGCTCCTAAACCTCCTCCAAAGTTAGCTCCTCAAATTGCTCCAAATCTGACATGTCAGTATCACATACTAGGGCCCCAACCAAAAAAAAGAGAAGATCTTAGGTTAGACAATAAGTTTAAGTATATTTTAGACTGCAAATAATATTTTTTTACATTTAAGGAATATCACTTAACTTGATAATAAAACAGAATCAAATTGTATAAAACCGCATCAAAATTGTAACAGTAAAGTTAAATACTAAAATTAGAGACAGAGTAACACTGAAATAGAGCAAGTATGTTAAAAGTAAATTGATTGAAATAAAATATAAATTGAATAAAACATGAAAATTGAACTGCGGTATATGCCATTGCATATGCATATGAATATGCCACTGAATATGCCACAAGTATTTATGATCTTGATGCAACAAAACATCCCACATTTCTTAGGTGTGCTTCGAATCACATTGCTAACATATCCTAGGTGTGCTACACATCACACCGCTAATGACATTTTATGCTTATGCAATTCATATTATGCCAAAAATCCAACGAAACAAGGATAAAGTGATCAAATCCAAAAAGAATTTTTTTTTTGTTATCTAACTATTTAACCTAATTCACCTTAATGTGAATGTTAATCTAAATACCATAATATTTAGAATTCTTAATCATAGGAGTTATAGTTCAAATTTTAATACAACTAAAATCAACAAATATCACAGCTACACTACTAAATCAACATAAATTATCATATGTTAAGAGTACATACATATAATTTAGCATATCTTAAGAAAGGTGATATTGAATACAGTTCTATACAAGGCAAATTAATCAATTTCATATATTACTGAATTCAGAATTAGAGATATGGATATGTACTGAATTCTCACATGATAATACTACTATTATCATACTTATAATTCTAAACAGACTATTTAATAATCAAAGAGTTTCAAGCTATAGAAGATATACCTAATTTTCAAATGGTTCTATCATTAAGCTCTAAGGAAATTAACATTTAAGACTATTAATTTGGTTTTGCTATCACAAGAGAATATGTTCAATCTAGTTTACATTAGGTTAATACTACCATAATAATATAAGATCAATCCTTAGGGTTTATATGGTGAATCTAGAATTCTACCTCAATATATTACAAATAAGGCATCTCACTTCAATAATTTAACTTAACTATAGTTACTATAATCATATTGTTTATATCTACCCTTAAAGACACTTTTATGGTTCTAGCTTATTCCAACTAATAATGCAAGTTGAAACACAAACCAAGGTAAGTGCTAACTCATGAAAGAGCATATGTAATTCATGATTTCTAAATAGAGTTGAAGGTTATAATCAATAGTGCAATTCTTTAGTACCTTATTTTAAGAGCTATATGTAAATTCATAAAATAAATCATTCAATAATCAAGGGACTTGGTTGTTTAATCAATCATCCTTTTTTATTAACTAATTAAGTAACATTATGCATGCTAATTTTTTGATTTAGGATAAATCAATTAAGATGCAAGGTTTAGCATTTAAATTCTAATCTGACATCCTCTTTAAGATATAATAATCTAACATACAGAATTAGATCCAATAAGTAAATTAAATAATATTAAATTATTACTTACCGTCTAATGAAGGTTTAGAAATCAATTGAGTCTAATTTAAACAAGTGAAAAGCTTAGTATTAACTAATTAAGATTTGATATAATTAAGACAAATTTGTAATTAAACTTATCTAAATTGAAATGTAAAGTTATCACTAGGTTCTTTATTAATTAATGAATCCATAGATACTAAATTTGTCAAAATTAGATTATAATTGAGACTGATATTCATTAATTAAGGTTTAATGTAATTAGCAAATAATTAGCAAAATTAATCATAGAAAAATAAAATTATCTTTACAATTAAGTTCTAATTGACAAATAAGGAAACAGAAACCCTAAACATGTAATTTGGATAAGTGTACATCTTAATATTTCCTAATTATTATTTGAGACAGTTAAGATATGCTTAAGAAAATCATCCACATAAACTAAAATATTATTGCACTTTATTAATCTACATATTTTTTTAATCAAAATGATATATAATACCATATCATTTGGATGTAAATTGACTGAAATAAATGCAACCCTAATTTCAATAATTTTTTCTAAGATATAACTTTAGGTTTAATAAAAATTAAAGTGTATTATTCCATTTCTCCCTTCGGGCTCTGTTGGATCGACCGGGGCCCAGTAAACTGGCTGCTTGCGGGACAACGCGTGTTAGATTAGTGCATATGGAGGTTCAATGATTATGAACCATTAGTGCATAGAAAACTCAAACCCCTCCATAATGCATTATGCATGCTGTACTAAAGATCGAGTAGATATGCTTAAGGCCTGGCTTGATTCATGATGTTGCTTGGGTGATTGAATGAGTTTCGATCGAAATCAGGTTTCGACTATTATGAAGAAATGCTCCACCTTACGACTAACCAATAGTTCGAGGGTGTTCGTTGGTTGCTCACAAAGGCATTGATATAAGGATTCAATTGATTAGCTATCGATTTAGCAATGATAATTGAGATTAATCATTGAGTTCATTTTTGTTTAATTAATGGAAATTAATCATTTAGTTTGATTCTAAAAATTCATAATAATCCCTTAATTGATTTAAAAGCAAATTGAATTCAATAATATTGGTTTATAAAAAAACCTCATCTTTAAATTCTAAGGTTTCTGTGATTCAACTCAATGGGAACGATAATATTGTTCCACTGGGCTACGAGTCGAGTCATTGTCTTGAATTTGCAGTTGGATTTTGTTTTGTATTCAAGTATTACATATTGTATATACTCTGCGATTTCAATAAGATATCATCCATTGGATTATCTCAGTGTCTCAACATTCAAGATATCTTCCACATTTTATTAAATTAACATAGAAATTTTTTAAAATCAAATTATTAGAAATTTAACTAAATTAATTCAAAATAAAATAATAATATATTTTTCTCATTTTAAATTCAAATTAGATTTTAAAAAATTCTCCAATTATTTTATTATAATTTCAAATATATGTTAGTTCATAATCAAGAGTCAATTAAGTGAATATAAACTAATAACATCCTAATATTGTTACAAGCTCACACCGAGGGACAGCAAGGGTTAGATTTGGAGGAGCTAATTGGGAGCTAAATAATAATTTTCTTTTAGAGATTTAACCTATACAATATAAAAATATTTAATATTTATTCTTAAAACAATTATTTTTTAAATGTCACTCATATTGCGTTAAAATATTTATAATTAATCAAACATACCACCCCGAATAACATCGTTAATGGCTGTCACTATTGATTATTTACATGACAAATTCCAATTGCGATGGAAGATACCCAGAACTCACAATAGAGTTTGTTCAATGCGAGGGCTGCAGGCGTCTAGAACAATCAATGCCAACAACGCCTTTTTGAAAGTTGATGTCGAGAAGAAGAGTGGAAGGCTCACCAGGTTATTGTAGTGCCAAAACAGACAATTGAATTGCTTAAATTTCCACAACTGTTATAAAATTTTAAATGTTATATGAATAATTTTAAAAATTATATATTTTATGAGTAAATATTAAAGATTTTGGTGTTGTATTGATAAAATTCCTTTATTTCTAAGAGAAATGCCTACTCAAAAAAATTTATCCATAAAAATTGAATATTATTTTATTAATATATATTTAATTACATTAAAATAATATAATTATTATTTTTAAATTTTATATTAAAATAATATTCATATTATTCAAATTTTATTAGATTAACTTTTTTTTAGACGCCACCCTTAAAGATTAGATCTCAAAAAGAAAGCCATAACAATCAATGCATTACTAACCCGGGGTCAAAATCTGTAGTTCCATCGTCGACGTCCCAGTGCTCTCCTCGATCGGCCCATTCATGCGAAATTGCGTGACTGGGGCACGCCATTGAAATCTTCCGCTTCAGCGATTCACGTTAGGGTTCTCCAATCTATCGGGTGCGTTCGAAGGCGGGGAATGTTCCATTTGTTCCTCGGTTCCAGATTCGTTTCTCGATTCTTTTATTGCAGGCGGTGATTATTGTTTACCTTCTTTTGCGAACGGAAGAGGAAGGGAAAGTGGTGGAATAGGAGGTAGCAGGGTGAGGATCAAAGATGAGCGGACACGATTCCAAGTACTTCTCCACCACCAAGAAGGGGGAGATACCGGAACTCAAGGAGGAGCTCAATTCTCAGTACAAGGTAATTATTCTGTGCTCTATCCATACTTGTATGCAAATAGCTCGGTATGTGGCAGATCGGATGACATGATGTCAGATCTGCTGTGAATTTTGATCTAATGCCGACTGTTAATTTGATCAGATGCTCGCGGCAAGTGAAATGCGAATTGCCTGTGTTCGATTTTCTTATTTATTTAGGAAATAAGATTTGTAGGAGACTAACCAAGAAAGTGGCCGACTTTTACATTCTCTGATAGATTAAGTAGATCAAGCTTGCTAAAGGAAGCTGTGCTAGGATTTAACGAAGAATTTAGCGATAAAGCAGAATTTATTGGCACGTGTTTGACAAAAAACTCATGGTGCTTTTCAATATGAAGACACAGATACTGTATAAGCAACCCAAGGACCACCCTTGTAATAGTTGCAGGTTCCATCAACAAAGTAGATGCCTGCTTAGATATGGAAATCCAAATGAAAACTGGTTGAAAATATTTTGTGTGCTTGCTTTGGCTTAAAAGTGATATGTAAGTGTTTTGTGGGAAAATGCAATGATTGAAGCTAAAGTATATTTAGATTATGCAAGTTTATTCAGGTAAAATACAGTGAATGCTAGAGAGAAACATTATATAAACTAGTCATGTTTGGCTTTGTGTAATGTATAAATCTATGTAAACTTTGGTATCAATCTTAATTATCCTTTACAACAGCACCAATGGGCTATCCCTTTTTATCCACCATTTTATTCCAGCCAGCATATAGACTGCAACACGATATGCATGGCGTAAACTCTTAAATCTACATCAGAATGTGTACCTGTGTTTTCTTGAATTTCCACATGAGCCTATATTATTTAGAATGATACTTTGAAAGTTGGAGATGTGCATATTTGTTGCAGGTCGTTGTATGTGTATGTTGTCTATCTAATGAAATGCCTTCACCAAAAGATCTTAATCTATCCATCATGTGGTATAAACCTATCTATCTTTTGAGCATATTAAAAAAATGTGCCAGCGGTCCATTAATATACTTTTATATTAGTGTAGGATTTAACCCAACCAAACATCAGCACACTTTGGATTGCAATTGAAAGTTATCATCCCTGCAAGGTAGCATATTATTATTATTTAATTTTAATTTTATATATTTTAATGGCAATAATACAAACCATCTTTTGTTAGTTCAAATCCAATAAAAATATCATTATAAATAGTGAATATAAATATTACTAATCATAGTTAATTTGTCTATTGCTGGTAATTTTCATAATAACTGACATTCCATTGGTTATACTCTTTTATGACTGCCAAAGATCAAAGATTCAAATTGCAATTATATAAAAAATTCAAATAACCAAAAAAATCATCAAAAATTTTCTTGGATGTTCTATACTTTTACAAGTTGATTGAAATAAATTTTGGATTTCAAAATTTGGAAATATTTGTTAATCTATGTTGTAGCAATATAAAGCAAGTTTTAAATGCAACTTATTAAATCAAGAGCACTATGTAAATAATTCAAAATATTCAAGGCAACATATATATTATGTATGTATATGTATGCGTGCGTGTGTATCTTTTGGAATTCTTAGATTTAGTGGTGAATCACACTACTCACCATAATGATCTCTTAGGGTAAATGGGCTGACTTGTTGAGTAAGTCTAGGTTTCGGTGCTGCATTTATTTGGCAACTTTGTGCAGGTTTTCACAGTTTTTTGTGAGGTACTAATAACTTATTTGAATTTAGCAATGTAATTTAAGTTTATTGAAAATAGAACAAAAGTAAAATGAGGTTCAATGATATTACCCACTTGAGAAAGCTTCTACTACCAGCCAATTAGCAACAATGGCAATTTGTTTTTTCTGTTTGTGTATTCAACTTTTAAGGATCTTGTGGATGTTTTGAGTAAGTCATTCAAGATGTCTCTAATACCAACTGATGGGGAATCGGTAAAGGGTTTAAAAATTTGTGTAGTTGTGAGTTAATGGATGGAAGTTGAGGTTAGAATTATTAGAGGGTAATTTGAGGGTGAAAGAAGGCTTAGAACCTATACAGGTGTTTGGCAACAGCTCTCAGAATTCAATAGGAAGCAATGTGCTGGTGGGATCGGTGTATGTGCTGATAGGAGCTACATAATGATGGCATTGAGTAAAAAATCTGTTTTGTGTGCTTGTGAGTTGATTACCAAGGGATGGGCATGGAAATTAGGGTTAATAGAGGGAGTTAGATGAGGAAGTAAAAGGCTTAAGATACATAGAAATGTTTGGTGGTTTGATGGAGGACTAAGCTGACTGAAGGTTGCGTCGGAATAGTTGACTGCTGTTTCAGTATTTGATATGAAATAATAAGCTGTTGGGAGCTTCTAAAAAAATTTGTGAGCTTTGGAGCAGAGGCCAAAATTACGGGATTTAGTCATGAATTTTAAAATGATCACAAGTAATTAGATTGAGGAGATTGTGGGTTAATAAAGTCAAGGAGGCAGGAGAATAGATAATTAGGGCTGTCAGCAAGCAGACGCCCGATATCAGTCTTCCAAGCTGACCTAACAAATTTTCAAATAAGCAAGAAATTAGTAGTTTTAATAATAAAAAATAGATGATGATACATGTTTAGGGAATATTTATAAATAAATATTCTTAAACATAAATGACTTAAGTTTTCCACACCAAAGAACATAAATTGACCAATGGAAACACCCGAACCACTTGATCCTGAAGTGTGTGGATCATTCCAGCGTGCCACATGGATCATGGTCAAACTAGCTTCATCAGTATGAACTTGCTATAACAAAATCTTTGTTGTACTTTATGTGACCTGCAGTGATCTGATGGCTAAAATTGGCCATTTTACCATTCCTTATAGCACAGAATATCAAATTAAAATAAAATATCTAAGAGAAAGTTCTCTTGATGATGATGGGGTGGTTATCTATGTAATGAGATATTCCTATTTGGCTTAATGCATACCCTGCATGACTTTTCTTCTTAAGTCTATGCTTTCGGAGCAGTCTGTGCCAAGTTTTCCAAAGAAACGTATGCTCATTGATCCAGTTTATTGATTTTATTTGAGCTTTTGTTTTTATTAGTTGACTAATTCCTGGAATTACATGTTTATATTCTAGGATAAGAAGAAGGATGCAGTAAAGAAGGTGATTGCTGCAATGACAGTTGGAAAAGATGTTTCATCTTTGTTCACAGATGTTGTCAACTGCATGCAAACGGAGAATTTAGAGCTGAAAAAGCTTGTTTATTTGTATCTTATAAACTATGCAAAAAGTAAACCAGACCTTGCCATACTTGCTGTGAATACTTTTGTTAAGGTAAAAATGTATCTACTTGATTATAGTTTGTCATAATAACGCTTCCATCAATTGTGCATCAGCAAGAAATAAGTTGAATAGTTGGTTTACTAGTTGATTTTTCAAAAGCTTACATCAGTATTATAAGATAGTAATCTCGTTCTATTGATCAAATTAATTTTATGATCACCTTTGTAGGATTCACAGGATCCCAATCCTCTTATTCGAGCTTTAGCTGTGAGGACCATGGGATGCATACGTGTGGATAAAATTACAGAATATCTGTGTGACCCTCTTCAGAGATGTCTAAAGGTTTTTTATCATGTGTTTAATTTTGGTTAGCTGATTTTCCATTTAATCATTAATTTTATGCATTTTTTTTCTATTTTAATCGTGTATGGATTTTAATGCAAGTAGATTTTCTTGTGCATGTAAAGTTATAATATTGTAAAATTCAGAATATTTACTTTTATTTATTTACAGGATGATGATCCTTATGTTAGAAAGACTGCTGCAATTTGTGTTGCTAAATTATATGATATAAATGCTGAGTTGGTGGAAGACAGGGGATTTCTTGATACTCTTAAAGATTTGATATCTGATAATAATCCAATGGTGGTGGCAAATGCTGTTGCAGCTCTTGCAGAGATTCAAGAGACTAGTGTTAGACCAATCTTTGAAATCAATGGTCATACACTTTCAAAGCTTCTGACTGCTTTGAATGAGTGCACTGAGTGAGTTTATCTTTAATTTTTTTAGTAAAGTGGTTAGATTTCTAGCACGTTTTTTTTTTAACAAAATATGTGTCTTCTTGCTGTCCTAATTCATTTTAACTTCATTTTTTCTTATCTAATTGTATCAGAGTGGTTTGTAGCTGTGTATTTGTATTTTACATGGTTATTTGTCAATGTGAAGAAGAGAACTTTGTAAGGGAGTTGTGGTTTCTGAAAATCCTCACTTGGATCTATCATGTTCTCGTGTTTAATAATTTTTAGAAAGTAGATTAAATATTAGATAAGGCGCAGTTCAGATTTTCTTACATTCTTACAAGTAGTTTATGATCTAGTTTAAAATTTCTCATAGATAAAACTTCTATAGTTTATTTGTTTTTCTTGATCAAAAGTTTGAATCTTTGAATAAAGCTACTTTGTGGGCTCTTTGATGCCTTGCATTAGTAACACAAATTTAAATAGGGTGTAAATGATTATGTCGTTGTTTGTAAAGATTTGATGGTAGGGTAATTGCAATAGACCTGATTAATATCTGGTGGTACCTCTTGCTGTCATGTATTATATGTTTTTTTGGCTAGTAGAAATAATCAACCCAACTTAACTAGAATACGTTATTTCAGCATTTATTGATTATTGCATCCTTTGGGTGCTTATTAGATGCAGGGTGTTGCTTGCCAAAGATCCCAGTTTTAAGATCAGTTGTGACTAACCGATGGCTTCAATCCATAGTAAGTGTGCCTTGAAGATCACAACTCAGTCTTAACTTCTGAGGATTATTGGGGTTATGGTTGTTAATATAATACTTTGACGCCATGTAATAGTTTACTGTTTATTAAGGCACGTGCCTTGTATTTACTTAAATTGTACTGTTGTTTTATTAGTACAGTATTATATTCAATTTTATGAGCTTTTGATAAAGCTTATATTTATATTATTTTTAAAAAATATCAATTAGAGGATGTATGGATAACTGCTCTAATCATATGGTCAGTTATTGCTTGAGCTTTTGACTAGTAATTTTTTTCATGTTTTTTATTTTGTGTATAGTGGAGTTCTATCCAGTTTTGATTTACAATCATTATAACTGTCACAAGGAAAGGAGCTTACAATCTTCTTTTTTTCTTTGAAAGGAAATATTTTCTTATTATAATTACGAAGAACTGTACACTTTACAAGCGATCTTAATTTAAATGGCAGTGAACCATTTTGGTTGTAATATTTTGATAGCTAACCTATTATCCAGGAAGGTATCTTAATAGTACATTTAAAATCCCAAGACTTAATTGATGACATTAGAGTAACCATGACATTAGCGCTCAAGTTGAAGCAAAGATATGCCTGCTTGCGTTTTACTTGATGATTATTTTTCCGCAAGCCCATTTATAACTTTAAGAATAATCGATTTTAGATGCTAGACTTAAACATTGCAAGTTTGTTAAAATCCAAAAGGTTTTAACTTGCAACCATGATTTGTTGGCAATGTGGGCCCGCCATGCTTATTTTAGTTTTGTATGATGGTTATCGTATTGGTAGCCCATTTGAATTGTACCTGAAAGATATTCCAAAATTTTATCATTTGTGCCTCCTTTATAGTGTTCAAATGTTTGGGGTGCTATATTTATTTTCAGGTGTACAAATTGGAGCACATTCTTTAAATAAATGCGAGAAGGCTCAAGATTGTTGGCTTTGGAACTCCTTAGTATTTTTTATGCTCTCTCTATATATTTTAGAATTTTCTTGATTCTTTTTTCCCCATTTCTTTAAATTTCTTTTTTTTATTATAATTAAAAAGTATATCACTGCAGTCCAATTGGCAAAAGAGTGATTTACAAGACATGCCGAGTTGCCTGAGCTAGAAGTGAGCGTGTGCTTTTCAAAGTTACATGTATACTTTTTGATACAATTATATTGGAGTTTAATTTTTATCCAAAAACTTGTATATTACTGTATGACCATTCTTGCTCCAATATGGGAACTTTTGTAGGCGATGATGCTTCAATTGACATTCACAAAACTTTTGCATTTGGTTTTTTGTAGTGCTCTCATTGTGCATGCATACTACTCGGTGTCAATCAATTGTCTATTTTTGCCAGTTTGCCGTTTTTGATTATGCTCTTATGCATTGCGGCATAATGTTTTGGCAGCTACATAAAATAATAGTAATTTAGAGGCAGTTTGGTTCCCTTATAAATAAATGTTATGAAATGTTATTAGGAAATTAAGATATTTGGTCCATGACAATGTTTTCTTAAGGACTAAATTTACAAATATATCATTAATTTAGTGATGCTGTACGCTGATCAAATTTGGTTGACAATATATGCCATTTAAAAATTTTTGAATAGCACTGATCCAAATAGAGTCTAATATCTATAATAACATTGACATTTAATAACACTGACATCTTAATAACACTAACATCTAAAAACATTGTCAAACTACCTTTGTAGATACCTTCTGATGCCAGCAAAATTTGTAGCTGTAAGTAGTGGAGTGATGCACATTATTTTTATTAAGCATTGCATTTGTTGTGCAAAACAGTAGTGCTGAAGTGCCTATGCTCATACTTATTGGCATGAACATGAATCAATGTTATTAAGAGCACCCTTAAAGTGCACATCACAGTTCTTCCTCATTTGGCTTCCAGCAGGGGACCTCTCTTTCCAACTTCTTCCTTAGCTGATGCCAGTGGCATTAGGGAAGAGACTTGCGATATAATTGTTCTTTTTATGTTTATGGGTGTTGGCACTGTTGTGAAAATAGTTACTGTTGTTGGTAGTACATTGCAGCCAGTTTGACACCTTTTAATGGACAGTGAAGTCCGTGTAGCTAGTGGTAGGTTCTTTCGATGGTTGCTAATATCATTAATTTGTCTAAATATTTGGAGATACTTTCTGATTTTTTTTGCTATGGTCTTGCTATTGTTGGTGAACCGGGTGATTTATGTTGCAGATGAGCAACTTCATTCTTGGAGGAATGTTAGGCTGCTCTCCACAAGGGATTTCCATAAATCCCTTGTTGAGTTTGTTGGCGGCAAGGCAAGTTTGTGGGGAAACTTAGGGATTGAGTTTACATTCAAGGAGTTACCTCGTCCCTCTTCTTTCTCATATCGTTTTGTTCAAATTCAACTCAACTTTTAAAGGTATGACAGCTATTCATTTTTCTAATGATATTGTGAAGGGTTGAGTTCGGTCCTTTGAGCTTACGTTGATTGGTAAAGTCTGTGAGTGTGGTGTGCCTTCTTTGGGAGTTGCACATGATTTATCCAAATCTTTTTCTGGGCTGTTTGATAGCAGGATTTATGTAGAGTTTACATGAATAAATCCTTTATTAAGTAATTAATCTAATTAGATTATTAAAATGATTGATAATATTAATCATTTAAATTTTAACTAAACATTATTCATTGATTTTAGAGCGCTGCTATGTTATCCTAAAACTTCCCCAAAATCTCTCAAAAGTGAAATATTGTGGTAAGCTATAATTTAGGTTTTAGTCCATGCGCTTTTGTGTGGGTCTAATTTGTTTTAACAAAAATCACTTTTCTTACTTTTGGAAGATTTGAGTAGCATATTTGTTGGGTAGGATAATCTATATCTTGATTTTAAACATTTAATTATTTATTAATTCACATAATTATATTAATTATTTAGTTAATATTAGTTAAATTTAGTAATTTTAATGAAATATCTTGGTAAATTAAATCATTAAATTAATTTTCTTTAAGATTATTTATTTATTATAATAAATTAATATTAATCATTGATTTTGTATTTATAAATTATGTTATTCGGGCAAATCCTTAAATTCTCAAAATATGCATTGAAACAATATTTCAAAATTTAACAGGACTTATTAATTAAGGTGTCAAATGATTTTTAGGATTTAAGAATTTAGCAATTTTTGAATTTTTGGATTTGATATATCTTTAGTTCTTGGTTACCAAACTGCATTTTAGATTTCAATGGCATACATTGTAAATTCTGTGGGAGAGAGGCACTTAATTTTCAATCAATCAAATATTTATTTTCTTGTTTATTTACTCAACGTTGTTATAATAGTTGGGGGTAGCCTCAGTTTGTTCAAATGGTTGGTGTTTCATATCATCTCTATTCAATCTCCTCTAACTCTAGTTTGGATTGTTTTGCTAGCGTTATGGCTTTTTATTTTGAATTAGCAGCTCTTTTCTTGTTGCTATGTATTTGGTGCTCCTTAAATGAGATGCTACAATAGATAACCATACCTAGCTCTCCTCAGCTTGGATTTGGGCACCAATTTATGTTTTTGCCTAGCATCCTTCCTCTTTATGACTGGAATTTATTTTAATCTGGTTACATACAATCAATGCTTGTTTATATATTATCTAGGTACTGTCTGATTTGCCAGTGTTTTGAGCATAGATTCAATATTTGTCAAACTTTGATGGTGATAATTTATCAAAAGCCGGTGTTTCCTTTCAGCGGTTCACTCTATTGAGGATGGCACGACTAATCTTTTTCTTGGTTATTCCGAAAATCAAATCAAGATCATGAGGCCGTTGAACCTGTGACTTTGTCCAATGGTGGAAAATGATTATAAATTTGTAGTTCTTATATATATGACGAAGAGAACAAGATCAAAAACTCAAATGTAATTAAGATTATTAGCATAGTATCTTTCACTTTCAGGGTTGTTAATCATGAAGATTATTTGTATCTGTTGCTCACTGTGAGGAGAATTTGGATGTGAACAGTGAGGGAGGCTCGTTTGAGTGAGGATTGTGAAGATTTGGATAGTGGGAATGTGGAAAGGACGTTGCCAGTCAACAATTTCTTCTTAAGTAGCCACGGAAGGCAAATATCATCTTCAACCCTGGCATTATATATTCATTTAGACCTTTATGGATGTATGCTGTAGTGTTTTTTTATTATCATATTGACTTTAGGCCTGTCTTAATTCATTTCCGGATGTCTATATTTTGCAATATCTTTTGATGATTATTGAATTTTTTTTTTTGGTGGAAAATAATATGTATATATATATATATATATATAGGTGCAGGCCATATGATGCTCTTGTTAGAAAATTTGAGCTTTTTAATTTTTCTCATATTAAAAGAGGGAGAGGAAGATCAAAATAGACATGGGAAGAAATTATTAGAAAGAAATTTTTTCTTATTTGGAATATTTGGGGGTGGAGACCCCACTTAATGAGACTAAAGCTTGGTGTTATTTTAGTTATTCTATACGTAATGCATATACACACACATATATATATATATATATATATTATTGGGATCTTGGATCATGTGGAATTTGTTTTGACAATTTATCTTTGTTTGCTTTTGTATTTTTTGCCTTCTATTTTATTTTATTTTTTATCGTTTGAGATTGCAAATTTCCTATTCGTTGAAATCTTTTGATTTGAGTAATTAATAAGATGTAGCAGGTTTTGAAAAAAAAATATAATAAGGTACTTTTTTGTAGATGGGGACAGGTATTCATTTTGGATGCTCTATCAAGGTACAAAGCTGCAGATGCAAGGGAAGCTGAAAACATAGTGGAACGAATTACTCCTCGTTACCAACATGCCAATTGTGCTGTCGTTCTTTCTGCTGTGAAGGTAGTCCTGTTTTATTATTTACTTCTGGTATCGTTTGCTAGTATTATCGTTTGCTAGTATATGAGCAAAGCATATATTATATTAATAAGAATGTCATAGTTTAAAAATTGCTATTTTGATACAATATTGATTATATTTGTCTTGATATTGTTTAATTAGGCATACATTGTTACATTACCTTTTAAAAGACGTGCTGCAGCTAGAGGAATCATAGCACAAAAAGGATGCTGCATCCTGTATGCTGATTTGTGTGACTGCAGTTCATGGCTGATTCTCGTAGCCATATTTTAATAAAGTAGAGTAATAGATGCATGTTTCAGTGGGCATGGAACTGCTAGAACATTGGTAGTGAGAAACTGCTCTAGTTTTTAAACCTAGAAATTGTACAGAAAGTTATTTAAATTTGATTGAGATGCCATGCAACAGTCAACAGGAATAGAGTAAGCCTCAATTTGCTATTATAGGCAAACTATGATGAGAGGATTTTGTCCTAGTTTTTGTCAATGTGATTTTATTCTTAAATTTTAATTATTTAATTTGAAATGAAACATTTTTTGAAGTTTTTCTTATTTCTATCGCGAAATGAAACCTAGAATTTGATTGCATTGTAGATAAACCACTAAAAAATAATGTGTTTGAATTAGTTAAAATAAAAAATGGAGACGTCGTTAACTAACTACAACTATATTTGTACCTGTCCAACAACCCCTCTTATTTCTATCGCGAGAATTTAGTTATGTAACGATTGATTTGGAAATTTTTTAGCAAATCAAGATTTTTGAGCATCACTAGATACAGTTTTACTTTTTTTATATAATGCATTACTAATTTTATATCATACCATATTTTGGCTTCTATAATCACCTGAATTTTTACAGTGCAAACACTTTTCTTGGATTAAACTTATTTGCAACCGTTGTAAGATTGATACAAATTATATTAAAGTTAACTACTGCTTACTGACTATGATAATGTTTTAAATTCAAAATATTCTTCTACTTTGGTTCTTTGAAGTATACAAAATTCTTAAACATGATATTTGATGATGGTTCCATCACACTCTCTGCACTGGAATACTTCAGATGACCCTTCAGCAGATGGAACTCATAACTAGCACAGATGTAGTAAGGAACCTTTGCAAGAAAATGGCACCTCCTCTTGTGACTCTCCTTTCTGCGGAACCTGAATTACAATATGTATCTCTACGGAATATCAATCTTATTGTTCAGAAACGACCTACAATTCTTGCCCATGAAATAAAAGTGAGTTAAAATCTGCCATAATTGTTTGCTTAATTTGTTATTTGTAATGGCTTAAAGAATGTTACCCAACTGTGCTTTAGGTTTTCTTCTGTAAGTACAATGATCCAATATATGTCAAGATGGAAAAGCTGGAGATTATGATAAAACTTGCTTCTGATCGAAACATAGATCAGGTACACCAATATAACTGTAAGGTTCTGTTAGTTTAAATGCATCACTTGTTTCTTGAATTCTTTTAATTGATTTTCAACATGGTTCCTTGAAGACGAATTTGTGAGTTACGTTTATACTTTCTTTCTAGAAAAACTAAGGAAAATATAAATTTATTTTACTTTATGTATCTTTAACTATGTACATAATTTACCCTGCCATCATATTATTCATATACATTAACAGCACCCTTGGTGTAGAGTTATATATGTATATATAAATTTACAAAAATTGTTACTTCGTTGAACAAAATTGTGAAAAATGTAGTGATTGTTAGCATGTAAAATTCTAGTGCATCTTTCACATGAATGCTACTGTACTTACTGGCGGTGTTTTTATTACGTTTCTTTGATAACCTTTATCATTCTATGAAGATATGCTTTGCATGGGAATATTGGTTTTTAATTGGTTTAATCAGCATTTCCGTGTTTACAATTTAATGGTTGTTAAATGAAACTTAAACAGTGTAAACTGCCTTTATTATGATTTGACTGGCCAACATGATGGTGTAAAGATGATCGTTTGCATAGCTCGGCCAAAGCTCAAAATTTAAAAAATAATTAATGTAGTCAGGGTTAAGGTATAGTGGTAAATAATTTGTGTGAGCTGTAAAAAGAAAATTTAAACTTTGATTTCTCTTTTAAAAATCAAGGTTTAATATGATAGCAATATTTCTCTAATTACAACAATAAGAAGAACACCAAGTCTTAGCCCTATAGTCGGGCGGCTTCATGAATCTCTTGAACCAGACAACAACCTCTCTCTAAGCTCCCTAAGCCCAAATATATATTCTTTCTTTAAGTATAACAATAAGAAGCTCTACTTCCCAATCTCTGCTTGGTGTCTTGACGGTGGAAAAAGTGGCCCTTAATTTTCTTTGTTGGCTTTTGAGGCCAAGCAGCACTGCCAAAAGGGGGTGAATTGATTACTTAGTTCGCTTAAAACATGAGTAGGTCTTTCATTGATACCATAGTTGGCGGAGACACTTTGATTGCGGAACTGTGGAAGTTTCTTCCTTTTCAAAGACGTATCAAGGAAAAGCATTTTCATTCCCTCTACTCTTTGCTACAAATCTTTTCCTCTTTCCCAAAGCAGTGCCGAGGAGGAGCTTCCTTGATCCATCCCTCACAAATCGTGCATGGTGGAGCTGTCAAAACGTTTTTGCACAAACTATAAGAGTAAGCTATGAAATAAAAGAAATTTATACAAAAATAACACTTATAAGATTTGAGGTGAAGTTCTAAAGTTTAGATCTTTCTAAATTTTGAAACTTTTCTTTCTTAGAGTGCCTTAGATCTTCTTAGTAGAGCTTAAGAGAAGATTTTTTTAGTTGTTTAATGTGTGTAATAAGACTAGCTAAAGGACTCTATTCATAGGTGAGGTGAGAGAGTTGATTTAAGGCAAGGCTATAATTTTGGGTGCACACGTGATTGGGCGTGTGACTTTTATGTGCCCGGGCATGTGGCTGATGATCTATTGCCCGGATGATGAGAGTCAAAACCCATCTAGGGGTACATTGGTGAGATATTTGGGTGGCATCCCTCCAACCCACGGATCAGCCCGCAACAATTGCGACACACCTGGGTACGTGGTTGTTGTGCACTTGGGCGCATTGCATTTGAACGCAAATCAGATTATCATCTGGATGCGTGCAGGCTATGCGCATGATGCAGTTTAACTAGATCTCTAAATTTGATTAATCTCAAACTTAGTAAGTTATATTATAGAAATAATATAAATTATCATATATCAAGACTACAAAAACATAAAATAAAATTATTATTAAACAACATATGTTTAATTAAGACTGGCTAGCTTCTAAACTTTCCTAAATCAGATACTAGTGTTGGAGATCAATCCCTAGGATTGGGGTTTGGCTGCTGAGTCACCGAAGCAAACACAAAAATATACCACCACAAACAATTGGAATCATAACACAAACATTCACAAGTACATAAACACACAAACATAAAGATATACATGAAAAACTCAATAATGAGAAAAACACAGAGCTATATCACTATAAAAAAATCCACTGTACAAGAAAATATTATAATCGCAGAGAACTTATCAATCACTTGGAGAAAGAAAGAAATCACCCCCTTTGAGTTTCTTCTTTCCCGAATTTCTCCTTGTTCTCACTCTAAAGTTTCAAGTCTCCAAAGAGCTCACATAGAAATGGCACTCATATATTCCTAACCCAACATATTAGCATTTATATGAATCCCTAAACTATCCCTCTAAGTGTCCTAAACGGCTTAAGACACGTCACACCAGAACAAGGATTTCCGCGGGCTCCCGGGCACCTACCTTGCTATTCTAAGGCGCCTGTGGCGCGCCTGACTTTGTCTGCCGAGCGCCCGGGCACCAGATTCTTTGTTTGCTGGGGTGTGCTTGGGCGTCAGTTTTGCTGTTGGCTTCTATGCATTCGTCCCAGAATCAACTGGAACACAGTTTGCTCTTCCTTTGGTGATCTATTTGATCTTCACACTATAAATAATCTCCAAGTTGGAGATCAATTGTGATCAATCAATCTTCAACGTTGGATTTTATTCAACTTGATTTCCATCCTTGTAAAGGACATGGTGTGACTCACCCCGCCTTCTTTTTATCCTCTGAGTCCAACTGAAGCTGAGCATAACTTTAATTTTTTTCACTGTTGTTAATTTTGTGAGCATGTCGACTGGGTTCTTTGATGTGTAAATCTTCTCCAATGCCAGCTGACTATTTTCTAACAAAAATCGAATGAAATGGTACTGCAACTGAATGTGCTTTGTCCTGGCAAGAAATGATGCGTTCTTAGCTAGGTGGATGGCACTCATACTGTCGCTATGCAGTCTTCTATCCCCTTGCTCCTTGCCCAATTCAGTCATAAAACTCTTTAATCAAATCAATTCCATACTTGCCTCAGTAATGGTGATATACTTTGCCTTTGTTGTCGATACAATGACTATGTTCTAGAGCCCGAAGATCCAGCTCACCGCAGCACTACCCAAAGTGAGCACGTACCCGGTCATGTTCCTCTTGCTGTCAATGCCTAGCTAAATTAGAGTCTATGTATCCCTGTAGCTCTATCTTGGATTTCCCAAAGCATAAGGCTTTGTTCGCAGTGCCTCTCAGATATATAAATATCCACTTCACTTCTTTCCAGTGGGGTCCCAGGGTTGCTCATGAAGCTACTAGCCACTCCCATTGAATGACCTATGTCCGATCTCGTGCATATTATGGCGTACATCAAGGTCTCAATTGCTGAAGCATAGGGAACTTTCGCCATATGCTCTCGTTTCACTTCCGTCATTGGCATCTGCTCCTTCGACAGACTGAAGTGACTTGCTAACGGGGTGCAAACTGGCTTTGCCTCGTTCACGTTGAATCTTTTGAACTCCTTTTCAACATATTCTGCTTGAGATAGCTTTAGTAACTCTGCACTCCTTTCCCTACTGATTCTCATCCAAGTATTTGTTTTGCAGGCCCCAAGTTCTTCATGTCAAACTCCTTTGACAATTGTTTCTTCAATCTTCTTATTTCCTTCATATTGGATCTTTCCATCAATATATCATCTGTATACAAAAGTAGAATGATATAGTCTGTATCAAATTGCTTTATGAAGCAATAGTGATCCACCCGACATCTCTTATATTTTGTGTTTGACATGAACCTGTCAAATCTTCTGTACTACTGTTTCGGCGCTTGTTTCAAGCCATATATGCTTTTCTTGAGCTTTCAGACTAGCTCACTCTCTCCTTAGGTATCATATACCTGTGGTTGCTTCATGTACAACTTCTTCATATTACCATGAAGAAATGATATCTTCACATCCATCTGCTTCAGGTGCTGATTCTCAACCGCCACAATATTTAATATTACTCATAGTAATCATCTTCACCTCCGGGGCAAAGATCTCATTGTAGTTCTTGCCATGTTCTGCTGGAAACTCCTTTATTACAAGTCTTGCCTTGTAGCATTTGTTTCCATTCAATTCTTCTTTCAATTTGTAGAACCAATTGTTCTGAAGAGCATTTTTTCCTTCTAAAAGTCTAGCCAATTCTCATGTCTCATTTGATATGAGTGATTTCATCTCATCATCCATGGTTATCTCCCACTTAATTGCATCACCAACTTTAAAGTGCTTCTTCATATCATTTAGGCTCACCACAGTCTGTTAGCAACATGTAATATAATGAAGGAGAGTACCTCTGCGTAGGATGTGATATTCTAGTGAATCTTCTTAGCTCAATGGTAGGTGTCTGAGGAACTGTTTGCTCTCCACCATTATGAGCACCTGGCTGTGCCTGCTCATCTTGCTCAACATTGTCATCTATTTCAATGTACTTTGACACATCATTTGAAGCTTCATTTTTCTCATTGTACATCTCATTCTCATTGAATATGACATTTTTGATTCTGATGATTTTCTGATTTTGATAGTCCCAAAATTTATAGCCAAATTCTTCTGCTCCATAGCTAATGAATGTGCACTTGATTGCTTTTGAATCAAGCTTGCTCCTGAAACCTATATTAATGTGCACATAGGATGAACAATCAAATACCTTTAGGTGATTCAATTTCACTTTTTTACCGCTCCATGCCTTCTCATGTTTCTTCTTTCAAAGGAACTGAAGGACCTTGTTGATTAGATTTGCGGCTGTATTCACAGCCTCTGCCCAAAATTGCTTGGGCAACCCAGATGTAGCCTCATGCTTCTAGCTTTCTCTGTAAGAGTCTTATTCATGCGCTTTGTAACACCATTTGCTGAGGTATTTCTGGATTAGTAAACTCCTGCCTGATCTTGTTCAAAGCACAGAACTCCTTGAACTCTTTGTCGTAGTACTCATTGCCATTATTTGATCAAAAGCACTAGAGCTTTATGCTAGTCTCATTTTCAAACAAGGCTAACTACTTCTCGAACACATCATAGTATGGTCAGGTATCCCTTTTTGAACACTTCAAACACATCAGAGTTATTCTTCTAGAAGTGTACCCATGCCTTCATAGTATGGTCATTAATGAAAGTGATGAAGGATGTAGCTCCACTTAGATAGAATGTGGGAGCTGGTCCTCGTACATCAGTGTGCACAACCTCCAGCTTCTGGGACTTCAAGTCTCTTTCACTCCTTAAGAAATTGACATTCATTTGTTTGCCATACACTGAATTTTCACAAAATTTTAAGTCCATGGATTTCAGCCTTGGAATCTTTCCTTTAGATAACAAGATTTCAATCCTTCTCGCTCATATAACCAAGCCTTTGGTGCCATAGATGTGCATCAATATGTTTTATTGCTGCAATAGAGTTAGACACTTTATTGATCAGGTAAAGTATCCCATCCATACTTCCTTGAGCAACTATCAATGTGCCTTTAGTCACCTGTGAAACTCGTGCTGTAGCTTTCACAGGCTAACTGGCTAACATCGTTCTAATTTCTCCCTAAACAAGGAATATGTCTGACATCCTTCAACTTCCACACTGGCCCATTCAACAATGAAATTTCCACATCTCCCTTTCCTACGATGCTGCAAGCTTTGTCATCTCCCAAGTAAACCTTTCTCAACTCACCTTTGGTGTAGTTGTTGAAAGCTTGCTAGCTTGGAGTGCATGAAAGGAAGCACTTGAGTTCATCACTTGAACTCAGCACTAACAAGAGATAAGATCAATGCATCTTGATATTCATCTGCTGAAACATTCACGGAGGGGTTCTTGTCTTTACCTCGTCTTTTTGACTTCTTCGAGGCATAGCCGTCCTTCTTGAAGTGTCCAGATTGCTCACAGTTCCAACATTCTACCTTTCCCTTTATCGAATTTGATTTTCTCGCCTTAACTTTGACGTGTTTCTATTAAGTTTCTGATCTGCACTCCTTCCTCTGATCTCAACATTCAGTGTTGAAGTCAATGAGTCACCATTAGATCGCTTCCGCACTTCTTCATTCAACACTAACCCGACAATGTCATCAAACTTCAAGGTTGCATTCCCTAATGAATTGCTCACTGCTGTAACCAATCCATCCTAGTTATCCGACAATGAAGACAACAGTAACAAAACTCTCACCTCATCATCTAACTTGATGTCGACCGAGTTTAACTGGGCTTACCACAGTATTGAACCATTTAGTCGTTCCGTCACTGAACCACTGTCTACAATCTTTATGTTAAATAGCCTCTCATCAAGAAAACCTTGTTAGAAGCTGAGAACTTCTCCTGCATTCTCGTTAGGGTTGCCATGAGATCCACCATGGTCTTCTCATTCACAATATTGAACGCCACAGTTGAGGATAAAAAGAGGCAAACCAAGCCTAATGTCGTTCCGTCAAGAACCTTCCATTCTTCATCTGACATTATCCTGTTTTTTGCTGACTCTTTCCAATGGTAAGTATAACTTCTTTTAGTAGAGCAAATCCTCCATTTGAATCTTCCAAAACACAAAGTTTGTCCACTGAACTTTTCAATCTTGTCTCATTTCGTCGACCATTGCTCCAACTTGTTAGCAAACACTAAAAAAATCAAAACTCTGTTGCCAATTGTTGAATAACTGACAGATCTTCACCGACGAAGAATCCCTAGGATTGAGATTTGACCTCTTAGAGTCACTAAAGCAAACACAAAATTATACCAATACAAGCAACTAAAAATCACAGCACAAACATTCACAAGTACACAAGCATATGAACACAAAGATATACATGAAAAGTTTAAGAATAGGAAAAATTATGAAGCCACACCACCTCATGAAAATTCACTATAAAAGAGAATATTACAGAGTCGGAGAGAACTTATCAATCACTTGGAGGAAGAAAAAAATCATTGCCTATTAGTTTCTTCTTCTCTCCCATATTTCTTTTTGTTCTCACTCTAGAATTTCAAGCCTCCAAGCCTCCAAGGAAATCTCACACAGAAATGGCATGCATATAACCATAACCTAACACGTTAGCATTTATATGGATCCCCAAACTAGCCTTCTAAGTGCCCTAAACAGTTTAGGACACGTCACACCTGAACTAGGATATCCGCGGGTGCCTGGGCGCCAGACACTATCTGTCGGGCGCCTGGGCATCAGACTCTCTGTCTGCCGGGCTTCTGGGGTGTGCCTAGGTGCTAGACTCTGTTTGATAGGCGCCTGGGGCACACCTAGGTGCTAAACTCTGTCTGATGGACGCTTGGGGCACACTTGGGCACAAACTTTGTTGTTGGCTTCTATGAATCTATCTCGGAATCCACCGGAACACCGTTTGCTCTTCCCTTGATGATCCAATTGGTCTTCACACCATAACAATTAGATAAAATCATCAGTATACAAGAAAAAAAAAATTATACGTTGCGATTATTAAAGCCAATCTAAGAAATAGATTTGACTTAAATACTAGAGCTAGTGATCTCTCAACTTTTGATGATTGAAACACCTAAATTTATTTTTGCTTAAATAAATAAAAAATCCAATTTTTTTTCCTCTTTAGCAATCATTAAAAAGCAAAGTGAGATAGAAAATATGTAGTAAGCAAACAACAGAAGAAGCGAATTAATTTCTTTCCCTCTTAAGCAAACAGGATAAAAAACAAGCTAATCAACAAAATGGAAACATCCAGTAAAATGCTAAGCATGTAGAAATGTTTGATACCACTTATGTTGCAGAAGCATGCAAATTTTATAAGCTTGCTACCATTATTTGAAAAGAAATAATAATACGAGTAAAATGTAGTGACAAAGATTATCACAACCAAATTAAGGTAAAATACAAGCTGACAAGATTAATACCACTAGTTGATTAAATGCTACAAGAAAAATAATCTAAGTAATAAATATGAATAATTGAACTAACCAATCAATTATTGAGAAATGATAAAAGCTAAGCAACTAAACATGATATAAAATGTAATTTATTAGTTGATTAAAAAATAGATTAGCTAAGTAATTCATAAGTAATTAGCACAAGTAGTAAGCATCGAATTATGAATAATCAAAATAATCAAGCCTTAGAATTTAATGGCATCTTCAGTGACACCATTATTTCTAATTCCAAAAAATTAGAAATATGTGAATTTGGATTTTCTGTGGCTAAATGCAAAATTTAGAAGTCAGGTTGTATGACCTTCCTTGTGTGGGATCCTCTTCCTCTAGTAACCCAAGCAAAGTTTATTTTATTTACCATCACATGGGTGCTATGTCATAATTCATCACAAGTGTATAAGCAACTAAACATGATATAAAATGTAATTTATTAGTTGATTAAAAAATAGATTAGCTAAGTAATTCATAAGTAATTAGCACAAGTAGTAAGCATCGAATTATGAATAATCAAAATAATCAAGCCTTAGAATTTAATGGCATCTTCAGTGACACCATTATTTCTAATTCCAAAAAATTGGAAATATGTGAATTTGGATCTTCTGTGGCTAAATGCAAAATTTAGAAGTCAGGTTGTATGACCTTCCTTGTGTTGGATCCTCTTCCTCTAGTAACCCAAGCAAAATTTGGGCTGATAGGGCATCTAGAAGAATAAATATCCTTCTATTCTTAGGTATTGAATAATTAGAATAAAATTTATATACATTACTTTCCAGGGATAAGGAAATAAACTCAAGTTTCTTATTCTCTTGAATTACTCTAAAGTTTTTCTATGGGTCAACCTTATTTGATTCAGAACTAGCATTATTTAAAAACTGCATCATTAAAATGTTCGTTTAAAGAGATAAGCTCCCCCTCAATAGCTGTATTTTATGACTCAGATTCAGATAATTCTTTTTTCAATCTCTTAGGCTTTTTTTAAAAGTATGTAAGCTATAGAAAAAATAATTCTCTTGTCTAAATCATTACATACCTCATCTTCTGAAGATGGCCTTACTTTGTTGTTGACTTAGATGCAGATTTTGAAGTTGAGCTCTCTTTCTTCAAACATCATTAGGTAGATGTTGTTCTCCTTGACTAGGTTACCTCTGAATTGCCCAACTTGGAATTTGCAAATAACACAATTCTCCTTTTGTTCTTCTTGTTCTTTAACTTTGGACACTTATGCTTAATGTGTCCATTCTCATTGCATTCATAATTAAGTAGGAGTGTTAGAAAAATACTTAATTGAAGAGCTAGGACTTTTACTTTTTGGTTGTGATGACCTTTGTCTTTCTTCATGTGCTTCTTGAACTTTTTCATCAACTTTTTTGTTTACTCATCCATCTAGACCTTCATTGCTTGATAAATGCGTGATTTCCTCTTTAACTTTTGACTTCTTTTGCTTTTAAAATAAGTAC
Organism: Gastrodia elata; assembly: GCA_016760335.1. Classification (NCBI taxonomy): domain Eukaryota; kingdom Viridiplantae; phylum Streptophyta; class Magnoliopsida; order Asparagales; family Orchidaceae; genus Gastrodia; species Gastrodia elata. The sequence continues at coordinate 1,040,822 of CM028678.1, read as the reverse complement.
ATTCTTCTTTTGAGTTACTTTTTTAGTCTTTTCTCTTCTATTTGATACTACTTATTCATAGGCTACAAGAAAACTTAGCAATAGATTTAAAGAATAGGACTTTAAATTTTTAGTTCTAGTGTTGCTTGGATCTTTGGATCTCAGCTAGATATAATTGACTCTTATGGACCTTGCTTACCTTCTTCATTAGTAAAAGTTGTTGCTAACAAATGAAGAATAGTAATGATTTTAATCAACCTTGTATACATTTCTAAAATGCTCTCTTTAGGTTTCATTCTAAAGATTTCATATTCATATATAAAGTGTTAATATGAGTTTGTTTAACATCAATAGTACATCATATGTAGTAACTAAAGTATTTTATATCTTTTTTCCTGTAATGCACAATGAAACTCTTATGCAATCTTCGTGCTTCAGCGCAAACACTCAAACAACAAGAGCTTTAACATTGAATTGTGCCTCTAAATTCTTTATTCATTCATTTTTCCAATATGGGATAGTAGGTTGAGTATAGTCTTCTTAAATCATTGCCCACATAAAAAAATCTATGGATTGCATTAAGTTTTTCATTTTTATTTTCCAATTATCAAAATCTATTTTGCTGAACTATGGAGGGTAAACATATATAGCACCTTTCATCCCCTTCTTTGAATAGTGCCATTTAGATGGATCTTTAGTCTACAAGATCATGAGATCTTAATACAATAGAGATATGCTCTGATACCACTTGTTGATTTTTTGAGACCAACTAGCACAACAAAGAGGGTGTGAATTGATTACTAACTTTGAGAAATTTGAGCTTTAAAAAAATTTTACTTAATTAAAAATAAAGTAAGAAAAGAACATTCAATTTTAGTCTACATTACTCTCACCCTTCAGAAGTTCATCTCTTTTGAAAATTCACTAAATACGTGTCGCTCATTTGCTGATACCACCACAGACAGAGAAGTCCGTACAACTACTTCATTGAACACTTTGACCTTGGACTTGCAGAAGTCTCCTCCTGTTCAAAGTTTTCCTTAGACGGAGTGTACTCAATCTTTCACACTTTTTGACCGTGGAGCTGCTGATTCTTTCCTCATTCCCAAAATAATGTCGAAGCAGAGCATCCTCGATCTCTCATCGCAAACTGTGTATGATGGAACTACCTAAATTTTCTTGCACACTCTATAAGAGTAGGGTAAATAATATAAATTTATGAGAAATAAAACACTGACAAGATTTGCGGTGAAGTCCTCAAGTTTAGATATTCCTAAATTTTGAGAGGGTTTTCTTGCAAAGAGTGCTATAGATCTTTTTAGAAAAGCTTACGAGAAGATTTTCTAGCTGCTAACTGTGTGGAATAAGACTGGCTAAATGACCCTGTTTATAGGTGAGGTGAGAGGGTTGGGGTAGGCTAGTGTTCCTGGGCGTATGATTTTTGTGCATCTTGGCGCGTGGGTGGCGAGTAGTGGCCCAACCTTTATCTTAACGGGCCCACTTGATATGAGTCGGAACCCCCTGGGAGCGCTATGGTGGGATATTTTGGTGGCATTCCGTCAACCTACAGATCTGCCCACACAAATTATATGGCGCACATGGGTGTATGATTTCTGCACGTGTGGGCGTATGGTTGCTGTGCATCAGGGTGCACGATTGTTGCCCGCCTGGGCGCATTGTGTTTGGACGTAAATCAGATTAACATCTGGGTGCACTCAGATTTGTATTTGAGAGCGAGCAAGCTAGACAAATTTATCTGATGCGGATAGAAGTCTAGACTCTCTCAAACTATAGCTAGTTGAATCATAGAAATAATATAAAATAGGATTATCTAGAATGCAAAAACATTAAATAAAATTAGGACTAAAAAACAGATATTTTAAGTGAGGCTGAGATTTGCTAAGTTTGGAGCTTCTTAAATTTCTTGAATTAGATACTAGATAAAATCATCAGTGTATACAAATAAAAAAAAGTTAATTTTTTGATTATAAAATCAAACTAAGAAATATATTGGACTCAAACTGTAGAGTCAACTTCCTTCTCTGTGGAGCTTTGCTAACTTGGGATTCATTATATGGCTTGAGACAGTATGCAAATCAAACAAAGTTGGTGGGCTTAGTATCTGCAATTCATCTTTAGAGAAAATCCCTTGTGGGGCACCACACTGTAAGCTCATCAACCGGGAAAGTCAAAATTTGGCGGTGGTTGATGATTTTGGTAAACTGTTTGTGAAGCCAAGACAACTCTTGAGGCCAACTCACATTGAAGTTGGAAAGGCTAACTTTTTTTATTAAAAGAGTAACTGAACTGAGTTAAGGGTTCTAAGCTGCAACTACGAAGATGGAAGGGCTTATATTGAAGTAGTTAGTAAACGAGATCAAGGTTATCCTAAAACTGCGGATAGAAGAAAAATGAGCGTGTGACAAGTGCCTTCTCCCGAGGAATTTCTTTTTTGATATAACTACCAAAATGTGTAACTTATGCATAGATTTTAGCATCGTAACCAATGGTGGGCTTCTGTGCACTAAGCTCCATCATGAAGGATGATGCAGGGTAGTGGGGTTTTGGATTTGCTCTTTTTTGTGTTTTTTTCAAAATCGTTTTGTCAATGGATGGTTCTTTAATAAAATAGAATTGAAGGAGGACCTATGTCTCTTCAAACTATGCATTTTTAAAGTGGAAGCCATTCGATTTGCTTTCCCATAGCCAATATACATGTAAAAATAAAAACTAGATTTCCAAGCTTTCCCAAAGCTCAAATGTAGTATAAAAACTCAACTTCAAAACATATATTTTACACGCTTAGTATCGCGGGGTCTTTTCAACAGGTTCTCTTGGAATTCAAAGAGTATGCAACGGAAGTAGATATAGATTTTGTTCGAAAGGCTGTTCGAGCAATTGGTCGCTGTGCTATCAAGTTAGAGAGAGCCGCAGAGCGATGCATTAGTGTTCTTCTTGAACTGATTAAGGTAAAAGTTAACTATGTTGTGCAAGAAGCTATCATTGTCATCAAGGATATTTTCCGGCGTTACCCCAACACGTAAGCACGTTACAGTGTTTCTTGTTTATTGAAAGACTAGCTTCTCTACTTTTCTTTTTTATTCCTTTACTCTGACTGCTGCTCTTAGGTATGAGTCCATCATTGCTACACTCTGTGAGAGCTTAGACACTTTGGATGAGCCAGAAGCTAAGGTACATGGCTTGTTCTTGACAAGATATATTATTGAACTCGCACATTTTATATACCTACTTCACATGCTTATATGGTTACTGCAGGCATCCATGATCTGGATTATTGGGGAATATGCAGAGAGAATCGACAATGCTGATGAACTCCTTGAAAGTTTCCTTGAAAGTTTTCCAGAAGAGCCTGCTATGGTGCAACTGCAACTGCTCACCGCAACGGTCAAATTGTTTCTCAAGAAACCAACTGAAGGACCTCAACAGATGATTCAGGTTTTTCATTTCTTCATTTTAATGAAATGATCAATCAAATTGCTGCCCTTCATTTGTTTCTTTTGATGCTTTATTGGTGCACTTTATTCCGTTTGTTTTATTTACAGGTCGTTCTCAATAATGCAACCGTGGAGACAGACAATCCTGATTTACGTGACCGAGCATATATATATTGGCGGCTACTTTCTACCGATCCAGAGGTATTATTTTCACCCTTTTCATCCAGCTATGTATATCTGAAAAGATCATTTTCTCATGATTAATTAATAATTGTCTGTTTCAGGCTGCTAAAGATGTTGTTCTAGCTGAGAAGCCAGTAATTAGTGATGATTCAAACAATCTTGAGCCTTCGCTTCTTGATGAGCTTCTTGCAAACATTGCCACCCTCTCCTCAGTTTATCATAAGCCTCCTGAAGCATTTGTTAGTCGCGCAAAATTAGCTTTAGGGAGGTCGGATGATGATGAATATCCAGTTACTGCCGAGATGGGCAGTTCCGAGTCACCATCTTATGAAGCAGATGGAACAGCTGTCGTCCCTACACAAAGCGTCACTTCACATGTGCCATCTCCATCATCAGCATCCACTTCTCCTTCTCCGCCCGCTCCCGTGCCTGATTTACTTGGCGATTTGATTGGCTTAGACAACACGCTCGTTCATGTCCACCAGCCAGCAGCCCCTTCCGGGTGAATATTTTGCTTTTTATAATAGAAAAAAAAGAACAAAGATGATAATACTATACTCAATATATCGGTTTTTCCCACAATTATTTTGGATAGGGGTGTCAAAAGCTGGTCTGTGAGTCGGTTTTGGTCTATCTTGACAACCCGAACACAACCTGTTTTTGACAAATAGAAGCATCACATTAGTGGCAAAGTGTTTTTCCCAAACATGACTAAATTAGACAGCTGTACGCTAAGCAGTGAGTCAAATTGGGTCAAATTCGAGCTATGCAGGTCAACTCGAACTCGACCCAAATTATTTGTGTCAACTCCAACATGCCTTTTTCCAAGCCAAATTTGAGTTGCGTATTCATGCCAGATCACATTTTGACACCACCAACTATTGTCACTGATTTTACAGGCCACCGCTTCCAGTTTTACTGCCATCAGCCACTGGACAAGGGCTGCAGATTAGCGCGCAGCTTGTAAGGCGCGATGGGCAAGTGTTCTACAACTTGCTGTTTGAAAACAACACTCAAATTGTGTTAGATGGATTCATGATACAATTCAACAAGAATACATTCGGTCTTGCAGCCGCAGGACCATTGCAGGTGTAATTTCATAATTTTGGAAATAATCACATTTTAAGAGAATTTTATGATGTAGTTGAGAAGTAAAGTGAATTCTAATGATAGGGATTATTAATATTGATTGCGGTGTTTATGCCTTATAAAATCATGTAGGTCCCGCCTCTGCAGCCTCAGGATTCAGCGAGAACCCTTTTGCCTATGGTGGCATTCCAAAATCTCTTGACGGGACCACCGAGTTCGCTTTTGCAGGTTGCGGTGAAAAACAATCAGCAGCCGGTTTGGTATTTCAATGATAAGGTCTCTCTGCACATCTTTTTCTCTGAGGATGGCAGAATGGAAAGAGCAAACTTTCTAGAGGTAAATGAAGCTTATTATATGTGGCACTTCATTAGTTCAATTATTCAAATTGATCTCATTTTTGGAACTAAATTCAGACCAAATTAGGTCAAATATATAACTAAATCGGTTAAACTGAAATAGGACTTTTTTTGAAACAGTTCATTTTGGTTGCTCGTAATCTCGGAAAACCCCATATTTATCTAGACCCTAAGTCCACATTAAATGCCTATTATATTAGTCTCAACTAATCTTATTGAGCTCAATGTAGTCCCAACATTTAAAGGACTGAATCAAACATATTGAATAATTGGGGACTAAATTAAACAAACTGTTGCTTTCCGCTATTTTTTTCTCGACCTCATTGCTTCGCGGTTTGGTGCACAGACATGGAAATCTCTTCCAGATTCCAACGAGATCACAAAGGATATGCCGAACACGATTATCCATGGCGTCGATGCCACGCTCGAGTATCTGGCATCCGCCAACGTCTTCTTCGTTGCGAAGCGGCGGAATGCGAACAAGGAAATACTGTATATGTCTGCCAAGGGTCCGCATGGCATTTCGCTTCTAATCGAGCTCACTGCGGGCCTCAGCGTTCCCGGCGTCAAATGCGCAGTGAAAACGTCTAGCCCGGATGTGGCCCCACTCTTGTTTGATGCAATGGAGGCTCTTCTCAAATGATAAAACTGGGGGTAACGAACACTGATCTTTTTCTTGCATCTTTATCATTTGAAATGCCTAGTGCTTCATCCACAGTTTATCTTTTTATTGCTTATGCTCCTATTTATCTATTTATAATTGATACTTTTATGATGAATTTTCTTATATTATATAGCCGTCTGATTTTTTCTTTTGGGGGTAATTCCTTTTGCATGCATGCCACCAAACTCTTTATAATTTGCATATTCATGTATTGAATTTCATCCTTGATTAAATAGAGCTTAAAAATACTTCAGCATGGTATTAGTTTTGCTAGATTTAAGCCCGTTTGTGGCAGCTCCAAAGCTTTTGTGTCTGAAGTATCATCATATAGGGATCCTAATGGTAAAGTCTTCATGATTCAATCAACAATACCAACACCAAGCCCTAACCCTGTTATATAAGGTAGCTTGCATCGTTCATGTGCAAATAGAAGCCCCTCTCTATGTTTCAAATAGGGATGGCATCCTCAAATCTTATCCATGGGCTGAGTTCATGTACTTGACTTTTCCTGCATGGGTATTGAATGTTCTGCGTTGTTTAATATGTCCGAATCATCTGGAATGGATGGCTATCCATTGTTGGAATGCTACAAATAAAATACGTTTCTCAAAGTTTATCCATTGTTTAATATTTTTTCTTCTTTCAATATTCTTAACGCACTCGATTTTTTCAAAAATGGGTATCGAATGGTTTGCTCTGAACATGTCTGAATCATCTCTAAAGTTTTTCTTTGTTGGCCATTGTTTTGTGTTTTATTTATTGAACCAAATTACTTGAGCCTCACGCTTTTCTTACATATATATAAATATAAGCACAACAATATTATTTCATCCATTTGACATCCTTTTATTTTAAAATTATAATAAACAAATTGGTGAGCCATGAATGGCCCTTCATTGCTCAGGTGTTTTCGCGTGAATGATTAGTAAAATTTAATTTATATATGCATAACTTTTAAAATACAAAATATTAGGAATATTAACTTAATTGCTTATTCTTTTAGAATATTAAATAATATTTGCTTAGATTTATTAGGATTCAAGCTGTTTAATATATAAACTTAAAGTTGAGAATCAAGTTAATAAACTAGCATGATTTATTTAGGAAAGATTAGCTTAGGATGACTTAAAATAAATCTTCAAAGGTAGAATGATTTGATTATATATATGATTATATGATCAATTGAAAATAGCTCATTTTTTTATGTTTATTGTTGCATTAAAGAGTGATTCATTGCTTAATGCAGATTGCAGGAAGGAGGGATGTTTCATGAGCTTGTTGTCAGATAGGTGCTTTCAGAGATATGTTTAAATATATGTATTGTAAAAGGCATTCATTTGCACCTTTAGTTTTCCCACTTAATTCATTATGATTATTTGGAAATATAAATATTAAATCTATTGCATAATGAAAACTTCTTTCCCCAATATTCTCACAAAAGGAATATCCCCTAACCATAATACTGTTATCAACAAAAACAAATATTATGTGGTTAAAATTTTAGATTTTTAATCTTGTATTTAGTATCACATAGTTTCTTTTATTTTGAACTTCACTTTCTTTCGAAAAAAAAAGCCTCGCTCAAGCTTTAGTTGGCAAATTAATCGTAATAAATTCATATATTTAAAAGATAAATTATAAATATGTTAAATTTTATTGAGTAATATCTCGTATATGCAAAAATAAACTAATTAAATTAAATAGAAATAGTACTAATGTGTCAAAAGTTAACTAAGGAAAATGTTGTAGTTTATATTGACAGATCTATGAGTGTATATTTATATTTTATGTTGTCAATTTTTATTTATTTATTGAACATATAATATTTCCTTATTTATTAAAAAAAATGTAATTTGAGAACTGGTTGGGTGTATTTAATTTTTTTCATTAATTTTAATGCTCCATCTTTATTTTTGAAAAGTTCAGAGTAAATTAATTATGAAATATAATATTAGTGACTAGTTGAGATCTTTTTTCGTTTAAGAAAATAAAAGATTGTATTTTATAAAATTCAATTTTAATAATACAATTTATCTCTTTGTACTATGAAAGGGGTTGTTGCATTCAGAAACCCTAAGAATTTGAACTCATGAATAAATTAATAAATCATGAATCGCAACCACTGAATTATAACCCTATTCATATATATATACAAAAGCCAAAACCCTTCGGCTTTGAGAGCTTCATCATCATGATTTGCTGCAACTGCTGACCTCGCGGTCTCGACCAGATTCCTCTGGTGGCAACTTTGATATCTACATTAGAGGTTTCGATCGTCTCCTGCGAGAAGTAGATACATGCCAGAGGTCTGATTTACCAAATGCCCACTCCAAGCATGAGATGAGCACCTCAGTTCCCATATGTTTTTGCAACGCCTTGATTAATGCCTCCTTATTGGAAGCATTGATTGGGATCAAACCTATCATATCCCTTGTGGTAAACATGTCCTAATTCTTTCTACCATAGTGAATTTTGTGAGTGATAACACATCAAGCGGTTTGGTGAATGATAGCGGAAGTCTATTTTTAAATTCTAGTTTATTTTTTTTTTATTTTGAACTTTTAAAATTAATAAAAATTAGGGTGGGTTTAATTGGTGACAGATTATAGAGCCAAACTCAACAAGAATGCAAGCAACCATTAGTGTGGCATCATCAATTTTAAGGGGCAAGCAAAAAAAAGAATCTAAGAGATCACATCACCAACAAATTGTAGAGGCATAAGAAGTTTTGGGAATGAAATTCAAATAGATTTGATCTAACCTGGAATCCATTTAAGAAGCTGCGTCGAAAAGCCTTCTATAAGAACAAGATTAAGAGCATAACCACACCCATTTAATACCTTCAAGAATGTATGCCTGCGATTGGTAACACAATAGGCAAACGCTTCCTAATGTAAACCATCGAAAGTAGAGAACAAATAAGGGGAACAACACCAGTCAAAAGATGGAAATACTGCACATATATATACATTTGTGGAGTTCAATGGTGGCCACAATGAAACAAACATTAATATGAACACAGATCAACTAATAGCATACCTCCTTAAGCGCTTTTGGAAGCTTTCCAAGGACAAAGAATCAAATTGATTGGTAAAAAATGCGTACTAACATTCACCATGTGTTTGATTTTAGAAAAACACTTTTTTCGAGGTGAAAATTAAATAAGAACAAAATCATTTAGAAATGCAAAGCATGATTACTATGGTTCAAAGGTTCTAAATATGACCACTAGAAATTCTGAGGCATGACACTACTATAATCCCTTTAAAATTTTAATATATTTGTGATGGTTTGGATTATATGTTTGATGATTTTAGTTTAAAGGGCTTGTTAAAATTGACATTGGCAAGGATTTAAACTCTATTTTATTTCCTTCTTAGCCACCAATTCTTCTAAACTTTATATCTTCTCCTCCTAACTCTGCAAAAGCTTCTATGAGCAAGGCTTTTTTCATTGAAAAATGATGCAACCTTCTTCTCCCAGATCCTGCACCGTTAAGGACGACAAGAACTACGAGCGTTGAGATTAAAGTGCCTTTTGTAAAATTTAAAAGATTTTAGTGCTTTTTATGTATTATTTGAATTTTTTATAGTTTATATGTAGTTTTAAAGTTTTGGGTGTCAAGTATGTAAAAATTGTTTTTTAAATATTTACAAAAGTAACAATTAATCCATATTACCACAAAGCCATAATAAAAATTATGATGGTTATTATTGCCTCAAGCTCAACATCAGGTTGTACACATAAAATATTTATACATTGAGCACCAGAGTTCTTAAAATAAATTTGACATAAGGCTATGGCTTCAATGATTTACATATGCCTGTTTTTCTCTCTTTTCATTATATCATCATAATCACATTTATTCAACTTTTTAGTAGAAGCACAAATTTGCACTCAATTTTTCAATATTGTACTCAAATTTTGACTTGAAAAATGAGACCAACTTGTGCTTAGGACAGCTATCTTGATGACTTTGATTAACCTTAACAAACTAAACACACAAAATAGGCAAAGTAGAGGGCTATCCCCTTCATTTTCTATAAAATAACCTTAGGACTCTAGTTATAATGATGCAGGTCTACCTCTCATTCACAACAAGGCTGAATCCAAAAAAAATATTGTAGTTCACAAACACCTCATGCTCGGCTCATTAAGAAGGTTTTGTTTTGCTCAATCATCAAGAAAAAGAGCCAAGTGAATCAAATGTGAATAGAATATCGTTCAAGCATGTTTGGCTCATTAATAGCTTGATCATACTAACTTTGAGCTCATATCAAGTTAAAATTTTAAGCCGAGAACAAGCTAACAAACCTAAGGAGTATACTGAGCCAAACACAAGATCACTTTTTCCGAATGATAATGTGCACTAGCCGGAATTGAAAACAGTTTTTAATTACTCAAAATCAACAGGATTATTTTCATACAACGCTGGTACTGAAGTGGAGGGTGTACTGGCACAATACAAAGCTTTTTATGCTGTATTGTATTATGGCATATGCAAAGCTTTTAAACCAATAGCAAAGTGCACTACAAAGGAAGCAGCAAATTAAGAGTTTGAGGAAAGATTCTTCACTGTCCATAGGCTTTGGACAATTAATAAAATATTGATTTCTCTGTGATGGCCAGAGGCAAGATTGATGAGATCTTCAGACAAAAACTCACTGAGCACAAGTAATAAACAATAAAATAGAGAAAATTGATCGATAAGTTGCAAATCTAGTAGAAAAAGATTATATATATATATATATTAACATATTTTATCAATAAGCAAAATAAAGATACAAAAGGGGTTGGAAGATTACAAAACTTCTAGAAAACTAAAAGCTAGAAATCAACCCCAAAAGAAAGATTCCTATGTATAAACTAAAAGATACTTTCAAAGTGCAAAATAGAAAAAATTCAAATAGCAAAACAAATGCAACAAAGCCAAAATAGAAAAGGAAAACAGAAAAAGATTAGCCGATACAAACAAAGCTGAGAACAGCAACCCTATCCAGCAGACAGCAACAAGAAGATCTGCCAGAGAGCAGCCGAATAGTTGCAAGCCCGAAACACATATAACCTGCAGACAAAAACTAACCTGGCCAAACAAACAGCCACCAAAGTAGAGACGAGAACAGCCTTCCAGCAAAATAAGGAGAATCAAAAAATTAGCCAGAGAGAAAAACTTGCTAGCACCAAAAAGGTACCCGTAACAAAATAAACAACCAAAGAAAACAAATGGCCAGCAACACGAACCACCTACCAAACCAGCAAACCACCAGCTAACTAGCAACATCCAGCCAACAACACAAACTATCAGCTAACAACACTAACTACCAACCAACAACAGCAAACAAATAACAGAAAAGACAAGCAAGTATAGCCACCAGCAGCTTCCAAACAAAAGAAAACACAATTCAACAACAAATAGCCAGAAGGGTAAATGCAAATCAACAAAAACCAGAAATCAACGAAAAATGGCACTGTATGAAAGCTTTAATGAGATCCACCACAAAATCTTTGTTAATCGATGTCCATTAAAGGAGTTGAGGATTTAATCAATTTCCTGAAAAGACCTCTTGAGAATAGATTTGGGATTGAAAGTGATATCATGATATTTAGCTTTATTTCTAGCATCCCAAATATTCCAAAGAATATAGCCATCAATGAGATTGCCCACATGGAGCTTTTTCTTATAATAGAAACAATCCCACAGATCCAAAATACTTCTAATGCTAACAAGAAGGTTATAGTTTTTAGTTTGAAGGTTAATAGACTTCTACAAATTATAACAAAGTTGATTGTTAATAAACAAAAGATCAATAGTTTCAGAGGCAGCATCAAAAGAAATACAACAATGACATTTGGAAATGATATTGAAACATTTTTTCACTAGAACGACATCCACATTAATCAGGTTATTGTGTAACCTTCAAATGAACAGACTAATAAGCGTTGGGAAGTTTCTATGCCATAACCAAAGCTTAAGATGGGATAATCTATGAATTCTAGCAGCCTGCCAAGCAAGATTGAGATTAAATTTATCGTTCACCACGAGAGTCGAAATTGCATGGCTTTCAGAGTTAAGAATGGGGTGAATATCCAAAATCTTGGTATGAATGAAAGGGGGAGTTACATTAGTATAAGATTAGTATACCAAGCCAAATTGTCCGTAAAACAGTTTCCTAAAATATGATTAGGGATAATTGGATTGCATAGCACATTAAGATGGCCAAGATCACTCCAATTATCATACCAAATAGAAGAATTAGCATTGATTTGATCCCACACAATTAGAGCTTCCATTGAATCACAATTTTCAAGCATTCTCTTCCACGTTAAAGAGTCAGTGATTCAATGATTGACACGGACCAGGTGGGAGGTATCACAATATTTAGCTTTCAAAATCGAAACCCAAATAGGGTTAGAAGTCCTAAATTTTTATCAAAATTTAAAAGAGAAAGCCATAATGATAACATCCAAAGATCTTAACCCAAGCCCACCTTCATTGTACGGAAAGTGATATCATCCCAACAAGTTCAAATCAACTTGGACCCGTTAGTATGAACCCATAAAAATTTATTCAAGATGAACTTAATCTTGTAAAGAGTATTCTTGGTTGGAGAGAAAACTTCCAACCAATAAAGAGGAATGGTGTTAAGGATATGCTTTATAAGCGTGAGCCTTCCTCCCAAGGAAAGAAATTTGTGCTCCCACCTCTGATTCTTTTAAAATTATGATCAATCAAGTCATTATAATTGTTATTCTTCTTAGGACCCCTAAAGATAGGGATACCTAGATATTTGCAAGGGAATTTACCCACTTTAAAATCAAGAGTATCAAAGATAGAATCTTTTACATTGGCCGAGGCTTTAGGATTAATGAAAATTTCAAATTTTGTACAATTATTTTTTAAGCCCGTATCAGTTTCAAGATTCTTGAGAATTTTAATTTTGTTGATATTGCACTTCTCTCCATTGGAAAACTGATAAAGTCATCCGTTGTGATGTCCTGACATTCAGGTGTTCACATACCGCAGGATCATATTGAGCAATTGAGAGTAGAAGAAATATATATACAAAATCCAAAGATATTTTCCATTCATTTCAAAATTACAAAAATCTTTATTATATATCACGAACATTGTTCAACTTTTTTTTTTATAATTAAAGAAAAAATAAAAAGATAAATAAAAGTTAAAGTAGCGTCGCCGATCCATCGGCCAATTGATAATTTAAGTTTTAAAGTTCTTCTTCAAGCTCCCCCAGAGGTACCTGACTTGGTATTGTTCAGAAAATAATACCAGAATTGGAATTCTCAGTAATTAGAGAATACTTTAAATATCACAGTAAACAAAATAATGTTACATTTTTATAAAAGCAGAAATGCGATTAGCCGATATAAGAATAAAAATGTAGGAAAAATTCATGAGCATCTTTTAAATAATATTCTTAACATAACGATACAAAAATTAATGAATTCGGACACGTATTTCAATGTTCTTGATTTTTCTGAATTTAAGAAAATTCAGAAAAATAAAGCAGGAGTTTCTGTTATCCGAATTTCTCTCAAACTAGGGCACTTTGATCTAAAAATTTATTTCTATCTAGAGGTATTTTTGTTTGCCCTAACTTGAAATTCCCCGGGATCCTGATGTTGGAGTCGAGATTTTGACATAATTTGCAAAGTAACGACATCCATTGATTATAATGAAGAGACCAAAAGTTTACCACCAAGATTAAAATGAAGCCCTTTGTCTTTTTTAAATACAATATTAAAGTTACAAGACCAATAGTTTATAACAAGATTGAAAAGGATGGGAGAAAGAGAGTTACATTATCTTAACCCTCTTGAAGAATTGAAGAAGCCGCAAGGGCACCATTGATGAGGATTGAGAACCACACATTAACAAAAGATTTTTTAATCTTACTAATGAAAGAATCATTAAAACCATAAGCAACAAGCATTCTTAGAAGAAAATTCCGATCAAGCTTATCAAAGGCCTTTTCAAGGTCATGCTTGAGGATAATAGTATAACCACGACATTTTTTATTGAGACTGAAACATTTCTTGGGCTGCTAAAATGTTGTCTTGAATTTGCCTACCCGGGATAAATAAATAATGATTAGAATACAACATGTATGTAGTTTGGTGACCTCTAACAAACTAAAATATAGATAAAAAAAAAAGAAACAAAAATGGGGAAAATAAAAGAAAAAAACCAAACAATCACCAAAACTCTCAAAAGAGAAACCACCAAAATTTGATACCGAGTATAGAAAACCATAATTGATCAAATGCACTTTACGTAGAGGAAAATTTATCCATACAAGAGCTATAGGAGTTTCATAACTCGGATCAAGGAAGTTATCCACTTCGGTATTTTCATATGAAAATTTGAGATAAAATAAAACCCTTACGAGAAAAGTCACGTGTAATCTTGCTCACACGAAAATTTTATTAGGGCATGTCGGTGATCAATTAAGCCAACATTGTAAGCTGCCGACAAACCTAGATCATTAAATTTTCTGACTACTTAGCATAGGGGGTTTACCATTATGAAACTTCCCTACTAAGGTGAACTCTAATGGTTTAGCCAATATTCCAATCTCTTCCTTGGACAAGAGGAGAGCCGGTTTACCGCTCAACATCGAGATTGGCTTGATACCGACCAGACGTGATGAGCAAATCAGTGGATCAAGGAAAGAGGTGGGAGCGAGAGGTGGAACAGAGTGTTTTGTATCGAGGTTGGAAGGACCTCCCTACGACATACCTCTTGTGAATCCATTACTGTGATGACCCTGGGTAAGGTTAGGTATCAACCCAACTACCATTTGGGTACATCTCCGCAGGATCATATTGGCAGTTAAGAGAAAATAACATTTAGACATAAATTTAATAATAGAGCCATACAACATAATAAAATTACCAATCATTCAATTTAAAGAATATAATATCCAGATTATTACAAACTAAAAAAATGATATAACTAAATGTTTTCTTTCAATTTTAAAGTTTAAATAGCAAAGCAAAACTATATGCGCCAAGTCAGCACCACCATACTTTAGATATCCCTTAAGCTATATCAACTTCTTCCAACTGCACCTGACCTGGCATTATAAGAATAAGTACAAAATATGTTAAATATTATACTTAGCAAATGTGAGAAGCGGAAAACAGATAATTTTGCAGGAAATCAAAGGTTAGAGCAAAATACATAATCCTGTAAATTAAATATTTTTCTTGCCATAATATTATCACATGTCATATTATCAAAATATAATAAGTTTCACGCATGTTTGTATGTATGTCTTGATTTCACAAAACAACGTAAGCAGTTCTGCCGGGCAAGTTCAGAACCAAAAGGCTGGGTTCAATAAGAGCAACTCCTTCACCTGGGCCCCCTCAAAGGCTCCAGATGGCACACCCTTATAACTTCCGATGGACTAACCCCGTCCCTAACCTAATCAACCACCATTTCGGAACACTTGCATACATTCACAAGACATAACACACAAATTTCATTTATGACATTACTCTGGCATTTAACAAGCATTTTATTTATCAACAGGAATAAAGCTCAAAGCCGTGCTAAAGCGGCAATAAAAGCACTTAAGTGTAAACAGTAAGATCAATGTACCTTGGTATATGAATAAGCTGATTTTAGCACTCAAAAATCTGCTGTCTGCAAAAGTTATATTTGTAATATTATTAGGTTTTGTAAATGACCCATATAATAATAAAATATAAATTCTTATTCAGTTTACATAAGGACAACGCCCTAGATCCGCACCTTCTTCTAGAGAGGAACATGCCTTTACTGAACTACAATTATAACTATAATTAAACTTATATTTGCAAAGCAAATAAACAATAATATCTAGCCATGTTTGATTATAAACCAATACCTAATGCCTATTGATCTCATATCTTGACTATAACATAAGGGTATTGCTCATGACTTGTGACTTGTGATAATTTGAAGCTTATAACTCGTCTTAAAAGCCATCTTTTTATAATCTTACATTTATTTTGATAACTTATGTAAGTTGTCTTTACTTTAGTTGTAAAAGAAGGAAATGGTTTGTATATATATATTGGTATAAATTTACGAATAAAAGAACGAGATCATGCATATCATTTGTATTAAATTTATTTACTTAAGAGAAGTGCTAGGCTATTAAAGCAACTTAACATGTTATGTAGAGATATAACAACCTCCCAATCCAACATATACTCGTACTAGATACCTCGTAACCTAGGTGTCATTCGCCAATTAAGTAAGAAAACTTATTCTTGAAAGAAGGTGCAGATCCTGTTGAAATAATGAAAGATATTTCAACTGCTCACTTATGATTTGTTGGGGTTCATAGATCAGATTAAAAGTTTACTTACATAGAAAGAATTCATGTTCACCAACAATGAATGCTCGTTCTACCGGCAAATATAAATGATTACAAAGAAATGAGAATTTAAGCTCCAAAAATTTATGTAAAATTGCAAACGATTCAGCATTCATATATTAAGCATACTATTTAATAGATTGAGCTCATTTCATTGCCACTTAGTACATAAAACATGTTAAAACTGAAGATTAAAAACCTACCCCACATCATCCTTCTTTGTAAGCTAAAATTAGTAGATAAATAAAAAAGTTTCAAACATCAAGAACTCTCATTTGATAAAGGAAGGTCCTTACTGTTCAATTTAATAGCTCTATTTTAGATGGACATACACTATTAATAACAAATAGAACTCTATGAAGTTGTTTCAATTTTATCACGGGTGGACATACTCTGTTAATAACAAATAGAACCTATAATCTTAATAACTAATGTTAGCATGCCAAGCTCTTAACAAACTCTCTGCCTCTCTAACACAGGATTAAGCTTCTAATAAAACACGTTTCAGTAGTTATAACAAGTCTTTCCATACCTTAAAGGATTAGATCTTTCTTCAGCAATTAAGAAGTCACGGAGGAGCTGGCTCAGAAGTTCGGAGAAGAGCGATTGAAGGCGTCGAAAACTGCGACTGCGGCTGGCTTCGTCCTTGCTTGCGGCGTATTCTCCCAAGGCTGCGGCTGGCATCGCCGGCTTGAAGAAGAGTTACGGAATCGGCAAGGTTCAGAGGGAAAGGGTCGAAGAGCGGCATTGAAGACTCCTGTTGGCTGTGGCTGCGTCTCTGCTTGCATCGAAGACTACGGCTTTATCGGCTCGGTCACTGTGTCGGGAGATGGAGACGAAGCGTATGGACTTCACGAGCTGCGATAGTTTAGGCTCAGGCGTCATAGGTTCTATCCGCCTAAATACACTATCGATGATTCTTATCGAGGCGTCTCCCCCTTCTGCAAGCGATGATGCGCCTCATGGAGATAGAGGCGCCATTTCTGGAATGTGGCGGTAATTGGCAAGTAAAATATTACCGTTACAATTTTTTTTTTTTTTTTGAAATGAGATTGGCTAATCAATTGTAGAAATAAATTGGCGAGTTATCAACGTCAAAACGAATCTTGGCGGAAAAAAACTAAAATAAAAACATAAATTCACGGATATTAATACTATAGCGGGTTAACGAATATTTAGGATTGGCAGAGATGTTAGCGCCTTTCTCAGTAACGCCCAAGAGTCGTTACAATTACCGAGTCCCGAAAAGTACTCAGCACTTCAGCAAATCTTGTTCTTCAGGGCGCAGTACTTCAGTAGATCCGGCGAAGCCTCCCACGATGCATATCCTACGCGAGACTCACACCTGATTTTGACGCATGACACAAAGATCCGACGTGACACGAGCGAAGCACACAAGATTCGAGATTCGATGCACGGAGCGCCGATGCTGAATACAGATCTGACGCAATATGGAGGCGGCAGCGCCACCCACAAGGCGCTACGGCGCCATGCGTGGAACCCTAGCGAAGGCGGCAGCGTTACCTTGATATATATATATATATATATATATATATATATATATATATATATTCAAATAAGATCGGCAGCTATTAAAATACTAAAGCAAAAGTAAAAGCAGCGATGAATAAATATAACATACCATTTCTTTAATACTTTCTACAATCTAATAAGTTCGCTGTGAATGGTCTTGAGATTTTCCCGTTCCTCCTCATATGCAACTCCACGGTCAATGTAACAAACCTTAATAACATGAAGGTATCAAGGTTACTGGAGTTGATAAGTCAAATTCACACCTTGATAAGAATAACAGAGAGAAAGAGAAAGAGAGAGAGGGGGGAGGAAAAGACAGATATTAAGACCTGGTATTGTGGCTTTTTCAATGTGTGAATCCCTCTTTTTATAAGCTTCTGCCATCCAACATTATCCCTAAGAGTCTTCTCTAAATCTCTTGTCCTCTAAAACCAATTAAACAAAACAAAGATAAGAGAATATTAGCGAATGATAACACTTCAATAAAAATAAATATTAAAAATAAAAAGCCAAATGTTGCGAGAAACAGCTCTCTGGAAGAAATAACTTTAAATTAAATTTTAAGTTCGTAATCGATAGCACCAATACTACCACACAAACATAACTTAAAAAAAAAGCAGAACAATTAGGAAAAGTATATATTTATGGTAGGTTGGCCAGTGTAACAACCTACGTCCACTTTCGATGGGATCTCCGGTAATTTTTACTATACATTGTGATTGTTACAAATTAAAACTTTACGTAGGGGAGAATGGAGTTCGTTAATATCAGTTCCTTTTGGTGTAAGAGCAGTAATGCTCAAAATGTGACAAAAAGTAAGGAGAAAAAAGCTCTTAAGCCAATTGAATAGAATCAAATCTCAATCAAGCATTCCCCATAAAACTGAACCGCTACCCAGGTGAGGGGTGCCTTTAATAGCAAATCTAGTAGCCATCAGACAACCGGAGTGCAGACGCGACGTGTAGTAGTAGATAGGCGGCAGTAATATAGCATTAACTGTGGTGCGGGGGTTGCAATGATGTATTCCATAGCAACTGACACCATCAAATATGATCATGCAAAGGAGTAATGATGGTTTCCAACTATCAATGCACTTGAGCAAGAGACTCTGACCTTAAAGTGCGTGTGATCACTTGTCTCAGGTCACAGTGCTGAGATTATCACTTGACATTGGCCAGAGAGACATAAGAGAAGTGAAGGAGCTCATTAGGGTTTTTTAGTGCACTTTTTTTCAACAAAAGTTTCCATGGAAAAAGAAAAATACGTTGAGATGGATTAATAAAGAAAAGGATTAGGAAAAGTGGCGTATCTTTTCAGCTGCTATGGTAAAGATGGATGCAGCTTCAAGCGACAGCATTCACAATCACCAAAAAGTAGTAGGGATCTATTAGACAGAAGACCATTCCAAGCCGAAGTTTGCGTCTGGGGCTCTGACTGGCGCTTTTGAGATTGCGTCTCAAAAGTCCAACAAAATGGTCCGGTTTGGATGCCACTTCTCCTACGGGAGTGCTGACAGAAGAGGAACAAAATTAAACTTGATGTGGCAGTGTTAGTGAGGGAATTGAGCATTTGTCCAAGTGAGCTTGACCTACGCAGAAGGGAGTCGAGGACCAATAGTTGAAAGAATCCTCAATGTGCCGAGGGCAGAAGAGTTTGTCTCTGCTGAGAACTAGAGGTAGGGAAGTTTGCCCAACAAGAGCAGATGGGGGCGTCGTGGAATAATGTGCTTGGAGTTCAACTACTCAAGCAAGTGACAGATTCGTGCATTTGAGCAAGTTCTTAAGGCTGGAGCTGTTTCCTACTAATGAGCCGTTCGGAGAGGGGGAGCCCTCGTATTTTCACACAGCTAGTACAAAGCACCGCTAGTTTGTAGAAACAATGGACACAGAATGCAGAGCAATTTGCTCTTGGCCAACATTACACAAATGCACACTGAATCACACAATTAAAAAAGATGATGGACAGGATCTTAGGGAGAACGTGGCCTTGAATGATAAATTAGTAGCACACAAGAGGAAGCTGCACGAGAAAGGGGAGGTGATGCAGGGCAACACTAGGTTAGGTGTTGTCGGGCTCAAATGCAATCTTAGGGTTCGTGAATATTTGTGAACGCAAATTTTTTTTTAAATGTATTCGAAAATTTAAGCACTTTTCGTGTAGCCGCTTTAGATCAGTTAAGCTTCATCATTTGCCTGCAGAAGATTCCACAATAATTTGAAAATAACTTTCGTTGGCAATGGGTGTCGTGAGTCACAAACAGGAAGAGTGGTCAACACCGGCTCCGGATCAAAGGAAAGGCTCCGATCCGGAAAGGTAACTCGCACTTCGAGTTGTACTTGCCATGAGAGTGTTCGGAGGCGTTTCCATTCCGAAACCACTCGCAGCGACCGGATTTAGATTTGCGCTTCTACAAATAATTTCTACCCGAAAATCGCACAAGAAAATAATTAAATAAATTCAATTTTAGGGTTTGGGAAGAACAAACACACGCCGGTTTAAACCGGAAGTGAGAAGGGTGATCCGAGTAGATTTCTTGCGGCAGCTGCAGCAAGGGCAGCAGTGGCAGCTGGCAGCGGTGGCAGTGGCTGTTCTGCAGGGGAGAAGTCCGAAGGCAGCAAGGGGAAGGGTCCGGAAGGAGGCGGCTAGGGTTTTGAGAGGGAGGATTTGGAAGCTAGGGTTTCCCCAGGGGAGAATAAGAGCCGTTCTCGCTGTTTATCAAAATTGAAATTAAATTACAGATTTTGGGTATTTATAATAACCTCAAAGCTATCAAGATCTTAGAGTATTTTTTAATAAACGATCGGATGGCTAATATTCATCCCTCCGATCAATACATGAAAAGGACGAAAATAAATGCAAAAATAAAACTGAAACAGATGAAAATAAATGCATAAAAATAAAACTAAACCATCATGACCGGTATGGATCCGGGCGGGCTTGGCAGCGGGACCCGCGTCGAAGATGGTCCCCATCAGGAGGCATCATAATGCAACGCCAAATAGAAGGTGGTCGGAGGCCTGGAGGCCTGGAGGCCCTAGAAAAGGAGTACTTGGGAGCAATATTGAAGAATCAAGCATTGAGTCCTAATTCATAGGGATAACACTGAGATCAAAGGAAAGTTGGCCATCGACATGCATGAGTTACTGGCTTGGTAGATGTGAGAGCTAGATAAAGTTCGTGTCAAATGCCTGCATGACACATGCTCGATTCGATCAACAAAGGACTCGGTACTCTCTAGACCCACATGAGAATGCAGAATTGTGAAAGCTGAAGACCTAGTTTGCTCTAGTGGAGGATCATCTTCATGTGTGGGATGCCAACGTGCCAAATCTCATTTTGTTAAAAAGAGATTAGGGCGAGACAATGGTGGTGAACTTGGCTGAGGTGAAAGCAATTCTGCTTGACGCACATAATAACCTGAATTAAACTATTTGTGCGGGACGCGAGGAGACCTCTTCAGTACAATATTGCTCATCCTGGGAGATCTAGCCATAAAAGGCCTTGAGATGTATTGTTGTTGTGTATATTCTGCGAGTTGGTAGGTAACTTAGAAGCTATATTTTGCATATTTGAATGAGATAGTAATTAGCTTTTATCCTTATATAAATAAATTTTGTATCTCTCATGAGTTTTTTATTATTTTGAACAAGTCATAGTTAATATTCTTAATTTTCATATGGATTATTACTCAATATGTGCTAGAGTATGTTGAAACATTGATTCAAGACTTGCTCAACCAAAATTCCAGTGAACCTGCAATCTCATAGAGGAGTGCCCCAAGGCACATCTTCAAGGTTTTCCTTGGCATCGTAGGCACTAAAGACTCGGTTGAAAATCAACTGCAATCGATGATGACTTTTTAGTTGACTATATTCAATTCTTAACATGAGTTCATTTAATAAAGATTCATACTTGACTTAGTTATTATTCATCAGGAACACAAATTTAAGTGATGACAGTTTATTATGTTTATAGGACTAACCAAGAATATCCCAACTCCCTTAATGTTTGTTCTCGAGTCTCCATCTATATGAATAGGAGGATTAGGAGCCATTAATGCTAGGTTCAGTAGGTTTCATCGTCTTTGGATTTGTTCACACTCGTGAGTGAGCTCAGTGACAAAGTCAGCTGAGAATTGGGCCTTATATCGTTGCAAAGCACGAACTTTAAGTCAAACATTGAGCATTTGATGCTTAATTTAGTAAGTCGCCTAGCCCAAATAGGTTGGGGGAACTTGATTTGTGGTTCATTGGTGACAAGTGCCATTTTATACACGAAAAATTTGAGATAATTTTCTGAACATTTTAATACGTGTGAATGCAAGTTCCAATTTTAATTGAGCTATAAATATGAATAGGATGCATTTTATCATGCTCTTTGAAAAGTACCAAACTCACAGCTTTACTTCCAACTCCCATATATAAGTATAGGGTTTCCCCCAACCATAGAGCCAATAGAGTTCGTAAGTTAGCCAAACACTGCTTGAGTTAGTCAAAGCCTCATTACATTGCTTGGTCCAATTGAAGATGTCACCCTTCTTGAGTGCCTTGAAAAGCAATGTGCAATTCTCACATGATTTTGAAATGAATCGATTGGAGACTAGCTAAATGATCAGATAGCTTTCTCATTTATATATGTTTCTGGGCAACCGAGTATCAAGTATGACATGCACCTTAATTGATCAGGTCAGCCTTATCCTCTCCTAGCTAATGATATATCAAAAAATTTTACTGAAAGTTGCCCCAAGTATGCATCTTTTAAGATTTAATCTCATTCTATATGTCAATAAAGTATAAAAAATTTCTTCTAGGTTAGCGAAGTGCTCACCCTATAAGTGACTTCTCACCAACACATTATCTATATAAATCGAGACATTTAAATTTATTTGGCCTGAAAATATATTGTCTATGAAGCGTTGGTCAATCTCCGCGGCATTCCTTAATCCGAACGACATTACTCATTAACATATGCACTGTAGTGTGTGATGAACAACATCTTCTCTTCATCAGTGAGGTTCATTTTTATTTGGTGGTACCCCAAATAAGCATCGATGAAATGAAAAACTTTAGACCTGACTATCAAATCGACAGAGTTATTGATGCCTAATAGAGGTGTGAGTTGTTAGGACTATCTCATTCATTTTTCTTGAATTGGTATATATTTTCCACTTGTTGCCTTCTTGACCCTCACAACATTGAAGATCAAAAGTGGGGTATTGAATTTCCCAAATGAAATCCACTTGGACGAGTTTTAAAACCTCCTACTTAATGGCAAAAATTTGCTCTTAGAAGAATGTCCTTAGTTTTTGGCTTATAGGTGACCTATCAAGGCTTATTTGCAATCGATCTGAAGTTACAGTTGATGCAAGCTATATCTTAGGTAAGCCACAAGAAACACGAGTACTTCTTCTAAGTAGTGTTATTAGCCGGGTTAGAAATGTTTAGCCTCGATGCTCAAGGTAAAGCCTTAGGTTCTTGAGCCTTGGTGTTGAGGGTAATAACTCAAGCAACAGGATCGCTATCATCTCCTTCCTGGGTCTTTTTAGTTTCTCAGGAACATGCACCTACGTCTACATTATAGAGACACATCCCCATTAAGACCACTGAATCTCAAACAGTGACAACAATGTTGTTGATTGAAAACTTCACATTCGTATGTTGGGTGTTCGAGATAGCTTGGAAATCATTCAGCATTGGCCGGTTGACGCTGCCTCTAGAGCATACCGCAAGAACACGGATGACCATGAACTCTTAATCTCATACCCCATAATCTTGAATTATTCCCCAAATGAATCAAAAATGAATCTTCCCGACTGGGGCACACATTTCCCCAATTTAATTGGAGAATCAATGCGCCATAGACAAAATATTCTGCATGGACATCCCGAGCTGCTGGATAACACGAAGGCCTAGGAGGTTGACATTGTTACTCGTATTGCTGAGCAATCAAGAAACCATCAATGTCTCGAGGATTGCTTGGATTACAACGCATCATGGAAAGGATTTGTAAAGGTCAGCAGATCTGCATCAGTGAATGCAATTTTCAGCTACAACAAGAATGTGAACAAGACACCCTCTTCAAACTATGTGGAGGGTGATTAGAAAGTTTTGTTATTGATATTACCAATATCAGTCAATGATGCTGCAAACGAGTTGGAGTAGTTTGGTAACTTGGCAGCACTTTTGGTACTCTTCAAGTAGAATGCTTCTACTCGCAAAAACCTCAAGATTGTTGATTTCTTTGCAGGTAAGAACGAGGAGATACTTTGTCGCTCAGTGTTTTTGTTCACCTAGGTGAAGGCCTTTGATGTCCTCCCCTCTCCGAAGGGGTCTTGGTAGTAACCCGTTAGGTAGAGCATCTCAGCCATAGTGGTTGGAGATTTCTTCATGCACCTAAACTGAAATCTTGGCCTAGACAAACTACATATAAAAGCTATGAGGGAGACAAGTCAGTCTTCATCGAGTACATCATAAGAGGCCTATATGAACCTGACAACGTAATGGCGAAGTGACTCGCCTTCCTCTTGCTCAAATGGTGTTGAGAAGACTTGAGCAGTCTCCTAGCTACTGTAAAATGAGTAACGAACAATTCAACAACATGATGGAAGGTCACCATGCTCTAATGATGTAACAAATTGAACCACTTTCGAGTAGTTTCCATGAGTTTGGTTGCAAAAAGTTTGAATTTTATCACGTCACTTAGGTTATGTAATGAGACCGTTGTCTCAAAGTGATTTATGCGAGATCCCTCAGATCCAAGGTGCCATAACATGTCTGCAGACTTATGGTCCTGAAACCCAAAGGAGCCGCGGCAATTAGTATCTTGGGGCACCAAGAAGTGTAATGAATGGGCCTCCTTTGAGCCAGTCTTCCTGGTAAAGAGTCGACAAACAACTGATACTAGGATTGTTCCCAGGTGTTATGCACTGTTCCTCGTAAGGATGGGAAGATGACATTTTATCGTTGGCCAGAACTCCAACAAGGTAAAATCTCTTAGGAGCCTCTGATGGATCAAGCAAATACCCTAGAGCAACTACCTATTCAGTTGAGAAGACTGAAGAAGTACAAAGAGACTGTACTTGAGGGGATACATGATAGTGGTACCTTGTTTCTTGCGTATGTTAGCCTTGTAGCCTCAAACTGGAATTACATGAACTGCAGCAATTACCTGCTCAACATACATGAACCACAACTATTAGGACTTGAGTTGACTTGTTTGTAGGTTCAGAGCTTTGGTAAGTGAACTGATATATTCTAGTAGAGGCAATAACACTCCATCAGTAACTAGAGCAACAAAATAGGTTGGCACAACTAAGGAAACATCTGCCTCGCGTGTAGTACGGACGTTGGATTTTTCTCTTGGGCCATTTCGGTAAAGTGAATTTGGTGGGATATATTCTTGCATAGCACCCCAAATATATTTACGCGAAAATACACACATTATCAAGAACAACTCGACCATGGTTATCCTTTAACGATTTCAGAATTAGTAAGTTTATTATGTAATTTAAAACATCAATCCTGTCATACAAAAAATACAAGCGTAAATAGAAGAATATAACAAAAGAATCAGAAAAAGCAAAGATTTATAGTTGTTCAACTTGCGCACGAGCTTACGTTCTCCGAGGGTTTTCACTGTACTTTGTGGTTGTTATAAATTGAGATTTTATGTGAGAGAAAATGAAGTTTGTTTATTTTGGACTTTCTCATATAAGAACAGTAATGAGTAAAATATGACAAGTCATAAAAAATGAGCTTTAAAGCCAATTGAACAAAATCGAATCTTACTAGAATCGTCACCCAAAACAAAATCCCTTTTTCCCAAGCGGTGGGATCACTCATCCGGTCACGGTAGAGACTGTCAACAACGCACTGAATGGCCACTGACAATGCAAAAAATAATTATGTGGAAGTTTTAACTAGCAATGCATTGGAGCATGAGACTCGTAATCTTAGAGTGTGTGGGATCACTCATCCGATCCACTGTGGTGAGATTATGTAATGACCCAAGGTCATTTATAAGGAAGATGTTATTTTCCCACAATGTCTAAATTCCGTTTATTTTCCGCAAATTTCTGTTTTCAATTAAAAATTCCCGCTTTTCGTCAAATTTATGTTACGTATTTTGCTTAAATTGAGGAAGTTTTAGTCTTGTCATAAATTTTTGTTCGCCAAATAATGCTAAAATGGAATTAACTTCGAATTTAAATGCAAATTAGTAAAGTATTTTAAGATTCTTAACTCTTTGAAATCAAGACAGCAAAACGCTTCCGTCGGCAATTACAATCGACAGTTATATCAGGAAAGATGGCGAAACACACTCGAGCAGCTAGCTACCTTCGATTTCCATAATCGACACAGAACCGCCGACGGTTTTGGAAGGAGGTGCGTTACGTATGCGAGAAACAATGAGCCGCATTCGTGACTTGCGCTGCAAAAAACGAACGTGCATTATGTACGCACGTCCTATTAAACCTCCACAGAACCAACGACCCCTCACAGCAAGTGTAATGACCCTAGGTCATTTATAAGGAAGACGTTAATTTCGCGCAATATCAAGATTCCGTTTATTTCCCGCAACTTTCAGTTTTCTGTTAAAACTCCCACTAAATCCGTTTTCGTCAAAAAATTTCAGTTACATGCTGATTAAATTCTTGATTGAGGAAGTTTTCAAACCCAATTAATGCTAAAATAGAAATTTAGATTTGTCATTAACCCCATACTTAAAATAGTAAAGCATAAATTACCTCATTAAAACCCAGGATCAAGGCAGAACCGGCTATCCTTTTAGAAACCATCAGCAATTAAGTTATTCCCAATTTTATTCCCTGCAACATACGGGCATTCATCAGAATCAGCCACACGAAACGTACGTGCGTTACATACGCACGCCCTATTTAACCGCAAAGAATTGCTCATCTCTTACCACTATGGGGTTTTCTATTTCCCCTCTTAGCTGACCAAACCTTCTCGATCGAACTCTTCACGGAAGCCGCAAAACCCTAAAGGAGCCACTGCCTCCTTCTCGACCCCACGACGCACAAGACATCATCGAAATACTAACCTTAAGGTCTGTTCAGAAGAACAAAGACGTTCCGAGCACCTCGACATCCGACAATCAATCCTTCCGCACAATTTCCCTTCCGTGCTCGGCAGCCTCCCTGCTCGGATTAGCGATTCTGGACGCAGAAGTCACGGAAGTCTTCCGCACGAATCCTTTTTCCACTCGATCTTCTATGCTCAACAAGAGTTCGGAGTCATTCTCGAACCCAGCCACTGATCCTTCTCTGGCTCCGTTGTTTTAACTAAGGCTTGGTCTCAAAGGTACAAGCCTCCTGTTTAAAAGCTTCGATTTTAGATGTTTAATAGTAATATCATTTATGGCACCAAGTACCTTAGGAAGGTCTTAAGCACCCTTGTATGATTTTAAAATACTCAAACAAGTTAGACTCGGCTGAACTTTGTCAAAGGATTTATGTTAGGATAAATAATAAGTAAGATCTTAACCTGTAGCTAGATTCATAGATTATCTGAAATCTGAAATTTGAACTATTCTACACCTCACGGAAACGTTAATGCTTAATAATAGAAGTTGAAACTTCAAGAATTACCAATGATTCAGTCCATGTTTTACCATGCTCTAGCATAATTTAAGGTTATTAGATTTTTCTGTTGGAAAACTATTTTACAAGGTTGTTAAGTAATAAAGAATATTTGATTAAGTGTGATATTAAAATGTCGCGTCATATTGTTATTAATGTAATAAAATCTCTAAATCACCAACCTTAGAACTCTTAAGTAAATTTATTGTAACGTACTTCTATTATGAGATTTTAATCAATTACTTTCTGAGCCTACCTTACTATACTTAGAACTTGTCTGATTCACATATTGATTTGTTGCATCTGTTTCTATTTACACAGTTTAATTTCACATCTATTATCCATAATCTAATTAAATGCCATAACTTATTTGAATAAGAGATGTAGGCATAAATCTTAAGCTTCCTTAATAAGATTAATTGAGGTAAAACTAAGTATTGAAATGCTATTTAAAAACCTTCTATATATAGATTTATCAACAACATGAATATGATTGATTAATTTCTAAAATTATATTTACTTCAATACCCAAATGTTATGTAATGATACTATTATGAAAGGTACTTTTGTTATAATTTCTTGACTCATTTGATACCGGCATGGAAATAGTTTCCATCACATTTTGCAAGCAAGATGATTAGAACCTAACAAAAGTGCTCCAAATTGTATTATTCCATTTCAAGAAAAATGTCCTGCAATCTTGCACTAGTATTGCTGAACTTGCTAACTTGCTAACTTGCTAATGAAAGTTAAATGAACTTAGAATTTGTGCTGTGAAGTTAATTTGTATAGAATTGAGATTTATATCAAGAGGTTTGGGAAGGATATGAGAACAAAAGGCTAAGTTAGCTAGTATGTCGAGTAATACGATTTATTAAAACACTAAAAGCATTATTTTCAAGGTTTAATAAAATTTCAATTATAACTTTGCAGACATACCAAATTTGTGAGTGATTCGTCTTGATAAGTCAAAACACAAAGGTACACTAGATAATACTTTTTATACTCTTATTTGCTTTCCTTGCTGCTTAAGCATCGCTTTAAGCTTATTTTATATTACTATTTAATGCATTATTCTTACTACTAATGATGTAAGAGAAATAAAATCATGTGTAAGTATCTTGTGAATATTACAAAGAGTTCTGAAATGGTGGTTGAATAGGTTAGGGACGGGGCTAGTCCACGGAGACATAAGGGTGGCCATCTGGAGCCTTTAAGGGGGCCCACGTGAAAGATATGATTTTATGTTTTTTATTGAACCTAGTCTCAAGATTCTGGCTTTGCCCATCATAATTATTATAGTCGCTTCATGTTATCAAGACATAAACATAAACATAAATTTTTATGTGATCATCATTTGAAATTTGGCATACGACAAAGGAATATTTGTTTGCAGGAGTAATAATTATCTTTTATTTATATTTTACCATATTTTCTTGCAATTTTTATTATATCATTTTTGTCTTCCGCTTTTGCTTTTTGCTTTCGCTTAAAAGTATATTATTTAATATCCTTTGTACATAGAATGTGCACTAAGACATTACTTTTATAATGTCAGACCAGATCCTGTCGGAGGAAGCTGATATAGTTTAAAAACGTTAAAAAGAATTATGGCGCAGAATATAATTTTAGTTTTTTTTTTCTTTATGAGATACAAACATTTACATTCTGTATAATGTCAAATATGAAATAATATGGATGTTATTTATTTTAATTTGAATGAATGAAGCTTCATTATTCTTCTATGACTCTGAATGTTGTTTAACTGCTATTTTACTTATTGACAATATGATTTTAAGGAAAGATGCACCCGATGTTAGATTAGCTGGTACCAACCTAACATGGGCCGTCACAGCAAGCTTATCTCGACTCCTCGCTCTCCCCTCTCAGCCGACCGAGCCTCTCAATCCAACCCACCGACCGAGACAATTTTGGAAACCTACAGAAGCGACGCAGACGTTCGACGCTGAAGCTGAAGGCTGCGATAGAGACGCGGACAAAGAAGACCTCGATCTTTCCAACAGTTGACCTCTTCCCGCACAACTCCTTCCTCTTCCGCTAGATTTTTCTGCGCCCAATCTCTTCTGCAAGTACGGTCTTCCTTTGCAAATTTACCTCCAGATTATGTAAATCATAGTTATAATGGAGTAATCATGTCAGACAACAATAGAATATATTAGGCTAATCTAAAAATTTTTAATAAATTAATCTGAACCTTTATGTTAAAAGGGTTGAACAATCTTTTACTTCCATTAAGAGCAAAAATTAGATTAAAATTGGATTAAGAAATCTAGCATATCCTGGATTAAAATTTTTCGTCTTCCGCTTTTGCTTAAAAAATGTATTCTTTAATATCATTTGTACTTATAATGTGCATTAAGATATTATTTTTATAATGTCTGACTAGATTTAGCTAGAGGAGGCTTAAGGATGTTTTAAGGAGTTGTGGTGCTAAATAGAAGATTCAAAACTTTTACCTTACTTCAAGAGACATTTAATGATGTCAATTATGTAATAATCTGAATGATATTTATTTTAAATTGAATGAATGAAATTTCTTCATTCTAGTATAGTTCTTGATGTTTTTAACTGCTATTTTACTTAACCATCAATATGATCCTGGGGAAAGATGCACCCTATGTTAATTGGTTGTTACCAACCTAACATGGGCCATCACAGACTATCACACGGGTCGATCAAGGTAACTCAACAAGGAGAGGATTGTCAGGTACCTACAAAGATCGAGTGATAAAAATGCAAATAACAGGGATAGGAAAATCTATAGGGGTTTATGAGAGAATCTTAGTATCTACCACGCCAGTGGCCTATATGAGGTGCAGCGATTATGCATAACAAAAATTAAACAAGCAAATCCTTATCTGTAATAACATTGGCAAATGTAAAGTAGACGGCACAATAATCAATGTATTGAAGTTTGCTTTTGCATTACTTAGATTCATGACCATTAAATTTAAAAAGTATAAAACAAAAATCAAGCATTCAACTCATAATATGATAAATTGAATTTACTTGGCCAGGATCTAGAATTAAGAGAGAATATCTTTCTTGTTGCCCTTTCACAGGCTTTTGTATTTGGATTCCGACAACAGTCCTTGAATGGCCATCATGCTGGAAATACAAAGGTCTGTGTAGTGGAAACAAAAAGTTAATTTGCAATTAGAAGAGCCATCCAACCTGATCAATATTTGCAATAGAATCAATTAGAATTTTAAATGAACTGGATCAACTCACGTTTTCTGACTTATTAGAACATCCTGAAGATCATCTAACCTGCAAGCTGCCTCATCAGTAAAATAATTCCAAATCCACTCCATGAGAATCTGATGGCCCCTGATATTCTCACCTTTATCAGAGTTATAATGACCTGATGCGCTGTTTTGCTTCTCACTTACGCAACCCTGCAAGAACTTGTCCATTGGCCCATAAACCTGTTTTTCAACCGTTTTGCATTTAGAATATTCAGGGTTTAAATATTGTCCTTGTTTCAAACTAACACATGATGTTGACGTTGATGATAATGGCAAACCATCAAAGTCCACAACCCTAGCCCTAAGTCCAAAGAAGCGGAAAAGTGCTGCGCATTCAGTGGTGCCAATCCATTTTTTTGAGCCATAGACTTTTTTGTTAAAAGAATGTGATCCAGGTTCATCAAATCCATTTTCCCAGGCAATCTCGAGCCACCTTTGAAGCGAAGGAATATCAGGAACAAATTCTGTACCACCAAACAAAGCATCCCTTGCTTCTTTAGTTTGCATCAATAAATGAGAGCTAAGCATTTGAATGTTTCTCCAGCCACAGCCCCAGCCAATATCTTCAAATTCAACACTTTGAAAATGATCAATATAACCTGATATCACAGATTTAAAGTTTTTATTTTCTAGTTCAAGGCATCTCCCCAATAAAGTCATGAGGCCACCTTCAATTTTGTGGAATGTGCTTTTAGTTTGCAAACTAATTAAATAAGATATACGTTCTTGAAAGAGACTTCCCATTTCATTACGATCAGCATTTGATGTCGATTTGGTAATTTCTGCACCCATCTCGGAGAAACCAATTGATGACTCAATACAAACTGGTACATCCTGCAAAAGAAGTGTCTTGGCTTTAATAATAAAGAGAAACTTAAAATGGGCAAGTCATTGTCAGACAAGTATACTAGTAAGATTATTCATGCATGTTTGGTTTAAAGTACTGTTAAAACGATTTTTACTTCGCCAATTTAATGCCAAGTACATGAGGACAAATCCATGACTCTAGTTTGCACTGCATTTAAGATGCACCAAAATTGTGCATTGTTTCTGTTTTCCACAATGAATTTCAGGGTGATTTTGATGCCCAAAATCTGTGTTTCCTTCAAAATTAATCAATGTCAAGAACAACTCTTTCTAGGAGATGTGCCCATTATGAATGAAAAAAAAGGAGACAGAACAGAAAATCTAAGGGATAAAATAACAAAAATAGCAATAGTAACTTAGTCTCGAAGAATAGAAACCCTTATATAAGTGATATCAATGAACCTACAAATTTATTTCTCTTTGCAACATTAACAAATGTGCATTATCGTGGTCTTCAAAATAGTAGTGGAAGAGATCTATTTTACACGATGATTCTGCAGTCAAAAAGCACTTAAAAGATAAAATGTATAATCTGTGTATCAAGTGACAGTGCTATCTAATTAATTTCTGTAAGCCAGATGTTTCACAATTATATCTCCTAAGAAATAGAAGCTTCCAAAGCTATGTCATAGACATGGGACATGGGACATGGGGCATGGGGCAAGTCTACACCCGGCCCGTGGTTAAATGCCAGGACTAAAGGTCAAAGCCCATTGTAAAAATCGAGCATGGCCTGGCGGCCCACATAAAAGCGTGGTCTGGTGGCGGTGCGTTGGATTAAAACCAGGCCATGGAACATTTTGCATAAAGCCTAGCCTGCGTAGTATATTTGGGCTCATTTTAGATTTGCGGTTTAGAGTGGGCCAGTGGAGTCTTAAAAGCTTGCGTTGGGCCAACGATTTTAAAAGCCTAAATTCAGCCTGTGAACGGGCTATAGTGTTATTTTCTATTTTTAATTATAATGTAAAATTAACTATATATTTTAATTTACTCAGCTGGTCCCGAGCCCAAGGCTGACTGGGTTCGGGCTATAGAATGTAACCCAGTTCCCGGCCTGTGCCTGAGGAAAGCATGGTAGGCCACTATATCAATCACCACCACTATTAACAAAAACCAATGGACAGCAATGCTGGTCCAAGAGATAACCCAAAGAAAGTGAATTGGGTGCTTAAAATTAATTCACAATGCTTGATATATAGACTTGAGCAAATTTCAAAGAAAATAATAAAGAGATATATAACCTTGAAAGAGAAAAATTATTGCCGATTATGCTTACATACTTTGAAAAAGAAAACCCAGCAAGCGCGGATTTATAGAAGAGTTTCGGCGTCAACTAAAACTCATTCACTTCTCAGGCTCCTCAAGATTTCTTTCTAATTTTCATTCAGAAATCATCATTTTCTTAACTCTATGCTTTATCATAAAGTTTGCTTAGCAAACATAATTTCAAGTCAAATTGAGGTCTATTATAAGAAAATCGAGTTACAAGCCATATTCTAAAATTAAAGATTCAAGCCAAGGGCGGATCACTAGGAAATTGATTCAAGTCAATTAAAAAAAATGAAAATATGTATTAATTTATTAGCATTTGAAAGTCTTCTGGGTGTCAAAACATCCAGCGTTCATACATTTCTCAATATTTAAATTTTCAAATTTTAAGCCACCTCTAATTGACTTCGAATTGGCACAAAATTGAATCATTTCAAGTCATCTCAATCTGAAATGATTTTGACTTCGAATCAAGATAAATTTGAAATTTTCATGAAGATAGTTAATTTTGTCATACATGAAGATAGTCATCACAATAGCCATGCATGCAGGTGCTGAATTACAAATTTATTACATTGATGAACCATGGTTCTTCTTCCTGGATCCTCCAAATTTCCTTTCTAAGTCATACAAATTTCATGAAGATCAAGAGCAAATTAAAGTATTTATTGAGATCCTATTACAGTTGAGATCTTGTCACAGGACCACCAAAATTGTTAATTAAAATCCATTATCTAACATATCACGCTCTGCTATTAAGAAAAGCCATGCACTAACTCTTTTTATTTATTTAACGGCTTATTTATTTTACCTCATTTAGCATCCTCGATTGTAAATATAAATATTTACCCAACCCATGTAATGGATGGAATAAGAAGAATTTACATAGCAGCTGCAACTCCCTTAGGACTCAAAGCAGTGGTTTTCTTTATTTCATCTATTATATTCACCACCAAAACTCTCTTCTTTCTCTTTAAGTCTATTCAAAAGCAGGATAACTATTTGTTATTTCTTTCTTGTTTCTTCTACAAAGCCCTCCATCTCTCTTAAAATATGTCTAAAGTGGTTTCAACATACACGAGCACGCATAAAGGAAGAGAAAAATTAAACCACCTTCTTAGTACTGGGCCAGAAAGAGATCCCAAATTTAATTCATGAGACAGAAGGATGTCATATAATGCCTTGGTTTTGGAACTCTATGATCTGAAATAAGTGACACATACAAGTTTTTTAATATCGTAAAAGACGCTTGCAAAGCAATAAGACAAACATACTCAAAAGCTGGAGGTTTTGTTGTATGAGATCAAAATCAAGATCACCACCGTTAATAAGCAAAGTAATCATACCAGCACAAAATATTTCAATTCACTACAAAGACTTTGGCAAGAATTAGATCACTATCAATGCATAAAGATAAAATGTGCTAAAGAGGAAACTATGCTCAAAAGAAGCACCGTCACACCAAATAAAAGTATTAACATTTTTATGGTAAATTCTAAGGTACAAGTAGTAATTAAGGAAGAGGTAAGAGCAGGCACACATACTAGAAAAAAACGAGAAGACTTCAATATAATTTAATATAAAAAAATTAAAATACTAAGAAGTATCTTTAAGGCACTCAGAGATACAACATCTTCAGCAGGTATTTGTAACTTAGTTATCTCAAGTATACCATTTAACTCTTATAATCTTAATATTTTAAATATAACTTACGATATTATATGAATAATTAATTCACGAGTCAGCAGCCACATAGCTCATTTATCATCCAAATTTATCTCTTATAATCCATGTCTTAGCAGCAAAAAAAGCCAATGCTGGTGATTCTATTACAATTGTTGCTAGTCATGAGATGTTATTATCAATAAATCCATTATCCTGAGAAATATGTTGTCTCAAAATATTTACAAGCAATATCTCCATTCAATAACTAACTAATCAAACTAAAATACAATGCTTTATCCACCGGGTAACTTTCAGCAACTTTAAAGATTCAGAATCTACTGTTGTTGTCGGGACCCAAGTCCAAGATAAAGAGAATTGTATTAGATAGTCCACAGCTAGGGTAAATTGTTGTCAAATCTTTTTATGACATGAATACTTTATGAATTTATGCTAAAACTAGAGCATACCTTAAAAGCAATGAGCTACATTGTTTAAATGTAGTGAAAAATGTGCAAGATCAACATATCAACGTCCAAGTATAATGGCAAATAAGTGAGCGTTCTAACTTTATGGATGATGTGGGTAAAGAAGCCAATTTATAATATTGAATAAAGAATAAGCGATTGAAATATTGCCATTGTCACTGAAAACTTTTATTGTTGGTAGGTTTATGATTAATATGAGAATAAATATTTATGTATTTAAGGAATATAATAGGTGAGTAGGAGTGAAAACAAAAGAATAATAATTTAGGTTCTAAACAGGTAAGAATTGTCATAGGAATGATATGAATTTTATTCAAGATAAGAATTAAAAAGATAATGTAGAAAAAAATTAAGAGGTTACAAGATAGGATTATATCTTTGAAGATTTTAATTGATAGAATATTTTTTATTAATAAGTATATATGTCTCTCACACAAAATTAGATATCAACATAAAAGAAAAATTTTAGCATGATTTGGAGTTAGTTCAAAATATATCTCAAGAAATGTTAGTTATAAATGAATATTTAAATGAACAATTTAGAAGAATGACTAAAAATTTTAATAGCATTCATGAAATTTTTATTTCTAGAGAAATTAATGAAGAACGAAGAATAATTTTAAGTCTGCTTCAACATGATTATATGATTGTTAATATTTTAGAAAAATGAGGTATATATTATAATTTAAAAAAATGGGATTTCAAAACTCAGACTGATTATTCTCTTTAAAAAGAGAGATCATTTATATTACAACAATTGTAAGATCATTCCAGATGCTTATTTAATGACTAACATCAACTTTTTGTATTAAATTTGAAAATAAGAAAAGTAATACTAAATATAAATTGTCCTAAAATTACATTATAATACTAAAAATGACAGCAAATATACTTTTGAGGAAAAAGCAGTTTTTATGTGGAATCTAATTACTAGGACTCCTCACAAGATAGCCAAAAGTTTATTTGGAAAATCAAAAGGGAGAACATTTAATAGCAAATATGCTTTGTGATAGAACTAAGAATTTTTGATAAACATTAAAAAAAATGATACGTTATAAATAATTATTTAAATGTAATGATGATGAGAATTATAAGAAATAGAAATTAACTTATCATAAATTCAAAATAACATCTTGCGATGCTAAGATTGCAAAATTCAATAATTAATATAATAAATTAAAAATAATTTAAAAAGAGACATATATATAAAGAAAATTTGTCAAAATGATCTGTTGGCTCATAAATTATTAATTTTAGTCCTTGATTCTTAAACAATTTTTTTGGTCCCCAAACTTTGAGTTCAATATTTTTTTTGGTCCTATGTGATGAGCCCCATATATACAAATACTTTATTAGTAAGAATGAGGGCTTTAGTAAGTTAAGTTGCTATTTTAGTGTGTTTCATGTAATAATACAGCTCAAATGATTAATCCAAACAAAAGAAAGCGTATTATGAATTTTTATGAAGAAAGAACGCTATGGCGTGCCGCAGCGCCTGAGATTGCAGGAATGCCGCCACAACGCGTCGTAGCATCAAGCCTGGAAATGAAGACGAACGTTGTTGCGCGCTACAACGCCAAAATGCCGAAAATGTCACGTCACATCGCACTATCGCGGAATTGATTACCAGAGTATTCATTAGAAGAACAAGCACCTCGATGTGCGATAGCGAAGAAAAGTTGCATGAATGACGCCTCAACGCGCTGCAACGGCAAAATAATCGCAACTATCACGCCATAGCACGCCGCGGCACGAACCTAGGAATGTTGAGTAACAGCAAATGAAGCGCCACAATGTGTCGAAGCGAAAGTCGAACATTGCGCATGCTGCAACGCCATAAGGAAATTTTCAAAAGGTGCAGGCGCATAAATCAGATCGAGGACATGACGCCATGGCGCCCGCTGACAAATTTGCACGGGAAGGGAATCCGAAGGGTTAAATTCAATTAAACCTTCCAGCTCTCAAGATTAAAATACAAGAAAAGAGAAAACCCTTCAGTTTTCAAGAGATAATAATGGAATATTCTAAGCATTTGCACTTAATAAATTCAACTTTCAAGAATTAATTAAAGTCAAAATTTAGAGAATTAATTAAGGTGCAAGGCTTAGAGCGAAGAGAAAACAAAGAGAATGCTGAAAATAGTTCATGTGTATCAT
The DNA here is from genome assembly GCA_016760335.1 of Gastrodia elata. Taxonomy (NCBI): domain Eukaryota; kingdom Viridiplantae; phylum Streptophyta; class Magnoliopsida; order Asparagales; family Orchidaceae; genus Gastrodia; species Gastrodia elata. The sequence goes on along the minus strand of CM028678.1, from coordinate 1,003,863 downwards.
TTTCTTACCTTTGCTATTGTTCATCTTATTTCTTGTAGAACGACATGTATGCCATGAGATATTCCTATATTTTTCTTGTTTTATTCCTTGTAATGGCAGCCTAAACCCCCCTTTTGGGAAAAGTTTGGCGAAAAGCATGTAAAACGTAATATATCTTGTGCATGTAAGAGAATTCAATCTTAATGAAACATTAAGAATTTGAGCTAATTGTCATTTACGTTCTATTTAGATTAGTTGATTATTTTAAATGATAATATTAATAAAAGTTGCATGAAAGCCTTATTGTGCTTATTGATCGTCTTTAATTAAAGCATATGCACCTTGAGCGTCTACGCCGCAAATGATGTGACGCAAATTCGCTAAGCGTGATTGTTCGTGAATAAACTATAAATCAAAACCTTGATCATCTGAGCTGATACAAACAATCTAATTAAATCGCTAAGCTACATAACTCAATCCATAACATAGAGATGGCATGTAAGGTAGTTGATGATGTGACATAAGTTCACGTCGGCCATAGCTTATCTTTATGTTAAGTTATGAATTAGATGCATATGAGCCGAGACCCATCTATTGATCCCCACTGCTCACTGTTGATTATGCGAGATAATAGAGCGCGATAAGCCGTGAGCGACGTGACATAAACTCACTGAGGTTCGCAAATCATTATCTTAGCTAAGTCAAAAGTAAAAGCGTGCAAGTATAGATGAAATCAAGATTTTGTGATCATAAGATAAAATATGAATTTTTTCACTTAGACGTAAGTATGATTTTCATTTATAAAAATGACACAAAGATATTTATGTGCTTAATTTGAACCCTTGGGTGTTCATGATAGCACTATATAGGGTTGAAATCAAATCAATGCTGAAATCATGATACGAGACTTCTTGACAATTGAAATCTTAAACATTGTGAGAGAAAAGTAAAGATAATATTAAGAGAAGAATTATATGCACAGATCTACAATAATTTGCATATTTAAAACCCAACTCTCCTCAATTTTATCCAATTGATCACAAAACCAAAAATTAGGATAACTTAGTATAATATAGGATAAAAACCCAATTTATCATTAGTTTAAACATTATTGAAAAGAATTATACTTTAGTAACACACTGTTCTCAGAGAATGATAAATCTCGGGATCTCACCATCTCTTATTACTTCAGATCACGTAAGCATGCGTACAAGCACAGACATCTAGTTTTAAGTCTATTACTATACTATTAATTTGGATAAAAGCCATTATGAAAGACAGATATGTTCTTTTAGGATTTAGCTAATAAAATTCATATAAGCATTTTTCTAATTTTAGTTGAAAGCACAAGGTTGGAGCATTTCAGGGAAAAAACAACACTCAACAATGCTGAAACTGTCGAAGCCGCCGAACTCGTCGAAAGCGAGATAGACGTCGGAAGCAGTATCGACAAAGGCTCAAACGATCAGACGAAGACATAAACTATCGACACAAAGAGGCACAAAGAAAGACAAGCTGTGTTGACGCTGTCGCCGCAGAGAGGATCATCGTCGACGTCGTCAGTGTAGGAGGCATACGAAAGCTCAGACAGTCCTCTCTGCGTCAACGACATCAACATCACTTGCCTTCCCTATGACTCTTTACGTCGATCATCTGCGTCGATTATGAGCCTTCGTCGACAACATCGTAGACGATTGTCGATTTTGAGCCTTTGTCGAAGACGTCGTAAACGCATGTAGATTCTGAGCCTTCATCGATTCTCTCTATCACCATTTCTAATCAAATATAGAATAAAGCTTAACTATTGTGAGTTGAACTTGATATTAAATACATAATAATATTAAATGAGCAATTTGCACAAATATATAAATTTTCTTATAAATCACCTACAATTATGATATTTATTTAAAAACTAATTCTATTTACCCTTCATATTAGCTAAATCATATAAAGGCATTTACTTTTCATATTTAACAATTTTCATCCAAATTAACGGTATTAGACAAAAATTATTTACAAGAGTCAAAAATAAAAAAATGAACTATTTGCAAGAGCCAAAGGACTATTTTGATAATTTTCTCTATATATAAACAAGCAATATTAACAGACAAAAGAGCAAAAAACTTAAATAAAATATACATAAAATAATTTAAAAAAATATTGAAGGATGTGAATATTTTATCTAAATAGATGGAATATTTAACTAATCTTTGTAATGACGATTATTTCAGTACAATAAATAGAAGCGAGCTTAGTATTTTAAAATTAATGTCAACTGAACTTTTATTCAACAGCTAGTAAACAAATATTTAGATTACTTTAAAAAGGATAACAAGTGGAAAATTATAAAATCAAAAGACATTCATGTTGATGTATGGTAACATTAGTGAGGAAGGAATTTTTCGGCTGCTAAATTATATAATACTATTTTAAAAATTACAAAAATAGTATATGAGTATTGTTGTACCTATTTACAAAATTTTGTACTTTAAAATCCTACTATCCATGTTTTAAATTTTACTTCTAGGAAATCCATATTATCATTTTTAAGATTTAACATCTAGTTTTAAAATATATTCAACTTTAATTTTATTTTTACTCTTTAATTTCAAATTTAAAGTCAATAATCAATATTGATCATCAAATAATCACCTATAATAATATTACAATCCTTGCAATATAAACAAATTCTTTTTTTTAATGTTTTAGAAATTCAATTTTTACAAGTGACATCATGTTTATCTCTTTTCTAAGAGTATTAACAATCATGAGAACATAAGCCAAACCATACCACTATAAACACTAATAAAATTTTCAATTATCTTTCAAATATATCATTTAAACCTCCTTCCATAAACAATATTTGTGAGTATTCCTTGAACCAACTCCTCCAAATTATGCCAAATTTCTTTTTGGTCATATCCAATCATGTTTGATGGGCATAAACAATTATAATGTTAAATGTTAATCAGTTAATTAAAATATTTAAAGATACAAATCTATTTCCAACCTTATAACTTCCATTACATTATCTTTTAAAGTTTTATTCAAAATGATACACCATTCTTAAGACAATTCTTAATTGTTTAAAGCCTAAATTATCAATGTATTTTATTTTCTCTCCCACCCACTTTATTGCTTAAGACGTAAATGCCTATCCTCCTATTAATCATAATATCTACCAACTCAAAAGCTCGCAAGTGAGTACACTATTCAAACTATCTATTCTTAATTTAGTATATCATGAAATAATTTCTTTACCCACATCGATGTAGCCGTCTTTACACTTTCCACTAAATTCAAATAATACAATGCATCCCTTCCAACAGACATTGTAGCTCTAGCATAATTTCTTAAGAGATTCATATAATAAGAAGATTTAATGATTTTTTTTTGTAGTCAACTACCTAACGCAACCCTTCTATCTTATTCGAAACTTGGGACCGGCAATGACAGTTATAAACAACCTATTACATGCCTAAATTTAACAAATTTGCATCTTTAATATTAAAATCAAGACCTTGAAAATTTTTTAAAATAAATCAATGGGAATACATGTATATGAGAACATAGAAAGATGTATAAATATGAAGACAACATGAGCATGAAATGGGAGGTCAATTTGCGGTCTCAAGAATTGGAGCAAGGGCACCTGAATTTCATGAAATACAAATATCATGATGAAAATGTTTCAATAATCCAAGGATACTTTAAAGGCCACCAATTACCGCAAATTTAATCTTATATCTACATCATAACATCCCATTTTACTGTTGAAAACCACCATAAGTCTTTTGGAACCAACTTCCTGATATTTGCCTTTCAAATGATGAATCTCCACTTGTGCCAACTTAGATAACACCCAACCTTATGCATTACCTTCATTTTACTTCCCAAAAGTCTTCCTATCCTTCGCCTATCATAAGAAAAATACACTAAGTCCTCCATACCTGCTTAGGCACCGCATAACTTTCCAGAATAGACCAAGCTACCGCAGATACAGTCATCTTTCACTACTCATACAGCATGTAATTTTATATAAACCCTTCCGCCCATGGGGAAGAATGATTTACATAGATCTATCCAATACATAGATGTTTCAAACTCACAAGACAAGGATTGCTTCTTAAATGTTGTTTATGAATATAAAAAGAGGGAGAAATAAGTTGTGAATGAGTTATACAAAATTAAATCAAAAAATTTGATAGCTTTATCTTTTCCCTGAGAACTTCTTTATTGGTGGAACATGTCAGCATCATTTATCTCGCTCAATGAGGCCACTATGTCATTTACCATCATCTTCTCTCCTCTTTTACTTCTTCAACTTTGATCTTCTCATAATCTTCTCATAATTTTCATATTTTTTTTTCAATTTCCTATGGGTTTGTGTAAGATTTTTAAATAATTTATAAAAAACTTTATTTTGTACAGAAAAAGCTATATAAATAATTATCATATATTAGAAATTGTTGAAGGAATCAACAATGTTACTATAAAAACAATATTAATATGTTCATAATTCAATATTTAGGATAATCAAAATTATTATTATAGAAAGATAACTTAGTAATTACCAAACTTATTATTTTCATTTCAGTATTCAGAATTCACAAGTCTTTGAACAAAGTCAAATTCAATTTTTGACCTGATCATCATGCACATGAAACAAGGTTTTAGAGTGATGCCTTAACTCACCTATTCAATTTGAGTAAAAACCTGATAAATTTCAAGATGACTATTTAACAAGACTTTTGTAGTGTTCCCTGACACTAGTTAGCTCAGGCGTCTGATCAACCATAATCAGTGTCACCTTTTTATAAAATGGATAAAGTACTATTTTCCTGGGCCTAATTCAGGAATGTTAAGGAACTGCCTATCAAAACCCATCCTAAACAAGACTTTTTTCACCAACAAGAGCTTCATAAAATAGCTTCAAAAAACCATTTGACACCCGTAAAAAGTTTAAAACCCCAAAAATTCATTGCAAGTGAAGAGATTTAAAATCTGAGATGAGCATTCTGATTCCATCCAACAATTTCATTAAACTGATAAAATAATAGTTTCCATATATAAATAAATATATATATATATACTAAAATGCAAAAAATAATATCATCTTTAGGACTAGAGATGCATAGTTTACCACAAAATGCATAAGAATTTACATAAATGCGTGCAACCTAAAAAGGAAACTCCATAAAATGTATGCCTACCATCAATATTGAGGTTGGAAATTCAAGTGAAATTTGTTTTGCTAATTTCGTGTCCTTTTCAAAATCATCTTCTAGAAAATGGCTGTTGGCATGCCTGCACAATACCATGAGAAAATAGTTATTTACATAGAAAAGTACACCAACCACATAATTACTGCTTAAATTAAAAATGCATGAAACGACAGTGTTTATGAAATTGCTAGTGTAAAACAATAACGCATACCATTCAAGCTCAGCAGGAAGAATATTTCTCTGGCAGAAAGGACAAACTGATAACATCATCAATCTCCAGTCTCCTAGATAAGCATACCACACAGTTAAAGAACAAAAATTAATGATCAGAACAATAACCAAAGAACTCACCAAAAAAACTGAGGAACAAAAACCATACCAAAGTTTCGCAATGATAGTCCGAAAACATGGAGGGAAGTTTAAACTTGAGCAATTCATTAGAATATTGGATGTATTACAGATTATGTCAATATTGAGACTACAATGCTGAACATTAGTGGAAATCCACTATGCACCATTAACCAAGAGGTTGTTTGGTTTCCTAGTTTAAACCTAGTAAACTAAGGCTAAGCCTGCTAATCTTGTTAAGTTATTTGGTTACTAAAATAGATAAGTGAAGTTTAAACTAAGAAAATATTTGTGGTTCATATGTCAGTTTAAGCTTGATGTGACTAATTTATTTAAATTTAGTTACAATAATAATAAAAAATAATATCAATATGATATAAATAGTTAATTAACTAATGTAATTAATTAGTTTCTAGTATTGTAATTTGATTAATTAAACAAAAGTATGATAATATTATAATATTGAATTATGAACATAATAATTAAGTAATTAATGTATTTAATAAACTAATAATATTCAATAATTAATTAACTATTAAGTAATGCTAATTATTAAATATTTAATTGTTATAATAATTGTATATTAATCACTGTTGATAATTAATAGATTAAATCATCATATTCATGATTAATTAATAAAATAATAGTACTTGTAGTTTTAAGAAATTGTAGTTATTAAGTAATTTATCAATACCACTATTTAATTGATTATTTATAACACCTGTAATATATTATAATATTGAATTATGAACATATTAATATTGTTTAATTTTACAAGTAACCTCCTACCACTTGACACAGCCTGTTCATAGGCAATCAAAGAGGCAAGAAGCTGATCAATAAAATATGTTTTGAAATCTTTCGCCTCCACTATAGTTTGGACTTTTGCATCCCAAAGAACAAAAACTTATCAAAACATCTTACTAGTTTCTCCTTATTATCGTACTCTTTGATAAATATATGAAGACTTGTTAAGATTTTTAGTTGATATGTGCTTTCTACTGATTTTATATGGAAGCATTCATTTGTACAAGAATGATGAACATTCATCATATCTTCAATCCTGTTATGATAAATGTATCCCAAATTTCTTTACAAGTTATACATAAAGAGACACATAATTTCTTGCTTTAAAACAAGAGAAAAATAATTAAATATTTTTGCACTTAAATGTGCTTCCTTCAATTGTTCATCAACCCAATTTGTACAGGGTAAGATCAGTATTTATAGATTTTTTTGTTAAAATCCACAATTAAAAATTGACTAATTACAAAAAATTTATCAATCACATCTATAAAAATCGAAACCAATTCTATAAGAAATTGGTAAGCTGGCATAAGAAACGCTCCATAGCATTGACATTACCTCCAACGGATTGTGTCATATCAATGAATGTCAACTAAAAGAGCATTGGTTCATTGCATGATAGACACATACTCTGATACTCAAGCCAATCCCAGTCAATAGTTATTGTTTTCATTCATGTAAACAATTGATTTCAATTACAATTTATTTTATTAAATGAAAAAGGTCCTTCCTATGAGCTATTGTGCTAAAAAATGGGGACTCAGCAAAGATACAAAGCTATACGATATATTGGTCACTTCAATCACTTATTGAAACATATAAAGAAAAACTATTGTTTATTGGGATAACCTATTTCTATTTGATTCAATGTTTTGTATATGGAATGATTTTTTAAATAAAAAAACTTCTTTCATCGATTATTTCATAAATCATAGTTCATTGTGCTATTTGCCCGAGCCCAAAACCATGCCACTGGCCTCATCACCAAGAAGCAACCCCACCGCCTGATGCTCGCATCACGACCTCATTGTTAATGCTAAATAAGCTCTCGAATCTAGATGTTGCTCGAGTTTAGGGATAATTACATGTTACTGCTTCTAAGTAAACATATTGAACCAAACGCCCTCAGTATCCGAATGTTAATGTTCGTGAATCAAACAGTCCCCTAATAAACCTAAACCAGATATCTGACACGATTAGAAAGACTGATGATAATAGCGGACACTCAAAGCAAAGCGGGTGAATTCTTGAAAACAAACAAAGATGAATTTCAGTTTCGATTCACATCGAGTTAATATTACACAAGTATCATTTATTTTAAAAATCGTATCAACGAGCGACAAGTGGAGACAAATTCGATAGCAGTTCTAAGTAAGGTTTCGCCTGAAAATACAATACCGAACAATCAATATGTGGCGTTGAACATCTATCGGTGTTGAAGGAGCAGAACTGTTGAAAGAACACTTTCCAGTTCGAATCAGACAATAGACGACCGACCGCTTACAAGCGCGGTATTTAAGGGCAGTACGGAATTAAAATAATAATTTATTTTTAGTTAAAATTAATTAAGTAAAATATAATTAATAGTACTGATAAATACTATTTAAATATCATCGTAACATCTAAAAAAAATTCATTCAATAAAATTTAAAAATTATTTCATAACTATTTATTTTTGAAAACCATTATTTATCCGCTATATAATATTCAGAAAAACTCATCCAATGAAATTTGTATATAAATTTTAAAAATAATATTTATATTATTTTATAATAAAAAAATAAATACTAATGAAATGATTTTTAAATCTATTAAATTTGTTTTCTTATGTGCCACGTTAGCGAGTCTAAATATTAATTTTTCATTTGAGAAATGTTATTTATACCCGCTAATATGACACCCACAAAAATATATCCAATTAAATTTAGATATATTTCAATACAAACTTTAAAAATAATATTTATATTATTTTATTATAAAAAAATAAATACTAATAAAATAATTTTTAAATTTTATTGGATGTGTTTTCTTAAGTGTCATATCAGTGGGTCTAAATAGCATTAAAGAAATGCTATTTAAACCCGCTGACGTGATATCAAAAAAACTCATCCAATGATATTTGGATATTATTTCAATATAAATTCTAAAAATAATATTTATATTATTTTATAGTAAAAAAAATACTAGCTAGATGATTTTCAAATCTCATTAGGTGTCTTTTTCTTATGTGCCACATCAGCGGGTCTAAATAGCATTTCTTCATTTGAGAAATGCTATTTAAATCCGCTTACGTGATACTCAAAAAAATTATATCCAATGAGATTTATATATAATTTCAATACAAACTTTAAAAATAATTTTATATTATTTTATTGTAAAAAAATAAATTATAATGAAATGATTTTTAAATCTCATTAAATAATTTTTTTTAGGTGTCACGTCAGCGGGTCTAAATAGTATTTCTCATTTGAAAATGATAAATGTTATTTATACCCACTAACATGACACCTAAAAAAACTCATCAAATAAGATTTGGATATTATTTCAATACAAATATTAAAAAAAATATTTATAATATTTTATTATAAAAAATAAAGAGAAATACTTTAAACCCGCTAATGTTGCACCTAAGAAAACTTATCTAATGAGATTTAAAAATCATTTTATTAGTATTTATTTTTTACAATAAAATAATATAAATATTATTTTTAAAATTTATATTGAAATAATATATAAATCTCATTTGATAAATTTTTTGGGTGTCACGTCAGTTGGTCTAAATAGTATTTATCAAATGTAGAAATGCTAGTTAGATACGTTGATGCCGCCTAAGAAAATTCATCCAATAGAATTTATAAAGAAAAATGATATTTAGATCTGCTAATGTGATATCCAAAAAACTTATCTAATAAGATTTGAATATTATTTCAATATAAATTTTAAAAATAATATTTATATTATTTTATTATAAGAAAATAAATACTAATGAAATAATTATTAAATCTTATTAGAAGAATTTTCTTAGATGTCATATTAATGAGTATAAATAGTATTTTTATTTAGAAATTATTTCATCAATATTTATTTTTTATAATAAAATATTATAAATATTATTTTTAAAATTTATATTAAAATGATATAAAAATGTGATAAATTTTTCTAATTAACAGATAAAGCCAGTTTAAATATAATGTGAATAAAAAAAAGTTCGATACTATTTGTCGTAAGGGGAAGGCATATATATATAGAATCAAATATCTTTTATAATTAATTATCCCCTTCAACCAAATTTCGTTTCAATAAAACCCTAAGAAAATTAGTTAGCTCAACTGCCTGATCCAATGGCGGGCATCCGGTGCTGCTGCAGCGGGCGGGGGGCGGTGCTCCTGATGCTGGCTAGCGCGATCCCTCTGGGGCTGCTGATCGCCTTCCTGGAGCGCGCCTCGGAGGGATCTGTGGAGTACCGCAGCGGCGGCTGGCTGAGGGAGTCCGTCGAGTGGGACCCTCTCCGCCACAGATTCCTCGTCTCCACCTTCTTCAACGGATCCATCGCCGAGATCCCCCTCCCCGCCGCCGCCGACGTCTCCCTCCGCCCCCTCCTGCTCCGCGAGCGCGTCCTCATCGCCGATCCTGACGTCGCTGGAAATGCCTCCCTCGGAATTGCAATCGACGCCGAGCGCGATCGCCTCCTAGTCGTCTACGCCGACGTCTTCGGACTGCGCTACGCCGCCCTCGGAGCTTACAGCCTCGATTCCGGCCAACGGCTATTCCTCGCCCCGCTCCCCCGCCCAGGTCAATATTTCTTAAATCTTATTCTTAAGAAATTTAGTGTTATTTCTGTATGACTAAAATACTTAGTAAAAACTAATATTAAATGCAATTAGAACTCACTAAAATTATGTATCTAAATTATGAGCCTATATTGAAACTTTCTTATATCTCTGTTGCGGTGGCACATCATGAAGGCAATGAGCCTTCATTGGCGGATGACGTGGCGGTGGACGGCGGCGGCAATGCATATGTCACTGATGCCAGAGCGAACAAGATATGGAAAGTCGGAGTGAACGGCGAGCTTCTGTCCATCATAAGGAGCGACGTCTTCTTCCAGAAGGGAGGGTGGCGCAGAAACTTCATCGGGCTGAACGGCATCGCCTACCACCCCAACGGCTACCTCCTAGTCGTCCACACCGCCGCCGGCCGCCTCTTCAAAGTCGACGTAGCGACGGAGGAGGCGCGTGTCGTGAAACTAGCTGGATCCCTCCTGCTGGGGGACGGCGTGGAGCTGATCTCGCCAACGGAGCTGGTCGTCGCGGGAACGCCATCCGCCAGGCTTGTCGAGAGCTACGACGACTGGAGGACAGCGACCGTCACGGCGAGGTACGTGGGACCTCTGCATCGCGTCGCCACTTCGGCGACGGCGAGGGGAGGGAAGGTTTACGTCGGGCATCTGCTAGGGCTCGGCTTCTTCGCGGGGAGGACTCATGTCATTGCTGAGGCGGTTTTCACTCCTGTATCTGCTTGAGGCTTCTTCGTCACCGATTTCACTCTTGTTGTCTGAACTATGAGGAAAGACTTGGTTGCATGCATGTGTGTTCATTTCCCTTGTATATTGTTATGCTTCTATTACTAATGATTATTATGCGGTCGATATGAATTTAACCATTTATTTTGTAAGTGTAAATTCAATGATATGTTTAAAAAGTGGTTATTTCTTAGATAAAAAATAAGTAGAAAAGTATGATTTTTCATTTTAATCAGCCAAATCTCAATTATTTTGAGTTAATTAATAAGTTTATATATATTTAGAGAAATGATATTTAGCACTCAAATTTTTTATTTAATATATATATATATATATATATATCAAATTTTATTCTTTTGGTGCTATTTAATAAGAAATAGTGTATATTGATTGATTATTTTTTATTTTAATTATTATTTTATTTATGAATTTTATAATATCAATAATTATCCATTTTATATGAGTTAATAAAATTTTGATAATTATTCGTGAATAATGACTGTAATAATGGAGAAACTAAAGCTTTGCCTAATTTCACAAAATAGAAGTTTAAACCTCTTTGTTACCGTACGAATTCAGCCACATTACCTTTTAAGAGAACATTGTTCTCACAAGCCAGTAATTGTACTTAGACCTCTGTTTCGACCAAAGCCAACTTTAGGGACATGCACAACTAGCGAAAGGATTGGATTGGACTACAGTAACTTGGATCTCCTTCACCTTGTAAACTTGAGAGCACTAATTTAGGTATTCCATTTTTTTCTCTTTCCTATTATATTTAATTAAGGAGTTTAATCATGATAATTAGATAGTTAGTTGCTAACACACTATATAATTAAACCATAATTATTACTGTGATTTTTTGATCAAGTTTCTTAAAAATCCTAAGCAGATTTTCTTTTAATTAATTTAGCCTAGTTTAGCCATGTTTAAATTTACTAACTGAACTTAACTAATGGATTAATCCTTACTAATATTGATAATTAGTATGTATGTAAATATCTAAGATTGAAATTATTTGCTTTATTAACAATACATAAAGTTTAACTCTGAATAATTAACTAATAGCATGCTACTCATTCTTATTCATCTTAGTTAATTATGTGATTACGAAGTTTAAATATTATTAACTTTAATGTTAAGACCAATCTCATAAACCTCTTAAAATGGAAATCTTACCATATAATTCATCATGTCATCATTTTAATTTTGAACTTGCTTAATCACTTAATCACTTAATCAAGAATTATATTATTTATTAAACATAAGGTTTAGCATGATGTTTTGTATTAATATAGACTAATCTAGTCCTAGATTTTGGTTAACCATCCATTTCTTACTTAATGCTTAATGTGTTTGGTATAATCTTAATTACTCTTTATGAATTTGTTTAGTGGTATTGACAAAGAATTTATATTATTTTATTGTAAGAAAATAAATACTAATGAAATAATTTTCAAATACTATTGAATGATATTTATAAATAGCATTTCTTCATTTGTTTATGGATTCTGCAAACAAAAAATATATAATTTTAATATAAATTATATTCATAAAATATAAAAATAATTCTCTCACAAAATAAGAATATAAATTTTAAATATAAATCCTCCAAAGGCAAATATTTTTTTATTATGTATGTGCCTCCAGACAAACTAAATAATAACTTTTTAGTGTGAAGCTCAAAAAAATATATTTTTAAATCTAAATTATATTAATCAATACCATTTTGAAATTAAAGTTAAAGCCAAATAATTTTTTTTCTAAGAAAAATATATGATTTGAGCAAACAATATTATTCACAATTCAGTATGGCTTGACCTCGAGTTGAGTTCGAGTCGAGTCAACCCATACTCAAACTCGACTCAAAAAGTTCAAGTCATTTTAAGTCATTTTAAATAGAGTTCAAATCAAGACGTATAACTCAAACTCGATTAAAAATTTTTTGAGTCAAGTCGAGTCAAAATATCTCAATTTCAAATAGAATTGAGTTCAAATTTCAAAATTAGGGTCAACTTATCAACCATACAACTCACTAATACTTTTTAAATCCTCATTAGTATTTTTAGAAAAATTAAGCACACATTTTTAATATGTGAAATGAGGATGTCATAATGTTATTATAGATTGTAGTAAGTTGTGCTAATAATGCTAAATTTTATTAAAGAGAACTCTTATAATGCTAAACATATTTTTAAAGAATATTTAAAGTTGATTCAGCTCTATTAAATATGAAATAATCAATATAATATATGTTAAATGGTGATGTTGCAAAGTATATTATCACCATTAATAATTTTACCATTCAATTATATTTTATTGTTAAATTATTAACAGGTAATGTATAAAGATTAACAAATAATACATATTTTATTTATTAGCAATTTTTTATATTAATAATATATTTCATAACTAGTAATAATAGTAATTTATTATAATTTGTTGAATATATATTAATTCACATAGGTCGTTTCCATCTGATATGACTCATGATTTTGATGTTTATCTTAGGTTTAAACTATACATATATATATATATATATATATATATATATATATATATATATATATATATATATTAAAATTATTAAAATAAAATTTTTAAAATTTGTTTAAATGGCTTAGATTGCTTATAGGACAAACAATCCTAAAATGAAGTTAATTTCATGATCCAACTATTATTTTTTAATATAACCTTTTATAAATTGGTTAAAATTTTAAATATTAAAATAAAATCATAAAAAATATAACCAAATCCCAAAATCACAAAAAATAATAACTTATATTTAAGTACAAAATATTGTTAACATGACATAATAAGAATAACAAGAACAAATCTTTTTCAATTAATCCATAATCCTAGTCTCTTGACAATGTTCAGACTCTGCGCCTACAGACGGATGCAGTGCAGTTGCTGCACACAGCTGCATGCAACTGCTCTGCTTTTCGTCTGCAATTGAAGAAAATACTGCATAAAATCACAAAAAAAAATGACAAAGTAGAACCTTGTCGAAGCATGCCTGAAGCATATATATGCTCTCACAGCTTCACCAGCTACTCAGAGGATGTTGTGTGTGGGCACACTTAGATAAAACTTTGTGTTCTTGAAATCATCCATAAGGGGATTATACCCATCCTTAGTGCGCGTCTTGGACGGCAAACCGAATTGCTCGAAGAAAGCAGCAGTATCGAGCTTTATATAGATCATCAGCAGAAACTCAGTAGATTTTAAGATAGAAAACGAGAAAGAAGCATGATTATGTGCTAGTTTTGTATGATTCAGGTGTTAGATATGTAAATACTTGAGTTTTGTGTGTTGTGTAAGAAAAAAAAAAAGCATAAGAAAAGTAACATAAATTATACTTTAAAATGCCTATTTATTGATCATACTTATCACCATTATTAGCTTTAATTTAAATGTGCATGCATATCAATATCAGTTTCAATACTAGTCTCGGGTTTTAGTTTGGTTGCATTATGATTGGTATGGTGCTTTATTTGCAAATAGTAAAAGTTTGGGTGTTGGAAATATTAATATCATAAATATTTGGGGGGATTCTATAATTTTTTTTAGTTTTTGCAGATCGAAGACCGATGATATATATAGAAACAAAACTATTAGTATTGAAGCAAAAGACTTACTGTGATGCTTCTTCTCAACTTTATAGGCTTAATAGATGAACGGGGGATCTTTGCCACGCTTTTCTCCCATCCAGAACAGTGGTGATCTATTCTCTCCAGAAGCCAAAAATCTGTTGGGAAGAATATATCAGAATCACCCTGCATGAAATTAAAGACCATTTTCAATGTCATCATAAAATTATAGATAATTAAAGTGCATAATCAAGCCAAATATATGAGTAATTTAAATTAATTTTATTTATCAAAATAATTTAGAATTCATTCACAGTATTAATAGCATGATGGCATATTGTTATGAGTTTTATCAGCAAATTTTAGCAGCACAATGGAGTTCCAATTTTCATAGACAAAAGTCAGTAAATTTGTGAACGATGTTACGATGTTATAGCTTAGTAAGTTGAGCTCTAAGATTTGAATACTTGGCAGGTCAAGAGTTCAAATTCTGCCGGCCACTTTTTTTTTTTTACAAGTCTCAACTTCTTTAAAAAAAAAAGTCAGTAAATCCAGAAAAAGATTTAATGGAGAGGTACTAAACTTTGGCCTGATGGACTGAAGATTGAGGCCTTCATCTATTGCTTTTAACAGAATTTCCACGAAGAAAATTTTGCAGATTCCAATTAAATATAGAAGAGAGAAATGAGATGTTTTGGCTAGGGCTGAGGGTAAGGCATTAAATTTCATCCATGGAATGTGAGCAAACCATCTGCCATTCAATTGAGCCAACCAAATGACATTTTATAAAGCGCCGTACAATTTGGTGTCTCATTGTAATAATCCAGCTCGACAAGTTATAGGCTCTAAAACTCTCGACAATGTACATCCATCTCTGCTTGGAGATCAGTCTGAAGAGTTGTCAAAGAAGAATGAATGGCCGAGAGCTGATCCAAAATGCTAGAACTGTAAGGATGCCCCCTAACTCAAGAATATATGTTGGTGGCTGAAGCAAAGTATGCATAGCATTTGGAAGTGGACGGCAGCATCTCTCCCAGTAAAAAAGCCTGGAGGCATGGCTTGGACACAACATTAGACTAGAGCTGAAGGTAGCTTCAATGACATCACCATTGCAGAAGAATCAAAACTATGTTGAAGAGCTAGGAGGTGGCTGGGAATCCTTAGGAGCATGACATCACTTGAAGGTGTGCCAAGTAAATAGTTCCAAGCTGTAACAACCTAAGTTTATTAATCATTATTTATATCATTTATAATATTATTATAATTATGAAACCATTTTAATATATATTTCTAACTTGGCGCAGAGACGCGAGTTGGTTTGCCCTCAGAAGCACCTGCATGGAAAATAAGATCAAGTCAATCTAGCGGATAAAATCAAATTAGCCATCTGGCTCAATTATTCAAAAGAATGGCGAAATGAAGAGTGATGTGATTAATATAATCCAAACTGGTTGGATGAAATGGAGTGCTTCTAGAGTGTGTTGTGCGATCTGAAAATCTCAAAAATTAAGAGAAAATCGTTCAAACAGCTATACGACCAGCTATGCTATGTGGGGCTGAATGTTGGCCAAAAAGAAAAAACTTACCAATAGAATGAGTGTTTCGAAGATGAGAATGCTTAGGTTGATGAGTGGGTACTCTCGTAAGATAGAATGAGGAAAGTGTTTATCCGTAGCAAAAGGCTGGAGTGGGTCCAATAGTGGATAAAATTAGAGAATGTCTCCTTTGATGATTTGAACATATTAAGCATATATTTGAGTTTATGAATTTCTCACATATTAAAAGAGAAAAAGGAAGACCCAAAAATACAATGGATGAAACTGTTGGAAAAGATCTTCTCTATTTAGAGCTTAGGGAAGGGCTTCTATTTAATCGTACACAATTAAAATAAAGAATTAATGCACCAACCCAACCTAATGGGATTAAGGCTTAGCGTTGTTGCTGTTGTAAGGTGAAAAAAAGGCTGGGAATGATAATAAAACAACTTTACTTGTACTAAAATCATGGTTTTAAAGAACAAGTTATAATACCAATAATATACTAAATAGGGGAAATGTTGAACCTCATAATAGAAATATACTGATAATTTAAGTGCATGAGAGATGAGAACACTAAGGTGATTAAATATATAAAAAGAGGATATGTTGAGAACAAGTGCATTCATAGAAAAGTTAGAGAAATTAAAATTAAAAATATGTTTGAAGAAGCCAGTCTTATATGATTTGGGCATATTAAACATAGACAATTATATATTTATGTGAAGAAGGACAAGTTAATAGATTTTTCCTATGCTAAAAAAAGAAGAGGTAAACAATAAAGACTGCAAGAAACAATAAAAAAATGATTTTATATAATTAGAGCTTAGGGATGAACTATTATTAACAAAGCACAGTGGCTAAGAAAAACAGAAACATGTAACCCTATTTAGTGAGATTAAGGTTGGTTTATTAAATAAGGCTTAGAAATATATCTTTTCAAGCTATTGTTAAAATAAGAGCCAACCTTTGCATCCAGATAGCTTATATGATCAACTGTGATCCCGTCTTTCTGAAAAAAAAAATTTAAGGTATGAGCTTCAGAATACTTTTCTACAAATATACAAATCAAAAAGCAGCAAAGTGAGTCTATGCGAGTTAAAAAAGAAACTTAAAAGCATATCCCTGCATAGAAACAATGTGTTAGCATATTTCCAAACAATTGACAAACTAACCACCAGAACGGTTAGTTAAGTTGGAAAAGTAAAACGGTATTTTCAGGAAATCTGGACAAACAATTCCCATAATTAAAAAGAGATTGCAAAATAGTTAAAAAAAAAAAAAAAAAAAACAGCACAAGAAATGGATTAAAATAAAACAAACAACAAAATGAAGGCGCTCCATAGTTCAATGACATCGCTTAGATCTAAAAACTTCCTGAGTAATAAAGTATAAAACCCAATCAGTATAAAACCTTCTAATATATGAGATTGTATTGTAACCAAAAAAGACATGTTGCAACATCCTTTTCTGGACATCCAGATTTGATACACTTGGAATTGTTGTCGTTGAATATTCCCGTGCCATCATGGAGTACAAACTCTTGGGCTGTCCATTTGAAGTCACCACACCGATTTTGGATGTTTTGTGGTCATGATAAAGATAAAATCCCCTCTCATTTAAATAAAAAAAGCATTATAAGTATTATAAAGTCAACATCCATTTAACCATGTCATAAAAATGAGCCAAATAATAAAAAGAGAGAATTACTGGCAGGCAACTATAATGTTGAGTACTTGCATTCTCAAAACCAATCATGATAAACTAGTATACCAATATAAAATTTTATCCAATATGGGTGTGTGCTTTTAATAAAAAAATATGTAGCTCTTGAATGGTAAGGTTGAACCAAATAAACTTGAATTTAATCAAATCCAATTTAACGTTTTTTTATTCACCTAAATCCATATTCTCAACCTAAATGAACAAAGCCCATAG
Source organism: Gastrodia elata (assembly GCA_016760335.1). Lineage (NCBI taxonomy): Eukaryota > Viridiplantae > Streptophyta > Magnoliopsida > Asparagales > Orchidaceae > Gastrodia > Gastrodia elata. Next base: position 985,916 of record CM028678.1, on the reverse strand, counting down.
CCAATTCAACACGATTAAACAGCCCAACTTATTTTGTCTAACACAATTGAATTCTAACTCACCCCAAACCTAAGGCCTGCATATAAATACTAAAACAAAACCTAAAACCAAAGCTTCCACTCATTTCTATCAACAACAATCCCTATTTTTCTGATACACCTCAATGTCTACTTCCATTTTTTCATAAGCTTCAGATTTTTGATTGCCCTGAAAATTGCAACAATCTTGACCTTTTGAGTTAGGCTAGAAGAGTAGAGGGGAAATATCATCGACCTCAGATTGCCCTGAGTTTTAACCTGACTTTCCCCCGATGAGTGGTTCAAGATTAGTTCGATCTGAGGTCGATGATTTCCTATAGGCACAAGTCCCTAGAATTAATTACCCATCATAGTCATTTATGAGAAAACTTTAGATTAAGGAATATTATAATCTTTTAATCAGTAGTAAAATAAGGGTAACTGGAAATAGACCAAATCAATATCATATGGTTCTGTCATCCTATATCGACTTGCAATCCACTATGCCAACATAGAAGGGAATGTTACCCGTAACATCTAGATATTCTGATTAGCAACTATGGGTTACGTCATCTTAAAAATCTCAAGCAAACTGAGTGGCATTCGTTGAGAGTTCAAATACATGTTTTTATATTTTAAATTTGGAGTTTACATCCGTTAAAATACCCTTGTTTGATTTAGGATGGAGCTTATATCTGTTTAGAATGCCCATGATTTGTTTGGGAAATGGCTTATCTATGTTGGAATACTTAAATTTGCATTTGTGATGGGGCATACATCTACTTAAAATGTTTAGGTTTGATTTAAGATGGAGTTAAAATCTGTTAAAATGCCTAAATTTGAATTTGGGAGAAGGCTTACATATATTTAAAATGCTTGAGTTTGATTAAGGATGAGGCTTACACCTATTTAGAATGCCTGATACAGTGAGTCAAATGACCTTTATCTTTTAGACAAAGTAGCCTAATATGATTTTTATTTTATATCTTGATGATCTTCATTAGTTAAATGTCAACTTTAGTTAATGTTAGATCATTTGGGTATCGGAGGATTTTGATTTGATTTGATTCAGCTAGGACATGTTAGAACTACTAGGAATAGAAAAGCACAACTCAGTTAAGACCATTTAAATCAACTAGGATTTGTCATGGGTTTCTTTCGTGCTACCTTTATTGTGTACTTAACATGCATGCTTTTTCATACACACCTTTTTACTGTCCCCAGCACTTGTGCATTTCATATTCTTTCATATGTGATTATTGATCAATTTTGCCTTTTATGTGCAGGTAGCACGTAAGAGGCAGTAAGAACTTTGAGTGATGGAGTCTGAGATATTTATTTGTATATGTAACAATATTGTGAACATCCCTTTTTTATTTTTTATTTGTTTGGCGGTGTTATTTATGATCATTGCTCCATCCTAATACAACGATCATTTGAATATCTCCTTATGAAGTTTCACTTAAATATTAATCCTCAAATTAATTAGCAATGCGTTATTATTAATTAATCAATAATATAACAATTAATTATTTCTTGAATTAATTTTACTTAACATTATTAATTAACCCATGATTAATTAATTTAATCATTGATCATAAATTAATTAATGATAAAATTAATAACATTAATTAATTAATTAATTTTTATTTAATTTATAATTTATTAAATTAATTAAATGAGATATTTCACGTGGGATTCTAGCAATATAACAAAATGTTTTTGGGTAATGGGAATTTTGGCAAAATTTTAGCAACATAGCACTCCAAAATATGTAAAAAATAGCCCATGGACTCGAATCTAAGATCAACGGAAAGAGTTTATAGTCAACTCAGCCGGATCTAGATCAACGAAACACAGGTCTTCATAATCTTCTTCACCTGACTAGATTTAAGATCAATGGAATACAAAGTCTTCTCATGTACCTGTACCTACACATGTATCATATTTTAAGATCTGTACTTATACCTGCACCTGTACTTGCACATGTGCATGTTCCTAAAACCTTCTCTCTCTTTTTTTATCTAAGATCTGCGCTCGATTCCAGTTCACGTTTTTGCATCATGGTGTTACTAGATTGTGTGTTTGCTTCACAATGCAAAACAAGAGGGAGTTCAACCGTTATTTTTAGAAAAAAGAAGACTACAATATTATTGCATTGGATCCCATCATAACTCCGTAGTTAAAACGTGCTTGAGCGAGAACAATACTAGGATTGGTGACCCCCAAAGAAGTCCTCGTGTTGTACCTATTTAATCCTTTTACAAATAGCCATCTTCGCCTTGTGGGACCAAGTCCGGGTGCTGTTGTTGTTGGGGAGGCTGCAATTAGCGTTGCTTATATGGTTTCAAGGAAGTTCTTGAGTGGTTACCAGTGCGATTGAGGTCGTGGGATGTTACTAAAAAAACTGCATGCAGCAGTTGTTCCCATTCATGGCAGTTTTGAGCGATTTTACGCAATCACTCAACATTCACAAAAGGCAGAGGTAAAGATGTCGTTGAGGCTAAAGGCGGAGGAATTGTCAATGGAAGGTAAAGGAGGAAGGCTTTGTGTGTGAGGCTTGAGGTAGTTTTTGAGCAGTTTTAAGAAATCATGAGTCATCCACAAATGGTTGTCTACAACGAATGCGAGAGCGGAAGCAGGGGAGAGGCGCTATAGCACGTGCGAGTGATGTGCCTAGAAAACAGAGGTGATGGTTTGCATGTGGCAATGGCAAGTGCAAACAGCGCATAAGAGATTGAGATATCATTGATAGATGAAGATGCGGGAGGCGTAGGCGTCGATGGTCAAATGCAAGTGATGACGTGTCTTCTCCTTTGTCCTCATTCGTCTCTTCTTCTTCGTTTCTCTTCTTTCTTTTCGATCGTTTCTCCTTCAACTTTTTTATTCAAACAAATTGCACCTCAAAGAATATAATGTGCTAATGCAACACAATATATTTGTTATTATATTTATCTTTGAGCTTAATCTATAAGGCTTGCTTTGTGCATGCACTTTATGCTAATTTCCCATCTTTGCTTTTCAAGTTAGCAAGATAATTTTAGCCGATTAGGCTATAAATTTAAGTTATTAACTCAGCTTTTTAAGCTTGTTGAGTTAATTTTAAATTTTCAAGTTCTGTCTTTTAGACATGTTGTGCATACTTATATCTTATCCACTCTACTCTAAAGTTTGACGAGTAAACGAACACTGCTTGATTTTTTAGGTTTGTGAGATGACGCTAGCTCGACCTTTATGCATACTGCACAAACATGAAGTACTTCATCAAGTTTAGTCATTTAGACTTAAACTCAATGTGATTCTAGCTCAATCATTTAGGCTTAGAGTTAATTCTAGAAATTTAGCCTTTTAAGGCTTGAGATTCTTGCCTACTCAGTCTATAAACATTAACACATTGTGATTCTCTGTTAAGTTCAGTGTTTAAACTTACTGAGCTTGTAGATTATGTTGGTTTTTAGTCAATTAGACTTAGTGAACTCAGTCCTTTTAAGGTTTTGGAGTTCAAATACATGATGCCATTTGTAATACAAAGACCATGGGATTGTTCTATATTATGATGGGCATAAGTTGCCATCTGTAATACAATGGATATAACATTGTCACTTTTAATTAAAAGATATACAATTTCCCTTTGTATCATAAGGGATATGGCATTGTCTCCTTTATTAAAAGGTATATAACATTCCCACTTGTATTACAAGGGTTATGATATTAATATTTTAGCATTATCTCACTCTTCATTTTAGGCCTTTAGAAAGGTAGAATTAAAAGATAGAACTAGATTTAATCACATCATTCGAATAGTGCAAGACTAAATATATTTTGTTTTAGAGATCAAATTTACAAGTTCTTTTCCTATTTTGGTTTATACATAACTCAAATGACAGTAAATGTTAATTAAGCATAATATTTATTTAAGTATTGACCATTTATGAGAGGCACAAGTAAATCGTCAGCATTGATAAGCTAGTATGCCTCTCCTTCATGTCTTTTCGATAATGAGTCCTTCCCAATTTAGTACAAATTAACCTCCAATTCATCGTCAATCGATTATAGGCCGTCGTTGGATTGGGATTAGGACTAAATCACCTTTTTTAAAGCTTCGGGGGTGAACCATGAGATCATGTGCTTTGATCATCCTTGTCCTATAATTTTCAAGACTTTCTTGAGCATGAAGTATTCTCTTCTAATGCCTCAAGTTCTTCAAGACGAATGCATGCATTGTACTGAATGGCAATACAAATTGATGGAGTTCCACTTCGAGGGGCAGTATCACTACTGTCCCAAATACCATCAATTATGGGGTGGCTTGGATTGTTGTTTTATAAGTAGTCCGTCGATACGCCCATAAGACTTATGTCAAATTTTATGCCATTCTCTTTTATTTTAGCAAGGGCTTTCTTTAACAGCTTCACTGATATTTTGTTGATGGCTTATGCGAGTTCATTAGCTTTTGGATAATAAATTGAAGAATATATCCATGCATTTTGTAGTAACTAACAAAACAGTCAATATTCACATTATTGAATGTAATACCATTATCAGATTAAATGTAACAAGGGATTCCGAATCTTAATACGACGTGATCCAGAAAGAGCTTTATCACATTATCCATTTTGAATTCTCTCAATGAGATAGCCTCTGTCAATTTGAAAAAATAATCAATAGTGATAAGAATAAATAAGTGACTAAAAAATGGAGAGTCTATTGGGTCGATCATATCTGTTCCCTAACTTTCAAAGGGCCATGATGCTACTATATGATGTAGTGAATTTGGAGGTCTATGAAAGACTCTCCATGAATTTGACAATAATGGCATTTCTTTAAGTGTTCAATACAATCTTTCATCATGCTTAGCCAATAATATCCCATTTGTTTAATCTCCATTTTCATTTTGGTTCAGATTGTGCTCTACATAACCCTTAATGTATTCTACCATAGCAATTTTGGCTTCGTCTGAACCAAGACATCACAATTACATTTGATCAAAAGATCTTCGATATAATGTATCGTTCATGAAAGCTATTGTTGTATCCTTTGTGATATATGTGAAGCCTTAGATTTGCCTTTAGGCAACCTCCCTTCTTTAAAGTAAGTAATAAAAGGCTCCCTTAAATCATTTTCTTTGTTCACTATTTAAACTTCTTGAGTTTCTTCCTGAGATTCTTTGTCAAGAGTTCCCAAAACAACTGGAATCAAAATCTAATGATTTTGAATAGTTATTGAGATTTGACTTTCTCGAGGATAAGTCATTTATGTAGCTAGCTTGGCTAATGCATTGAACTTACCATTCTTCCCACGTGTAACTCTTATTAGAGTTATCTCTAAAGTTTTCTTTCGCAGTTTCACAAAATGCATGTGATATAGAAATAGCTCTTATTAATTTTGAACTTCCCTGCCACCTACTTTAGAATCAATTGAGAATCACCATATATGTGGAGTTTCTTTATCTCCATGTTGATTGCAAGCTTGAGACCTACTCTTAGAGCATCAACACTCTATCTCATTATTTGTTCGGGGCTCCGATAAACAATATAAATATCGGAGTTTTCCACCTTAAGGTTTTACAAAGATGCCTATCCAGCCTATATAGCTGATATAGGTCAAATGTCGACATTATCTTCATTGATACAACTCCATCAAAATAAAGTTCCTATTATGTTGGATCTTTTTTATATCCTTCCAGGTTAAGGATTTGTTTATCTAGAAATTCATAAGTTAACGGGAAGTCTGTTAGTAATAAGTGAGTAGCAAAAAAGCTGCTAGCATATATCAAATTGAAATAACAATACGACCCATTTAGTAAGGTGTCCTGTCAACACGAGTTTTATCATAAAAAATTTTAAGAGATCAATATTTGATATTAATGTTATCTTATGAGCCAGCATCAAATGGTGAAGCTTCTACATTGCAAAAATTAGAATCCAGTATTGCTTCTCAATCGGAGAGCATTTATCTTCCACACCGACCAGTTGTTTATAAAGCATTTTCTTTCCACATTATTTTGTGCTGAGTATTACCCTCATTGACTCATCCAATGTAGCTGTATAAAAGATCAAGGGTTTCCCAAGGATTGGTGCCGCTAATGTTGGTGGGTGCAACAAATATTGGTTTATACACTCAAATGCCTTCTAAACGTATCATCCCATATGAATGGGGCATTCTTCTTCAGTAATTTGGAGAAGAGTTGGCATCTCTCTAAAATTCTAGAGATAAACCTTCATATATTCTGTAAACATAACTGTTTCAATATTTTAGGCAGCGACGTTTCCATTCTAGAAAGAAATTCACAAATATTAAATGCCTTAACAGCATAAGCATGACGTCCTTGAAGCAATACCATGCTATAGCTTAAATTGAATATGGGATCCTTCATATAAAATGTGAATCAACTAATTATACATTTAAATTTGCATTAGTAAACCCCTAGGCATCTTTATGATAAAATAGTTCTATGATGCATTGTTATGTAAGAGTATAGGATACCACTTTTTGATGTGTGCTTTTATCCATTTATTTGATTTGTGCCACTATTTTAGATGCTCTATAATCATTTACTCATTTTTTGTATGAGTGCATAATATGCCAACAGCCCTTATGCAGAACAACAAAAATGTTGCCCACACCCCTAAGAATAAATTTTAATCTAATAAGTTTTGCAGATGTTGCACCGTGGAGAACAAATTGTAATTTGTTGGGCCAAAAAAAAGCCTAAGTATGGATATTAATGGCTTTTGCATATTTTGTATGCCATGAATACATTTTCTTCTTGATGTCAAATTTATAAGTAACATAAAATGCACGCTTAGGATTGCAACGTGTTCTATTCATACAATTACAATGTATCACTAAATCCACTATAATGAAATGATCATATTGAATGAAAACTAGTCCCAGGAAATCAAGTAGTATTAAGATGAGCCAGTATAATGTGAACGCTAGTATTAGAAGGGTATACCATGAAATGGCACTTTATATTTTTAATTATTAATTGCATTAATTTTATTTTCTATATGGCATGTCTTTGTGTATATGAATGACAACATACATATTAGGCTCTTTAGATCTATTTTTTTTTTACCCTAATAGTATTTGAACCCAAAAAAATCAATTTATACAAAAATAATTACTCTTTTCAAATATAATAAAAATATATAAACGACTTCTTATCATTATTATTGTGTAATAAAAAGCTCACAATACACAACTTAAGTCTAAGCTCTGCATACAAAAGCTCAACTTTCAAAAGAATATTAAAATATATATTATTACATAATGTCATACTTACATGTGTGGACATCCTTGACTTAATGACAGGCATATAAGACCAATCTTCCTAAATACAAATAATTGCCAACCCTGTTTTGCATATAAGATTCAACCTCATGAAATCAAAAATTCAATTAGATCGTTACCTTGCATTCTCCTTCTAAATAGAAATTATAAATCTAAAAAGTTTGAATCTTTAAGCTTATGTATGATTACCTTATCTTTAACCAAAGCATCAGCTCGTCTCGATCGATACATGAAATCCTAATCTTTACCCCAAACCTCCATTAGATTTAAGAGAAAATACTCATATATACAGAATATCAGGCACGTATCTTTCCCTTCTAGACATTATTATGTTCTCATCATGAACATTTTTCATAGAAATTTGGCACTTGTGATGCAGAATCATAAGACCAAAACTTTTAAATTTAAATTAAAATGAACAGCTCATATACGATAGAAGCAACATTTTTATATTTATATTTTATTCTTCCCATTGACTCCTATTCAACCTATCGGGCTATCCATTTTCAATCCCAAAATTATTCATATTCTTAAAGTCCTCTATAATATCTCATATAGCATGCCTTAAATTTAATTGAGAGTTTTCTTAGGCATTTTCTCAACAAATAATTATAAAGACAATTTTTTATGCCAAAGTTAAATCATCTATATACAATATTAAATATGGTGGATAAAGGCTACTTTGGATCACATCCATTATCCTTCAAACATATAAAAGAGGTTAAGTTTATCATTCAAGATTTGATCATAGTTTTATAAAAGTCATCTTAAATGGTTTGAACAAAAACATAAAATTTCATATTACAATATTAAAGTTAGGTTGTAAGTTCTGAGCATATTTAAGTTACAGCTAAAAGTTAAGAAATGACAAACAAGGATTGTCATAAGAATAAAGTATAGACTGAAACTTCACAAGAAACCTCGCCAGATAATAGAAGAAACCAACTAATGGGGTGTAATCTACCTTGGTAGAAACAAGTGGGGCCCGATCGCCCATAATCCTTACATCTGGAAGATAGCTAAAATCAGACGCAACAAGGGACATCTTTGGCAAAGCTTGATGTAGAACTTCAAGGAGTTGCTGCATGTTCAAGTTCAAATTCAAGCTCAAAAAAGGTAAACATTATAATGAGTAACTTATAATGATGATAACTAAAATTCCCTAACCAGGCAACCAGTTGGTAACCAAACTTTATGAGGCTTTGGAAATGCCTTCGTCCAAATTTTTCTTGCTGCAGAAAGAAATCCGCTTGTCTGTGTAGTATTGTCCTTGTCCATGCCAACAATCTTGACACATTGAGCAATCAGCGTATCTTGCAATGGCTTATAGATCTCGGAGACTTGTAAGCTACCTTAAAAAGGCACAAATGAGTGAAACATCATGATTGATTGGTTCAAATTAAAATTAGCAATGAATTGAAGTTGTTATTTCTATTATTTAAATACATACGAGGAACAATGTTGGCTTGCAAAGCATAAGCATATTGATAAAACAAGTGTTGAGAGGATGAGGCTAAAGTAGAAAAGTATATGCAAAAAAATATGATGAGAAATTATTCATTAGTAAAAATTAGCAAGATTGGAGTAGCTTCAATTGAGGATAAACTTAGAGAAAGTCATCTTACATGATTTAAACAAACCATTAGACACCATGATTAAGAAATTTGGATTATTGATTTTGCCCACATTAAAAGAGAGAAAGACCAAAAAAATATGGCAAGAAACTATAAGTAAAAATCTCAACTAATAACATTGGAAAATGTTCTTATTTGATCGTACACAATGAAACAAAAAATTCATGTAGCCGATTCCACTTAGTGGGGCAAAGATTTTGTTAACAACAGTTGGGTTGACTTAAAAATCACTGCATTATAAGCTCTACTTTGTACAAGTCTTCTTGTAGAGCTTCTAATAATAAATTATGCAGCAAAACGACATGTTTTCGAGACTACTATTATACAACCCTATATGTCAACTTTTTTAACAAATAGCTGAGGCAGCACAAAGACATATTAAAACCTAGTATTATAAGAAAGCCCTATGTTTCAACTTCAAAAGCATTACAAAAAATAAAGACTGCCATCACCTATAGTGCACAGGATCAAGTAGTGCACATCACCAACAAGGGATCCGTTAAGTTTTCACAAATACAATTGTTTGCATATATGAACATGTTACATTATTCCAATTCCATACAAGAATATTTCCATAATTCCACTTTGTTTATCAACTTGTCCTAAATATTAATATTCTTATATTAGTACTTTATAAAAATATCACTGTCCATTTAGGTACTATCCATGAATATGTGTTTTCCATAAACAGTATCCTCCATATATATTTTTGCATAAAGCTTCTATATATATTTTGAGAACCATGTAATCAAGACGAGTGAAAGTTTAAAATGTCTTGTTCAATTTTTCAAAATAGAGGTGAACTAAGTGCGATGTAAATAATGGGAATCCAACCTGGTTAAATGCAATGAAGAAGCACTTTGGGAGTGTCGTTTGATTGAAATTTTCAAGCATATTTAAAGAAAAATTTTATAATCTAGCTATACGACCATCTATACTATACAGGGTTGAATCTTAGATAACACGGAAGAAACTTATTGATTAAATAAGTTTTATAGAGATGATGATGCTAAGGTGGATGAGTTGGCCTACTTGAAAAGATAGAGTAAAAAATGAGTTCATTCGTAGCAAAGTTGGAGTGATTCCAATAGTTAATAAGATTAATGAACATTATCTTAGATAATGTGAGCATATTAAGTAGAGAACGTTTGATGCCCCTGTTAGAAAAATTAAGTACATGATAATTGCCCATGTTAAAAGAGGAAGAGGAAAACCTAAAAAGGCAAGGGAAGAAATAATTAAAAAGGAACATTTTTATATGGCACATAGGGATGGGCTTCCATTTGATCATGCACTATTAATACAAAGGTTCATATAGCATGCCTTACGTAAGGCTTGATGTTGTTGTAATAGTTGTTGCTTCCACATATATTCCAAGGCTATAAGAGATAAGCAATCAATGGGGAGTGCTCCTTAATCAGCTGACCTTAGCAAGAAGACCCAGTCAACCCAAGCATAAAACTTTCGGCCCTAGCACATTTCAAGAACCGGCTAAAAAGGAGCCCTCTACACTAGTAAATCATAAACTCCTAGTAATTGTCAAAAAAATAAGTAAACAAAGTGAGATTAAGGATGTATCCTAAAAAAATTAGAAGAGAAAATCTCAAATCTAGTTAAGTTAGGTTTGAATGTTTAAATAAAATGCTCAAGGAATTACTTGAGGTTCTTGAGAAGCATGTGCACCACTCTTCTAGCCCCCACAGCACCCCCACCCCCTTCTCAAGTGTTTCTTCTTTTTCCTTTATTCCTATGTTACACCCCCAAACCTACAATACTCTTCTTCCCTTTTACCAAGTATATTTCCTCCCCTTCTATGGATGATGTCTAAACCATCCAAAAATCTGTCTTCCAGTAGAAAAGGGTCTTCTTCTAGAATAGCTCCAAACCAGTCTCAGCAGCAGCTTCCTCCAGCAGCTATGAATTCTTCAAACAATAGTTCGTTCCCACCCTCCAAAGACTTACTTCAAACAGCAAGTCCACATTCACTTCAGATTACCAAGATGGGAGCAAAGACAACCACAGAAAGGATAGCCATTTTTAAAATTTATTTTTAATCATATATAACAAAATACACAAAAAGACTTTCAAAAAAGAAAAACGCCATTAAGCTATAAAAATGCATTTCATATATATAATTTTAAAGACAAAGGTACATACACTGCACATTGAAATATGTATATTTACGAAATGAACATCCGCCCGAGAAAAATGAATCAATAACCTGTGCATTTACGAGTTGCAATCAAACATTTGTATTTTTTACAAAAGCAAAAATAAGGGTTAAGGATTTTTCAAATTCTTCAAAATGAGGTGGTTTTATTGAAACAAGAAGACAATAAAATTGCAATCTCGCAAATACACAAGATTCAAGTGCTATGTAGATAATCTACCTTTCATTTAAAGCCCAGACACGGTTTTAAAACAGAGTCTGGCAGTTCCCAAGCTCCTGCCCAAGCCCTCAAGTAAAGAACCCAATTTAAAAACAGAAAAAAAAAGTGTACATTTTATTATCAGCACAAAAAATATAGCTTTGCACAAATTAAACACATATCGAAATACTTAATACCTAAAATACAATTTTTGTTGACATACTTTTAATGCAGCTATTTTATAATCTACTCACTTAAAAAAAAAAAAAAAAAAAAAAAAAAAGTTGAGTTTTTTAAATTAAACTGATAATTAAAATTATTAATAATAGCAAAATAAAACAATTGAATGTAAGCCAATTAAAACATAAATTTAAACATTAAAACAAATGAAACAGCTTTATTATTTAAATATTTTATATAATAAACTCTGCAAATATGAATTTTTCAATACAAATATCTATATTACAAAAATGCTATGAAAATTTCAAATGATAGGATATTTAATTTATCAATTGAATCAGTATCCGCATACCACCATTATATACGAGTCTAAGTGTGTGTGTATATATATATATATATATATATATATATTGGCTTCAAAGACATTTATTGAGAACACATAAATTTTAGTTTGCCGTCAAAAGCACACAATAGCTCAATTAAAAATTCATATTCTTATTCTTGATTATCTTTAGTCCCTCAAAAGAAGCACTCCGCAACATAGTTCATGTGCACCTGCATGCAATTAACCTACCCGGCTTGCATCATAAAGTAGAGTTCCAAACCGTCACATGCAATATTCTTTATATTTAATCTTTTGATGTTTTTAGACATTTTGAATTTGTTGCATCAATATGCAACTTTCTAATACAGTAGCATTTATTGCTTGTGAAAAATAGGGCTCATTACAAATAGCATTTAAAAAAGCTGGTATCAGATGATATCAATATAAAGTGTGATTTTATATGAATATGTTCAATAAGAAAATATAAAAAAAATAGTAGAAGATGCAGAGTCTCAAAATACATTATTTATATTAAATTTACTATTTATCAAATTTGGAGTGCATATAATTAAACAAATATGAAAGGAATGAATAAAAAAGCAAGAATAGTTTTTATTTTAAAATAAAATAAAAATAACTAGCCTTATGTTTGAACTTATGTGTAAACTTCTTTTACAACAGTTCTTCATTCCCCGTACAAGCATAATATGGTATTATATATATTAGCAGAAATATAGTATATTTTCTTTTGATCTCTTTAAATTTATCTTAACTAGAATAAGAGCACTTACCAGTTTAGTGGCTTTGATGCCGACATCAAAAAACTCCGAGTTCAGCTACAAAGCCATGCCTTAACTCTTCCTTACCTTTCCTCCTTTTGGCTCTCACATACAAGTTCTGTCTAAATAAAAATGCAGAGGGCCTCATAAAAAATTTTATATATATATATATATACATATATATATACAGATCTTTACACATTCAATAATTTATATTTCAATATAGGAGTCACTCCAAAAAATATCATATTTACCCTCATTGATTGTAAATAAATCAATTAACCAAGATTATAACTAACTAAAATTAATCAATAATTACTGCTGTGTGTCTCATGTTTTCATATTGATTCCATGATTATAAAATAAGCAATAAATTGGGAAATATATTCTATCAATTTAACTTGGCAAGAAGTCTTAATTGGCACAAGCATAAAGTATCCAGTTGATCCTAACTCATCTCAAGAAGCAGATGGTCTGAAAGAAGTTCTCTCTTCAGCTAGTCATGAACTCCTAGTGAATATTAAAGGACACCATATAGAGATATAAAGGGCATAGCGTTTGACCCTTATAAAAAATACATTTTTGTTAATGTTGCATGTTCCCTTGGGAGTATGGTTATTAGGAAAGACCTAAACCATGTGTCAACTTGGGAAAATTTAGTTAAATTTTAAGAAAATTATTTGAGGCTCTTGAGATACTTATATTACGCTCTTCTATCTTCTTTCTCTCCCCCCTCAATTGTTCTTTTTCTTAATTTGTTTCGATGTTATCTCCTCCCAACTCTACATTACTCTTCTTCCCATTTTTCCTAAAATACTTCCTCCTTCCCCTTCACTATACCATCTGTCTCAAATAAACAGAGAATTTCTATTCCAGTCACAGGGATTTTCTTTCAGCGCAGCTACAAATGACTCAGTATTATAAGCATCTTCTTTCTTCCAGCATCTAAGAACACTCCCAGCAACAGCTCCTTTCTAACCCTCTGATGCATGTTTCTTGCAGCCAGAGACCTTCATACAACAAACAGTAACCTTCATCCTCGTTGTCCAGAACCTCACCAGCACTCACCGACCCTCAAAAACCCTCAACGGCCATCACTGCCCTCCTTAGCACTCCTAAAGTTCACATATGTGAACCTTAGTCAAATGCTTGTCTGCCCTCATTGAACTTTAACCAGCACTTCTTGTCCCTGGCGACCCCCAATTGTCATCTTTGACCCTCTCCTAGCCCTCCCTCACTAACAAAAAATACCTAAACCTAACCGGCGGAGGCATGTTGGTAGGCTCTCGCCATCCTTCGCTAGCCGTTCTTGTCAAGATGGATTATTTCTTACCCAAACAAACATCAAAAAATAAATACAATGTAAAAGTTTCAATCTTCCAAAAATTAGTTCACTATTTATTTTACATGAAAAACTTTGCATTGTATTAATTTTATTTCAATATTCCTTTTACCTCAAACAAAACAACCACTCTATCATATTAACGTAACTTTTGCCATTGTTATACATGCATACACCCTAGATTAATTACCACTACTTTTATCTTCAATAGGTATTTTTTTCAAAATGCTATAATACAAATCCTGTTACATTTTATTCTCCAGAACTCATGACCATCCAAGAATGAATCAATGAAAAGACTCACCTTTTACTAAAATGATTGACCAATAAATAAAGTACAAAGTTACAAATTCTTTCAGAGGCAAGAGATAAAAAGTATAAGAACATTCATTAGTAATTCTTATACCCTATTTGGATACATATGACTCGAGTATTTAGAGTTTCACGAAAGGACAAAAGATAATAAAACTATTATTATATTCTAGCAGTCTCCATGATACACATTAGTTCATTTGGTGAGTTTTGATCAAGCGACTAAAATGATTCCACATTGGACAAGCCCTGGTCACCAAGTTCAGGCCATTGCATGAAGAACTAATGTGATTCACCTATTTTAGGGTCAGTGTTTTCGTCTAACTTTGAATTGTCGGCATCTTACCAAAGTTTCAAGACACCAGCGTGGTTGTTTTCATGTTTAAGTATCAGCAACCTCCACACAAATTCTCGGCAACCCGGCGACTTCTTCCCATCACAAGCCAGGACATCACAGCAACCCCGCTATTTCTTTTCTTTGATTACCGAGACATCCTCTCAGCAGCCAAGCTGGTCTGAGATAATTTAATCAATAACAAATACATTGGACTAATCCCCTGATTACTCCCTTTCAGTCTTATTCAAATTAGCATTCTCAGCTCCACCACTCAACTGATTATCTTCTGGGCTAATGAGAGAGAGCATTTAAAGCACAAGTCCATATTAAACATCACATATTACAATGATAATTCCAGTTGTATGTCATGAATTAATCATATGATTTACAAAAAAACTTTGAGCACAAGTTTATAAAAAATGTCACAATACAATAATTAACTGCAGTAGCAACTCATGAATAGTCTATAAAAATTTAATTAATTCAAATTATCATACCTGTCTTGTGCTTTCTCAATCCATGCCTCCATCCATGGAGAAATTTGATCCGCAGAATATACAAGGTCATGTGGAAGATTATCAAGGACCTTAACCATTAAATATCAGTAAATTCAAAAAAGATTAAAAAAGGATAAGCAGACATTTGTTTTAAATACCAATAAGAAAATTGCTGCTTCTATAAGAGCTCACTATGCTAGTCATGACTTTGAAAAAACCAAGATTCATGTTATGCCATATAGAGGGATTCATTTAGCGTGTTACACAGGCCTCCTCAATTGATATTAACAAGTAAGAAAATTGTCTAAACACAATGAAAATTTGCTCCAAATAGAGAATAATATCCTTTCTAATGTTTACTTCTCATGCTTTTTGATCTTCCTCTTTTAATATGAGCAAAATTCATAAACTCAATTTTTTTAATAGGGGCATTGAATCTTTTACAATTATGTCCGAACCACTAATGTAATGTTCACTAATCTTATCCACAATTGGGGCTACCCAAACCTTGCTACTGACAAACTCATTTCTCATTCTATTCTTACAAGTAGACCCACTCATCTGCCTAAGCATCCTCATCCCTGTAACACTTAATTTATCGATAATTTTCTTCTTTATTGGCCAAAATTTGGCCCCATACTCTTTTCCAACTGTACAAAAAATGCAAATAACTTGAACTCTCTCTATAAAAATTAAAAAAACACTTTACAAAAGGCTTTACAACAAAAAATATAAAAAGGCTTTGCAAGAAAATATATAGAAAAACAAAATGATTGGAATAGTTTATACAATTCCAATTACCAAGACTACCTTTACGTTTCAGGCTACTCCAGCTTAAACTAGCTAATGTCCTGAATAGCTTAAGCTAGCTCAGCCCCAAACACAAACGAACAGTTTATCATTTTTAATAGCTTATCATATCTTGACTTAGCTTAGCTTAGCAAGCTTAAAGCCTAAAATAAACAGGCCAGCTCATTATATCATTGAAAAAATGTAAAACCTTGCCAAATATGATTGACAATGACCTTTCTACAAAATGAAATATAGGGCAACGTATTAGAGTATATAATTGCTTATGGAAAATAATGGGAAAAGGGTTGTCATGAAATTTATTTGATGTCAACATTTAAATCCAACCAATAAAAATAGGAGCACAGTCAGCAAAATAAAAACCCTATGGCATGTTACTCTGGCTGGTCAGAAAATCAAGTCTTTCGAGAAAAAAAATTGAAACAAATTTTCCTTACAATAAATGGATATTTTCATACTAAAAAGCTAAATAATCAATATTTGCATATTTGACACCTAAACTTCAACATTTAAAAAACTAAACATAAATCTCTATCATTACAACAAAACTACCATCCCAATTTCCACCCTCCAATCGTTACAAGATAATGAGATTCCTAAGATTATTTAGTAGTCTAGTGAATATTAAAATTTGCAATTTTGCTAAAGAGTATTTAAGATTTAGCCCCTCCAATTAAACCATAAAATAATGCTTAAGATTGTACAAATAGTTCGAATGCCCCTTTCACAAAATTTCAATAAGGGGTAAAACATTTTATTTTTAATGGCTCCTACAAATGGTTACAAGGAAACAAAAATCAAAAATTTCAGCATTTTGTGCACATATTACATTACAAAAATACCAAAAAGTTAAAATTATAAGAATGAACAAAAATAAGGGACAACATAAGTTTTTTCTAATAGTTCAAAATAAAAAATAATAAACGAACAAAGATAAGGCTTTACTTGATAAAATATTTTATTTGCTATTTGTCAATCATATTAATCTCAACCTAACAAAACATATTTTATGACAATAAGGAAAAATCTCAGGTTACCGATGGAGGTGGAACTATGACTTATTTGGCTCCACTTGACTGAACCAGTGCCAATAGATGTTTTGAGCTGGCTCAATCAGCATAAGGACAACACAAAGTGTATGTCATGAGCCAATCAACCAAAGCCCGAGCCAGTCCTAAATGGAGCCGTCAAAAAGAGACCAAACCAGCTCAACATAAGTCAATCATCTCTCCATCAAGATTGTCACCTTTATCTAATACCCACTAGGGGAAAATTAGTTTCCATTAAAATACACTTGTGCCAAAACACCACTCGTTTATTATAATCTTTCCTTAAGGTTGTAACTAATGGTGAAGTGTAGAAATCTTCATTAGTACGATTGGTATAATCCTTTGAAACGGGAACAGGTACTAATGTAACGACCCAAAGTCGTTATTTTACAAATTAGGTCAGAATCCGGCCTTAGGAATCAGGATCCCGAGGAATTTCAATTTAGGGCAAACAAGTTTACCAATAGATAGAAATAATTCAAAGATCAAAAAGCCCTAATTCAGGAAAAAATTCGAAAAACGGAAGCTCCCGTTCTATCTTCGAAATTTCTAAATTCTGAAAATCAAAAACATTGAAATACGTGTCCGAATTCATCGTTTTCAGTGTCGACGTGTTAAGTATATTATTTAAAGGCTGCTCGAGAAGTTTCATCAAATTTCTAAGCGCCGAATTTATCGTGGCTAATTTCTGAAATTTTAAACCTCGAAAATTATTATAAAATAAAATATTACTCAGAATCGAAAATTTTCGGCGCGAGGGTGTTCGTCATGTCAGAACACACCTCGGTGCCAAGTTTCGTTGCATTTGGACGCAGAACGACGGAAAAATGCGAAAATTTTAACTTTAAGTAATTTTATTTAATTTTCCTTTATTTTCCTTCCCTGCTTCCCCCCGATCGCACCCTCCCAGTTGCGCATGTCGCGCCTTTTCTGGCGCAGAAGCTTCCGCGCCAGAGAGCTTCCTGCGCCGTTTGGCGCAGGAACGGTCGGCCAAATTGGCCGACCAGCTCCCTCTCCTCCTCTATATAAACCCCCCAACCCCCTCCTCCTCCCTTCACAGCAGCCCCTATCTTCTCCCTCACAGCAACCCATTCTCCCCTCCCTACCAGCCACCCTCACAGCAGCTTCCAGCCTCTCCTCAGCCCTGCCAGCCCACGGCAGCCCCCTCCAGGAAGCCTCCCAGACAGCAGCAGCCTCCGACAGCAAGCCTTACTCCTTCTCAGCCAGCCAGCCCCCTCTCCGGCAGCCTCCAGCAGCACGGCAGTCCCCACAGCGGCTCCAGCAACCTCCGACAACCCTCTGCCAGCCCCCGGCCATCCTTCGGCCAACCCGTTCCAGCTTCTTTTCGTGTGCCGATCCTAATTCTAAAGTAAGAAGAGGAAATTTAAAGAACACATTCGTTTTCTCTTAATCTGGTTACTCTCTATATAACTATCGAGTTTATGTCTAATCATGCACAATAGAATTATTCTCATTATTAATAATGAGAATGATTCAAATTGTTAAATGACTACTATTCTCCCTTTTTGGTCAAGTCAGTCAATTATTCTGACTTTTTCGTCGTACATTAGTATGATAATCATGAAGACACTTTAACAACTGCTTTAATAGCAGCTTAATTCAATTGAACTTCAAAAGTAGAAGAAGAAGAACAAAATAAAAGAATAAATTAAACTTCTAAATCATTAAAAAGCTAACTTAAAAATATCGGGGACTTAATGCAGATTGAGCGAACTGTCACTCATTCGAGCTATTGAACCGCTAAACTTAAAGACTAAAGGTACCTGGTACATGACATGTATTACATTTTGCATTTTTATTACTGCTTTGCTTCGCTTAAATTGCTTCGATCCAAATTTCGTTTTGAAGCTTGGTTGGTTGTTCGATACCAATGTGGTAACATTCGTGGGTTACTTGAAAAATGACATCAATAATATTAATGCTTGGTTGGTTGTTAGAGACCAACATCATTTTCCTTCGTGGCCAGTTACTGGAAAGAAGACATCAGTAACGGCATTCGTGGCTAGTTACTGGAAAGAAGATATCGGTAACAGCATTCGTGGCTAATTACCGAAAAAATGACATCGGTAATAGCATTCGTGGGTTGTTACTGGAAAGAAGACATCAGTAACAATATTCGTGGCGGGGTACTGGAAAGAAGACATCAGTAACCTGCATTTTTGCGCTAATATCTTTTGCAGGAAATTAATTATTTCATTTGCGCTTTTACCTTAATATTTTTCCTGCATCTATTTTGCAAATCGCATCTCTGCTATTATAAAATGTAATACTGCATTGATTACTGTGGCACTTAAAGTACTCTCTAATTACTGGAATTCTAATTCCAGTATTGTTTGTTGTACAATACCAGGTCAGGTACTTCTGGAAGAGCTTAAGCAAGAACCCTAATGCTTAAAATATTCAACTGCTGATCGAATCCACGGTGCTATTTTATTTTTGTTTATCTTTTATCTTTTTTTCTTTATTTCACTTTTGTACGAGGAGTGTTGAAAAGATATTGTAATGTGAACATTAAAATAAATGAAATGTATCTTTTGACTTTTGTATGTGTATGCTCTTTTTTTTCCTCAAGTTACTCGACATGATCCTGCGGAGAGAAGTCACCCGATGTCGGAACGGTTTCTACCAAACCGGCATCGGGCCTTCACAACTAATGCATTGGCATTTTTTCAAGAATGATTGTTATCAGTCCATGCAAAAATAATTAGTGAAATGTTTAATTTACCAATTTGTAACTTTTCAGAGCCGATTAGTGCACAAACATAGAAGTAGCTTCCTTACAACAAGCCACATTTTTAAAATTCTCTTAAAGTTTAAATATTCTACCAATATGCATAGGCTTGTTCACTAATACTTAGGAAGGCTACTAGTGTAATGGCATGCTTTTAGAAATTGGTACAATAGAGCACCTGAGTTTTTGTGAACAAAAAAAGAGAAACATATGCTGAGAATGATCAAATCTAGATTCAATTCAACGGTGGCTTAAAATCAACTTAAAACATTAAATTCAATCACAAGTATAGCTAAGTTCACTTTAGATTGATGGCATTTGATATCAAAGTAACCAGCATTCCAATTTTAAGAGATTTAAAAAAGTATCAATGACTTTTTAATCTTTGGAAACAAACTCCTGATCCATTCTACAGCCATGCAGGCATACATAAGGTTCATATATCTGGATACACATAGGCAGATACATAAATATATATGTGCACATGCAAAGATTCTTGTATATACTTTTCAATCTAGTCTAGCATTACCATCATGTGGTTCAAAGCCGGCTAAATTCAAATGAAATGAAATGCTGGCCTGATCATCAATGACTTAATTTGTGCTAACATAAATCCAATCTTTTATCTAGTTTAATCTTCTCTCGAATAAGAACAAATTTAAATTTAAAGTTTACTCTATTTGAATGGAAGAAGACATGCATTTTAAATATGCTTACATTTTATATATGATTATTAATCTAATAGATGCAGTACTTTGCAATCAATCAAACGCACTGGATTTTAGTTGTGTATATCCATTACAAATTGTGCCAAGTTGCACACATGGATTGCTACAAGTTATGCATGCAGAGGCTCACCCCTCTAGCTGAATTTTCAGCCAATGCTCTCTTTCTAACTAATATTTCAAAATTCAAATCTAACACACTAATTGTAGAATAGTCAGGCCAATTTTGTGACAAAAGATAGAAAATGGATAATGAAATCATATATAATACTAGCAAAGAGTAACAAAGATCTTTTCTATGAAATGAACAATTATGTGCTTGCAAATTCACCGATTTATTTTCTAAAAGCACAAACAATAACATGAGAATTTGGCACCACCAAAATTTCAAAGCAAGCGAAACTAGGGATCTTCCAATTACGTGTTTCATCAAGCTCTCTGTTGATTGATGAGGTTTAAGGATTTCTTTACATCCATTTGCTTTGAGACCTTAAAGAATTAACTTTCTTTCTGCCCTACATCTTTTCATTCTGTGGCAAGCTTCCAGCAACTATTTAAATCAGCAATTCATTACTTGTAGCACTAACTTCATATGCAATAGAACAGTTGCAATAAAAAATTAGTAATAAAATAACAAACTGAAAACTAACTTTTAACAAAATGACAAGCTCATGCAAACTTGTAACAAACTTCTAGCCATAGCAATGCCACCAAATTGAAGTGGAAAAACCTATAACTTTAAATTTATTATTGCAGAATGAAGAAGTGAAATCTCAAACAAGCTTTTGTAACTACAACATCAACTTATTCACAAAGAAATATGCTTAAGTATAATCTGCTGCTTTGTTTTCTTAGTATATATCATTAGGTTAACCTTTGAATCATAAGTAAATTTTTAGTATGTATGCTGCTTCAGTGTATCTTCTGCATATTATATTTCATCCATGGATATTTTGATTCCTAGAGTAGAGATGCATATAGAAATGAATAATTTCCACTGAACTCTCAGTGCAAACTATTTTGTAAGAAAAAACATGCGTACAGTTCATGCATTATCAGAGCGGCACAAATTCCAAAGTACACACCTCAAGCATTACAACCCAACAAGGATTGGGGTCAGCATGCCCTGCATAGATAAAAAGATAAATTAGCTTCTCATTATATTAAATCTTATGCGAACATAAAGTTAACCCTACACAATTTACTCAAATCTTAAGAATGCTGATACAGAAATCACCTACAAGGCACCTTCCAGTGTCCTTTCTTAATTTCTACAAATCATTTGTATGGAGGTTTAGGAATTCCCCATTCCCATTCATGTTATTAACCACTAGTAACCAGATATCAACAACAGAACCAAAAAGTATATTAACCATTGTAACACCTTAAGGCCATCCTAATGAGTTTTTTTTTAATTTTGTATCATTTTCATAGATTACAAATTGTACAAGTTTTATTCACAAAAATTATAATTATTAAAAATAAAAGTGCAATAAAAAATAACTAACAGTTATTAAATCAGCGAAGTTACTTCATGCTAATGGTGTCAACATCCTAATCACAAACCCTTGGTATACCAAATCCAAAGCAGAAATCGAAGAAACAAAGGTAAAACAAGACGCTGCAGCATACTCACATCCACTTCTATCTAATGCATCCCGATTTTCTACTCTATAGCGTTTTAGATGACTTGAAACTTCGCCAACGGTCTCTAATTGTTTTGTTGCAAGGGTAGAACTTATCTCCACTGAGCTGCAATTGTAAAACCCAACCACTAAACATTAGAAGATGACAAAAAATTTATTAAATAACAAGGGCAAAGAATTATAATGCATAAAATAAAATAAACGCCTCCGCCCATGGCAATAGCCACATTAAAAATTGAATTGAAAAAATATCATATGTTTTCATTAATTATCATTTTTTTATTTTTATTATATTTCATCATTTGTATTGCCATGAGATGTGTAATGGGGCATTGAAGAGCTTTTATCTACATTTTGTAGATTAGAATAAGAAGTTTCTACATAAGCAATTTTGGGTCATTGGATTAAGCTGCATTGAGGATTGCTTTCCAGCGGCTCATTCCAATCTACCACTGTAGTACTCAGGCTTGTGCTTACCCTCTCATGCTGACATATTACCATGTGTGTAATCCACAAATCATGGTCAACAGATCAGTGAAGCTTGATTGGGTCTACCCCATATACCTCAGTGGGATTGTCATCATGAGGTGAATTGGATATTCAATCCTTCAGTTAAAATCACTTGCATCATTAGCTAGTGGATACCAAATAATGAGGGCTAATTTGTGGATTGGAATCCTACAGCTATTCTTTAAAACAGTAGCAAGTTACCCTAAACATTACATTTCACATTTGTTATGCATTTTAAGCCCGACAATTTATGAATAGGCTGGGGCTATATTTATTCTATTTCCATTGTATGTTACTTTTTTTAGATTAATAATGAACATTCTCTCTCAACTTTGTCTTGTTGTGGTGTTACATGCATGCACAGAAAAGGCGACAACAATTTTTGTGAAAAGTTCTGTGTTGTATAGTGTGATGTGTGAAGTTGCATTACTCCAATAAATTATAATTATTTAGAATTTTTTATTTCATATTTCTTATTGCTAATAAGTTCCTCATGCTATAAATGCATGCAAATATATACACATTGGAAAAAAAAAAGTACTCGGCTTATTAAGAAATTGGGTTGCTCCTTGAGCCAACTACTTCAAATCATGCCAAAAGTATTATTATATGCTTAAGGGGCATAAACAATTATAATATTTAAAATAATCTTAAAATAATAATTTCATTTCTCATAATTTTAGCTTCCACTACATTATCATTTAATCTCTTAACCATAATGATATCGATATCATTTTTATAATCTAAACTAGAACAAGAATGTAAATCCTTAGCAATCAATTTTTTGCTTACTCTCTCGCTCACTTAGTTTCTTTAAGGCAAAATATATGTACACAAGTTAATCATGATATCTATCAAATCAAAAAAAATTCTATCAAGTGCAAATATTCCAACTATTATTCTTAATTAAAAATCATTAACTAGCTTCTTTACCTGAATTTGTCCATAATATGATAATCTTTATTTGGCACCATGTACCTAAGTAGCGGCCTACTTATAGAATACATTCTAGATCTAGCACAATTTATTAAAGGATTTATGGCATAAAAAATATTCAGCAAAAATTTACACTGGCTATAGATTGTAACGCAACATTCCTTCATTCTCATTCAAAACGAACCTGGCAACGGCAGAATTTGTATATTATATAATATCAATTTTATTTAAATTTTAATGAACTTGCAATTTTTAAGCCATTTTCATAATCATTCTATTAAATTGAGCTTGATCAAGTTGTGAATGACAAAACCCAAAACAAAGCCATGATTCTAGCTAGTTTGAAATCAAAGGCTTTCGACTAAGAATACTATCTCAGTTCAAGTAAATTGACAATTATCTGATCTAGGGGATGTACTGAATCATATCAAAATCAAATCGTTTATTATCCTGAAATAATCCCAGAAACAGCATAGATAAAAATTAGAACGAACTTCTCACTCATTTTATAATTTCAAATTTCCTTCCGGCAACAAAAAAATGAGTTAAAGTAAACTTCACTTCAAACATGCATTAGGCGTACATGTAGGTCAAGTTATTGTATACCCTTTCAGGTGCATTTAACAACATGTAATCCAGTATACCCTTGGCACAAGTTCCAGAGCCACCTCCGATTTCATATATCTGAGTAACACAAAGCCAAAAATAAAATTGAGAAGCTAGTATATAATTATTAATTAAAAAAAAGTAATAATTGCAGCACATTTAAAAATAATAGACCATGCATTTGAATTAGTGAACAGCTTAAAATAAGGAAAATTTAATTTGTCAATTGAAAATATTAAACACATTAAAAGAGAAATAGATAGAAATTGTGATTACATTTGAACAACGCCAAAAAAACGCTTCCTTACAAAGTGCTAATATAACCTCAAAATAAGTTGATTATTTGAGCACACATGTAATCTATCAGACTAGGGCCTGTATGATTGGTGGTGCTTAAACATTGACTAAGCTTGCTTAAGTTCTAAATTGTTTAACTCTACAACTAAACTTAAGTTAGCTTAAGCTGCTCAAATTGAAATCAAATCACTTTGCTAAAGGTAACTCAGCTAGGTAAATGCTTTTTAAATAATTAATTATCTTAATTATTTGATAGCAATGGCTAAATAAATTGATTATTTCAATTTAAATAGCATGTTTATTACTATGTTATATATATAACAAGTAATGCTTATTATTAATTGATCAATAATTAATTGTCTGCATAAATGTTCAAAGCCTGCCCTAGTTTAATACTCCAGACAGTCAGCGCTAGCTAAACAACAAGGCACCGGTTTCATACTTTTTAAATAAAATGATGCCCTATTTTTTATGTTTCTTATAAAATACTAAATATATTTAATGAAGTCAAGTATTAGGAAATCTTATATTTCCTGAGATTTTATTGTATTTCCCCCTCCCAATGGTCCTATCTAGATCTTTAACCCTCTCAATCTCCCTCCCGAATCTTCTTCTTTCTAATGTTCTTCCTATGCATCTTCCTCATCCCCACATATCATCTTCTTCGCTTCTACCTTGTATTTCCTCCTCCGTCCTTAATCCCCCTGCTGTAAAGAACAAGCCCTGAAATCAATCCAGCACAAGACCTACTGTCAAACAGCAACCTCTGCCTGCTCTCCAGCACAAAGTAGCATTAATGCATCCAGTTAATGGCTTTCTTCACCACCGGAATCCACAACTACTGCCATCTCCTATCAGCTGCCAGCAAGAACAAGTTCAGTCTGCAAAAAGCTCCAGAGAGGCAGACTATTTGAAATTTCAAAGTATTTTGTTCAGTTTTCTGTCATGGACTGCCCCAAAAGCATTCTATATAAAAATTGCACCCTTGTAATTAATGGCCACTAGGAGTAAATTATTACAAGCGAAAATGAAATTTTACTACAGCAATTTAAAAACTATAAAGAACACATTTTAGAATAACAGTAAGTAGTCAAGGTGCTTTCTAGATTTGACTTTGATAAACCACCTGCATAGTTCTCAAAAGAACTTAAAACGCAAGTCATTAAAACATGGACAAACAGTAAAAGATGGCAAAACCAAATTCCAAAATAAAAAATGGGAAAACATAAATCCAAAAATAAATGCAATGGACAGAAAGTAGTGTCACCTTTAGTGGCACTGAGAGGTTGGCTGTTCGCAATATTGCTTCTGCTATAGCATGTGCATACCATGGCTGCATTATAAATAATTAAACCAAAATAAATTAAGCATATTTTATTAAAGCAAAACATCCAAGGAGTGGTTGACAAAATGCTCAAAAGGCTGTTCCTTTTATAAACTATATTCTGTAACTAATACGATAAATCATTACCACATAATTTTCATATTAAAATTGTAAGCATGGAAAATCAAGCAAGGAACATTAGAATCAATTCCCTTTAACATCTGATTGAAAGTACACAAAGTGTACGTGCGTGCGCATCTTTGGTAGTGAGTACATTTGCACATGTGCACCCATAAATTTTGTGTTTTTGTTGGTGTAATGTATGTCTTGTGTTCACTTCATGTGTGTTCACGGTACCTTCTATGTGTTTAAGTGCACATGACTGTCCTTGTATGTGTGAACATGTTGGTGGCTATGTAATGGAATAGAGAAAGAGTTAGAAGAATATTATGAGATGCAGATGCAAGGATAAATAGTTTTTATGGTAAATTTTAAAGTGCATTCAACATTACAAATTAATTGATTTTGCAGACATGTATAGTTTAAAAATAGCAATCAATCCTTTTCAATGTCTTAATCTACAAGTGCATGTGCATGTGCAGAGTTCCTGCATGTGTCCATGTGTGTGTATGCACTCACATGCATCACTTTGTGTATATGCATGTGAACCTATGAGAGCATGTGCTCGAGTGTATACATGTATGTGTGTAAATGTGGTTGCATATAAAGATGAGAGTGGGGTGGAGAAGAGGGAAAAGACAGATTAGGAGAAAAAACATTCTTTTTTGATAATTCAAATTTGTTGAGACTAAGTTCACTAACAAACACAAAAATAGATTCATCCCTAACTTCCATCTAACAATTCTACCATATTTTTAAGCTCTAGTACTGAATGTATTTTGGCCTCAAATTCAGCCTTGATCCTTTTGAACTTGACGCCTTGAGATTTCAAGGAGCAAAGCCTCCTGTACAGTTTGAATCCTAATCATGGCTGTACATATTTGTTTTCAAAGAAGCTTTAGGGCATCCATTTTGTACACATTTACCTCTTCATTCTTTTAGTGAAGCCATTCCAACTAAATTACTTTATTAGCTTTGTGCTACAAGTCAAGTTTTTGCAATATTTACATTTAATTTCTTGATGAATTGTTCATAGTGCTCTAACAATAGATAAATTCACTATAGATAATTGTGGCTCCTCAAAAATATAGCAAGAACAATAAAACAAAATTCAAATGAAATCTGTCAATGATATTAATGCAATTAAAGTGACGAGAAAGAAATGAACAACTTTTGACACAATTTGCAGATATATATAGTTTGAAAATAGCAACCAGTCCTTTTCAGTGTCTTAATCTATGTGTGCATGTGCTTGTGCATTGCTCTTGTATGTGCCCATGTGTGTGTATGAGCTCATGAATATGTGCATGCATCACTTTGTGCATGTGCAGTGGACCTATGAGAGCATGTGCACGAGTGTGTACATGTATGTGTGTAAATGTAGTTGCAAATGGAGATGATGACACGCATGAGGAGAAAAAACAGTCTTTTATGATAATTCAAATTTGTTGAGATTAAACAAACACAAAAATAAATTCATCCATACTTTCAATCTAACATTTCCACCAAAAAACAGTCTTTTATGGATGCTCTAGTGCTGAATGTATTTTTGCCTCAAATTCAGCCTTGACGTACGTGCAATACGCAGATGCCATTAAGATTTCAAGGAGCAAAGGCTCTTGTACAGTTTGAATCCTAATCATGACTCTGTATATTTGTTTTCAAAGAAGATTTAGGGCATCCATTTTATACACATTTACCTCTTCATTCTTTTAGTGAAGCCATTCCACCTAAATTCCTTATTAGCTTTGCGCTAAGTGCTACATTTTTGCAATATTTGCATTTATTTTCTCAATGAATTGTTCATAGTGCTCTAACAATAGACAAACCCACTATGGATAATTGTGGCTCCTCAATTATATAGCAAGAACAATAAAACAATATTAAAATTAAAATATCAATGATATTAATGCAATTAAAGTGGCGAGAAAAAAATGAACAATTTTTGACACAATTTTGACTTGCAACGCAAGCAAAAAAGTATGCCATCATTCTCAAGAAAAGTTGCCTTTTAGGTAATAACTGTAGAGCCTGTACACATAGAAGAAGTGAGAAAAAGTCACGTCTAAGTGTAAATTTGAAGGAAGTGGTGACATAAACACAATCATTGAGTGCATATTGTGACTACAAAAGTGTTTGGATAGAAAGCATGCAGCACCTTGAAAAGTTCAACTGGTGTAAACCAAGCCACATCATGTTGCTTGTAGATTTTATCCAAGTACTGCAGATAAGCTTCTCGGCCTGACATACGAGCATACATAACAAATAAATTTTAATAGAAAAAAACCGATCAAAATCTTCAGAACCTACCTCTAGCATAAGTATATGTATTGGAAACAGAATAAGAATGAAGACATTAATTGTTGTCTCAAATTAATGATAATACTTAAAAGTCTACCAAATAAAACTAACAAGTTCTACTCCCAAAAATATTAAGAAAAATAACCAGGAAAATTTAAAGACCCACTACGTGCTCATGCAATTACTTGAAAAATGTTTCAGGAAGATTTACATGTATGACCAACAAAAGAGCATAAGCAAAAAGTTTCTGCTTTTAACTCCAAGAACAGAGGATTGTATACAAGATATAACCATGCATTATTTCTTTTATTACACATTTTCATACTTACTTTCCCTTCTAAAATGTTTTCTACACTTTTGTGAACTTCAAATCAAGGAAAACAATCACTATTTTTTTAAAACACATATGCCCACTTCTATTCTCAGTAAAAATTTTATTCACAACAGCATATTCGGTATATTTATTTCATTTTAATTTATAAGCAATAATTGACAACTGCATACTCAAACAATATCTTATCTTTCAGACAGCATCTCCATACAATAGCTTTTCTTGAACTAGCGTCACAGTTGAATTTTTTAAAAGTTGCATATGTTCAAAACAGGTTCTAAGTTGCTGACTCATGTGAAACTATGGTCTTGCTGTGATGACGTTTATGACAAATATCTTATTTTTGGGTATATACGGGCAGCTGAACATTAGGTATGTGTTCCCATTGAGAATTGTGGTCTCATATGATTCCATGCATTATTTCTTTTATTGAAATTCTCTGTATATCTCAAAGACAGGAGGCTAAAACCCCTTTGTGAAGCGGATTTCAGAACACCAAGGAGACTTGTCGCTCCAAAGTCAGTAGTTTAGTTAATTAGTCTAACATAATTGTCGCTCCATAGTCAGTAGTTTAGTTAACTAGTCTAACATAATTGTCGCACACAATCCCTTCATCCGGGCACCCATCTTGTGTAGGTTGTCCCTTTGAGGAGACATTTGCCTCGTGTAGAAGTAACTCCCATAGTTTGATCAAGTGAGGCTCTGATAGGACAGACCATACCAAGCACCTTCAAGGGTGGATGTGCGAAATGTTCAAGCACTCCAGTGTCAGCATGTGAAGTTAGGTTCGCCATTTGCAAAAGAATATATTGAGAAAAATGGGTGTTCTAGGAGGCTATACAAGGACTCAAACTAAACAATTGTACTTTGTTGTTGTTCAATGGTTGTGGACAAGTTGTAAGTGTGTACCATGATAACCATCCATAGCCCAGCCAACAAATCACCAGTCAAAGTGGATGGTGGAAATAAAACCTGGGCAAAGGTGGCCGGTGTAACAATCCATGACGGTGGAGTAGGGACTTGATTCTTCAACATTGTCGTTCATAAATAAAAGTCGCAATGCAAAAGAAGAAAGATCAGGGAACTTCTTGGAATTCTCGCTAAGATATAATCCAGTGTTTCTATTTTAACACTTATGAAAATGCAAAAAACCACACACACAGCAAACAAAGAAAGAAAAAAAAATTAAAGTGGTTTCATGATCAAGAGATTAATCCTGAAGATTGTCTGAAGGTCAGACCAGCTATCGCCAACCTTGCAAAGCCATAGTTGAAACTGCCGAGTCTTCTACTTTCCAGGCAATCCTTCCACTACAGCACCACGGAAGAATTGGTCACCTAAGCTGCTCGTGACTCAAGAGACTTAAGCTGAGTGTCCCTACTCAGCAGAAGAGCAATATCACAACTCGCTCGAACAATGCCCGGACATTTTGCCCAGGATTGTACGCCGAAGTGGAGGACTGTAAGATAGCTGGCTGAGGCAATTGAAGATCAAGGTTCCTACAGCCCCACGTCTTCCTCAATCAGGGGCCATAACAGGCCCGTACCACACCGGACATGTGGAGACTCCTATTGATTCATACAGACGTCCGAAAGTGGGCGGTCGCACTGCCAACTAGAATGTCGAGTCAGTTGAGGGCGTGTATGTTATATGTGTATCTGATTTTGTCTTGTTTGGAGGGGTTCTTTTCTACTCCTTTCTTCTGGTTTCTTGTATTTCTTTTCTTCTTATTCCTTCTTAAGCTTCCCTTAAAAATTTCAATGGTGCAAGTTTATGGATGATCTTCCGAATTATTTCCTCTTGCTTGTTTTGAGCTTTAATTCTCTCTGCTCAAGTGACCCTTCACCCCATTGATCATTATCACTAGTTTGTACTCATCCTAGATAGTGATTACAAATCATATTTTAGTATTAGAGATAGATTTATTTGGGCAGATACAAAGCCAAATGAGATCCTGCTAGAAATTTTTGAAGTTTGTTGAAAGTATTGACTAAGGAAGGCTACAAGACTCAAGGTGAAGAGTTAGTCTCGTTCGTTATGAAAAAGTGAGTTGGTAAAGCACTCAGATGGTGTCTCCACCTTGACAGAATGATGAGAGAAATCTCAACAGTGTGACGGCATTGGCTCAACAAATGAATAAGATGATAGAGTTCATGATGCAGATGCAAAAAAAAATAAAAGCATTGAGACAGTCGCCAACAATTTCAATTTTATTTACTAAGCAATCAGACTCATTATTAGAATGTGTAATTGAGTTAATTCAAATCATGAAAAAAAGAGAGATGGAAACCAAGTTTTTCTTGAGTTGAGGTATAAGTTAAACTGCCTATTTATGATGTTACCCCAAAAGCCGAGTTGATTGATTGGCGGTGTACAAGTTAGAGTGATATTTTGAGCTATAGAGCTATAATGATTGGGAAAAGAACAATTTCTGTAGGATGAAGTTATCGAAACATGTTGACTCTATGAGCCTAGCACATTCGGTGATGTTTCTCTTTTGATAGTAACACATCATCTATAAATTACTTTTTATTACTAATAATTTTTTTTTGAATAAATATTTTTCAGGTTTTTTGCAAAATATAGAATCAAAAGATTGTTTAGAAACTTAAGAATATGGTACTGCAAATTCAAAAATGTTTAAGAAGAATCAAGCCACCCTGCAGCAGCTTCTTAATAAGACCTTTTATTTTCTTTTTTATACTCTATGGACCGTAGAAACATGATCATCAACGTAAAGTTGTTGCAGTGGCATATTCTTAAGTTTAATACATGCCAAGACACGTTTAATACACGCCCCAGCACATATAAAAATTATCATATATTGAACCCCAATTTTCCCACTATAAAAAGGGATCCCCTAGCCACAACTCAAAGCACTCAAAAACTTTTTAGATCTTTTAAACAGGCATTTAAGAAATAGTTTCTAAAATTAGTAACTCTCTCAAAGTTCTCTTGATCAAACCACAAAAATTAAAAAGCTCTCTGAGAATACCTCCAATAAATCTTTTTGTAAGTTTAGTTTTAATTTTGTATTTCAATAATTTTTCTAACCTAACTAAAGTTGAGATTGTGCCAAAAAAACTTGTTTTTAAACATCTCTCTACCTAGCAAAATATTTGGAAAAGAGATTGTTTCATTGCTCTGCAACTAAGTTTTTGCAAATGAGGGAAGGCTTCTCCGCTTGTGAAGGAGTACTCAAGTGTCTTCCAAAGAGTGGATGTAGAGATAAAAGGTCTCAAACGACTAGATTTTTGTGTTCGATTGTCTTCTCTTTATTTTTTGTTTTTATATTGTGTTATAATACTCTTTTTCTATGCTTTATTTTGTGAACTTTATAATCTTTTAAATCTCAAACTTAAGTCTAAGTTTTTAATTTTCTAATAATCAAAATCTAATTCACCCCCTCTTAGATAGTGTCATGTAGTTTCATAGTGGCAGCCTACAAATGGTCAAATTTAAAAGACTTTGCAAGGAGTTTTACCTTATGGTGTTGACAAAGAAAGGTACGAACCAAGAGAAAACTCAAACAATATAGTAGTATGTCTCTGAATTTTGCAAAGTGTCATTCCATCCACCAAGATGTCTATATCCTCACTAAATACACTATCAAGTTACTGCTAAGTAGTGCCAGTAAGTTTGAAACTGTCTCCTTTGCGAATTTCGAACCAATTAAAAAATCTTGCTTTGGCAAGTAAGAAAAGTTGAAGACCTCGAGACCAAGTTATTTGAAGACTCGAGATGGGATCACTGAGTATTAGAAGCCAACTTGAAAACCCAAAGATCAAAAGAATTAGAAGAAATATGAATTAGAGGCTAAGCCAAAGGACACTCGTCGTAAGCAAATACATGGTTATTCAAGAAATATTGGTCACAAAGAGTCTCATTTTGGTAAAAATTCCCAAGCTAGCTGTAATGACACAATGTCGTTACTTTGCAAATTAGGTAAAATCCCGACTCTAACGTTAGGATCCCAGGGAACTTCAAATTAGGGCAAACAAAAATACCTTAAGATGAGAACAATTTTTAGATCAGTGCCCTAGTTTAGAAAAAATCCAGATAATAAAAACTCCCGTTTTATTTTTCTAAACTTTTTTAATTTAATATATTGAAAACATTAAATACGCATTAAAATTCATCGATCATCGTGTCATTATGTTGAGTATATTATTTAAATACTGCTCATGAAGTTTCATCGATTTTGGAGCACCGATTCACTCTCAATTACTTTTCGAAATTTAAAATTTCAAAAATTAATTTAAAATAAAATATTGCTCCAAATCAAAAAAAAAATTAGCGCGATGGTATTCGTTACATCATAATACAGTTTCATTGATTTTGGAAGTCAAACGACGAAAAAATGCGAAAAACTTAAATTTAAGTAATTATTTAAAAATTTCCTTAAGAATTTTCTCTCCTCCCCCGATCAGGATCGCAGGCCCTGTCGCAAGACAGCGCCTGCAGGCAAAACTTTCCACCTGCTAGGTGGGCCACCTGCGCCATTTTTGGCGCAGGTTGGTCAGCCAAGTGTCGGACCCCCCAGCCCTCTCCCTCTCCCTCTATTTAAACCCCCCACTCCCTTGCCTCTCCCAAACAGCAGCAGCCTCCTATCCCTTTCCCAGCCAGCTCCCTCCTATCCCTTTCCCAGCCATCTCCCTCCTGCCGCAATTCTCCCTCAGCCGGCCAACAACTAACCAGCAGCCATCCAGCCACCCCTTCAGTCGTCCGGCCTCCCTCAGTTTTCCGACAACACTATCCAAAGTAAGAGGCGAGGGAAAAAGGAAGAAGAAAATGAGGAGAAATTTTGCCTTTTTTATTCTTTAGTTTTTTTTTCATAATATTTATTGTTATACTAATAATATTGATAATTTTATTATCTCAATCATGTCATTCACATTATTATTGTTTTCACTAATTAATAATGAATAACAGTGAAAATATTATAATATGACTATTATTTTTATTTTTGTCAATTTAAATTAGTCATTTCCACTCTATCTTTTTCTTTAGTACATTATTATTATCATTATAATTATAATAATAACGCTATAATAAATAATACTGCTATCGTAGTAACTTAAAAATTGGACTTCAATTAAAATAAAAAAGCAAAAGAAGAACAGAATATAAATGAAGATAATAATTACTCCTAAAAATATTGTCTAAAAGCTAATTTAAATATCAAATGTAAATGCAGATTCGATCAAACTCTCACTTTTGAACTTAAAGGAATGAACATGTATTACTTTTTGTACTTTACTTCTATTTAGCTTGGCTTTAAGCTAAATTCATATTGAAGCTTGATTGGTTGTTTGGAACCAACATCCCTTTTATAATGTGGTTATTTTTTGAAAAATGACATCAGCAACATTCGTGAGTTGCTGGAAAAATGACATCAGCAATATTCGTGAGTTGCTGGAAAAATGACATCAATAATATTCGTGGGTTGCTGAAGAAATGTTCAGCAACATTCGTGGGTTACTAAAAAAATGACATAAGTAGCATTCGTGGTGGGTTACTGGAAAAACGATATCAGTAACATACATTTTATGATAATATTTTTAGCATAAAATTGATTATTCATTTTACGCTATTGTCTTATATTTCCTGCATGTTTATTACACCCTTATTTCCCTTAATTGCATCTTTGCTTTTATTAAAGTGTAATATTTTATCGTTTACTACGGTACTTAGAGTATTCTCTAATTACTGAGAATTCTAATCCCGGTATTATTTTCTTTACAATATCAGGTCAGGTGCTTCTAGGAGAATTCAAACAATAACCATAATTCATAAATTTTCAAACTTGCTAATAAATATACGACGCTACTTTACTTTTACTTTTATTTTTATTTTCATTTTTTTTTTCAGTTCATCTTTGATGAACGTTGTAAAATGAACGTGGGAAATTTTTTGTAATCAAAAATTTTAATGAATGAGAATTATCTTTTGGCTTTTATATGTACATTCTTTTTCTTTCAAATTGCTCAATATGATCTTGCGGTATGTGAGTACCCGATGTCGGGACAGTTCTCGCTGAACCGGCATCGGGACATCACATTAGCCCCAAAAATCAATCAGAAAAAGAGTATACAAGTCGTCACAATGATCACCTCTAACTCCAATGACGAAAATGATAAGATATATTTTAAATTTGTCTTTGATGGCATTGCTAAAGTGAATACCATTGCCTCGGGCTAATGTTTTCAGAATCATGAGTAAATGTTTACAAAGACGGTTCAAAAGAAAAGACTTATTGAATCTATCTTTAACTCAGTGAGTTAGGAGAATCTGATTTCAAAATAATTGGTAAAGAACATGAATTACGGATTATTCACATCATGAACCATGTCCATTCGAGTGGATAAAGATGCTTAAATGATCGTGGGTCAACTATGTCCACTTAATTTTTATATTAAGCCCCAGCACTTTGATGAGGTGTTATACAATGTGAGTTTTTGGACATTTGTCAAGTTAAACTCAAGAGTCCTTATTTATGGGATCAAAAGAAAATGTTTCAAAGGAGAAGAGAGCACAATACACGGTGTCGAAGGATAGAAAGAAGTACTACTTAAATTGAAACAAGATGAATAGACCCATCGAGTTAACCCTGGCCTATGTAATAAAATATTAATGCACGTGTGCCATAAGTATGTATTAATGTTTCTCTGAGCCGTTGAGTTACACTCAAAGAATTTTGGCATAATTTACTTAAAAAGTGGAAAAATTTTCAACATGACTAGGTCTAGAGATTTCAAGAAATAAAGACCATCTTGAATTGTTGTCAAATAATTCAAGCAGCCTGAATCGTGTGTTATTGACCACTTGAAAGAAGCAAATAACCAAAATTTAAGAAAATTATAGAGCAATAATAGCAAAACCTATTGAATTACCATCTAGTTGAGCTATCAAGCATAAGATCTAGATATTCTCAAATTCTACACTGCCTAACCTAAGTATGTACAAAAACTTGATTTTGAAGAATGATAAGATAAAGAGGAGATTAGTCAAGCTACCCAAATAAAGGTTGATTAAATCAAGTGTTTCTCTATGTGAGTCGCCTATTGTGATGGGGTCCATATGACAAAGGTTGGCGTACGTGTACAATTATTGAGCGTTGAACAAAAAAGTGAATATCCACTAACCTTTTCAAAAAATAGCTCTAAGATCATTTAAAATTAGTGAAAATATTCTCGAAGCTTGATTTGAAGTTCGAATACCACCAAGTGAGACTGTATACTAAAGGCACTTCAAATATTCAAGACTAGACAAAGATTGCATAAATGCAATTCGGTCTATCCAAATATCCAACCACAATGAGACTCATACATGAGGCATTGAGACCATTCTTTGAATATTTATTCTTGAATAGAGGAGTGACGGCTATGGCTCCTTACCATCAAAAAAGGAAGATGAGGATGGCTTGTCAAACAGAAGAAAGCACGGAAGAAAGAATACTATAGAAGACTGACGGCTATGGCTCCTTGCCATCAAAAAAAGGAAGATGGGGATGGCTTATCGAACAAGAGAAATCATGAGAGAAAGTGAGAGAGACAATATAGATCGAGAACTTATGGTCTTTGAAAGAATGGATCTTGGCTCTAACAACTTAGATCAAGCTTGGAAGAGTTTTCTCGTGCACATCCTAAGGGGGGCATGGCTGGTGCTTAATAATAAAAGGGGCTATTTAGGAATATTAAATCTTAGTGTTTCTTTTCAAAAATTGCTAAATTTTTCATTTTAAATTTGGATTCTGTGAAATTTGCACCAAATTTTAGAATTTGGTTTTGCGCTTGATTTAAATATAAACTTTAATTTCCTAGCTGAAATTTTAAATTTACAAAATTGCCCATGAAGGGTAAAACAACAATTTTTCAAAAGTCGATAAAATTAGCAAAATTTCAGGGACAATGAATTTAATTATAAATGCTTTTGTTAAATGGCATTAAAATCCAAAGGTTAAACAAGATATCCCCAACCTTGCAAAGCCATATTTGAATCCATCGAGTCTTTTACTTTCCAGAAGACCATTCTATGATAACATCGAATGAGTATTGGCCACTCAAGCTTCCCCTGACTAGAGAGACTCAAGCTAAGTGTCCTTGTTTATTCAAATGAGTAATAAAACAACTAACCTGAGAGTTATAATTAGGGTCATTTTAAGGGTGCGGGAGTAAGAGTTGGCAAAGCAGTTTAAGACCAGCCATGTTGCATCAGTGTATAATCTTGCATAACCGCATGTTACCCTAAATCAAGGACCATGATAGACCTACCTATCTCATGTCTGATGCATGTATGACTTCTGTTCACTCGTACAGGAAGCCGAATGTGGGCTAACCAATCCTTGGAGAGCTCACGTTGAGTCAATTGAGTGTGTAAGTTAAGCTTCTCTTCTTTTTATTTTTCCTCGTTAAGCTTCTCTTGTAGTTTCAACTATTGCATGTTAATAGAATTTTTTTACACTGTGTTTCCTATTTTATGTTTTGAGATTCTCTTCTTTTTATTTATCATGAACAATACTTTGTGCTTATCCTAACCTAGTGATTATAAAGAACATGCAATCACTTTCCAATAGCACAAAAGTAAATTCTATTATAGAAAAAGTGTGTACAATGTGCAATGGAAAAACTCTCAGCACTAGTTTATCAAGTGTGATTAAGTATGTGGAGTATGCAAGCAAGCAAGTAATGTAAGTTTGGAGCTGAAGAACCGTGATCCTTTGAGGAAGTAATACTATGTTGAAAAATGAATGAAAGGTTACGACTCCTTAGCTGAGCATCAGGTCTCCTAGTAAAGAGGAATCTCGCCTGGGAAGTAACGCATTTGTTCGGTTAACCACCCGCAGTTCTGCCATCCTCTTCTCTAGAAGCCAGTTCAATTTCAATCTCAAATGTAATTCCCGGCTACATCTCTTAATGGACCACACTATGTTTCAGTTATTTTCTATCAGATAAATCAAAACTATAATAAGTTTCAATGGTGCGGACCTGAAGTAGCACAATAAGTACAGACCAGTTCACTGAGTCTGCTTTGGCTCTATCTAATTTGTAGTAAAACAAGGGACTCTGACAAATAAAAATTACATTGCAATGATTTGATTCGGTACCAAACTCTCATAGAGTTAAAATACATGTCGAATATTGCTTTCCAACAATTTCGCCCAAACTTAGCAGCTTATCATTCAAAAACCTCTATATACCAATTGACTAGCTCAGCGAACCACAAATAGTGAGCTGTGACACCAGCATTTAATAAGTGCATGCACTTATGCTCAAAGCACATCGCCATTAAAGGAATTTCACCTCGGATATGATTGAACTTTATACTCCTCTCCAGAACTCCAACTGGCCCCGAAATCTTTGAGAAATATCCATGTTCTGGGTCATACAATGACGCTCGTATGAAATCGCGAACCTGCGCAATCGGATGAATTTCGGTTACTAAACAGAAAACATGAGGGTAATGGCCGATCGATAAGTTACTCACGAGTAAGGGCTTGTCGCCAATAAAACTGGTGGAAACGAGAGCGGAAGAAGGCACGTACTGATAGCACAGCTGGGAAAAAACTGAGAGGAAACCGATAATAACATTGAATGAGGGAGCAGAGGAAATTTGGAAGACCATAGCAGAGAGGAGCAATGGGAGACTATTACTTTTGGTTGTCCGGAACGGCGCCGGAAAAGAAAATCGTGAGGCCGACTTCCTGAACATGTGTGGAGACAATGCGGCTTCGTTCGTTACAGGGCCGGTTGTAAACCTGGCAAGGGACTGTCCGAATTGGGCCTTTAGGCAACTTTTAAGCTATATTTATTTGGATAGGCTGGGTGCTTAAACCAAGCTTCTAAATTTATGTTTTATGTTTTACTGTTTTAAAATATTTTTTATTGTATAGATATTTGCTTCATATTGATTTGTCCATGACTAACCTAGAATTTAAATTTATCAATCTTAGTATGTAAAACAAAATATGTGGAGTTTAAGTTCTATAACATAGCTGATTAGGATTGTGTAATCACGAAGAACAAGAGGATCAAAGACATTGATTCAAATATTCAAAATATTTTTGAAGTTGAAAACATTATGATTAATATGATCCAAGTTAGTTGGAAAAAACAGAGGAGTGCTTTTTGAGTATTGTGTAATTGAAAATTCTCATTCAAAATTAATGAAAGTTTTACATGGCTGTTAAACACCAATTTTGTTGTATGGGATTGAATGTTGGATAACAAATAAGAAATTTATCAATAAAATAACTATTACAATGATGAGGACGCCCGGTGAATGAGTGGACAAACTCATATGATTTGTGATTATGTGTGCCTCTTGACGAAAGCATCTAGACACACAAGGATATGCATCTTGGTGCAAGTATGATAAGATGCCTTCAATGTAGGTTTTTTCTAAGTTCTGTTCTCATAAACTTTAATAACCAATGACTGTGATTAATCCTATTAGTACTACAATAAAAAACATGCATAAAGATAAATACAAATGCATCAATAAAATCATAAAAACTAAAGCAATGCTTTCGATCTTCAATTCTTCGAGTTTTTATGCTGTTGCAATTATAATATGGTTCTTCGTGAAGTATATATATACAACTTAATACTTGATTTACTTTTATATTGCTAAAGATGCTTTGTGCATCTTCGTTCTTTAATCCATCTAACATCTTAATATCTCAAGCACAATGCATCAAATCACAACATATATGAACTAAATATAAAAATGGTCGCATTCTTGCATACCTAATTTTCAGCAATTTAAATTATCAAGACATCTACAACTACTTCACTCTCATAGCTTAATCATACATAAAGTTTACAAGAAAATGTAAAAGTATATATTCAAATAAATAATTTTATATAATTATTATTTATGCATACATATATATATGGATTTTTGTTTTTTTATGAGAAATACTTATTTTGTCCAAGAACATATTACCATAGTTTAATAGAATTGTTCTTTTGCTTGAGTATATATATTACATATATAAGGTTATTTTAATATGGATCTAGCAACACAATAGCTAAGACCATCTTAAAATTTAAGACAAGATAACAACAATTAGGGTAAACTATGGAATAACATAGATTTAGATGGTGATACACATACGGGTTACACTTATAGATTTATCGTGTTAAAAGTTCTCATAATAGTTACTATATACATAAGGAGTCTATTAGTTTATGTAATTTTAAAGTTTTCACAAAGAATTTTTTTTTTTGCAAAATCTTGAAGAAAAAAAAATTGATAAGACAAAAGCTTGCAAATTTAGTGATTTGGCTTTTAGCACATTAGCTCTTGTTAAGTTGAATTAATTGCTAATGAAGACTGTGTGTTAAATAATTATTGATGTTACAAAAATTATTGGGATAAAATTGAAACAATTTGGTGGAAATTCTATCGATCAAGTGTCTACAACTCAAATGCAAGGAAGATGATGACATTGTTAAGAGGTTGAGTAAAAATGGATATTATATTTTATATAACAAGTTATTTTTTAGCAGTTTTTGATAGCACTAGACACTCACAAACCCACACGTGTATGGGCGCATGCGCGCTCACACACACACATTATATATATATATATATATATATATATATATATATATATATATATATATATATACTATGATAAAAAGTTAAATATATATTTAAAAATTAAAGAAAAATGATATGTTTACATAAGAATATACACACAAAAATATCAATTGATTAATATAATTTTTTATTTATTTATTTATTTTTTTTTGCATATATGCTCCAAAAAAATATATATTCAACTAATCATCTACTTGCACATTAGATTGACACATCATCTGTATATTTTGTTGTATACTATTGTGAAAGTGTATCAATACTTAAAAATAAAACCTTAATAGCTTATTATATATATAATATAATTACAAAAATTTCCAATATTTTGAATATTTTTTTTTAAAAGCATATTTCAATTTGTTCAACTTAATTATCTTATAAAAATACAAAATAACTTACAAAATTTAATAAAATATTAATTACCTAACAATTGTAATATTTTAAAAGTTAAGCAAATATTCCCAAAATTCATTTATAATTTTTATTACATTAGTTTTATTGGACAATTATAATTCACCTCTTTGTAATTGTGGAATAAAGGTATAAATCATAATGAAACAACTTTGATGAATCAAAAATAAGATCATCGTTTGTTTTATTATGCACTAAACAGATAAATGTTATTTAACATACTATAATGTCATATTCCTCAATTCACGTTTGGTTAATGCAATAACTATAAATAAAATGAGGCTAATATACCAAACATATACAAAAAATCAAGACAAGTATAATAATTTAATATTCTCAAAACAATTAAATATTAGTAAGTATTACATTTTTACAAGAGATTATTACAAATTTTAAATTTTATAATCTTGATCCACTTTAAATTTCATCTCTTATATGATTAAAAAGTTTGATCATTAATCTTGATCTTTAAATAAAGCACATTCCTAATAATTATATTTAAGGATTTAGCATAAAATAAAATTATTTTCAACTTCTTATACTTCAAATTTATTAAAAATAATAATTAATCATAAATAATTTTGTTATTTGTTATATATTTAAATGATCTTAAAATATAAAATAATATTTGGAAAAAAATGAAATAATAAATAAGAATTTTGTTATTAAAGTCATCAAGAGTATTTGCACTAAGTTCATTGACCATGGTTCCACTGCAAATAAAATTCACATTCTTGCTTGGGACCTATTCCTCATGGTGCTACCGTACTCGTAAATGAGGAATAGGTCTCATATGTCCCTAAAAGTTTGCCATCAGTTGTAAACTTTATCTTTGCTAGTCCGTGCTCTGCAACAGTTCCCCACAAACAAGCTGGTGGGAAGGCAATTTTTTGAAGTTCCATCTTTCTCTAATAAGATGGCCTCTCCAATTTGGAGAAAATTAGTTAAGATATCTCTAATTCTGGTTCCGCATATTAGCATAGATCCTAGTAGAAACGTTCCCAAGTATAAAACCAGTCACACTTTTACTTTTCAATCTTCTTATGACATGCTGTACACCCATCTCCCTGATGTTTCCTGGGCTGACACCTTATGGATCAAAGGCATCAAGCTCTACATAAAATGCACCATCTGGAAAGCCTTGAATATTGGGCTTAAAATGACGGATATTCTCAATTCCAGACGCATTCCTTGCAACTCATCATGTCCTCTCTGTCTTCAGAACTCTGAATCCCATGCTCACCTGTTTTTCACTTGTGACTATACATTTCAAATTCTAAAAGAGATCCTCTCTACTGATCTTCATTATTTATTTCCTCCTTCTATGACTCAAATCATGAACAACATTTTTCTTTTAGATAAAGGGTCCAAAAGAGTTACATCTATAAGGGTGATTGTCAAATTCATTTGGAAAGAAAGAAACATTCGTATTTTTAATAAAGTCGAAGTAAGAGCCCTGATTATTATATCGAATATCAAAAGTAGACTTTTTGCTATTGTTCAAAGTGGCAAATTCTACCCAATCAAGCGTGCCTTCTAGACTTGCATTCTTTACTTAGCTCTCCTTAATTCATTATGCGACAAATTTGAGCCTCCTTTATTGTGATGACCCCAATGTTGAGAATCACTTAACTTAACATTGATAAGTCACCATAATATCTAATACTAGATTAGAAGGAAACTAATCCAAATCATTGGATACTATATTTGGACAAATATTTAGAAGAGAATTTTATATGAAATATGTTATGTTGAAACATTATATAAAATGTATATGAGAATAAAATGAAATTAATCATGCAATACATGTAGGATATGTAAATTAAAACTATTGATGTAAATTCATGCAAGTCTAGGTATGAAGATTCTAATTATTTAACATTTAGAATGTGAGTCTATAATTTTCAATAAAAAGTCTAAGTCCTAAATTTTTAAAAAAATTTGGCAGAGTCTTATTTGTAAATGGATAAGAAAACACCTGCAAAGTAGACATGCAAGACTTCCATTCCAATGGAAGTTCTAATTTAAAAGGAAAACAACATAAACTATCATGTAATCAATCTATTTTAGCTCTAATTTTAGTATAGAGTTCAATTAATTATATATGATTGCTCATATCCAATTTTAAAATAAAATTCAATCAATTATATAGGATTGCTCATTTTCAATTCTAAAATAAAGTTCAATCCATTACATATGATTGCTCATTTCTAATTCTAAAATAGAGTTCAATCCATTACAAAGGATTGCTCATTTCCAATTCTAAAATAGAGTTCAATCCATTAAATAGGATTGCTCATTTCTAATTCTAAAAGTTTAAAGGGAAAAAATCACATGTGTAATAATTATATACCCTAAAGTTTGCTTCATCACAATATTTAATACCCACATGTAGATACAAAAAGATTTATACTTATATAAGAAACTAGTTTCCAATTCTATAAATAATTGAACATACAATTAATTTCAATTAATATCCTAAGTAGATATATAATTAAGTTTCAGTTTAATATGCAAATAATTATGCAACTAATAATTAAATTAACATTCAATTATATGCATCCATCCATTCATCTCATCCTAAGCATTTAAGTATTTAATTAAACTCCAACACAAATATAGCAGATATGAAGTAATGACTTTAATTATTACAAACTATGAGTAATTTAAAAGAAAGAAATAACTCGCATATAAAAAGTTAATAAGCTATATTTCTATTTCATTATTAGCAGAAGCAATTTAAGCTATTGCACTTGGTCCAGCTCCACTAGCCTCCAAATGCATCTGATCTATTACATTTTGGCATTTAAATGTGATAGGGCAAAGCCAAGAAAAAGAAAATCTGATTAGACTAAACCGTCTAAGCACATTTTAAGATTAGTTAAACATTTTATTATTTATTTTGGAAATCACAACTAGTTATAATATAAGTACAAGTAAATGTGCAAAAATAAAAATATACAAATATGGAAAAGAAAGTAAGAAAAGTAAGGAAAATGTAGAGTGAGTAAGAATACTCACATAATGTGGCACCCCACCCCTCAATCTGCATGATTAAGCTAAGGGGTAGCGTATCACTCTGGCTAACCCTTCACTTATCATTAGATTAAGATAAAATCCATAATCCACCTAATAAAGAAAGGAATAACACAGAATCAACTAAATAATCACTATCTAAAATAACATACAGAGTGCGAAAGTGAATTAAAAATGAGAAATA
Source organism: Gastrodia elata (assembly GCA_016760335.1). Taxonomy (NCBI): domain Eukaryota; kingdom Viridiplantae; phylum Streptophyta; class Magnoliopsida; order Asparagales; family Orchidaceae; genus Gastrodia; species Gastrodia elata. Next base: position 942,186 of record CM028678.1, on the reverse strand, counting down.
TTCAAGCATCACAATATAATAAGTATAAAATATAACTCAAAATAAAAGTATATGATAATCCAAACACACAGTCATAAGTATCTGTATTATTACATCAATTTAAAGTTTAAGTAATGAAAGTAAAAATACACTCATCCTCACATATAAAAACTAAACAGCTAAATGTCCTCTGATCCAAGCTGCTGCACCTCCTATAAGTAAGGCTAATCCTCATGTACAGGATCATCAAACTGCTCTATACCTGATATTGTCGGCTTCACAATGTAGGGCCCCAGCCAAAAAAAATAGAAAAATATTGTGTTAGATAATTATCTAAGTACATTCTAAGTTGATAAATTTTATATATTTTGTAATATCACTATTTTACATATTCTAAGCAATAATTACATCAAAATAGGAGTAACTAACAATACAAATAGGAAAATGCAAAGTTATAGGCAACATTTATAACTTAAACAAAAATGAGGCTAAGATATGCCTCAAATATAAGCTAAATAAGGCAGGCATATATAAATAACTAAACAAGTATTGAAAGAAAAATACTGCATCCTAAATATGCTGATGATAAAAAAAAATACAAATTAAATAACTTAACTCAACACTGATATATATAATAGCAGCAAAATTCTAATATTATAATATATAAGCAGAATAAAGAAAATAGTTGACTGAATAAAAATATTAAAAAGTAAGCCAAATATCAAAACTGTACGTGAATCTCTGTGTACTAACTGCCATATTAAAAGAATTGGTCAATCTGGCCCAACATATATATATCTATCCATTTTCATAGCCTTTTTGAGCAAGGGCAACATATCTCAATAATACTGTGTGACTGAAGAGGCAGAAAATACTATGCAACAACTTTTAGTTATTTTACTTTTATTCCTGTGGACAATTTCAGTAACAACTGAGGAGTCAAGCACATCTGCAATACTAATCGGGTCCTAAGCTTAACACACTCTCCTCAATGAGTAGTGTTAAGCATCCTGATCTCTCTTTACCCCTGTCCATTGGAGTAAATGTGTACCATAATCCGCCATAAACTGAATCCAAATACAAGTGTTTTTCTAATATTTTAAGTTTTCATTTTCATGTAACAATATTTTTCATATGTGACATGTCCAAGAAAAATAGCTCAAATATCAAAGAATGTGTAGCAATAAATTATCAAAAGTAAGCAAGGGACTCTACTATTATGGTGATATTATTTATTTTATAATTACCCATTCTAACTATTCCAAGTTACACAAGTTTAGGATCTCCATTTTTCTACTATCGAGTGTAACTTAGAAACTCATCCTTATGAGTTACAAAATATTATGACTAGTTAGGTCCTAATATGCTTAATCAAAATTGACTATAAGAGTTAAATAATAAATCATCACGACCTAATTAATGATTTTAAACGTTCTATACTAAAATATAATCAAAACTACTAAACTATAGATTATGGATTAAATACCATGATATTGGGCTTAATCACATAATCCAAAGGATAAGACCTAAGTTTTATGTATTTATTCTAAAAGTGATATACTAATTAAAGCAAATTCTATTAAATAATCAAACTTAATAGGATGAATCTCTTATTCTAAATCTAAGGTTAAAAGATAAAATAAATCAAAATAAGTTGAAAAATTATAGAAACTAATAAAACCAATGTTTTATTCATTGAGTAATATATTTACTCAATGAATGAACGCTAACCTATGATCTAATCCTAATATTAAGAGCAGTCCTTACGCGACGTGTAAAGATCCTAAGAAAATACTTAAAAGGATTTCTAAGGATTTACAGTTTTTGATCTAAATACTGATTTTTCTCGTTTAAATGATTCCAATATAGTTCTAATGTTAATTTTAATGAATTAAAAGACTAATTAGAGGTTTAGGACAATTAATCTAGATTTGGGGCAAAATGATCATTTTGTCTATACTTAAGGGTCTAAGAAGTTAACTTTTGATTTAAGAGTTTAAATTGAAGTTTTTTAATTCTAAATAATTTCTTACTATTTAACTTGAAGATAGATAGTAAGTATGCTCTGTTTTGGATGAGAAATAAATATTACAGGTCCAAATGAAGATTTTTGACAAATGGCATTTTAGTAATTTTCACTCAACTAAAACCTAAATTTTTATACAATTTATTATTGGTTACTGTTCAAGGATCCCATAGAGTCTAAAAACACTGCATTCTGAGTTCAAATGGCTAAGTTATAGACGTTTTAATTACTAAGGGCGCAACAGTAATTTTTGTCATTCAACGGTTGGCAAAAACCACACATTTCTGTTTGAAGTCCAATTTCAGTAAACTCATATTCTATAACTTTTCAATAATATACTGAGTGTGTTGATAGGGAGTAGACCCAATTTGGATCTCAAATGGTCAAGTTATGACCTAATTAAGACTATAGTATTTTGGTCATTTTCTAAATTTTTAGGAATCAGATCTTAAATATTATTTCAGTTTACTGATGATATTAAAATTCTAAACTAGTTAGCATATTGAATTTTTGAATTTGAAGTTGATTTGACCAAGTTACGGCCATTTGAATTCTAGGGCATTTTGGTTAATTTTCCCTAATGCTAACTGTGAGACATAGGGTTGACTTTTTTGTTCTGATGTCCAAATAGAAAAACTAATATTACTACAGTGATGATTCCGTTCTTCTGAGTATTTTAAGACCCATATTGACTATGTTTGGTCAACTAGGTCAAAAGTTACGAGGTCTTAAATATGTCATAAAATGTTGCTTCGTTATGCGTACCCCGAAATTAATTTTTGCATTTTGCCATTTGATCCATTTTATTTTTTGATTAAAATGAGACCTATATTGGCTATGTTTGGATCGTCCTACAAAAAGTTATTAAACTTTCAAATTTTATTTAATTTTAATTAATTTAAATATTATCTAATTAGGGTTTGATTAATTAATGTTGTTAATAATTTAATTAAATATTAGACTATTTTAATGAATTGATTAATAATATAAATTAATTAATTATCTTATGCTAATTAATTTATCTTAATATGTATTAATTAATTAAATAACTAATATGTTGAATATTTAATTATTATTTTTAAAAATAACTACCAATAAAATCGAGTTAATTAACTGTCTAATTATTAATTATATTATTTAAGTTTTATGGTTTACCTAATATTAATACTAATTAACTAATTAACTTAACTACTAATTAACTGAAAATTAACCGTACTGTGTTAATTAATCTAACTCACCTAATTACATTAATTAAGCCTAATTATTAGTTCACACTAATAGGTATATGTATATATTATAGATTTAATTATATTATAATTAGACTTTACATATACATATATATATATATATTATATTTAATTATTTTTAAATTAATAATTTCTGCATGTATTAATGGCGCGGGGCCGTCACTGCCACGTGGCAGAAGCCGATTGGTTCAACCACGCCTGGCGAGACCCACCTGCAGACACGCGGGGGACATGCGGGGTCCGCAGAGAACACGCGGCGCCAATTCAGTGGGAGCGGCGCTGCAGCGGGGCCCACACCCTCGGTCGCTGCGCGCACGCGGCCAGCACACGTTTGAGCGGGTCTGGTCTGGCCCAACGTGACCCGGGGCGACTCCTTCCTCTCCCGACAAGCGACGGAGGTGACTGCCTAAGGCGTGAAACTTCGCGGTGAAAACGCCGGCGGTACACCTCGACCTGCATGCCGTCGGAAAGGTCTCGGAAAGACCTTCCATTTGGAGGCCGGATTGGCCATGGTTCCAAACCCTAGCTACCCTAACTCGAGGAAACTATGTGTAACGGTAATAACTGTTGGGTATTTCAAAAATTCGATTGATCGATGTCTAGATCAATCGATCCGAGTCGCTCCTAGGTCGATCTAGCTTGCAGAATAAGTGCTCGTGATGATAGATTAATGATTGCATGAAACAAATGTTGGGATTGGGAGGTACCTTTGTCGATGGTTGAGACGAAGGGTTTCGCTAGGCTCGGCTTCCTGAATGTTCCAGAGGCTCCCCGATATGTGGGACGTGATCCTAGCACACGATGGGGGGTTAATGGGGTCTTAGCAGAGCCGTCGAGGTGGAAGGAGCGCTGGGTTGGGTGCGGCAGTGGCGGTGCGTGTGATGTGGCGCTCTGATTGGCGTGGGGGGTTCGATAAAGGAGACGAGCCCGAGCCGTTCGATCGACACCGATCGAATGGCTCCGATCTATTCGATCTGAATCCAATGGAAGGTGACGGCGTCATGGACTTCGTGGACAGCGTCATTTGCAGCTTTTAAATAATTAAATATTTAATTTATTTAAATCAATTTATTTAATTTCTTGTTAAATTAATTAATTTATATTTAGAAAAATTCGAAATATTCACCCATATCTAATTAAGAGGTGAGGAACACAATGACGATGTAGAATTTTCAATCCAACGAGTATTTCAATTTTCCAATTTTTTTGACCTATTTTAAGAAATCCTAATTTTCTTAATTAGCTCTAATTCTTGTAGTGGTTATAACTTAGCCAATATTTATTAAAATTTAGTAATTTTATGTTCTATGGAATTCTTAGACAGCAAGTTATAATAAATTGATAGAAAATTTAGAATTAATTAAGTAAAGTAACCAAATTGCCCCTATGAGTTAAATTCCTTAATTTGATCTCATAGGGCTTAATAATCATCCAAAATAGATGTACTTACTGTCTAACTTTATATTAGATAGTAAGTATCATTAGCCACTGAAAATTTCTAATTTAGAGCCTTAAATCAAAAAGTAAATTTTTAAACCCTTAAGAGGGGCAAAATAGTCATTTTGCCTAAAATTATGGATAATTACTTTTAGGCCCTAATTTCATGTGAAAATCGTTAAATCAGCAAATAGAGAAATTTAAAAAGAAATTTCATTAATTAAAATCATAATTTAAGTTTTAAATAAAATCCTCATTTTCCTTCCTTAGAAAAATTCCAAGTGTCTTTGAGTTGTATGATGTGAGATAAATTTCACATCATATCCCCTTCCTTAAAACATTTATCTCTTTTCCTTAATATCTCTTCTAACATTAGTTAGGTTGTGTGTCTGAGAGTTCATCTTAGTATTTAAGAGCTTATTTTTTTTATGATTAGGATTGGTACTTAGGTTAGATTTCATATATTGAGTAAATGTATTACTCAGTAGATGAAGCATTGATTTTGATAGTTTATAGATTTTTACAGTTTATTAATGATTATTCAATCTCTTAACTTTAGATTTAAGAATATAGATCCATCATATTAAGTACGACTTCATTTAATAGGATTTGTCTAAATTTTAATCTATGAGTTTGGGTATTAAAACCTAGACCTTATAATCACCTTTTGGATTAAGTAATTAAATTCTTAATCATTTCATCTTGATTTGGCTAATCAAGATGGTTTGGGACTGCTTAAATTATTAAAATAGGTTTATTGATTTATCATTTAACTTATATAGTCGACATCAATTTATAATTAGGACTAGATAAATTATGACCTAGCTAGTCCTAATTATTTTTAACTTATAAGGTCGTGAATCCGAGTTACACTCGATAGTATAAATTAGAGATCCTGAACTTGTGTAACTTAGAGTAGATAGAATGAATAAATTAGATAATAATGGATATGACTTGTGTCCTAATAAAGTATTTTGCTCACTTTGAAAATTGATAATTTGCTTACCTTATTTTGAGCTTTATACATTGCTCACATATATTGGACATAAGATATTTGATAAGTATCTCATGTCATCTTTGAATTTGCATAAATAACATTTATATTTTATAGGTGTTTTCAGTTCAGTAGAGTGTGATTCTAATTAGTTTGCCTCTCGATTCCACTTATTTGATCTTATACTTCATGTGTGGCTGTTGGCTCGGTTCCGATATAGTAGTACTAGTTTTACGTGCACTTCTACTCAGTGTTTCTACCTCTCGGCTCCACTTATCTTATCTTATATTTCTTATGTGGCTGTTGGCCCGGTTCTGATATGGCTGCAAGTGAGTTCTTATATGTTCCTTTCAGATGGCAAGTTTGGCCAATACAGTCTATCAACTTATACTTTATATTTCAGTTTACTTTGCTATACTTTTAGCATCTTCTTATTTACTATTTTACTGCATTACTAACTTTATTTATTTATTTATAGGTTATTATCTTGTTCATTACTTATTTTTTTATAGGATGTTAGTCTTGCTTTTCAATTATTTAAATATTTCACATTTTCATTTTACTTTATGTCAATTAGCATATACTTGTATTGATTATAAGCATATTTAAGTTGAGTTGTCTTTTAGTTATATTAGTACCTAGCATTTATTTTATAAATAAACTTTGTCGCAACTATACTTGGAGGTATGTGCTTACTTCATATTTTGTTAAGTTATAGACTTATAGTTTCTAACTGCTTTTTTCTTTCATACACATTATGCTATTTTACTGCTTATTTTAATTTTAAAAATGTCTATGGTGATATCTAAATTAACGTAATAAATTTTGTAGTCTAAAATGTGATTATACATTTTGTCTAATTAGATTTTTTTTTGTTGGCTGGGGGCTCTACCATTATAAAACTGACAATAGTAGATTCTGAGTTATTTGAGATTATGAAGCCTTCTGAAGACAGGATTCAGGAGGAAGTTCAAGCTGTTGAAGATCCTTAGCTTTTCTTTCTCGCATTGTGAGGATGAGTGGATCATATTTCTATTTTCTGCTTAACTTTAAAATAATATTGTAATAATGCATGGTTAACTTTATTCATTTTGCTACTTTACTTATTCTGAGTTGGATGTTTAATTCCTTATATTATAATGAATTGATGTTTTTTATTTTCGCTTCCGCACTCTGACTTCTAGTACTTATCATTTAGAGAATTATACTTGGAGAATGACAAAGTTCTTAATTATGATGGATTAAGATGAATAATTAATTTAATTATAAGTATGGATCTTGTCATTTAGGAGACCCATCCAACGTAATCATGTTAACTTAAGAGTTAACAGAACTACGGCGGGGCAGGGCCACCACATCGTTGAGTTAGCTTATTATCTCTTGCGGATTTTGTTGGTTTATATTAGTGCACAAGAAGTTTTAAGTGCACAAGAAGTTTTAAGTGCAACAATTTTATTAGTGCAGCAGACTTTTTAGGATTGGCACTTTGTATTAGTGCAGCTGATTATTCATTGAGTGTGATAGCCAAAGTTTGTGCAGCAACCCCTATAATAGTTATGTGGAGGAATTGAATTCGAGTCTTTAACATTTTATTTGTAGTCTTTTCTTTTTGTCTTTTGTTCTCTTTATTCTAGTTAGTATTTGGTCTTTAGTGTTCAATTATTTTGATTTAATTTCAGATTATATTAGTCCAACTTTTGTTCATACAATTTATTTTATTGTAATATACTGGCAACCCCCTCAAAAAAATGGTAATGCTCCATTTAAAAACAATATTCCATTTACTATATTTTAAGAAATATAAATTAAATAATCATCATTAAACAACAACATGATTATTATCTTAAAAAATTCAGCCATATAAACAAAAGATGTCTTCCCCTGATGCCTAAGGCCGCAAAAAATCCTACACCCTATGGTCAAAACCTAGCAAAGTATATTTACGTGGCCGCGCAGCGGTGAGAAAGTAAAAACTACTTTGGAGCCGTAAACCTCAAAAAAACCTTCGTCTCTTTTAGAGCCTTGACACGAGCTGGCGAGCTGAACTACTAACTTGAACGGTAAAGTTGATGCCCAGAACCTCCAACTGAAACTGACGTATTGACCGGAAGTGGGAAGCGCTATAGCGGTAGAGCGCCTCGTTGACACGCAGGAGCCAATTATGCGTCGATGTATTACTCCGTAGATTAGACTTCTTCGCGCCTGCCACTACCTAGGTTTTCCTCTTTGTCTAAAACCATATACCTGCTAGGTTTTCTTAACCTGTCTTGGATGTATTTCGATTTCTCAATTCAATCCGATCTCTTTTAACTCTCGATTAGGAGTGTTGCTTCGTCAATCAGATTCTCCAGAAACTTCAGGTGGCGCACAGAGACGAGCAGTTGATAGTCACCTACTCACAATTGCACGCAATACTCCATACATGCACGCACGAAGTTTCTTAATCGCACATTAGAGGTTCAGAACTGCTCACAGGACGTGCGCGGGGACGAATTGGGACAGTAATAGACGATGAAGGGAAGGTACAAATTGGAGCCGCACAAGTTGCAGAACTTCAGATTCAACCCTCTTAGAGATTCAAACTCACTGAAATATTAAAGAAACTGCACTCTTCTGAACTTGTTATTTACTCTGAAGCTTCAAAAGAATTTATTTATTTGATAAAGGGAGAATCCGGTGGAGCAGTTCTTCACGAATATGTTCAACTGTCCCCCAAATGTGCAGAGCTTTTAGAAGCTTGGAAACTTCACTTGGGAAAGACTAGAATGTCCTTCATATTGTCATTGATTTCGGCTATACTGTGTCATCCAGATGGGAAGTCTCGTCCTTTTTCTATAAGAAATAGCCTTGACAGTGTTGCAAGGCCGGTAATTGAGGATAAATTGGAGAATGCTTACACTGAGCTTAAAAGTCAAGAATCAAGGCGGCAAAATGTTGCATTATCTCTATTAGCATCTATTGTCAGACGTAGATTGGGCTTTGCATCTGATGTTGCTAGGAAGTTTGATTTTAAGCTTCCAGTTCTTTGAAAGCTTTGTCGGATTTACACGAAGAATGTTGGAAAGGATTGTAAGCCTAAAAAGAGGCATTCAACTAGACGGGCCTTTGTTGAATTTGCCATATCCTTCCTGGAAATTGGAAATCCTAAGTTGTTGAGATGGATCATTTAGCAGAGAGACATGTACTCTGGAGTATTATGTGGACTTTCAAATGATAATTCTAATACAGTTATAATCGTATTATCTACCTTGCGTGATAAGGTTTTGAAAAAGGATTCACTTGTCCTACCGAGTTTGCGCAGTGTTTTCTTTTTGGCAGCGCCACACTCGAGCGGATTTTGTTGGTTTATTTTAGTGCACCAAAAATTTTAAGTGCAGCAATTTTATTAGTGCAGCAGATTTTTAGGATTGGCACTTTGTATTAGTGCAGCTGATCATTCATTGAGTGTGATAGCCAAAGTTTGTGCAGTAGCCCCTACAATAGTTATTGTGGAGGAATTGAATTCGAGTCTTTAACATTTTATTTGTAGTCTTTTCTTTTTGTCTTTTGTTCTCTTTATTCTAGCTAGTCTTTGGTATTTTGTGTTCAATTATTTTGATTTAATTTCATATTGCATTAGTCTAGCTTTTGTCCATACAATTTATTTTATTGTAATATACTGGCAACCCCCTCAAAAATTTCCAAAAAAAATAAAAACAAATGATAATGCTCCATTTAAAAACATCATTCCCTTTACTATATTTTAAGAAATATAAATTAAATAATCATCATTATATAACAACATGATTATTACCTTAAGAAATTTAGCCATATAAAAAAAAGCATGTCTTCACCTGATGTTTGCGCTTCTTCGCGCCTGCCACTATCTAGATTTCCCTCTTTGTCTAAAACCCTATACCCTGCTAGGTTTTCTTAACTTGTCTTTGATGTATTTCGATTTTCTCAATTCAATCCGATCTCTTTTAACTCTCGATTATGAGTGCTGCTTCATCAATCGGATTCTCCAGAAACTTCAGGTGGCGCACAGAGACGAGGAGTTGATAGTCACCTACTCACAATTGCACGCAATATTCCATACTTGCACGCACGAAATTTCTTAATCGCACATTAGAGGTTCAGAACTGCTCACAGGACGTGCGCGGGGACGAATTGGGAAAGTAATGGACGATGAAGGGAAGGTACAAATTGGAGCCGCACAAGTTGCAGAATTTCAGATTCAACTCTCTTACAGATTCAAACTCTCTGAAATATTAAATAAACTTAAATAAATTGCACTCTCCTGAACTTGTTATTTACTCTGAAGCTTCAAGAGAATTTATTTATTTGATAAAGGGAGAATCCGGTGGAGCAGTTCTTCGCGAATATGTTCAACTGTCCCCCAAATGTGCAGAGCTTTTCGAAGCTTGGAAACTTCACTTGGGAAAGATTGGAATGTCCTTCATATTATCATTGATTTCGGCTATACTGTGTCATCCAGATGGGAAGTCTCGTCCTTTTTCTATAAGAAATAGCCTTGACAGCGTTGCAAGGTTGGTAATTGAGGATAAATTGGAGGATGTTTACACTGAGCTTAAAAGTCAAGAATCAAGGCGGCAAAATGCTGCATTATCTCTATTAGCATCTATTGTCAGACGTAGATTGGGTTTTGCATCTGATGTTGCTAGGAAGTTTGATTTCAAACTTCCATTTCTTTCAAAGCTTTGTGGGATTTACACGAAGAATGTTGGAAAGGATTGTAAGCCTAAAAAGAGGCATTCAATTGGACGGGCCTTTGTTTAATTTGCCATGTCCTTCCTGGAAATTGGAAATCCTAAGTTGTTGAGATGGATCATTTAGCAGAGAGACATGTACTCTGGAGTATTACATGGACTTTCAAATGATGATTCTGATACAGTTATAATCGTATTATCTACCTTGCGAGATAAGGTTTTGAAAAAGGATTCACTTGTCCCGCCGAGTCTGCGCAGTGTTCTTTTTGGCAGCGCCACACTCGAGCGGATTTTGTTGGTTTATTTTAGTGCACCAGAAGTTTTAAGTGCAACAATTTTATTAGTGCAGCAAATTTTTAGGATTGACACTTTGTATTTGTTCAGCTGATCATTCATTAAGTGTGATAGCCAAAATTTGTGCAGCAGCTCCTACAATAGTTATTGTGGAGGAATTGAATTCGAGTCTTTAACATTTTATTTGTAGTATTTTCTTTTTGTCTTTTGTTCTCTTTATTCTAGTTAGTCTTTGGTCTTTAGTGTTCAATTATTTTGATTTAATTTCAGATTATATTAGTCTAGCTTTTGTCCATACAATTTATTTTATTGTAATATACTGGCAACCCCTCAAAAATTTCTAAAAAAAATAAAAATAAATGATAATGTTCCATTTAAAAACATCATTCCCTTTACTATATTTTAAGAAATATAAATTAAATAATCATCATTAAACAACAACATGATTATTACCTTAAAAAATTCAGCCATATAAAAAAAAATGTCTTCCCGTGATGCCTAAACTGCAAAAAATCCTACTTTGGAGCCGTAAACCTCAAAAAAACCTTCGTGCCTTGACATGAGCTGGCGAGCTGAATGCTAACTTGAACGGTGCCCCGAACGTCTGACTGAAACTGACGAATTGACCGGAAGTGGGAAGCTATAGTGGTAGAGCACCTCATTGACACGCAAGAGCCAATTATGCGTCGATGTCTTACTCCGTAGATTAGACTTCTTCGTGCTTGCCACTACCTCGGTTTTTCTCTTTGTGATGACTCATGCTAGGTAGGTAATAACCAAACTAACATTGGATGTATATTTCCGCATGATCATATTGGTAGTTAGGTAAAATAGCAGTTAACAAACATTCAAGCCATCCAAATATAAGAAATAACATTCATTCAATTTTAAATAAAAATAATATCCAGAATTTATTACATGACTTTTATTGCGCATAAAATAGTTATCCCTTGAAAGGGGCAGTTATTTTCTGTTAATTTACCGCACCATGTCTTTAAACTATCTCAGCTTCCTTTAGCTGTAACTGATCTGACATTATAAAAATAATGTCTTAGTGCATATTCTAAATACAAAGGATATTAAAAATATAATTTAAAGCAAAAGCGAAAGGCAAAAATGATGACAGTTGCATGAAAAATACAATGTGTTTCAAATAAAAATTGATCATGTCTCCTGCATAATAAATATTATTTTCACATGCCAAGTTTTCAAAAGGAAAGCAATAATAATAGCGTAAAATTTATATTTATATTTATGTCTATGATATCATGAAGCAATAATAGCAGTTATGTTGGGCAAAACCAGAACCATGAGGCTGGATTTATATGGATTTAAGCATAAATCTTTACCTTTACCCACTTAAGGGTCTCAGATGACAACGTGCATTTAAGCAACCTTCACCTATACCTCCCTCAAAGGCTCTAGATGACACACTTATAGCTCCCGAGGACTAGCCCCGTCCCTAACCTAATCATGCTCCGTTTCGGAACTATTCTTGCAACATTCACAAGATACATAAACATCATTCAATTTCTCTTACATCATTAGTACTAATAAGCTCAAAATGATACATAAGCAGCAATTGAAAGTAAAATCATATAAAATAATATCCAATGTACCTTTCGTGTTTTGACTTAACAAAAAATTTACTCGTAAACTTGATATATCTACAAAAATTATAGTTGAAATTCTATTAAATTTTGAAAGTGATGTTGTATTTCAACGGATCTTATTTACTCGATATACTATATCTTTTCCAAACCCTAATTTAAATTTTATAATTTTAAAGGTATGCTACCATAGTTCCTCTTAAGAGTCATAAAATTGACTTAGAGGTTTTAAAATATTACTAATACTATGTCAAAATTTTCAATTATTATTAATTATAAATTATATTTAACTCACCCAAATCCTATTATTAAGACAGTAGCACATGAATATTTTTCAAACATAAGGTATTATAAGTAAAAACCCTAAGATAATACTTCAATTAATCGAAACATAATTTGTTTTATTACAAACCTAGTGAATTCAAAAGAAATTCAGAATTAATCCCAATTAAAAAAATGGCTCAGTTTCATTATATCAAATTTGTAAATTCCTAAAATTTTTATTATTATTGTTATTATTAATATATATATTCATTTACATATATAAATATATGTAAATATATATACATATAGATGTATAAATATATTTATATACATACATATATATATATATATATATATATATTTATATATATATATATTTATATATGAACACATATACATTCCCTTTTACGGTAGTCTTGGCTTAGCCGCCGAGCGGACAAGCGCACAGACGAGCGCGGAATCGACGCCATACACAGAGGAGTCGGCGCTGGAAGAGGTGGGGGTCGCTGTGCCGGGTCGAGCGGTCGGTCGAGCGCAGGAAGAAGTCGGCGTAGAGGCAGAGGTCGCGCGCTGTGAGCTCCTGACGTCGTCTCTCGGCGCACGAGCGGAAGGAATCGAGCGGCTCTGGCTACGGCTACTGGACGTCGGCTCAGGTACGCTTCTTACGAAAGAGGGGGAGAGGCGAGTGGAGTAGTGAAGAACCGAACCCTCGTTTCCTTTATTCTCTTCTGCTAATTTAGTTCAATTTAGCATTAATTAGATTTAGAAAGACAAATTTTTAGCGGGAGGTTTTTAACGGAAATGAAAACTGAAAATTTTCGGAGGATTTAAAGAATTGGAAATTCAATGTTTTACTTATTAATGACATAGGGTCATTACACTCTTTGTCTAAAACCCTATACCTGCTAGGTTTTCTTAACCTGTCTTGGATGTATTTCGGTTTCTCAATTCAATCCGATCTCTTTTAACTCTCGATTAGGAGTGCTGCTTCTTCAATCAGATTCTCCAGAAACTTCAGGAGGTGGCGCACAGAGACGAGCAGTTGATAGTCACCTACTCACAATTGCACGCAATACTCCATACCTGCACTCACGAAGTTTCTTAATGGCACATTAGAGGTTCAGAACTGCTCACAGGACGTGCGCGGGGACGAATTGGGAAAGTAATGGACGATGAAGGGAAGGTACAAATTGGAGCCGCACAAGTTGCAGAATTTCAGATTCAACCCTCTTACAGATTCAAACTCACTGAAATATTAAAGAAACTGCACTCTCCTGAACTTGTTATTTACTCTGAAGCTTCAAAAGAATTTATTTATTTGATAAAGGGAGAATCCGGTGGAGCAGTTCTTCGCGAATATGTTCAACTGTCCCCCAAATGTGCAGAGCTTTTAGAAGCTTGGAAACTTCACTTGGGAAAGACTGGAATGTCCTTCATATTGTCATTGATTTCGGCTATACTGTGTCATCCAGATGGGAAGTCTCGTCCTTTTTCTATAAGAAATAGCCTTGACAGCGTTGCAAGGTTGGTAATTGAGGATAAATTGGAGGATGTTTACACTGAGCTTAAAAGTCAAGAATCAAGGCGGCAAAACGCTGCATTATCTCTATTAGCCTCTATTGTCAGACGTAGATTGGGCTTTGCATCTGATGTTGCTAGGAAGTTTGATTTCAAGCTTCCAGTTCTTTCAAAGCTTTGTGGGATTTACACGAAGAATGTTGGAAAGGATTGTAAGCCTAAAAAGAGGCATTCAACTAGACGGGCCTTTGTTGAATTTGCCATGTCCTTCCTGGAAATTGGAAATCCTAAGTTGTTGAGATGGATCATTCAGCAGAGAGACATGTACTCTGGAGTATTACGTGGACTTTCAAATGATGATTCTGATACAGTTATAATCGTATTATCTACCTTGCGTGATAAGGTTTTGAAAAAGGATTCACTTGTCCCGCCGAGTTTGCGCAGTGTTCTTTTTGGCAGTGCCACACTCGAGCAATTGAGTTTCATATCAGGAAATCCATTAGCAGGGCCTGCTGCTGAAATTGCTCATGATGTCTTACTTATGGTTTGCACTGATCCCCAGAATGGGTTGATGCCGGGCCCAAACTTGAAAGGCAATCTGAAGCGGTTGCTGGATCTTACAAGGAAGCTGAAAGCCACAGAAGTATCACATCACAAGCAATTGCTTTTGGCCATTGTCAAAGAGAAAATGAAGTTATGCTCAGCTTACTTGGACGAGTTTCCTTATAATCTCGAACCTCGATCATCTTCTTCTTGGTTAGATTATACCCTGTTAGCTGCCGCTGGTTTGAAATGTTTATTTTTCTTCTTATTACTTTTCACTGTTTATTATTAACATATTTTATTTTGCAATGTATTCGAAGGTTTTCTTCCATACGTCTTGCTGCTGACTTGGTCTCGAATATAAATATTCGCGTGACTGTTGAGAATATTACTTCTCATTTATTTGTTCAACCCATTGCAAATATTGAGGAGCTGCACGACTTACTGAAATGCATCATTCCACGGGCATTTACCAGGTCAGTGATGAATAAGGGTTTGCTTCATTCAGACAATCTTGTAAAACATGGTTCTTTGAGACTTGTTTTAGGGTTGCTGAACTTATTGGATAATCTGATCACTTCGTTGGATACAATGATTGAGAACACCATTGTGACACAAGACGCAGGTTCTAGTGGGGAAAGCATAGTTAGTCTGCATAATCTGCCTGGGTTTAATTGCATCTTGTCTGTGGATAAGAATTTGGACTATCGTGAAGCTGCTCCTTCTTCCAACAGGGCTAAAAAACAGCACTTGGTATCCCTGAAGCATTACTTTCAGAATGAGGTTCGTGCAGAACTTCCAGACCCTCAGGTTTTGTTGAAGCTCCTTTCTTCATCAAGTGGAAAATATTCAGGCATAGGTGCAAAGAGACCTGCAAATTTTCCTGACATAAATTCGAAAAAAATAAAATCAGATAAAGTTTGTGAAAACATAGATATATATATAAGTGGGCTCGATGCACTGCCAACTGTTGATATTGCTGAAGATTTAGCAAAAACGAATGAAATATCTTCAAATAAAATATCAGAATTGGAGAATGATAACTTTGTTATTGCATCTGAGATTTGGGGATTGACTGAAAAGATATTATTTGAAAATAAGCCAGAGGATTTGAATAATTTATTTCAATCCAAATTGCTGGACGCCCTTAAGTTTTATCTGGTTAGCTTGCTCAAACTTCTCTTATTGATACTTGGTTTTAGTGTTCACCTTACTACCGTAGTCCAACCTGATCATTATGTAGAATTTATTATATATGAACCAATTCACAATTCAGTGCTATTTCTATGCTTTTTTCTTGTTCTTTTGCATTTGTAGTAATGGCGATATTGCATCCTTTTACGGCATGTGCTCAGAGGATTCCCATCTACTGATATTAGCTTAACACACTAAGCCTGCAAACGAGCCTTGAAAAGTTCAAATTTTCTTTTGGATGTTGATGAAAACTTTTCCTTAAATTATAAAATAATTTTAGTAAGCTTTGATTAGATTATTTGATGGAACAAACTTCATGAATCTACATGATGTATTGGTTGCTTTGTCTACTTTTTATGCCAACCTCGCTCTCTCCCTCTTTCCCTCTTTTATGAATTTTAGTGGTTGAGTGTTCTACTTTTCTTAGATTATTATTTTTTTTTCAATGAACCTTCAAATCAATTATTTTATTGGATTCATAAAAATATCATAAGGAATTAAAAATATCACAAGGAATTAAAAAGTAACATTTCCTATGAAAGTGACTATATTTTTTTTTCTTAAAGAGTTTAGGGGAACTTTGTTCTTCCAAAAAAAGAATTAGTGCAAGTGTTTAATAAATTTAGAAGAATTACAAAGCTTTTATGTTGTATAAAGCTCAAAAAAGGTTAGACAAAAATATTTGAGAAAGCTCAGAGGTTATTGGGTAAAATGAAGTTTTTATCATATGAGAAATAATAGACATCTTTGTCATTTGGTCAATTCAAAAAAAGACATGCCATTATATCTGTCAACGCATGTCACATTATATTTCAAGAGTATGCTAAATGAATTCATGTTTTGTTTCACTTAATTTGCACCACTATAAAATTTATTGGGTTGATTCTATTAAATATGCTCATTTATTTTATTAATATCTTATCAATTTCTTAATTCAATGTATTTAAGCTTTGTTTATGGTTGATTAGTGATTATACAATACCCAACTTTTCTGGTACTCTCTACTGCTTAAACAATTTGATTTTGTATATTAATTTAATAGATTGTGGTTGTTGAACAAAAGTATCATCAATTTCTTGATGTCGCTCAAGCCTTTAATGTTTTATATGAATGCTCCTCATGCTTTTATGTGAATGTATTAATAGCTTAATATCTTAACAATCATAATTTTTCCACTGTATTCAATGATGCTACTTTTTTTCTTTTTCTATATTTTGATATTTTTCACTTATTCATAGTGTTAATAGCGTAATATCTTGACAATCATAATTTGTCCACTGTATTTAATGACGCTACTTTTTTCTTTTTCTATATTTTGATATTTTTCACTCATTCATAGTGTTATTAGTAGTTTATGTTTTGCTAGACTTTGTGTTGGAGCGCCACTTTTCTCATATATTCTATGCACTAATATAATTGACGCACTCATATATTTGTTGTATTTCTTTTGGACGCTTGCACAAATCGTTTTGCTTAATATGACATTCATGAAGCAAATTCTTATTTTCCTGGCACACCACCACTTCATCCATGTACTTTTATTATTTACATCTCTATATAACCTTTTCTCTATCCTCTTATTTATGTTTGCACTTTGCTAGCTTCATTCTATTCATTAATAGCGCCCCCATCATCTTTATTTTATTTGATTAAGCGTTTTACTGCTAATGTGTACTGGAATTTTTTTCCCATTGAACTTTAATGGGGTAATACATATGGTACTTACCACTCCGTCTATTTTCTTTCCTTTTTCTCAGTTTCTTTTAATTTTCTTACTTTCACATGTTTACTCATAATTTACTGACTTATATTGTAGGATCTTAGTCAAAACACCAATATTGTCATACTTTAAGTTTTGGTTACATTAGGCTCTCTATAATTAGCCTAAAATTTCGTTGAATCAACATAGTATTATTCATTTGGGAAATTGTGCCAGCGCTAGAGCATCCTTAGAAAGCCACACACTGTTTTGCTTGAATATAGTTAAAAGTGGTCGTTTTATTGGTGCTTGAGTGTATCATTGAGTGAGCGAGGGTTCTCATATTTTGTCGTTGCTTTAGTGTAGTATTAATTGATCAAGGGTTCCTATATTACGGGTGAATACAGGTAAAAAAACTAGTTTGAACCTTTGGTCAAGAGTAGAGAGTTGGGATATTGTACCATGAAAAATTTGCTTATGGAGTTTGTAGATACCCTGATTAATAAGGAAACACGATGCGTCCAAAAGGCTTTAAGCATTGCTCGGATAAGGATTGACAAGGGGGAAGTTAAATTAAAGGAGATGGAATTTTGGCTTTAAAGATTATTTTTAAAGTGTTGTTAATATTGTAAGTATTTATATTTCTCAAATAAAGTTATATTTGAGCATTAAAGAAAAAAATTAACATGATTTAAAGTTGTTGATTCTAGTAATTTTTTAATATGAAATGCTTTTGCAAGAGATTTAAATGGGTATACTGGGAGTAATTTAAGGATGTCAGTAGTAGTTTTTGTGGACTAATTGTAAGAAAAAATGAGCTTGGTGTTTGCATCGTATATGATTATATGAAGCTGTTTTAAAGGAAGCTTAAGCTTGTTGTTGTAGTCTTTTAGCCTTCCAGCTTGGGACATTATTCCCTGCCTTTAGCTATTAAGACCATACTATAGTTGATAAATAAATTCTCTTTCTTACAACTTTGTTGATTAAGGCAATGGTGTAACTTGAAGTTAATGAATTTCTTAAAGATGTTTCTTCATTTATCCACTTATACAAGCATTATTAGGAAAAAGCTCATCCAAATTTTGCTTTTCGTGTTAATGGTTATTAATAAATATGTATGTCTTTGGTAAAAACATTTTTAAACATGAGAAAGATATGTAAATTTTAGTTAATTACTTTAGTAATATGTTAAAACAGTTCGTTTATTAAAAATTTATAATCTAGCATTTATTATGAAAAGTATGCTATCGTTAAATAATAAAGATTTTTGAGAAAGCAAAGCTAGAAGTGTTTGGAAGATAGCTATAGTTATGGCTAGGCGCTATGGAGTTTATTGATATGGCGTTTTTATTTCTGAGATTTTATATTGATTTGTTCGATTGCAGGAAAAAATTATATGTTTTGAGCTAGTGATTTTTTGTTTAAATTTGAAAATTCTTGTGCTTTGCACAAAAATATAAACAAATGCACGTTAATCAAAATATAAAATTTTGTGTGACATTAAATATTATTAATAATATTTTTGAGATGGTCAAAATATGATAATAAGAAATTGTAATTATAATATGCAAAAATTTGCTAGTGTTCAAGTTTTACTAAATATATTTAATTTAAATAAACTTTTATTAATATATTTGTAATTTATCAATAACATTAATCTATATTGGTTAAAGTTGTATGAATAAGTTGTATAGATTAGCAAATACATATGATCACATTATGGTATATATTAATTATAAGTTAGAGTAAGTGAATGTAAAGTTCTTTAAGTTAAAATTTTGAAATATAATTTTTTTGAAATTTTAAATTAATGAAATTAATAAAATTAATAAAATTTAAATATATTATGTAATAAATAACAATATAAATGATAGATTGATGTGATTATTAAAATGATGGAATGTTCTGATGATAAAATTTATTATATATTAAGATGTATTATAATTTTATATAAGATAATATATAATAACATTAAATTTTTATTAATTTTGAAATAACTTATAATAAAGCACCATCATAAGTTCTTTGGAGAGTTTTCGAAAGAGAAGAATATGTTGCTTATATTGATGTTATTAAATATATGTATAATGGGGCTATAAGTTTGATCACAATTCATCTTGGCTAGTGGTTTTCTTGTAACTATTGGATTGCGTCGAGGCTTTGTTATCTATTTATATTTCCTTTAATTATAAATGTGTTTACTTAACACATTCAAGAGGAGATTCCTTGGTGCATGCTATTTACAGATTATGACATTCTTTTAACTGATAAGACTAGGAAAGAGTTAGCAAAGCTTATGGAGGATAATTGTAAAAACTTAGTGTTTTATCTTAATAGGCCTAAAACAAAATTTATGGAGTATAAGTTTATTCATAATAAAAGCTTGTTCTTGAGGACATTACAATTTACGACCATGTGATTAAGAAAAGTGAAGTTCCAATACCTTGGTTCAATTAAACAAAATAAGGTGATATAGAGACGATGTGATTATTAGAGTCCAGGATGTTTAGGTTAAATGGAGGAATCTTCTGGAGTGCTATACGATCGAAAAATCTCACTCAAAAAATTTAAGGATTTTTTTTGTAGAGTAACTATATGGTTAGTTATATTTTATAGACAGAATGTTGGCCACAAACAAAAATTCACCAATAAAATAAGTGTTATAGAGATGAGAATGTTAAAGTAGATGACAAAAGAATAAAATGGGAAATAGGGTCATTTTTAGAAAAGTTGGAGTGGCTTTATTATTGGATAAGACTAGGGAATATCATCTTTAGACGGTTCAAAAATTTTAGGCGTAGACCATTTGATGCTTTTGCTAGAAAAATTGAGTATATAATTTGGCCATGTTAAAATAATAAAAGGAAGACAACAGTATGAGAATAAATCATTAGAAATAATCTTCACAGTGTGGACTTAGGGAGTGGTTTCTGTTTGATTGTAAATAATAAAAATGAAGATTCATGTAGTTGACCTCAACTAGTATTAAGATTTGATGGTGTTGTTATAATAATAATATAAAAAAAGAAATAAAATATTTTTTTCAAATGAAATGATTTTAGAAGATGGATATATATATATATACATTTAATATTGTGGCAAGGTCAGGTGGTTTGCAATAGGAGTGGGGTTGTGAAGCATACTTAAGTATAGTTAAGCTAAACTATTAAATGTCAATGCATTTTTTGTTAATGATAGAGTTTCCAATTATAACTCTAAAGTTTAAGATCAAAGCGAATAAATTTTTATGCTTGAGAATTTGGGCTGTTACAAATGACATTGCAGCATGACATTGGGTGCCAAATAGGATTGAAGTGCAATGTAGGAAAAAATGCCATGCCATGGGAACCCCATCTTGAATACAGGATGAGAACAAAATGCTATATGGTTGGAAGCAGCTTTTGATTTTGTAGGGGCCATCTATAGTCTTATCTATATAATGAATGGTTTTTGAATGTGTGTGGATACTGATGAGTATCGTAATTGCTTAAGTTGAAGAGATTGTGAAACTCACTTAAGTATAGTTAAACTAAACTCATATACATCAAGACATATTTGAGATAATAGTGAGATTTCTGATAAGAATTTCAAAGTTAAGTATGCTTGGGTGGGAGTACTCTTAGGATGAGTGTTCTTCTGGAAAGTTATTTTATGAGGGCAAAACAGTGAGGATAAGGTCAAAGTGGATAGTAAAAAATAGCATCATAGTAAAATATTTAGTGTCAGATGGGATCTAAGTTCCATGCAGGACAAAGTGTCATGCCATAGGAGCTTTCTCTTGAACCCATGATGGAACAAAGTGCTACATGGTTTGATGTTGCAGGGGCCACCTATAGTCTTATCTACTCAATGGATAGTTCTTGAGTATGTTGGTGGATATTGACGAGGACGTCAGTTGCTTATGTTGGGAAGATTGTGAAACTCATTTAAGTATAATTAAGTTAAAATCTCAAACAACAAGGCACTTTTTGAGATAATGGTGGAATTTCTCTTAAAAATTTTAATTTTAAGTATTTG
Source organism: Gastrodia elata (assembly GCA_016760335.1). Taxonomy (NCBI): domain Eukaryota; kingdom Viridiplantae; phylum Streptophyta; class Magnoliopsida; order Asparagales; family Orchidaceae; genus Gastrodia; species Gastrodia elata. The sequence goes on along the minus strand of CM028678.1, from coordinate 920,655 downwards.
GGTGGGAGTACTCTAGAATGGGTGACCTCTATGGAAATTGTATTCTGAGAACAAAATCGTGATACTATTGAGGTCAAAACAGATAAAAACTTGGTGCTTTTGCAAGGTGGGCGCACATTTTTTAATTTCTAGCTAAATTCGTCTCGCAAAAAAGTTGCAGGTTTCGTTTTGTAATATATAAATGAATGCAATATTTCTTCTTGTTATATTTAAACAAATTCAGGTTGACCAAAGTTAAGTTGGGTGCAATTTCTAGGGAAACATATTTTTCTAAATCCAAAGTGTAAGATTTTTTGAAGTTCCTTGCCCACGGTATGCTCGCTTTCTTTGTGCATGCAAGTAAAAATATGGGGGTGGGGGAACAGAATTGACACTCTTTCCCATTGCTATACTTTTTGGAATAAAAGATGAACGGATGCTACTTTAATCAAATTTTAATTAGGGCTGTGTAATTATCAAGCAATTCTTGACGAAAACTAGAAGAAACTAACAGCGTTCTACTTTTATATGGAATTTAAAATGAATTGGATTCTTTTTTTTCTACTTGAAATCTGCACGTCTATAGAAATATTATGCATTGCATACATCTCTTCTGCATCTTCAGTTCAATCTACATGATTGTTTACTGGGTGAAGACAACTTATTTTTGTGTCAAGTCAAGCTTAAATTGGTGTAATTGGTTTTTAAAGTTTATTTATGATCATTCTAGATACCTTGTGTAGTTAGCATGTTTTTCATCGACATTAATCTATGTTTAACAGAGAGCAATGCCAATTGCTTTTGAAGGATCATTTGACTTCTTCAAAATTTTACCCGACAATCCTTCGAGTATATCCATCAACCAGCAGCGGTCTTTATTGTCTTTACTTCTTGAAAGCATCCGGCAAGGAAATCAGATTTCAACTGGAGCGCTTTACAAGCACTTGCATCCTTTGATAAAATTCTTGATATTTTCTCAAGTCAGCGATGTAAAAAGTAAAGCATATACATTGGTGCGTGCTGCAATGATCAGCACTGGAGCTTTCGATCAAAATTTTTCAGAAATTGATGCTTGGCTTGTTTTCTTACCTTATTCTATTAGCAATATTGATGTTGATCAAAGCAATAGAGCAGATGCTCTTTGCAACCAACCAGATGTAGTTATTTCATTTCTCTGTGAAGCGATTTCAGCAATTGGTAACAATTTATACAAGTATGTTGACCAAATGCGGAAACTTCTCTCTAAACTTGATGTTAATGGTATGTATTTCGATCTTTCATATTCCAAGCTCATTTATTATTACAAAATGTTTCTATATTTTATTTGAATAAACACTTACTATGCTAGTTGGCTATATTTAATGTGGTGCGTTATTAATTTTTTTTTCATTATTTTATTTGAGGAAGCACATACAAAATATTTGTTTGCTCTATTTGAAGCTGTACTTGCTATTTTTTTGTGATTTGTAGGAGAATAGAGCCAACAACTAAAAGATTTTGTACTTTTGACACTTATACCAAGATTTTGTTGTATTGGCAATAAAAAGTTATAATGATGTCTTGTATGCCATTGGGTATCCTTTGATGCATGAAGGTGCCGTTGTGTTTGTTGTTAGCAACGAGTATGGTTTCCACATTGTTCTGAAACTTCATAATTAGATAGGTTGGTGTTAAATGACTCAATCTTCTCAAATTTGTCTATTCTAATTTGATATCTTTTTCCATTTTGGTCTTCTCTTAATTAAATGATGTTTTTATTTTTATCAAAATATCAAGAGCATATTTTAGATGACATGGGTGTTTTGGTTGTTCCTTCAAGATTGATAATGGTTTCTTTCAAAGTTGGCAGTGATTGTTTCTGCTATATTACAAAGGAGTAAACATAAGGTTATTATGCACTATTATCGTGTTGTAACGAGACACAACAAAAGGTGTTTTGTAGAAGCTTCATCCAAATAAAAATGATGTGCCACTAGGTAAAAATAAAAACTACAAAGAAATATTGCCTTTGGATCTATGTGGTTCAATCTCAACTAAGTCCACATCAATGCCAGAGGAATCTAATAATTGCATTGATTATAAGCAAAAATAATGAATACATAAAAAAATGAACGCTTGTGGCAAAATATCCTTATTAAAAAACTGAGTGCAAAGGCTCTCCAGGTTTATCCAAGAATCCTTATAATACTGCTATAAAGCATTTAGTTGTCACAAGTAGATCTCAAATGCTGGAGAGATGAACGATAATTTCTGACTAACTATCGAGTGTCTCATCATGATCTTGAACTTGAGAAGATCCCACAACAAAGCTGGCCTCTGTTGTCCCACCATTTGGCTCGCCTTTGACTGATACTTTAAGAGATGTCTGAATTTCTGTCGTAGTAGCTGAACCTCACCCGGTATCTCTTGGGGCTTATGGTTGTGTCTTCGTAACACGTATTTGTTAGCCCTTAATAGGTTAAGGCCAGAACCCATATTGTTGTGACATCTAACATGGATCTCAGCATCAACCTTGGTGTCCATTTAAAGCTTTTAATCCACATTGTGATGTAGGTAGCCTATGGATGTCAAGGGCTGCTAGGAAACCCTGATGGGTTTACATGACTCCTCAGAGGGCATTGTTGACAAGCTGATGTGAAGTACATGATTGAAAGTGTGTTAGCTTCAGGCTTGAAAAGAAAAAACGTGGTGGTGAATATTCAAGCATATTTATAAAGTTTTTCATTAAGTAATCCAATAATAATTTACTCATCGAAGCACTCTGAGGATGTGTCTGTCAGATCCTTCATGATGGCTGGGTAGCTTGAATTAACAGAAATCACCAGTATAATGCTGTTAGCACTCTTTCAGCATGCTAACGATGACTGTATCATCACTTGGAGATAGAGGAAACTGAGGGAATTGCCATTTATAATAATGTTAAGAAATAAAAAAAATGATAACCAAATAAAATACTCATACGTCAATATAACAGGGTAATATCTTTTATATTATAGGGGGTTACCTGATGCCCGATTAGGAACAAGCTCATTATAGAGCAGACATATTCTAGATGATCCTGGTCTCCCCTTATTGGGATAGGAGAGGACTTTTCTGATGACTCTGAAGTAGGTTGTTTCCATCTTGGGACGAGGTGTACCCTTGATCATAAGGGGAAATCGCTGATGTCTCTCTTAATATGAAGTGAAATGGAAATCTATGTTGAAATATAATTTTGTTAACAATAGTATAAGTTTACGGAAAATTAGCAAAATAATAACAAGGTGTAGAAATATAATCTTTACTATCATTGCGAGAAATGAGAGATGCAAAATCATGTTTCCTATGATGATTGACTTGCTTTGGCTTACATGGACAAAATTGGGGGATGAGGAGGCTAGATGTCCAGACTACCCTAGCTCTGGCATTCATCTTGAAGAAAAACGAAAATGTATCTAATCCAAGAGGCGCAAATGTTCAATACTTGTAAATGCATTCACTAGAGAAATGCAAAAATGGGACAGTCCTCAATTGCAAGAGAAAAGCCTAGGCTATGAAATTATCTCTAGACTAAAACATAACCCAAATGCCTAAGATCAGTCACTCCATGAATCAGTGGGAGATCATTCAGTGGGGTGGCCATTGTAAATCCAACTAATGTGCAGCTCGGTTGGGATTGCATCTCTCTAAGGTCATATAATCTTAGGCATTCAAACCTAAGGCTGATAAAATGCTCATCAATTGGCTTGCAGATAGATCTGGATATAAGTGAAGTTCAATGCTGCTCACCAAGTGATTCACAAAGACAACCCCCAAATTGTGAGGGAGTAACTACTAATCGGTGACATGTTGAGAGATCCTAAAGCGATTAATCAGCTAGTTTGGAGTAAGAAGAGCATGCATATCACAAATGAGAAACATTTTTTTGCAAACTATGAAGGCTGTTTAGGGAAATTGAAAATGCCAAGAAAATGGACAAACCCCCCCAAGATAGTAATGCATGGGGCCTTAAGGTCTTGATGACAAATATTGGGAGAGATGCTTGCTTGCCCTATCACATGATAAAGCTGGGCCAAAGTTGGCAAAGCCAAGGAGATTGTTTATCCACCCAAAATTTGGCTAGCTATCAGAAATGTCTTCGGAGTATAACTTATTTTTTCTAGGAAGGATAAACATAATAAAGTGACAATGAAGCCAACAAGAACCATCTCAATGCCAACTTGAGCCAATATGGAATGGGTTTCCATCTCTAGAGTAAGCTCAAATGAATCCTCCAAGCAATCTCTCTTTAATGACGACCTTGAAGCCGCACATATTGGGTTACATGCGGCTCTCAAAATTGAAAACTCTCGACCTAGGTGTCCATAGTTATAGCCGATTGATGACCACATATTTTCTTCATTTCCGTTTGATGACGCTAAAAGTGCTATAAGATTCTATGGAGGCTCTTAGGTTATATGTGCTCACCCTTGTTTGATGACCATCTATTTAATGCATAACAACATTGATATGGAATGACCTTTGCGTCTTAGAGCAGGCCATAAATAGGCAATGGTCATTTTACAAGTACCAATCCAAAAAATGTTGGAACAATTGTCCCAACTTCCTGTAATGTCTCAAATCTAGGAGGTAAGGCAACTTACTTAAATTAAACTCGGAAGCTGACTTTAATCAAACTTTCTGTAATCCCTCAAATCTTGCTTAAGCATTGCGTGAAAGTTGTTAGCATATGATGTGTGGTAGCCCGGTGCCAGTTTAGTCCCGAGACTAGGCCGGCATCGGGCTCCTCTGAGCCGCAAGGCCCTATTGAGCAATTCGAAGTAAACTGGCGCTAAAGTAACGAACACGTATAATACATTCATCCATTCATCATAATTCAAGATTTAAACAGAATAAAATGATCATTCATCATTTGTTTTGCTTGACAAGAAAGGTCCAAAAAATATTACAAGGTTTTTTAACAATGACAGTAGCAGTAAAACAAAATGACACTAATATCAATAATTTAATCGGCAACTTTGGTCCCTCAGCAATCTCTTATATTCTACCACTGAAATCCTCCAATTGCGCATGACCTGGCATTCTAACGACAATGCCGGGATTGGAATTCCCAGTAATTAGAGAACACTCTGAGTACTATGATACACATCAAAAGTTACACTTGTTATAAATAACAATGTGGTAAGTGGAAACAAAAGGCAAAAATAAAATTGTGGAAAATATGATGGTTAGCACAAAGTAGAGTATATTTTCTTGCGTGATAAAGTATTGTTTGTCCCTGTATAACAAATGTGCGTATGCCATTTGCTTTTTCGTAAAGCATACTTATTACAAACATGTCACTTCTGCTAAAAACATATTGATTGTAGCACATATACTCTTTATATTGTGGAAAAATAAATGGAAGCGGTTTTGGTGAGCAATTTTCAGACCCATGAGGCGGAGTTCCATAAATTATGTTCCATATCATACCTTCAACTTGGCCTCCCTCAAAGGCAACAGTTGGGGCATCCTTATAACTTTCATGGATTTAGCCCCATCCATACCCAACCCATCCTCTTTTTTGAGAATCCTTGCTAATCCACCAGACATTAAGCATTTTTTTGTGACATTTTTTGACAGAATAATCATTGAATACAAACACAAAAGTACAGGCTCGGGCGAAGCTAAAACATCAGTAAAGAAAATTGAAGCATAAAAGTGAAAAAAGTAATATGTATCTAGGTTTTTTTCCCTAGTTGTATGACAAACGTATCAATATTCGAGCGTATCTGCATTAGGTATTTGTAACGACTCAAAGTCGTTATTTTGCAAATTAGGTCAAAATCCCGCCTTAGGAATCAGGATCATGGGGAATTTCAATTTAGGGCAAACAAATCTACCAATAGATAGAAATAACTTTAAAGATCAAAGCGCCCTAGTTTGAGAAAAATCCGATTAACGAAAGCTTCCAATCTATTTTCTGAAATTTTAAATTCTAAAAATCAAAATATTGAAATGCATGTCCGAATTCATCGTTTTTAGTGTCGTTGTGTTAATTATATTATTTAAAAGCTGCTCGAGAAGTTTCATCAAATTTTGAGCGTCAGATTTATCGTGGTAAATTTTTGAAGTTTTAAACCTCTAAAATTAAAATAAAAATATATTTTGCTCCGAATCTAAAATTTTCGGCGCGAGGGTGTTCGTCATGACGTAACACACCTTGGTGCCAAGTTTAGTTGTATTTGGAATCCGAACGACGGAAAAATGCGAAAAATTTAACTTTAAGTATTTTTATTATTTTTTTATTCTCCTTTTTCTCTTCTCCTTCCTTCCCCATCCGCCGACTCCAGCCCCTGATCCGCCTGCGTATCGCAGGCTCTATCTTGCGACAAAGCCTGCAGGCGGAAACTTCCGCCTGCCATGGAGGGCCCGCTTGCTCCATTTTTGGTGTAGGAGTCGGTCGGCTCCCTCAGCCTCCCCCAAACCCATCTCTATAAATAGAGGTCCTCCCCTCCCCCTCTCCTCCTCACAAGCAGCACCAGCCAACCCTTCCTCCTACCCAGCCAGCAGTAGCCTCCGGCAGACCGCCTCCCTCCTTCCAGCAGCCGGCCAGCTCCTCTCAGCTGCTCCAACCTCCTTCCGGCAGCCCGGCAGCCCCCGACAGTACCTTCCAGCAGCTTCCGGCAGCCCTCGACAGTACCTTCCAGTAGCTTCCGGCAGCCCGACATCCCCCGGCAGTTCCCTTCACCCAGCCAGCTCCCTCTCCGGCAGCCTCCGGCAGATCCCGGCAGCCTCCGACGGCCAGCTATCAAGCCGCCAAGCCACTCAGTAGCTACTGCCAGCCAGCCTCTTGCCGTGCCACCTCGGCCAGCCATCCGGCTACCCCGTTCCTTCCCTCCCTTGTTTTTTGGAAATCCTAAAAGCTAAGGTATGAGAGGTTGGAAATGGAGGAAATTGAAGAAAACATTATCTTGCTAATCTTATGTACATTACTATAATTTTATATTTAGTCATTCATATTTTTGATCATTCTCATTAATTAATAATTGGAACAATTCAAAATGCTATAAAATGACTATTATTTTCATTTAAAGTTTTCTTTTCATTCCGATCATTACTCTTAATACCGTAACATTATTATATACGGATTTTAAATCATTATAAAAAAAATGACAAAATAAAGAATAAATATAAAAAATCATGAACTATCGCATCACTTGTAAAAGAGACTAATTTAAAGAAATATCGGGGACTTAAATGCAGATTGAGCGAACTGTTAATCATTCGAGCTGTTGAACTTCTGAACTTAAAGACTAAAGGTCCAGTACATGACGAATATTATATTTTGCACTTTTACTGCTGCTTAACTTCACGTATTTGCTTTGAGCCAAATTTTAATTTGAAGCTTGGTTGGTTGTTAGAAACCAACATCCTTTTCATTCGGGGGTTACTGGAAAATGATATCAACAACATTAATGTTTGGTTGGTTGTTAGTAACCAACATCCTTTTCATTCGGGGTTGTTGCTGGAAAAATAGCATCAGCAACATTCAGGGTTGTATTGGAAAATGACATCAATAACATTCGGGGTTGTTACTGGAAAATGACATCGGTAACATTTGGGGTTGATTAATGGAAAATGACATCAGTAATCTTTATTTGATAAATAATATTTGTTGCAGAAAATTGTTTATTTCACGCTATTACCTTATCTTTCTTCTGCATTTTTACTTCCGTCTTACTTTCGCTAATCGCATCATTTAAAATGTATATGTTATTGTGTACTGCAGTACTTAGAGTATTCTTTAATTACTGGGAATTCAAATCCCGGTATTGTTTGCTGTACAATACCAGGTCAGGTGCTCCTAGGGGATTGCGTGCAATAACCATAATACTTAAAAAAAGTTCAACTGCCGATGAGATCCACAGCGCTATGTTATTTTTGCTTGTTTATCTTTTATCTTTTCTTTATTTTTACTTTTATACGAGGAGTGTTGAAAAGACCTTGTAAAGTCGACATTGAATAAATGAATATTATCTTTTGGCTTTTCTATGTGTATGCTCTTTTTCTCTCAAGTTACTCAATATGATCCTGCGGTGAGTAGTCACTCGATGTTGGAACGGTTTCCGCCTAACCGGCATCGGGCCCTCACAGTATTAGTTTAATTCTTTTTGTAATGTGAACTTGAAATAGCTACCATTGTTTTTATCTTAATTTTCCTAAATCGAGCCTTAGAGTTTTACACATAAGTTATTGTTTAATCTTGACCTGTCAGTTTTGATAGTGCTCAAATTATAAGAACATTTTTAAGAGTTTGCATTCTTCTCTACTTATAACATTCTATACTCATTCATCCAGGTTCTAACAACTATACTGATTATCACACTAAAGAGTCATAGCATGAGATGGGGTACCAATGCGGGTGCATAGGCATTAACAAGACTAGAAAGTAGGATGTCTTAATCGCTTTAGACTCATAATATTAAAATGTTAAAAAGAATGTTTTGCACATAATACTCAATGAGAGGTACTACCACTTACTTCCGTCATAAGGAGGTGATGTGAATTTGATGAAGCCATCACACTTGATCCCACAAAAGTAATTGGGCATCCAACAACCACTTGTAAAATTGTAGGCAAAATACGAGCTAATTTGACATGAGCAAGGTTTGATTGAGCAGTAGTAAGCTGGACAAGGCTTCTAGATAGATTAGTGAAAATGAAATTTTAACAAAAAAGATTTGTGTCTAATAATTAAGAAAATGCACAATGCTGCTCACCCTTCCTATCGACAATAACTATTCTTTTCTATTAAAAAGCTTCTCATTTTCTGTTACAAGTGCAGCATTGTGTCAAAACATCTGATTATATAATTTTATATGCAGTAGGAAGTAGGGCTAGTTGTTGACAGGTGCTGGAATCTTTGGAAAAGGGAGAGGAGATGCAGGTCTTGGCCAAATGGGGAAGGAGGAATCGCTGGCTGCTTCGTGTGGAGGGAACATAATATTTATGACCATTTTATAGCCGGTTTGGACCGAGCAGACGGGGTATTACCCGTCGGGTGCTGCTCGTCTCCTCCCAGGTAATGATCGAAGGGCATGGCTCCCCTGCTCTTGACGGCGACGAGGATGGCTTGTTGCGTCGAGATTGCGTGTCGAGGGGAAGGATCGTGCGAGAGGAGAGGGAGGGCGTGCATACGAGACTCGGTCGTGCTTGATGGAACTGTGGGTTTGGGTTTAGGGTTTTAGGATTCTTATATATTGTTTTGTTTAAATTAAATAGTAAAAATTGAACCTTAGATCAACACTGATTGAGCGTCGATTTTTATGAAACTTGGTCCGATGTGAACATTTAGTCGAGACAAAGTTACTTGCACCAAGATTATTAAGTTTGGATTAACATTTTATTTTTAATTAAATTTTGAAGCTAAATCTCTTGCTAATTAATTCAAGAATAACCATTATTCCCATTGTGCCCAAATGTTCACCAATTGATCTCTTTCTTGTGCTCTATTCATGACGTTTCTTTTAAATTTACGTGTAACAAAAAATGACTGGAAATTTTGTTGTTGAAAATTGAATCTGCCAGTTTGGGGAACGAAAAATGGAATTTAGCTCAAAACATACAAACAACGAATTAGAGCAGGAAAATTTGGTGTAAAATGATCGGGCGGGTTGCTAATAGCTTGGTTGATGACGATCTACGGTCGTTACATGATGGGATCAATAAAGATAGCCACTCACCATACAGAGGACTCGAGAGTCAGGATTTGTACCCTTTTGCACTATTTGCTTCATATTGAAGGATACTCTGGTGCTCATAATGTAAACTGTCGACCATCCTACTAAAAATACTAGGTTCCCTATACCTTATTCTCAACTCCATGATCTAATTGGCAGGATCAAATTCAATATGAAGCTTAAGTCTATACTCGCGAAGCACAGAGGTCGAGCGAGCATGGAATTAAAGCACAATTGCGAGCTATGTTTTGTTAGATTCTATCCAAATTTAAATTTGATTGGCACGGTGGTAGTTGTAACTGTTGTCATAATGATTGTAATATTACTAGTTTAGCCATCATTTTTTAATAAAAAAGAGAAACAATATTAACATTAGTTGCAAAATCAATACATATATCAAGGTTTTATATTGTATTTACAAAGCTCTCTCAAAACATAACCTATTTGAGTACAAGATGCCTCTCAATAGCTCACACCTCATGAAAGTACAAGGCATCATTGAATCCACACCCCCGAGTACAAGTCACTCCTTTTAAGCTTGCCTCTTTCGAGTCTCACAATTCTTCAGGATGCAAGCTTCTCTGTGTACTCTCAATTGAAGCACCTACTCCAATCTCAGAGCTTGTTAGGCTCTTGTTACCTCTACTTGCAATTTACAACTTACATGGTAGATAAGAAAGGATCAATATAATATAAAAATATGCATATGGAAAAATATGTTGGAAATAAAAAAGCAAAAAAATAAAATCAAATAGTAACACATTAGGCTATGCAAACAAATTGAGAACTTAAATTGTTTGATTTCTAGTAGATCTACTTGGCCCTAATTGAATCATTCTAGGTTAACTAATTTCTTCGCAGATTTATGTGATTTTAGTTGAATCTTAAAAATGTTGAATCCCGTATTTTCATTTAAATTGATCTAAGCAAGTTAACTTATGACAATTAAACTAAGCTTTAGTTAATTTAACTATTCATAAGTCAACGAACCTTTGTTATTAAATCTTAACTCCTAATCAATTTAAATGATCTTAATTGAATCAATATATGTTAAATAGCTCGACTACTAGTTGATTTGGCTAATCTTAGTTTTCATTTAAGCCCTGGTTAGATCAATCTAAATTAAAGTAATTTGATATCTAGCCAATCTAACCAAATCTAATTGAGCTAGCCTTAGAATAAAAAAATTTATCCCCAATTAATTTAAAACTAATCAAGATGACGCTTCAAACTTTGTAATCTCAGTTAACCTCGGTCATGAGATTTGTTTAATCTAAGTAAAAAAATCTTTTCATAAACGAATCTATATAGGTTTAATTAGGTTAAAGAAAAAATAATCGATAATTGATTTAAATTATCTTTGTCGGTTTGTGTCAAACTTGTTGAATTTGTTTTTGGTAGATCTAAAAATGTATAGTTGAATCATTTCATGTTTAACTGATAATTCTCATATAATTTAATTGATTTTAATTAAAAAAACTCTAAGTTGCATAATTTAATCTCTATAAAATCATATTGATCCGAGACATACTCATTACAAGCTACCTTGTCTAAATGACTAGGTTGTAAGATCTGCTACTTCAAGTATTCTAATAGATATAAGCTTATTTTAACATAAATCTTGGGCATTCTAAAGGATATCTCAATATTATCCTTAAGCTTAACCGCCATATTTAGATAGTCAAGGCTATAGGTCTCATAATCTTTTGCTTTATAATAGGTGTAAACCATAATTTTAATCAAAATTCAAGCCTTCCAACGGATGTAAGCACTATCATAAGCTTGGGCTACCTCATTTAAATAACCAGGCTATAATAATTGCTATTACGGACATTTTAAAGTGTATAAGCCAAATTCTAAACCTTGATTACTATATCTGAATGACTAAGGCCTTAAGATCTTCAATCTTAAGTATTCTTGTAACAACTCAATGTCGTTACTTTGCAAATTAGGTCAAAATTCTGACTATAACACCAGGATCCCGGGGAACTCCAAATTAGGGCAAACAAAAATACATTCAGATGAGAATAAATTTTAGATCAAAGTGCCCTAGTTTGGGAGAAATCCGGATAACATAAACGGTTTTATTTTTTTGAACTTTTTAAATTCAATAAATCAAGAACATTAAAATACGTGTTCGAATTCATCAATTTTCATGTCATTATATTAAGAATATTATTTAAAGGTTGCTCAAGAAGTTTCATAAATTTTGAAGCGCTGATTTGATCTCAATTAATATTCGAAGTTTAAAACTTCAGAAATTAATTAAAAATATAATTTTGCTCATAATCTAAAAATTTTGACGCGAGGGTATTTGTTGCATTATAACACACATCAGTGTCAAGTTTCATTATTTTTGGACTCCAAACAGCAGAAAATTGCTAAAAATTTAACTTTAAGTAAATTATTCCTTAAGAAATTATTTCTCCCTCGATTCCTAGGCAAAAGTCTTGCGCCTGTTCAGCATTTGGAGGGCCCCACCCCACACCTGACTCTTCCTCTCTCCTCCTTTTCTCTATTTAAGTCCCCTCCTTTTCCCTCTCAAACCCCGTCAACAGCAGTAGCCCCCTCCCCTCTTCCACAGCAGCCCTCACCCCTCTCAGCCCTTTCCAAACCAGCAACAGCCTCTCCGGCCTCCCCACTTCGACTTCCGACTTCCTTCAGCTACGTCCGGTCTCCCTCCATTTTTCGGCAGCTCTAATCAAGGTGAGAGGAGAAGAAAAAGAGGAAATTGAGAAGAAGAAAAAAGAAGGAAATAGAGGAGAAATTTTGCTAATACTATTATTTAATATCCCTTATTATGCAAATATTAGTCATACACATTACTATTGTTCTCATTAATTAATAACAAGAATAATACAAATGTCATAAAATGACTTACTTTTATTCAGACACTTTTCATTCTGACATTTTATTATTATTTTTCAGCAATTTAATTCCAGTCATTTTCATTTTGTCTTTACTTTCATATATTATTATTATTATCATTAAATGATGATAATAATAACGCTAACCTAATATAAAAGCGAAAGAAAAATAGGATGAAAAAGAAAATAATAATTACCTATAAGAACATTGGCTAAAAGCTAATTTTAAATATCCAAATCTAAATGCAGATCCAAAATCAAACTGGCAAACTTAGGATCTTAAAAAACAAAGGTACCCAGTACATGACATATATTACTTTTTTATACTTTACTGTTGCTTAGCTTCGTTTCTTTGCTTTGAGCTAAAATTTATATTGAAGCTTGGTTGGTTGTTTGAAACTAACATCCTTTTCAAATTTATTGAAGATGCTCATCATCCTTATTTATTTTTGTTTTTGTTATGGTTGGCCAATTTCAAACAAAATATTAACAAAAAACTTAACTAACTAATTGTACTAATCATTATAAATTTTGCAACTAGTTAATTTGACCTAATCATATCAATTATAATCAAAATAGATATGTACCTAACAAATTTAGATCAACTTAATTAGTGCAATGATCATCTACATTAATGGTTTATATATAATATTAGGCTAGATATATAATTTGTAAATTCTCAAATATTGAATTTTGGAAATTTAGGTTTGAAAAATGATATATATATATATATATACATAATTAAAATATGAATATAGAAGAGCATTATATTTATGTACTGAGCTTTGATAACACAATCTTTATTCAATTTTCATCTCTTGTATGATTTATATAGGTGGACAATTGGACATGCATGCAAGGCATAATGGCGCCATTTATGATAAATTTTTGGTTTTGTGTTAATATTTTATTTGGATGAGTTATTTAAACATAATGTTCTCTTAAAATAATTCTGAATGAGTTATTAAAATGGTAGATTTTTGCAAATAACTCAACCAATCAATTTGACTCAAACTACATATGTCCATAAGGATTTTTTGCAATTCGTCATATTTATCCATGCGGTTTATTGCAATGGTCTAATATAAAGGCTTATAAAAATATTTTATTTTAGCTATTAATTAATTGTAGTTGTTTATACAAACTTCTGCAATTAATAAGTCACTCAAGTTAGCCATTACGATTGCCAAATATGATATATATATATATATATTAACCAATACCCGGCATCAAGTTTTTATTAATTTATTGTGAATTTTGAATTTTTATTTTTATTTTAGAAAATGTGATATTTTTATGGGGGGTCGATTTTAGGCTTCTTGTTATTTGGGATCATTGCCTAAGCAATGATCTAGGACATATGGGTTTCAAATGCTTGTGGTTGCACTATTTGGGTGTAGGTTTAGCGATAAATTCTATATGGGTTAAGTAGCCTTGAGCAACAAGTGCTGCAAGGGGTGGGATCATCTGATCTAGAATTAAATTTTCATATAAGGCTCTTAGTCTTAAAAATTTTATTTCTAAATATGTGAGTACAGGAAGACATGGCTTGAGGTGTGTGCATGTGTAGTTAATTGAATAATTAAAAGAAGCCTACAAATTTTAAGGTGTACCTCACCTGGTCTACTTACCGGATTAGATCCAGCGGTGAAGCTTTAAGGTATTTTGAATTGAAAGAGAATTGATTCCATTTTTGAGGACAGTGCGAGTAGGTGCACTTCATTCCAAGTAGATGTATTTAACAAAGGAGAAGGTAACATGAGTTATTGATAAATAACTTTTAAATATAAGAATTGTTTTTTTTTTTTGTATTTTTTTATACATGGATAACATGTTGTATGCATTATTCAAATTGTCATAATAATCTGCAACTCGATAAAGTGTCGTTATCATCAAGTTAATTTATACATATATGATTCACTTTATGATAGTTTCTATCCAAGTTAAATCATTTTGCATAAATGTTATGTATGAAGATGTTGTAGAGATGCTCTTGATTATTAGTGTGATATGCAGTCATATGACCCTCACTAATGTCTGGCTATAAAATACAATGGAATGATGTTTGAAACCATGCAATAATGACTCCACATGAATGCCCAAGTTATATGTGCGTTCCACGGCTTGACATTCTTCTGCTGCATGTATTAATAAACACTTGAAAGGATGTTAATCATGATTATGAATGCAAACCATTTAAATACCTCTCTAGTGATTTTTTTTTTAATTAACATACATGAAACAAGTTGTGAGAATATGTATGACATGCAACATCATTACTCAATCATTATGTCACCCGTTATGAGCAAATTTTTTTCTTAAAACAATCTAAATTTATCAGCATGCATTCTTGGATCTCTAACCAGGTACAAATCGTGTGGCTATGATGTGTTCTTTAATAAACAGTAGAACACAAAACTTGTAAATTCTGATTTAGGATTTCTGGAAAACTTTAGAATAATTTAATAATGGTATATGAAATTGGTAGGAGTTTGGAATTATGAGCTAGATTGCATTCAACTTGTTTCAAACTTGAGATTACGTATGTTAGGGAAGGATGCAGACATGTACACTAAAAGAGAGGGAGAGGAATTCACCCTAAATTAATGGTCATCAGAGGATAGAAATTTGGCCCCGATTTGCAAGGATTTTTTGACAGTTTTTGGTTCAGCCTCACTGCTTATGAGGAACAAATGATGTAGTCCCACAGTTCTTCCATATATGAGTAGGGCTGCGTTTTTTTTCTCAACGCAGAGCAATGAAGGCTGAAATCAAAGGGTTGAAGGAAATTTATAGGAAAATAAAGAACGAAGTTGTGGCCAGAAAATTAAGGGCGAGTTCAGAAAACATAGGAGAAAGATGAAGACACTGGGACGTGCAACTTGGTGCAACGGTTGTGGTCTGGAGCAGGGAACCAGGGCTGCAGTTTCTGAAGTTAACGGAGAGACCTCCTACACATGAGAGAAAGAAGTTTTGGGAATGAGGAAAGCATGGGGCAACAACAAGGATATAGGCGTGCAGTTCTATGTATGGGGGCTGCATTCAAGAATTATGTGAAGGAATGCTTAGGATATGGATGTCCCAAAGAGTTTATTTGAAGGGTGGTTTTATTTGGCTTCTCATGAGTCAAAACTATGTATTTTCAAAACAAGCTCCCTTCTATTCCTTTTTTAATAGTACTACCTTTTAAAGAACATGATAAAACCTCAACTCATGTTTTTTTATTTTATTAAATACACAAAGGATTAATTACAATACACATAATCCTTGTTCATTTTTTGGTGTAGTGTATATGATATGCAAGTGTGTAAGATTTGAGAGCTGGTTACATATTTACTTATTTAATGCGATTACCCACATACACACTAAAATATCTTCCTTTACATATTTAACATCTACTTCTAATTGTAAAACTAGTGTATTAAGGCGTCAAAAATATAACTAAGTGCTTGTTTTGTTAAGTATCTAGGTTGGGATATATGTAGAGAATGCTATGCATCCAGTATTTTTTTTATTTCTTTTTTAATATAAAATGCCCAAAAAGATGTAAATGTGCAACATGATGATGACGATCCTTTTTATGACATGATCAAATAGCTGTGAATTGACTAAGATGATGATGATTTTTTGTGCATTTTAATTGAATGAAATGAGGTCTTATTTTACTATGACCAATCTAGATTTGAATGAAGCACGATAGCTATCCAACGCACCATCTTGGAGACCAAAAATCAAAGATAACACAAGCTTATACCTCATTTATAATATCTAGTTAATGAGATCTGATTGTCCTAAAATTGACATCCACGCTAGCTGCATAATTTTATTTTTAATGTGGAATATTAAAAACGGTGTGGCAAGAAACTATTATAAAAGATTTTAGATACTTTGAGCTTTGGGAGGGATTGGTATTTGATCATGCACTATTGAGATAAAGGATTGATGTAGCTAACCTCTCTTAGCAGGAGCAAAGCTTGGTGTTTTCACATGTCTCATCTGTACCCAAAAAATAATCTAAGTGATTATGTCAACTTTTGAAAAAAATGATTTCAACAGCTACATATAATACTATTAAGCAGATAAGCACTTTTCATAGTGCACACAACTTTTTATGGTCTAACGCTTACTGATGCTCCTTTTTTTTCTTTTTTCGATCATAAATCATGTTCATCCATGCATTGTGGGGCTGTTGGCAAGTGAAGGATATTCACTTTTTTCTTGGCTGTCGGCTTATATGGTTTGCTTCAATTTCTGATTTTGAAATTTTATCATATTTTTATTCTAGAATGTTGTGATAGTTGGTTTGGAACTATTAGAAATTGATCATTAGATGCAATTTGTAGATTTTTGTTATTGAATTTGGCCCATGTTAAAAGAGGACGATCATAAAAACTATCAAGAAACTATAAATTATTGGACTTGAAACTTGGGGAGAGGGTAGATAACATAGGAGACAAAGGATATCCGTAACCAACTCCACTTTGTCAGACTTAAAACTTAGTACTGGTGTTGTGATTATACATTTTTAGTCATAAAAGCAATATGCTGATTTTATATATTTTTTTAATATTTATTGCACCTGCTATTTATGCAGATCAATTTTGGTGTTTCAGTCCACTCGTTATTTGTGTACTTCAAAAGTGCCTTAGGCTGCTCGACTCTCATCATGAAACATTGAAATTACATGAGAGTTCAATGATTTCCTTTTATGTGGGAAATACATTGAACTTAATTATGCATTGTCAGGTATGAGTTCTACCACTATTCTATGATTATTTTTAATAGCATGTAGGAGCACAATGCACCTAAGACAAGAATGAAACAACTACTATGATGGATGCCTTGAGCTTTGATATTTTAACTTTTTTAAATACATGTTGGTTGACATCTATTGAATTATGAACATGATATCTTATTAAATGTAAGGTTATTGTTATTTTTCTTTTTTTCAGAGCTACCTCTTTTCTACTTTATTAATTGATTTTCCACCCATCAAAAATTACAACAAAATCACAGCCTTATTTTTGGTTTCATTAAATTCTCACTGATAGTTCAATTTTGACACCTACAAATGGATGGGTTTGGCAGCTCATCTATTGAATAAGGATTAGATTTATAAATATGCATGATTTTGCGGCCTTTTATAATTTCATGAGAGCACTTTTAATTGATGAAAGACTGGCAGGTAGATATGAGAACGTTGCCTAGTCTCATATATATGATTCTATATGAAATGTTTGAGGGATGCTCCTCAACTGATGTGAATCCAAGGAATTTACTCTGTGAATGGAAGCCATTAAAGACCATGTTTGGCGTTGCTTGCCACATTTTGGATGAGCAGTTGTTCTCCTTGCATTCTGTTTCAGGCTGTTCCTTGGAAAAATGTAGAAACTCTTTCTATTCAGTTCTGGTTGAAGTAGAAGAGCTTCTAAGGCAATCACAAGGTGAAAGGGTAGATGGATTGGCTATTGCCTTCAGATCATCTATCTTATGTGCATCTCATGAGGATATACTGACATATATTCCATCGGTTTTATCTATTATTCAGCTATGTTTCCCATCGCAGATGCCATTCTTGAGCTCATTTTTTTTTCAAGAATCAAAGCTTCTTGTTAAGATCAGGGAACTTTGGCCCAGAATGTTTTTCACTGGTTTTGATATGATTAACCAAGCAGTTGACCGAACTTTTGATGATGTTATGCATGTAATTTCAAACAACAATTCATTGTTGGACGCCAATTGTGAATCCACAGAACTTTCAGCTTTTGCTTTCTGCTATTTTTTACAGTCCTCTTCTTTTTATGCACTATTTTCAGCTATCTTGAGTTTTGCTACCTGGGAGTCACATTCAACTGGAGTTCAAGAAGTTTTTCCTTCAAAAAGAATGCTAGAGTTGCTGCAAATGAAAATTTCTGAAGGCTCAATTGACGATTCTATCTTACTCCTGAAATATGTGCTATTTTGCACCTACCATATGTTTTTACTGTACAAAGAGAAGCGATCCTTTATCATCAATGAACTTCTCTTAATGTGTATTACTCTTGTTCAAGATTTAATGAATCATCTTCTAAAAGATATTTTAGATCACGCTGGTTTAAAAGTTTGGAGTTTTTCTTCAGTTGGACAGTATTCAGTTGTTATTGCCGAGCTTATCTTCAGTCATCCCATTGTAACCATGCACATTTCAAATCCATTGTCATTAAGCAGCAAATTAGCTGGGACTGTTGGACATACTTTTGGCTCCTTTCTTACTACTTTAAAACAGAATGTTCATTCAATGGATGAATGCATGGTGCGGTTGCTAAAGAAGCTTTTTGACTTTTTGCATTCTTTGAGTAGTACTCTTGGTTCTTCAGAAGCACATAATTCTGTTTGTGAGTCACTTATAAGGATTCAAAATACTCTGACACAAAGTATTTTGCTCTCTTTCAGAGAAAGGATTCAGCTATATGCTGCTAGTGGAAATGCAGAACTTTTTCTACCTATATTTTATATATTTCAGTCTTTGATGGACTTCATTTCACTCTCTGATATTCTGGAGCTTGTTCAATGGATTTTCTGTAAAATTGAAAGCAAAGTTCTAGGCAGTACATCATCATTACAATATGCTGTTTCTGTGGGTTTATATATTACTGAAGTTTCGCTTGATAAGCTATATAACCTTCTACAGTCATCATCGTTGAAATTTAAATCTGATCTTCTTATGAATGGAGGATTCAAAAGCATTGATGTGTCTGTTCTTCCAAACATTTTTCATAAGATTCTTGATCTCTCATTAAATTTTCATCTTGAACAATCTGATATATGCTTACTAAAGGTTGTGAATTTTGTATACAACTATCGACGTGTGAAAACTTTGACCGGTTTCCTCTCACTGGATGTACTGCTGTCTAGCATGATCTTTGGACTTCCTGTGAAGATGCTTATACACTGCATTTATTCTACCAGTAAGATTAAAGCAAAAATATTATTTCTGCTCACTGAAGTAAGCCCCGTTCATATGAGCCTCTTTGGAAAAATATTCTTGGCTATTTTAGACAAGAATGTAACCAGTGTGAGTGTTTCAAATGAAGGTGTTATCAAGCCATGCAGGGGCAAAATGACCAGTGATTCTAAAGAAAGCTTTTCTGATGATGAATTTTTACTTCTTTTACCTGTTGCTCTTTCATATTTTGTTTGTGCATTGGATGAGCATGGCAGGCAGGGTATTCAACCTTTCTTAAAAATTCCCATCACTTATGCAAATATTCTTTTGGACAGTCTCTTTAATTGGAATCTCTTGCTCGCACGGGAGATTTTCCAGGAAGAATTTGATGAAGTCTTACCCAATTCTTTTGAGGAATTTAACAAATTTTTTTGTAGCTCATTAATTGGCAAGGCAGTTGTCATGCTCCATTACTTTTTTCATTTAAATGGGAATTCAATTAGATGGAATGAAAGGTTGAAACTATTTGATAGTACATGTCCTCAGCTGAGTTTTTTTGATGAACTAATTTGTTGTGATACTGACTTATTGGTTACTTGGTCCTGCAAGGAATCTTTGAAGGTAGTGAATGAAGTTGTTGCTAAGATATCCTTTATGAGGTTGTTATTATTTTCTCAAGATGGCTCAACAATCCAATTTAGGACTTCCTTGGGGGAAGAAAATGTCAATTGTACGTTCTTGGAAAAGGAATTTGACCGATTGAATCATTCAAAATTAAGATTTATGAACATTCTTGTCAATACATTAGACCAAAATTTTAAAATGGTTCCCCTAAAAGTAAAAAGCTCAGTAACTGTCAGTGCCACATACTGTGATGGAGCTTTTAGATTCCTAGAGCATTTAATTTTGGAGGAAATTGTCTGTCTGTCAAAGGAAATTTGCAGCTATTCCGTTGAAATGTCTTCTTTTCCTTTTGCAAATCATTTCATAAAGTCAGCACTTGTTCACAGATTTGAGGATCCTGTTACGCTAAAAGCCATTCGCTGCGTTCTTGTTACACTGGCAGGATCAAGGTTTTCATTTATTGATGTTC
This sequence comes from Gastrodia elata, assembly GCA_016760335.1. Lineage (NCBI taxonomy): Eukaryota > Viridiplantae > Streptophyta > Magnoliopsida > Asparagales > Orchidaceae > Gastrodia > Gastrodia elata. The sequence goes on along the minus strand of CM028678.1, from coordinate 900,090 downwards.
TTGAGCTACTGATTGGTCACTCTGCTTTTGTGAAAATAATCTTACTTAATCATGCTATTTCTGATTCATCAATTTTTGATTCTAATGGGACATTGCTTCAGTCACTTAACAGTGTTCTGAAACTAGTTGAATATCCTTGCAATTTACAGAATATCCAACACAATGCTGAACCATCTTCTGAAGTGACGCATGATTATTATTCTGCTGAAGATGTGAAACTTGAAGTAGTGAGCCTACTGAGAGTATTATTCCATCTCAAGGATAAGAATAGCAGAATGGGTTGCTTTAATATAAAAGAATTAATTTCCCTGCTTTTGTGCGGCTATGGTGCTACCCAAAGCCAGATTGACCATGGGATTTTTCAACTAATGAATGAAATTGTGTCAAATGAAGGGCCAGATATTGTGAGCATAGCTGGATTTGATTACATGTGGGGTGTTTCTATCTTGAAAATGAGGAAGGAGAAAACTCATGATGTGTTACTGCCATCAAGCGTGACATCTGATTGTGAAACAGTTGAAGAACAAAAGATTCACTTTAGAGAGAACTTTCCTGTTGATTCAAAAGTTTGTGCTGTCACAGTATTGCACTTATGCAATGATAGATCAGCAAGAGTTTTAGACTCTTTGGAAAGTCTTCTGAAAGACACTTCCATCAATTATTCGAAGGTCATTTTAAACTTCTAAAATATTCCATTGACTTGAACTTGGTTATATTTAAATTATTTTCCTGTCAAAATTCATGATGCTACATTTTTGTTGATTTTCACAGATAGTGAAATCTTCAAAGAAGTACACTATTCAATCGTATGAACCATCATTTATATTACGGTTTTCAATTCATTGTTTATCAATGAGATACCTTGATCCGGTAGAGTTTTCTCGTGTTGGCTTACTTGCAATTACATTTGCCAGCATATCTTCATCCAATGAAGATTTACGAAAACTTGGCTATGAATGCCTTGGAAGGTTTAAAACTTGTTTGGAGGTGAGCATTCCTCAAATATTTGTAGTTGAAGTGATGTGATTCTTCCAAAGTCTGCACTTTCAAGTATTCCTCTCTTAGTATCTGTTTCTGGCAAGGTCACGATCTTAATTAGGTGATTTACTGTTTGGTTTTTAATCGATCGCTGGATTCTAATTGTGCCATAAATTTTGCTAAATTTATAGTCGTTGGTTTCTACCAGAATTGCTTATGGCCTGCAAAGATACAACATTTGTATGCTCATGAGATATTGATATACTGTTTGATATTGATTATTAGAATCATGTATTGCTTATAGTAGATTTGCTGATGGAGTGGTGCATGTGCTGTATTATTTTTGCTATCTCTGTTGTTAACTTCATTAATTTATCATACTGTCTAAATTTTATTGGTGTTTCGTATGTCAGACTAGTTGACAAAAATCTGGCTCATTGTCTTAAAGTTGATGTTTGTTTTCTTATAGTTGCTTGCAATCAACAGTTTAAGTGCACTGGATCCTGTCAGATTGAGCAGTGAATCATGGTTGGGTGAAAGTAGTACTAGGATGGGTGACCTTCTGAAAAATTCTCATGTTGTACCCATTTATTTTAAAGCAAAAAAAAAAACTCAAAACTAGGTGGTACTTAATAAATTGGTTTGATTTATCTATTAGTTGGGCCATTTGCTGGGTTTATCAGTTCAATGGTAGTTTTTGCAAATGGTTTGAACTGTTAATGCCCAAGCTGGTTGACTGACTAACTCATGGTCTGGCTAGTTGAACTATTTTGTATGGTTTTTAAATATTGCTTACTGTGTTCATATTAAGATAGGAAGAGGGAGATAATAAAAGATTTGGGAAGAAACCATCTGAAAGCATCTTCTCTATTTGGAACTTAGGGAGATACTTCTATATGATCGTACACAATAGATACAATGTATTCATGTGGTTGACCCACTTAGTGGGATTAAGGTTTGTCGTAGTTGATGTTGCTTGCAATCAACACTTGTAGTGTACATATCTCTGCAATGACCTTTTTGTGCATCCAAAGACTCTGCTTACAATGCTATTTTTTCATTGGCCTTCACGTAGCTGTGCAAGAGTTCGAATAAATTGAGTATGCTTGAGTTTGACTCATTTATTGGATTGTGAGTGAAGCTTATTGAGCCCACGAGTTGAACTTGCGTTGGCCATTTGAGCTCAACCTCAGGGTGATCTGGCTCGTTTTGCTCAACTCATTTTAGAATTTGTACATTATATATGATTAATTTGGAATAAATTTTAACTAAAACTAGGAATATATTTATCTTTGATTTAATAAATCGTAATTGTGATTCCATTCAATTTTATGACTTCAATTGAGCTTATTGAGCTACTTATCGAGCTTGATTATAGTTGGTGAGCTTGCACTTGAGCTCAAGATAATGGATCTAGCTTGACTCAATCTGGCCCAATCTTGTGTTTGACACATTTCATTTTGAGATGACCCGACATTCGGGTGTTCACATACTGCATGATCATATTGAGCAATTTGAGAGAAAATAACATACACATACAAAAGTCAAAGATATTTCTCATTCATTTCAAAATTTTATTATACAAAAATCTTCATTATACATTACAAATTTGTTCAACTTTTTTTTTATAGAAATAAAGAGAATAAAAAGATAAATAAAAGTTAAATTAGTGCTGTCGTAGATCCATTGGCAGTTTAATAATTTAAGATTTTAAAGTTCTGGTTCAGGCTCTCTCAGAAGTACCTGACCTTGTATTATAATGAAAATAATAATGAGATTGGAATTTTCAGTAATTAGAGAATACTATCACAATAAATAAAATATATTATGTTTTTATAAAAACAAAAATGCGATTAGCAGATATAAGGATGTAATAAAATGTAGGAAGAATAAGAAAATAACGCAATTGTGGAATTGAAATATATACATATACATTATGTTAACATAACCAAGTATTTAAGTGTAAAATGTAACAAATGTTATTTTAACAACATAATTAGTAATTAGTAGTAATATGATAGTGTTATAATGGATATGAAATAATAAATGTAGTATATAATTTTATATTTTATTAAGCAATTGGCTTTTCTCCCTTTTCCTTCATTCCTCATAGTTTGGTGCTCCAGAGTGATTAAGAGATTGATGCGAGGGTGAAGGCGTTGGGAGGCTTGGCAAGGGATTTGCGGCATTGTGTCAATGACAATTTTGATGGTAGATTCAAGCCCATTAAAGTCAATATAAGAGTGAAAGAAAGAGGAATGCAATGGTGCATGTTCATTGAGGCTTGGCAGGGGGCTTGAGGCGACCTCAATGTCTTTTGAAGGGAGGTTTAAGCCCCGCTAATGATGTGAAAGAGTTACTTTGCAAAATTAGGTCAAATCCCGACTCAAAAATCAGGATCTCGTGGAATTTCAAGTTAGGGCAAATCAAAATACTCTAGTTTGGGTAAATTCCAGATAACGAAAACTTTTGCTTTAATTTTTGATTTTTTTTTATAAATTCAATAGATTGAAAAAATTAAATACAAGTCCAAATTCATCAATTTTTATGTCATTGTGTTAAGTATATTATTTAAAGGCTATGCTAAAAGCTTCATCAAATTCAGAGCTCCGGTTTGATCACGATTAATTTTTCAAGTTTTAAACTCCAGAAATTAGTTTAACATAAAATGTTGCTCCGAATTAAAATTTTTTGGCTCGAGGGTGTTCGTCTCATTGTAACACACATTGGTGTCAATTTTTGTTGTTTTTTGAAGTCAAATGGCGGAAAAATGCAAAAAATTTAATTGAAATTATAGTTTTAAGTTTTTTATTTTCATGTTTTCCTCTGTCTCTGTTTTCTGTTCCCCCCCGACTCTCGACCCCGACTCCAGGGCGCAGGGTTTGTCGCTCTACAGAGCTTGCCAGACGCTATCAGACGGACTGTCAGCCCCACGTGCGCCGCCCTGGTCGGCGGCCGACAGGCCAACCATCTCCCCCCTCCCTCACCTTCCGTCCTCCTATTTATACCCCCTCACTCGCTTACCTTCTCCCACAGCAGCCTCTCAGTCCTCAACGAGCCACAACCAGCTAGCAGCCTCCGACCACCCACTCCGGCCACCCCTTTCGGCCCCCTTCAGCCATGTCCGACTTCCGGCAACCCTAACCTAGGTGAGAGGAGGAAGAAAAAGGGGAAGAAAAGAGGAGAAAATTTTGCATTTTTTAATTTTGTTTTCTTTAATTCTTTTTCATTTTTTTGAAAGGAGGAGAAAAATGACATCAGTAACGTACATTTTTGGTTACTGAAAAATGATATTATTAACCTACGTCTTTGTGATAATACTTTTTGCAGGAAATTAATTATCCCGTTTGAGCTTTTGCCGTATTTTTCCTGTATTTTTATCGCATTCTTTTTGCGCTAATCGCATCTATGCTATTATAAAATGTTATATTTTAGTGTTTACTGTGGTACTTAAAAGTATTATTTAATTATTGGGAATTCTAATCCCAGTATTGTTTGCTTTACACTACTAGGTCAGGTACTTCTGAGAAAATTCGAATGAGAACTTCAATTCATAAATTTTCAAATTTGCTTACAGATCTACGATGCTATTTTACTTATCTTTTTATTTATTTTTTGTTTCAGTTTCACTTTTGTTTTAAAAAGATGAACATTGTACGAGATGTACGTTGAATATTAATTTATAATATGGAATTTTGATGAATGAGAAATATCATTTGGCCTTATATGTGTATCCTTTCTTTTTTAAATTGCTCAATAGGATCTTGTGATTATTGGGAATTCCAATTCCAGTATTGATTTGTGACTACCTGATATCAGGATAATTTTTATTGAACTGACATCAGGCCTTCACAGTTCAAGCCCAACCAATGATGTGAAAGAGTTACTTTGTTGGCCATGATTTGATGGCATTTTTCAACTTAGGATTCTAAGAAAAGGGTGAAACCCTAAATCCTTTGAGGTTAACTTTTTGTTGATTTAAGGTGACTTCAATGTTATTTGAAGGGAGGTTCAAGCTAGCTAATGATGGCAGAAGAGTTGGTCTGTTTCTTCCTTGTTGGCCATGATTTAAAGGCATTTTTCTACTTAAGGTTGTAAGAAAAGGGCGAAACCCTAAATCCTTCGAGGTAAACTATTTATTTGTAAATATAGGAATTTGTTGGCTTTTAAAGAGGAAGGCTTGTGATTTCTTTCTTTATTTCTTTGAAGGGAATTTTTAAAAATTGTTTTCTAAGAACTTGCATTGCATTTTGGAGTTTTGGTAGCTTTTGGCTAAGGTGGAGTCTAAATTAAGGTTTCATAATGATTTAGAGCTTCTTCGTTAAGTACACCTAGAACTTCTTTTATTCTCATTGATGATAGTAAAGGTAAGATTCAAACTTAGAATTATATTTATGATTTATAAGATATTGCTTTGTAGCTATACATGGTGATAAAAATTTGAAAAAGTACTATACCATATAGGTATTTTATGAAATTTTCACAATGAATTTGTTTATTAGAAATAATGAATTCATGCTTATAAATACACACTTAGAAGGGCGTTCATTTGTTCATTCATTTTGTTTGAACAAAATCCTAAATAAGATTTAAAAAAATCAAAATTTTTTGGGGGTAATTACCCCCAATTTAGTCAAAATGTGGACATTCACATTCCTTCATTTCAAACAAATAATGTTAAGTTTCTTGTAAAACTACCAAACAACACTAAAGTAACCTGATTACATTGTAATCAGACTTCACTGCAACCAAATTACTTTATACTTAAATTTTCTCATGCCAAACAACCACTAAAGCTTCAAAGAAATATCAAAATTGTTGTGGATGACTTGGTGGATGCCAATCAATTGGCAACCGATGCGCATGGTCCGGCGGCACTTAGTTTGCCCTAATTGGACCAGTGGTCAGCAATCTAATCGACGATGTTGTGGTTGAGGTATGGTGGCGGCGACGATGGCACCGGTGGATAGTGCATCGAGGAAAGGAAGGAGGATTTATCCGGTTATGATCATTTTTCATCGGTGCAGCTCCAAAAAACATACATGGCAGATTAAGAAGTATTGAGGCTATGAGATGCAGGGGAGGATGGATCGGGCATCATTTATGAGGGATTTATGGTGCTGTTGGGAGCCCCCTCGTCCATGCTTTAAGAATACATTGAAGAAATTCCTACTCTTCTAAGTAGGCAAATAATGTTGGAAAGCACTTTGTTCATTGATTTGGATATTCCCTCCCCTCCCTTGGCAGCCTTGACAGAGAAGGGGCAATCTTTTGAGAACGAGTATATAGAGAAACTGGCACTAAACCCCATTCTCCAAGGAAGTTCTACCGCTTGTTTATAGAAGATGTAAAACTAACTCCATTTCCCTTTTGCCGGTAAAATTAAATAAAGATGTAGTGAATTCTGAATCAGGGTGAAATGAAAACTTAACAGAATTGGAGGATGATTTTGATGACAAAGAAAACTCCACAAGGAAAGAAAGAAAAAAGAAGAACGGCTCTGAATCTTCAAGTAGATAGACAAGATACTAGCTTTGAAAAAGAAGCGGTTGTTGACTTGTGTCGGATGAGTCTCTAGAGCGTGTTGGGTTTTAGTGTTTTTTTACTTGTTTTTTTCTTATATTGAGACTTCTTTTTAAGAATCTTTTAAGGGCGGTTGGTGGCTGTTTATATATATATATACATATATATATATATTTCTTTTCCATTTATTATTTTTACTTTTTTATTTTTTTCTTTTATTGGAAGTCACTAACCTATCTGTCTGTTGTAATCCTTTTATTCGAATATATAAAATCTAATAAATTTTCCCTTATATATATATATATAATGTCATTGTAAATCACCCTCGCTTGTTTTTCCTTTACATTTGTCAACAAATGTGACTTCATTGGGTGAAGTGATTCAACCAAGTTATAGTAAGCGAATGTACTCTTTTGAGACCAAGCAAGTTGACTCTCCTTTATAGATGATGGTTTGTTGAGTAATTAATTTATTTGGATATAAGGAAAGGCTCGATTTGTGGAGGGTTAATCTTTTGGTGTAGGGGAAATCTACATAATGATTGACCTTCTAAACATGAAACTCAACCTCCCAAAGTTCACCAATGGACTGAATGCAATGGATGGTGGCTAAAACTTGTCCATTTTGACTATAGCACTTGTGGACGTGGCCATTGTTGCTATCTTGGATAGCTGTCTCTGACAACGGGGAGTTTCATTTTTAGCGATGCTTGGTTATGGATGTTGGGATCCTACTGAAGTGCATATATAAGTGATGATGCATATTGGATCTCATGTTGAGGCCTCAATGGCTTTCTGTTATGGCAACATATTCTAACTTATATGGTTGGCTTGCAGAGGTTTAGAGCTCCATCCTCTCTTGATATGGGCTTGTTTGCCGATGCTCATTTATTGTTGAGATGTGCCAGAACATTAACTTATGGTACCTCGTTCAGTGATCACTAGAATAGTTAGCTCTCTTAAATGATGACACAAAGCAAGCACAACCAGCACTTGAAGCTCTTGATCAAAATCCATTGCTATACCCTGCAATATGCTTGGAGTTGTTGGGTGGCGCAAAAGCATCAAAAATAATTCCCACATCCAAAGCTTTGTGCAAGTACATTTGCCATTTCAGTTATGGCAATGTTCTCGTTATCTTGCATTAACTGGGACACAGTGGCCTATATTGGCCCACATAATTGTTATTATTATTTATGTTCTTCACATTGCATCAAAATTAACTTTGATACATCTGTTTTTATTGCCCCTCTTATGCATATGGTCTTTTTATGGTGCACGACAAATGTGGGAGATTGTTGCTTGTAATGGGTGTCAAGTGGAACCGCAACCTTTTACATAGATAGCTGTGGTTTCTTTATTTCCGACCGGTTCTTAAAAAGGGGATGGCAGAAGTTTATGGTCTCTTGATTGAGGGTGACAATGCAATCTGTAATATGAGATTATTGAATTTGGCTTTTCTGATTTCTCATTAAGGGAAATGGTAAAAACTAACAAATAGGTTAAACAACATGTAACCTGTAATATGTCCATCTAGCAATTCAGATTGATTTAATATCTTTAGAGGCGTGATTGTGTTTTTATATATTTATTCATGAAATGGAACTTCTTTATTCTTATTTCTTACTTATCTTTTTAACTAATGAGAAGGGTTCTTCCAGCTTTCTTATTAAAATATATTGTTAGAGGTTTATACACATACATATCAACTGCTGGTTTTTTAACTTGTATAGCTTTTGTGTTTTTGCAGCATTTATTATATTACTTATTGAATGACTGCTATGGCAGGATTGTCAAAAAAGCAAGGATATGTTGCAGCTACTCCTTCTTTTGACGTGTTTACAGAATGGCATAACAGAAGCATGGCAGGAAATTCCATCAGTTATTGCAATATTTGCTTCCGAAGCTTCTATTACTTTATTGGATCATTCGCAGAAACATTCCATTGCAATAAGTAAATTTTTAATGTATTTGCCTAGGGTGAACATAAAGGTGATTTTACTTCAGGTTTCAAATTGTTTTTTTAGCTTCATTTTGTGATAAGGACATTCCCGGATGATTTGAATTACTCTTTATAATGTTCAGCATGTGCAATGGATTTATACTTCATCTTGCAGGCTATTCCATTATTCCATACATTATTTGAAAACAATTCTATCCATTTTAGAACTGATCGATTATGGATTCTACGCCTATTGTATGCTGGGCTGAACTCATCTGTTGATGCTAAGCTTTACTTGAAGGATAACGTATTGGATGTATTATTAAGCTATTCTGCTTCTTCACTAACAGATAATGAATTTAAGATTCTCACTCTAATGGTAATCTTGAATTAACCTTTAATTTATTAGTTTCCAGCTTTGCCTGAAAATATTGTCGTATTTTATTTTATTATTTTTTTAGAATATGAAGAATTTACTTTTATTTGGAGCTTTTATCTTAGCATTTGTTTAGTTTAAGAACTGTATAATATAATTCAGTTGAAAAATGAAACTTTTTATCTTTGTGATTGTATTTATGGATATATATGTTGGGAATTCAATAGGCTTAATACATATAGTATGGATTCACGAGACAATAATGAGCTACCAAGATGGCAAAGCTTGCTACCCTTAAGACATCATCTTGAACGTAAACATGAATATTTATATGGACAAGGTTAGTTAAAGTATTGATAATAAAAGTAAACTAATTAATGCAATTACCAAGCATTCACATTAATGAGTCTTGTTATTGGAATGAAAAGCACATAATTATTAAGAAATAGAAAATGGCTTGAAGTTTCTAAATGCTGATTTGAAAAGGACATGGTGAGTTTTCTACACAACAATGGTGTAGTATTTGTTAGTGTTGTGATGAATGGGAAATTTTTTATAATACACTAAGAGAGTTGACATCTGCAAGAACTTGTATCTATTATCTCTGGGGTTGCATCATTGTTGAAATGAAAGTAGTTGGCGGTGCAGTGGAACTCGACAATATAGAAGATGTTCAAATTCATTGTGAATGATGGAAGGGCAAGTTTTGGCAAGCTGAGATTGGAAAACAACCATATTTTGTGATGGTAATAAATCGAATAGGAAATTAATATAATTGAAGACTGTTTTTATCACTGATTTTGTATTGAGCGATCACCTATGAAAAGGCACTCTAATCCTCAAAGTCCCCTTGATGTGATGAGGGTTCAAAATTAGTACACCTTGGTAGATCAATTTATTTTAACCAGCTTGTCCTTAATTTCTAATGAGGCTTCATTTTTCTTGTTTATAAGTGAAAGCCCTCTGTAAAGGTTGTTATGCTCATATTTCAAACTTCAATGTAGTCATTAATTATGATTAATTTAAGAAATAGTTGGCGGGATGATAGTAAATATAATCAAGATTTTGTGATGCCATCAGTTGAGTATTCTTATTGATTTTGTCTTCCATGTGCTTACTTTCAAGGGTTTTGGTATTGAGCATTGGCATTTGGTAGCCTTATTAGCAATTGTTTGTTACCATCTCCCAAGTATGTTTAGCAGACTGAGGTGGATGTGTATGTTTAAGATTAGCATTGATTTTTTTTTTGTAGACTACTTGCGTATGTGTTCAGCAGTACAACATAGATGCTGCTTTATAGAGACTTTGAATACAGCTAACTTCAGCTCATAAACATGGTACAACCAAGTATAATGCATCATGCTATTTGTGTACTTTATCAATTCTTTCATTACTCCTAATGTTTTCATGTAATTGGAGTTACTTTTGTTACTATGTTGAACATCATACTTGAACACAACAAAAATTGAAAAATGGTTTTATATTTGATAAATATAAAAAAGTTAAATAGGTCATAAATTTGTGTTAGCCATCTTATGATTTTATTTCTTAAAAATTATTCTTGTGCTAAATTTTCTTGAATAAGGCAAGCATGTGGGTTAAAGGTTATCAAATAGGTATACTGCTCATGAACAACTTTTGCTTGTTTTGATGAGAAGCTCAAGTTAACTTGATCATTAAGAAGTTAGCTTAAACACCAACAACACTTTTACGGTTTATTTTTATTTTTTTAGTTAATATAGTGTCAAAGCAAATCAATTAGAACTTTAATCTTCTGTTATTCTAAAGTTATGCTAGAATTTTATAGCATATCCCATTTAGTTACTAGGGAAGAACTAAATGTTAACTATTGATGCAATTACTTTCATAATATTGAAATCTTTTTTGTTTCTAGTGTTAATACTTTTTTGTAGGTTTGGCTGCCAATTTGATCTTGAATAACAGGCTTAGGTTGACTTAAGATTGACATAAATTGGTTATAACTTTGTCAAAGTTTTTCATAGGCCCTCACCCAACTTGCAAATTTGTTCTGCATCTAAGTGGGTCAGTGCTGGCCCTAGCGGGGTTTGAACTTAGTTAGCCATGCTTTTTGGCCATTTGACTGCTCCAGAATCTGGTGAGACATGTCTTTGAAACTTGTCCATGATAAACTTGATCGGCCCAATGATTATGTGTACTTGTTACATATTTGGCGCCCCTATCTTTTAATTAAAGGGACAACATTCAAATTTCTAACATTACTCAGAAATTAGAATCATATTTGTACTATTTTCAATCATTAAAATGGATGATATTTTATGCGAGGTTAGGCATTAGATATATAAAAGTTAGATTTTTGGTGTTAGATATGTATTTATCAAGTTTGTGCTGTGTATCTAATTCTTTGCTAAATATTCTGCAATTTTCTATTAAAAAAATCTATATGAGCTATGGTATACTTTGTAGTATTCTAGCAAAGATTTACTTTTGACCTCTGTTTTTCTATGCGCTAAATAGTTAGCCATGTTTCTCAACTTTTCTGGTTCAAACTGATACCATTATTAACATATTGAAATCTAGATTGTATATTATTTTCTTTCTATTTCTACAGTTAAAAAAATTTCTTTAATGCAAATTATTCCTGCTTTTTTAGTAGCTTTGTTGGAGATTTCTAGTCTGTTTTCAATTGATAAGATTAAAATCTACGTTGCAGATTGTTAAAAAATGTGTTAAATTACACATTTTGGCAGACCATTTAGTCAAAGAGTGTGGCTTATTACCATGGTTATCCTCTCGATTGCTGTTTTATGGTGAAAGATTAATTGGACATCAAGAAGAGCGGTCTTCTGTGGATGCTGTAAAGCTGATTTTGGAGGTAAATTTTTTGCGATTGCATGACTCTTTGTAGGCTTTGGATAAATTAGTTTATTCTTTTTATTAGTTGATAAATATGAATTTACTATTCAACTGCATGGAATAGGGGATAGTTAATCATTTTCTTTAATTGGAACAAAAGCATGGTGAAATTTAAAATTGAAAGGCGCTGATTTAATCAAAAGAAGTTATTGAAATTACTTGCTAGAAATTAGGGACAACTCAAATTATTTGTTGAATGAATTAAAAAACCCACAATGAAATTTCCTGTTTTTGAAAATAATTCTTTTTCACATCCATTGCCAGCTCATAAGTAATAAAAGGCACCACTCAGTAGCAGTGGAGTTGAGTAATTTCATTGGTTGCAGATGCTTATTATGCTAGGTACCTCAAGGAAACATTAAATGTTCATCTTTCTCTGGCGTTGGATATTTATTAATCCAAAGCAAATGTGTGTTGCATCAATGATCCATTAGACCATGACATGGTGGAAACGATTAGTGATTACAGAAGGCCGGAAAGTTTTTTTTTGTATATTTTCACAGGGTTAAGAATGTTTAATGCTGCAATAATGAGAAATGAAACTTCATACAGTGTGTAATTGAATCCCCTCTTACAAATATTTCATCTTCTTTATTTTGTTCTTTTGATGCTTAAAGGCTTCAAGAAATGTCTTGTTTGTTTTGCTTTATTTCTCCCTTTCTTAACCTTGCACTCTTTCTTGTAAGTTGCCTTGCAGACCCTCTCATATGATTCTAAATTCTTGCCTTGGAAAATTGGTAGAGGCTTGGGGGAAGGATATAGGGGATTATTTAGTTGAAGGTTTTGAGTTGGTGTAATGATATGTGTGATGCAACCTTTAGTTTATAAGAGGAAAAATTCTTCTCATCTTCTAAGGCTTTCTCTCTCAATTTGTTTTCTATATTGTGCTCTTTTTGAGTTATGAGGATTTTCTTGGTATGTTGAAGGTGGCACTAGAATTGTTGGTTGTTGGAGTATTCTCTTGGATAGATGCTCCTTTCTTTGATGGCTCTCTTTGTGGATGGATTTGTGAGATGGAGTGAGGAAATGATTATATGTTAAAGGAAGACTATTTTTCTTGAATCCTTCTTCTACAAATATCTCTCACCCACACACTTTTTCTTCTCTTTATTCTCTTTTAATTTTTTGATGAATTGGATTGAAAGGAATGAAGGGTAGAAGTTGCAATTTTACCCTGCATGTGAAGCTTATTTATATGCTTTTTTTTCATCTTCTCTTCAAATGATTGGTCAAGTTATGTGAAGCTTATTTATATGGTTTTTTTCATGTTGAAGGCCTTGAACGTCTTGATCATTTAAGAACTTGAATGTCGAGTATATTGAATTTCAAAAGATATGAAGTGGTTGGATAGCCACTCTACTTAATTTCTTAGAATTAAAAAAATGCATGATTGCTAAGTCAAAACTCCTTATCATTGAAATTTGGTTTGACCATCAAACTATTGCTGACTTAAATATGGGTTTCAGCTTATTGCCTCATCAATAGTGTTGGATTTATGGTTTTGTAGTTATAGACATTAGTGGTATAAATTTGGTTGTAATAAAAGAATATGATGCACTTGCATCAAAAATGACATTAGATTTAGTGCCATTAATAAATTTGCACTTGACACCACGTCATTGCGCTTTTTCATGGGTGAGGATGTTGACACAAAGTTGCACATTTTGCATGAACTAGTTTGAAGTAGAGGCACCATGTTCCATCTTTTTCATGGGTGTGCTTGTTTTTTGTCCTTTGGATCCATAGTTTGGTACCTGGGACAGTTGGTTGGCATGCATTAGTTGATGCCAACTAAAGCAAACACTCTGACTAGTTATGCAGTTTCCTTTTTATTTCTTACCAAAATTGGTAGATTTCTGGTTAGTTTTGCTTGAAAGGTTGCTAGTGTGATGATGGGAGGGGGGTCTACTTTCTTCCAACAAAGTTTCCTTGATGAGCATTCTAGTTCTGGTTTTGATTCTTGGGTTAGTTTGCTTTTCTTTTATTTCCTTATCTCTGAATGGTTCAAAGATCGACTTTTACCTGTCTTTCTTTTCTATATGAATAAAGAATTTTTTTATTTTCAGTATAACAAAGGGTATTTTGATATTTAAAATATGTTACACTTCTATGATAGTTGGTGTGATATGTGGTACATACATTAACAGACATTTTTTCTTATATTAGGAAACAGTGCAATCTTCTTAAGATTGCTTCTAGAACTTTATTTGCATTTGGCGAATGGCTGTTGGTAGCATTTAATAGTCATTGAAAACAATGGTGAATTCTATTTAAGATAATATAAAAGAAGTTATGGCATCCACCTAACTTCTTTTGATGCTCTAGCTCGCCCACCAAGTTTCAGCCTTGTCATTCATCACAAAAGTTGCAAATGCTACCTTTCTGTCATTTGGACACAACATGCAATATCTTTTCAACCTCCATAAGCCATTTTTTTTGCTACAGTGCATGCAGTCTGCTATGGTTAACTACGGGCTGTATGTCTTGGATATACTCAAGTACATGCTAATATTGACGTTGTAGATACCATTAGCTTGGGTTTGGCAATGTGCATTGTTTGACTCATCGTCATCATCATCTGGGACAAAACATCAACATTAATGCTAACTGTGTTTCTGCATCCAATATTGTTCGGGGGAGCTTGTTGTATGACTTGGTACTATTTTTTCTCATTTTATTTTTCTCAGCCATGGTCTTGTTAGTTAAAGGATAGTAGAAGGTCAAAGAAGGAACATATAAGAGATTTGCTAGTTAAGAACCTGAACACTAAAGCTCAATGAAAGGGGTAAATGGCCAAATCCATCTATATGGCTCACATTAAATTCAAATATTGTCTTGGCCTTAGCTTTTATACTACTCTTGTCACATTTTTTCCAGTGAGATTGGAAAGTTTAATGTAGAGGCCAAGGTGGTGATGGTAGGGAACTACAACTTTTCATACCTTTAAAAGGGCCAATTTATATGAATATCTCTCATAAAAAATGGTACTGAATATCAATTTCATTATTAATGAACCAATATTCTTACAACTTAAATTCACGAGCCAAAAATTTAAAATTCATGTAGTTGAAATTATGTGCATAGCTGTATCTTCTGATAGTATTCATAAACTCAATGCTAGAATAATAAAGTTTGTTGGTGCCATATTAAATTAAACTATTCACTGCACCAAACTATTTAAAATTCCCAATTCAAGCTGTCAATCATTAGCCGCCAATCCCTCTACAGTATATATTGTGAATCATGGCGCCTAACACTGTAACACATGAGGCAGAAAATTCTATAATAGTGAAGCACAGCCTTTAGAGGGATTTACATTTGGTAGGCATTAAAAATACAGAAGCAACGCTAATTTACTTGTATCAGCTATTAGTTTTTACCCAAAACAGTACCTACGCAATTAGTGTTAGAATTACTGTAACTGACATTTGCTCTAATAACACATTCGTATTGATTATTGTCAGCACAATGCAATAGCAGACAAAGCCCACTGATTTTTAGTCCACAGAACACTTGTTAAACAAAGAAACAGAAATAAATATTGTTGCAGCTGTAACATGTCAATCACTCATCCTATATTTATCCTTCTGATGTAAAATGCAAGATATAGCAATTATGCTGTAACTCTGATCAACACCTCAAAGTCTTAATCAAATCTTTCTTTCTTGGGAATTAGCCCAAACTAAATCAAAGCTTGATTCCAAAAAACAAGCCCATCTTAACTAGAAAAGTAAAATGGAACTTTTCTCAACCAGTACAATCGTTGACTATAGTGTCTATCATGTGCTGAAAATGCATATTAAAATAAGACAAACTGCTGAAATAGAAAAAAAAAGTTGCAATGAAACTCAATCAAATGCTAAAAAATGTTAATTGCGATGCAAACAATGAGATTAGGCAATGTGCTTTCCATCAAAACGATGTATTCATACATTTAATGCACACACTAAAACTAAAGTAATGATTCTAATTCACTAATTTGATGATAAACCTTGTATAATGTTAAATTGAAGTGGATTGGAAGTGCGGTCATAGACGTAATCAAAAGGGGGACCAAATTCTGTGGCAAATTAACATTTATTTTCATTTTCAATCCCATGCTTCAAGACATATGTGCGAGGGTCTAGCGCTATTACATCTTTATCAAAATTTTATAAATATTTGACATGGAACTAAATCCAAACTTTAAGTACCATGTCTTCACAAGTTGTTTGTGTTTTTTCTTTTAGTTTTTTCAATTTTAACATTTTGAGATTCTATTTTGTGCTTTCTATTATCACACAGATTTGCCACCATATTACGAATGTGCGTTCCCTTCATCTCATTTTGTTCCTATTTTGCAGCTAATTATAATACTTCATTTCTAGGTTGCCAATGATGTAGTTTCTTCTTCCACGATTTGTGAATGGCTGCAAGATTGTGCTCTTGAGCAGTTGTCAGAGTTTTCATTGCTTGTACTTAAGCTTCTCGTGGCTTCTGCCAAATTGCTCAAGGAAAATATTTTTTTAATAAATGCTATGATAGTAGTGATAACTTGCACTGTGAGATTGTCACAGAAAAGAACTACGTATCAACCTCATTTTACCTTATCACTTGAGTGTATATTTCAGTTGTTCCAGGTTATCAACTCTGAATTTGTTAATGTGAGGCATACCCTTGAACTTGGGATGCACGCCGTTCTTATGAACACACCCACAGCAATTGCGTCATATGAGGTTTCCTTATCACAAATTCTCATTTATATAGTTATACTTTCTTCAGTTTGCTTTCAGAATAAATTAACTCTTTATTGTTCATATTATAGTTTTTTTTCTTGCACACAAATTGAGCATTCTAGTAACTGGTTCTCTATCAGTAATCACTACTGCAAAAAAATTGGGAATGACGTGTACTTTAATTTATTTTCATGTTCGCATCTATTAGACTATAACTCAGTTGTGGCATTTACTAAATATCTTTTGAGAATAGTTCTTTATCAGCATTTCCTTTGTTTTCTTTTGTACTGGCTACAAAGGTATTTATCAAAGCTATTGAATATTAGGCACTATAACATATCCAATGTGCATATGGTATATAGCATTAATGGATAGACATCCAAAAATATGTGGATCGTTAGGAAATAGAGGAAAGTTTTATAAATTGTAATGATTAAAATTAATGGAAAGTACTAGTATTTGTTATGAACATGCAGCAAGTTTTTACTGTTATTATTTGTTACATACATTGCTTGAAAATCAGGTTGCAACTTGATGTCAGGTACCAAAGGATGAGGATGTCATTGAAAACTCTTGGATGAGTTAAAATGGAGATTTTTGTTACTAGTACTATGTGCCAAGAGGTTCATGTGAGATTAAAATAATTTATGAAGCTACAACTAGAAAGGCTATTTCATATGATTTCTGTCATGATCAGGCTTAGTAAACTAGGAATCTGAGGCAGGAATAGACGGTTGGGTAGGTAAAAAAGCTCTCATGAAGTAGGTCGAGTAGGGTGAATTCAGAACATCAACATGAAATACATCAAGTATTCCTTGCACAAAGCCATAAAAATATAGTGTAACGACCCAAAGTCGTTACTTTGCAAATTAGGTCAGAATCCCGCCTTATGAATCAGGATCCCGGGGAATTTCACTTTAGGGCAAACAAAACTACCAATGATAGAAACAACTTGAAAGATCAAAGTGCCATAATTCTGGAAAAATTCGAAAGACGAAAGCTTCCGATCTATTTTCTAAAATTTTTAAATTCTAAAATCAAAAACATTGAAATGGGTGTCCAAATTCATCATTTTCAGTGTCGTTGTGTTAAGTATATTATTTAAAAGCTGCTCGAGAAGTTTCATCAAATTATGAGCGTCAATTTGATCGTGACAAATTTTCGAAGTTTTAAACCTCTAAAATTAAAATAAAATATAATATTACTCCGAATTGAAATTTTTTCGTGCGGGGGTGTTCATCGTGCCATAACACGCCTCGGTGTCAAGTTTCGTTGTATTTGAACTCCAAACGGCAGAAAAATGCGATTAATTTAAAGTTTAAAATTTTTTCCATTTTTTCCTCTGTTTTTTTTTTCTTCCTTCGCCCCCCCTTATAAGATCGCAGCCTGCGATCTTTCTTCCGCCAAAAGGCGGAAGAAGCTTCCGCGCCAGGCGGAAGCCTGGCACTTGCGCCGAACTCCCATGACCCCAGCCTGTGAATCGCAGGCTCTGTCGACAGAGCCTGCAGGTGGAACTTCCGCCTGTCAGGAGGGGGCCTGCCTGCGCCGTTTCTGGCGCAGGATGCGGTCGGCCCCCTCAGCCGAACTCCCCCCAGCCTGCGCCTATTTAAGCGCAGCCCCCTCCCCCCTTCTCCTCCCCACAGTCACCCACGACAGCTGTAATGCCCCTAGGGTTAGGTTAGGTATCCACCAAACTACCCTTGGGTACATTCCTGCAGGATCATATCGGCAGTTAAGAGAAAAATAGCATTTTGGAAATAATTTAAACAATAGAGCCATTCAACATAATAAGCTTGCCAATCATTCAAATTAAAGAATACAATATCCAGATTATTACAAACTAAATCAATATAAATAATGTTTTTAACTTTTAAGCCACAAATCAAAAATTATGTGCCAATGCCACACTGCCGTACTCTGAATATTCTTTATGCTAACTCAATTTTCTCCAACTGCACCTGACCTGGCATTATAAGAATAATGCCTCAATACACATATTAAGTACAAAGATGTTTACATGTTATACTTAGCAAAAGCGGGAAGTGGAAGATAGAAAATTTTGCAGGAAATAAAAAGGTTAGCAAAATACATAATCCTGCAATTTAAGCATTTTGTTTGCCATAATACTGTCACCTGTCATATAATAAGTTTTATGCATGCTTGTTTGTATATGTCTTGATTTCACAAAGCAACGTTAGCAGTTCTGTTGAGCAAATCCAGAACCATGAGGCTGGGTTCAAATAAGAGCAACTCCTTCATCTGGGCCCCCTTAAAGGCTCTAGATAGTACCCTTATAACTCCTAATGGACTAGCTCCGTCCCTAACCTAATAAACCACCATTTCGGAATCCTTGCATACATTCACAAGACATAACATATACAATTTATTCATGACATTATTCTGGCATTCGATAAACATTTCATTTCACCAATAAGGATAAAGCTCAAAGTGGTGCTACAGCGGCAATAAAAACATTTAAGTATAAACATTAAAATCAATTGTACCTTGGTATTTGAATTCCTGATTTTAGCACTCAAAAATCTGTAAGTCTGCAAAAGTTATATTTGTAAATTATATTAGATTTTTTAAAAAATGAATATTGCATTAATTCTTATTTTTTATTGCTTTACTTCCTCTTTTTGTACAAGGTCCTCTAAATAGACTAAAAAGCTTAGGTTCTCTTAAGGTTGTTGGGTAATATTTAGCAATTTACATGGTAGTTTATATTTCTTAAAATGGCATCCATTTTAGTAAACTTTAGTTGGATGAGAAATGAACATCAAGGGTTGACTTTAGCTTGTATTCCCTTTACATTAACTATGTACATTCTTTCAAAGCACATCTAATTGGGGTGCTTTGGTGCATAGTATTTGCAAATATATTATCAAATTTAGTAAAAAGAGATCGACCCAAATGCAATTATCTTATCTAAGGTCAGCCAAACTCAAAAGAATCTATTACTTTAGTTGGATGATCCATAAATGGTGTGTCAAGTTAAGAAATAAAATGATATTTGCAAGGAACAAAGATGATTACCTCCTCGACTTGTGGAGCATGAAATATGATATTATTTTAACACCACTCTCCCAAACCCCAAACACAAAGAAAAGTTGTGCTTGAGAACAAAAGGATAAAGAAGCAAGTTGAATCATTTGAAAAAAAAAAAGCATGATCAAATCGAGCAAATCTCCATGTGGTTCGTTAATTTTTATGATGCCAAATAAAGCGGGTGGTTAAGAGATTTCTTTTTAACTCTCATGCTTCAAACAAGATCACAATAAATAATTGATACCTTCTGCTAAAAATAAATGAGTTATTGATCAATTAAAATAACTTAGTAATTTTATCAGGTTTGACTTGAAGTTGAAATATCGCCAAATTCATGTGAAAAATGATAAGACTAGAGGCCTTTCAGACTATGCATTGTTCCAACAGCATTTATGTGGTTGGATAATGATATTGTTCGACCAAACTTAAAAGAATTTATCCTAGTTTACCTAAATTATATAACTTATCTATAGTTCTAATTAGGAATGCATGTGGAGTATTAGGAGGGGTTTCAAATGCTAAGACAATGCGCAACTGTAAAGGCATAAATATAATATATAGGTATGGTGAAGCATGTGCAGGATGAAGACTTTTAACTTACTTGATAGAAGAATCATGGGAAAAGCAACACAATTGAGTCACAGAGAGTTCAGATTTGGTATTTATTATCGGGATAGATTCATTTATCATGGTATACTTAGGGTAGTTGAGAGTGTAATATATCAAAGAGAAGTTCACTGCTCAAAATGTTGGATTTGGGGTTGATATGACTGCTTAAAATTTAAAGGCACACATATTGGCCCAGAAAATAGTAGGAGGTAGCTTATCTGTCAAGGATGTACTTTATGTTATTCTTCCTAACCAAGTGATTTTAGCTCTCTAAGAAATTATAATAAAAGAGCCAAAATTATCATCTAGTAGAGAAAATTTGAAGTCAGCAACTTTGTCTAGTTTCATATATCCATGGGAAGAATGAAAGTTTATCTAGTTTCATATATCCATGGGAAGAATGAAAGTTTATGTGGGAAAACTCAATTCGATTAAATATGGACCTTTTAAAGTCTTAAAAAAAAATGAAAATAAAGCATATCAACTAAAGGCCAGGCTTACATGCAAACTTACTTTGTGCTTAATGTTGAGAATCTCAAGTAATTCAAGAAATCAATGCTCAATATTTTCTAAAAGAGTAATCGAGAGATGAAAGCTTATGATTGTTGGTGTTAGCCAAAATAAAGATTAATTTGCAGATTCTAATTCTCATTGTTATCCTACAATCCTACATTCAATCATAACATAAATCTTCATTCAATCATCAAGGAATAAATCATAGTATAACCATCGTACCTATATGTTTGATCGATATCCAGAAATCAGGAGGCGAAGGGAAAGATGGCTCAGACGTTCAGAGCAGAGCGACTGAAGGTGCGAAAATGGCAGCTGCGGTTGACGGAGGAGTCGATGAAGGATCGAAGAGCGGTGTCGAAGGTTTCCGTTGGGTGTGGCTGCGTCCTTTCTTGCGTCTTTGCTTGCGGCGTGTCCTTTCGTAGGCTGCGGCGTCGTCTCTTCTTGCGTCGATGACTGCAACTTCGTTGGGGGCTTCCGAGACTACGGCTGCGTCGAAGGTGTCGTCTGCTATGGCTGCTTCTTCGTTGGGGGCTTCCGAGACTACGACATCGTCGCTTGCTTGCATCGAAGGCGCTGTCGGCTCGGTCTCGTCGCTGCGTCTGAAGATGAGAAAGGCGAGGGAAGAGACAGAGAGCGGGAGCTGCAATAGTTAAAATGTGCGGGTGTCATTGGCTATGTCCACCTATATATGCATTCGGCTCTCCCTCCTTTTGGAAGCGTTGCCTCCTTCCTTGAGACTTCGAGCCTTATAGAGGTTGTTTCTTGCAAGTGGCGGCAAATTGGAGGTTGACAGGTAACAATTACGTGTAAATTTTTTTTTTTAACTAGATTAATAGCAAAGATAGGGAATCGTTGGCGGTTTATAAAGTCAAAACCAATTTCAGCGGCAAAAACTAACAGAAAATAGAAAATTGCGGTATTGATAGAATATAACGACGTTAACGAATAATTAGGATTGGCGGGGACATTAGCGCCTTTTTAATAACGACCAAGGGTCGTTACAGCAGCTCTCTCCCTCCAAATAGCCGGCCAGCCCTCTCAGCCAGCCCCCCCCTTTTCTGCAGCCGACCAGCCTTCCAGCAGCCCCCAGCTTCCGGCAGCCTCTCCTCAGCCCTACCAGCCTCCGGCAGCCAGCGGCAACCCCCTCCAGCAAGCCTTACTCCTCCGCCATCCAGCTCCCTCTCCAGCAGCTTTCGGCAGTCCGACAGCCCCCGACAGTCCCCACAGCAGCTCCAGCCGCCTCGGACAGCCCTCTGCCAGCCCTCGGCCATTCTTCGGCCAACCCGTTCCAGCTTCTCTTCGTGTTCCGGCGATCCTAATTCTATAGTAAGAAGAGGGAATTAGAAGAACACATTTGTTTTCTCTAAATCTTATCTCTTTATAACTATCAAGTTTATTATTAGTCATTCACAATATAATTATCCTCATTAATTAATAATGAGAAGGATTCAATTGTTATAAATGACTATTATTCCTTTTTGCCAATTCAATCATTTTATTCGGACTTTTTCGATCATAATCTTAAGGCCCTTTAATAATTATAACTGCTTTAATAGTAGCTTAAATAAAATGAACTTCAAAAACATAAGAAGAACAGAATGAAAGAAGAAATTGAACTACTAAATCATTTGATTAAAAAGCTAACTTAAAAATATCGGGGACTTAAATGCAGATTGAGCGAACTGTCACTCATTCGGGCTGTTGAACTTCTGAACTTAAGGAAAATGTACCAGTACATGACGAATATTACATTTTTGCAATTTTACTGCTGCTTATCTTCACGTATTTGCCTTGAGCCAAATTTCAATTTGAAGCTTGGTTGGTTGTTAGGAACCAATGTGGCAACATTCGTGGCTAGTTACTGGAAAAATAACATCAGTAACAGCATTCGTGGCTAATTACTGAAAAGAAGACATCAGTAATAGCATTCGTAGCCAGTTACTGGAAAAATGACATCAGTAACGGCACTCGTGGCTAATTACCGAAAAAATGACATCGGTAATAGCATTCGTAGGTTGTTACTGGAAAGAAGATATCAGTAACAACATTCGTGGCAGGTTACTGAAAAACGACATCAGTAACCTGCATTTTTGTGCTAATATCTTTTGCAGGAATTTAATTATTTCATTTGTGCTTTTACCTTAATATTTTTCCTGCATCTGTTTCGCAAATCGCACTTCTGCTATTATAAAAATGTAATACTGCATTGATTACTGTGGCACTTAGAGTATTCTCTAATTACTGGAAATTCAAATCCCGGTATTGTTTTATGTACAAATCTAGGTCAGGTGCTCCTAGGGGATTGCGCGCAAGAACCGTAATGCTTAATAAGTTCAACTGCCGATGAGATCCACAGCACTATTTTTGCTTGTTTATCTTTTATCTTTTCTCTATTTTTACTTTTGTACGAGGAGTGTTGAAAAGACACTGTAAAGTGAACATTGAAATAAATGAATATTATCTTTTGGCTTTTGTATGTGTATGCTCTTTTTCTCTCAAATTGCTCGATATAATCCTGCAGTGAGTAGTCACCCGATGCCAGAACGGTTTCTGCAGAACCGGCATCGGGCCTTCACAGTAAACTAGGAATCTGAGGCAGGAATAGACGGTTGGGTAGAGAAAAAAGCTCTCATGAAGTAGGTCGAGGAGTGGGGTGAATTCAGAACATCAACATGAAATACATCAAGTATTCTTTGCACAAAGCCATAAAAATATAGTGCATTATTACTAATGTTTATAATCATTGCATCTTTACAATGATTATAAATAAAATAAAAATTTCACATCTTTAGTGACAAAATACCAAACTCCCTCCAACTCACTAGTTATGGGATAGGTACAAGTGTTATTCAACCTAGTGGGATTTAGTGACACAAAATACCAAACTCCCTCCAACTCACCAGTTATGAAATAGGTACAAGTGTTATCCAGCATAACGGGATGCTTCTAATGTTGATGCTTAAAAAATGGTTAGTGAAAATGCTCGTAAGTTAAAAGCTAATGTCATAAAAATTAAGGTATTTCATTATGTTAGTATGAGTATAATTCATTCGGGCATATGTGTGAGCATTTGACAGGTTTAGCAAGCATAAAAATAGTAGACCAAAGAAAAATGTGCGAAGGTATGGCAAATGAAACATAAACATATCAATCCATTAGAACTTGTGATATTTCGAGCCCACTAGCCTCCCTAGGAATCATACCCAATTCTCCAGCTTCCTTATGAAAGGATACATCACATGCCTGTGATGTTCGAAATAATAGTGAGCCTTTCAAAAAAGAAGTTAATGCCCTTTCCAATGTAGACCAACTCCTTTATACCTTCAAGCTATGCACTAGCAGCACTATCTATACAGATTCGAATATTCACCTAATATATAGGAGATAACTCAGAATATGATCCCAAGTATTCGTTGATTGATTATATCACAAGTTTATGTATCTCAAGCAAGCAAAAGGAGTAATATAAATCATCTAACTGATTTAGCATGTTCTCACAAATATCTGATGGCATGCAAGTAACAATTGTTGTACTTAAATTTTTATTTACATTGGATTCAAAAGAAAATAATAAAACTTTTAGAATTCAAAAATGCTAGGAAATTTAGCCATAATCGCACATGTTTTGAAATTTACATAACTCATATAGCGTGTTAAAATACAAATTTTAGTTTGCTAATAGTAGGTTTTAATTATACATGTGTATCCCCATAAATGTGTACAAGTTTTAGATATTTTAGTTTAATCATCGTTGTCGTTTACTTATTTAGTAGCAACACGTGCTCTACTAGAGATGGTGTGTTTTTTTTTGCATTGTGACATCCTTAGTTTTTTGTTCAGGCTTCCTATTGGCTTGATCAAGTACAGCAAGCTCCTTTTGCGTCAAATTTACTTGTATCGTACCTTTGCAGAACTCCTTTTGAGAATCTTTTGCTTTGATACCCAAAACCTTTCATATGGTCACCATTGGTTTTATTTTTATTTGCATGACCTTTTAGATGAGCGTTTTTTTTTTTTGGATCGTAAGGAAAACACATTGAAAGGGAGAAATAGAAGATTTTGTGAGCAAAATTTTCAACCTTTATAACATTGAATTTGAAGGTATACAAATTTCAATTTGTTAAAAGTAGGTTTTAATTATGTAAAGAATATTAAGAGAGGGAGAAGAGAAGAGTACTAAAGGTTGGAATATATTTTCTACATATTACATTCAGCATTTATTTTCATATTTATAGAGGTAAGATAAGTAATGAGTCTTCAGCCGTCTTATATAGATGTCCTGATCGTGTGGCGTGGATGTTCTGATGACTGGTATTATCCCCCCACAGACGAACTACTGTGATCGGATATTGTAAGTTTGGATCTGTGAGTGTTGAAGCGGGCTGTGGAGAGCGGCTTTGTCAATATTTGGCTACTTAATCCTCTGTGGGATTTTGTTTGTAGCTGAATTTCTTGTTTTTGCATATTTTCGTGGATGAAATGAAAATCGATTTCCACGTGCTTGGTACGGGCATGGATGATCGAATTTCTTGCGAGTGCAATTGCTGAGATGTCATAGAATATGACGGTGGGTTTGTTTTGAAAGATGCCAAATTCTTGAAGTAGTCGGCGAATCCAGATGACATCTGTTGTGGCGGTGGCTAGTGCCCGTTGTTCTGCTTTTGTGGAAGAACGGGAGACTATTTTGTTACTTGGTGCTTCAGGAGATTGGTGTATTTCTCAAGAATATATAGTAGCCGGTGGTGGATTTATGATCAGTTGAATCTTCTGCCCATTCCGAGTCAGTGTATGCTCGAAGATGTAGATCACCTGGGTTGATGGGAATTCCTAGATGATGGGTGCCTTTGACATACCTTATGATACGTGTGAGCTTGGGTGGGGTTATGCATCTGTTGGCAGACGGCAAGGTTGAGATCGAGACGTGTGATAGTTAGATATTGTAGTGATTCTGTGAGGTCCCCGACACCGGTTCAAAAGAAACCGTTCCGACGTCGGGCGTTCACTTGCCGTCGAATCATATTGAGTAACTTGAGAGGAAAAGAGCATACACATACAAAAGCCAAAGGATATTATTCATTTATTTAAATGTTCATATTACAAGGTCTTTTCAGCATTCCTCGTACAAAAGTAAAAATAAATAAAAGATAAAAGATAAACAAGCAAAAACAGCGCCGTCGTAGATCCATTTGTAGAATAAAAATTTTAAGCATTAATGTTCTTGCTTAAGCTCTTCCAGAAGTACTTGACCTGCTATTGTACAACAAACAATACCGGGATTGGAATTCCCAGTAATTAGACAATACTCTAAGTACAGCAGTACATAATAACATTTACATTTTTAAATGATGCGATTAGCGGAAGTAAGACGGAAATAAAATACAGGAGAAAATAAGGTAATAGCGCGAAATAAACAATTCTTGCAACCAATATTTTTTATAAAGATTTTTGATGTCATTTTCCAGTAATCTACCGCGAATGTTACTGATGTCATTTTCCAGTAACAACCCCGAATGTTGCTGATGTCATTTTTCCAGCACAACCCCGAATGAAAAGGACTGTTGGTTTCTAACAACCAACCAAGCATTAATGTTACTGATGTCATTTTTCAGTAACAACCCCGAATGTTGTTGATGTCATTTTTGCAGCAACAACCCCGAATGAAAAGGATGTTGGTTTCTAACAACCAACCAAGCTTCAAATGAATCTGGCCCAAAGCAAAATACGCGAAGCTAAACAGCAGTAAAGGTGCAAAATGTAATACATGTCATGTATTGGGTACCTTTGTTCTTAAGTTCAAAAGTTCAACGGTTCGAATGAGTGATAGTTCGCTCAATCTGCATTTAAGTCCCCGATATCTTTAAGTTAGCTTTTTAATCAAATGATTTAGGAGTTTAATTTCTTCTTTCATTCTGTTCTTCTTCCGCTTTTGCAGTTCGATTGATTTAAGCTGCTATTAAAGCAGTTATAATTTTTAAAGTGTCTTAAGATTATGGTCATAATACTGTATAACGACAAAGTCAGAATGAAAATGTCTGAATTGACAATTTAGGAAATAATAGTCATTTATAACATTTGTATTGTTGTCATTATTGATTAATGACAACAATACTAATGTGATGACATAATCTTATAAGTATATATAAAAAAAAAGAAAATAACTTCTCTTTTTCTCCTCTCTTTTTTTTTTCTTTTTCTTAAACTTCTCTTCTTACCTTAGGATTAGGATTACCGGAAAACGAAAGGAGGTCGGAGTGGGTGGCCGGACGGCTGGCCGAGGGCTGGCCGAGGTGGCAGCAGCGAGGGGCTGGCTGGAAAAGGCTGTTGGTGGCCGTCAAAGGCTGCCAGAAGCTGTTGGTGGCTGCTGGAGCTGCTGGAGGGGGCTGCCGGAAGCTGCTGGAAGGGGCTGCCGAGCTGCCGGAGGGGCTGGCCGGCTGCTGGAAGGGCTGAGGAGGGGTGGAAGCTGCTGTTTAGGGTTTGGAGGAGGGGAGGGGTTGTGTGAGGGAGAAGGAAGGGGCGGCGTTTAAGTAGAGGAGAGGAGGGGAGAGGGTGGTCGGCCAGGTGGGCCGAACAGCCTGCGCCAAAAACGGCGCAGGCAGCCCTACCTGGCGCGGAACCTTCCGCGCCAGAGGCCCTGTCGGGCGAGTCGCAGAGGGAGGGAGCGAACGGGGGGGGGGGAGAAATAAACAGAGGAAAACCAATTTTCTTTAGAAGGAAAATTTTAAAATAATACTTACTGTTAAATATATTCGCATTTTTCCACCGTTCATTATCCAAATACAACGAAACTTGGCACCGAGGTGTGTTACGACATGACGAACACCCTCGCGCCGAAAATTTTTGATTCGGACAAATATTTTATTTTTAATTAATTTCTGAAGTTTAAAAACTTCAGAAATTCGCCACGATAAATCTGGCGCTCAGAATTTGATGAAACTTCTCAAGCAGCCTTTAAATAATATACTTAACATGTCGACACTGAAAACGATGAATTCGGACATGCATTTCAATGATTTGATTTTTAGAATTTAAAGATTTCAAAAAAAAAAAACAGAATGGGAGCTTCCGTTAATCGGATTTTTTTCGAATTAGGGCACTTTGATCTTTAAAGTTATTTCTATCTATTGGTAGTTTTGTTTGCCCTAAAGTGAAATTCCCCGGGATCCTGCTTCGTAAGGCAGGATTCTGACCTAATTTGCAAAATAACGACTTTGGGTCGTTACAGATTCTGCGAGTGTTTTTCTAGATTTTCGGTTGGATGAATGGTGGGGAGAGCTTAAATGGTTGTGGTTATGTTGTTGTGGGTGTTTGAGTTGGGTTGTAATTTTCCGTGCAAGCTAGTGCCCGATATTCTGCTTTTGTGGAAGAATGGGAGATTGTATTTTGTTTCTTGGTGCTTCAGAAGATTGGTGTATTTCCCAAGAATATGTAGTAGCCGATGGTAGATTTATGATCAGTTGAATCTCCTGCCCATTCTGAGTTTGTGCATGCTCGAAGATGTAGATCACCTAGGTTGATGGGAATTCCTAGTTGATAGGTGCCTTTGAAATACCTTATGATGCGTTTGAGTTGATCAAAGTGAGCTTGGTTGGGGTTATGCATCTATTGGCAGACGACAAGTATGAGATCGGGACATGTGATAGTTAGAGATTGTAGTGATCCTACAATTTTTTTGTAGATTTTTGGTTGGTTGAATGGTGGAGAGAGCTTAAATGGTTGTGGTTATGTTGTGGTGGGGGTTTGAGCTGGGTTGCAATTTTTCATGCTAGATTGTTTGAGTAGGTTTAATGCATATATTGATTGTCTTAACATTGGGCTGGCGGGTGTTTGTATGAGGGTAATCCCAAGGAATGTGTTTAATTTGCCATGTTTATTCATACGAAAGCATTGGGTGAGAGTGTGGATTAGGGAGTTTATGGTGGCTGTGAACTACTAGGATATCATCAACATAGATTATGACATATGTTGGGTTGGTAGTTGGGTTGTGATTTAGTAAGGAGAGATCAACATGGCTTGTTTTGAATCCTTGGGTGTGCAGGAAGTTGGTTAATGTGAAGTACCATTGTCTTTGGGATTGTTTGAGACCGTATATTGCTTTATTGAGTTTGCATGTGTGGATCTTCAAATCCTTTTTTGTTATTTCATATATAGATCATTTCTTGCAGGTTACCATGTAGGAAGGCATTGGAAAAGTCTACTTATGCCATATGCCACTTGTGGTGGGTATCTATGATGAAGAGAATTCTTGTGGTAGGTATCTTTGCCATGGGGCTGAAGATTTCAAGGTAGTGCCATAGTGTTGGTTGAAACCTTGTGCAACTAGTCTTGCCTTGTGATATGCCACCGTGCCATTGTCATTGTATTTTGTGCGGTATGTTCATTTACAACCAATGACGTTTGGTTTGGCCAAGGGGGAACTAGTGTTTATGTTTGCTGATTTTGTAGTATTTTGTATTCTTCTTGCATTGCTTGTTTCCAAGCCTCTGATTTGACTGTTGTGTTGTATGTGGTAGGATCGGTGGTTGGTGCTTGGGAAATACACCATCTAGTTGAAACCATGTTTGACATCTATGGTTTCTCGTACATCCTCTTCATGGTATTCATCAAATCTACGGTAGTTTTCTCGTTCAAAATGTTGAATGCAATAGATGATGTCAATAGTGATGTTTTGTGAAACACCTTGCATTCTTTGTTGCTCATCTCTTGTGACTTCTTCTCCATGTCACCCATGGCAAACATCAACTTTTTTTTTAGTATAACAAAATGAGATATGCATACTCCAAAATACAAAGTTTGGGTCATTAAACTTATGTACGCTATATCATGTTTTATTTGCCATTACTTCCACTTGAACAAAACACCTTTTGATATTAATTGTTGTTTATTAATGATCATAAACTATTTTACAAATATGCATGGGAATGAGCCAAGTAATTTATTATTTATCAAGTGGTACACTCGAACTTTGAGCACAAATGTAGAATAATCAATTAAAATATTTATCAACTATTATTATCTTTGTTTATTTTTTCATCATATTAGATTCACTTTGAGAATTCATCAAAATTCACTAATCGAACCTACAAGAAAGTTTTGTTAGGATTATATGGGGGGATTGAGTTGACGTTACCAAAACAAAACTCAGGAATTCACACAAGAGCACTTGTTTCACATGCATAAACTACAAATATCCAAACACAAGGATTTACGTGAATAACCCAAAAATAGGAAAAGCATAGAGTACACTACCACAAGAAATTCACTATATGAAAAGTACAAAATTGTAGAGTACAAACCAAGACTTAACCTTTGGAAAATAAAAAGATGACAAACTTTGCTTAGAATCACACTTAAGCTTTGTCTCTCTTCAACATCCTCTCAAAATATCTCACGAGTCTTCTCCCAAGAGTTCTTTGTTAATTTCAAGAGGCACTGTAATGACCCTAGGTCATTTGTAAAAGGGACGTTACTTTCCCGCAATATTCAGATTCGTTAAATCCTCCTGTAAATTTCAGTTTTTCGTTAATACTCCCGCTAAATTCGATTTTTCAGTTTTAATCTTTAATTTAGAAAGTTTTCAAATTCGTTTAAATCTGAAAGAGAAATTATGACCCGTCATTAATGCATACTTAAATTAGTAAAGCATAAATTGCTTCATTAAGACCCATATTCAAGGCAAGAATCGGCTGCTCCTTTTAGAAACTGTTAAGAAATTAAATCTCGGTTGTATTAGGAAGATATGCAGAGAGTAATAAAGGTAATTACCTGTAACTCACCGGCTAATCAGCCCGAATGAAATGGACGTGCGTTACATACGCACATCCTATTTAACCGGAAGGAGCCGAATGACTCTCACCACTCGAGCAAACCTTCTGTCCCTCTCAGTCGCTTGACTCTCTCCAGCATGGACGAACCGCGCAGCACCCGACGGAAGCGCATAGTAGGTGAGCGAGCAGCGGTGACTCGATCCTTGCCTGAGTCCGACGACGAAAGCCGACATGAGTGCAGTCGACGTCCCAGCGCGCACGATCGTTTCTCCTCTGCGCCGATTTCTCTTCAGCCCGATCGCCTCTTCCACTCGATTCTGCGCCCGATCGCTCAACCCTTCTCTGCGCCCGATTTCTGCAGCAAGTAAGAAGCTCTACTGCTTCCATAGGCACTTAATTAGGTATTAACAAATGAATATTTAAGTCAATAATAAAACTAGAATAGAATAAATTATTTGGCCTTAAGATTTATATTTCGATTATCACACAAGTAGTATCATTCAATTAATCTATTATATGCTGGATCAAAAAGCTAACAACATTTATTTTCAGGTATTATTAGCAAACCCTAAATATTGAATCTCAGCTTTAGTTTAATCATTAAATTATTCTATTATAAGATTTATGAAACATAATTAGTGACGTTAGCTCTTTTTGTAAATTCTTGGGTATTCCAAATACCTACGGTCGTAAAATACTTAAATATCATGTTACAAAATGTTAGGCAAAATATTTAATTCAGACTTTGAAATAAAATCTATTATGCATATACTTTGCAATTCATATTAAATAAAATATGAATGGATTCAAATAATATTGGTGAATTAATACTAAAGAAAGGTTGAACTTCAACTAGGTGCATTAAATTTCGAGCTAAAAAAATTGTGAGCAATATTTAAGAACTACAGAAAATTGTTTTTATGTTAAGTTTATGAATCAAGATTAGACTAATGAATGAGGAATTTATTATTCTAGTAATGGTCAAGTTGGTCTATTCAAAACTACTTATGTTAGCTGTTATTCAGAACTATAGAAAACTGATTCACCAATGTTAGTGATACTGATTTTCTATATTAACTCGGATAATTTCTTTATATGCGTTATAAATCAAGAGGAACAAAGGATCACAAGGTTCATAATTAACCAAAAGCTTAAATAAAAAATATTAACTTTCATAGAGCAAGCAAATACCTTCAAGGTTTAATAGAATTTCAATTATAACTTTTGCAGATACATCGAGTTTGTGAGTAATTTATCTTGTTAAGTCGAACACAAAAGGTACACTAGATATTATTTTTATGCTTTTTACTATCATTTGCTGCTTAAGCATCGCTTTGAGCCTATTTTGTGTTGCTACTTAATGCGTTATTCTTACTACTAATGATGTAAGAGAAACAAAATAATATTTATGTATCTTGTGAATGTTGCAAAAGGGTTTCGAAACGGAGCATGAATAGGTTAGGGATGGGGCTAGTCCTCGAGAGCTATAAGGGTGCCATCTGGAGTCTCTGAGGGGGCCTAGGTGAGGGTTATGCTTAAATGCATGTTTGTTGCCATTTGAAGCTCTTAAGGGGGCCCAGATGAAGGTTATGTTTAAATGCATATGAACTCAGCCTCATGGTTCTGGCTTTGTTCATCAGAACTGCTATCATTACTACATAATATCATAGACATAAACATAAACATGAATTTTTATTCTATTATTACTTTTCCATTTGAAAATTTGGCATGTGACAAAATAATATTTATTTTGCAGGAGTTATGATTACCTTTTTGCTATAAACTATATTTTTCTGCAATTATTATCATTTTTGCCTTCCGCTTTTACTTAAAGTATATATTTAATATCCTTTGTATTTAAAATGTGCACAAAGGCATTATTTTTATAATGTCAGGTCAGATACAGCTGGAGAAGGCTGATATAGTTTAAAGTCATGGTGCGGGAAATTAACGAATTCTAACTGCCACTTCAAGGGATAATTATTTTCTGTATAATGACAGTTATGTAATAAATTCTGAATGTTATTTATTTTAAATTGAATGAATGTTAGATCTTTATACTTGAATGGTTTTGGATGTTTGTTTAATTGCTATTTTACTATACCGCCAATATGATCCTGCGGAGAGATGCGTCCGATGTTAGTTTGGTTGCTACTAACCTAACATGGGTCATCACAGGCACTCACACCCTTACACTCCACCTATTAATTAGGGCTTCCAACATGCTTTAAAATAAGCTTGAAATCGCTCGAAACCACCCATAATTGCTCACGGGATGCCTATTTTTTACATCTGAGTCGTTGCGAGCACTTGGGACGCGCCTGGGCGACCACTTCTTGGTTCTACGGGAAATTGGGGAGTGCCTAGGCTCTCTCCTTGGGAAATAGGTCCTATAGGGTGCTCAGGCCGCGCCTGGGCGCCTAGTTTGCTGTCGGGTAGTGCACCATTGCCACGGAACCCACCGGAACTCCGTTGGCACCCCCTTGGGTGATCCAATTGGTCTCCACACCTTAACATTCTCCCACTTGGAGACTGATTTCCATCGACCCATTTTTAACTTTGGAGTTTCTTCTCTTTGGCTTTAATCCTTGCAACGAATGTGATGTGGCTCACCCCGTCTTTGATCACATACTAAGGCCAATTGAAGCTATACCTAACTTCAGTTTTTGTGATTTCACCCCTTACTCATATGACCACGTTTTTGGTGCCAAAGACAAGTCTAGTTTCTGCTCCCGCAATAAAATCAGACGTTACTCACATAAAGTGTCCCTTTCATGTTGTTTCGAGCTGTGACCAAAGCATCTATTGTCACTTCACATGAATCTATGGTGAAGGATGTAACCTAGCTTGCACGGGCTATATGACTGACAGAGATCACATTTCTTTTCAAACTTGGAACATGTTTGACATCCCTTAGTCTCCTTGCCGCTCCATTCAGTAACTTAATGCGACATCACCATTTCCAGCAGTCTTGCATGCCTTGTCATCTTCTAAATAGACATTTCTCATATCACCTCGAGTGTTATTTATGAATACCTCTTGTCTAAGAGTTGCATGAAATGATGTACCAGAATCCACAACCCAGTATTCAGTAGTCTCCAAAGATAAAATAAACGCATCTTCGATATCATCTGCCGTAACATTTGCGAAATGATTCACATCTTGATTTCCTCCACCTGATTTCTTTTGGGCAAAACAATCCTTCTTCAAGTGCCCTATTTTTCCATAGTTTCAGCACTCAAACTTTCCTTTTTCTGATTTTAATTTTCCCCTTCTTTTGCTTTCAGCACTTAGGGCTGAACTTGAAATTTCACTGCAAGTCTTCTTCCAAATTTCTTCATTCAACACAAGCCTCACAATATCATCGAGTTTCAAACTCGCATTTCCTGATGAGTTACTGACCGCAATAACTATTCCATCACAACTATCCAGTAGTGAAGATAAAAGCAACAAAGCTCGCACTTTTTCATCGAACTTTATGTCCACAGAGTTTAATAATTGGCTTTTTTCTGTGTTGAACTCATTCAGATGTTCGGTCACTGAATTGTTGTCTACCATCTTCATGTTAAGCAGTCGCTTCATCAGGAAAATCTTTTGGAAGCCGATGGCTTCTCATACATCCTTGTTAGGGCTGCCATGAGATCCACTGTTGTTTTCATATTCACTATGTTAAAAGCCATGGACGAAGGCAAAGAAAGGCAAATCAATCCCTGTGTTGTTCTATCAAGGACTTCCATTCTTCATTTGTCGTAATTATAGGTTTCTTCTCGTCTACTCCCAGTGGCAAGTACAATTTCTTTGGGTACAACAAATCCTCAATTTGTATCTTTCAGAACACTATGTTTGTTCCGCTGAACTTCTCGATCTTGCATCTTCCTTCGTCTGTCATTGCTCCCACTCAAACTAACAAATCTAAAATCACTCTCTGATACCACATGCTGATATTATACAGAGGGTTTGAGTTGAGGTTATCAAAGCAAAACTCAGAAATTAACATAGGGGCATAGGTTTCACATGCATAAACCACAAATATTAAATAAAAAGATTTACGTGAAAAATTAAAAAATGGGAAAATTATGGAGCCACACCACTACAAGATATCCACTATATGAATAATACAATACAAAGTACAAACCAAGACTTGAACCTTTGGAGGAACAAGAATATGACAAACTTCGCCCAGTAATACACCCAAGCCCTGTCTCTCTTCAACATCTCAGAATCTCTCACATGTTTTCTCCCAATGATTCTCTAGTAATCTCAAGAGGCACTCACACCCTTACACCCCACTTATTAATTAAGGCTTCCAACAGGTTTTAAAACAAGCTCGAAACCGCCCACAATTGCCTATTTTTGCGTCAAAGCTAAGCTGTTCTGGGCTATTGAGGCACGCCTGAGAGCCCCCTCTTCAGGCAGCAGGCCTTGTTGATGCAGGACAGCAAGTACAAGCGAAGAAGAGGTCTATGACTTGTGCCTTTCTTTGGAGCTTAGCTTCCTAGATTGAATTGTTATTGAGTCATGCTATATTTGTTTTTCTTTTATGTCGTGTTGTAACCTTAGTCGTGTTCTATTTATGTGTCTTGATAAGATGTAAGAGGACATCTTAATATATGATAGCGTGTCTCACATCTATATGTATCATATGTATGGCATGGGAAAAGATAGTGAATGATAAAAACATTTTATTCCTCCTTTGTGAGAGTGGCGCTCTTGCGAGAGTGATTGAAGTGGTGTGCATAATCACTGCAATCTTGTTTGTGTGCATAACGGCAAGGTCACTAAGATATGTATAATCCCGATAATCTATCTTGTGTTGGCGTGGACAGCATCACTCCCCTTCGTTGTGCATAATCGAAGGTCTTGAAGGTGTGTATAATCTTCAAAAACCCAAGGTGTGGATAATCTTGAGATTTATCTTGTGTTTGCTTAATTTATTTTTTGTTGTCTTCTTGTATTTTGTCTACTTTCCCACAAAAATCTTACAAAAATCCTAAAAAAATATTGTCAAAAGCTTTCAACATCATAATCGACTCATCTACCAAATTTCATGTCAATTTGACATCGTTTGGTCAACCAAAAGCCTTCCCAAAGCCCTCCAAATAATATATACAATTCTACCACCATATCCCCCATCACTTGAAGGGCATTTGAGGCGTGCTTGGGCGTCCGCTTTGCTGCCAGCTAGTGTAGCCTTGCCCCGAAACCCCCCGAAACGCACTGGAACTCCGTTAGCATCTCTTTTGGTGATCCAATTGGTCTCCACACTTTAACAATATCTCAGCTAGTTAATTGCTATCTGATATGAATTGTCAGGCGAGTACCTTTTGCATAGTAAAACATTTAGTTATCTATCATATTTGGAGTATTAGTTTTGTGCAAACATGCATGAAAGTGTTTTTTATTTTATTTTTTATTAATTGCATGGCTATTTAGGAGCTAGTCGTTAAGGTAGATATTGTAGCTATAAATACCCCCACCAACCTTCTGTCAGAAAGTTTGGAAAGTAATATTAAGCCTTATTGCTCTCTCTTCTTAAACTGCGATAACTAAATTTTTTCTCTTTTGAGTTTTATAATTGAGTGTGTTCTTTAGTATCTCACCTCAAGACATTCGTTTTAAAGCCTTATCTTTTGTGGATATAAATCTTGTTGGTTGCACAAGGGGCTTTTGGTGATTCTCTGCTGTGCAGCAAAAGATGGTAATTTTGAATGGCTTTTCTGCGGCAGGGGATTTTAAAAAAAGCGTGTTTGCTAGCGGATTCCTAAAAGGGTGAATTATCAAAGAGTAAATATGGGACCTGGCGCCATCAAATCACCATTAAAATTGTTTTGTTCGTCTTTTTTTTATTCTCTTTGTTGTTTAGTTCATGTAGTTTTAATTTCGTTTTATTCTCATTCTCTATAAATACATCAATTCATTATTCGTTAAATTGATTTAAAAGTCAATTCAACCCACTTTTGTGCTGTCACAATACTACTGTTTTATTTTTAAGTTGCCTCTCTAGTAGGTCCTTAGACTTGGCTGAGCTATAGAGCCATGGCAAAGACATTTTTACAATGGATAGCCTAGCTATTGAGTGTTAACAGATTGGTTAAAATCAGGGTTGAACTGACAGTATTGTTGCTCCGTATTAGCCATTTCTTTTTTCCTTTTTTTTAGGGCTGAGCCAAGGTAGCTTGATCAGCCTCTTTCATTATTTTTTGAACTCTAGTTACTCAGATTAAGTCCAAGCCATAGGCGCTCGACTAATTTTTTCTTGTAACGTATATCTTTCACCAAACATGTCTTCAGGCTAGTTGAACTGATGATTGAATGGACTTTTTCAAGGAATTTTGTATCATGAGTGTATGAACTTTTGTAGAATGGAATATGAATCCAAAGAGATAAGAAATAGAAGTGGAAAAACGGAATAGGTTCATGAATTGTTCAAGTAAAAATATAGTTTCATAGGTTAGATGATGACAACCAATACAAACAAATTTTCAGTCACTGCACTGCATGTTTGCAATCAGTTTTTTTTAATAAAATACTAAAATGCTACAAATGAGATTCATTACATGATTATTGGCACTTGCTGTATTTGCATTATGAATCAGAGATATGATATGATACCGTTAGTGCATTCTTCAAGTTATTTCTTTTTTATGCCAATATTTCAAATTAATAAGTTGTTGAATTGGGACACGGTAAGGCCTCTTGTTTGGTCCAATTGTAAGTATTGGAAAATCAATTAATTATAAAGCATGAGATCAGCAAGTCTTTAGTTTTCAAAACTTTTTACTTAAGAGAAAATGATATAAATAATGTAGAAGGTACCGGTCAATTTTTCTTAATTTATGTAAAATAATTTTTTTCTTTTTTTTTCTTTTTTTTTTCTATGCTAAGGTGGATGAATGGGCATACTCCCAAGGATGTAATGAGAAATGAGTACATTCATAGCAAAGTGGAGTAGCTCCAATTGGAGAAAGCCTATGAAGTGTAGATTGTTAGATGTACTAATGAAAAAACTTAGAGTTGATAAGTTTTGCTCCTACAATTAAAAGGGAGAGGAAGGCTTTAAAAGTCTAGGAAAGAAATAATTAAGAATGATTTTACATACTTGGAGCTTAGGTGAAATTTTTTGATAAAATTTGATGGAGATATAGAATTCATATTGCCTACCTTATTGGGATTAAGGTTTGTGATGGGATTGCAGAGCTTTGAGTGCAGCCCAAGAAGATTTGCCAAAGTAGGGTGCACTTAAATGTACAGGAAGTCACGTACAATAAATCTAAGACCGGACTTGATAGTGGAACTTTGAGCACGTTGAAGTGATCTTAGAGAGGTCAATGATCAATGCAAGGCTCTTATGTGACTTTGGATGAGTAATGAATCAACTGGATGCAAGTTGGATGAAGAACGAGTCAAGGGCGGGCTTGAAGTGCGGAATTGGAATGAATTGGGCACTTGGGCGTTCACAGATGCCAGTATGGGAGCATAGATGCTCCTAGGCATCGACTATACAAATGGGTTTAGTATTTTGGCACACTCAGTCATCCTTCAGAGTTAAGGGATAGCGGAATGAATGCTTAAGCACCCGATGCATCAACTCAAGTCAAATAGCGAACCGAGGCACCTCACCATGATCAAGCAAACCAAGACAACATGCCCATGTGCCTTTTGAAAGAGCAACCCGATAGAGGCTTGGGCGCTTTGGACGTGATCAGGCGCCCTCGTTACTAGCCAAGGAATTTGAGGGGCTAGCACTTGGGCACATCCAGGTGCCAGGAGAAGTGTGAATAATGCCTGGGGAATAGTACCCTGCTAGACTTGGTATCGGTGACTGCACCTTGTCATTGTTAGCCTGTTCCCACTTGACTTTAGCACATCATCTTCTAGAGGACTTCTTGGACACCAGTATTGGTGCTTAAGGACAATCTGTGCTTCCCAAGCCTCCTCTTCAATCTCCTTATGACCCCATACTCCTTGTAAAGAAGAAATTTGACTTATTGGAGGAAATGGGTGAAAAGGAGACCACTACCAGCAGATGCCTCAACGTGGAATGTGCAAATAATGTTCGGAAAAAATGATGAGATACGACTACTAATAGATTTTTCTCTAATATTAGGCCTTGAATTGTTATAGGAGGCGTGGTGAGCCACATTATACCTCCAAGGGTTATAAAAAAGCGTTGCCAAATATTTGAGGAAAATATGGAAAAGAAGAAATGCACTTGGCCTCCAAGTGGGAGATTATTGTATTAGTAAAGACTTGAGTGCATCCCAAGTAGGTTTGCCAACATGGGTTCCACCTAAAAACACAGGAATTCATGTACAAAAGTTTTAGAATCAGGACTGATGGTGGAAGCTCGAGCATACTGAGGTGATCTTAAAGAGGTCAAGGAGCATTGCAAGGCTTTGGTGCGACTTTGGATCAATTGGAGGCGAGCTGGACGTGGAACGGGTCTAAGATGGGACTGAAGTGTCGAGCTAGAATGAATTGGATGCTTAGGGACGTCGAGGCGCTGATTGGGCAAATGAATTGAGTGCTTAGATGCGCCCAGGCATCGATTGGATAAACGAGTTGGGTGCTTAGGCTCACCTAGACGCTCGAGCAAAGGGAGAGTGGGACATGCACTTAGCACGCTCAGGCGCACTTTTCATCAACTCAAGCCAGACAGTGAACTGAGGCTCCGGTGTGCCCAGGAGCCCATTGAAGGAGTAGCCAGACAGAGGTTTGGACACTTCGATGCACCCAGAATCCTCGTTACTAACTAAGAAACCCGAGTGGGTAGTGCTTATGTGTGCTCAAGCGTCAGCTGAAGCTTGAACAACAGCCGGATCACACTAAGCATTGAAAAACACTAAAACCCATTATTTATGGTTGGTTTGGGGTTGGGCTATAAATAATCTTGTTGTAGAAATTGTGATGGCTACTGTATGAGGACCTGGAGGTTGTGAGGAAACTTTGTAAGCTGCATGAGCTCTAAGGGAAAGAGAGTGAGATCTCTTTCTTAATATTCTTCTTGTACTCATTGGAAAGTTCTTCGAAATGTAGCTCTGTAGCTTTTTTTTTTTTTTTTTTTTTTGTAAAAGGTTTTCCACTTAAATTCTATGTTTATGCTTGTGCTTGTTTTTCCTTGTGTCTTGAACTTTTTTATTTGTTTGCTTTGGGTGTGTGAAACTGCATGACTCTAGTAGTTGCTCAAACGAGGAGGTGAAAGGAGATTATTGTCATAACAGTTTGTTTGTTTGTTGTTATTTTGTTTAATTTTTAAAATTCTACCAATAACCGTCCCAAGTCTTGGTTACCTGGATTTCAAACTTTCAAGATAGTTTCATTTGATTTCCTCATTTTTACGCGATTAATAATTTTGAAATAATTAAAGGTGTATTATTCATTTAATGAGGTGAAGGTAAGAGGTTTCTCTTGTGTGTGCTTATGTATATTCTTGATATAGGGGTGCGGGCTTTAGTTGAAATTGCAAAGCAGCCGTCCGACTGTTTGGTATAACTTCATCATATAATATTATGCTTTTTGCTTGATTTCATCAGTTTCTTATCCGGGATTTGAGAATGAATGTATACAAATATAGAGGGTCACAATTATAGTGGTGTTTCTTAAGTTGGTGTAATTCCATTGTTGTTTGAGTTTAGCAGTACCCAAATGAGCTTGTAGTATAAATAAATATAAAGTTGAAAAACATGTGAGAGTACACTAGTAAGTTGAAAGTATGAGTGTGAAGATCCCCATTGCCGGTTCAGCAGAAATCGTTCCGACATCGGGCATTTACTTACCGCATGATCATATTGAGTAACTTGAGAAAAAAAGAGCTTACACATACAAAAAACAAAAGGTAATATTCATTTATTTCAATGTTCACTTTACAAGGTCTTTTCAACACTCCTCATAAAAGAAAAAAAAAACAAAAATAATAT
This sequence comes from Gastrodia elata, assembly GCA_016760335.1. Lineage (NCBI taxonomy): Eukaryota > Viridiplantae > Streptophyta > Magnoliopsida > Asparagales > Orchidaceae > Gastrodia > Gastrodia elata. The sequence goes on along the minus strand of CM028678.1, from coordinate 859,808 downwards.
AGCGTCGTGGATCTTATCAGCAGTTGAACTTTTTAAGCATTATGGTTCTTGCGCGCAATCCCCTGGGAGCACTTTACTTGGTATTGTACGGAAAACAATACCGGGATTTGAATTCCCAGTAATTAAAGAATACTCCAAGTACTGCAGTACACAATAACATTTACAGTTTAAATGATGCGATTAGCGGGAGTAAGGCGGAAGTAAAAGTGCAGGAGAAAATAAGGTAATAGCACGAAATAAACAATTTCATGCAACAAATATTATTTATCAAATAATGATTACTGATGTCATTTTCCAGTAATTAATCCCGAATGTTACCGATATCATTTTTCAGTAATAACCCCGAATGTTATTAATGTCATTTTCCAATAACAACCCCGAATATTGCTGATGTCATTTTTCTAGCAACAACTCCGAATAAAAAGGATGTTTGTTTCTAACAACCAACCAAACATTAGTGTTACTGATGTCATTTTCCAGTAACCCCGAAGGAAAAGGATGTTAGTTTCTAACAACCAACCAAGCTTCAAATGAATCTGGCTCAAAGCAAAATATGCGAAGCTAAGCAGCAGTTAAAGTGAAAAATGTAATACATGTCATGTACTGGGTACCTTTGTTCTTTAAGTTCAGAAGTTCAACAGCTCGAATGAGTGAAAGTTCGCTCAATCTGCATTTAAGTCCCCGATATTTCTTTAAATTAGTCTCTTTTACAAGTGATGAAATATTTCATGATTTTTATTTTTTATTTTGTCATTTTCCTTTATAATGATTTCAGTCCGTATTTCATAATGTTACTGTTTTTAAAAGAGTAACGATCGAAAAGAATATTTAAAATAGGAATAGTAGTCATTTATAGCATTTTGAATTGTTCCCATTATTTTAATGGGAATGATTAAAATGCGAATGATTAATAACAACACATATAAAGTTTAGTAAGAAAGCGCCCTTTTCAATTTCCTCCATTTCCACTCCTACCTTAGTTTTTTTAGAATCGCCGGAAATAAAGGAGGATTGGAACGGGGTTGCCGGATGGCTGGCCGAGGTGGCAACGGCAAGAGGTTGGCTGGCAGCGGTTACAGAGTCATTTAGCAGTTTAATAGCTGACTGTCGGAGGCTATCGGGGGCTGCTGGAGGTTGCTGGAAGCTGTCGGAGAGGGAGCTGGCTGGCTGAATGGGGCTTCCGGAGGCTGCCAGAAGCTGCTGGAAGGAACTGCCGTGAGCTGCCGAAGGTTGTCGGAAGCTGCTGGAAGGAACTGCCGGGACCTGCCGGAGGTGCTGGATGGAACTGCCGGAAGCTGCCGAGAGATGCCGGAGCTGCTGGCAGGGGGAGAGAAAGGCTGGTTGAGGAAGGAGGGTGCTTGCTGGAGGGGGGGGGCTGTTGATTGTGAGGAGGAGAGGGGAAGGGGGGCCTCTATTTATAGAGAAGAAGGGGAAGCGGGGTTCAGCTGAGGGGGTCGACCGCACCCTGCGCCAAAAACGGCGCAGGTGGGCTCCCTCCTGGCAGGCGGAAGTTCCGCTTGCAGGCTCTCGCAGGCGGGTCGGGGGAGTCGGAGCGCAGGTGCCAGGCTTCCGCCTGGCGCGGAAGCTTCTTCCACCTTATGGCGGAAGAAAAATCGCAAGTTGCGATTTTAAGGGGGGGCATATGGAAAACAAAGGATTAGGAAAAAATGGAAAAATAAACAAACTTAAATTAATTACATTTTTCCGCCGTTTGGCGTCCAAATACAACGAAACATGACACCGAGGCGTGTTATGACACATGAACACCCTCGTGCCAAAAAATTTCGATTCGGAGTAATATTTTATTTTATATTAATTTTTGAGGTTTAAAACATCAAAAATTATTTACAGTCAAATCAACTCTCAGAATTTGATGAAAGTTCTCGAGCAGCCTTTAAATAATATACTTAACACTTTGACACTGAAAACGATGAATTCGGACACATATTTCAATGTTTTTGATTTTTAAAATTTAGAAATTTCAGAAAATAGAACGGGAGCTTCCGTAAATCGGATTTTTTTCAAGTTAGGGCACTTTGATCTTTAAAGTTGTTTCTATCTATTAGTAGTTTTGTCTGCCCTAAATTGAAATTCCCCGGGATCCTGATTACTAAGGCGGGGTTCTGACCTAATTTGCAAAATAACAACTTTGGGTCGTTACAATGAGAGAGCGGAGAGTTACTATAAAGTTCGATGCCTTGCAAAAATTATTCGATTTCTTGAATTCCATAATTGGCTGATTGGCTTGCAAAAAGTTGTCAAGCTTATTTTCTTAATTTCATACAAGACAAAGCCCACACGGTATGCAGAGAGGCACAATGCCAACCCCAAATGCTTCACACCATGTCTTGGGCACTTTGTTGCAATAATGTGCATCTGCATATCTCCACACATTTCACCAAACTGTGCCCACTCTCTGTTCTGGCCCACATCCATTGCGCACTTGTCTATCTACATCGCCAATGCTTAGTATGAAATATAATTGTATACACTTAAATAATAACTCATATTATCTTCTTAATGTAAAATTCATTCCATCTTAAACAGATTCCACTTTTGTGCTGATTGTGAGATTTGCAAATTTTATGAGAATTCTTGATATTATGCAAATAGAAAGTATTGAAAGTTATTAATTTTTATGATAATCTTATTTATTATTGAAAATTAATAATGTCATATAAAATATCTGACAAAAATATCAACCTTAAAATATCAAAAGTGATTTATATCTTGCACACCAAAAAAAGTTCTAAAAGTTATTCTCAAAAAATTTTATTTTCTTTTTTTTTTGATACTTCGAATTTATAGTATACATTGTACACACCTTTGGTTAATATATATAAAAAGAAAATAAGTTATATATATATATATATAGTCTTAATTAAAACTCAAGCAAAAAAGATACTTATGAGTAGATTGCAGTGTGAATGGAGTATTAAAGATGAACAAATGAGTCTAATCTTCTTATCCAAGAAGAAAATCTTCCCTTGGTTCATTGGAAAGCACCACTATAATAAAGAGATTGAGAGGCAATGTTTTTCACAAGAGGCTTTTAAAAAAGGTCACAAAATAAACTAAAAAAATAAGCATAATTAAAATTAGATAAGAAGGGTGCTTGGTGGGTGCTAGAAAAGAAAGTATTCAAGAAAATTGTAAAAAAATTAGAAAATATTTTGGATGTAAATTGACATATTTGATCCTTTAATGGAGTTAAAAAGATGATCATGCCTCACTGTTTCAAATAAAAAGGGTTTAGAGAGCAACAAAAGTCATAAACAAATTGTAGAAAAATATTTATCTTTGGAAAAAAATAAAAAATTGAATGAAAAAATTTCTTTAGATGAAAAGTGGCTTACCTAGAGATCACCAAAAAACTAGATGAAAAAAAGTTGGCATACTTGATATTCTCCCAATTGGAGCTTCTCCCAAGAGTTAGAGCCCCACTGTCATCTATACACCCGCCTACATATACAACTCTTAAAGTGTATGCATGTCCACCACCTGGATGCCATCTATGCCTTTTTTGAATTGTTCGATGCAAATGATGGACTTAGCTTATTGGCTTTTTTTCATTTCCTGATAAAAATGAGAAATCATGTGTAACGATCCAAAATCATTATTTTGCAAATTAGGTCAGAATCCTGCCTTAGGAATTAGGATCCCGGGGAATTTCAATTTATGGCAAACAAAACTACTAGTAGATAGAAACAACTTTAAAGATCAAAGAGCCCTAATTCAGTAGAAATCTGAAAGACGGAAGCTCTGGTTCTGTTTTCTGAAATCTTTAAATTTTAAAAATTGAAAACATTGAAATGCGTGTCCGAATTCATTGTTTTCAGTGTCTACATGTTAAGTATATTATTTAAAAGCTGCTCGAAAAGTTTCATCAAATTCTGAGCGTCAATTTGATCGTGGCAAATTTTTGAAGTTTTAAACCTCTAAAATTAAAATAAAATAAAATTTTGCTTCGAATCAAAAATTTTCGGCGCGAGGGTGTTCGTCATGTCGTAACACACCTCGGTGCCAAGTTTCGTTGCATTCGGACGCTGAACGGCGGAAAAATGCGATTAATTTGAAGTTCAAGTTTTTTTTCATTTTTTTCTTTTACCTCTGTTTTTTTTCCCTACGCACCCCCCCTAAAAAAATGCAGCTTGTGATTTTTTCCGCCAAATGGCGGAGCAGCTTCCGCGCCAAGCGGAAGCCTGGCGCCTGCCTGCGCTATTTTTGGCGCAGGCTGTCGGCCCATAGGGCCGACCCCGACCTCCCCCAACCCCAGCCTGTGAATCGCAGGCTCTGTCTTGCGACAGAGCCTGCAAGCGGCACTTCTGGCTGCCAGGAGGGGGCCCGCCTGCGCTTATTTAAGCGTAGCCCTCCCCTTCCAGCCCTCCTCCTCAGTCTTCCAGCGTCCGGCCACCCCTCCTCAGCCCTTCCAGCAGCCGGCCAGCCCCTCCGGCAGCTCGGCAGCCCCCTTCCAGCCGCTTCCGGCAGCCCCCGGCAGTTCCATCCAGCACCTCCGGCAGCCCCCGGCAGCTTCTGGCAGCCTTCGACGGCCACCAACAGCCCTTTCCAGCCAGCCCCTTTGCTGCTGCCACCTCGGCCAGCCCTCGGCCAGCCGTCCGGCCACCCTCTCCGACCTCCTTTCGTTTTTCGGCAATCCTAATCCTAAGGTAAGAAGAGAAGTTTAAGAAAAAAAAAAGGAGGAGAAAAGAGAAGTTATTTTGCTTTTTATATATACTTATAAGACTAAGTCATCACATTAGTATTGTTGTCATTAATCAATAATGACAACAATACAAATATTATAAATGACTATTATTTCTTAAATTGCCAATTCAGATATTTTCGTTCTGACTTTGTCTTTATACAGTATTATGATCATAATCTTAAGACACTTTAAAAATTAGAACTGCTTTAATAGCAGCTTAAATCAATCGAACTGCAAAAGCGAAAGAAGAACAGAATGAAAGAAGAAATTAAACTCCTAAATCATTTGATTAAAAAGCTAACTTAAAGATATCGGGGACTTAAATGCAGATTGAGCGAACTGTCACTCATTCGAGCCGTTGAACTTCTGAACTTAAAGAACGAAGATACCCAGTACATGACATGTATTACATTTTGCACTTTTACTGCTGCTTAGCTTCGCGTATTTTGATTTGAGCCGGATTCATTTGAAGCTTGGTTGATTGTTAGAAACCAACATCCTTTTCATTCGGGGGTTACTGAAAAATGACATCAGTAACATTAATGCTTGGTTGGTTGTTAGAAACCAACAGTTCTTTTCATTCGGGGATTGTTGCTGGAAAAATGACATCAGCAACATTCGGGGTTGTTACTGGAAAATGACATCGACAACATTCGGGGTAGATTACTGGAAAATGACATCAGTAATCTTTATTTGATAAATAATATTTGTTGCAGGAATTGTTTATTTCGCACTATTACCTTATTTTCTCCTGCATTTTTTTTTCGCCTTACTTCTGCTAATCGCATCATTTAAAAATCTAAATGTTATTATGTACTACTGTATTTAGAGTATTCTCTAATTACTGGGAATTCCAATCCTGGTATTGTTTGTTGTACAATACCAGGTCAGGTACTTCTAGAAGAGCTTAAGCAAGAACCTTAATGCTTAAAACTTTCAATCTGCAAATGGATTTACGACGGCGCTGTTTTTGCTTGTTTATCTTTTATCTTTTCTTTATTTTTACTTTTGTACGATGAACGTTGAAAAGATCTTGTAATATGAACATTGAAATAAATAAATAATATCCTTTGGCTTTTGTATGTGTATGCTCTTTTCCTCTCAAGTTACTCAATATGATCTTGCGGCAAGTGAACGCCCGACGTCGGAACGGTTTCTTTTGAACCCGCGTCGGGGCCCTCTCACCATGCATAGCATGTGGGAGGACTCTAAAGCGACTGTTTTACTTATAGTGCGGTTGCTTAATATATTAGAATTTATTCTCTGTCTTATTATTGTGCGTCCATTTCCATATAGAGAATTTTTAAGCCATCTTTTTCTCTCTTAGATGTTTGATTAATATAATAGTATAGATATGAACATTCTCCTAGTTTCCGTTTTGGAGCTTAATTCTTAGTTCATATTTGGATATGTTTTTTTTTTGGTATTAATGCATACTAAGCTCCCCAAACTTAGAATATTTTCATTACTAGTACCCACTTAAAAAATGAACTAACAGCTTAATGTAGTTACGCGAGCTGCGATTAAACTTTTGTATTGTACGTTCTTGAAGTATAACACGCTAGTACAGTTCTTGTGCTTGATTTTTTTTCCTTTGGTCTTATGCAGCATAAGGAAAGCTTGATAAAGTTTATTACATTGGCCGCTCCAACTGCTTTATGGTCGAATGTTTCCAATAAGTTTTTGATGAAGGATCTTAATTCTGCTTTTATTATACATTCCGAGGAAGAGCATGTTGAGGAATCTCTTGCATTAAAGCTGCTTAGATGGGTATCTGCTTCAATTATTCTTGGAAGTGTTTTAAGAAACCAAAGGGAAATATATGCATCTTCAAACACATTTGAGAAAGAAAATACACTTTCTTATTTTAACAGGATTTTTATTAATGCTTGTGATGTGACAAAAAGCAGTTCTGTTATTAACGAGTCATTAGCAGTTCTGATTCTGCACTTCCAGGGTTTATTTAAAAGGAAGTGTATTTTACCATCAGTTGCATCTGCGCTTTGCTTGTTACTGCTAGGCAATGCGTCAACTAGAACAGGTACGGATAGTTTTTCTTTGTTTTATACTTTATTCATTAGCTCTAATACTATCAATGTTTTATTAGGAAAAACGATGGTTTATAAAGCAAAAACATACAAATAAAATATAAGTTGAACAGATAAATATACTTAAGTGGATAAATGAGTTTGGTTGATAGGATATGATGAAAGTGAGTGGATTTGTAGAAAGGCTAGAGTAGCTTCAATTGATTATAAGCTGTAACACATTTGGTCATACTAAAAAAAGGTATTATTTGTTTTAGCCTGTTTTATTCAAATTCGATTAGATCTTATGGTTTAACCTTATAGAAAAATATTTTAGGAGATCCCTTATCTTGAGAGTGTTCCATTATAAGTACATTTAGTTTGAATCACACATCGTTTTAAAGAAGGTTGGGTCATAATGTGAAAGATTTTACTTGATTTAGCCCAATTCGCCTCACTCCATGCAGGATTTCAGTCGTGTCCTTATCTGTATACTTCCCTTATAGTCAGTCATATTTCCCAAGATTGTTTCATTATGAGAACATTTAAAAATCAAACTTTATTTGAACTCTACTTGTTATCTTAAAATGTGTGCTATTTATCATGACAGATTTTATGAATATAACTTAATGTCCTTCTCTTCCCTTTGGGTGAGGTTATGATTTATTTCTGCTACCCTTTTCTTCTATACAATCATTCCAAGATCCACCCCCATTTGAGTCTTGTGCATCAATGATCACTTTGGCGACCATTCTCGGCTCTAGTTGGATTTGGATTGTCACATAAGCTCACAGAATGCTGCCATTGGTGATTTGAATTGTTAAGCATTGGATCATTTGATTCTCTAGTTAGTATAGTTGATTTAATGCATTTTGCTTCAAAGAAGCGGATTACTACAAAATGCATGGAAAAAAAAATTTAGGAACTCAGACGCAGTGGGGCCGAGATACACTCCCTGGTCTGCGAAGGAGGGAGGTGGAGCTCACTTCGACTCTGACGCAGCTCCAAGCGGAGGATATGGAGACAAACTGAGGCGGCGACCCTTAGCTTGTTCAGTAGCTCCAAGCCATCATGCAGGAGCTCTCTCAGGTGAAGGCGAGGATGGCAAGCTGGTGGCAACAACGTGCCAAGGCGCGGTGGCTCTCTCAGTGTGACCTCTGCACCGCGATGTTTTAGCGGCTTGTGACGCAGCGTCTGAAGTTGAACATTATGCTTGCGCTTCAAAGGAGTCCAGGGAGTTCTCGTCTGACTCTGAGCAGATTCACCAGGTATTTTCTTATTTCTTTCAGGGGAAGTGGGGCACCTCTAGTCCTATAAGGGATTGCTCAGATGACCTGATTCCAAATCGTACCCTTGGTGACGTAAACTCTGTCTCTCTCCAAGGTGCAGTCATGGACGCAAAAATCTAGGCAGCCCTGCGTGACCTCGGCTTCAATCGTTCTACGGGAATTGATGGTATCACCCCCCCTCTTTTTTACGGGCTAATGGAGGGTCACCCAAGTTGACACTTTGGTCGTTGTTCACCATTTCTTTGATGGTGGGCGGATGCCGTAACGCTGGCATGACACTCTAGTAGTTCTCATTTTGAAGGAAGAGGGTGCTGCCACTCCAAGGCAATTTCGCACTATCAATCTGTGCAACACTATCTATAAAGTGGTGTCCAAGATCTTGTTTATGCTTCTTTAGACAGCGCTTCCCCTGTTGATCTCCTGAGAACAGGGTGTGCCTTTATTTTCGGGAGAGACATCAGTGAGAACTGCCTCACGGTCTAGGAGATCCTCATGCGGCTCTCATATTTTACCTCGACGGCCGGTCACATGACCATCAAGATGGATATGGAGCAGGCTTACGATCGGATGGAGTGGGGATGCCTATGCTTGGTTCTAGATAGATTTGGCTTCCCGCAGAGGTGGATGGTCTGGGCCATGCAGTGCGTGGAATCCCCCAGTTTCTCGGTCCTGGTCGGTGAGCACAGGCTTCCTTGGATAGTGGGGAGGAGAGGTTTTCAGCAGGGATGCCCCCTTTCCTCTTACCTATTCATCTTGTGCTCGGAGTTCTTTTCCCTCTTGGTCAGGCAGCAGTAGCGGATCGGAGTCCAATTGGTATCACTCTCAATCGAGATGGTCCTAGCTTCTTCCACCTCATGTACGCAGATGATATGATACTGTTTGCCTCAGCTTCTGAGGCGACGGGGAGAGAGGTGTAGCATATTTTGACATATTGTGATAGCTGGACTAGACAATCTGTGAACTCGTGCAAGTCGCAGATTGTCTTTAGCCGACAGACCCTAGCCTATCGCCAGCGTAGGATTGCGATTCGGTTGGGTTTCTAAAGACGGTCGTCACTTCGATACCTGGGAGTCACGGTCACTGGCTGACCTCCGCCAAGAGCATATTTTGCAGCAGTTATTGAGCAAGTTTAAGCTAGGATGGGCTTATGGAGCAGTCGCCACCTTTCTCTTGATGGCAAGTTGTGCATGATTAGATTTGTTCTCGCCATGATCCCCAGCTATCTGATATTGGTTGCCCCGATTTCGGAATCCCGCCTCTCAGACATTGAGGCTATTCTCCGTAAATTCCTTTTGGAATGAGCGAATGGTAGTGGTATGCACTACGTGATGTGGCAGGAGGTCTGTCGATCACTTGAGGCTGGTGGACTCGGGATCAAAGACTTGAAGCTGTGGAGGATTGTTCTTGTAGCCCACCACATTTTTAGCTACCCAGCAGGTAGGATCTCTTATGAGTGAGCCATGGAGTTCCGCTATCGCCGTTGGGGTGAGGATTTTACTGTTCGGCGTTCTAATTCTGCAGTTTGGAGGATACTGGAGTATGGGTGGTCGATCGTTCAGCGCCACACTTGGTCGGTAGAGGAGAGTTTGCAGTGGCAGGCCGACTCTTTCACGGAGAGCCGGTCTAGCCAGATTTACAGAGCAGAGGTGGGCGATTGGCCTTCGCAATTTTTGGCTATGTGGGTGATGGCTCTGGGCCCTAGGGAGGTTTGTTTTTTGTGGTGATTACTCAGTGATGCCATCTCGATTGGGTGTTGGCTGTTCAGGAGGGGACTCACTCAGTCAGCGGTTTGTGATACTAATGAGAATAGGGAGCACTTTGTGGCCCGCTGCAGTTACACGAGGGCCATTCTAGAGACTTTTGTGCGTTGGGTCTTGCTGCCAATCTCTCTGACCTCCTGGAACTAGCTTACTGCTTTGTATTCGACTGCTACTGCGTCTTGCAAATATAAGAACTTCTACAAATATATATAAGTATGTCTTGTTTACATGAAGCAATGTTAGCTGTTCTGTTGGGCAAATTCAGAACTTTGAGCCTGGGTTCAATAAAAGTATATTCTTCTCTTGGGCCCCCTCAAATGCTCTAGATGACACCCTTATAACTCCTGATGGATTAGCCCGTTCTTAACCTAAATCAATCACTATTTCAGAACCCTTGCAAACATTCACAATACATAACAAATACATTCTATTCTATAACATTATTCTGACAGTAATAAGCATTTCATTCAACATCAGCGGGAATAAAGCTCAAAGCAAAGTAGCATATCACTAAATAAGTTTAAGTGCAAATAATAATATCTATGTACCACGGTATTTGAATATGCCGGAAATATCACTCAAATATCTGTTGTGTCTGTAGAAGTTATATTTGCAATATTATTAGGTTTTGAAAATGGCCATATAATAATGAAATATAAATTCTGATTCCCAAGTCTTAATATTTTTTTAGAGTTATTCCTATTAAAAATTTCTTTGAAAGCTTCTAAACTTATGTAAACATTCTTAAAATTCCCAATCTTCATTGTTTAAGCTCTAATGATTTATAAAGAAATTATTCCCCACATTAATCTGTAATTAGTTTACAATGCCATGCTAAAAAAATAAAATAGTGGATCAGTAATTTAATTGGAGTGATTAAATTATTTCACTAAAGAACTAAAAAAAACTTAACATCATTGTTGTATCATAGAAAATTATCTAGCTCATTTCTATTTGTTCAGCTTATCCTAATCTTATTCTAGCATTTCTTTCCCTCTTTATTTAAATAACGGAACATTCTACATTTTCTTTAGTATTGCTAAAATTTGATATGGATTTGATCACAATGTTTAAAATATCCTTATTGCCAATTCAATAGTTTCATCTGAAGTTGCATTGCATAGATGAATATATGTGGAGGGTTATGAGATCCTTAATTCTTAAATTGAACTTATTTATCAACTTCATTGCATAGGTTAACAATCGACACCATAAGAACTTGACCCAACAAATTTGAAGATCTATATAGCAATTTAGAGTACTATAATTCGTAGAGTTCTACCATCATCATCCCTAGTTCTTAAAAGTATGATATACACTTTCTAGGATAGTAACCACAGCTACTGCAAATTTTGTAATTGCACGAAAGTTAATCCTTATAGTGAAGGAATGTACACTGGTACATATTTTAACATATGAATGTAATAAGATTATACTCTCAACCTTCAACTAGATTCAAGTATTATAAATAAAGAGACTCGTACCTCTGTGTCGTGAGTCTCAGCAATTGAGCAGGACAGGACTGGGAAGAAATTTAAAGGCACTGAAGGTAAGTCGAAGGAATGAACTTTCGGTTGCTCGGGGATCATATTGACGGGAAGTCGACGATGGGTCGGAAGTGTCGAAGAGGGTTCAACCGTCCTATCTCACGTCGTAGACACCAGAGGGCTGTAGTTGGCTTGGTCGGCTAGGAAGGGAGCTTAAAGGATCGGCAGAGGCTCGGTCAGCTGGATGCGAAAAGGTGGACTTAGGATAAGCTGAATCTTATTTAAAAGCATAAAAAAGACAATGCATTTTAAAAGAAAGCTTCATGTTATATTTATTTTATTAGTAGAATCCAACATTTTAATGTTTTTTCTCTTCTACAAATTAATTGTAGCTAATTATGGGTAAAGTCTAGGATAAGAAAATCATTAGCTTTATGAATCATGCTCTCTTGGCTATAACGAAATGCAAAACGAAATGCAAAAAGTAAAATAAAAGGCTCATGGAAAAAGGCAAAGCAACTTTAGAAGGAAAATATTGACTAAGGAGTTGTTTTGTTGGAAGATAAATAATTACTGCAAAAGCAATTCTGATTTTTGTTACGTGAAGAAAATGTTGGATATTGAATATTTAGTTATGCAAATATCTTTTGTGTTTGAATTGGTAATACTATAAATTAAGTAAAAGGGAGAAAAAGTATATATAGCCATTCATAGGATGACAATGGGGACAACATGGGATGACAATGGGGGCTATAGGACATCTAAGTCAGCAATAAGGCTTCTTGGGCCTTGAGAATGGGCAAGGCTCCACAAAAATTGGTTGAATGGTAGAAGCTTTGGTAATGGGGGACTTCGTATATACGATGGAAAAAAATTTTATTTATATATTTTACACCTAAATCTTAAATTTTACAAAACTATTACACCAAATTACCATTAAATTAAGTATTTTTTAATCATTCAAAATAGAAAAGAATATAATGTGTTAATATTGTGAATATCAAGAATTTAATGTTAAATTTGTAAATGCACTGTTTGGTGTAATTATCCCTAAATGGGAAAAAATGTATTTTCTTCAAATCAAGCATTTTGTTATTATTTTTTGACTTCACTAAGATTTGTGGAACCGGAATGATCCTACCACTTTTCCAAAGTTAAATCACAAGCCATACCCTTAGATAGATATAAACATGTTGTCTTTAAGAAATTTCCAAAGAATTAAAAATGGGGTGACTTCATACATTCCACTTATATCCTCAATATTTACACATAATACCTGAAATAAAACTGTCACATTTTCCCCACCACCCCTACTTTTACTTTATTCCTTCTGATCTTTGCAAATGGAGAAAATTTTTGTCTGCTTTAGTTCGACTCTTCCTATAGCAAGTTTGATCTCATTATTTTGTTCTTAAATGATAATGTCTTGTTTTTTAATGGTTATTAGGTCAAAGCGGACAATACTTTAATGGTTACAAATTTGAAACATGCATTACTTGGCTTGGGAACTTTAAAGCGAACAGTTAGGCTATAAAGAGAGCAGTTTGGCTTGAACTGAAGCCTTTGATAGGGAATCTGATTAGATCAAATTTTCTGTTTGATTTTTCCCTTCAACTCAGTACTGCATCAAAGTGTTTTTTTTCTCTTTTAAATTAACCAAATCAATCTGGTCACCCAAAAGTGGACAACCAATTGCCAGACAGCATTGCCATAAGTGCATAACAGCTTCAAGTTGAGAATTTCCAAATTCTGAAGCTTACTATGCTGCAGCTACTTTTTTGCTTTAGCGGTGCTATAAACATAATCATCGCAATTTTTAGGTAAAAAGTACTAGTAATTTTGGTAGGATTAAAAAGTTTTAGTGGCTTTTTAATATTTATGAAAAATTTAAGCATCAAATATGCAAACAAGGTTGATTCTAGCGGAATGCATTAGATTGCTTCTATGTAAGATGAGAGTATATATATATATATATATATATTATTTATTTGCTTGACGTTCTTTTATTTGTGTACTCTTTTTCTGCTCAGATTAGCTTTTAACATAAGTTGTCTATATGCAGGAAAGGTGAATGAATATTTGAATGATAACCATGATGAGATTCAATCACTCTGCTCAAATATTCGTTTCCCTACTGAAGCTAATCCAGCTTGGAGATGGTAAGCATATACACGTGTGTGTGTGTATATATATATATATATATATATAAAGAGAGAGAGAAATGCTATGGTACCCTAAATATACTCCAAATTCTCTAAAATTATCTAAGGGGGTATTAATAAAGGAAATTAAATACGGGGCCATGCATAAGTATGTGGAATCAATTCTTCTTTTATACTTGATAGTAGTTATTCTTTTTTTTTTTTAGTAGTGATCGATGGAATTTTAATCTATAATATGATAGTAATTATTCGCTTTTGAGAATTTTTGTATTGAAATTCAGGCATTGTAGCAGTGGTCATATGCACATAAATGAAAAATGTTTGGCTGCCAAAACGGCAGCCAAACGAGAGTCGCAACCCGTGATTCCCCTCGCGCTCGTCTGCCCGTATATCGTCTGCGCAGACTACGCGCAAGTGGATCTCACTCCGCGCGTTTTTGAGTGAATTTTTTGCAATTCTTTTGTACGCACAACAGAAATCTATATAAATATCATAAAAATGATATTTACAAACAGAAATTTTAAGCTGTTTTATTCGCTCATGTTTGTGCAGGTGTTTTGATCAGCCATGGGAAGACCCTTCTCTGAGCAAACTGGGGATGAAGGAAGAAGAGCAGGCTTGCCGAAGCCTCCTCATTGTCTTCTCCAATGCCATCGGCATTGGACAATCAAACGGATTTCCGGCCCTCTGCACCCAAGTTGTGGAAAAGGCAGCTCTTTGCTGCCTCCAGAACTCTGTGAAATAATTTATTTTTGAGATATTCTTTTTATTTAATTCTTTTAATATTATAGAAATTACTTTTTTTTGTCTGGTTCAATATCGATGCTAGTTATGTGATTAGAGAAGAATTGGGTGGTGTGCGCAATTCTGTGTGATATTTTGACTAAGTGTTTTGAAAACAATATGGTGTAAGCATTAGCACATACATAAGCTTGAATGAACATGAAAATTATTATGCCAATTTCATTTAAATAAAAATATCAATCTCCTTGAATATAGTTAAGTTGAACTGTATTTAAGAAATTTTTGAGAAGATATATTTCATAATAAGAACTCTAAAATTAAACATTTATGTGGAATCACTCCAAGATGGGTAATCTCTTGGAAAATTATTTTCTTATGATAAAATTGTGAAGCTTTAAAGGTCAAATAGGTACTACCATAGTATTTAAGAGTTCAAGTTGTTATAAATAGTATTAGACTTGGACATTGAGTGTCAGATTAGTGTTAAGTGACAGATTAGGCAAAAGGTTATGCTATGGGAGTCACTTGGTGAACCAAACATAGGAAAGAGTGCTTTATGATGAATGACACCTCTAAAATATGTAGGGTCACCTCTAGTATTATTTGTTTGATGGATAATTTTTTGATGTGTGTGGATACTATTGAGGATGCTAGTTACACAAGTTAGGGAGGAAGTTGTGAAACTTTCTAAGTATAGAGAAGTTGAACTCTTAAATATTGGTGTACCTTTTTAGACAATGGTATGGTAATGATAGGAACTTCAAAGTTAAGTGCGCTCATTTGAGAAACTATCAAAATGAATGACCACTTGAGAAGTTATCCTTTTAAGCCTTAAGGTCAAAGCAGATGATGTCTTGGTGCTTAGAAATTTGAGTTATTTAAAGTAAGATGACAAGTATAATATTACAAGTAAATTGAGTATATAAATGCTTGTAATGGTATAATATTGTATGTCAAACTAGTAAATGATCATTCATTTATATAATTAACTTTATATAATTAGTGAAATAATAATGAAGTTAGGGTGTTGTTTAGTCTATACAACTAGACTAGTGGCTCTTGTACTATTTTCACTTATAGTTTAACTAAAATGAATTATAATTTGTTCAATTCGTTTTTAGTTATCCCAAATATTATACTAGAATGAATAAAAAAAAATATTTTATTTTTATTTCTAATTTATTATTTCTATTTCTCATACTTTAAGCACTCATATGTATATTCATATAAGGTCTTCAATGAAAAATAACAAGCATTGTAAGTATCAATTAGCTTAGGAAATATTAACAAGACATCAAAATTGCTAGATTTTTATGTACTTAATATTCTAGAAACTAATTTAATTAACCCTACCTTCCAATTTGCTATATTTTTATGTACTTAATATTCTAAGAGCTAATTTAATTAACCCTACCTTCCAATTTGTGTGTGTGTGTGTGTGTATCGTTTATTGCTAGAGGGACTTTGGAAATTATATTTAAATGATGAATTATACAAATGTTCTATTAATGTTCTCCAAATTAGCATACAATTAAGTTAGTAATTAAATAAAATTTAGTGATTTGTTAATTGTATATTGGTAACTTTAGCATGATTGTATAGAATCTAAATATGAAATAACTCTTTGGCAAGATCCTTAAATAAGGGTTTTTTAGTCATACAAGTGGCTTAGATTTAATAAGTATTAAATTTGAATTCATATTTAAGCTTTATTTCTTCCTATATTATATTCTTGTTGGCTAAATGCTAGATTGACTAAGTTTACTTTCTTGTAAATTATTTAAATTTTTATAAGTATAAAATATAAGGCCTAATGTAGTATGCATGGATTGAGACTGTAGAAAAATAAATAACAATCAAAATTAATAATTATTATTAAGTTGGAATTTAAAATAAAAAATCATCTATAAGTATCAAAGAATGTGAATTTCTTTCATATCTTTTGTATTTATTTTCTCTCAAAAATCAAAGATTTTAAAATCACTTTCATAGATGGTTATTTATTCATTATGAATATTCAGGAAAATTTATTTCTTATTTACTAAAATCATTTTGGCTTAATTGGTAAGTCTTTGATTTAACTATTTATTGAGATTAAATACTTATGTTTGGTATCTAATGATTCCAATAATAATCTAAGGTTATTACAGTATCACTCGTGATTTGGTCGAAATGAGTTGTTGGATCCTATATCCAATGAATGAAATTTCACAAAACCTTATAAATTCAATTTTTCTATTTTAACTAAATAAAAATATTAAAATTTTATTAATTTATTTATTAATATATTTTGTATATATCTTACTCATTTTAGCTCTCAAAAAATTATAAGACTTTTATCACTTGCATAATAAAGTTTGGGAAATCAAAAAATATATTTATAATTTTTATTTTGACCTCTAGATTATTTCTTATAACTTTTTAATTTATTTCTCATTAGATCTCTTAAAATTTATTTTACACTTAGGAAAAAACTTAATGCTTTCTTCACTCAATAATATATTGATATTTAATGTTTGAGATACTTCAACCCTTTCATTTAGACTAATTTATGTTTAATTATTCCAATCCTAAGATTTTGAAAGATTTTGGGTTTAATTGGAAAGACAATAATCTAGGGTTTGTAACTCAACACTTCCCTCATTTTAACATTGTTGTAACATGGTTCTAATAGGTTTTAGGCTTTGTGAAGCTAATTTCTATCATTTTGGAATTTATTGATTTTGGGAGCTTCCTTAGGTTTAAGGCTTTCTAAGGTTATTTTTGAAGATTAACCATTTTTATTTTTAACTTAATTAGCATTGTGTAGTCCTTAATTTTGACAACTAATATTTGGAAAAAGCTTTAATTAAAGGTATATGTTTTTTGAAATTAGTTTGAGGGTGTTTAGCAATAAATTTCATCACATGTCAAGTTTGAAACTCGTTATCGGTCCGTGTTTTACCTTATTGGGTTTGAACCGTGAAACAGTGGTTCAGATTTTTTTAATGTATATTCTTGTGTAAGTATAGTATTTTTTCTTATAATAATTGAGATACAATAATTAAAATCATGATTAAAAAATTATTGAAAATCAATAATTATATAATAAAAAGATGTAGAATATTTTTGAGATTATTGAAGCTTTTTAATATTATTAAAAATGATAATAAAAATTATATAAATATTATAATAATAAAAATTGGCACAGTTGCATTGAAAAAACAATATAATCGAAAGAAACAGCGGAGTCAAAATCTTATGCAAGAATCGCTGCGCTGGCCTCGTCTCCGATCTCTTCGAGAGAGGAGGATCCAGAACTTGGAATCGGTCTGGAGTCTTCCCTCTCCCCATTTTCTCCATTCCACGATTGAATCCAAGCGCCGCCTTGCCCTAATGTCATCCTCTCCCTCCACCTCCCTTCTCTGACTTCTGCCGAAACCCTAGCCATTCCCCAAAAAGCGCGATGCCGAGCGTGGCCGTGAAGCTCTACAGCGTCTTCTTCAAGCTGATGCTAAAGCATCGTCTTCAGTCCCGCATCGATGCCTCGCCGGACGAGTTCGGCCTGACCTGCCGCCCCGATGAATCCACCGCTCCTGCAAATCCGTCCTTCTCCTCCGACGGCGTCGCCACCAAGGACATCCACATCTCCCCCCTCACCTCCCTCTCCCTCCGCATCTTTCTCCCAGACACGATCGCCCTCAAGCCCGCATTCTCCGGATCCGTCGCTTCCTACCGCGGATACCTCCCTTCGTCCCGCGCCCTCTCCCGCAGGCTCCCTCTCGTCGTCCAGTTCCATGGCGGCGGCTTTGTTTCCGGCAGCAACGTTTCCTCCGCCAACGATTTCTTTTGTCGCAGGATCGCCAAGCTGCTGGACGTCATCGTCGTGGCTGTCGGCTACAGATTGGCCCCGGAAAGCAGGTACCCCGCGGCTTTCAACGACGGGATCAGCGTTCTGCACTGGCTGGCCAACCAGGCCAATCTGGCAGATTGCAGCAGATCGTCCCTTGGAAGTCGAGCCAGGAGAACGGACAATCAGAGGCATATTGTCGATGCCTTCGGCGCTGCTTCTCTCGAACCGTGGCTTGCCGCTCATGCTGATCTCGCCAGGTATGGCTTTTGCTCATTCCATCTCACTTTTTGCCTCTTTCTTGTTGCTGCTTTCTCCGATCCAAATTTTGATTTTGATTGTCAAACTTGCATTGTTTTGCTTGTATAACTTGACTCGTTGCGAAATTCTGCTATTTTGTGGATAAATAACGTGTGATAAGAGGACATCTTTGAAGAGTAAAGGCAGAGTTGTTAGTTATGATCATTAGTCTATGATGCGGCTGATAGAACTCTAACTTTGTGATGTGTTGCGTCTAATTAATCTGCTGTAGCTTTGGAAGGATGCTTAGTGTGTAACAATCTAAACTCTTAATCACCAACATATGATTATAATTTTGTCCTTTAATGATAATTTTCAGAGAAACAATTCCTCATATGAATACTCTCACCATGAGCACCCTTTATTTTAGTGTTCTTATCAAAAACTCGATCCGCATCTTAAAATGAGCTTTTATATTGTTATGTTGGATGCGGCTTGAGCGTATTGGCAAATAGTCTATGATGCTATTGATAGAACTCTAACTTTGTGTTGTGTTGGCTAGTTAATCTGTTGTAGCTTTGGAAGTAGGCTAAAAGCTTAAACTCTTAATCACCAACAGACTGTTATAGTTTTATTCTCATAATATATTTTTCAGAGAAATCATTCCTCATAGGAATACTCCATCATGAGCGTGCTTTACTTGGTGTTCTTATCATAAACTTATCTTAAAATGAGCCTCTATATTTAAAAACTTCACATAGTGCTTATTTTGGATAGTTACAACCACTTAAAGAGTTATTTTGAAATTGTTTTAAGACAAGTTGTTTGAAGGTGTTGTGCTTGAAGCAGGTAGTGTCATTTGGAAGTGAATTTGTAATAAATATGCTGCCTAGAAATCAAAATATGACAATTACCTTGAAATCACTATTGCAAATGAGAACTTTATTGAGATGAGGAGAACTGATATCACAAAGTTTTTTAAACTAAAAGCTGATACATTGAGAGTTGATTTATTGGGTTGGCTGTCCCAAACATTCATTAGTACTACTATCAATGCTATTCTATTTTATCATACATCCTATTGCTATTAGATCGTCATGCATCAATAGTCATCAGCATTTAAGGAGAAGGTTATGGATAAATATATGGTAAAACTAAACATGGAGTCCTTAGCTTTATTCGAATTCATCTACTATGGATATGCCAACGCTTGTGGAGTTAGGATATCTATAGTAACAATGATATTTTGTTTTGATAATTCTTTCATAAACATCTTTTGGAAAACCAACAACTACATACATGGCACCCACCCAAGAAGTTAATTTTATTTTTTGAACCACTATACCACCTTTTGCTTTAGCTTCTCTTTTGAATCATGTTTCCTGCTGTTACTAATGAGAAGTGGACACCCCTGGGTCTCTTCCTTTGTCTCTCAGTATTACTAAAATATTATTTCTCAATATTTGAGTGCCATGCGTATCTAAATAACATTTCTCTTCAAATATTTAAAATATTATTTAACTCCGGTCAAATATATGAATTATTTTGGGGGGTATTCAAGCATTTCTCCTTAAATATTGCATTCTGATTGAACTGACCAGCATCGATTCGAGCAGGTGCGTTCTCCTGGGCGTCAGCAGCGGCTCCAACATCGCGGATTTCGTGTCCCGGAAGGCGTACGAGGCGGGAAAGCTCCTCCAACCCCTCAAGATAGTGGCGCAGGTTCTGATGTATCCCTTCTTCATAGGGAGCACTCCTACCCACTCGGAGATAAAGCTCGCGAATTCCTACTTCTACGACAAGGCCATGTGCACCCTCGCCTGGAAACTCTTCCTGCCGGAAGAAGAGTTCAGCCTCGACCATCCGGCGGCGAACCCGCTGGTCACCGCCGGCAGGGGTCCGCCGCTGAAATGCATGCCTCCGACGCTCACAGTGGTCGCGGATAACGACTGGATGAGAGATCGCGCCATTGCCTACTCCGAGGAGCTCCGCAAGGTCAACGTCGACGCCCCCGTCCTCGAGTACAAGGACACCGTCCACGAGTTCGCCACCCTCGAAATTCTCCTCCGGACGCCGCAGGCCCTGGCCTGCGCCGAGGACATCGCCATTTGGGTAAAAAAGTACATTTCCACCCGCGGCCACGAGCTCTCTTATTAGATGCAGATTGCTCTTCTCGGGAATGAAGAAGATGATGATACCTATGCAACACTCAAAATCTTATTAATTGCATACCTAGCACCCGAAATTTAATATTTGCGAAAATAAACCTCTCTTAATTTGTCGATGTTTTATTTATAAATATCAAAATTTGGGTGCTAGATATGCATATTACGAAGATTGTAGTGCTTCTCAAGCTCTCTTGGCCTCATGATAGATTACCTATGTTAACATTTGCATATCTAGCACCCGAATTTTAACATTTGCAAAAATGAACCTTGCATCTACTCGCAATTTGTGTGTGCTTTATTTGTAAATATCAAAGTTTGGGTGCAAGATATACATAATCACTCGAGTGGGGCCAGGCAAAATGTGGATGGAGCATTAATCTTAATAAGTTGTCTTTTTACATTTAATTCTTTCTTTCATTGTTGAGTTTGTAGTTTAAGGTAATGTTGATTGCTATTTTTTTTCAACTCCCTCTTTTGTTTTACTTATTATTGGATAATTATTGTTATAAGATAAAGAAAATTCTTAAATATTTTAAATGAATAACATTAGAGTGCTAAACTTTAAAATTCATTAAAATTACTTTGTAGTATTTTGAAGGGTTTTTATATAACATGCATATTTGATTATGATATAACATGCTTAATTATCTAAGATTGTTCATTAATGACCTAAATCCAAAAAATCACATTAGTTTTTATTTATGTTGCTTATGAATCTAACCATTGAAATCAAATGATAAATAATAGATAATGTTAAATTATATTGAAGAAATATTCAAGCAAAATAAAATTATAAATTTAATTAATTAAAATTCGAACTGAACATTGAACTGCTGAGACGAGATGATCAATATTCGAAAATCGAATCTGAGTTGAACAGGATGTTAAACCGTGATGATTTTTGAAAATTGGTTTAACCGTTCAGTTCAAACAAAATCGGTCCAGTTTTAGGTCGGTTCGATAAAAATTGGTTTAATCGGGTTTAATAAATCGGACCAAAGGCCGGTTCACTTTTGAACCAGCCATACTTAAAAAGCCTGGAGTTGCACCAAACTCCACATTTATCAAGGGGTCGGTCATTTTTTTCAAAAGATAATCATGCTTAGATGGATCAATCACACCATAATTTCTGTAATTTCAAAAGGCAAATATGTCATGTCAATTGAAAACTTCAGACCTATCGCTCTTTGCAACACTATTTTTCAAAAGTATTTCCAAAGTAATCCCACAACGTATCACTCATCTTCTTTCGAATACTATTCATCCCGCGCAAGCTGCTTTTGTGAAAGGAAGACAAATGTACGGCCACATTATTCTTGCTTGTAACAACCCTAGTGTTGTTACTCATCACTTAGTAGCCAAATTAACTTAATTTTCTTTCCATTACTTTTATAATAGTGTTAAGTCTCCACATCAAATTTCATGTGATTTGGAGATCATTTGTCAATTTTTATCATTTTCTAATAATTCTGAGAATGTCTATTTTATTTAGACCTCGTAATCAAAATCGAAGTCTACAATTGAACTCATCACCCTCAATTTAGTTAGGAGTGATATTTTAAAAATGTTTGGAAGTCGTCGAATATTTCCCGAATATTTTAATAGTATTTAATTACCCAGAAAAATAAAATAATTAAATTGATCTTTGATCAAAAATTCGATTTCATTTTTGAGCTCCTCACCCTTCAAATAGGTAAGGGTAAAATTTCAGGATTTTTCAAAGTCCGTTTGATTATTTAATTTTGAGTAATAAAATATGTTTAATTAATTAATAAATTAAACTATTTAAAATAATTTAAATAATATATGTTTAATTATTATTCCATCGGCTATTCTCAAACCACGGAGATTCGTTGCAGGAGGCCAACCACGAGACAGCGGTCCCGTGCAATTCTGACCGTCGCATGATTTCTGGGTATGATCTAACGGCGTGAGATCGCTCAATCATTAATGGCCATCGAATCAGCGCTTCGATCCAACGGATCAGATCCATTTCCCTGTACACCTTCTATGGCGGCCACCCCCTTTAATCATAAGGATTATGGTGTGGTCATGACTAAACACATACTTTACTTAATATTAGATTGGAATTTAAGACTCTGATCCAATCTTAAAAGAAAGGTGTGCTTTTCATAATAAAGTAAAGGATAACAATCACTTACTGAGTATACTATGAAGTCAGAGTGCGGAAGAAAAGTACAAACTGAAGTAATCATCTATTTATCCATATTACAAAGTAAAACATCCAGCTCAGAATATACATTGCACGAAAAGTAAAGTACAATTTTTATTCTGTATTATTACAAACATTAAAGTTAGAAGATGAAATATAAAGTAAAGTCTCTCATTCTCTCTAATGCAAAAGTAAAGCAACTAAGAGACATAAACTAATGATCTTCATCCACTTGCACTTCCTCCTAAACCTGCTCTTCTGAAGGCTCAATCTCCTCAAAAAGCTTGGAATTTACCATTATCGGTTTCATAATGGTAGGGCCCCAGCCAACAAAAAAAAAATCTAATTAGATAAAATGTCTAAGTACATTTTAAGGTAATCAATTTTAATGTATTTAATGATATCACAAACTAGATTTAAGCATAAAATAGCAGTAAAGCGACTGAGAAAGGAAAGGCAAGTTATAACTTAAATAAAATGTGAGGTAAACATATACCTCAACTCAAGCTGCATAAAAGGTAAGTAAAGTGTAAATATAAATCTACTAAGTACAAAGAAAAGTCCTAAATAATATGATCAAACTAAACATGCCAATTTATAATATAAAGTAAAAGTATTGTACTGAAAAGAAGTCTAGCATCCTAACATGCTTTAAAATAAAGTAAAATGACTGAAATAAAAGAATATTACAGAAAATTCTGTAATACAGAAGAACTGCAGAAAATGAAAATATGACTGAAAGCGAACTGAATTGTAAAGTAAGGGTAGGTCAGAATTGTAAAGAAACTATAAAACAACTGAAAAGATAATTATAAAGTGACTGAAAAGTAAAAGTAACATTATTGTAAAATACCTGTAAAATAACAATAAGGTAAAGTATAAAGTAAAGTGTGAAGATACTTCTACTTAGTTCTGCCAAAAAGTAAAGCCCACCTGCTTATCTAGGAGAAACATCCTAGATTAAAGTATGCTATGCTAGGAAAGTGTCCTAGTCACAAGGTAACGTCCATCTAATCATCCAGGAAAGTGTCCCAGGCAAAAGTAACAAGCACTAGGAAAGTGTCATAGGCAAAAACTATCCTAAAGTAAAGTTATACTAAATGGCAGACTAAGTAAAACATAACCCACAAGGTGTATTAAAGTTTGTTTTATTTAATTCTTTCTTTTTTAAGTTATGCAAATGCTATAAAAATATAATTCAAAGTATAATATAAAATATTCATCAAGTATTTTTGTTAAGTAAAATATGTCCAAAAGTGTAAAGAGGCTCAAAAACAAGAAAATCATAGCATTTCAAATTCAAGGAAATAATTAGCACTACACAAACTTTGTGATATCACTTGTTTTCTAATTTAATCATTTTAATTACTCTAAGTTATATAAGATTTAAAATCATCAATTCCTACAATATCTGTAACTTAGAATCACGAACTTATAAGTTGAACATAATTAGGATTAGCTACGTCTTAATTATAACTGAATCAATGTTGCCTATAAAGTTAAATAAGTAAATCAATTGTCCTAATTTGTTATTTTATAAATCCTAAACTAAATTTTGATTAGCCAAATCAAGATTGAAAGAATTAAGAATTAAACTCAAAAAATGAAGTTTAATTACTTAATCACAAGATCATCTTAAAGACTAAGGTTTAACCCCATCTTATTGATTAAGTGTTAAGGCAAATTCTATTGAATTAAGTCAAATTCAATAGGATAGATTTCTAAACCTAATTCTAAGATTAAAAGATCAAATAATTATTTAATAAACTATGAAAATCTAATAAACTAATAAAATCAAGGTTTCACCTTAATGAGTAACCCACTTTACTCATTAGATGAATTCTAACATAAGATCTATTCTTAATCTTATGAATTAAAGTTCTTAAGTACTAAGAGTAGCACTCAGATACACATTATAACTAAGGTTATAAGACATATAGAAGGTTCTAAGAAATTCAAAAGAATAGAAGGGAACTCACCTTTACTTAAGATTTTTACTTAAGACTAAACTTAGGATTTTCTTTGAATTTCTAATTTGAGACTTAGACTTATCTAAATCAAGATCATTTTAATTGCTATATATTATGATTTAGGGATGAATTTAGGACTTAGAATTATTAAACCCTAAATTTAGGCAAAATGACCATTTTGCCCCTACTTAAGAGTCTAAATTTCATTTTTTATGAATTGGGCTTAGTTCTATAATTTATTAAAGTGAAGTGATTACTTACTGTCTATTATGAGTTTAGGCAATAAGTTCACTAATTTTTGTTAAGTATTAAGCCTTATAAGGTCAAATTAAGAAATTTGACCTATAAGGGCAAATTGGTAATTTTACCTAATAAAATCTAAATTTTCTATCAGTTTATTAAATTTTAAGTCCTAAGGTTTCCATAGAACCTAAAATCATCAAATTTTAATATGTATTGACTAAGTTATAGCCAATACAAGCTCTATGGTTAAAATGGTAATTAAGGATTCTTAACTAAGGGGCAAGAATCCTAATTTCTCCAATTGATGTCCAAAATGAGTAAAAGTAGTGGTTATGATTCACAAATGATCCACTGATTTCATTGACTAGTAGTAGGTTCAATTTGGACCTTAATTGGCTAAGTTATGGCCTAATTAGGGTTTAGGGTGATTAGTGAGTGATTAGTGAAATTAATCATAAAATCACTAAATTAACTATACTACTAGGTTTTAATCCACTCTAGAAGTTCTCTGAAACTTGAATCACTCAACTTGGATTATTAATTTTGCTAATATTTACCAATCAAGTTTTAAGGTAATTAGGGTTGATTAGAAAATCTAACTGTTGGATCTAAAATATGTTTATAGATTACTATTAATTAGGTTTTTTTGATCTAAATTGATATTTAAATCACCTAATTTGGAGCTAAATTGACCAACTTATGGTCAATTGAAGTTTTAGAGCTAATTGACCTAATTAGAGTTAGGTCCTAATTGTGATTAGTCTAAATTTAATCCAAACAGCAAAGTTAATACTATTAAAATATTTTTTAGGGTTTTTTGAGTATTTTGAGACCCTTATTGAGTATATTTGGATTATTGGTTACAAAGTTATGGCTAGATGAAATTTTGTGCCATTTTTGGACATATTTAAATACCCTAAATGTCACTATGTGATATATTGCTCCTACTGAAATTTGGATGGTACCATAATATTCTCCTAATTTTGCTGATTAAAGTGGTGTATTTATTTGTTGCATTTGGACTTATATTTATCAAATTATTAAGGTTTAAAGTTTTTTAATTAAATGAATTATATTATTATTAATATGTAAATATTAAATATTTCTGATTAAAAGAATTATTTCTATATTAATTATAACTGTCTAATATATTTACTAAATTGTTATTTATTATTAATTATTTACTTTTATTTTTCTATTTATATATATATATATATAATAATATATTCATTTATATTAATATATATATATTATATATTTTTAAAAAATTGATTTATATCTCTGCAGGTGGGTCCCAGCTGACGGACGCAGCAGACGGATGAGACCGAGCGGCGGGACACACGCACTTTGAACGATCGCGGCAGACTCTGCGAGCGCCCCGTGGCGAGGCGTGGTTCGTTGTGGATTGGTTGCATGCCCTACTTCACGCAGCAACCCGGGAGCCCACAAGCTCCCGCTGCGCTGCACCTGGCCCGAGAAAAATCCGCGGGTCGAGTTCACCCCGACCCGACCCAAGGCGAGATGAAGGGTTTCGCCTCAGACCGCGATTTGACGCCTAGGGCGTCGCGTTTCACGGCCTTCTCGCCGTCGGTAGTGTCCGACCCGCCCCGCATCAGGAAGATCTCAGTAAGCTCTTCACAACTAGAGGTGGTTCGATAGCTGAGGTTGCAAGAAACTCTACAAATTTGGAACCCTATATGGCACTACCGGGATGAAGAAGAAGATGCGAACTGCGAGTCACTGTGAGGTATCGAATATGGTTTATAAAATTGCAATGATCGAGCCGAATAATGCTTGATTGTAATCAATCAACCTTTAATCGAAGTCATGAGATAACAATATGAATCTAAACTAATGTTTTTATGAAGAGGAAGGAAGGAAAAGATAGTACCTGCTGATTTCAGTGTGAGCTTGAGGAGCAAGATCAGACCGACCAGACCTAACTCTTCTTGGTCATTCGCTAAAATTTATCGTCCTCTAAGATGAAGATGGGGAAAAGAGGGTTAACGGGACTTTGAAGCGGTGCTTGGGGGGTACCTGGCGTGGCGAGAGGCATCGCGTGCCCTCGCGAGAGACACGCAGAGCGCACAGGAGGAGACGAACCCGGGTCGTCTGATCAAGACGGCCCGATCCACGGCTGAGATCGTGCCGTTCCAAAACTGGCAGCAGAAGCAAATGGCGTCAATTGAAGTAACGACGCCAGTTAAATTGATTAAAATAATATATATATATTAATATTTAAATGATTTTTTAATAATTTTAATTAATTAAAATTAACTATTTAAATATATTTCAAAAATTCTCAATAAATCACCCCTAACTAATTGAGGGTTGAGAAACGCAATATCGCACTCGAATTTTTGATTTGACGAGTATTTAATTATTCAATTTTTCAGGATATTTAAATAATATTAAAATAATCATCGAAAATTTAACGACTTCCAAATACCTTCAAAACTTCACCCTTAGCTAATTTGGGGGCGGTGAACAAAATGATGAAGTCAGATTTTTGATTTGATGTCAAAATAAAAAGTCAATTTCTTGGGTTTTGGGATTTTTCAAAAATCAAGATTTGATCCAATTGATTCTTGTTTTGACATAGATCTTAGATATGAGTTCTAAATAACTTAAGTAAGATACTAGAATTATAATTAACTTAGATTAATCTTAATTGACCTAAGTAACAACCTGGGTTGTTACACCTTCGTCCTTCCCGCGAATGTGTGTCTGCTGCAGGCCAGACGTGCGTACGACCGTCCATCAGCAGCTCGAGAATCTCCTTCCATACCCGATTAGGACTCCTTCCTCTCGTTCTTTTCCTCATATGCCTTCATTATTCATTTTATCAGTTAGTATTGAATTTGGTCATGATTTTATTAAATATTCTCCTATTAATTTATTAAACTTAGTCACTATATTATCATTCCCATATGTAAATGATTATGTTTATATTATATCAGTATTAAAATATAATGCTAGTATTATTTATATTATTGTATTATTATCATTCTTATTTTGCTATTAAAAATACTATCCACTAATATCATTATTATATATTTTATTATTATTTATTATCTCTAGGAGAAGACAACCTTAAATTCTTTTACACTTATATGACAATCAAAAAAATCAATCCAATTCCTTTACTCCTCAATTAAAAGACTTGGCTATTGCTTACTATGCTTCTCTGCTCAACAATAAGATGGTTCATCGCAAGAATTTCTTCCCCATTATGGCTACTATTAATCCCTTCTCTCATGGAGGCATTTGTCGGAACACTAATGAGGAAGACATTAAGTGCATCCTTTTCTACATTAAAGATAATGTTAGTCCTAGTCCAGATGGTCTCACTTCTCTATTTCTTAAAAAGCCTGGAACTGCACCAAACTCCACATTTATCAAGGGGTCGGACATTTTTTTCAGAAGATAATCATGCTTAGATGGATCAATCACACCATAATTTCTATAATCCCAAAAGGCAAATATGTCATGTCCATTGAAAACTTCAGACCTATCGCTCTTTACAACATTATTTTTCAAAATTATTTTAAAAGTAATCCCACAGCATATCACTCATCTTCTTTTGAATACTATTCATCCTGCGCAAGCTGCTTTTATGAAAGGAAGACAAATGTCCCGCCACATTATTCTTGCTTGTAACAACGCTAGTATTGTTACCCATCACTTAGTAGCCAAATTAACTTAATTTTGTTTCCATTACTTTTATAATAGTGTTAAGTCTCCACTTAAAATTTCGTACGATTTGGAGATCATTTGTCAATTTTTATTATTTCCTAATAATTCTGAGAATACCTATTTTATTTAGACATCATAATCAAAATTGAAGTCCACCATTGGACTCATCACCCCCAATTTAGCTAGGAGTGATATTTTGAAAATGTTTGGAAGTCATCGTATCTTTCTTGAATATTTTAATAGTATTTAATTACCCAGAAAAATAAAATAATTAAATTGATTTTCGATCGAAAATACGATTTCATTTTTGAGCTCCTCACCCTTCAAATAGGTAAGGGTAAAATTTTGGAATTTTTCAGAGTCTGTTTGACTATTTAATTTTGAGTAATAAATTTGTTTAATTAATTTATAAATTAAACTATTTAAAATAATTTAAATTATATATGTTTAATTATTATTTCATCGGCTATTCTCAAACCACAGAGATCCGTTGCGAGAGGCCAACCATGGGACAACGGTCCCGTGCAATTCTGATCGTCGCGTGATTTCCGGGTATGATCTAATGGCGTGAGATCGCTCGATCATTAATGGCCATCGAATCAGTGCTTCGATCCAACGGACCAGATCCATTTCCCTATACAGCTTCGTCCTTCCCGCGAATGTGCGTCTGCTGCAGGCCAAACGCGCGTACGAACGTCCATTAGCAGCGCCAGAATCTCCTTCCTTACCTGATTAGTACTCCTTCCTCTCATTCTTTTCCTCATCTACCTTCTACTGAGAGCTTGAGGAGAGGTTGTTAAGCTGTCGAAAGAAGCCTGCTACTGTCGACTACCTGTTGAGGAACCCTAAATCTAGCTATCGATCAAAGCTCTCGGGTACCTCCTCTTCGCCTCATTCTTTTAATTGATTATTTCCCTCTATCATTTTATGCGATTGGCTTTCATCTAAAGGGGTCGATCGAGCTCAATGGAGCTCAAATCGACCCTGACCTGAGTAAGGGTTACAGCCGTTAACGCCTCGAACCCTAAACTGCAACCCAAAGTTAGAGCATCACCTTCGTTGGCGTTAGAGTTGACGATTGGCGATGGCCTAGGGTCCGACGTGTTGGGCGTGATGATACCTTCTCGCTGGCGTACAAAAGTAGCGGCGGAACTTCCGGCATTGGCCATGAGTCCAAACTCTAACTGCATCTTCTTCAGTCTCATTTGGGGGTGAAGATACGGTGCGGTCCTGTATGACCCAAGTCGTTACTAGGATAATTAGGACTAAACCTAACTAAAAAATCAGAATCTCGAGTGACTTCAAAATTATGGCAAACCAAAAATATCATTGGATAGAGTATATTTTTGTGATCGTAATGCCCAAGTTTGGGAGCAATCTCAATAACAAATAATCCTGAATTAATTTTTAAATTATTTAAATTTAATAAATTTGGAAAATTAAATACAAGTCAAAAGTTATCAATTTTAGTGCCGTCAGATTAAGAATATTATAAAATGCTACAGAAAAAGTTTCGTCGAATTTAAAGCTCCCGATTGACCATAATTAATTTTTGAAGTTTTTATCTTAAGAAATTAATAATAAATAAAGTATTACTCCAAATAAAAAAAAAATTGTGCGAGTGTATCTTTCTCATCAAGATACACATCCGTGTTAAGTTTAGTTAATTTTTGGGGAAAAAATGGAAGAGAGAGAAAGTAGAGAGAGAAAGATGAGAGTGAAAAAAGAGATAGAAGACCAAATTAAACACTTAAAGTATTTATGAAAATAATGACAAATTTATTCACATCCAAATAATGGATGAGAAAAAAAAAATAATTAATTAATTAAAAAAAAATTATTAATACTCCCCCCACCCCCTTACATTTCCTCATCCACTCCCCACTCTCTTCTCCTCCTCCAATAACTTCCCCCACCTCTCTTCTCCTCCCATCTCCCCCTCTTCTTCCTCATTAACTACTAGTTTCCCTCATCGACCTCCAGTACAGCCTCATCAACACTAATAAAGGGTAAGAAAAGAAAGAAATGAAATATTTTCTATTTTTTCATTTTTTTTCTTCTTTAATAATAATAATAATATTATTATTATTATTACTATAAATGTTAGTATTATTACTATTATTATTATACTTTTTAATTTCTGCAATTCTCATTTTTGTTGTTTTCTTTTTTTCTATATATGTATATATTTCTTAATTTCTGCAACTTTCAATTTTTTTTAATATATATATATATATATATTATTACTTATAGTAATAAAAATTATTATTTTTATATATATAAAGATAAATAACTAATATAATATTAATATTGATATTTTTACTAAAACAAAATAAAATATATTATTCTTTACATTTGCAACTTTTTCATCGCTATTAAATTTTGACTCACTTTGATATATTTATACGATATTTTGTGCTCAGAACTTAAAATAAATGATCAGAAATCAGTATCATGGGTTCATTCAAGTTGATCTCAGGTCTGTACAAATAATACATTATATCAGGACAGACTGATTGTAACAACCCTAAGTTGTTACCCTTTTAATCTTCAATTTAACCATACATTAATTTTGATCCCATTGCATTTGGAATATCAAGTTAAGCTTATCCCAAAAATTTGGGGTCAACTAGATTTCTCAAAGTCAAATTAGCATTTTGATCAATCTAGATACCTTAAACTAGACCTAAAATATTTTGATCTCAGAATTAGATTCTGATTGTATATTTGATTTCCTCACCCCCAAATTAGCTAGGGTAAAATTTTTGGAATTTTTGAAAGTCATTTGGACCATAATTCAATTTAAATTAAATTGGGGAAATTGCAAATTAGGGTTTGGATAAATTATTTTTTTGCAAATTTTCCCTCGAACGGTCGAGATCCGCTATCAGAACCGCGGTGGATCCGCTGCGGGACTCCGACCGCGGATCAGCTTTAGTGACGCATTATGGCGCCCCACCACCTAACCCACAAGATTAGACTTGAGGGATGGTGTGCCACTCTGGCAAATCCCTCACTTATCACTGTATTAGGTAAGATCCATAATTCACTAATAAGGGAAGGATGTGCACAGAATGAAAACATGATATTAGTCACTAAATTAATACAAGTACAGAGTGCAGAAGCATATAAAGTAAATATTACATCCATTTCACCATACATCAACTGAGAGAGAAAATGAAACATAACTCAAAAAATAACAGTGCAGAAAAAAGAAAACACAATCACAAGAGTACCTCTATTATTACAAAATTTACTTAAAGTTCAAAATGAAATAAAATTCATCACTCATCCTCATAAATAATATAAAAGAATTAAATATCTTCTGCTCCACCCTAAAGTGCCTCCTCAAGAAATGGTTCCTCCATAAGGATTGGATCTTCAAACTGTTCAAATTCTGACATTTATCAGTTTCACAATGCCAGGGCCCCAGCCAATAAAAGAAAAATCTTATTAAATAAATTGTTTAAGTATATTTTAAGCTAAAATTTTGTTATATATTTATTAATGTCACCATTTTCCTAAACTTAAAGCAGTGGAAAATAAACTATGAGCAATAAGAATCAAATGGAAAAATGGTAAATTATAAATTAAGCATTTATAACTAAGCAAAGATGAGGCAAAAGACATATCTCAAAAGTAACTAAAAATAAGGCTAGGCATACATATATGGGTAAAGTAAAATACTGAAAAAGAAACTATATCATAAATATGTTGATGATCATAAGACATATGCAAATTTAAAAGAAATAAATTTAACTGTAGTACATATAAGTAAGCAACGACAAGTTTAACATCCTATAATATATAAGTAAAGCAAGTAAAATTACTGACTGAATTAAACTAAATTGAAAAGCATAACTGAAAAATAGAATTCAGTATGAGTAGAAGTTATGTAGTAACTTCCATAACAGAAGAGTTGTTGTCAAAAAGATTCTTAGCGACATAAGTGGCTAATGCAACAAAATTTCATAGCGTCAATAAGTAGGCTAGGGCAGAAATATTCTTAGCGACATAAGTGGCTAAGGTAGAAAATCTTCTCCTAGCGTCAACAAGGAGGCTAGGCAGAAAATATATATAACTGAACTGAGAGGCAGTATTAACACATGCAATTCATATTTTAGTTATTTACTTCACTTCTGTGAATAATTTTAGAAGTAGTTGAGGAGTCAAGCACATCTGCAAGACATTCGGATTCTAAACTTAATAACACACTCCTCAATAAGTGATGTTAAGTAATCCTTATCTCATATTCCCCCTGCCCATTGGGGTATTATGCGCAAAAAGTCAACCAATAATTGAACCCAATGCAAAGTTTTTCTAAATATTCTATATTTTCATTTTCATGCAATAATGTTCTTGTATGATATGTCCAATGATATAAAGCACAAATTTCAAGGAATGTGTAAGCAATAAAATTTAATGGTGAGCAAGAGACTCTACTAAATATGGTGATATCATTTATTTTCTAATTTAAATCTTTCTAACTATTATAAGTTACACAAGTTCAAAATATACAATTCCTACTATCAAGAGTAACTTAAAAGTATATCCTTATAATTTAAAAGGATTAGAGCTGATCAAGTTCTAATCTAGGTCAACCAAGTACGACTATAGGTTAAATAATAAATCACAACGTCCTAATTTAATAAATTTAGATGTTTTAGCTAAGATTTAATCAAGATCTACTAAACTAGAGATTATGGATTAAACACCACGAGTTTGGGTTTATATCACATAATTCAAGGGTACTGTCTAAGGAATATAGGATTCTACTAAGAGTGAACTACAAATTAGGGAAAAGTAGGGTATACCCATAGTACTGGATTATTTAAGTAGTATTCATGAATGGTTGAGTCACTCTAAGTAATATTTATCTTTGTGCTATCCTGCGGGCTTAGGCAGATACAATTCTGCATAGAGTAAATTAATTGATCTTACGAGTGTTATAAACGGGGACTCATTCCTTAGTTTGATTAAAATACAAATTGCCATTGGGTGATGCCTCCTAGCAAAGATCATTTCAATATGTATGGCTTAAACAAACTAAGTAATTAGAGTCACCCTCCTTAAAACACTAAGTGTGATTGTGAGTTGGGCATCTTAATGACTTAGATTGAGAAACAAATCACCATCGGGTGATGCCTCCTATCGAAGATCGCTTCGTTAGGATGGCTTAATCAAACTAAGTATTAAGAACTACCTTTCTTGCAAATATACTAAATATATGTATATAATCATCTAATCTAATGATTTTTAAGCAAATTCTCAACTTTAACTAATTATTGAATTAAAATGTAGGAGTTAGAATCTTTTTTAGTATGATTTTGCACAATGGAGACCTTGAATTCATTATCAGATTTCAAAATATTTTTTGGATTTTTGGATTTATCTCATATAGCTTAGAAGCATGAGCATGAGCATAAGCATGATGTTGAGTATCATTAACGATGTATGAGTATCAATGATGATTTATGGGTTACAGAATGTTGCATACATTAATTGGGGAATTTCAAGATGCATCAGCATCGCAATTCCTAACTTGGTGTATATATACATTGAATTGTACGACTCATAGCAGTTCAGTGATATTTTGGCTCCATAACAGTAGCATATAGTATTGTGGTATTTTCAGATGCACAGTTTCAGTGACATACATCATAGTTTTATATGCTATTATTCAATTTCAGATCTATTATTATTTTTGTTTACTTTCAGTATTCAGTTTTCAATACAACTTTACTTCACTTTACTTCAGTTTTATACAGTTTTATACTTTCAGTTATCTTTGCAATTTTTATGCAGATTTAAATTACATTATGTAAATGTTAAATAAATACTTAGAATTGTTTAAATTAGTTTTGATGTATTAGACTTATTGTCTAACACGGGGTACTTTTGGGATCTGATAATTTGCTAGATCTTGAGCAGTATATTGAGCTAGGTCAGGGGGACACCCAAAAGATTCAGAAGGAGCCCGTGGAGCACAAGTTGACTCTTCCCCAGCATTACTATTTTGCTTATTTTATTTCAGTTCAGTACTTAGTTTTTATATCTATATTTCAATAAATTATTTATAATAATTATGGATATATTTTCTTTTCTTTTCTGAGATGAATGTTTTATACAACTTCTGTGATGAATGTTTTTGGATAACTGCTTAGCTTCTACACTCTATTATATACTACTTATACTTAGTATTGTGATGTGATCAGTATATTAGAAATGCTGATATTTTATACATATATTAGATTGCTCATATTTTTTACATCCAATATATATATATATATATATTGGCCTAATACTTAAGATAAGGATACTACTCTTATCTTAAGTATTAGCTCTCAATCTTTCTTGAGGTTGAGTCGGCAGCGCTTTAAATGGGTTTGGTTTCAGCTATTCGGAGAGATGGGATATTTCTCCCTGAGTGGTGGGCCGCTCTACCGCCGATCTGTTTTACCTTTTGCGCACGGCGACGGGACGAGGAGTTACACTTCTGCTCCCTCCCATTTTAACTTAACACACTCACAAAGATTCTTGGCCATATAGCATTTTGTATTGGGTTAGTTTATTTCTAATTTAGTATTAAATGCTGTGGTAACACTCCAATATTGAATTTAGTTCCTATTCAATATTAGAGTTGTTACATTAATAATGAAATCCCCAGAACTTTTAATTGGGATCCCAACTAAATTTTTTGCTTAAAGATTAATCTTGAGAAAGCTTTCTATAGCATTAATCATGATTTTATTATCAACTCTCTTATTTGCCTTAATTTTTTGAGCATTATGATAAATTGGATCACAGCCTGCATCTCAAATGTCAAATTCCCTATTATTTTCCAAGGAACTATTGATGGTTTTTTCTGTTCCTTCATCGACTTAAGATAAGGATGCCTCCTTTCCTCACTCCTGTTTTATTATATCCATGAACTGTTTATGAGTCATACTTGATAATGCTATCTCTAAACATAACATCATGCCGTTTAAATTGGGGAATTTAAGTTGGTCACATCTTTTTTTGTATATGACATTCTTCTTTTTGGGGAGGCTGTTTCTTCTAATATGTTGGCTTTTAAATACTGTCTGGACAATTTTTTGCAGCCTCGGGCCTCACGCAAATAAAGGTAGCTCTTACATATATTACCTTAAATCAATGACTAATGAGAAAGATCTTTCTGGTGTGTAGAGTTTTCCCAAAGCTATTTTTCCTATGAAATATTTGGGCCTTCTAGTTATGCCTACAAAACCTAAAATTAAAAATACACTCAACTTATTGTTAAACTTTATAATTGGATTGCTGGATGGGCTCTCAAATCCCTCTCTATGGCTGGTCAATTTCAACTTCTTAATTTCTATGTCTGGCCTCTTCTCATTCACTAGTTTAAAGTAGTTCACATTCATCTGAGCATTATCAAAACTATAAAAAGGCTTTGTGCAAAATTTTTGGATCATGGTTCAAACAACAATAAAATGCATATTATAGCTTGGGAATAAATTGCTACTCGTAATTATAAGGGTGGTATTAGCATCATTGGCCCCTCTATGCTTATTATTAGTTACAAACTCTTGATTTGTTGATTAGTGCTTTGTAATACTTCTTTTTTAGCGAACTGGTGAAAAGAAAACTAATTAAAATTAATTGAAACTCCTTCACAGTTCAACAAGCTGGCCTCTCCTTTTTGGAGAAAATTAGCCAAGATCACTCTAATTTTGGTTCCCCGCATCACTACTAATAGTAACAAAGATATTATTTTATTCAATAATAAGCATATAAGATTTCTCTTAAAAATTCTTATGGTCTTCTGTTTACTCATTTACTTGATATCGAGTGGGCGAATTCTATTTGGTGTAAAGGCATCAAGCTCAAAATTAAATGTATTGTTTGGCCAGCTTTAAATTATGAACTTAAAACTGCATATCTTCTAAATAGCCGAGGCATTAATTGTAACACCACCTGTCATCTTTATCTCCGAGAAAATGACTCCATTCTCACCTCTTTTTCTTATGTGATTTCACTCTACATATCTTTAAGTTGTTTCTCCCCATTAGTATAACATATTTCTTTCCACCCTCTTTAATTCATGTTTTGAATGATGTCTCAAACTATGAGAAAAATGCAAGAAGTGCTTATATTACAATATTTTTGGTGATTACCTGTAATAGCCTGAACTCATATTTTGTTCATTTTGACCTGAAAGACCTCACGATTTTACTCTAAAGATAACTTCCCAGCATGTCACCCATCCTGGGAGTGCTCCCACATGAGCACGCTTAATTTTGGATTTATTATCAAGAACTCCACTGTTATCTGAAAAAACGTCTCGATGTTTAAGAGTTTCACTTATTATTACTTAAGTGAGTCTTTACAATATCCCAAACTCAAGTAATTAACGTCATTGTCAGTATCCACACACAGATCCAATAATCAGTGATTGGGTAGATAGGACTAGAGGTGGCCCATACAGGCTCAATAGGTACCCCCAACTATGTTGTAACCTTAGCCATCATGGGTTCGAGAGGCTGCTCACATGAAGTGGTATTTTGCCCTATATGACACCATATGCCATGCTCTAATATCATTTATAATATCCCAAACTTTTAAGCACCAAGATATTGCCCGCTTTAGCCTGAAAGACATCACAGTTTTAGAAAGTAACTTCCCAGTAGGTCATCCATCCTAGGAATACTCCCATACAAGCATGCTTAACTTTGGAGTTCTTATTAGGAACTCCATCGTTATCTGAAAAGATGCATCAATGCTTAAGACTTTCACTTATTACTACTTAAGTGAGTCTTTACATTACTGATCATATTTGAAAAGAAAGTGTAACAACCCAAGTTGTTACCTAAGCTAATTAGGACTAATCCAAGTCTTAATTTTGATCTTAGTGCACTAATTAAATCATTAGGAGTTCACTACCAAAACCTAATCCAAATCAGGGGTCAATTATATCAAACCTTGATTTTGGGAAACCCAGGAACCCTAGAATTTGACGTAATTATTTTGACCTTAGATCAAAAATTAGACTTCGTCATTGCGCTAATTACCTCCAAATTAGCTATAAGTGATGTTTTGGTGGCAATCAAAAGTTGTCGAATATTTTAATACCCAAAAAATTAGGAAAATAAAATACACGTTAGATCGAAAATCCGATTTCGCCATTGTACTCATTGCCCCTCAATTAGATAGGTGCTAATATTTGGAAATTTTCTAAATACAATTAATAATTTAATTTATATAGGAATTAATTGAATTTAATTTAATATTAATATTTTAAAATTCCTAAATGGCATCATCTACTCCGTTACCCATGTCATCGCTTTTCCTCACGCCATCCCCATCGCACCGTTACCCTCATCCGACCATCTGATCCAGCGGTCAACAGGCCATCTCCTTCCTCGTATCGTCCGTCTCCTCCATGCGACAGCCGCCGCTCGCCCCGCCAATCAGAGCTATCCCCACCTTGCAGGTTCTACCGAGGCCCTCCATAACTCCCTTATGACAGCGGCAGTACCCATTTTTGCGCAAGCTGAGAGCTATCGAGAACAAACCAGTCGAAGACCGAACCCTAAGTCTAGTGACCGTTCATTCGAAGGTACCCCTCTATCCCAATCTACGCATCTGATTATCGATCTTCCATTTCAAAAGTTGATTTCATAAGCTAGATTAACCTTTGATCGGGTTCGATCATGTTCGATCGAACTCGATCGTCTCAATTTGAGTGGGAGTCCACAGTGGTGCATAGTACCTCACACCCGACTCCCACACTGTGGCGGCCCTACCCCGCTGTGGTCCTGTTAACTCTTAAGTTAATATGATTATGATGGAGGGATCACTAAATGACAAGGTCCCCACTTAAGATTGGATTAGACACACATTATAATCCAATTTAACTAAGAACTTTGTCATTCATCCAAAAATACTATCACTAAATGATCATACAAGAACTCAGAGTGCGAAAGCAATAAAAGTATAACATCCATCCATACAATATAAATACAACAATACAGAATAAGCAAAGAGCTGAAAAGAAAAGTTAACCTGTATTATTACAACATTTAAAATAGATTAAAAGAGCTGAAAATAAACTCTCATCCTCACAAGTGCAGAAAGAAAGCTAAGGCTATAAATCTTCAGGAACGGGCTCCTCCTCCAATGGCAAGCTCTCCACTGGATCAGCTGCTCCAACAAACTCAGAATCTACCATTATCGATTTCATAATGGTAGGGCCCCAGCCAACAAAAGAAAAACTGGTTAGACTATTGTCTAAGCATATTTTAGGGCAAACAATTTATTAAGTTACTTGAATATCACCATAAACCAGAACTAAGCAAAATAGGTGCAGAAAGCGTACAAAAAGAACAGTAATAAGTTATAAACAAACAGTTTATAACTAAGCAAATAAGAAGTAATGCATACCTCCTCCAAGTAACTGCAATAAAGACAGGTAAGAAAAAGACTAAACAAAACTGTAAGAAAAGTACAACCTAAACATGCTTATGATTAAACAGATTATGCTAAGTGACATACAAAATTTAAACAGTGAAAAATTGAAAACACTAACATCCTAAGTGAGCATATGAAAATAGTAAGTAAAACTAACATCCTATATAAAAACACGTGCAAGAAATCTGTAAGTAAAATAGTGCTACAATACAAAATATATAAGTAAAACAGTAACTATAAACTGAAACTGCAGTGACTATCTAAGTCACCCAAACTGAACACATACACAGTAAATCTTAGCCTGATGAGCTAAGAAACTCTGAACTGAACATAACTGAAAACTCTTAGCCTGATGAGCTAAGACAGAACTGAATGTAAGTGTACTTGAATTAGTATAACCATATCAGAATCCTGACTTTATAGTCAGTATGGTAAGAGTCTATCCATCCTATCACTCGGACTAGGCATGGCCATAGATTGTTGGACATTAAACCCTCGAAAGGTTGCCGACCCGAACGGGTTGATCGAAGAGGTATACTAATCAAGCTACACTTTACAAACCACTTGTGAAATGAAAACATAATGCTGCTTATGAATGTTCCAAATTAACATAAGATATTTATCAAATATCTTAAGTACATAATACATGTTCAAGGTATAAGGCTCAAAATCAAGGAATGCGAAATATCAAAATCAAAGTGAGAGAAAAAAAACTCTATCTAAGCACAGGTGATATCCGTTGTTGTCTACTTATTCGTTCTATCTACTATAAGTTACATAAATTTCAGAATCATCAATTCTTACACATTCTGTAACTTAGAATCACGAATCCTACTAGTTGAAGATAATTAGGACTGGCCAAGTCCTAATTATAACTTAATCAAAAGACGACTATTTGGTTTAAGTGAATAAATTATCGACCTAATTTTTGTAATTTAATTCATCCCAACCTCATCTTGATTAGCCAAATCAAGATGAAAAGATTAAGAATTAGACTCCAGATTATGGGGTCTAATCACTTAATCTAAAGGTATAATCTAAGGGTCTAAGCTTAGAACCTAAAACTCACGGATTAGGTTAAGGCGAATCCTAATGATAAATCAAATTCATTAGGATAGATTTCTATTCTTAATTCTAAAGTTTAAAGATCAAATAATCATTTAATAAACTAAGAAAATCTATAAACTAGTAAACTCGAGGTTTCATCTATTGAGTAACCCAATTTACTCAACAGATGAATTCTAACTTAAGATCTATTCCTAATCCTAGGAATTAAGGTTCTTAATTTCTAAGAGTATCTCTCAAGACACACATCCTAACTAATGTTATAAGGACCTAAGGGAAGGTCTAAGAATGATTAAAGAATGAGAAATCACTCACTTAAGACTTAGGAATTTTCTTAAGGAGCTAAAATTGAGATTTTAATCAAAAATTTTATTTAAACTTGGATTTGTGTAATTTCAATTCTAAATTATTCTATTTACTGATTTTAGTGATTAGAAACTGAATTTAGGGCTTTTAAAGGCTAAACCCTAAATTTGGGCAAAATGATCATTTTGCCCCTACTTAAGGGTTCAAAAGATCAAATTTTGATCTAATGCTTTAATTCTAAAATTTTCTTTTGGAAAGTGATTCTTACTGTCTAATGTAAGATTAGACAGCAACTAAATTAATTTTGGGTTATTATTTAGCCATATAAAGTCAAATTAGTGAATTTGACTCATAAGGGCAAATTAGTAATTTGACTAATGAAAGTTAAATTTTCTTTCAGATTATTGTTCTTACTGCCTAAGCTTTCCTTTGAATCTAAATTTGCTAAATTCTGATAAGTATTGGCCAAGTTATGGCCAATACAAAATCTAGGGTTTAAAGGGTAATTAAGGAATCCTTAATTATGGGTCAAAATCCTAACTTTATCAATTAGTGTCCAAATTAAGTAAAATCAGTGGTTATGGTTTATAAATAGTCCATTGATCAAAATGATATGTGGTAGGCTCAATTTGAATCTAATTTGACTAAGTTAAGACCTAATTAGGGTTAAGAGTGATTAGTGAGTGATTAGTGAAATTAATCACTCAAACATTAATCCAACCTTATAGCTAGGTTTTAAATGACTCTATGAGTCCTCTAAAACTTAAATCACTCAATTTGGATTATTAAATTGGCTAATATTTACTAATCAAGCTTTAGGGTAATTAAGGGTGATTAGCAAATATAACTGTTAGATCCTAAATATTTTTGTAGATTACTATAAATTAGGTTTTGCTGATCTAAATTGATATTTGGATCATTCAATTTGGAGCTCAATTGACCAAGTTATGGTCAATTGAAGTTCTAGGGTTAATTGGGGTAATTAGGGTTAGGTCCTAAATGTGATTAGTCTAAAACTAATTCAAACAGTAAAGTGAATACTACTAAATTAATCCTTAGGGTTTTCTGATCACTTTAAGACCCATATTCAATATATTTGGATCAATGGGTGCAAAGTATGAGCAAATGAAATTTTGTGATTTTAATTGGACTTAATTAATACCCTAAATGTTACTTTGCTAAAAACTGGTCCTACAGCAAAATTATTGGCATCAATAAATTCCTCATATTTTTCTGATAAATTTGATGTATTTATTTGTATATTTTGGATATGTATTTTGTAAATTATTTAAGTTTGAAGTTAAGGTATTAATTTGATTAAATGAAATTATATATTTACTTAATATTCTTATTTAAGATCTATCTTTTATTTATTTAAATTGTCTATATTTTATAATCGTATTATTATATACTATTATAAATTCTTAATTTATTTATTTTCTATTTTCATGAATATCTATATATTCTAATAATATAGATACATATATACAAACTTATAGATTAAGTATAAGTATTATCTGATTATAAATATATAAATTAATATAATTTATTTGTATCTTTCTGCAGGTGGTCTTTTCGGTGACAGCGGTTGGCCAGATGTCGCGCCAGGATTGGTCGACGGGCTGCAGGTGGGACCCACAGCACCCGCCGATTAATGCTGTCACGACAGCCACGGGTGGACCCCACCAGGCCAAATGTCAAGTAATCACAGCTCCTCTTCCATCGGGCGGGTCCCACATGTGCCACTGAGGATCTTCTTCCTCACAGACCCGACGGAAGATAGAATAGGAGGGGGGTATTAGGGCAACAAATTAACCGGTGAATATGTCGACGTTAGGAGAAGACCCGCATGCCATTGAGAAGGTCTCGTTGAGATCTTCCTTTTGGTATATCAAGCATCTATTGAGGACAGCATCATAGCCGATAAACATGAACCCTAAGAAGCATATGCGAGGGGAAGGAGAAATCGTGCTGTAAGGTGCTGTGGACTAAGTTCGAAATTAAACAGACGGGTTTAATTAAGCTCAATTGAATCTCTTAAAGTTTCAATTTGGAACAATAAATAACAAAACGAAATAAGAAAAATGATGATCGTGTAATGAGATAAAGAGGTAAAGGAGGTACCTCGACGGACGGTTCAAAACTTGGAGAAAAGTTCGAATCCAAATCCGTGATCCCTACTCAGCTCTAGAGGTTCTTTTCTGTGTAAAGCTCAACGAAAAGGATCAATCGAAGTTATGGATGCGCATAGAGCGGTGATCGCCATCTGTGCAGAGAGGAGGCGACATGTGCGTAGGAACCCTACACGCGTCCATCGCAGCGCAAATGGGGAAGGAGAAATCGTGGCCATCCGTTTGGACGGCCCGATCCGATGGTGCAGAAGCACCGTCTCGTATTAACTGCCCAACCCGTTAAGTTCAAACGGTGGCCGAAATAATATGAATATACATTTATATTTATATATAATTACATTATATGTAATTAGTTTAGCCTATTTCATCAATTAAATTTAATCATCTAAATGTATTCCAAAAATTTTCAATAAATCACCCTTTGCTAATTGAAGGGTGAGGAACACAATGGTGCACTCAAATTTTCGTTTCGACGAGTATTTATTTATTTAAATTTTCAGGTATTTAAATATTATTAAAATATTTGGCGAAAATCCAACGACTTCCAAATGCCTCCAAAATTTCACCCCTAGCTAATTTGGGTGTTCTGAACGCAATGGTGAAGTCAAATTTTCAATCTGAGGTTTAGATAAAAAGTCAATTTTCTAAGTTTTGAGATTTTCCAGAATTTCTGATTTGACTCAGTTGACTTCTGAGTTGACCTGGGTTTTAGAGATGAGATCTAAATCTTTTAATTAGTGACTTAGAACCTTAATTAAGATTTAGATTAGTCTTAATTGAGCCAAATAACAACCTGGGTTGTTACACACACCCATTCGGTTAGGGCTGGACCTTACGTCTGAACCATGCCTTCTAAGCCGCCGGTTCGACCACTAGCGGGTAGGTTGTGCCGTTCCCTTGCCTAAGCCGTGCGAGCCGAGCCTCGCCACCGCCGAGATGACCACTTTACGATGTGCCCTAATTGTGGTCGTTCGGGGGGAAGATGAAACCTTGGGTCGGGCCAGGTCGACCCGAGCTCAGCCCACGTCTCTCCGGGCCCACGTTTGCGAGCTTATGGGGCCCGCCTTATTGCGTAACTGCTTCTTGAGGCGCCACATAGCCTCTCCTTCAACAGGCGCAGAGGGGTCAGCTCCGCTGACAATGTATGGTCCCACCGTCACCCTCTACTATCCGTGTGTCGACATGTGTTCTACATGTCGCCTCACTGTCGGCGCCGCGCGATTCTGTGGGACCCACCCCCAGAACGCCTCTGCTAGTAAGGTCCTGCCATGTGTCCTGATGCGGGTCTCGCCGCTGTTATTTAGTAATATTATTAAATCTGTTATATTTAATTTAATTTAATTATATTTATTTGATTCAAACAGTAATGTCTCTTTTATTACATATATTTAATTAGTTAATTACAAAAACTTTAGAAGATCATAACTTTCAATTTAATTATCCAAATATATTTAATATATATGTTATTTTAATGAAAAATGTAAGGAATATATTGGCACTGTTCATTTTCATGTATGATAAGTATTTAACTTAGTGACATTTTATGACTATCACTCAATTATACCAAAACTTCAAATCATCATAACTTTGCCTATACTCACCTAAATATAGTCAATATGGGTCTTAAAGTAATCAGGAGAATCTCAGGAACACTTTGATAATATTATTTTTATCATTTGATAATTAATTTGGCTAATAATTTTTAGGACCTACCTTAATTACCCTTAAAATCCTAAAAATTCAATTGACCATAATTTAGTCAATTGAACTCCAAATTAAGAAATTTAAAGTACTATTTAGGTTAAAATTTTAGTGCTAACAGTAAACTAAAATAAAATTAGAGTTTTGATCACTAAAAACTCTAAGTTAACTAAAATACTCCTAACTCTAGTTAGGTCATAACTTGACCAATTGAGGTTAAATTTGGGTCTACTCCTAGTTAAATTATACATAATAGGATTTGTCTTAATCATTAGTTCACATTTAGACTTAAACTTCAGTCCTTAAGCTTTGTCTTTGGATTATGTGATTAACTCTAATTCATGGTATTTAATTCATAATCCCTAGATTTAATAAATCTTGATCATATCTTAGCTTAGAATAACTAAATTCATCAATTATGATATTTTGATTTCTTAATTAACTTATAGGCAATATTAATTGAATCTAATTAGAATTTAATCAGTTCTAATTACTTTTAACTTATAAGGTCGTGCTTTTGAGTTACATTCAATAGTAGAAATTGGAGATCCTGAACTTATGTAACTTGAAATAGTTAGAATTATTTAATAGATAATAACAAATATCACATAGTTTAGTAAAATCTCTTGCTCACTATTAATTATTTGTGCTTATGCATTCCTTGTATTTTGTACCTTAAATCTTGAACATGACATATAAGACAACATTATT
Organism: Gastrodia elata; assembly: GCA_016760335.1. Lineage (NCBI taxonomy): Eukaryota > Viridiplantae > Streptophyta > Magnoliopsida > Asparagales > Orchidaceae > Gastrodia > Gastrodia elata. The sequence continues at coordinate 814,951 of CM028678.1, read as the reverse complement.
GTATGAAACAAAAACTTAGAATAATGAGAATAACTTTGCATTGGGTTCAGTATTCAAGTTAATTCTTATGCATATTTACCCTAATGGATAGGGGTAATGAGAAATAAGGGATAACTTAGCATTACTCATTGAAGAGTGCTGTGTTAAGTCTGGAACTCGTATAGTCTTGCAAACGTGCTTAACTCCTCATCTGCTTCTGAAAGTGTTCATAGGAGCAAAGTAAAATAACTAAAAATTAATACATTTGAATTTACTACCTCCTCAGTCCTGCCTATTCAGTTCTGTTCTGCCCTAGCCTAGAAAGGCTTTGGGAATATTACTGTAGCCCGATTGGCCAAATTCTGATATGATAATTTGTACATACTATTTTATGTTTACTATTTTACTGATGCATATTACTTCAGTCAGCATTACTTTACTATACCTGCTTACTCGTAGTCATAGGATACTAGATTTTGTTGCTGCTTACTATATGTTCACAGTCAAATTGTTTATTTCTAACCTGCATATATCATATGATTATCAGGATATTTAAATGTAGTATTTCCTTTTAGTACTTTTATTAATGTATTTATACATATATGCATACCTTTATTTTAACTTATTTTTGTAACAACCCAAGGTTATTACTCAACTTAATTTTAATTTAATTGTATCTTAATTAAGTTCATCTAGCTATTAGAATCAAATCATGAAGGTTTGAAGCAATTTGAAGCTCAATCAATTATTTTGGATTATTTTAATATTTAACTAATTAGAATATTTAAATATTTAATTTGATCTCGAAATCAAAATCTGACTTTGTCGTTGCGATCTTCACCCCCAAATTAACTATGGGTGATATTTTGAACGCGTTTGGAAGTCGTCGAATTTTTACGAATATTTTAGTATAATTAAATACCCCGAAAATTAGCATAATTAAACAATCGTCGGAATCGAAATCCGATTTAGCCATTGAATTCCTCACCCCAATTTAGTTAGGGGTGAACTTTTGGAATTTTTCGGAACATGTTTATTAAATTTGAATTTTTTTAAAAATTAAATATTAGAAATGAATAATTATTTATCTATTTAAATTTTTTCTCTTTATTTCCTTCATTTTCTTCTTCTTGGCTATACCCCATTTTTCTGCTCCATTAAATTTGAGATTTAAATTATTAATTAATTAACTAAATTAAATTAAAAGCTTTAAATAATCAATTTATTTCTTTTATTTCTTCTTTCATTGTTGGACCCCATTTTTTATTTTCCTCTTCCTTTCTTCTAATGCATACAATTACTTCTAACCATTACCTTTCCCTTCTACTCCTCTAATGCGCACAATAAAAAAAAAGACTCATGATATTCCCTCTTCTCTTCCATAATTGATGGGAGAATTCAAGAGAGAGTCATGCTCTCCTCCTTTAAATGGAGGCTTAGCCCTCTCTTTCTCTCAATTTAACCATTAGCTGAGCTCTTGCATCTTTCTTCACTTCGCCAATCTATCATCTTTCATTGTCGATTCCCTTCCATTCGGCGCAGCCAAGGATCGTCGAGCCATCCATCTTCGTCTTGTTGAGCAACACCACGCCGATCAGTGCCTTATCCTTCTTCCTTCGAAGATCGCGTCGGTGACTTCACTCATTGTTTCCGACTGCCTCGTCGCTCCTCTTAATGGTACCTATCACCACTCAAATTCTTATTATATATATATATAACGTTAATAATTATAATAGAGGTCGATTATCTCATTTTCTTAAAGTGCATAGCACCTCATATAGATGCTAATAGAGGATTGTAAGTTTGATATAATAATATTACTTTACTTATAAATATTTATGTTTAATTATAGAGCTATATTTTAAGTAGCTGAGATAGGTAAAGTTGAAATATGCATTTTTTTTAAATCATACTCAGTTATGTATGTAGCTTAATAGTTAATTAATTCCATATGATTACCATTAACTATATTTTATTGCCAAGATCATGAATTATTTTGGAAGATTGGTTAGGCTTATATTATTGATTATTTAGGATTTTTTAGATATCAAATAAATTTTATATAGTAACTAATGTAAATATCTTAATGGACTTCTCGCATGTCTTTAATTAACTAATTAGCATGATCATAAATTGGTTCACCTTATTAAGTATGTTAAAGCATATTAAGTTATATTTTTCTTAGGCAAATTGGTATAACCATAAGTTCTTAATTTCATTAAGACAAAATATAAGCATAAATTGTTGAAAAATTTTATAAAGTGAACTAAGTTAAACCAAATCAAATGCAAGGCAACACATATCTAATTTTATATCTCTTTTATTAAACTGGTTTAGATAATGAAAATATTGACTAAAATCCTCAAAATATTTTTAGCCTAAGGGTTGGTTCATCTTAATCTTCTATTGTATTATGATAGATTATAACTCAATCAACTAAATTTTCTGAATTAATTCGTCAACTTGCTTTAATTTTATATTTTAGAAATCTATCCATATTCCATGTAAAGTTGAAGGCTTAGGCTCCTAAGCCATGTGTTGTAGAAGTTCAAAATTTGCTTGAGCCATTATACTTAAAACTTATATTGAGTTCTAATAATTAAAATTATTTATTTAGTTCTATGTTAAGTGCGTACATCACTTGTATATTTCTTATTACTATTTTTGTACGTTTTACTTTCTCAAGTTCTATGTTAACTTTTATATATTTTTGTGAGTTGTTTTAAAGGATTCAGATGTTTTAATTCTATTATAATTACTTAATTTCATTAAATTATCAATTATCCCTTATTAAACTTAAGAGATCTTAAGATCTTGATCAAGTGATTTACACTTGATCTAGATCTTAGATTGCCATCATTAATAAATTAATAATTCATTTGATTTGCCATTAACTTGTAATGTAATTCTTGGTCTTAAATTGATAAGGTTAAAGGTTAACACCTAATCTGTCTGATTTAGACTCAAACTCTTAACCACTTAATCAATCAACCTGGTTGTAAGATAATCTTACTAACATGATTCTAATAATCTATTTAATTTGATATTGATTTTAATTTATTGAATTAGAAGTGCTAAGAAAATTTAAGAATCGGTATAATTAGGCATTTGGACTTGAAACTTAAGATCTTTGATTTCCTCTTAAATAAAATGATTAGCATGAAATCAAGTATAAAATTTATGATTATTCATTACAAGATCAAATCCTAATAAGATTTTCGATTATATCTCATAATTGTAGTATAGAACTCGATCAGATAAGGTTACCCATCTGATCTAATTAGCCAAACTTAATGAATAATCTTATAAGATTATATTGAGTTTTAGATATGTGAGATCTTGATGATCTTACATTAGGCTTTATTTAGTATTACTAATAGCCTTAATAAATGATGATATATTGAGGTAAGAAGAACTATTGTAACTTATTGAGGTAGAATCTTAGATGATCATTCTAACCTTAGAAGTTGATCTTGATACCTTGTGGTAGGAATCATCTAAAGCACTTAAAATGAAACTTCTCACTTGTAATATAAATCAACATTGAGTGATCTTTTTTATCACATCCTTGAAGCCTTGTGTAGGACTTACGCATTTAGTGTAAGGAATTAATAGCTTTGATAAATCTTTGTTAATTAAATAAAATCTTCTGAACTCAAAATTATTGGTTGGATATGATTATGTATATCCATGGTGCTGAGTCACTTTAGCAATATTCATGATTGGTTAATTCACTCCAATGCGGACTTAGGATCAGGTGTTATCCCAAGAGATTAGACGAATGCAGTCCCATTAGAGTAAATCTTCTAAGACTAAGAGTATTACAATTAGTGAATTAGATTCTTAGTTTGAGATATAAACTGTGATTGGGTTCTGCCTCCTATCGTAGTGCACTTCAATAAGTGCAATTTAAGCAAACTAAGTATCTTAAGTCACTTTGTGTATACCACTAAGTACGCTTGTAATTAGGTCATTTAACGACTTAGCTTGATATGTAAACTGTGATCTGGTTCTACTTTTTATCGTAATGTGCTTCGATAATTGCAGTTTTAAACAAGCTAAGGGTTAAATCCACATTTCCTGAAAATATACAACTATGTGTATACAATTATCATAGCTAATAATTTTTAAGTAAACTCTCAACTTTAACTAATTATCGAAATTAGAATTTTAGGAGTCATAACTCTTTTAGCAAAATTCTGCACAATGGAGACATTGAGTTCATTATCGTATTTCAAAGCATTTTTCTAGATTTCTGGATTTATCTCATGTAACTTAAAAGTATGAGCATGAGCATAAGCATGATGTGTGAGTATCAAAATAATGTATGAGTATCAGTGATAATTTATGGGTTACAAAATATTACATACATTTACTAGGGAATTTTAGGATGCATTGGCGTCACAGTAAACTATATTCCCAACTGGATGTATGTATACATTGGACCGTACGACTCATAGCTATTCAGTGATAGTCTTATTACATATCAGTGGCTTATCGTATTATGGCATATTTGGATTCATGATCCCAGCGACATCATTGGATGTTTTTGCATTAGTATTAGAATACTCACTATTTTTATTTACTTTCAGTATTCAGTTTACAGTTCAAGTTTACTTCATTCAGTTTATACAGTTTCAATTATTTTTTGCTTTTATAGTTTTTCTGCAATTTTACTTTACTTTACATCAATTTTGTACAGTTTTATACTTTCAATTATTTTACAGTATTTTTGTAACTTAATTTTTGTCTTATTATTATGATTGAATAACATCTTTTAGATGCAAGTATATGCTATGTTACAACTTTATTATACTTAGATTTTATAAGTATACTATTATTTTTCATTTGTTGGCTTTGCCCTGTCATATATGTACATATGGAAGTATCAGGTGTTAGCTCAGAACTTGTGATTGGGGGTGTGCTGGTGATAGAGAGTCAGGTGAGATTGATGTTCTGCAAACAAGAAGATCTTGCTTAGTTTTTAAAATTTATGTTGCTCATATTTAATTAAATGTAATAAATGCATTTTTTCTTATTACTCTGCATTTTCTATATTGTATGTGAATGGATAGATGTGGATAATATTTGAATACCTTTTTCCTTATTTTATGCATTACTTTACTTATGTTTCTGCATAAGACTTTGCTCACCTTCAAATTAATGCTATGGATATATTGCTTATTATTTATGGTGTTAGTGATAGTCACCACTTGATCGTAGTTGAGTTAGTGTTACTCGATGATGGTCAAGAGACGACCGTAACAATTTTAGGGTATGACTTTTTCCTCATTCTTATTTAGTTACAAATGATTTTATTTATAACTCACCACCTCTTTTGTATGCGTGTTGCTCCTACACTAGTATATTTTGTTTAGTTTAAAGTAAATTGTGATATTAATAAACTTATAAAAATTTATCAGCCTAAAATATATTTAGACAATTGTCTAATAAAATTTTTCTTTTGTTGGCTAGGGCCCTGGTATTGTGAAACCGATAATATCAGATCCGAATCGTTTTGAGGAGCTCATGCCTGAAGAGGAGCCTTATCTTGAGGAGGAGTAGCCGGGTGAACCAGAAGCTAAATAGTTCCTTTACTACTTTATTGTGAGGATGAGAGATTGCTCATTTATTTCATTAAACTCATTTAAAATGTTGCAATAATACATGTACTTTTATACAGCATTTTTCCTTACCGTACTATTTATTTGAGCTGAATGTTGCATATTCTTTATATATTGTTGTAAATTGGATGTACTATTTACTTACTTTACTTTCACACTTTGAGTTTGTGTTTACTTAGTGATTGATTCATGTTGTATGTATTCTGAGCATATCTCTCCCTTATTAGTGGATTGTGGATTATACCTAATTCAATAATAATTGAGCAATTTTTCAGAGTGTCACACCTCCTCTTGGCTTAATCTGGTGGATTGAGGGGTGGGGCGCCACAGAAAGAAATCCCGACATTTTCAATAATAATGCTTTGAGTGACTCTTTTATCTTTTCTAAATATTAAAATGAATATTCCGGGGATTATTAGCAAGTAGCGGCACTCCTTAAATTCTATAATTAGAATAACAATATTATTTATACTTGTTATTCATTATAGCCTCATGTTAGTTTTTGAGTGATTATGATCTCTTCTGCTGATTTTCACCAGCTCTCTTAATAACAAATTTTATTTATTTCGGATTAATTTCTTTTGGGCATGAGATTATGTTTCTTTGGGTTCTTTCTACTTGCTTTGGTAACTTTGTCTGTAAGGTTTATGAGGTTCTTTATTTTCTCTTCTATCTGCCTTGAGATTCTTTCGCACAGGGATTGCACTTAATTTATCTTTCTCTGCTGGTTTAAGATGGCTGAAATGACAGACATTTTGCTGCTTTTTATTGGAGGTTACAGGGAGGCTCGATTATGATTTCATTTATGCTGTTTGTTTCAATTATTTCTCTTTCTTTCAGATCTGGCTTTTTCTATTGCGGTGACTTGACGACTATGACGGATTATGATGTTGTTTTAGACCCCATTTGACAGTTTGATGATTCCCTTCTAGCTTATTCATATATGAACATATTCTACATTAATTTAAAAGATAAATGTCATGTCAGATATCTAGTCTTATGCGGGCCTTAATTAGAGGAGCTGAACCATAGTCATTTATTTTAATTTTTAATATTTTTCTTAATGTTTACTTGTCGGTATTAGTTCATTTGTTTTTGCTTTTTGTGTACAATTTTATTTGATAAAATATATTCCACTCTCAAAATAAAAAAAAATAAAAATCTAATATATATCCAAGAATAAAAAAGTTAGAACATCTTGTTACCTCTCTCTCTCCCCCCCCCCCCCGCCCTCTCTCTCTCTCTCTCTCAAAGCCACGGAATCCCTAACCCTTGTCACTCGATTTTGTCTCCGGTTAAGAAAGAGCAAGCGAATCTACAAAGATGGACGGTTTTCCCCGTCACCATCCGCCACAGCACGTCGGAGGAGCCTTCTGGCACCCATCTTCGTCTTCCCCTTCGCCTCCAGCTGCCTACCATCCGCCCCCTCCCCCGCCGCACCTCTCCCAGAACCTGGCGTTTCCTCCCCCGCCCCCTTCTTACCACCATCAGTCGACCTATCCGAATCAAATGCCTATCGCACCGCCTCCGCCGCATCAGATACCGCAGCCGTGGTTTCACCCCCCGCAACAGCCTTCGCAGCCTGCCATGGCGGTGCCTCCTCTCTCTGCTCCACTGCCAAATTACCCTCAAACTTACCACCCACAACCTGGCCTCCCTCCCCCTTATCCTCCGCCTCAGCATCACTATCCTCCTCATCCTCATCCCATGGCTTCACCTTCTCCTGCCTATCCTCTCCCATCCGCCCAGGTGAATCTGTTTCTCCCCTATTGTATTCACTGTTAGCCGCTGTAATATCAGGGGACTTCAATGGCACTATTAGACATTATTGAATGCGTATTCCGATGTGAGCGTAGATGTTTTTTATTGTTGTAGGCTAGGTATAGAGAGATGGCGCTTAAGGACAATAGGTTTGAGACTAAGGTCTGTTCTTGCATGAAAAGTTGGATGATTCATACTCTTGCTTCTGTTTATTTTTCATTGTTTCTCTCAAGCTGAGTTGAGAACCTTTTAGCATTTATCCTCTTGGATAATTGTGAACTTATGCTATTGCAAAGGCTTGAATTTCTCTTTAATCTATGCAATGCCATCTTTCTTGGAATATTTTCTTATGCATATTTTTAACAAAAAATTTTCTGTTTGTAAAGTGGTCTGGTATGGTGCAGTACTTGGGCGAATGATCAAATAATAGAAAGCTTGATTGGTGTATCTTGGTTAGTTGAATTTACTTAGGGATTTTACATACTGATGAAAATGTGGGTAGATGATAATTTGTGTGCTGAAATGTCTGGGCTTTATTATGAAGTTGTTGAAGCATACCGAGTACTTCAATATGATTTGATATAGACTCAATGCAGAAAGTTTCTTTCTTGCTTATAAGAATTTAATTTGAAAAAAAATTATTTGCATTTTACATGATTAGATTAATAGCCTTTGGAACTCGGGACAATTTGAAGTTGAAAGGAATATAAAATTCATCTTGAAGGGGATTTTCCACATTTATAAATATCTTTTTGAAATATACAAAGTATGATTGTTGTTTTCTTATATTATGAATTTTGTCTTTCCTAGAAGTTATTATTATTATTCCTGTTTGTATATACTGTATGATAACTATTCATAAACTAAAATGGTGCATACCCATGTTTTTGATCAGCTTAGTTCTCCAAGGAAAAGTATATGGTGTTTTATTTATGATTTTTTTCTTTTTTTCATTGTTTTTATTCTAATTTCATCATATGTTTGCAGACATGGGGAAACCCATCTTGGTCTCATCATCAATTATGGGAGTATCCAGGTTGGTTGTTCTATGATTTATCTCTTGGAAACTTAGCCTAGTTTCTATTTTTGTGTTTTAAATGAATCCAATGATACAATGCCTTTGCGGATTTTTGTTATTAGTTTACCAAAGCAAGTAAACATAAAATTTAGGTTTTTTAATGCATGCAGCATCCCAATTTTTGAATTTCATGCTTTGTTTTCAAAAGTTAAAGTATTGTGCATAGTGATAGAACACCCAAAATTAAAATATTACAAAATAACACTTTCTTCATGAATGTCTAATTTTATTGTTATCGGAGTTATGCTAGTGGCATCAAGCAACAAGATTGGGCTAAGAGAGGCTCACAATGGCTGCGGTGAAATCGAACAATGATGGCAATGGCACTGTTAGTAGAGTGGGAAACAAAATTGGGCAGTGAGGATAAACGTGCTTTTTGTATTTCTTAGGGTTTTGAGCATTCTTTATATAATACTTAAACATTGGGTGGTGAATATGCAATTCAAGAAGATTGGGGGTCTATGCATGTAAAAGATTCTTAATTTTTATTGATTTAAGATGCTGTTGATTGATTCCAAGGTTGAAGTTGATCATAAATTTGCTAACAAAAATGCACGTGAAGTGTATCATTAGGCAGACTTCTGTGTTTTTAAATTGGCATTTGCTGCATAGTAGCAAATACAATTCAATGCAATATGAAGTCAAGAATCTTGCTTTTTTTTTTTTTTTTTTAATGGCTAATAATTCAATATTTTAAAAGGTGTTTGATAGCTGAGTTTGGCCAAATAATTACTAGGTGCTTCATTCCAATTAGGACATGATCAAATATGTTTATTAATTCGTGTGTGTACACTTGCATGTGTCATGGAATTTTTTTTTGTTTTATACATTTAATATGCAATATATTAAAATCATTGTCATCATCACTATCACCAATAATTATGTCTGAATGCATTTTGTTTTTGTACCCCTTATTTATGGGTCGTTATCATGTTGTTTCTTGATCCAATGCATAATGGGATATTTCTTATGTTCTGTTCATGAGTGCTATTATATTTTTGTTAGGCTTTTGTATGTTGGACCTTTCCATTTGTTATGGTTCATATTAGATCATCATGACTTAAGTGCTAAGGATGGAAGGGATGCTAGATTTGGATAGTGGATGATGTGATAGGAGTTCAGTTGTAAATTCTAATTTAATAGTTTGTTGATAAGTTAATGTAAATTATATGCTGTTTTGGTTTCATTTATTGCCATAAATAGGTTTCCTTTTTAGTGCAACTTGCTACTATGTGATTGAAGGAAAAATCTCTTGTTTCAATTTTGTTGGCTTTTGTTTACTTATAGTTGAGTTTTCTTATAGTTGTTATATTAATAGGTCAATTTGGTTCTTTCCACATTGTATTTGGCTATGATTTAGTAAGCTTATTAACTTAGTTAGTTTTCCTTTATAATACAAGTCCAGTGAGTTTGGATCTTCATTAAGTAGTGCATGCATAATCTTCACTAGAAGAATTAACAAAGGATAGCTATACATAATTAAGTGTCACTAGAAGAATTAACAAAGGATAGCTATACATAATTAAGTGTAAGTCTATTATTAATAGGCATTGTCGATTTGTTGAGTTTTGAGAGGGAGCTAAGCTGTGCTAATAAGAGCGAGAGTAAAGAGATTTCGCACCATAATTTTTAGTAAATTGAATTCCATACAAACATGATCTTGTAAAATAATTTAAAAGTCATATATAAATCTTTTTTGTTTTTTGAATAAAGTAGGGTTGTCCTCAATTTTCAATATAACAGACTACATTATTCTATGCTTATGTTTCTTCTAATATTGTTAAAACATCTACTTGTAGGTTTTGTACAAACCTGCATGTGTTATCAATGGATAAATTCTCACTTTAACATTAATTTGACTTATAGCTTCAGTTCTCATCATCTAACTTTTTTACATAAAAATAGTTGGCTACAGGGAGATTAAGAGTTTGTTCAGGGTAGTTTTTGGTTGCTTTGCTTATTAATTTCAACTTTTTTTTGTGTATTTGGGAGCAGCTTTGTAACTGCCTTAAAACATTTGTTTTAAAACAAAAGATTCAAAGTACAGTTTTAGATTTATATCGCATGTTTATAAGTTCTATATATATTTTTGCAAGCCAAATGATGGAAAATCCATCACTATTCATATAACTAGTGACACATGTTTTATTTGTTGGCAACAATTTCAGAATTTTAATATTATTTTAACTAATTAACAACAATTTGATTATCAATTTTCAGGCGACACTTGTTTTAGGCATGAAAGCTTCGTATAATAACCATTATAATAGCTTCACACTAAACTTTTGAACAACTGCAACACACTCAATAGTCCTTAAGTATTTTTTGACTATTATTTTTATTTTGTTTATGTGACCACGCTTAGTGGGGCTAAGGCTTGGCATTGTTTTTATTGTTACTCTTTTTATTTCAAATACTTCACCCCAACTAATCATAACATTCATTCTGGATCAAAGTCTACCAATTATGTCATTTCACGTCAATAAATTATCAAATAATATAAAACAAGAAGCATTAAAATATGCACAATTTACTTCATTAATTATCTTTTTTACTACAAATACTTCTACTAACCACAACATTCATTTTGAAACTTATGTCTTCTCGATGATGCATGTATATAGATGAATAATATTGGGTTTGTATATTTGTGCTGTTTTTTTATCTATAAGATAAAGCTTGAAATGCAGTTAGTTGTCTTAATGAAAAACCTTGGAGCATTGTGCAATGTTGGTAAGCATGTACAAAAACAATCTAGTTCAAGTGTTCATGTGAGTTCGCTGCTGATGTATTATCCACCTTTTTCTTGTTTCTCAGTTTAGTCATTTTTTATTGGAAATTGTAGCTGAATTGCACTCTATACATTATCATGCCTTTATAATTTCTGTTAAATTTTAGAATATTCTTGAAATATTATGGCATTATCTGTCATCATAGGTCGTGATAAGGGTACATTACATAGTTATTATGTTGTACATTCCATAAAGTGTAAACTATATTGAATGTTTCTGTTTTTAAATATTAAGTAATTTTTTTCAGATGTTTCATTTGTTGGGTCTAGTGTTTTCCAATTTAACCTGTGCATGTTAATGCAAGTTATCACCTTTTGAGGATGATGAGTAATATATGATCATTTTCTCTTAAATCTAATAGTGGTGTTATTTCAGATCAAAACATTCAGTGCGGCAGTGAGGAGGATTGGGCTGCAAAGGCGAGAGCATGGGCGGCTACTGATTCAGTAACTGAAATCCATCATGCGCGTCCACAGTTTACATCATTTGGGAGGATGGATGAGCAGGCACATGCCTATAATGGTTATTTACCGAAAGTCGGTGCTCTCGCTGCTGATAACCAACCACAGTTGCCTCCTCATTCGAGTAACAGCTGTTAGCAGTTTGCATGATGGATCTTGTGAGAAAGGTAAAACATTTTCAATGTTTCTGATGATTATGTTTTGTTTGTCTTTCATATTGGTTAGATGGACGGGCATTATGCAATGAAGATGAACCAGCGTCCAGGGAAATTAGCCAGTTGAGTTCACCACCTAGAAACTATTTTTCAAGTTCATCCATATATGAGCAGGAGGTACCTTATACTTATTCTTCCTCACAAGGTAATGGTTCACTTAGCTTATGAATTTGATTGTTGAAAACATTAGAATCTGCAAGAGGTGCTTGGTTTTTGTTTCTCATAATAATAAAATTTGACAAATGCTTTATTTTTTGCTATTTGAATGTTTGAAGTTTTTGGGTGTTTAGATTTTTCATTTAATGTTATTTTTCTTATTTGCATGTAGGATTATTTTAGATCGTTCTATTGCAGCTTCTAAATATCTTATCTAACCTTATTTTTTATCATTTTAATAACATGAATATCTCTTGTTAAATGATGGGTTTCTTAATTGATATATATCATTTTGCTTGCCTTAGTGTTTGACTTTAGAAATATAATAATTGCAGGATTTCAAATTATTTTAATACAAATAGGGAATTTCTTTTAGGGTTTGTTTAATATACTAGATTCTTGTGGGTAAAGTAAAATTTTATTTGGAATATATATTTTTGAGTGTTGGTTTACTGAATTGACAACAGTGTATATAAAATGAAATATAATTTTTTTATAGACCTATAAATAGTAGGTCTATAGAATTTTTGTGCTCAAGTTGGGCTAATTTTGATTACGCTGTGCTTACCACTTTTAAGTCGTGCGCTTCTTTGCGAAAGCTTTGCAAGAGTCTTACAAAAGCTTCGTAGGCTATACGTTTATCAATTTGCAGGTTACGTCTTCACCAATTCCCCAGAGCTTCGCACGAGTTTCGTAGATGCTTTGAAGGTGACGCTACCCCTTCATCTTTGTTGATTTGTCGATTTGAAGTCGCCGATTCACTGATTACATAGGGTGGCTAATTTGAAGCTTTGGTGATTAAAAAATGCATTGAATCGAAGCTTTATCATCGTCAATTTTAAGCTTCATCTCTGCTGATTTGTCTATTAAAATCTTTGTCTTCGTCGATTTGAAACATTTACTTTGCCGATTCGAAGCTTCGTATTTGCTGCATTAGTAGATGAGGTTGTCTTCTTTGATTGGTAATGAGGGAAATCAATTTGCGCCATCTCCAAATTGAAGCTTTGTGTGTGATTCATTGCTTTTAGAACAAAATTCATGCGGTAATCTTATCACTGAAGTACATGGAGCACACTTGTCAGATTATTTCATTCAAAACATATAACTAAATATCTGCAAATTAATTAAATTATAATATAATCAAATTACCCTGTAATTATTTTATAATGTAATTATTTTATAATATAATCAGATTAAACGTAATCAGATTACACTACAAATCCGGCATACCAAATGTTCTCTTAATCATTCTGGTAAATAAGACTTAAAAAAGAATTTAGGAACATTTTCTCTGGTTAGAATAATTATTGTTTGTCCTATTTTAGAGTTAGCTATGCCATATCGTTGTCATGTTGTTAGTTTATATTGTTTCTTGTAATTTTATGCTATTTGGGATGTATATATCTCTATGTTTGCTTTATTGGATAAAGATTCATTATGTTTAGGTTTGGCTGTGTTTTTTATTTAATTCAGGATTGTTTTGAATTCTCTTATTTTGAATTTGATTGCGAATTATGAAGCTTATGCCTAACATTTATTCTGGCCCACAATGAATCATGCATTATTGCTTAAAGCAGGCCTGGAATGGTAACACTTGGAAATTAGCACATAGCATGGCACATGCTATCTTTAAATTGCACAAGTTATTCTACATTTATTGCAACTTGAGATAAAAGGGACAAATGCTGTAGAACTAGAACATGAGATACAAGGGAACGTAATAAACATAATGTTACAAAACTAGAACGTTACTTTACAGAACATAGTATTTCTTCCAATCTTCCCATGTAATTTTTATCTGTAGCTGGGGTGATTGATATTGGCTAGCCTTCTTGCCATGTTGATCTTGTTCCTAGATGTAAAATGTGGATACATTAATATTTTTTTAGTTCATATTATTGAATTTTAATAGTTGGTGAGAGAACCTTAACTTCGAATGGGGTTGAGGTTCAAATAAAGGTAGTTCTAGTCCTTTGATTTTGAATTTGGCGAATGATGAGGCTTGTGTCCAACTCATTTTCTTACCCAGAATCAATCATGCATTAATGCTTAAGGCTGACCTAGAATCATAACACTTGGAAAATAGCACATAGCATGGCACATACTATTTTTAAATTGCACAAATTGTTTTAATTTTTCTACAGTTTTACAACATGAGAGAAAAGGGAACTCCATAATACTACAAAGCTAGAACATGAGAGAAAAGGGAACCCAATAAACATAATGTTGCAGTACTAGAGCACAACATTAGTTAAATTCAACATGTGCTAAATTAATAATTGACAATTTGACAGACTCATAACATAGACAGCAGCTAAATGAAAAGTTCCATCGCTGTTGTGGAAATGCATGAGGTCAGAGTTAAGTGCAAAATGCAGTAGCCTAGGATTTTAAAAGAAAGGAAAGATATTTGCAAGTATTTCAAATAAATTATATAATTAAAACACGGTTGTTTATTTATATATTCTATGTTCATTTAAAAAGCTAAATAGTAAACCATAGAATCACACTAAACATAAACCAAGAAATACTGTCTTTTTCATTGTTTTTTTCCCCCACGTTATTGTCTTATTCATTGCCATCTCTTTTATTTAGAACAGCCCTATTTCAAAACATCTTTTTATTTGAGCAAAATAGTGCTCGCTGTTCACTTGCTGTGCACTTTTGCTCACTAAAGTACAAATGCTATATTCTTTTTTGATTCTCCATCGCTTCCAAATAGTGTAGTGCGTTTAGTTGCTTTATGGGCTCTATTGCTGATATTTTTTCTGTTCAAATATATGGAATTTTGGAATTCATTCTGTTTGATATTTAATTTGTTTTCATATCATCATATAAAATATGCACGAGTTTCAATCTGAAGCCAAGTGCTGATAGATTGATGCTGGTTGTTTAATTCTAATTTTTGCTGTACTGCTTAAAGTCTTAAGTTTTGAAACAATAAGGTTTTCTTTGAAGGCTCTTCTTGGTAGAACGATCAGAACATTAATGCCATGCTATATTAATTTAGCTTTCCGAAGCTACACCCAACATGAAATAGCGTGCATTGGGTTGAAGTTGAATAGATTAAACTCAGACTAGTCACTATTTTGAAGAATAACTTCTAGCGATGCCTTTTTGATTATTGGATTTATTTTCTTAGAGTTATTTGTCAAAATGGTGCTTGACTCTTTAAAACTGTGTAAAATAGTTTATTGACTTTTGTGAAGACAAATGCGATTGAGGCTGATAATTGTTTCATTTATTTTGACACAATCGTTGAAGTCATTAATTATAGGGTTTATATTAAATATGAATTAAATATATTATTTACCAA
The DNA here is from genome assembly GCA_016760335.1 of Gastrodia elata. Classification (NCBI taxonomy): domain Eukaryota; kingdom Viridiplantae; phylum Streptophyta; class Magnoliopsida; order Asparagales; family Orchidaceae; genus Gastrodia; species Gastrodia elata. Next base: position 799,569 of record CM028678.1, on the reverse strand, counting down.
TTTAGCCCAAAAATTCTTCTTAAATAACCCTTTTTTGCGGTGACAATTAAAGTAATACTAGTGGATTATAATCGCGGGACTAAATTTGTATCATATTTAAGAGTTGAAGGATCAAATTGGGATTCACAAGAGAAAGATTGTTGGAAAAATTTAAAGAGTCGGGGGATTATTTTAGCAAATAACTCATTTTCTTGAGTCTGTCAAAAATAAAAGAGAAGAGTACTATGATGCTCGAACATAGCTGAAAAGAGAATTTAGAAGGAATGCTTTCTTCTAGTTGTTCTAATGTACAACATTATTTTGGCGATGTTGCAATTATCTCTTACGTGGGTTGAACACATTTAAAAATAATTTATATTATTCAAAGTTTATTACTAATAACAAAAACAACAACTAGCTTTACTCCCACTTGGTGGGGTTGGCTACATGAATTCTTGTTTTGATTGTACACGACCAAATATAAGTCCTTCGCTAAGCTTTGAATAGAGAACATCATTTCTAATAGTTTCTTCACTTGTCTTTTTGGTTGTCATCTTTCTCTTTTGCTGTGGGCATTATGCGATCTATTACTTAATATGCCTGAAAAATCTTAGGCGGCGTTCTTTAATATTATTAACTATTGGAGTCACTTCAACCTTGATACGAATGAATTGTTTTCTCATTCTAACCTTTCAAGTATACCCACTCATCCAACTTAGCATTCTCGTCTTTGTAAACTTATTTTACCAGTAAATTTCTTCTTTATTGGTCAGCATCAACCCCATATAACATAGCCAGCTATATAGCAGCTCTATAAAATGTTTTTTAATTTTGAGTGGAATTATTTAATCGCACAATACTCTGGAAGTGCTCCTCCATTTAATCTTTTCAGCTTGGGTACTATTAATCAGATGTTTTTCTATTTCAAATAAAAAGAAATAATTGATTTTATAAAGCACGTGCTAGTCTTTGATTTGGGAGCTTGTAGCATTGCTTAGTGAACAGAGTGCATATCACTTGACTGAGTTTTGTGTCGTGTGCTGAATGTAGAGGATAATTTCAAGTCATGATTCATGGATCCCCTAAGCTAGTTGTTCATTTTGCTCTACTTTGTTAGTTGTGCTATCATGTGATTTAATTATATCATTAATTTTTAATCTAAATGACTTAATTTGTATTATTTTCTAGGTTTTAGGTGACTATGCTATGCTTTTTAAACTTGATTAGTTTTATCTTGTTGACCTTGTTGGAAATTTGACTTCTTTATTGGCATGCTTATGGATAAGGTTAAATTTTAGTATGTCTATACATTAATGATATCATGCTAGGTTCCATTATTTTGATTTCTATTTAGTTCAAAATACATTTCAACTTTGAGTTATTTACTTAAAGGATTGCTATGAGCTCTAACTCTTTGTAAAGAACGATTTCTACAAAGAGAAGAGGTAAAATGGTGATTTGTCTTTCTTATCTTATTTTACCTTTACAATGTGTGCTCTTTACATTTAACCCTTGAAAATTTTTGTTCAGGATGTTTGATGTCAAGCAACTCATCAAGAATTTTAATGATGCTTCTTTATGAAACTTCTACAAATGGCATTGGGATAAAGAGTTGTAGAAAAGAGTGCTCAAGTTTTATGTTGGAGTTTCAATCCAGTTAATGTGTTAGCCTACAAGGAATACTTTTCTTGCAGAAACACCCAAAGCATAGGATAGAGAGATTAAATATTCTCATTATGCTTTAAGTAACCACACAACTTCAATTAGATTTAATTGTTGATCAAGATGATGAATGACCTAGTTGACAAATGACTTCACCTTATAGTTTTTTATATCTGCAGTTCTTAAGGACCTATTCCACCCTTAATACTCATCTAGTTCTATCCCAATAAGAGCCTCTCTTTGGATATAAAATTATCTTGTCGAGTAATTACCACATTTTTTGCCACATTAATTTTAAGAACTCATGACACTCTAAGTTCAAGTACACATTAACCTAATTATCGATTAAGATTACTTGAACATGAATCACTTAGGTATGAAGTACCTTCTTACCATTTTGTTTAGTATATTGGCCTCACTTTTGCTATTTTGTAGCTTTTCGATCATCACTTGGCCAAAAGAATAGAGTGAGTTGATAATCATGTTTTTTGATTATTATTTACTTCCATGGTTGGTTTCAGCACATGCTATTAAATGGTTTTGTTATTCTTTTAATTGAAATTATATTTCTTTACCTTGGTTATGTATCAAGCTAAAATTGGCTCACTGACCGTAACTAAGCCAAAATCTGGTTCACTTCTAGTTTAGAGTTATTGAAAATACCACTAAGAGCAAGTGTGATTTTTGTTTTATGAGTACCTAATTTTGTTCATATTGGCTGTTTATCATTCTGAATTTGAGTTTATGGGTGTAAATTTAGAATTGCCCCTTAGAGGCTCTATTGGTAGCTTCAATTCTTATTAGTTATACTCAAGACTCTAACAACTAGTTTAAACTAGTAAGCTTTGTCTTAATTCAAGTTGAATTTTACATCTTGAAATGAGTCAATGATAAGATCTACTTGAGCATAGCTTTTGCCACTGTCTTTGGCATATTGTAGAACTTGCACTCAATGAATAATGGAGATATGTGTTGTGTGGACTTGGAAAAGTACTCTTAGTCATCTTGCTGAGAATGAGACAATAAGAGTTAGAACTAACTCTTATATGTTGTTAATATAACAACAACAACACTAGGCCTTGGTCTCACTAAGTGGGGTCACCTACATGAATCTTTTATTTCCATTATGCATGATCAAATATAAGCCCCTCCTTGTGCTTTAAATAAAGATCTTTTTTAATTGTTGTTTCTCATGTCATTTTTGGTTTTTCCCTATCTCTTTTAATATGGACAAAATTCACAAACTCAAGTTTTCTAATAGGGACACTGAATGGTTTACACTTAATATACTCATACCATCTAAGGCAACATTCTCTAATCTTACCTTTCATTTAAGCCACTTTGACCTTGCTACCAATGAACTCAGTTATTGTCCGTCTTTTGTAGCAGATTGACATGTGTTTACTGATTCATCGTAGGAAAAAATTGAGCTATCTGCTTAATTACACATTTCAAAATATGATAGAAAAGGTTCACTCATTGTCTATGTTAAATTAGATTCTTGCACCACATTTGAACTATTTTTGAAGATGCCATTTGATCTCTCTTGAGAATCCTCAAGAACTCAATTGTGGCCCATTGTTTACATCATGGTCATTCGGCCTTTGCAGGTGTTTGTCAACCCTCTTCGCACTGAATCATCACAGAAAACGTCGAGTGATGATTCCCCCTCCACAATTGAGGATAGTGATTTATCGTGCCCTAAAAAGCTTGAGTCCTCTAATCTTTTGCTTCAACACCCTTCTAGTTTGAAGGTCATCATTTTCCTGCATGTGACTTTGATGATGTATGTGGTTGTTACCGGTGCCACTAAACGCTTTGGGTGCAACTCTCTAGGAGCTGCCTCAACCAGCTAATGATCGCGCGATACATTGCTCATTGAAAAGCTGTACATCTTAGATTCTGCACCAGTCATTGCCTCGCAGCATCTACCAATAATGTGTCGTGTTTGTGGTCATTGTGCCATGTCCACCATTAATGCACTGGGTCAAGAGTGCTGACAGATCACTATGCGATGAAACAAATGCTTCCCCTCCCTCTCTGGCAAGGGGTTCAACGCTAGCTCGTTAACCTGCCTGAGGATTTCATTTCTTCCTCGGATCATTTAACATTGGGCATTACTTTTGTAAAAGAGGGAATTCTCCCTCTTTAGATGCACTCTTGTAATCTATAATAATTGGAAAATAATGAAAGTCTTGCAGATTCCATCACCTAAAGTGTACTTAGGTTTTACACAGGCCGAATCATTATAAATGTCTTCATGCTTTCTTTTTGGTAAAAATACGATGTTATTTTTTGATGCTCGTTAGTTTTTTTTAGAACCATTGTAAATGATATATAAGTGAGTTTTTTCATGGATTGCTAATATGTAAAATAATCTCACGCCTTTTCTTTTTTTGTTATTGTTTTTTGTGGGCTTGAGCAACTCATGTCTTGTCTTCAATTTTTGCTAGGTTGAGTTTTAATTGTTAACTCAAGCAGCTTCTTAACCATGAATAATGTGTGACGATACATTTTTTGTCTCAGTTTTTGAACCATTGGTTATGAAGTTAACCTGAGTTGTAGTGGAGCCATTCATTTTCCCATTTATAATATTTTTATTAGTATTTATTGGATATTTTAAAAGAATCTCTGACAGAACTGTGCGAATTTGGGATAAGGTGCTTTTAAACCACCAAAATTCTTTCTTTGATATAATAGTGTTATTACGTTGAAGCTCATCTTTCTACTTTGGTCTGCTTTTAGAAGAAAATTCTTATCAGTATGGTCTGCCAGAAGAATGCAGACAAATTACTGGGTTAAGATCTTACAATAATTATACAGTGCTCACTATACATGACCCATCATCGCTTTGATATTTTGATGTGATTGCAGGTAACAGAGAAACTGTGGATCATAGAGAGATGCCACAAGAGCATATTTATCCTCGGTTCACAGCCCCTGTCCAACTTTCTTCAGTGGAAGAGCCTCGCTTGTTCCCTGGAAACCAACTTGCTAAACCACCATCTGATTCTAGTGATCAGCCTCTTGATTTCCATCCAAGGTCTACATTTGCTTCCGATCAGCATAACCAATTTAGCTATAGTCTTGCTAGTTCTGCAGCAAATGAAGGAGTGATGGATCAAAATTTGACTATGGCTCCTGTTCATACTTGGAGTTCAGCTACGGTTCCTGTTGTTTCCTTTCCTACGATTCCCTTGGCTCCATCTGGAACACTGGTAATAATTTTAAGTGGGAGTTTAAAATACTTGTTGTTTAACTAATGGATTATTTGAAAGTTTCTATTATTTGTTACAGTTTGATTCTTCGTTTGCATCACAACCTACGCTTACTGTTCATCCGGCTCCTGTTTTTGGGGGGGTTGCTACTCCAAGCTTTCAGCCTCCTGTGTCCCCTATTAGGGCACCATTTGGTCTTGGTGTTGGGACGTCTCTTCATTCTGTTGAATTTTCTGCAGATGGGAATAGCTCTTTCAATCTTCCTGAACGACCAAAAAAGGTAGTGGTGATACTATTTGAGATTTGTGTATCCAAAACAAAAAACTCTGTTGTTTTTTATTTAACTTCTAATCTTATATTTGTGCCCCCCAATCTTATCTATACATGTAATCTCATCGCCATCTTATGATTAAAAGTGTCTTTATTGGTGGTAAGAAAGACTTGTGCTAGATTATCAAATATGAAAGATTGTGTTTTAGGTAGTTATGTTATAATGATTTCAGATGTATGCAAGAAATAACCCCTTTATGGTTTGCTTGCATTATTACTGAACTGTCATGTGCAAACAAATTTTTTTTGTAGTGATGTTGTTAACATACTGCTGCAGGCAGCAGTTCCTAGTTGGCTGAGAGAGGAAATAATTAAGAAGAAATCTGCTATTGCAACTTCCAATTTAAGGCATCCTGAAACAGTTGAAATGGAAGATGCTGATACGCCTTGTAAAAATACTGATCAAACTGACAAAAAGAGCATAGATACAAGGAGGTCTACCGAGGATGATGATGATGATGAGGTTCAAGTTACTATTTATTTTTTACATGGTTTACTCTGCATTTTTCCTTGAATTTTAGAACAACAAATTAATTTTTTTTAATGTTTAATTGGTACTCCGTTTTGGAAAATTTACTTTTCTTGCTGTCTATATTTATTTATTTATTTAGTTTTTTTAGTCTCGCTTCATTTATGTTGTCTGGAAAGAACATGGCTGCATGGTCTCTTCTCTTTCATCCTCAAATTGTACTGGCATTACATGTGCTGATTCTTATTAATTGGTTTTAACAATACTTGACATTAAATCACATAATGTTATAGTTTTACTGCTTTATGCAAAATTATTGATGGAGGATAAGCATAGAAAAAGTTGTTTTAGATGGTTTGCATGTTAAATATAGACTGTTTTATGCTTCAGTTAGAAAAGTCGAGTTAGATGAATTTTTCCTATATTAAGTGTGACAAAGGAGAACCATAAAATGTGATATAAACAATTAGGAGCTTTACAGAACCAAAAAAATGTGTAAATATACAATTAGGAATGCCTTGAATTCTAGGGAAGGATGCAGCATTAACATCGATAAGGCGTTGTTAGCGATGCAGTCAAGTACTTCTTTTGTCATTCATTAGCTTCAACATTGCCATCGAACTTGAGTCATTAGTCACCACTAATCTATCCTGTAGTGCTTGTTGTAGCCCTCGAGCACTTTGTAGTGATCACTGTTGAATGCTTTATAGTTGTTTATGAGCTTAATTTTACATTATGAGCTCAAGCCTTAATGTTGATTCAAACTTGAGCAGACTTGAGTGGAGTTGAACTGGAGTAAAGCTATCCTGAGCTCAAAATGCAGATTAACTCATTTGCATCCTTGGTTTTAAGTTTGTACTATTTCTAACTAGTTTCATCAAGAAATAAATTTTAATTTTTGGCTTTTATAAAATAACTAGGATAATGTCTTCAAATATATACAAGTAGAGGGTATGCAATCAATTTGTTAGATGCAATTAGAACCAATTAATAAGTATTTAATCAATATTTATTTTTAAAATAAAAAATAGATAATTACTAGTTTGCCACATAAAAAGTTCGTTTACATATTTAGCACTTCAAATTTTGATAGACAGAACTATTAGTGTCTTTCATTATATGTGTCAAAATGTGACTTGACACAAAAATATGATTCATAATTGCTAAAAAAGGTTGGTTGGGTTGTCTCGATTAGTATTTGGGCTGGGTTTGGGTTGAACATTTTTTATTTATAATATTTGGATCGTATTTGGGTTGACCGGCAAAGTCTGGAACTAATCTGGTTTGGCTCATATATTAGGCATTTGTGCCAGACATGTTCGGTTCAAGTAGAAATGGATCAATTTTAAGCCAGGTTCAAACGACACAGTTAGGTTTGAGTTAAATGCTTAAATATAATTGTATTAGCGTAAATACTTTATATTGGTATAAATAAGTTCAGTGTAATTAGATATCGGCCAAATCGACTAAAATCTAATTTATGCGGAGCTTCTTACGCGATGTACGACTCCTCAGCGAATGAACTGCAACGCACTTCTCCGATGATCGTCCAACTCGCTCCTCCGATGCGATGTTCTCCTCCGTGCGACTCCTCAACAAGCGGACTGCGGCCGAAATTTTTTCGTTCGGAAATTGTTTGATTCGAACGTGAGTTGAAACGGTTTTGTTCAATTCAAATGAAATGAGATCAAATTCAAATCCAAAATTTTATGGAAAAAAGATTTTTTTGGAGGTAATTTTCTCTCATATTACTCAAACGTCACACTATAAATTACTTCATTTATACTAGAAAATTCTTAAATTTTTTGAAAAACAACAAAAATCAGTAAAATAATATGATTACACTGTGATCAAATTACTCTGTAATCAGATTAGTTTACACTCAGATTTCTCAAATTTCTTCATGCCTAACAGCCAAAGTGTTTTTTCTGGTCTGTGCCGTTAACTCCTCCCATCAATTCCATTAAAATTGCATCTTTCCCGGTATTCTTCGTCTTTCTTTTCGTCACGAATAGCCTAGTGAAGGCATTGCGCAGCGATCGCTTGATGTGAGCTCGACTCAGCCGACAATGGCCGGGATCCTCTCCGTGAGCCCCAAGATGGTCGATTCCAGCGGTCGATTTCAGCCGGAATTGGCCACTCGCAGCTGGATCTTCCCCGCTTGCAGCCGGAATCTGCTGTTTAAGCCAGAACTGGACGTATGCAGCCGAAAACTGCTAGTTGTAGCTGGAGGCAACCGATTCCTGAGACGCATACACCAACAAATGCTTACGGTAACTTCTTCCGATTCCAGCTGCAAGCCATAGATTCCGGCAACTGGAATCAGCCGCTTGCAGCTGGAATTGACCACATCAAGGCTTGCGGAGAGGATCTCGGTCATTGCCAGCTGGGTCAAGCTCTACATCCAGCGATTTCTGTGCAATATCTTCGCTAGGTTGTTCGTGACAGGAATAAAGACGAAGATTTGGAAAGACGCAAATTGATACGAAGGGACGGGGAGTTAATGACAAGGAAAAAAGAAAACACTTAAATAAGAGTCAATGGATAAAAAAAATATTTACAAAAGAGTTATGTACAATTTTAACATTTTTGCAAGAGTTAAAGGATTATTTTGATAATTTTCTCTATTATTATTTATACATTTTTTCTCTCTTCAATGTACCATGACGATTTGTAGGTCTCTCTATTATTGAATAAAATCAATAAATTATGATCATTAGAACTTGGAATTTGTCATTTTTAATTGCTTGGTATGATTATTGCTCGATATTTCTCCTGGTTTATGTAGTCTTCTAGTTTGGTCTGACAATATTTTCTTCAATCAATGTTAGTCTTTTTCATATTGTTTCTTATATGCCTAGTTAATTTTTATTTAAATTAAGCAGAATCCTTTTTTGTTGAGAAATTACATTTTAAATTTGACTTTTTTATTAATCCTTTGTGCAATTTGTGTTTCTACTTGAAGTTACCTCTCCTTATCTTTTGTTATTGCGCAAGTTTGCCCAACAGCCAGTAGTCACGGTTATAATTGGTGATATTTTGCATTTGGGCTGGCAAACATATGTGTGCGTTAGATAGAGATGGGAAGGGTTAAGGTTTTTGGCTGTACTTGAAATGTATACAAAGCGTTACTCTGAACATGAAGATGGTGATGATTCTTTTTTTAACATGAAAACTTATTAATCAAAACTGAAATTGTGTAGACATTCAATAAAATGGAATATATATCCTTTGTTTGGTAGGATGAAGTAGAAGCAGCAAGATCAGCAGCTATCAATCAAGAAATAAAGCGTGTTCTGACTGAAGTTCTTTTGAAGGTTTATTTTCAAGATCTTACCCTGTTGCATTTATTTTCTTAATTTGGTGCTTATAGGATTTTGTTTTAATAGGTCACAGATGAACTTTTTGATGAAATTGCAACCAAAGTTCTTGATGAAGATGAACCAACTACAGATGGTGAGCAGTTTATCAATTACTTAGTATTGTACAGTAATTTTTGTGATCTCCATTAATTGAAACTCTTGTAAATCTGTTGCAGTTGTTGAGATTACCAGCCTTGGTAACTTTAAATCAGCTCTTCCTCTGTCTACTCCTACTCCTAAGACCTCTTCTAAAGTTTTAGTTCCTATGAGAACTGCTAGTAAGAGTGTTAATGATGCTATTGAAAACTCCAGCCATAACTCTGCTGGTGGAGATTTATTGGGTCTAGCCAACTATGGTTCAGATGTTTCGGATGATGATTATGATGTTGGAAATCAAGGAGATGCGTATAGGAAGCTAGATACTACTGTTTCTCGTCATCTACAAGCACCTGCTAGATCTCATGAGCATACTTCCGATGATTCTGAGGTAGGAAAGAAATTACTGATTGCTGATGATAATAATGATGCACAGAAGGAAAAAATGATATTTCTTCCAGATTTGAGTGAAAGGAAAAGGGTTGGGAAATTTCATGCAAACGTCCCAGGAGTTTCTGAACTCTCTGAGAAGACCAGTTCCATTAGCACTGACACGGCTGGAGAATTCCTACAAGATGGTGTAAAGTACCTTAAATCAAGTGGCATTGTTAGTACTGATGGTGGAAGAAGGCACGAACCTGTGAGTGGTGACAAAACTACTAGTAAAGAATGTCAGGATGGAGAAGTCAACATCTTATCCTCCAGCACTAGCAGAAAACTGGAAAAAAGCCTGAATAGCAAGGAAGTAGCGGTTGGTTCTCACAATAAGGATAAGGAAATCAGCAAACATGCAGAAAAACAAAAGGAAAAAATGGATAATTGCAGTAAAATTAATGAGTGGGATGGTGACAACAATGCTAAACAAGGGGCCATCGAGAGGGAAACTCATTCTAAAAGTAGTTCTAGGAGTGAGGGCATAAATGATGGTAGAAAGGAGAAATTGAAAGATAAAGGAGAGTATAATAATGGTTATGAAAAGAGGAGTGAAGGCAAAAGAGGCAAAAAGGAGGACTATAAGAGACCTGGGAAGGAAGATCGATCAGAATTAGCGAGGGAAACATTGAAGCGTCAAGTTAGCTCTAGATCCCCTGCAAGTATAAGAAGATATGCAAAGGAATATTCAGCAAGTTGTCGTGGCAGTGCATCAAGCGAGGAATCGTCCGATACTTCACGAAAGAGGTATGCTAAATCCTTAAAGAAGAAATTTTTTTTCTTATATTTATTATGTTCAACTTTCTAAGTTGGCCTTGTGATGCAGGAAGTTGAAATCCAGAGAAACTAGCTTGTCAACATCGCCGAGGTCTACAAAAAGGTAAGGGAGATTTGTATATTTATTGTCATTGTGTGCATTTTAGCTTAAGGATTTTTTTGGTACAGAAGATTCAAATTAACTATATTAATGGTCATTGTGTGCATTCATTCCAAAGTGCAAGTTAACGTAGTTCAAAATTTCAGTCTTTTTTATTTTGATATTTCCATTATACATTAATTGCATTAGTCATGTTTATTTATCTTTCTTTGTGAGCACGTCCTGATGCTGCGATGCCATAGAAAATGGTATTATGTAATTTTAGTCTCAAAAAATAGGTTTTATGGATACAGCGGCATTACATCTGGTATAATGCATATTATTAATAAATTATTATGCAATACACAATGCGGAGGATTCCTTATTATGCACAGCGTCTAAAATACAATATAGGGGTTATTTGATTGATTGTAATTGAGATATAAAGTAAATACATGTAAAATGAAAATATTGTTATTTGGTTTGCTGTATTACAAATCCAGAATATAATAGCGGGTGATTCAATTACTCCAATAGGTCCAAAGTTTGCACTCAAAATCTAGCATCTTTTGAATGTAGAAAAAAGAATCATCAACGACAGAAAATATTGAGTATTCTTAACCCTAAAATAGCGCATTAAATCTGTTGAAGGCCCTACTGAATGCTCTTTGGCGTATGCCAGCCTTAAATTTGCAAGATGCTTTGGTTCTGGCATTCTTTGACACTTGTTGGCCCTGCTGCCTTCACTAATTATCTATGGGCGCTTGTTGGCTGCCTGCAGCTTTAATTTGTAAATTTATTTATTTACTTAGCTACTCTTTTTATTCAACCAAACCTCAGAAATGTATTACTTAAAAATAAATACATTGCATTTATTTCACTTAAAATACTATATACTGGATTTGTTTTTCCTTATTTTTATTTACCTCAAACCAAATAGTCTGCTATATTAATCTAAATATATTTAATTGGCTTATTTGATGAATTTGCTATTTATTTGAAAAAACTGATACAACAAATAATTGAAAAAAAGTATATATGACTTGTAACGAGCCATTATTTGGAAACTGAATCAAGCTGTTCAAATGAAATTCTTAGTTCTTCTTTCACTCTTACTATGCTATATATATATATATATATATTTATTAATACCTGTTGAATTTCATATTTATATAATCATGATACAACATATATGGAATTTCGTGATACCAACAAACTAAATAGTAAATAAATAAATAAAATAAATTATAACAAAATAAACCAAACGGTCACCAAAGTTCTCTATCAAAGGGAAGCCCCAATAAATGAAAAAGAAACAAGGAGAGAGAAGTCTCAAAGCTTGCGATAAAATCAACGACCACTTCTTTTTTTGAGGTTCTAACCTTACCTCTTTGAATAGGATCCTCGCTTTTTTGTTATTTTTCTTTACTCTTTCTTAAGAAGATTTCAATATCTTCTAGGACATTCTTCGCTGCTGTACTATCCGTTGATTCAGAAATTCCCCGAGTCACCTCCATCAATCGAAGAGAATTTTACAGTGTGGTTCACTTGCTCGTAACTATTGGAATTTTAGATAGTTATTGTTGGTAGCAAATCTGTTGAGGAATCCATCAACACCCTGACGTTTTGAGAGAGATTCTCAGGATACACCTTATCACGAATCCGCAAAACTTTGCGGGCAGCTGAGAGCACCCCTCGAAGTTTATTAGATGGAACCGCATCATAGCTTGATAAGTTCACCTCAGCGTCGACAACCATGGTGCCCAACGACTTTGCATCAGCCACTTCGTTGGCCCAATAACCAGCTGAAAGACTAGGAGGATCAGCCACTGCTTAACTCTGACATGAATCATTAGCCAACATCGGGCCATTCGATGTTTCATCTGCAGATGTGCCAACCACCACCAAAGCAAGTGAATCATCCACAACATCCCCAATTGGTTCATTCACTATCAAATTTTCCACCAAGGAGTTGGGCTACTTCTACAATTGGAGCCATATCATCTTTTAGTGTCAAGGGATCAATTTGCACTTCCACCGACAAGTTAACCCCAATGTTGATTTATCCGACATTATTTCTGCATCATCCATTATCGGGCTAGGTTGAGGAGCTCCTTCTTCAGCCATTAGATGTGAAGATTCCGATGTGAGGTTCTCTTTTGGCACATAAACCATTTGCTTTCTCGTTATATTAGCTTTTGGGATAGAGAATATCACTAGTATAGGTTGCTATTTAAGATGTGGGTGTATTTTAAAACACATTGTCAAATTATGACCAATCGAATAACAATGAGGACAATATTTCAGGATGTATTTGAAAATGTATTATTGGAAATAATCCTACTATTCATCCCGGGTTCAAATAGCAAATTTAAATTTTTCTATGAGATTAATTTCAACCAACATCCGTGCTACCGATGGCCACAAAAGGTGGCAGTAGAAAAATCTACTTTGAGACGCTTCCTAAAATATGATCTTTATGAAAATAGGATTGTGTGTGATTAAGTGAATTTTAAGCAACATAAAATTGATCCAGACTGGCACTATCGAAGATTCTTTTTTGGATCAAAGGATGTAGTCAATTTTAGTAATTTCATATGAGAATTCTTAATGAAGTAATAACCTCAAGCAAATATCCTTGTGCATTTTAACTCATTCGAAAGTTTAATAAGGATATGTTGAAAATCAATTTACCCCACGCAGAAGGGTTTCGACAACCCCAAAGAACTGAGAATTTTTCTAATGCCAACCAACGTTGGTCTACCATTTGAGAATTCCCCACCAGCACGTATATTAAAATGGTTTCGCCAAACACAAAGTTTTGTCTTTAGAGAGAAGTAAAGCGGGTTTACCTCGAAGCAATGCAATCAGTTTAATGCCAATCAATTTTCTTGAGGCAGTAGCATTAGCATTCGTCACAACTTCGATGAATGTTTCGGGTGCCAAAGTTTTGACACTTTTCTTGACTTGCATATTAAGATGGTTTTTCATCCCGTCATTAAACTAGGACATGCCCATGCATCTGTAATCCCAATAAGAAGTCGACAGTGAAACTAGCTAGAGGTATGTCTTAGGACGTACTAAACATGCATAAGGTGAACCGTTCGGCACCAATGGCCCAAATGGTGACGACCGTTGTGGTAAGCTGCGAAAGTTCGTTGAAAGGTGGTGTATCAGCCGCGTGAAGGGATGCGAGAAGAAATTGCGTCAAAGAAACCACGTTGGTGCTCATATATATATATATGTGTGTGAATGGTGTTGTAGCCCAGTGGTTGAAGCTCAGGATTTGTTATCCCAGGTCATGGGTTCAAATCCCACTGGCCACACATAAGCAAAAAAAAAAAAGTATATATATATATATACATATACATATACATATACATATACATGTATATATACATATATATATATATATATATATATATATATATATATTTGAGCGAGACACGAGAATGAAGAAGGTGGTTGCTTGTGGTATCGATGGCGGCTCTTGCCGCCTACAACGGGTCTGGTGGGTTGGCGACCCTCGGTCAGTTTCCGCACATGAGTCTCGCACCCGGTTTGGGTGTCACTCGAACGACGATTGCATGCAGAGAACACGAGCGAGGCAGAGAACGCGAGCGCGGCGAGTTCATGACGGACTCGACTGCTGCATTAGAGGCTAAAAGGAGAGGCCTTTGGATGAGGTCGGGCTTCCGGATCTTCATCCAAGGCATTCGATGGCTACTTCAACACCTCTCCTTTTGCGATGCTCTAACATTTTGGGGAGACCTAATTGGTATGAAACCATCAAATCCCTACGAGGTAAACCAGCTATTGTCCTTTCTAATGATAAAATCCAAAATCTGGCCAAACCTTTGAGTTTTCACTTGTGGGAATATTTGCAAATGAAAAATTGTTGATGCCAGCCATTCGCAAATTTCTGCATAGTTTGGGTTTGTCTGTTCATACAAGGCTAGCTTAGTTGATATTCGTCATATCATATTACCGAGCTGTCAAATAAAGACGATTACACCGGAAATTTTGCAAGAGATTTGATGATGCATCCAATCCTATTTGCTTTGGGGTCTTATTTTTTGTAAGCCACTCATTGTCAATTTCGCTACCGCTAATCTTATTCGTTCTTCGGTGGCGCATGTGTTTTGGTTAAAATTGATCTCACTAAAAAGTTTGAATCAGAAATTTGGATTGGAAATGAGGAGAATTGATACATGCAAGAATGTACATTTGGGAATAAACCCTTATATTGTACTCACCGCTCGTTTATCAGACATGACGAGGCATCTTGCTTTCGACTTCATCCTTGACTCAAAAAAGAAAAATTGACAAAGAACATCCTTCTACTTCTATTGTTAAATAGGAAAAGGTAGATGCTCCTTTGGTTGATGATGGAGCTTAAAATGTTGAACTTGTGGAGCCTCCTTCGACATTCACGGTAGGAACCCTAGAAGTAAATCTAGATGGAAGAGTTCGAGGAGGTAAATGACCGTGAAATGCTGGCTTTGGTCGATGGACATTTGGACCTCGTCCTATTCCATGGGAGGAAAAGACGAGAGGTGTTCGATTACTTTTCTTTGGAGAGACTAAACGTCAAACTTAAGTCAATCTAAGAGCTTCTACTAATGAGAGCAGAAACGGTTGGAGCCCAGAGGTCGTGGCCGCTCATCCATGGGTAATTGCGCTGCAGGATTTGATTTTGATAGAGGCTCCTTTGGCTCTGCTTTAGCACTTGTGGAAATGCAGTTATTTTATCGGAATTTATTGAAATTTTAAAGAGGTCATCATATAAGGGATCTAAAGCTCGTGTGGAAGTACAATTATCATTATTTTATTAGCTTTTTTTCTTGTAATGAAATCTCTGAGATGAGATTCACTTGGGAGGTTGGTAGTCGTTCTCTTTTCTTATACATATTTTTTATCTTATTATTCGTTCATTTTTTTGTTTTTGAGGTCACCAACCGCATTTGTTGTATTATTCTTTGATCATATATTAAATGCTAGCATATTTGTTTATATATATATATATATATGGAGGAAGCTAGGGTTGCTTAAAAGCTTGTTAAACGGACTAAATGATCGGTTGAATTAAGTCAGCGGTCAACGGAACTCATAGAATTGGGCTGTTATATATATGGGGCTTGCCTAGTTGCCAATTGATTTAAAATCGCATAGGAAATCAACTCAAATTTTATGGGTAAATGGATGCTTTAGAGGGTTATTTGGGAAAATAGGGGCTGTTGACAGCAAGTTGCGTTTTTGATAAAGAGGGAGAAACATAAGAAGATTATTAAGGAGAAAGAAGATGATC
The DNA here is from genome assembly GCA_016760335.1 of Gastrodia elata. Lineage (NCBI taxonomy): Eukaryota > Viridiplantae > Streptophyta > Magnoliopsida > Asparagales > Orchidaceae > Gastrodia > Gastrodia elata. Next base: position 783,857 of record CM028678.1, on the reverse strand, counting down.
CTCGCAAGACATTTGGTAAGTCGCAAATCTCGGAGAATTTTATTCATTAATCAAAGCTTGCATTTTACACATTTCATCCGAAACCTAATGTTTTAAACAGCCATGCTAAAACTTTGCAAAAATTGCGTGGAAATCTCTAAATTTGCATATTTGGAATAACCTTTTGCAAATTTACCCTCTTTGGCCCTCTTATCACACACGCACATCAGTTTTTTCTTGTTTGCATTCCATCCCCCCATAAAAGGCAAAAAAGTGTTTTGAAGCATGTGCAGGAAGGTTGTGAATATTAGTGCGGCTGAGGCTCAAACCTCCTCTCACGTCTATCTTCATTTAACTCAGCAAACTGGTATGATTCTTTGTTTTCATTTATAGACAAGCCTCGCGGTCTCCCCATAGCAAGCATTCTCATTCCAGGCATCCCCCTTACTCTACTGCGGCCAGAAGGTAAGGCCTTACCCTTCTCATTTATTTTTCTAACTCTTCAGTTTTAGTACTTTCATATTTTATATTAAACTGTTTAGACCTCTGTTAGTTAATTCCTATATTATACTCCCTTGCATAATACTCACTTTTTCAATAAAAAGCTCGTGATTGTGGATGGTGTTGTAGTCTAATAGTTAATGCTTTGGATTTGCTATCCCATGCCCGGAGTTCAAATCTCATCATCCCACATATTTGCTTTTTATTTGTAGCTCGAGTTACAGTATAATTCACGAATTTCAAATTTCTAACAAATTTCTCCCATGTTAGTAAAACCTATTTTGTTCAAATGCGTAATTTTGTCATGCTAACATCATATTTTATAAAATCAAATTACAAACTTAACACACCATATTTTACTAACAGAGGTTTAGACACCAGAAGTGAAGCTTAAAGGTGATTAGAAGCTCTTCATATCCTCAATCTTCGTTCTCGCTCTCTAAATCCTGATGATTCTGAACGTCTTTTTTGGTTTTATATGTGCAGGATCAGAAGATCAGGATCCCATTCACCTGATGCTCACAGGAGACCTCCCAAGCACTAATATTATGCCCAGGGATGATACTCTTTAATAAAAGCTGGAGCTTTGAAGTGTGATCTGACCACCGTCCATGACTAGGTTTTCGACAGATGGCCTTTGATCGTGGCCTTTGATCGTGCCCCGACGGCTCTCTCGCCCCTTTGCACGGATCATCTTCGTGTGCCAATGGTCTTATGTGATTGAAATTCTGTTTGTCATTTTGTTCTTGTCAAGGGTTTAAGCTGTAGTTTTTTTGTTTAATTTTGTTGGTATGTATTAATGCCTCCACTTTTAGTGCTAAGTAATTACTGATGGGTAGAGATGGGGGGCTGTTTAGGGTTTTGCTAGCCATGTTCAAATGGTTTGATGTTAATAATAATAATTTTATATGGTTAATAAAAATATTTATCGTGATATTCTAGCAATACATAAATAATTTAGTAGTAATTATATAATTAAATGTTAATTGTTGGTGGCATGAATTAATTTGATTTAAATAATTAACCAATAAATATATTTAAAGATCTAATGATTGCATTTTTTTTCTTAAAAATTTATTCATAATTCATAAGCACTTTCACTAAGATTTAACTTTAAGCTTATTTAAATATAGTTAATTTGATAAATAAACATTTAATATACAAGTAGGCTGGTCTGTGTAATTTACTAACAAATTGGCTGTAAATATAATAATTAGTATTTTATTTACGATTTTTATAATAATTAGTTACAGTAATTGCTTTTTATTGTTGAGAAGGGTAAGCTAGAAAATCATTTTGGCTTAATAATGTGTGATTATCTACCGTATGATTCGATTAAGATATTTAAACGAACCAAACTATCAAGAAATCAAATGTGCATTCTAGCCAACGAAAAGAGATTCAATGAACAGAAATGTTTGGGCTCCTTGGTTTGACACGTGTAATTTGCTAAAAAATTAGATCTGGTCAGAATGATTCAAGCATTTTGATAAAAAATTGACTTGCAATTAAGCTTTATAATGGAAACGAAATGAAATTTACAACATGAGAGCTTAGGGAGACCATATGTTACAAAAGATCAATTGGGAGACATTGTGATTACATGAATTGCTTTCAATCCATGCAACAAGTTGCTGATAAAATATGTAAGACTACTCGAGCGAATGAGATCCAAATAAACTCTCGTATCATCTAAGCATGCCATATCATATGCCAAATTAGTATTTCAAATTATTCGATGAGATTAATGGTGCAGTTCTTACAAGGAATATATAAGCCAAGCCTCTTTATTCAACACCTAAGTGCTAGATTACTTGGTGAGTGTCACTTAAGCGAGTTTATGGGTGGACTTAGATGGTGTCTCATGCTTAGACAAGCTTTCAATTAGCGCCATGGTACAATTAAATACCATGCAAATACAAATTTATGAGCTCAAAATAAAAAAAGAAATCTTGGAGGTGTAGTGAATGGATCTCTGCTTGTATTGCTTACTAGCCAAGTTCTACGCCTACTTGTGCATCCAAAGGGTATAAGGTGTTTTAGAGATGGCCCCAAAACACTCCTATGACATCATTAGACTATTCTTGGTGTTTGAGTCAACCTAAAGATCAAGCATGCGGCTTATGATCAAAGGCCTAAACAATCTGCATTAGGCTTTGAATAGGATGTCACTTACTGACTCACATTTATAGGTCGACCTCAGAAGAAGGATCGATAGGTTTGCCAATGGAAGGTGGATGAAAAAGGAAATATTGGAAAGTTCGTTTTTTGCTCACCAAACATTTTGTGACAATGACAGTAGAGAAGCTCCCTAGATGCTTAAGAGAAACTTGGAGGCTCAAAGGAGGTGCTCTTATTTTTAAGCAAATTAGATGCTTTTGTCCCTTCAAAGCACCTCTTTAAAAACACTTTTCGATGGTATATATGCGTTGCTTGTGTCACAAGGAATGTTTAGCCGTAAGCAGTTTGATTTGTAGCTGATAGAGTTGGAAGAATTTTAGTAGAGAAGCTGAAATTTGCAAATTTTATGTTCATGTGTTTCATATGAAGAGACTCAACTCCAGCAACATCATAATCATTAAAAAAAATACACAAACACAAGAGATAACTTGTTCTTGTATATTAACGAGATGACAAGATAGCTGTACTAAAAAAAATACACAAACACAACAAATGTTCCCATATTGTGAAGATAATACTTTATAATATACTTGAAATTACATAAACAAAGTTAAATATGCATAAAATATAAACAAAAGGCAATTGAAAGATGGCCCAAAAAAATGGAACATTGCCAAGCGTTCCCCCCTTACATAAACATTATTTTTCACAAGTTATTGGCATACTCGACATATGATTATATATATATATATATATATATATTATTCAGATAGATTTATCCCCATGAAAGGAGCTTTGTGCTTCTTATCATCAAAAGAGCTTCCTTTTTTCTTCTGATATGCCTTTCCATATTTGGCATCGAGAGGCTGCCTAACCTTCACTCCTCTGATCATCTGTAAATTTGCAGAAAAAGTTGGATTCAGAAAATAAAACTAAACCTCCTATAAAGAGAGAGAGAGAGAGATGCAAGAATGTAGAATAAGAGACTTTACATATTTCCCACACTTGACATCAGAGTATATTACTATGAAATCTCCTTCTTGAAGCTCATTTGATCTCACAAAATCTCCTAATAGTAACAAAAAAATCATTTAGTATACATATCTACATACCAGCGTTCCCAATACCACGTGAAAATGAGGGGGGGAGAGTGCCCTCAAATTCCCTCCATGCACGAAAGTGGAGCACAACCGTTCATGCAACAGTGCCCACAGTTTGGGCTCTAGTTTGGACACAATAGCACAACCATAAATACATATATATATCCACATACCTGTGTTCTCCAGGAGATACATTCTACTCTTGTTATTTGGCCAAAATCTGTGGGATTAACAGTTTGATATTTTAAACAATGCTTTCTACTGCAATATATATAATAAAAGAAGAAGGGTACCTATAGCGCATGTTCCAAACCGTAGAGGTTCCAATGTCCTCCATTTCAATAGAAATTCCATCCCTCGAATCGAGCTCTGGAAGATGACTTTCTGCTTCTTTCTGGCAAATTTTCAACGACAAAAATAAGTGGGTTTGCTTTCGTTCAAGTTCTCTCTCTCATTCTCTCAATATAGTTACGTGCAATTTTAGCATGGCTGCCCTCTCTCTCTCTCTCTGTGTATATATATACACACGGTGATACAACAGATTATGAGATACAGACCTGAGTTCTGTAGCAACATTATAAAAATAAATGCAATCTCTTTTCAGTTAATTTTTATAAATTATTTTTGAATTTTTTTGTTTAACGAAATGGGCACAACACCCGCATGCAAAATAAAATAAAAAAAATAAAACAAAATCAAAACAGTCACCAATCCATTCTCGCAGATACAAGAAATAATACAGCATTTCTCTCTCTCTCTCTCTCTCTCACTTTGAGCAGAATTTACAAATCTAAGGCTAGTAAAAACAAGAAGCTTGAGAAAGACATAATGCTACTAATGAAGTTAGTTTTAATATGTTCAATACTTACACAAGAGGCTCCTTTCTTTCCCGATCAGACCTCTCTCGCTCTCAGGCGTGCGTGCTGTTCAAGATATGTAGGGTTTTCCATTTGGCTCAGATAACTTTCATGGTACCAGAAAGAGACTCATCCATGGCCTTCATTAACAATCCTTCTCTCACGTCTCCATCGTTAAGCACCGTTGAAGCAGGAATTACATTGTTCTATGGAAGTCTCAATTCATCCCTCTATTTCAAGCACATCGTCTTCTAGAGTTAGTCGATGGCTCTATCGCCCCACCTCCGTCGATCCAAACCCTGGATAAAGCTCATCCTTAGCTGGATCATCTCATCTCTCACTAAATGCATTATTGCCCAAGTTCTTGGACACGAGTCTGCTCATGCAATGGGGCAAGCACACTCTCCAATATATATGCCTCAACATCTCTTATTCGTCTTCAGCAACTCGAATATCAGCTCAAGTCCCTCCGAAATGGAATAACTCCTATGAATGACTACCTCCAGCAGATCAAACAGCTCACCCATCAGCTTGCCATCTCCGGTTCACCTCCGACCGAACAACAGGTCATTATCGACATCCTCACTGACCTGGTACCAAAATTTGCTTCTCTTGCCACCACGGTTACTACAAGGCTAGAGCCTATCAAGGTTGATGAACTATGTGGCATTCTCCTAAATCATGAAATCCTTCTGCCAATCTTGTTCAAGTCAACACCAACCACCAACCCAACATTCCAGTTGTTCGATTCAATCCTTCCCCAAACGCGCTGGCGTTTGCAAAGGTCATACTCGCGAACGCGCTGGCTTTACTAGTCGCGGTCGATCTTCAGTTATTTGTCAGGTGTGCAATCGACCTGGGTATACGGCAATTAAATGCTACTACCGGCAAGATGTCTCTGCATTCCCTCCTCGACGGCACAACCACGCAGCCGGCGACCTCCACCACTGATGGTTGGTATCCCGATTCAGAGGCCTCGCATCATATTACTTTACAAGTTTGAGTAAAATAATGCAATGGAACTCACAGCTCTACCAAAAGCACATAAGACTATAAGATGTACACTATTGTAAGATAAAAAGTATGGCTAGTGGTACATTTATCACTTGGTATTGAAAGTAGTGACCAATCATTACACTATCAGCTTGTTGAGTATTAGCAATAGCAGCCGCCTTCATGAAGGCACTAATTGATACATCTATTAATGAGCGGCTGCTACTGCTAGAATATTAAACAAGTATATTGCAGCATCCTCATACATGTACATATAGATAGATGGCTTCAAAACGCCTATGGCATGTTAGCAATAGGAGCCTGGGTAAGCCCAGACGCCCAGGCCTCAGTCTTTTGATTGCATCCAAATCTTGCCTATGGCATGTTAACATAATAGTTATAATGATCCTTTAAGCAATTATGAAAAAAAAAAAAATGCTTTTAAAAATACAAAATGCCTCAAAATAAGACTTATAACTGCATAAAGTATATTGAAGATATATTTTGATTAATATAGTATTACTATTGAAGTTATAAGTATTATAAACGAACATTCACATATTATTATCATACGTAAGAATTATATTTATTTTTATCTGAATTAAAATTAAATATAATGACTAATATATGTTACCGTGTATTCCGTGTTTGTATTGTGCATGTCCGTACACACTTGAACGAGCCCTATCGTTCTTCTTTTTTGAAGGCAAAATTGCACGTCAAAGTAAATTTTTTTATTATGCCAAATTTCTCATTGCGAAGTGAAGCAGCTCAGCGAAGGCTCAGAGAGTTCCGATTCAGTTCGCAGCTTCTAAGTCTTCGCACAAATCGGAGAGGCTCGTCGAGACGGTGAATCTCATCTTCTAAGTCTTCGCACGAATCGGAGAGCTTCGTCGAGACGGTGAATCTCATCTTCTAAGTCTTCGCACCTTCTTCGCACCGTCTTAAATAAGTCGTCGAATACCACCGTCTTCAGTGCATTCATTCAAATGAATCCTAAACCCTAAATTGCGAACAAATCGAACAAAGAAGCTTTATGAAACATTCCATTCGAATCCGCAAAATGAACAATTCAAACGAAGACTGCGAACGTCAATTCGATTCACCAAATCAAATCGATTTGAGCTGAATTTCAACGAGTTTCTTCGATTCAATTCATTTCGCCGTCTCCGATTCGATTCACATAGTTCTTTTTTCTATCCGATTCAATTCGTCATCGTGTCCTAGGCCGATTCGATTCAATTTTAACAAGTATTTTAAAAATCCATAATTCATCGCTTGTGAGTAATCTTATCATACTCTGCAAAACTTTGTCATATATATATATATATATATATAATTAGTCACAGTTGAGACATCAAATGACCCAAAATTAAGATCTAGCATCCATTGTTATTTTGATTGCTTTGATAGAATTCTTTAGACTAAGATTAGCATGATAGTCTTAATGCCTTTCCTTATGTCTAAGATTTCTTATTTAACCACTTAATAAAGACTATGAGTTATGACTGAGTCTTTTATGGTAAGGTCTATGTGATTGAGATGATTACTAGTGGCTTGTACAAATAGTGTTGCCAGCGCACAACGAATGAATAAGACCCGGTCTTATCCACAACTTGGAAGGAGCTGATGACCTTTTATTCAATGTGAGTTATAGTTGAGCTAATGGATATTGTTGATATTGTATAGAAAAAAGTGAACATTCAATGTGAGTTCTAGATTGTCACTATTCTCACCACAACTATCCATCTAGAATGAAGAGGTTTATAGGCAATAGCATTGATCTAAAAATTATGTACAATAATAATGCCTCAAAAATTATGTACAACCCTATTGAAGCCACTAAGAATCTCTTAGTACAAGAGCCTCATATGTGAAAAAGAGACATCATGATTAGTATAATCATAAAATTTTAAAAAGATTATATCCTACATAGTTATGCCCAACACTACCTATTGTATCATATTCATTGAAAACATCTTCCCAATGCACTCATTAGATTCAATGCATAGTGCAATGCAACTTTGTGAATGACTTAAGGTATATTCTACAAATAGGTCATTTATGTACATCTAGTTTTTAAAGCATTGTTTGCGAATCAAGGGATTAGGTCAAGATGCAAGGAAGATATCCCTCGAACTTTTGTTAATCAGTGTTTCTTTATTGAGATTCTTCTCACTACTAACCCAATCTATGTTTGCCTTATCAAGATTATTCTAACTTTTGCAGTGTCAAACTTGCGGTTTCCATCTCCTCCATCGGACCGAAGTCGGGATTTCGCCTCCGTCATCGTGCTGAAGTTGTGCCGAACTCACGATTTCTTCGCATCGCCCATTGCCGTCTCGGCTCTACTCATCTCCTCCTCAATTTCATCGTCGTCATCGTGCCATAGTCGCAGTTTTCCGTCATTATCACCGTCGTCGCGCCATAGTCGCAGTTTTGGATAATCAAAACTTCCTTGTTATAAGATGAACAATAATGTACTTACAATGTGCATCATAATAATAAATTAGATTTAAAATATGCAAAATTTAATATTCTAAATTATAACTTAACTAAAAGCAAAATGATTAATAAATATTTTCAATAGTTAATGATTAAATTGAACAATTTAAGGAGAGTCAAGAGATTATTTTGATAAATTTTTTCTCTAGAAAAATAATTAGAAATTTGCTTTGGTCTCACAACTCAACCCATCTAATCATATTATTTGGATTGGCAAAGATTAGCAAGCTAAGAGGATCGAAGAATATTTTTTCCTATTTGAGAGATGAAATACCTTACGATCAACTTGAAATCATCGAGTAATTGTGAGATTAAATCCTACCAATAAATTAAAATTTAAGAATTAAAAAAAAAAATGAAAAATCGAGGATGATGTGCATGACTCACTTTGGGAAGAACAATCCTTCCGAGGCTTCCTACATCACTCTGCTTCAGCACTTTCTGCAGCAAAAATCTCAATTTTTTCTGTCTTGATCGGCCCCTGCAGATCAATCGTCTTTATTGCATAATGACTTAATTCATTACATTATTAACACTATCTAATTAAGAAATCTTCTTCTATTTTTTTCAAATCACCCGACCGTTTTTCTTCAAGCTTAAGAAGGCGATTTCTCCTCATGCAGCTGCGGTACTCGAAGAGAGGAGGAGGAATCCGCAGGCAAAAAAGAGCTGTTTTTTGAGAAGAAAAGGGGTCGTCTGCTTCCAGGTTATGTTCCTGCAGGCTCTGCTGCCCAATTCTGCTCCTCTGTTCAAAGCAAAGCCTCCTGTGGACGAGCCATTCTCCTCTTCCTTGCCTCCCTGTTTGCCGAAGCCATTCTGGAAGGCATCTGATGGGGGGACGAAAATACAGGATTTTGAAGGCACCAATTGTAAATGGGAGCAGGATTCGCAGAAAGATCGGATTTTGAAGAAAAGGGAGCGGCTTTTTTCTGAAGATGGTGGTTTTGGACCCAGGAGAGAATGAGCTTGAGGAGCTGAGCTCTGCCCAGGCGCCGGGAGGCGGATTTCAATGGTGGAGCGCTTGAGCTTGATGCTCCTGAGATCGGCGGCGGAGATCGACTCCCTGTTGTTCTTCAGCCAGTCGAGGAACACCTTGGCGAGATCGTCGCGGTCCAAAACCCCAATGTTCTGCTCAATGCCCGCTTGCTGCTGCTGCTGCTGAAGGCCCGCTGCTTTGGAGCGCAAGAGATGGATCCCAAAAATCGAGCTCGAATTCTTCATCGACGTCGAATTCGGAGGGAACCAGAGAGTCGGATTGGGCGGATGAAGGGTTGAGATCCGGAGATGGAGAAGAGAGGCAGGGGAAATCGGGAAGGGAGGGGAAGCCGTCGTCGTAGAAGACGAGATCGTCGATATCTTCCATGGAGAAATCCGGGTCCTGTGCCAAAAAGATCGTCTTTTTATCTCCGTTCTCGGAATCCATCTTCTGGAACCCTAAAGCCGGTGAGGGAAATAAAAAATGGGAAAGGATTGGGTCTCTGTTGTCGGCTTGCGAATGGGGGATTCAAAAAAGGAGGGGCTTTTGGGGGCAAAGATGAAGTCTTTCTGAGCGGAAGCAGAGAGATAATAAAGGATAAGAAGTGCAGGAGAATATGTATGGGGAGGAGGGGCGGTGGAGCAGTGGGCGCTCACCTCGCCTATAAAATTGCCCCCGCCCCCTTTCAAAGGTTTTTGTCCCTTTGCAATTAATGACCATAAACCCTAATCATCAATAAAATATAAATAATAGGACTTTATCACACTTAGAATACACATCAAGGAGATAATAATTATAATACTATGTGTAAATATCTATTACTTGTAATTCATTTTTTATTTGGATTAATATATAAAAATAATAATTTTTTTGATGTAAAATTTTTCTATATATAATACAATATTTGGTTGTGAGTGCTTATTATATGAAAATATAGAAAAAATGATGCATATATATAATGGTTTATACTTTAATTAATACAATGCACATTTTATTTTAACTCATCTTTCACAATATCTCTTATGAAAATATTATTTAGCTCTTAAATAACTAATAAACTAATAATAGCTAAAATTTTTATTTTAAAATATGTATTTTTGAGGTGCACCATATTCATAAATATATTTAATCTTAATTTCTTATAAGTTAAAAAACATTTTTGGAAAGGAATTTTTATTTTTCTTAATCTATGTGTATAAACTCTCCTCTTATTTTATAAGAGAAGAAGCTTAGAACCTCTTCCATAATTACCAAAAAAATAAAAATAAAATATTCATCAATATATCTCTAACTAATTATTTTTTTATAATTTTTTTATTACCAACAAAATTATATTTTCACTTAATATTATTTAATGATTATAAGTAAATAGAAGAATTTGAGTGTTATAAGCATGTTAATTAAATTATAAATAAATAAATCTTCAATAATTATAAATTTCGATAATAATAATAGTTTTTTTTAATTTAAAGATTAAATTTTGATAAAAATGAAAAAAAATTTATAAATAAATAATTTTGATGATAGTTTTGTAGCCCAATAATTCAAAATTTATTATATAATAGCTTAGTTTTAAATAAAATTAATTTTAGAAAATAAAATTAAATTTTTTGAGTAAGTATTTAATGTTAAGCTTATCCCCATAGGAAATGTGAGGTCTTCTATTAAATTATTGGGACTCTATAGAGGTATTATGTAAAAAAAAATTGTTGTCTTTATGGGCCTTTTAATTACAGTATTTAAGAGTATAAATCAAATATTTGCAAAATTAATATTTAATATTAAATATGTAATTGTCAAAAATATAAAAATGACAAACAATTACATAAGAAACACCAAAATCAACAAACAATTTTTTTGTATTAATTATAATAAATACATTAGCTGAATAAGAATGCCTCTATTTTGTATTAATTTTAAAATCACACAAATAAATAATTAACAATACTAATTAAATAATTGATTTTTATTAATGAAATGCATATGCAAATAAATTAATGAATAATTAATTACATAATTTAAGCAGTTATGTATTTAACTTAAATCCATAGTTAGTGTTTGCATTAATTAATTAATTACTTATTTAAGTACAAAAATAATGTATGGGATTTATTTATAATTTTATAATTTTTATAAAAAAAAAAGCGCATCCACACATTTCTTATTTTATTAAAAAAAAAACAAAAAATAATATAAAATTTGATTGGCTGGGGTTGGCTGATCAGACCTTTTCCAATAAACAAATGGAAAATAATAAGAAGAAAGTGTAAGGGGCCCACTCGCCATAATAAAATATTTTAAAGAAAATCTATTGGCTCCTCATGCGGCGTTGCCGACTTCTAACGATATTTGTATTTAAACGAGAAATAATTTATCTCCTAAAAAATATAAATAATTAAAATTTAAAATTTAAAAAATATATTTTTATGAGCTCCATAATAAAAGTGAATTTTAAAAATTTTTTTATTTCACTTAACTATCTAAATCCTAATCATCAATACATTTTGAAAAATATTTAGATGCCATATATCAATTCTATTTATTTAATAAAATTTGGATATTATTTAATTAGTATTTATTTATTTATATTAAAATAATATAAATATTATTTTTAAATTTTATCAAAAATATATTTTTTTTAAATACCACATCAACAAATTTAAATAATATTTCTCATATTTAATAATAATAATAATATTATTATTATTATTATAGAAAATACTTCAAAATACATAATAATTATAATATATATTTTTATGAAATTATTGATTTTTAATAAATTTTAATTATTATAAGTTAAATATTAATTTTAAATATTTTAATAGTGAAATACATAAAAATATATTTGAAAGTATTATACACTCCATATTATTTTTAATTTTATTATTATTATTTTATTATATTATTAAAAACCAACAATATTGTCATATGTATTGTGGGTAAATTCATCTTTATATTATTTGAAATTATTTGGAGAATTAATTTGAGCTGTGTATCTAAACTCTTAAAAGGTCGAAAATGTAATATCCATTTTGTTTGATATGTGTTATTTTGATTATCATCAACAGCAACATAACACTTTGGCGCACAGTCTGGATTTTGGTTGAATTCGAGTCGAATTTGAATCATTCGGGTTATTTCGAGTTAAAGACATTCGACTCAAACTCGAATTGTTTTGAATTTCGAGTCAAATTGACGGTCAGGAATGGTTGAATTTTTCAAACACATCAAAAAAAATCTATAAATAGGTTTAAAGTGTTTAGGCAATTTGGAAAGCTTTGTTTCATCCATTTTGAAAATTTCTTACCATGACAATTAATTAGTTATAGTCTATTGTTTGGGGCAGCAAGAAAAGGGCCTCCTCCCTCAAGATGTTGATCACAGTCTACTGTTTAGGGTTGAAGAGGTAAGAAAGAGGCCACATGTAATCTTGTGAGGAATAAAAAAAATATAATCAAATAATCTCATTTTACAATAATGTTACAAAAATAAATCATACTATCTCACATATCAAATAATTAATAAAAAAAAATAATATTTGCTTACTAGCTCTTTTTGGATGAACTACTCTTTTCCTAAGAATAATTGTTGGAACTCAAGAGCACTATCTCCAAAATCATCATTGTGGTTGAGGAAGGTGAATTAGATACTTTTCCCTAAAAAAACCTAGGTGTTCTTCGAGTCTACAATTGTCTAGTAAGCTATAGAATTATCTAAGAACATTATTTATTCAAGTTTCCCTCCTTTCAAATTCCATTATATTATCTATCACTATTCATTTTTTATAAGTATGTTGAAAGCATTCACAAATGATATGAGTATAAGAAGACAAAATATAAGATCTAACTACTAAGCCAATTGAAAATCTCTCATGATTGCCTCTACTTAATGAAGTTTTTGAGAGAAGGATGTGTTGCCCTGGGTATGGGTCTACAAGCTAACATGGTGATGTAAAACATACATTTTAAAAACCTCAACCAAGAGCTCAGAATAATAGCGCCACCTCCTTCTACCCCACAATTCATAGATAAAGAAACCTCTATATGCTTGTAAGCTTTTGCTCCCATAGTAAAAAATTGAGGGTAATCTTAATATGACAAACTTATCTTAGCAAAACTCATAAAATCCTATGACTCTAGGGGCATTGAGTGCACCTACTGCAACTAGGTTATCCACATTTAGCTAAGTCCAATACATTTTCATTTGTGCAAAAATATCTCTTGACTCAAACTCGATGGCCGCAAATACTTTTTAATCTTCTTGAATTTTCAAAATGTTAAAGTTGGAAAATTTATTCCTTGGTTTATTTACATAATTATACCAAATATTTGATAAAAAGTTAAGAAGATTTAAGCTATGATTAGTAAATTAGGCCAATGCCAATTATAAATAGTATTTTCTTTATGTTCACTACAATACACTCCCAAATTACCACAAGTTGTACAATTGATGTTCTATAATAAGCCTATAAATAGTCCTCAAGTGCACTTTATTTCTGCATAACCTTGCTTAATTTTTAGTAGATTACGATGTTATTAATAAAGGTAATACTTAATTAGATATGCCATCAACATTTTATGCATCACGATAAAAGAGAGCGCTTGTAAGATCCAAAAGCATGACAATAAATTCATATCATTAACAGCCCAAAATGCCAACTTAAGATTTGTTTCTCATTTCTCAATTAGTGCAGTAAACCAATCACAAATCAATTTTAGAGACCAAAGACTTCATTCAACTAATTTTACTATTTGAACAACAAGAGCAGCAAATAAATGCACTCATGGCACTACTTGAAGGTAACATAGCATTCAAAGGCTCCATTCAGCAAGTTAAGAAGTATAACACAAGAGAATCAAGGACAAAAATTGTATAAATGACAACAATCAGAGCATTTCAAACTTCTATTGGGGTTACATTGTAGACTCTTGCTTGAACTGAATCTCGAGTAATAAAGCTCTAGAGGAAGTCGCTCTTCCATCATTTTTTGTATTCCTTGGTACCTTGAACCTTGGGAGTGCATCTAAACTATTGGCAAATATCATTAAAGCATAATCCCAATTGGACGATTGTTCTTACAAGCAGTGCATTTAACAACTTCCAAATGACTAGTTTGCTCGCTTCAAATTGCATAGCATAAAAAGTTTAGCAATAGAAGACAACTGATGCTTTATTTTTTTTGGAGGATGACACTGAAAGGAGTACTCATTGAACCTCCTTTGTCCATTTATCTTTATGGATTAGTATGAAATCCTTGTACTCGAATAAGGAAATATACACATAATCTGTCGAGCCAAAGGAGAATTATACATGTCAAAGAATGCTCCTATAAATTTTGATCATGTCAAATTACACGTGGCCTTTGCTCAAATTAGTCTTCTTTGTTCCTATGACAAAAACCAATTCTCTTCTACATACAATAAGAACATAGCCAATATTTTTTCTTTAGAGCACCCCCATACTTTTGAACTAATTCTCAATATATTGCATCTAATCCTATGAATTTCATAGAGCAATCAGTCCACAGAATTTGTGTGGTTGTAGCTTCAAAACGGCTACAATGGAGCTCTTAAAACGAGCGGTCATCGAGCTCACTGCATAGTCAAACTGCATCATCATGGTCATGAAATGTATTACCATGGGATTTATCTTGTTACTTCTGATCGAGCTAAAATTTTTATGTACATGTAACTAAGAATCGACCTGATTTATAGTGGTCTGTCTAGCTGCTTCCTTTTGGATATATTGAGGGCTTCCGAGCTATTAGGACCCAAAAGACAAAATTATGTGGATTCAAATATAATTTAAGGAGTGAAGTGATATATCTATGTATCCAAAACTTCATTGATAAAACCCAATGGCCCTATTTTGATCCACTTAAATTCTTAACCCTAACTATGATATCAACTATAGCAACCTAAGAATTAAGGTAAGGTTTTAGGCGAAAATAATTACATTTATTAGTAACTAATTATAGGATAATCATCAATATGGGGTGTGTGTGTAGCAAAAACTTTAATCAACCTTTTTAGCAGCAATATCGACTTCCCAATTAACAGTTTTTAAAGTGCAAATTCGTTTTAGAAGAATAACGAATGTGATATGAAGAACTTTGAATTTGAATTTGATCCCTTTAACAAATACATTTGTAAGATTTAACACAAAGGATAGTACTCCACACATGCAACATATACATCATGAGTTTGTATGTGTGTCTACAGATTCAAACATACTAAACTTTGCTGCATGCATACTGATCACAAAAACTGTTTTGAGCATATTATTGATGCTGCATACTTCGATCTGAACCTTTGAAATAAATTAATTGTGAAACCGATTGGCTTCATCACCACCCAAGTGGGCTTAAGTTTGTAAAAAGACTCGTTTGCAAATAGATCTCATGTTCGACTCACTAACGTGAGGAAACTATTCAACTTTAAAAACTATTTTGAGTTCATTTTCTTAATTAACCGAACACAAGAAGAGTATTGTTTGCTCATGCGTTCAGCTAGCTAAATAATCAAATATATGGGCTTAATGGGCATGGGCTCGAACCTGAGACAAACCCGCAAGCCTATAAAGCACACAAGGAACATGGAGCTCGAGTTAAATATAATTTCAAGCTAACTATAAAGCATATGTGCGATGGCCCGACGTCTGTTCAGCGAGAACTGTCCCGACATTAGGCATTCACTAACCGCAAAATCCTATTGAGCAATTTTAAAGAAAAAGAATACACAAGAAGTAAAAGTTAAAAGAAATATTTTCATTCATCATTATTTAATATTACAAAATAACAAAAAGAGCTTTCTTGAACAGATACAAGAATAAGCTAAGTAAAGTGAAATATAAAAAAATAAAGAGCGGTGACATCTGTTCCATCTGCAATTTAAAAATTTATAATAATCACTTTAAAACTCTTATTCAAATTCTCTCAGAAGTACCTGACCTGATATTGTAAAGAAAACAACATTGAGATTACCCAGTGATTAGAGGATGCACTAAGTACCCGCAATAAATATTAAAATATTACATTTTCATCAGCAGAAATACGATTAGCAGAAATAAGTATGTAATAAAAATACAGAAAAATATGATAAATAGCACAAAAAAGATAATTAAACTAAATTCCTACAAAATATAGTCTTGTATAATAATTTATATATATGTTACTGATGTCATTTTTCAATAACCAACCAACAAATATTACTGATATCATTTTTCCAATGATCAACCAACGTATGTTATTGATGTTATTTTTTCAGTAACAAACCAACATATTTTACTGATGTCATTTTTCAGTAACCAACCAACGTTAGATACTAGTATTTGTTCTCAGTAATCAACCCAATGTAAGAGAATGTTAGTTTCATACAACCAATCAAGTATCATTATGAATTGAGCTTGAAGAGAGACTAATCACCAATAAATTGTGTATGAATGCAAAACAGTAATATATATATATATATATATATATATATATATATATATATATATATATTGGATACTTTTCTCTCCAAGTTTATGAATTTATAATATCGAGATGATAATAAAAACAAAATAATATTTATAAGAAAATATTGTTTATTTTCTTATTCATTCTTTTATTATGTTTTCTCTCTCTTTCTCTCCTTTTCTACCGGCTGCCGAGCCATACGCCGCAAAACTATTAAAGCTCACAAAAAATAGGAATTCAAATGTCCCAAGAGGATGTGGAAGCTTTTTTATTGTCTTGTTTCAGTCACACAAATTAATTACAAAAACTATTTTCTTCATATTATTCATATTTATTTGAATTTGAATTGTGCAGTTATTTTATATATACTTCTATTGAAATCTCTGAAATAGTTTACTAGTGTAACTTCTTAACATGATCACCACCTTAACAGAACTAACTGAATGACAGTTTTAAAATCAAGAGAGAATTTCATACACAGCATTCAAAATTTTCTTAACTACATTACTAACATTAATTTTTTCTATTATTACAAAATAATCATTCAAATCATTGACACTGCGCCAAAACTATTGTTCCACTCATCCTCTTGCAATCACTGCAAGAAGATGAAATTATATATAAGATTATGTACTAGTTTTAAAAATGTCAAAAATTGAATAGTCAACCTAACAGAATAAAATGTCTCCAAGTTTGGGCTAGAATTGATTCGGAGCCCTTTACAAAACATGAAATTTTGTTCATTTATATTATTATTATAAATATCATATACAAAATGTCTACATATATGTTTCCGTTGTCCTAAGTTTTCAACTATTTGATAGAATAAAGTCAATCTCATCACAGAAAATCAAGGGTGAACTATATTAAATCTTACTTATTTGGGTGCATTCTTTAGCATACGATGGTATGCTTGAAAATGTTGATGCATCAATGGTATAGATGTAGAGTTGGATATTATGGCTAGAGAAATTTAAATGAACTTAATACTTGCATGTGACTTGCATACAGGGCAGTAAAAAAACGCTCATTGTTTGCAAAAGAATTCAAGTTTGTCTCATCAACAATTTTGTGTTCTCACTCACTCGATAGAAAACAAGCCAAAGTTGAGCGAATGTTTTGAACACATGCCCTTCACGAGCTAAACACAAACAAAGCATTGTTCGATCTTATTTAGCTTGTTGGAGGCTCAAATATATTGAACTTAGACTATAAAGAATGCAAGCCAACAACAACAACACCATGCCTTATCAGTTCCATGAATCATTTGTTTCACATTCCATTCTTAAAGTATACCACATCCACCTAAAACATCGTCATCTTTAAACACTTATTTTAATGATAAGTTTCTTCTTTGTTGGCCCATTCAGCCCCATATAACATAGCTGGTCATATAGCTACTCTATAATTTTTTTTTTTTTCAAATTTGAGTGAAATTTTCGGATCACACACCACTCCAAAAGTGCTCTTCAATTTCATCCAACCAGCTTTGATCATATTAATCACATCACTCTATATTTCGCCATTATATGAATAATTGAGCCCAGATACTTGAAATTCTCGCTCCTTGATCACATGGTCCACAATAGTTTTATCATCGAGAATAAGACTTCCAATAAAATGAATTTACACTATAAATTCAATTTTAGATCTACTAAGACGAAATTTTTTTTTGATTCTAAAGTAGTCCTCTAGAACTCAAAGGTTTGTTTTAAATCCATTCCTCATCCTATCAATCAATAAAATATCATCAGCAAACAACATGCACCAAAAAATCTTCTCTTGAATGAAAAAATAAAATAATAAGAGCTGAGAGCTGAGCCTTGATGTAATCCAATCAAAACAAAGAAATCATTAGACAAACCACCTTGCAATCAAACACGTAACAACCTATTATACATATCTCTAACAGCATCAATGCAACACTAATTCATTTTCTCTCCAAAAAACTCTTAGTACTCTATAATAAGCTTTTTCAAGATCAATAAAAATTAAATGAAGACTATTCTTTTTCTAAATTTCTCCATCAAACCTCTTAATATATATATGGCTTCCATGGCAGATCTATTTGGATTAAAACCAAATGAATCTTGAGTAATGCAATTATTCTTTTGTAATTTATATTCAAGTACTCTCCCTTTCAAAGTATGGCACATTAACTTGATTCATCTATAATTAGTATAGTAATGAGCATCTAGGTATAACAATACTCTTTCTCCACTAATTTGACATCTTTTGTCTTTAGAATAACATTAAATAACTTAATAAACCAAGAAATTTCTTCCTCACCCAAGCATTTTCATACATTAATAAAGACGTCATTCGATCATACTGCTTCTCTTCATCTTCTTTAAAACATTCCAAATCCAACTCTACTAATATGACAAATAAAAGTGTAATTGAGACTCTTTTATAGCCATTAAACTCATTTATATTCATTTTATTGGTACAACCTTTTATTAAAAAGCCTAGTACAATGATTCATCCATTTATGTTGAATATCTTCATCTCTAAAAAGAATTTTTTGACTATCAACTTTGATATATTTAAAATATGTCAAATCTTTAGTTCATTTATCACTTATTTTAGCTAGCTTATAAATCTATCTTTCTCCCTCGATAGTGTCTAATTGATTATATAGATCCTCAAATGTTGCACTCTTAGCATCACAAATTGTTATTTAGATTCATGATAAGCCAATTTATATTTCTTTCGGTTCTCCTCAGTGTTACATTTAAATCATTTTTAATAACATGTATTTTTATTTTTAATCTTAAATTAAAAATTATGTTTCTACTATGATACATCATTATTATTGGTTACTCACCTATTTGATTCACTAAGTAAACTCTTTATTATATTAAATATACAACTAGCAATCAAATTTCACACAAGGTTGGCTTCACCCTCAAAATCCAACTAATTAAGTTTTAAAACTTCACTCATAAGAATACCTATATTATCCATCTTAAGATTCTCTCATTTAATTTTAGAACATATTTTATATTTAATATTATTTTTTTTATGAAATTAAGCCTTAATGAGACAATTATGTGTATAATAGAATTTGAACTCTTGACATATCAAAAATTTAAACCCAAGGACCTTAACCATTGGACTACAACACCATTCACTTAATACTACTTTTATTATCTTTAATTTTGAAATTCAAAATAAATAAATAATGTTGAGTTGTCAAACAATCACTTGAATTATCTTACAATTACACAATAAATAATCCATATTCATTAGGAGAAAATAACAAATCTGAATTTTAAAAGAAGTATTTTTATAAGTGATAACATGTTCATCTTTTTTCTTAAAATAAGTACTATCATAAGAGCATAAGCTAAGAAAACTCCAAAATCATTCTTCTTTCTTCATTAATCTCTCAAAAACTAAATCACCATGATTATTATTAAATTCTTAATTTACCCTTCCAACATGTACAATAAAAACTCCTATAAAAATATTTTCTCTTGAGATATTCCTTGAACCAACTCATTCAAAATATGCCAAAATCTTTCTTTAACACATATCAAATCCTATTTGAGAGAGCATAAACACTTGCAATAATAAAAATTATTCTATCAATTATAAGTTTTAAAGATATGATTATATCTTCCAACCTCTTAACTTTCACTATATTATCCTTTACACTCTTATCCAAAATGACACACACACCATTACTAAGGCAAATCTTACCCGAGTACTAAAATTTAAAGCGTAGCTATCAATTTATTTTACTTTCTCTCCTGCCCACTTAATTTCCTAAAGGCAAATTATATTAATCTTCATATTTATCATAATATAAACTAACTCAAAAAACTTGCCAATGAGAGTGCCAATATTACAACTATATAATCTTAATTTAAAATCAAAGACTTCTTTACCCGCATCCATCCATAATATGGGAATCCTTGCCTATTTGACACTAAGCCTACGTGCATATGTAACGACCTTAGCTCACTTTTCACTACATTCAGGCAATGCATGGCGTTGCTTCCAGGGACTCCCTAGCTTTAGCACAATTATTTAAATAATTCATGTCATAACGGGATTCGATAAAATTTTACATTAATTGTCAACTATCTAATGTAATCCTCCTCCATTCATATCTAGGACTCGGGACCTGAAAACGACAGAGTTAATAAAGAATGCAAGCCTGGGCCAAAAAGTCCTAAAGCAACGTGAACCACATGACAACTTATAATTTCGAACCAAACACAAGCCTATAGTGCCCAAACACAAGTACAGAAATTTTGATTATTATGAATAGGAGCTGGGTTCAAACAGAATCAAATTGAAATGAATTTCATCCACACTCCAAGCACCAATGACATTTCAAAATTCCAATAATCTGAATCTAGAACGATGTGCAAGTTTGAATGAACAAACAAACCAGCAAATTTATTGTCATAATAAAGTTCGCAGAATACCAAGTGCAACAAAGATATAAATAATAAATATTTTCAATAATGCAACGAAATTTCTAACTGTATATAAACATCCCATAGAATAAGCTTTTAACAACTTACATAAAAATTAAGCATGTCCCTCATTGAATCTCTACTCAACAGCTTCATTGTGGATTTGCTCAGTCTCTTGAGGTTCTTCCTGTAAATGCAGACAAAGAGCTAATATATAAGAAGAATGTTATAAAATAATAGAGTACGAGAAAGGAGAATAAAATATACAGACTTAACGACGATGTTGGTTTTCAAATAAATGCTTATATTATAGTTGTATTTATGGCCTAGAAACTTTCAACATTTATTTTCAGCAATCCCAAGCCAACCGTTCATCATCCATCAACGCCTTCGGCAACGACAATATTTTTGGTAGCACCGCAATAGGATACCGGGCCCTAACAATACTAAGAATGAGTGATAAGTTTGGGAATTTTAAAAAATTTGGGTGTTCTGTAGGTATTATTACAAAAATGTACAACTTGTATGAATTCAACAGCATGTAGGCAAAATTGTAATTAATTAAATATTTTGAATTTCTTGTCTCATTGTATATCTCAACAGTTATTCAAATTGCCATAATAAAAAGCACTTTTTAAGGATCGTCAACTTCAAAGAAACACACACGTATCAAACGTCCAAGATACCCTTAAATTTAAGAAAACCGAGTGAGTGTTGTTTCCTTATATGCACGCGAGCGCTGAAACCGCCAAATTGAATACGGCGATTTCTAGAAAGCCCTATTCAAGCTACCGAACATCCACAACATTTAGGGCTGGCAATTTGACCCGAAACTCGAAATTCGAATTCGATTCGAACTCGACTTGAAAATTTTCGAGTTGAGTTCGGGTCATACATCTTGACTCGAACCCTATTTAAAATGTGTCGAAATGACTCGAACTCGACACGAACTCGACTAGAATTCGACTCGAACTCAAACTCGAACAAGTTCGAGTCGAGTTCGAGTAAGAGCTGACTCGGCTCGAAGCTAGCCCTAAATCGACATTTTAACAAAAACATCGAAGCTCTCTCTCGATCTTATCTCTCCACCCATGATGTTGCACGAGGCCCAATCGTAGACTACGCCCTCCTCTTGATCTTACCCCTCCGCCCATGGTGTTGCACGAGACGCAGTTGTTGACAACGCCCCTCTTGATTTTACCCTCCGCCCACTGTGCTGCACGAGACGCTCCTCTCCCGATTTCTTCTTGGATTTCTGAAGTCCAACTAATCATGTAAGGATTTCCTTGTAAAACATCACTGTTCCGGTATTTTTTTTAGAATTGTTGTGTAAGACGTGTTTTAGGAGATTTAAAAATAATAATCTACAATGATTTTACAAATTACTTCCTGATTTTAAGAAATGATAGTCTACCGTTGTTGATTAGGCTAAATCAGACAGAAATTTGGATTAAGTATTTGAAGATTCACCTTTGTTGTTAATCTAAGCATCAATGAGAAATTTACATCTGCTTGCAGTTTTTTCGATCCGGAAGATGTTAATCATATTTCAGTAACACCATAAAACATTTAAATAGAGCTGCTACTGCTGATAGGTTTTAGAGGTGTTTGGGCTGCTCTTTTATTGCTGTTTATGTGCCAAATCATGAGCTAGCTAGGAAGCATGCATAAATGTCTTGGTGGCTGTTATTCCAAGCTGTTGGAAACATGCTTAGGAAGGCAGTTTGAGTCTCGCCTAAGTCGTTTGGGGCTGAGCAGATCTTCTAGTTGCTTCTGTGGTCATTTCTGGACTTAAAGACTCCCTCTCTTGAAACGCTATTCACTTGTTATAATTCGAACTGAACCTTAGATTGCTATTGGAGTTGTATTTATATCTTTAATATGGAAAATATACATTGATGAGGATATACTTTTAATATTTCTATGGGGATATTTGAGGATTTGATTTAGAACATGTTGCTAAAGCTAGGATTGCTTGAAGTGAAAATGGAGCTAGTAACAGTAGTATTTCGATGAGAAATTGGGAAGATAACTAAACAAAGATCCAAGAGAAATGAATTGGAGATAGCAGTAAATTATCTATAATAGAAATGTGAGGTTAAGATTTCAAATTTTGAATAATAAAAAAAAATAACCCAGGATTTCGTGTAGTATGAATACTGTGGAACTATTAAAGATTAGTTGAAGTTTCTCATAATCTTAGAGAATAGTAGAAATTAAAATTTTCACTAAAAGAGATATAAGAACTTTTTAGATAGCGTACGTTTTAATGATGCAAATCATCATTTTCAAAAGCTAATAAGATTATAAATATAATTTTTGTAAACTTTTCAAATTTGTGAGTGCTCGTATTAAGTCAACACAAAGGTACCAAGGATATTCTTTTTACACTTGTATTGCTTTTATTATTGCATTAACATTGATTTGAACTCATTTCGTATTGATATTAAATGTGCTATTTATTTTATTGCCAACTGATGTCAATAAACAAAATGTTGTTTGTCTTTTGAGTGTATGCAGAGATTCTGAAACGGTAATTGAATTGGGTAAGGATGGGGCTAGTCCATCAAGAGTTATAAGAGTGTCAATTGGAGCTTTTGAGGGGCTCAGTTGATGAACTTGTTTTATTTGAACTCTACCTCGAGGTTCTAAATTTGTCCATCAAAACTGTTAATATTGCTTCATAATATTAAAATAGACAAACATGAATTCTACGTGATTATTGATTTACTATTTGAATTTAGCATGTGGTATAATTATGGCAAAAGGGATGTTTGTTCACAGGAATCATTAATGTTTTTATTCGCATTGAACCATGCTTTCATACAATTTATTCCATCCTTATTTCGCCTTCCACTTTTATTTAAGTGTAATATTTAATATCTTTTATACTTAGAATGTGCTCTAAGATATTGTTATTATAATGTCAAACCAAATACAACTGAAAAATACTGAGCTAACTTAATGACATTTAAGGAATTATGGTGTGGATGGGATAATAAAATTATAATTTTGCTTATAAGAAATATTTATCTATTGCTATAATACTCTAAATGGTTTTATTTTGAATTGCGTAAAATGATATTTTTACATCTTTTATGACTCTGAATGTTTAGATGTTATTTTGCTTAAACCGCCCAATATGATCCTGCGAAGAAGTACTCAATGTTGAATTGATTGTTACTAACCCAACATCGGGCCATCACAAATGTAACTCTCCACCTCTCTTATCTGAAACTTGAAACCCGACAATGACAATGTTACATCCTCCCCACATCCAAGCACCAATAAATTTGGTATATATCTGCTTTGGGAAATAAAGATGCCTGCTTAAATCTTAGAAACTTTAAATCCCAAAAAAAGCCTCAAGCTCATAAAAGTCTATGAAATTCTAACCCAACCTTCTCCTTAAATA
The DNA here is from genome assembly GCA_016760335.1 of Gastrodia elata. Classification (NCBI taxonomy): domain Eukaryota; kingdom Viridiplantae; phylum Streptophyta; class Magnoliopsida; order Asparagales; family Orchidaceae; genus Gastrodia; species Gastrodia elata. The sequence goes on along the minus strand of CM028678.1, from coordinate 759,524 downwards.
CCCAAATCCTTTGTTATTTCATTCTACAGTGATTTCATTCACCTACGCTGAAAGATGGGAAGTTTTATCATTAAAATTGCTTGATGAAGAATGTAATCAATCTAAGTACATCCATGCCCTTTGACTTCATGAATTTTTTCAAGCACTCCGTAGGAAATCATTTCAGTTAATAAAAAGCCTAGTAAACTCCTTATTGCTACTTTCAGGAAAGTATGGGAGCAAAAATTACTTTTCATAATAAATCAATCTACTGACTTAGTAGAACACGTAATGGTGCATAATTTTGAGTACAATACTTAATATAGTCCCAAAAAACAACTCTAAAGAACTTTTGTCCATAATCATTTGAGGTGGATTAACTGAAACTCCTTCAAGTAAAAGTGAATGTCTCTCACCCAAAATTTATTAGTCCACTTTTAAGACGATATCGTTTTGTATTTAAAATTTATGGAAATCGGCTCATTACTTTAGGCTGCCAAATAAAAACTTACGGGCTGGCAAATAAAAACTAAGGGCTTTCTATAGAGAATTAGCTTAAAGGATTAAGTAAAGTTAAGCAAAATTAAACTAAACTATTAACAAATTTATTCATTATATTGATTTAAGCGGGACTAAATATTTAAGCTGCTTGAAACAACATATGTCCGATTCAAAACTAGTTTAATAGGTTTAAGCAAGTTTTAAATTATTATTATGAGTATAATAAATAATATCTCGAATAACTAACATGCATTTAAGTAATATGCACAAAGAAGTAAATAAATTTTAGATTAATTACGAATTAATAAATATTTAACAAATAAATTATTCAAGCTGATTTAAATACCAATTATAAAACCACAAATGTTTTGCATGCTTGTTATCCAAACTTTTTATAAATGTAGACTATCAAAAATCACAAAAAAGTATGAAATTAGTGCAGGATATATCAACAATGATAAGGAAATATTATAGTAGTTTTAATATTTACCAGCAAAAAAAAAAAAATTAAACAATTAATTTGCAAATTATTAAACTATGCTAAGCAAATAAATGTTCTTTGGAAATTCTTTTAAAAGCGGTTTTTAAATGTACTTTGGGTTCTTAGACCTATAATATTTATAAATTATATATCTACCACTTATTATTTTACTTCTAAAAAATATCACACAATTTAACATTCATTAATAACTAAAATTTACAAAAAAATTCTATAATGTTTATTTGAGTGTTACCTACATAAACAAATAAAAGAAAAGAAGTTAAGAAATACTACAAAATCCATATAAAGCATCCAAAATAATTGTTCATCACAAGTGCAATTTATTTATATAATTGATAATGGATAAAAGAGAAGGTTAATTTGTGCACTAAATAATTGATTATCATTCTAAAAAAACAATATCATAATCCATCATACAATGAATTCGGGCATTGATAGTAAACGACAGCACTGAAAGTGGGAGCAGTGTAGAGAAAAAGGGGAAACATTATTTACTGGGGGATTCAACAAATCACCGTTGATGTATGCGCTGCTATTAAAAAATACATGATGTTTACATGTGTAAAATCTAACAAAATTTTAGGATACAAATTTTTAAAGTCTTCAGGTGCAAGGACATCTGATGGTAATAATATTAAACTATTGGAAGTCACTGAATTTTCCCAAGATTATTTTATGATAATGCGGTCACATGTTCCAAAATTATCAAGCTACCATTGTTTTGCATCTTTAGACCTACTGATTTTTTAGTACTTTCACATACAATCCAGTGTAAGAAAAAATGAAGGAGGCATTACACCAAATTCTAGGTCTAAAAATAGAGAATTAGCAAAACATAATAGAGAGAATATTTCAAAAAAAATTCATCAAAGGTGCGAAAATGCTATTCAAGAAAGTTTATGCAGGTATGAAGCTTCAACTAAAAACATTTTAAATATTCTAAAACATTAAGCCTTCAACACAATTTTTCCCTTATTTTAATATCTAGATGTCCTGATATTTTAAGAAAGAAGCATTTGCATATTCATTTAACTATGTGTGTAACGAGAACAGGTGTGGAATTACTAAGAATATAGATTCTACAATTCATGCTAAATTACTTAGTTTGTTTTTATATATTGACAATTGAAACTTTTGGAGGATATTTGCTTTCAATATAATTCACAAAAGCTATATTCTAAAATGTTACCATATCATTTAAAAGGTCCACATAATATTATTTTCAAAAATCATCAATTATTGAATAGCAATATTTCAAATCCAAGTATCATGAAAACAAAAAATAGAATAGTTTAATGCTAACCAAAGTTCCATGATGCAAGAATAGTAACATGTTTTGAGGTTGGAATGAAAAATATAAACATAGACAAAAAATTAATTATTAATAGGAAACTTGTACTATACACATTCAACATCAAGAAAGTATTTTCTACCTTCATGTGCTTTTTCATATATTATTTGGGGAGCACAAATTTCATGGATTTGAAAAAAGTTAGTAATGTTATACCTTGAACATTTAAGATAATATAAGTAGCTTTGGAATATTTATATTTATCAGAAGATAACAAACAATTCAAAACTTGGGCAACTAGGAAGCAATATCAAAATATATTTTCATAGATATCAGAATTTTGTGAAATGTTTAATCCAAGGAAATTTTGGGATAAACATGATGATAAAATAGCAATTGATATAATTTATTTATCATAATTGCAAATTTATGATGTTTTCCAAACCAAGGATAGTAATTGTGTAAGGAAAAAAATTGTACACATTCAAATCCCCACACACCAACCAGGTCCAATTAAAGTGCTTTAAACATTGATTTTGATTAGTTGATTATATTTATTATGAGTTTAACACGGGAGTTAACTGCATTAAAAGTGAAAGGGGCTATGAATAGGGTTGTGACTAGGACACTGTAGCAACACCCATCGAGTAAGAAAGTATTATCCTATAAAGATTGAAATAATTTTTTATAAATGAATGAGCAATCCCTCTGACTTCCGATCCATGCCAACACTAACTTCAAATAGACTTGTGCTCATTTGGTTCTTGAAAATTTGGATTACAACATGAAAAATCATAACAGTTTGAGTATCTGTTCCCATAACCCAATAATGAACAATGCCAAAATATACAATTTGATATTAAATTCTGTAATATCGAATAAGGTAATAGAATTCTTTAAATATGAAAATGATTAAATAAATTTAGGAGTGATGGAAAAGTTTTGTTATTATCATCACATTTAAAACCATAGCTTAGCGCATGTCTGGTGGAAAGATAGCTCATTCATGATTAAAATTTCTAGTCTCTTAATGAAGACACATGCTCTATTTGTCAACAATCAAACGTATCAAATTTATTGAAAATAGCAAATTTAATTATATGGAATGAAAATATGCTACCTCCTTAAACCCTAAAACACTGGAGCCTGCATGTTCACAAAAACAAAGCTCAAGGGTGTGATATCACCTGCTTAAGCGAAGCTTCTCTTGCCAACTTCTGACCCAAAGTCTCTTCAATATCCAAAACAAACATTGGAAGCCTGTCAAAATTCCATCCAACCACTCTGCACAGAACTTTTGCTAGAGCGCGATGAGCAGCTATCCGCCCTGTCTTGGCCACATTGCTGCAATGCTGAACTAGACCGGTGCAATCCCCATACGTTTTCCCTTTCTTCGCCCCAATGCCCGCGCACACCAAGCACCAGAATTCACCTTTCTCACGATTCGCCTCGTAATACCTCCTCATCTCTCCGTGATTCGTAAAGATCTCCATGAAAAATGCGAAAGCCCTCTTCTCAGCCTCTTCCTCTTCCTCCCCCACAGGATCATCATCGTCTAGGCAGCCAGCTGACCCGCCTTCCTCGTAATCGCCCTCGATATCCTTCTTAGAAAAGAATCTCTTGCATGCCTCCGCGCCATTATTCTGCGCGCGGGCAGCCAGGGCTGAGGCGAGTTCCTCGGCAGAAGGAAGGCGTGGAGCAGGCCTTGGTGGTGGTTCCGGCCATCCTATGGTAGACGGCTGGTTCGGAACAGAAGTAGGATCCAATGGCCATTCCTTCTCCGAGACAACGGCCTTCTTCCTTCGTCGATGGTGCCTTCGATCTTTGCTGAATCCGAGGGGGGGTCTTGGGCGAAGATGACTAAGGGTTGGGCGACGGTACGCGCAAAAGTTAGGAAAATGAAAAAAGATTGGGTTATGGCTAGGGTTAGGGTAATAGTTGGCTGTGGCTGGAGGTCCTTGATTCCAGAGGCCGTGAAGGTAAAGTACCTCATCGCGCATTGACTGTGGCTGGAAATTTTCCCGGTGGAAACCGCCATTGGCGCAGGCAATGGCCGGAGAAGGAAGAAAAGTGGGATGGGGCAGCGGAGGACGGGCGGCTCTTGGACGGTTCTGAGCGTTCGTCTCTCTCATCGGCTTTAGGAACTATTTGAGGCCTTAGATTTTTACAAGTACACATAAATGTTGTGAAATATAAACTATGCATATATATAAATATATACATAGAAATCATATACGCTGTTTTTATGCATTGTTGTGTGGATGGATATCTCATCAAGAATCTGATCAAATATAGAGTAGAGAAAGGGGTCTTTGCATTTGATATAAAATTCTATTTCAAAGCAAATAACACATTTGGCTTTCTCTTCAAAATCCTACAAATATGATTGCAAGTAGCAAACAAATCCAAGGCAATGATTAAAATTAGATAGATTTCTTTAATAGCCTTGAAAAGTATTGCATTTCTTATAATCCTTTAATTTAGTAGCAAAGATGAGAAGGTAATCTTACCTTACTATATACAATAAAAAAACACACACTCACTTTCATTTTCATCATTTTTATAATCAAGAGATCTCCAAATCATTTTATATTTTGTCAATTTATTATTTCTCTCTTATTCTCATCAACTTTGAATCACAATGCAAGAGAGCATTGAGCTATAAAATTAAGAAGAAAAAAAAACCCTATTTTTACCTTCTTCTATCGCGATTTTAGATTGAAATTCATTGTTGGACTTCCATGCTGAGGGCGGGACGAAGAAAAGTGGACTACGGCGCTCTTCGTCTTTCTACTCTTTCATCCACAGATCTGACTCCCCTCTGTGTCCTCGACCGTCGGTATGGTTTTCCGGCGAGGAGTTGCCTGATATAGTATCCGAAGAAGGCAGCATCGTCAAAGCCGATTATTTTTAGGGTATATTTCTTCGCCGCTAATTTTTCCAATTATTTTTCTTTCGTTATTGATCGCTGCTTGCTATGATGTGCATCCATGGAGTATCAAATGCACAAGGATTCCTTCCATTTGTTCTACTCCTAACTTTAGTGTTTACTGTACCTGTGATGTCGTCTATTAATTGATTATGGAAATAATAGAGCTGAACTCGTTACATATTGTATTAAAATTGACTAGTTTACACATCTACCACGTTAAACATGTGAAAACATAACTATCATATGTTTTGCACATTCGGGCTTATTTCCAAATTGGGCTGATATCAGTGTTCTCATTTTGTGCAATTGTGACTTAATCCACTGCATAAGAACTACTTGTCCCCCTTCCTTGATGATGTCATGGGCTTGCTAATGCCATCAACTTGTGAATAATAATGGTAAAGGCTGTCTATTGGAGTAGTTGTTACATTATGCATTATTAGATGAACACTATTTCATAGATTGATATTAGGACTTATTTTATGTGTATGTGGTTTATCGGGTAGATGCTTTTTTTGCTGCTTTTGATTCAAGATGATCATATGATGTACTTGAGGAGAAATGTGAGATGCATGTTAAACTCGTGCCTTTGAGCTCTTGTTATTTTTCCTTAGTTTATCTGTTGTCGGAATCTTAATCTCTTCATTGTAGCTTCTCTTTTATTTTTGCCAACATGATGCACAGTGCTCATCCTTTGCATATTTATTTTGGATATTTGATATGCAAATTACTATGCTATTTAAGTTACTTGTAAATATGCCACCAGATTATTGTCAAACAACTTGTATCTTGTTATTTTACCAAACAAATGCTAACAATGCGATTTTCTTATTGAAATGTGCGTCTTTGAAATGAGAAAGTAATTTATTTCATAGTCATTTGTCATCTCACATCATTATATTAAAATTCAATTGAAGTTTCCCTTTACTTTTAATATGATGATTGAACTTTATTCTCGAATCTTCATTATTTTTTCTTAATATACGAGTCAAAATATGCAGATGTTCAATGGGACATTGGAGACTACAAGGTCATCATCTTGTTGCATAACATTTAATCAATAGTTTTGGATCTCATCTCTTTTTTAGCCTTTTTTAAATGAGTTTTGGGATATATATTTATACTTGTATTCAATAAATTTTTCCTATTTTCTTCTAATGTTCATTTTACCTGTTATATTTTCTTACTGATGATTTATGATCTGAAACTTTGTGGCAGAACTGGAAAGATTTCTCAGACACTGCCCACAACTATATGTTTCAATTTTGGATGCGTATTCGCCAACCATTATAGTGTTGCTGCCAAGTGAAGTTTATTGTAACTGCATGTGATGGACGAAGAGAGAAATAATTGTAGGAAAAGATCTTGTTATCAGGATAACTGCATAGAATATGAACATAGCAAAAGGAGAAACTTCAATGATCAGAGAGAAAAACATGATCTCAAGACTGAATATACAGTGTACCGTTACTTATGTCTCAAAAGAAAGGCAGGACATGTCATTGGAAGGGGTGGCGAAATTATGAAGCATATAAGATTAGATACTGGAGCAAGGGTCTTAATTGAAGATGCTGTACTAGGTTGTGAAGAACGCATTGTTACTATCTCCAGCTCAAGCAAAGAAACCAATCCATTTAACTACAAAAAAGATTATGTTTGCCCTGCCCAAGATGCCCTCTTCAGGGTTCATGAAAGGCTTATTGAAGATGAACCACCTGATTATAATGAAGTTGATAGTTTTGGTGCCCTTAATGTTACTGCTCGTTTGCTTATAACTTCTGACCAGGCACGATGTATTATTGGAAGGCAAGGTTTTACTATTAAAAATATGAGAATTGATACTGGTGCCCGAATATTCATTTGGAATGATGATCATGTTCCAATTTGTGCTGATAGAAGTGAAGAACTGCTTGAGGTATAGAGTATAATTTCTCTTGATATTATTTTTTTGGAACATCCTTGGTATTAACAAATAACTTATCCATCTGAACAAATTGAAAGTGATGTTACATTTTCTATAATATGAATGATCTTTTCTTAAAATTTATGTTGAGTTGACATGCATTTACACTTATGTCTTTACTATAACATATTTGTTATGTTTACTATTAAATACAATCGTGTGGCTTGCATGAGATGCTGTTGATCGTTAATCATATTCAGAGAGAAAATGATCAATGTAAGCTTTACTTGCTTCACTAAAATGATTATTTGTTTATATGCAAGTCCCTTTAGTAACAGAGATGTTATGTTGAGGATCTGAGTGCAGGCATATTATAACTCAAGAAACTTTAATTAAGCTATAAAATGTGAACCAAAGCAAAAATTTCTCATTTCTGTTTAATTTTTGGCATGTTTTTCACTTTTATTCCTAATTGATTTTTTGAACTTCTGTTTGTGCTAGCCATATTTCTTCAGAGTTACTTAGCTATTGAGTTCTTGGAAAGAATTCCTTTTGAAGCTTGGAAATGCAACATTTTCTTACTCTATTAATATCAGCGTTATGATGCTTTTTTGCTGTAGCTCTATGACTTTTAGCGCACTTGAAAATTTCAGTAGCTTGTTGTATATTTGGTTTGGTATTACAGATTAATGGAGATGCCTTAGCAGTTAAGGAAGCTTTGTTTCAAGTCTCGTGTCTAGTTCATGAGCATCCCTCAAGATTGCATGACCAGATTTCTTCCAACATATCCTACAATCCATCTGGTTACTGTTTTTCTAGGGATTCAGCCAGTAAACCTTACTCTCCTGTGGAGGATAGCTATGAGTTTACTTTGCGCTTAGTGTGCCCTTCTGTTAATATCAGAGATGTGATTGGGAAGAGTGGTACTAATATCAATCTGATCAGACAACAATCTGGTGCAACAATAAACCTGGATTGTTTCTTTGAAGAAGAAGATTGCTTGATATTAATTTCTGCAAAAGAGGCATGCTACTCAGTTTCTATAGTTTTTTTATAGTTTCTGTAATTTTTTTTGTACTCAAATCCTTTATTCTTTTTTATTTGCTTAATTTGCAGTACTTGGGAACCTCAAACTCGCCAACTGTTAATGCAGCGACGCAATTGCAACCCTGCTGCAGCAAGAAGGTGGAAAGCGATTGTGATAGGCCTTCATATGTAACACGACTTTTGGTACGAAGATCACAGGTTGGTGGTTTGATTGGTAAGGCGGGTGCAGTCATCAAGGATATAAGGAGAACCGCACATGCAAGCATCTCCATTATTGAAGAGTCCCTTCCAAGCGTTGCATCTATGGATGATGCAATGGTACAGGTAAGGATGCATTGATTTTCTTCTCTTTTGAAATAGTGTCCTTAACAAAGCATGCAAAGAGTTCTCACCAGTTATTATTTATAACTTATGTGAGGTGCTACAATCATTTGGATTTCCAGATAAGTGGAGACCTTTTTAATGTAAGAAATGCCCTTATACAAGTGATAGATCGGTTGAAAGCCAGTCATTTTGGCAAGAAGGGCTTACTTTCTGCACCTTCATCTGCTTCCTCCCATTATATACCAAGAAATTCTTCTCGCAGATCAGGATGCAGTGATAGATGGTTAGAACCACACTGTCAAGGGCATTCCAATTATAGTAAACACAATGCTTGGGTGCCATTTGAAATCTGTGCGGACACTGGTGGTTCAAAGGTACTTTATTAGCTTGTACAAACATACATTAGTTGGGGAACTAGATGTGCATGTTCATTTCCTTGGTCACAGTTTAAGAAATATTATTGTTTCTAGCTCCTAAGCATGTCTTATACGTATAAATATATATATATATATGTATATATGTATAAATATATATATATATATATATATATATATATATACATGCATGTTTTGTTGTTGTTTGATTTCCTGTGAATATATTTCCTATAGGTTGAAGGTGATGATTAGATGTGTCGGTTAAGTTTCGGTGATGTTCATAATTTCAACATCACTAGGTAAGAGTTCAAACTATTTTAAATTTTTACCAATTAGTTTCTATTTCTATGTTTTTGGAGTTTAAAGCAGTGCACAATAGACATTCTCTGTTGAGCTTCATATATTTAGATGGTGATAATATTTAGGTTGGCATCCCACTATAAAGCAGAGCATTGATAACATGGGACATTGACAACATGAGAACTGCGCAACAGACTTAGAAAGCATTGGATACAGAGCAAATTTGCATACAACAGTTGCTAAATAATGCTGCATGTAAAATAATGTGTGGGCGTATGCACACATATATATGTATATATATATATATATACTTAGAAAAACGCTACTATTATCTTAATTGATAGAATTATCTTTCTTTTAATGTTTATATTGGGACAATCCCACCAATTCTTCTTTTGCAGTTAAACAATGGATTGGAACTTTAGAGCATAAATGCCCTTTCTACTGAATCTGCTTATTGAGTTCCCCTCAGCTTCGTTCCCAATCTTTCTCTATTTATTGTAGTTATCGACTTGTCTTCTCTCTCTTGTAATCATAGTTGATTGCTTTTCCCATGCAAAGGTTTCTTCTTTCTTTTTGATCTTTTCTCCTTTTTCATATTCTTTTTTTTTTTACTTTAACCTTTTTTTCATTTTCTTCTTTTTTCTCTTTTTTCTTTCAATAGTATCATATTTTTTTCTCTAATGTCTTTAGCATTTATAGATTTCACTCGGTTCTGATGTGTGTTTGTCAAGATTGTCACCATCAAGTATCAGAAATTGTTTGGGTAATTTTTCCTTGTTCTTATTTATTTCATTTATTTTAATTTTATTGTATTATTATTTGGAATACTTATTTGTAATCCTAATGTTACTATTGCTTTTAAAGTCTCATGGATTGTGGTATGATTGTATTGTTGTCTATGATATTTCAATTAATGATTTCTTGTTCCATGCCACAAGGCGAGTTTTTTTTTCGTTATCATGAAATACATCTATACTTTCTAGTTTGGGGTGTCCTTGTTGCTAGTAGTAGGCCTTCTTTTGTATTGCCAAGCATGCAACTTTATATATAGCTTTGTAATCAAATTTTTAGCTTTTGAATTCGCTACGTCCCATTGATAATCAATAATAAATGACATGCAAATAACATGCAACAAGGAACCATCTCTTACAAAAAGATATAAATTTAGAACATAGCCTTGATGTAATTCATTAATAATAAGAAAATCATTAAACAAGACACCTTGTAATCTAGAGCATGTTATGACCTATTTTATAGATTTTTAATAACATCAATATATGTCACACAAATTTTCTCCCCAAAACTCTCCAAAGAACTTTTCTTTGAGCTTTATCTCAAGGCTATTTAAGATTAATAAAGATTAAATGAAGATTTTATTTTCTTTCTATCAAATCTCTTAGGGGCTGTTTGGTATGTTTGATCTTAGGTGTAATCTAATTACAATGTAATCTGTTAATTTGATTATATTGTAGTTGTTTGATTGTCTATTTAGAATGAAGTAATTTGTTGAGTGTGATGCTCTGAGTAATTCTATGATGAGATTAACTCTGTAATTTTAGGACATCATCGAGCTTTATACTTTGAGGATGAGGACGTCGGGAACGACAACGTCGAAGCTCGTGAACGATGATGACGATGTGCTTACACTTTGGAGACGATGGCGTCAGGGACGATAATGACATCAGCCTTGGACTTTGGGGATGAAGACGTCAGGGATGCACAAAGTAAAGTGAATTCGAAGTGAAGTGATGCTGGCGAATTTGCGAATTCGTGAATGGGGCTTGTGATTGCAGCGAATGCAATCCAATGAATTCACGAATTCAAAGTGAAGCCGGTGGAATGCAGCATAGTGTAAAAGTTCAACTCTCGATTTGAGCTTAAAAATTTTACGCCAAAATATAGAAAATTGGGGGGAATCAAATCCTTGCTAAATTACCTGGTAAAAGTCTTACACTCATTTTCAGGAAACCAAACACCCGGATCTTGTAATTCTTGAGAAATTGTTACCTTACATTTAAAATTTGGCAATCAAAACAGCCCCTTAGTTAATTCATAACTTCCATGATAAATCTACCTGGTATGAAATCAAATAGTTTTTGTAAAACATGAGCATCCCTTTCTTCTATTCGTTCACGTGCTCCCAAAGTCTTAATGTATGGCTACTTATTACACTATAATTTGCAGTGTATTTAGCGTTATATTTATTCTTATAAATAGATATAATAATACTCATCTATTTGTCTAACATTTTTTAGTCATCAAAATAATATTAAATAACTTAATAATGCAAGAAATATTTTTCTCACCCAAATATTTCACACATTGTTAGTGATCCTAATATATAACTTTTCTACTTTTTATCCTCTTTAAAGCATTACAAATCTTATTTTTATTGGTGTATTGAATGAAAATGCAATTAATATTATTTTATAAAAATATTAAACTCACTCATAATAATTGTATTGACATATTTTCATTAAAAAGTTTAATAAAATATTCATTTATTCATGTTAAATATTTTCATCCCAAAAATTTGTTTGGTAATTACTTTCCATATCTTTTATTGTTTTAGTTTTTTGTTCTTCTATCTCTTAATATGACTAGCTTATATGTGTTCTCTCTCCCTCAATAATTTTAAAGTTTATATATAAATTATTGAATATTGCAATCTTACTAGTACTACTTATTATTTTGAATTCACGATAAGTTAATTTATATTTCTTTCAATTCTTATTATTTTTGTTTTTAATTTTTTTTATAGCATATTTTTTTTATTTATCCTTTGATTAAACATACTGTTTCTGCCAAGTATCTTTTTAATTATGTGTTCTCTTTTGATTTACCAAGTGTATTTTTCGCTATATTGTGGATACAACTAACAATTGAATTCCATATAAAGTTTGTTTTACCCTTAAAATCTCATTGCTCAAGTTTTAAAACTTTTATTCTTTAAATATCGATATCACTCTTTAAGATTCCATAATCTAGTTTTAGGACATTATATTTAGTAGTATTTTGCTTCCTCTTTATTTACAAATCGAAAATCAATAATCAATGTTGAACCATCAAATAATTACTTAAAATTATTTTATAATCATTGCAATATTAATAATCTCTTTTTTTAAGAGAAATAGTAAATCTTAATTTTAGAAGTCTCATTTTTGTAATTGATAACATTTTCATCTTTTTTAAAAGTAATTATAAGTTCATAAGTTAAGCTAAAGCAAATTTTGAAATTATTATTTTCTTTAGTTAATCTCTTCAAAACCAAAATTGTTATGAATACTGTTAAATTCTAGTCATCATTTCAATATGCTCGTTTAAATATTGTCCTATAAATAACATATTTTCCTGGCTTAATCATTGAGCGAACTCTTGCATTTTGTGCCAAAATTTTTGTTTACTTATGTTCCATCTTACATAGATACTTATAATATTAAAAGTTATTCAAAGACTTGTAACATTTAAAGATGTAATTTTGTTTTCTAATTTTTTAATTTTCACTGTACTATCCTTTCAAGTTCTTATCCATGATGATATCCACATCATTTTTATTTGAGCACTAGAGTTTAAAGCTTAAACTATCTTAATATACAATACTTAGCATAATTAAGGATAAAAAATAATTAATTAAAATAAATGTTACAAATATTATTAATTTAATTAACATTATTCATCAGTAAATGAGATGATTAATTGCTACTATTCATGTTAATGCTATTAGTATTAGATAAAACAATTAATTAATTAAAATAAGTAATCAAATAATAAAATTATTATAATTTGGTCTAAATTAACCACCATCTTTTTATGAAGAAAATTAATTAATTATGCTAACTTGAAAGGATCATTAATTATCAATCGAATGCTGCAATATTTTTTGAGGCACATCCTCAAACATTTATTAGGATTTGCTGAACCGAAAAAAGTTGTGCATATTTCATGATATCAAGAGACTCCAAATAATGAACTGCCTTGAAAAATGAAAATTGAATGCGACTTTTCAATTTTGGGAAGGTGTTGATGACTAGTGGCAAAGTGGTCGCAATAGCTTTAAACCAAATGCAATTATTTTGGTCAGGGATTTGAAAAATAATTTTTAGAGCAGTACTTTTCAATGGCAAATGACACAAAATTAAGGAAACATGACACAAAATCAATGGCAAACTTTGGAGCAGTACCAGCAGCCACCTCTAATTCTTGACTAGTAGTCACAGGTTATAGACAACAACAAAAATAGGCTTAAGGCTACGCAAACATGTGATTCCTGTATTTTCACAATGACTCAGTTGAAATCTTGGGAAGCTCTTGAAATGGTCATAATTATTGTTTCTATTTTAAGCTTACTGGTAAAGATTTTATTTAACTTTGGGGCATTGCAGTCATTAATATTTGATAAATTTGCATAAACTGCATTGACCGTATATTATTTATGGTACTGTATTGAACTTTGTTCTGTTTTATTGTTTATACTTATTTCTTGTCATTTATGCTTTAGTTGATGAATGCTACCTGCAAGGTTATATTAACTGTTGATATTTTTGCATTTGCTTATTTGTAAATAGGTAAATAATTACCTTAAAAGTATTTTTGACACGAACAATTATAGTAGAATTTTATTTGTATTTTGCTTTAAGTAAATCTTTGCTTGTTGAATTCGGCATTGTATTCCGGTTTGTCTTATATCATATGCATTTATGTATATATAAACTCATCTTTTAGATTTTAATATGGCTTTTGCGCTTACTTTGTTTTTACTCTTCACTGAACTATCTTTTCACGTGGGAGTCATAAAAAATGTAATTTGCATGCCTCCCTCTCTCTCCATGTACATGCATACATAGAGTTAAATGAGAGTTGCATTATCATACTTAAAATTGTTAGAACCACTTATGCCCAAGTTTCCTATTTTGAATAATGGTGAGCCTTACAAAGAGATAAATTATATGTTCATTGAGTTTTGAACTACTGCTTATGATAGAAGTTCTAACTGCTGGCCTGTTAATCACTGCTAGATTACCTTTCATAAAAGACTTAAAGTATTAGTTTTGATAATTTTTGAATGAATTGGGTGCTTTTCTACCATGTTTTGATCACATGCATTTTTACTATGAAATAGCATATCTCATGTGTTTGTTGTCATCATCTTACTCTTTTGATTAATGATTTAGGTTATTATATTGGATCTTTTGAAACTTGTGCATAAGCAAAAACTCCATTAGTTGGTGAGATGTGTGCTGATTGAAGTAGTCATAATTCATAAACACTTGGAAGTGTCTGGCTGTTTTGAAGCTTGAAAGACACACTTCACTGCACTGTGAGCCAGACGCCCATTTTATCACTAGTTTTTATAATGCTGTACAGTTTTGTTTGAACATTTTACCATTGTTATTGTGTAATATTTTGCTTTCATTTTTCTTAATGATCTTATTATTACTGCATATCAATTTGTTTTTTAAGGTCTGTAATTATGCACTGCTAATGAGCATTCTAACCGAGTATGGTTAATCTTTATTTTATTACACTTGATTATCATAAATGATACTTTCTTTTTGATCCTCTTTGTGGAGTGTTTTATGCTTGAATTAGCTCTAGCAACCTGCAATGGTAATCAAATTATATTATAAAGCTTATGCATGTTTAAATCAAGTGAATTTAAGTGCACGTAGACTATAAAGATGAACTCTATCAAATATGCAAACTGTGACAAACCTTTTAGCCTGCATTGGCGTATTATATTCATATATTAACCATGTCATAATGATATGAGATAAGAGTTCCAATAAAAGCTTGTTACATCAACACTGTGAGCTGAATGTTGTAGATAAAAGGTCATTGTCATTATGGCTGGTGACGAGTTGTTCGTTTTGGTGAATCTCTGATCACTTGTTGGGGCCATCTTTGTCTCTGGCATTGTTATTAAGATGTGCAATTGGGTCACTGGACCCTTTTCATACATATGTTGAATTGTTGGTAGATTTGGCTATGTAGTTGTTTGGGCATTCATACATACTTGCACGGCATCATCATCTTTCTTCTGCTAAGTTCAAATCCTACATGTCAAATTTGTCTGTTGATGAGGCTCTATTGGCTTCTCATGTAGTGGGTCTTGCTGTTGCTTCCTTCACATCTATTTTTGTTTTAGTTGGTTTTGTGCCCTTGTTGGTTGGTTCATGGGGTTAGTCCTGGACTCAATGGTATAATAAAGGCCAAGCGAGGTGCATCTTTTGCTGTACACTTTGCTACCCATCAAGTGCTTAGTGTTATTTGGCTCTACTTTCAATGATCATTTGTAAATGTTGTATCAACTTGTCTTGACACATCTAAATCGATCTCCAAGGTTCACACCTCAGTGATGGTGAAGTTAGCTTTGTTGTTTGCGGATACGAAAGCCTTGGATTCAATCAAACTTTTTGATCTGTTAATAATCGGGCAAGTTTTGGTACACATTCCGTAAAATAGTATATTTGATTGATCGTATATTTGATTGTTCGAGTTTTTTCTTCTGAAAAAGGGTGAGCTTTAAATAAGAGGATATGTTCATGTTGGTATCATTGACTGTTTGTATGATTCTAACTAATTGATCCAGTTCATGCTATATCATCATCATCATCATTTTCAAAAAGAAAGATGAGCATCAAATAAGATGATCTGGTCATGTTAGTATCATTATTTGTTAGTATGAATTCTAACTAATTGATCAAATTCATGTTATCTCAACAATAAGAAAATAAGAGCATACTTTTTTCTATAGCTAACTTCTTAGAGTTATTCATCTTATTGGCTTCTGTCTATTTTGCTAATATTAAATTCATTAATAAGCAAATTTTAAATTAAAAAAATAAAATGAGATATAATGCAATTCTAAATATATGTTGCAACTTTACTTTTCCCTTATAATACAATAAAATATCTTAATGAATTTTCTTAATAGACAATCTTGGAAAATCTTAGATATCATGCATATATTTGCTTGGGTGCTGCAACGTCAACCAAAATAAAGGCTCATAAAATCAAATATGTGACCGTTGATAAAGTAAATGCGTGACAAATGTATGCAAGATTGATAAGCTTAAAAATTATTCAATAGATTTCTTTAAATAATAATAATCTCATAGCAAAATTCTGCAATGTCCCATTCAAAATATCACCAAATTTAAAATTATTATAAAGAAAATATCCTTAAAAGGACAATCAATGAGCCAATGCAACAAAGCTAAACAGAACAAGCGAGACAAATAGTATAAAATTACACAGGCACATCATTATAGATATAGTCATGGTAACACCACTATAAGATAAATTCATTATGAATTAAAAAAATTACGAGTTGACGCCACTGCCTCACCTCGCTTAAGGTTCCTTGCACATGCATCCAAACACGTAGTATGGTGGGCATTTACAGACCCAACTTAAATTGACTTGCATTTAATCATAAATTAATGCAATAATTCTATTTACATGCTTTGATGTGTGCCTAGGCACACTATATGGACTGTTCATGCCCTCCCGGGAGCGTTAAGTTTCATGTGCGTCATGTATTTGCTACGTGGTTGCACTTGTGCGTATTTCTTTGTGTGTCTAGGCTTGTCGACTCACCTCTTGCTATGCATATTGATTTTTACATCTAGGCTTGCTATGTTTGGGCACCAATGTATTGTGCTTGGGTGCCTAGTTAGATTGTTATTCTATGTTCATTGCACTTGAGGCTCCACAGCACAACATTCCCCCCCTTAGATATTGAGTGCATATCTTCTTTCCTGGTTCATTTCTTGACATCAATTTATCCATAGTGGTGTGGCTCAAACTTGCATTATCTTCAAGTACTAAGGCCAATTGAAGCTATTGAAACTTCAGTTTATCCAATGTCATTGACATTGTTAACATGTTTGCAAGATTGAGAAGTGTAGATCTTCTCTAGCAGTTGATGTTCTTACCCCAGGTGATTGTATAGAATGATATTGTTGTAAGTGCTTCCTGCTGACATGAAATACATTATTTTGCCCAAATCTCTCATAAATCTCTACAACCATGTTTTTTGCCTATGTGATGACATCATACTCTGCTTCTATAATTGAGAGTGTTATAATTTTTATAACCTTAAAAGTCAGCTTCCTGCAATGCCTCTTATGGTGAAACTATACCATATTATACTTTTTTTGATTTTCACATCTTCTGTTATATTTTAGTAAAACATCTCCTTATAAATTTTATTTAAATCCTTCAAAACCTAAAGCTTTGTCTTTGACCCTCTTAAATATTTGAAGATCCACTTTATGGCTTCACAATGCATCTTTTTTGGATTACTCATGAAACTATTAACTACTCCACTACAAGTGTGATGTCTAGTTGTGAGCAAATTATGACACTCGCCAGACTTAATAGTAATGAAGCATATGAAGTTCTTGGGTTCGTCTTTGGTGATTGTTCCTTGAAAAGATGCAAATGACTCAACAAACAGGTATTTATCAGCTTTCTTGTGCTCATGTTGAACTTTATAGGATCTTCTCACCATATTCTTATTGTCTTAGTGTTGTTTTCCCTTTCTTATCTTCATGGATTTTTATTCCTATAATTTGTTTAGCCAGTCTAATAATTTTCATCTCAAAGTTCTTTGATAGTTACTTCTTTAAGTTCTAAATAGCTCCAGCATTAGTCATACAATTAGCATTTAATATATATATATATAGTGGCTATCAAAATGTTTGATATAACAACAGTGGCTCGCTTGATATCTAATGTACTGATTTACCACGATGAATATGCAAAACCTTTTGTATCATTATCACAATACCTACTTTAATCCATTCAAACTCCTTTTAAAGTTTGTATAATAAATTTTTTCTCCTTCAACTTTGTACGCCAGAGACTATAGCATGTAAATAACATCCATCTCCCAATGGAAGAATGCTATCCTTACATTCAATTACTCTAGGTACATATCCAATCTCCCAATGGAAGAATGCTATCCTTACATTCAATTACTCTAGGTACATATCCTCTTTACCTACCAAGCTCAATATCATTTTAATAGTTGTCATTTCGACTTTCAGGAAGAAGCTCTCCATATACTCAACTCCTTTCTATTAAAAGCCCTTCACTACGAGCTTTGCATTATAGTATTTGATGTTGTTATTTTCTTGCATCATCCTATATATCCATTTGCTTTGGAGGCCTTCTTTTATTAAGTAGCTTCATTAGATCTAAAGTCTTATTTAATGTTAATGATTGCATATTCTCCTTTATTATAGGCTCCCACTTAATTGAGTACTTCACTTATATGACTTCTTCAAAGTTTTTTGGTCCACCATCATTAATTCTTAATAAAAAATATAATAAAGGTGAGTACATATTTGAAGCTTGCGAGGTATTGACAGATCTTGTCAACTCCACTAATAGTGTATGAGGTTCAGCTAAGATCTCCTTAATTTGCTCTTCAGGCCCACTAGTTCCTTCAAATTCCATAAACTTATTTTGTGTTGAATCAGTTTGATTTGAATTGTTCTTGTCATTGTACATTTCCTATTCATTGAATCTTACATTCCTATTCTTAATTATTTTGAGATTTTGATGTCTTAAAATCTTTATATGAACTCATCTAAGATGTATCCAATCAAGGTACATTTAATGGACTTTGGATCTAACTTAATGCAAATCCCTGCATCTAGATGAACTTACAAAGAGTAGTCAAATACATTTAATTGACATAAATCAAACTCTTTATAGCTCTTTTCATTTCAAGAAATTCTTCCCTCAGTGGTATTGATAGCCTTTATTTAATGAGGTAAAATGTAATGTTCAGAGTATTAGCTAAGATATGTCTGGACAAACTTACATATAATCTCGTACTCAATGTGCATTATGTGATTGTATTATTCATTCTCTCTATAAAACTATTATGCTGCAGTGCTTGGGGGATATAGACCTCTCTTTTGATTCTTTAAAATGCGAAATTCCTTAAACCTTTTGGCATAACACTATTTTCTATTTTTGAATCTTAAGCATTTTACATCTAACTCAATTTATTTCCAACAACGATTAGCCAATTCTTAGTGTTTTAAATATGTTTGACTTGTTCTTGTGAAAGTATACCCAAACCTTCCTTGTGTATTCATTGATGATGGTGACCAAATAGGTGGAGTCCCCAATGATGAATTTGGAGTTGGAACGTATTATGATATTTCTTTATCGACATGAATGCAAGCACAACAAAACTATTGAAATTATCAACAACTCTGATGAGAATACAGTGGATAAATATCATTTGAGTTAAGAATGAGCAAACAAGGATGACAAACGTAGTTCAACATAACTTACATCACATTAGAAAGCCAAGCACATCCAAACATACATGACTTATATGGAAATCCCAAGATGGGGTGAAACCACGAAAATACCACCACAAAATTCCCATTATATAAGAGTAGGAAGTACAAAGTTATAATCCACCATTATTTAAATAGGCGTCTCGATATTAATTGTTCTACTTAATTATACTTATGGGGTTTCATAATTGACAGACGGAAATACACGTCTGCGTTTATACGCAAATGTACGTGGTCTGAAGTAATAAGTGGAAGTTTTAATTCCGGGATTTATCGTCCTCTGGGAACGATGGTTTTGTTATATAGTTTAGTTGGTTTTGATTTGGTTCCTAAATCATCAATGCAAATGACTTTAAGATAAGATACAGTTTGTTCAAAGAGAGAGAGAGTTGGAGTTTCATTGTAGTACTTGTAAGGATTTGGTGTTATCATTTCTTTGTTTAAATATATAAATTGATTTATTTATGCCTACTTGAATCATGTGATAACTGTTAGAATTGGAGCAATCTTCTAATTACAACAGGTTCAAATTTAGTGCAACAAGGAGAACTCCCATTGGGGTTCTACCTCGGTACTTAAACTTTTATGAGATCATGGTTTGATTTGCCTTTGATTTCCTACGTCTATGTTACCAAATATCTTCTTTTACTTGTTTGATCTCACAAACATGATTTCCACCAACAATGCGTCATGCATTTACAAACACGGTTTAGCTAGATGAGAGGATGCATTGGTTCCAATGGACTATGTAACATCATCCATTGGATTTCCAACATCCTCTCATCCATTCTACTTTGCTGAGATGCAGAGCATTGGGTTGATGGGAAGTTGGTTCACAAGCATCGAATCTATTGGTAGAGCTCTTAAGGAAAATGTGCAAGTGAGCTTTGAGAACTTGTCACAGTTTTTAGCTCTACCTGCACTACCCTCCTTGCTCTTGTTCAATTGAGGAGCTCAGAACTCCAGTTCTTTAATTATAATTCTTTTAAGTTTTATTTTCTAGTGAAAATGGTTTGACAATAACAATAATAAATATAGACAGTTAAAATAGAAATTATTTTCATTCATTTAAATATTTTCATCACAACACTATAATATCCTTACATTTTCCTACAACTACATCCCAACCCTCCCCAAGAGAGTTTAGCTTTCCATTATAAGATAAATATGAGCATACATGTCAAGGGAAATAAATCGTCATTAGTTTATAATCAGAAAATAATCAAAAAAGAAGTTAGAAAAAATACTAGGAAGTACCCAAAGATTTTCTAGGGTTCTCTTGAATTTCCTTCTACACTCCTGCTTGACTTCTTCTCCTCCTCCCTTGATGTCCATTTCTCTTCACCTTTTACGGATAGCTGCTGGCCCCTTGAAGAGTTCTCCTCCTTTTCCTTGTTGCAGCCTCCTTTTTGGACTTTTGAATGTCAAATTTTGGAACCCACTTAAGGTTTGAGATTGCCCCTTAAATAGGGAAGCTCTCAGCCCCAAGACATTAATGATGTGACTCTTCCATTTCCTTGGTTTTAATTCAATCCTTTTTAATGTTATATTCACTTTATTATGTTAGGATTCTGCAGAAATAATGCACTTCAATTTTTAAGAAGCTGAGAAGGCCAAAGGTTGCATTTTGTGGCCTTCCCTATGCTGCAATTATGACAGTTCTGGAAAATTATGGATCGTCCACTTCGACGCGCTGTGGCAGCAGTGTTCCAAACTCTGTTATGCTACGGTGCACTGTGGCAGCAGCATTCCAACAATGTTCCGCTACGGCGTGCTGTGGCAGCAGCGTTCCAACATTGTTCCTCTATGATGCGCTGTGGCAGCAGCGTTCCAAACACTGTTCCTGCATGAAAGTTAGTATTTTTTCCTTCAGCCGCCACAGTGTCTGCTATGGCGCACTGCGGTGTGCGACAACGGATAAACATTTGAAATGACTATTTCAATAGTTCACATATAGTTTTCATGATTAATAAAATATTTCGCTGTGGCGTGCTATAGCGGAAAATACTTCGAAAACATGGATCAATTAGTTCATATATCGTTTGTATGAATAATAAAATATTCCACTATGGCGCGCTGCAGCGAAAAATGCTTCGAAAACGTAGATCAATAGTTCACATATAATTTTATAAAATGATAATTCACCCGCTGTGGCGCGCTGCAGCGAAAATACTTTCGAAAATACTGTTCAATTTCCCTGTAACGCCTCACTATTAGATCAAAGTTTAATAATCTAATGAGTGTTACGGTAGTATTTAATATTGAATTAGGAGATTCCAACTCAATATTTAATACTACCTTATATTATATGGATCTATGGGGAAAATAAGGTCATTCAATTATTCTAACTCAAACATTAATTATTTATAATATGAAAATTCAAATAACATTAAAGAATAATTTACAACATCACAAAATATTTACAAAGTGTTCATAAACTTATTCTCACATAAAAAAAAATTTCTCTTGTCCGACTATTGCTCCGCTTCTTCCTTAACTGCAGGTCCTGTTCTTTGCTCCTGATCTATCGTATTTTGTTTTTTAAAATACGGTAGGGCACAGCAAAAAAAAAAAGACAAAGTGATTTAGACTTTAAAAGTCTAAGTACATTTTAAAAGTAGCTGTACATTAATTAAGCGGATATCACATTATAATTTAAAGAAATAGCACTACAATAAGCATGAAAATGGTAAGAAAGGTATGTAAGAAAAATTTGCTCACAATGCTAGAGTATATTTTGCCAATCCTGTAATAATTATGTTAGTCGTATTTGAATTATTTGCAATTTGAAGGAAAATATGAATATGTTTAAATGAGTTTGTATGCTAAGTAAGAATGAAAAGAACTGTAAAAAATTCTGTACTGTATAAATTTATGAAAGATTTAATTATGGAAAATCATTTCAGTCAAAAAATTGAGTATATAATTCACAGTCAATGAGATTGTGAGAATATACAATTTATTATTCATTTATCTTATAATTTTGTTTTGTGAGCGCAGAACAAGTGAGGAGTTGAGTACGTCTACTCAACTTATCTGTATATAGGGTCAAAATAAACACACACATTCCCCCTCAAATGAATTATGTGGTCTCTAGATACACCAATAGCCTTGCCCAGGCAAATGACAGCTGTACTAAATCCTCCATTAGACCCCTCTGAAAATTTTATAAAATATTTATTATGATTTATTTATCTTGATTGTTCTGTGGGCGCAGAACAAGTGAGGAGTTAAGTACGTGTACTCAACCTATCTGTAAGTGGGGTCAAAATAAAAACACACATTCTCCCTCAAAGGAATTATGTGGTCTCCAGATACTCCAATAGCCTTGCCCAAGCAAAGGACAGCTGTACTAAATCCTCCATATAGACCCCTCTGAAATGCTTATTTAAAAAGTTTAAGAAATGCATAAAATCTTTACTGTGTGAATCATGATTTAAGTTCAATGCGTAGCAGCACAAGAAATGAATCAAAGTATTATAAATCTTGTGATATCCATTATTTTCTATTGATTTCTATTCTAATAATTTCATATTCACAATGGTTGCCCATATATAGGCCATCCAAATTGTGATATGACAATAAAAATAATGAAGAATGATGTCTTTCAAAATTAAGATAATAATATGAGATTCCAATTCTAAAAATTTTGGTATGATCTCCTTTGTATTTGTTTAAATAAACAATTTCAATATCAATATATAAGTCAATCTATTGACTATTTCCAATTCTAATAAGAATATCAATTTATAAGTCAATCCATTGACTATTTCTAGTTCTAATTTACAAGTCAATCCATTAACTATTTCCAATTCTAATTTATAAGTCAATTCATTGATTATTTCCGGTTCTAATAAAAATATCAATTTACCAAAAATTAATAAAACTTAAGAAACCATATAACATACAAATAAAAGAGGTAAAACATATTTGAAAACTATTTAGTCCAGCCACTATGTGACATTCTTCAACAGGTTCATGATAAGTCATCCATAACAAGTATTCAAATTTTGATTTACAAGCAACATTTAATGCATGATTTTGTTTACATGCAACATTTAATGCGTGAGAAATTTTAAAAATATTTTCCTTTAGCAAATGATTTATAAGAAGATAATAGATATCCTTCTGCAATTAAACATATTAAGAGATAATATAAATGGCAGCAACTGACCTTATATATAATTGATAACAACATATATTCTCTGACTTAATTGATGGTAACATATTATTTTACACATGATAGATGCTAGTATTTGATGATTTGATTTCATATAAGAACAAAAGATGGCAGCATGTGATTTAATATATATACATGGCAGCATTTGGTTATTTGGCCTCATATACTAAGATAGTAACATGTGATACTGACAGTATATATTCTCATATACAGTTAAAGGTATCATATGATATCACTCATAATTGATGAGAACATTTATTCTCTTAAACTATTGATGACAACATATGAATTAATAAAGAAATGTCAACGTTTGTTTTCATATAACCCATTGATCTTTCATTAGAATGAAAGGCAGCACTTAATCGCATTTAAGCTCACTTTAATTTGAAAGTCAGCATATAATTTTATTAAAATAATGGCAACATAAATGGCAGCATTGAATGGCAACATTTGATTCTTATGGCAACATTATAACATTTGATTAGTTTGTAATAAATAATAAAAAAAAACATGAATACTGATATTTTTGTAGGTTAGTATAAGAATATCTTGAATTTGTCAAAGATGTGATTAAACTTCCATTCTAGTAATGTATAATAGGTGACGACATAATCAGTCAAAGCAAATAGTGCCTGTCAACTAATGTTATATTACTGCTGAGGTATGAATGATAAGAAACATAGAGCCTATTAATAAAAGAGAGATTGCCTTTTAAGTGCAACAAAACTATAAGCATGATTAATACATTACTATTAACAATTAAACATGAAGTGCAAGATTAAATATAGTGATGGAATACTTAAAAATTGCCAGAGTTAAGAAACAAATTTTTAAGTAAGATTAAAGACACTAAGCCAACTATTGAGACAAATATGAGTCGAATCAAACTTGAAATGGGCCAAGCCTTAAGATCTAGCTTGGGATAAATTAAAAGTGCATTTTCAGATGTATGAATCATGCACACATTTATACCTACATTAATTTGAACGAATGTATATATGCATCTATTGTTTTGTTTAATTTTTTTGGCAAGTGTATATTATATGAATGATTGACAAATAAATTCACTTAAAAGATAGTTCTGTTTTTTTTTTTTTTTTCAAATCAGTTCTATTTCTAATTTGTATTGAAATCAAGTATGAATTAATGACACATGCTTTGATCAATTTAAAATCAGATTAAGCTAATATAAAGCCAAATATGACACAAGTGTCCTTCTCTAAGATAAAAATTATGAGTGGCATGTATCCTAAAAAAAATCACCTAGAGCTGATGTGTTTGATGAAATAAAAAAAAATATTCTGTTTAAGATTTCACAAGAGCGTACATGGCACAAAACTATTTCCAAATTTATAAAAGAGCAAAGATATGTTGGTTGTTATTTTTGAATAGCTAAGATACAAATAGTAGTTGCTAGCTCTACTTTTGTTATAAATCAAAAAGAAATAAATGTCAGATGTTAATACTGCAGGGAACATTAAAATAATATGTCAATTCATTAGATGTATAGATAATAATAATAAAAAAACTTTAGAACAAGTACAGTGGTTTCTTATGTGCCCCATTCCTTAACATTTCCTTCAGAAATATATGCCACACCAATCATACCTGATAATCATCAATCACTTAAATCATATTTATACCATGAGAATCACATTCTCTTTTACTTTTCCATCACATCATAATTAAAAAAGCTGCAAATCTTAAAACATTTGTGTAGAGAATCACATTTTCTTTTAGAATTAGCAATAACATCATTGGAATTCAATAGATATTCAGCAGTAAAATTTGTATCAATTGAATATAGTTCAAACAAGAGTTGATCCTCTATTATGGTTATATTACAGTTTCATAATGTTGATAAATTTTCTTAAAAGTTCAAAATTGGAGGCTAATAACTATTCTATAATGAACTTACATTAATAGTAAAGGTAAAATAATAACATCACTATCTTGTTCTTAGTGACCATCAAATTCAGCTTTCAAATTAAAAACTAATTAAAAAGAAAAATTGAAATAAACTTAATAAACTTCATATATCAATGAAAGAAATATTATGTATTACTAGGAAACCGGAAATTGCGAAAAGAATTATTTCATATATAATACAACCATCCTTTAAGAACATAACATAATATTCCATGGTCGAAACAGAATTTTAACAGATGTATCTCCATTGTACAAAATATAATAATGGTGTTAGCGATTGAATGTACTGTAAAAGAGTACGTGTTGGCAACATAGAACATGCAATAAGTATATATATTCAATACCTCTAACCAATCCAACCACACCGCAAAGTTTGTTAGAAAGAAATTCAGCTTGGCAAATTCCAATAGGCTAATCAAGCCAATATATATATATATATATATATATATATATATATGAACAATAATATGGCATATTAACTTTGAATTAAGCTTAATTTAAGAAGTAATTTAAGCAAATTTAATTAAAGATTAGCATTATTCATATGACAATTGAACATCTTGATATTAAAAGATTGAGGAAACAGGGATCATATTTATATATAAAAAAAAATGCTGAAATAATGAGCAGTATGATTTTTAAAAAAATCTAAGTAAACTGGACAAAGTTGAAATGCTATTTTAGAAATAGACTTTATAACCTTGCATTCATATTCAAACTAAGAACAAGATAGTGAGCAATATAAATTCCAAGCAAAATATTGAGCTTTACTTTATTAAATGTATTAAGCAGATGTTTTGGGGTCAGAGCAACCATCACGATAGTATTTAGATAAATTATCCATTACCATTGTTGTCATCCACAATGCTTAAGATTACAGACTCTTTAGATTGAAAGTATCAATGAGTTTCATTATTTTCAATCCCTCGAACTTACCACTGCCAATGGTAAACATTCCAATCTCCGTCAACTTAGGCCTTAGGTGATGTTTTGTATCCCAAACAAAGTGAGTTGCTGCTTGTTATGATCTAAAATAGGTTACTGGTCAATCAAATCAATTTCTTAAATCTAAAACGTATTGATAAATCTAAGGATGTAGCCATACATTTGATATTAGGATTGTTTCGAACATTTAGTTGAGCATACACACTAACCCATCGAAAAATGCTCAGCAATTAAATGCATACTACTCATCTAAGCTAATTACTGCTAATATAATTAAAAAGTTTTGATTCCCAAAACATACAACCCAACTCAAGCTAGAACTAAACTTTATAGAATTATTACTTTTTACTTTTAAAAGACTTTGCAGAATGTCATAGAACAATCACTCCGTTGGCAGGGTTCTATGGGAAAACCTATGTTCTAATAGGTAAGATATTTCACAAGATTCTCCGAAAAATAAAGAAGAATTTGTGAACATACAAGTGCTTGTTGCTATATATTATATGCAAATTAATGTGCAATACTTTCCAGATAGCTATCTCAACTAACAATAATCATCTATAATTCAAACCTTATTGAAACTGACAGATAATACATATAAATACACAAGTATTTAAAAATAAATTTCATATTTTCCTTCAAATACACATTTTGCCCATTTCTCAAGTATAGGTAGACCTGATGAAAATACTTGGATAAGAAAATTAAGAGCATCAAATCATAGAGCTCCCTTGTCATTTTATGTAATTGAAAATAATTTTCAATCAATCTTGAGGAAATATTATATAGAACTAAAAGAATATTCAGATGTATAAAAAAAAAACTGCAAATTCCCTTAATCTGTATTGATTTGGTAAAGATTTAATGGATTGAATACAATAAGTTTAAGATGGAGAACTCAATTTCATAACTTTAGTATATCAATTTTCCATTATATAATGACATAGGCTCTTTCATTTTTCCAACATAGAAAGAACATATTTAATAGTATTTTCATAATATATTAGAACTTCCATATCTAAACTTGTTAAAGCCCTAAAAAAATTTATACAACAACACTGAGAAGGAAAATCAGGTGGAGTACCTCATTTGCAATTTTAGGGTTTAGGTGCTTGTCCTCAAAGCCGTCTATCTCCTTTCCCAGAAAAAAATGGTGAATGATGCCATATGAAGAGTCTAGATAAAGGAGAGACTAATTATGGGCTTAACTCTTACCGGATTAAAGCTTTTGGCCGTTTGTTTGCAACTGGAGGTTGGATGGATTCGCAGTAGTGATCCATACATCTATGCGAGCGACTAATGGCTACACATGCGGCGGTCTGTTACTTGCCGAGACTTTCCATTTGTAAGGGGAGAGGCTCGAGCCACACGTTGCCTTCGTGCGATGGGAGGGAGGGACGATGGAGTCGCGTGCGAATGGATTAGG
Organism: Gastrodia elata; assembly: GCA_016760335.1. Taxonomy (NCBI): domain Eukaryota; kingdom Viridiplantae; phylum Streptophyta; class Magnoliopsida; order Asparagales; family Orchidaceae; genus Gastrodia; species Gastrodia elata. The sequence continues at coordinate 731,563 of CM028678.1, read as the reverse complement.
GCAGATTATGAGATAATGGATTTTGATGTATATATATATATATATATATATGTGTGTGTGTGTGTGTGTGTGTATTTATATATTATTTGATAAATTTAAAATTTCATTTAATTAGATTCATATGATAACATATTTCTAAATGAAATTTTGAAAAATTGCTTTTTAATTAAATTGAGGGTAACGGACTAAAAAATAGAATCGAAATTTTAATCGGAAATCATCTTAATTAATTTATTTTTTTCAGGTTTTCAAAATTAATAAAATAATCAAGAAATTTTAACTATCTCTAAAACTCATCAAAATTTCACCCCAAGTTAATTTGAGTGTGAGGAACACAATGACGAAATCTGATTTTATAATCTGAGGTCAAATTAATTTCCTTATTTTCTTGATTTTAGGAATTACCCAAAATTAAGATTTTGTTCGTTTAAATTCTAAGTTTGATCAATATTTTTTAAATTGATCTTAATGACTAATTAAGACTTGATATAAGAGATTTGAAGTTAATTGGATAATTAAATGGGGATTAACAACCTTGGGTTGTTACATTCCCTTTATAAGATTTTAATTTTAACTTAGAGAAATGACGTTGTGGCGCGCTGCGGCGCGCGGTGGCGCGCCGCAGCGGTCATTCTTCCAGGCTTGCAGTTCAGCTTCCATGTGAGGGAGTTAATGAGACTGCCATGGCGTGCTGCAGCGAGTTTCCTTTCAAGTCCTTTAGTGTAGCGCCCTATCCCGTCATCGTGCGCAAAAGACAAGTAGTAAATTAGATCGGCGACAAAGCGGTGCGCTACTCGGGAGGACGAGAACCAACAACACTCATCTTCTCGAATAGGCTAGAGCCTGAGTCACACTGAAGGCCGCTGACTCGAACCTACGAGTAGGATTGAGAGTTAATACCTAAGATAAGAGCAGAATACTTATCTTATGTATTAGACTAGTACGTACATTGGATCTAGAGAAGCAAATAAGAATCCAATATACGCTTTCAATATATCAGCATTTTCAGTATGCTGATCACATCACAATACTAAGTATAGTAGTATAACAGAGTGCGGAAGCTAAAAGAAAAACATCCTAAATGCATTCATCATAAGAAGTAGTAAACATTTATCTCAGAAAAAGAAAGTAAAATTACATCCATAATTTATTATAGACTGGTTTAAATGCAGAAATAGAAAGTCTATCCAAAGTATTGAAATGAAGCAGTAAGTAACGGTAGATGTCCGATCCACTAAGGCTCCACGTACTCCCCCTGGATCTCCTGTATGTCCTCCTTCCCTGTCTCCACAAGCTACTTGGGATCTAGCAAATTACCGGATCCCAAAAGTACCCCATATTAGATAAGAAGTTTAACACATCACAACTAACTATGCAGAAATAAAGCTAAATGCAAGTAATAAGTAAAGTAAAGAAAAATGCAGGAAAACTGGGGAAACAGAACTAAGTATGGAAAAACTATAACAGCCAAATAAGTAAGACAATAAAGGCTAAGTAAGTAAAACTGTCACACAAATAAAAACTGAAAGTAAAGGAAACATCGAATACTCAGAAATTAAGATGAAAGAAATGTCGAATGCTATACTATATGTCACTGGAATGATGCACCCGAATATGCCACACCACATATGTCACGGATATATCACTGAACTATCACTGAAAGACTATGAGTAGTACGGTCCAATATAAACAAACACCTAGTTAGGAATACAGTATAGTGACGCAGATGCACCATAAAATTCCCCAGTATGTGTATGTAATATTCCGTAACCCATACTTCATCACTGATACTCATGTGTTAGCACTGAAATAATACTTCAAGTCCATACTCATGCTTATTGCCATGCTTCTATTCTATATGAGTAAAAATCCAGAAATTCATGAAAAATTAGAATGCTGATAATGAATTCTAAGTCTCCACTGTGTAGAGTCCTGCTAAAAGGATTCTGGCTCATAATTTCTAGATCGGCAATTAGTTAAAGTTTCAGATTTACTTAAAGATTATTAGATAGAATGATGGTATACATACTTAGTATCCTTGCAAGGAAGGTGGTTATCATCACTTAGTTTGATTAAGCCACCCTAACGAAGTGATCTTCGATAATAGGTATCACCTATTGGTGATTTGTATCTCAAGCTAAGTTATTAAGATGCCCTACTCGCAATCACAATTAGTGTCTCAAAGAAGGTGACTTCAATTACTTAGTTTGTTTGAGCCATACCTATTGAAGCGATTTTCACTATGAGGCATTGCCCGTTGGCAACTTGTATTTCAATCAAACTAAGGAATGAGTACCTGTTTAATACACTCTTAGGCTTGAATGATTTATTCTAACGGGACTGTATTCGTCTAATCCCGCAAGATAGCACCTACTCATAAGCCCCTATTTAGAGTGAATCAATCAATCCTGAATGCTACTGGGAAACCAGTATTATGGGTATACTATACTACACCACCTAATGATCGAGGTTCAAATAAGTCTACTTAGTAAAGCAAGGAATTATCAAGAATATAAAGGCCTATGCTAAACAGGTAAGTCTTATACAAGGTTCCACTAAAATGTAATCAAAGATCACATAGCATAGATTCTACCATAAGGGGAAGTATCATTCTAATATCTTAAGTGATTCTTACCATGAGGGGGTAAGATCAATTTTTAAGGTTATGAGATCTTCTAAGCTTCTACCTCAATGCATCATACAAGTGCTCCTACCTCAAGGTATATGTAATTTAGGTCTTTTAAATATTTTAAGATGATCTTATGAAGAGATGCTTAAGATCTCCCATTCTAAGCTTCAATATTAACCTCTCAAGTTTTTGTTTCATTATTGGATCTGGAATGATCAGATCAGTTGATTAAGTCATCTGATCACAACTTGACTTATGATTGTGGGATCTAAATCAAAAGATGTTATTAAGGTTTTAGATCAATTATTCAATCAAGATGATTTTATTAATCTCTTATGCTAATATTCTTACTTAGGAGAAAATCAAGGATCTTAAGATTTTGATTCAGATTAAGAAATCATGTAGAGTTATTGTCAACCTTAATATGTCTAATTCAATGTTTAGAATCAATATAAAATCAGATGCATTATTGGAAAATGTCAAGTTCATTGTCTTATAATCAAATCAATTTAATTAAGGTTTAAGGATTTGGATCTTACTTAAGTAAGTTAGGGTTTGACCCCTACTCCTTTCTTAATTAAGATTAAGTGTATGTTTATAGATTAATGTCAAATCAATGGGTTAATTATACATCATTAGTGGCAATCTCAGACCTAGATCAAGTCTTAATAGCTTGATCAAAGTCTTAAGATTTCTTAAGTTAATTAAGGTGATTAAGGTTTTCAAAATTTAGATTTGTTTCATTTATACTTAATAATTAAACTTATAAGATTTCAATACATCTAGCTTACTGTTATAAGTCATCTTAAAAGGAAAATTTCAGAAAAACAGAAAGTAATTAGTGCTAATCAAACCCTAAATCCATTCAAATAGATTAGCACATAATTATAAATTTAACCATTAAAATTAGCTACAATTTGGCATACAAATCATGTTTAGCAATACAATTAATCAGAGTCTAGGTTTTCTAAGATCCAATATGTATAAACCCTAATTTTTACTAATCATTTTTTAACAAAATTATGGCATAAATTAAAATAGAGAGCTCAAAAAAATAATTCACTTAGCACATGCATTCTACTCATCATAAGTAAACTAATGGCATCATCAACATGCAATTTGGTTAAGTATAATTGCTAAATCACCATAATTAAGTTCTACTATAATTAGGCAATAATGGAAGATCTAACCATCAGATGTGAAATTTTATTTTATATTCAGGATGATTTTCTCATTATTTTCATATATAATATCATAAGATTTAGACCAGTGGATTAAAAGTTATTCAATTAATACATTCTATATTTTTCTAATTATTTTTTCATATAATTTGATTAATTGGATTATTTTCCTTAAGGAAAATAATTCCAATTAATCGGATATTAATTAAATGGGCTCGGCCCATTAGCCGAACCGCGCGGGTCGACCGGGGCCCGAAGACCTGGGACTGTTGCACTGCGCAGGTCACGGGCTGACCCGACCCGCACAGGGTCTTCGTCCTGACGGATTCACCCGATTAGGGAAACCTTAATCGGCTAAATCCGATGCACCCCGACCATGGCACGTCCAGCAATTTATCCCTTCTCGATCATCGTGGTTAGACACACCGAAAGGGACCTGAAGCCCTCTGTGAGATGGTCCGGATCGGCCGTACCTTACTCACCCGAGGGCTCCTTAAATGGAGCTACTGTGGGGAGGAAATTCTCCCCACAGATACCACGCCAGACCCTGGGCTCGATCCCTACACCATCAAGGAGGTGAGGCGGATCGAAGCCCTCTGGTCTGAGGGTCTGGGATGGTCTGGATCGCCGGGTCCTTACTCGACTGAGACGATCCTCAAGGGCTTAGCCCAATCGATCGATTCGATCGACCGGGGTTAATTCATGACTCAATTATGATAGCATTAGGTTCGGTTCGACAATATGAAGCTACACGAATCAAAATGGAGAATGTTTGAGCCTCATTGGCTCGTACCCGATAAGTGGGGTACCTAGATTCTTGGGAGAGCTCACAGATGATGCAGGGGCCAAGGCTGGGTTTGCTGAGCCTCCTTTGAGAGTTCCTAAATGCCAGGAGACTCTCCTATCAGTGGTACGCATGCCAGGAACGCCGGGGGATCGCCTACGCAAGCTCGGGAGTTCAGTAATAGCGGAAGGTACCGAGGCTTCAATTGATCAGCAAAGGTCAACTGAAGCGGGGATAGGGCTATTTATAGCCTTGGCCAAGGTTTGAGAAGCTTCTGGAGGGCTGGAGAGGGCTGGAGAGGTCCCGAGAGGCCGGACCATGGCCGAGCTCTCGAATTTCCAATTCGAGCTTGGCCGGGTCACGAGGCCTGAATGGGGTCTCTAACCATTCCTAGGAGGTTTCTAACAGCCATGTTGAGCTGGAGGCGCGAGTGGCAGATCAGATGGGCAGCAGGCAGTAAGGGGATTTTTCCCTGTCGGGCACGGGCGTGGCGAAGACGATGGTCCACAGTGCCAGGACCTTCGGATTCCGTCTGATCCATCGATCAGATGGCGGAACGGCTTGGATCGCCCGGATCCTAACGGCCGATTGCGGGGGTGATCCGGGCCAATGGATCGGTCGGTTAGATCCAATGGTTGATTCGTGGCTCCGCGGGATCTAATCCTAGTCGTCGGATTAAGAAGGCGCGATGGCTAGATCTGCGGGATGTCGTTGTCGCGCCACCCGGGCTCTGCAGCGGATCACCTGCGGTCCGCACAGCGGATGCTGGCTGTTAATTCAGTTTAATGGGTATTTATGCAATTATGAAATGTTAGAAACCCTTAAGTGCAATTGGACCATTTTAATTTAAATTAAATTATGGTCCAAATGATTTCTAAATTGCACCAAACTTTTCCCCTTAGCTAATTTGGGGGTGAGGAATTCAAAAATACAATCAGAATTTAATTTTGAGATCAAAATATTTTAGGTCTAGACTAGGACATCTAGACTTATTAAAATATCATTTTGAACTTAGAGAAGTCCAATGGACTTTAAATTTTTAGGATAAGCTTCATTTAACATTCTAAAGCAATGAAATGGTTATCTAGATTGTAGTTTAGCAGGGTAATAACCTAGGGTTGTTACACTTAGATATTCTTCTAGGTAAATAATTTTTATGAACCGCCATGGCGCGTGGTGGCACGCTGCCGCACGCCACGACGGTTTTTTTTCCAGAATTTATATAATTTTTCCAAATCTTCGTTATTCTCCATTTTTCCATGAAAAACATATGATTCCATTCAAATTACCTTATTTCATGTGGCGTTTAGTGATGTTTTGATACTAAATTTAGCTATAAATTCCATATATATCACACCTCCACACTTAATTTCTTGCTCATCCTCGAATAAGCCTTAAAGATTGATTTTCTGAAATTCTTAATTTAGGGATTCAATGTGCATGTCAATTTTGTAAAGAACTTAGCTACTAAGTAATGCTCTAAGTTAAGATGACTTCAAACCTTTCAATTTATACTATCCCCTTTCAACTAGTTCAAATTTTACTCTCAATTTAGTTTCGCATCAAATATTATACTTAATATTTTATTATGAGGGAGGTGATCAGAAAATTCAAACCTTAGTGGTGCAATTGGTGAGTACTTGAGCATTATGCCATGTGTGCCCCTTCTTATGATTCGTAAGGAACATTTTAACATAATAGGAGAGATATTTTTCTTCATCCTAAATATTCAATTTTTTAACTTGGGAGAGATACTTTCATCATCCATATATTTTTGTTTTTTTTGGACTTTTAGCACTAAGGGAGAGATATTTTTCTTCATCCCTTAATTTAGCTCATTGTGATCATTAAGTCCTACATTAGTCTAGCACCACAATTTCTCACTCACCTCTTACAACTTTGATTTAATTCTCAGATTTTTACCCCCCCCCCCCACACTTAAACTTCAGTACATATCATTTTAATTTATGGAAACTAAACATTAGTAGAGCCTTAAACTGAATAAGGAGGTGTAGGATTGAAGTTAATTTTCCTCTTACTTGCAGGCATACTTGAGTCTTAATTTCTACACAATTGATTTTAACATTAAATCCATAAATTTATTTGATTCAAAAAATTATCTTTGAAGTTTAATTATAGCAATTATGAGGGTGCACTAGATACAAAATCCATTTTATTAAACTAAAATAAAAATTACAAAAACAGAAAAGAAAAATAGAAAGCAAAAATTAAAAATTAATACAACCTTATTGAAGTGGGTTGCCTCCCATCAAGCGCTTGTTTTTACATCTCGGCCCGACGCCAATTTAGCTCACTATGTGACTCATTACCCTGGGAGGTCCTGCAATATCCGTCCTTCTTTCTCTTGCAATTCAGATCCATCTAAGTAAGGTTTTAGACGGTGCCCATTTACCTTTAGCATCCCATCAGATGAAATAATATCCACACTTCCATGGGGGTATAATTTTTTAATTATGAATGGGCCCGTCCATCTTGATGTCAGCTTTCCTGGGAAGAGCCTTAACCTGGAATTAAATAATAGTACCTTCATTCTCGATTCTAGGTGTTTTGGTTTTATCAGCTTATCGTGCAATTTCTTTGTTCTCTCCTTGTACATCTTGGAACTCTCATATGCATCTAACCTGAATTCATCTAATTCATGTAGTTGCAGAACTCTTTTCTCACCCACTAGTTTGAAGTCAAAATTTAGCTTTTTAACTGCCCAAAAGGCCCAATGTTTCAACTATATCGGTAAGTGACAAGACTTTTCATAAACCAGCTTGTAATGGGACATTCCTAAAGGGGTTTTGAATATTGTTCTATAAGCCCAAAGTTGTGGTAGTCGCCCCTTAATCATCCGAGGTTAAGAGGTAGTCATCAATAGGAAAACCTTCACTTATCATTTAGATTAAGGAATAAACTTTCTTAATCAAATGTCAAGAGAAGATATGCTCTAATGTGAAGAGCAAAAGAGTGTCAATCACTGAATGAGCATACTATAATTTATTAGAGCGCGGAAGAAATACAAGTAATAATATCCATGCAATCCAGATAAGAACTTTACAACTCATAATACATAAGCATGAAAAAAAAAGTAGTTTAAACCTGTATTATTACAAAATAACATTTAAGTTTAAGTAGAAGAGTAAAGGTCACTCAATTCTCACAAAGCAAAAGAAATAACTAAGGGTCTTCTCCTGCACGCTCCTCCTCCTGAACCAGATATTCAGAAAGTTTCACAACCTCGAAAAACTCAGAATCTACCATTATCGATTTCACAATAATAGGGCCCTAGCCAACAAAAGAAAAATCTAGTTAGACAAAATATTTAAGTATATTTTAAGCTATAAATTGTTAATTTAAATGATAACACAACATCTAAGTAAAGTAGGAGTAGTAAATCATCAAAGAAAAGTGGTAGAGTTATAATTGACTTAACTATAACTTAAACAAAGTGTGAGGTAAGCACATACCTCAACTCAAGATATAGAAAAGGGTTAAGTGACCAATATTGAAATTAACTAAGTACAAGGAAATTCCTAAGTGATATGATCAATCTAATACATGTTAGTTCACAAGATAAAATGAAAGTAATGTGATAAAAGTAAAGTTCTAACATCCTAACATGCCATTAAGTGAAAATAAGCTACTGAAGAGTACAAAATACATGAAAAACTACAAGTGCTAAAGAAATTACTGTATATAACCAAAGTGTTGTATAAAGGAGAAGTATACAAAAAAATGATGTAATTAAGAAGAATGTTAAAATGCAAAGTAAACAGTTTAACTCATATAGATATATTCTTACTTAGTCCTGCTAAAAGTAAAAGCCTGTTAAAAGAGTCCATCTGCAATTATTTTGGAGAAATATCCCAGATCTAAAATCACTTATTTCCAATTAGTTTTATCTAGGAGAAACATCCCAGATTAAAGTAATGCCATAAAGTACCTACTGAGCATCTAGGAGAAATATCTCAGAGCAAAATTAAAGTAACATCTGAGCACCTAGGAGAAATATCCTAGTGCAAAAGTGAAGTAAAACTATCCAGGCAAGCTAAGTAAAGCATACTCCACTATAAGTTATATAAAGTCATGTCTTTAAATTTTTTCTTTCAATTATGAATATGCCTTATGAATAAACCAAATTTAACATAGAAATGTACTATGTTCCATATAATGTGTCAAAGTATAAAGTACAAAACAAGAAAGTCAAGCATTTAAATTTCAATGAATAAAATAGTACTAAATAGATTTTGTGATATCAATTTATTTTCTAATTAAGTCGTTCTATCTAATCTGAACTTATACAAGTTTAGGATCTCCAACATCCAGTTATCGAGTATAAATTTAGAATATCACTCCTATAAGTTAAATGAAATTAGAAGTAATCAAGTTCTAACATATATTAATCACATGATGCTTATTTAAGTTAAATAAATAAATTAAATGTCCTAATTGATGATTTTACAAATCCCAAGCCGATCTTGATTAATATGAATCAAAATTGGAGGATTAAGATGTTAAAATCCAAGTATTTGATTTTAACTTCTTAATCCAATAGGTTATAATCATAATGGTATAAAGTTAAACCTAAATTCTCACGAGCTATAATTAAGGCTATCTTATTAAGCAAAATCAAGATTTAATAAGATGGATATCTAATCTTAAATCTAAATTTTTAATACAAAATAATCATAAATAAAGGATAAAATTATAGAAAACTATAAAACCAAGGTTTCATCTATTAAATACTCATTTACTTAATATATGAACTTTAACTTAAATTTCTAAGCTAGATCCTAAGGAAATAAGATCTTAAAGATTTGAAGAAAAGTCCTAATGGAAAGTAAATATTTAGGCTTTAACATTAATCTTACTTAACTATTATTATGATGTAATTAACTTAAGAAAGATATAGGTGAGCTAAATTCACCTTATAAGAGATGGATTAAGACTTGGAAAATTTTTAGGTGACTTTTAGGGTTTTTCATGAAATATTATTTTAATAAATTTAAATATTCTAAAATGATTTCAAATCTGTCACAATACTGATTTTAGAGGTTTTATTATGAATTTAAGGTTTAAGAATGCTTAAACCTAAATTTGGGCAAAAATGACCATTTTGCCCATACTTAAGGGTTTAAAATTCAACTTTATGAATTAGGGTTCTAATCTAGAATTTATTGAAGTTGAATGATTACTTAATGTTTAATATGAACTTAGACAGTAAGTACATCTATTTTAGTTAAGTATTAAGCCTTATAATGTCAAATTAAGGACTTTGACCTAAAAGGGCAAATTAGTAATTTGGCCTAATAAAATCTAAATTTTCTATCTATTTAGTAAAGATTATGTTCTAAGGTTTTCATAGAACTTAAAATCATTATATTATGATGAGTATTTGCTAAGTTACAGCCAATATAAGTCTTAGGGTTAATAATTAAGGTTTATGGTGATTAGTGAGTGATTAGTGAAATTAATCACATATCACTAAACCAACCACATAACTAAGTTTTATTCTATTCTAGGAGTAATCTAAAACTGAAATTACTTAATTTAGATTAATAATTATGCTAATATTCACTAATTAAGTTTTAAGATGATTAGGGCTAATTAAGAGATCTAACTATTGGATCTAAAATGTTTTATAGTTTACTATTAATTAGGTCTTCCTGATTAAAATGGTACATTGAAAGACCTAATTTGGAGCTCAATTGATCAAGTTATGGTCAATTGAAGCTCTATGATTAATTAGGGTAATTAGGATTAGGTCCTAAAAGTGATTAAGCTTAAACTAATCCAAATAGAGAATTGAATACTACTAAGTTATTTTAGATGTTCTACTGATCACTTTAAGACCCATATTGGGTATATTTAGGTAAACACACACAAAGTTATGATGTAATGAAGTTTTGTGACATATTTTGAATTATTTAATACCCCTAAATGTCACCAAGTGAAATATTGATCCTACTAAAAATTAAGTAGCACCATAAAATTCTTCTATTTTTGCTGATCAAAATAGTATATTCATTTGCATAATTTGGACATATATTTTGCAAGATATTAATGTCTAAGGTTTGATATATATTTGAATTAATTATATATTTTATTCTTACTGTTTAATTAATTAATATATTTAAATTTATTAACCTGTTATTTACCTAATAACCTTTTTATTAACTGTTTGATATATATATATATATATATATATATATATATATATATATATATATATATATATATATATATATATATATATATACATTTATATATATCAATGTATTCCTTTCCTAAAGTTAACTTTATAAGTACTATATATATATATATATATATATATATATATATATATAATTAAAGCTTTATAATTTATATATAAAGTTTATATTTATTAATTATTCTCTCTGCAGATGGCCCCCACGCCAGCCGACGGACGCTACTGTCGCGGGACCCACCTCCACTCGTTCGAGTACTACACGCGGGCGACTGGCCAGCGGGCCCCACCGAATGGAACGAATCGGTCGAACACACTGGGCATGACCCGGTCCGGTTCACGCATGCGACGCTTCGCCTTCTCCATCCTCCTGTGATTCAGCGAGAAGCGGAACTCATGGGGAAAAACTCGATTGATGCAATCAATCGAGTTAGAATTAGGTTGATCGAACCGTGTAATTTGTTAATTACCAAACAGATTAAGCATAATAGCAATAAATTTTAAAATCTAAGCAAGATCGAGTAGGATAGGATAGTACCTGATCAACGGCTGCGGTCTACTAGGGCACAACTAGGGTTAGAACGCACGATCAACTTCAAAACTAGGCAGATTTATGCAACCTCCGAGCTTATGGAATCGTTATGGCTCTTAAAAACGAGTCCTAATGCAGTTGCAGTTGGCGCTTGACGCGCGGAGGAGGAACCCGAGCGATGTGCGTCTCACTCACAACACGCGGAGACCTCCGAGGATGATGAAGTCGCAACTGTCCGATCATTCGATCGGAGGGATCGAGCGATCCGTCAAACTAGACGGTGATTTCGGAGGGAGGGAATGACGTTAGCTGAGGTTCGACGGAACCGTTAGTTTACTTAATAACATATTATTATTTAAATAAATTACTTTTATTATATTAATGCAATTTAAATAATTATTTATACTCATAAAATTTCAAATAAATCACCCCTAGCTAATTGAAGGATGAGGAATACAACGGTGTGACCAGATTTTTGATTCGGCAAGTATTTAATTATTTGATTTTTCAGTGTATTTAAATAATATTAAAATATTCGACGAAAATTCAACGACTTCCAAATGCGACGAAAACATCACCCATAGCTAATTTGGGGGTGGTGAACGCAATGGCGAAGTCAGATTTTTGATTTGAGGTCAAGTTAATTAGGTCAAATTTTAGGATTTCTGAAATTTTCCAAAATCAGGATTTTATCTATTGATCCCTGATTTGGCCTGGATCATAGAGATGAGTTTTAAATGACTTAATTATGATACTAGAATTATAATTAAGACTTGGATTAGTCCTAATTAACCTAAATAATAACCTGGGTTATTACAAAAGTGCATCATTTAATTTTATGGACCAGCCCTTTCTATTTTTGCTAACTATTTTCTCAAGGATTTGCTTTAATTCATTGTTTGATACCTCTACTTGATTGTTGATTTGAGGGTGGTAGGCGATTCCTACCTTATGCTTCACCCCATACCCATTCAAGAGGATTTTTAATTGTTTATTGCAGAAGTATTTTCCTCCGTCACTTAATAGGACACAGGGTGTACCAAACTTCGCGAGGACATGATCCTTCAAAAATTTAATTACAGTTTTGGCATCATTATTTGCACAAGCTACAACTTCGACCCATTTGGACACATATTCAACCCCCACTAATATGTAGTTGCTTGAATTAGAAGGGGGGAATGGTCCCATTGTGATGTAAGTTCGAGTCCTTATCCGCGGTAGCACGCTATGGCGCGCTGCGACGCACTGTAGCGAACATAAGTTTCGAACCTTCATCCGTTGCAGCGCTCTGCAACCCGTTGTGGTGCGTTGTAGCGGTTGGAGTTTTGAACTTGTGCTCGCTATAGTGGAATCGCCCCAGGCTTCAGAAATCCCTTTGGGTTTGTGCTGTCTGCTTCCCAGTAGTCGGAGCATGCTGTGGCGCGCTGCAGCGATTTTCTCCCAAAATTTGCTATGCTCTTATTTTTTCTTGAAAATAAATAGAATTTGATTAAAGTAGGTTGTTTTTAATATGGAATTGTGTGACATTTTTCTTTATTTATAATATAAATTATGGATTCATCATGGCTAAACCCCCTTGGGGAGGGTTGGGCTGTAGTCATCTGAATGTAAAGGGACAATTGGTGTTGTATGTATTTTCTTGCAATGAAATAAAAATCTGTTTGAATATTTATTTAGATCATTCTTGTAATTGCATGCTGTTAATGAATGAAAATCTATGTATTTAAGAATGCTTGTAATTTAAATATTGCTAAGTAAACTAATGCCCCAAACCTAGAGGGAATGCACATTAAGGTCCTCACCGCGAACAATATTTATCGAGCGAGGATTTTTGGCATAAAACACCTCAGGATTGGAGTGATTAGTTTATTAAGTAAGTTAACTATCTTGCGCTTCATGGCTCACCAATTAGCATAAGGCTAAAAATGTGTGTTAGTGCTTAGAATTATGTGACAAGTTCTTGAGCCTAACTGCACCATACCTTGAGCTCAGTCGAGAGGTTGACGCATGTGAGCCAAGAGCCATTAATAGAGCTTCACAGCTCAACAGCGGTGAAAGGAGGAAGAGCACTCATTGAGTACTCATAGATGATGTGACATAGCCCATGAAGCCCGATGAATCCACTTCCTTATCTGAACTGCGCGTGTCGCGCATAATGCTGGGTGGAAATCAGTGCTTTTGTGATTGCCTAATTAAAAGATTATTTTGATCACATATATGTAGAAGTTTTAAATAGTTTAAATGCAATCTCAAAAGAGTTTATGTGCTGAGATAGAATCCTAGCGTGTTCATCTCGTGCACTAGATTTGAACTTGTTAAAATTAGAGGACCAATCTAAGGAACACAATATTCACTTAATTATTTAGCATGATAACAAGAATATTATGAATTGCATGAATTGAATACAACACCAGTTCCTAATAAATCACATGATGAAAACCCAACCTTTCTTTCTTAATAAAATAGTATCTTAAGTAAAGCTCTTGCATTATTGAATTAGGAACCACTAAACTAAAAATATATTTTCTAAATAATATTAAAAGTAAATATAGCTTAGTATAAATATCTAAATTTTCTTGGACTTCATTTGATTAAGTTGTGAGCTACAAGACTCAACTTGTAGTATACTATTAATTAGGCTGTGAGCTAATCAAATTTTAGGATAATTAGGGTAAATTAGGGGATCTAATTATCAAAACCTAAATTTTCTTATAGTATATTATTAATTAGGTTTTCCTAATTAAAATGGTATATTAGATAACCTAATTTAGAGTCCAATTGATTAAGTTATGGCTAATTGAATTTCTAGGTCAAATAGGGTAATTAGTGAGGGTTCCTAAAAGTCATTAGTCACATTTCAAGTCTAACGACAAAACTAATACTACCACTATCTTTTTGATATTCTCCTGAGTAAAATGAGATATATATTACCTATATTTGGATCAGTATGTGTAAAGTTATGGAAGTTTGACATTATTTAGGGTTTTGAACTACTTTGGGAGGTCATAAAATATTACTAAGTTAAATATACATCATACTGGAAATTTAATATTGTCATACTATTTCTCTCATTTTTCTGATTAAAATGAGATATATATTTGATATATTTGGATTTAGATTTTGCAAATTATGAGGGTTTAAAGATTTTATAATTAATGGATTAATTAAATATCTTAGAATTATATTATACTTTAGTATATAATCAAATTACTTAACTACAGGTACAGTAGGACCCACGAGCTTGCGTGACAGGCAACAATATCCACTGGCGGGACCCGCCAGATGACGGTTCGACATGATGGAGCAGGCCCCATGTAACAACCCAAGGTTGTTACCCAGCTTAATTTTAGCATAATCATATCATAATTATCATTCTATTAAGTTCATCGAGTCATTAGAACCAAACTCTAAAGGTTTGGAGCAATTCAGTGCTAAATCAAATATTTTGGATTATTTTAATATTTAATTAATTAGAAAATGGAGGTATTTATTTTGACCTCGAAATCGAAATCCGACTTCGTCGTTGTGATTGTCACCCCCAAATTAGCTAGAGGTGATGTTTTGGATGCGTTTGGAGGTCGTCGAATTTTTGTCAATATTTTAATATAATTAAATGCGCCGAAAAATAGAATAATTAAATAATCGTCGGAATCAAAATCTGACTTTGCCGTTGAATTCCTCACCCCCAAATTAGCTAGGGGTGAATTTTTATGAATTTTTTGAGGACATTTCAAAAATCAGAATTCTTGAATAATTAGAAAAAATAAATAGGTAATTATATAATACCTAATTTGCAATTTCTCCCTTCTCTTTCCTACTTGGCTGCCCCTTACCTCAGTCGGTGCCCCTCTCCTTGAATTCTGGAGCAAGCAAGCAAAGGACTTCCTCTAGTCCCCCTCACCTCCTAGTTATTAGCCCATGCTCTACCCTCTTATCTCATCTCCTTTAAGAAGTAGCTCAAGCTTCTTCTTCATTTCCCTTTGCAAAATCTGAACCCTTCCTCCCTCCTTCCTCCATCTTTGGGTGCTTGCTGGAAGAGAAGAAGTGTAGCTCTCCACCTCCAAAGTTCTTGAAGAAAGCAAATGTTCCTCCTTTTCCTCTCCTTCCAAGAATATAAAAGTACCCCTTTGCTCCTCTCCTTATCTTTATCATGCTGTTATAATGTTGGAATGTAGCATTGGAAGTTTATAAGCATGTATGTAAGTCATTATGACTCTTAAAAGCTTCACAGAAAAATGCTCTGTTTTCGTCCATTCTGCATACCCATTCATTTGTTCTTATTTTTTATATAGTTAGGATGCTTCGTTTGTACTGATTTTAGTATCGATGGAAAGGTATCGGAAATACATTTCCATTGATATATAGCACCACTCATAAGACTCTCTGGATTGAGAGTAATTGAGCTCGAAAAATAGGCCTAAAGTTTTTGTCTAGGCAAAAAATGTCGTCTGGCGCTGCAGCGTGCTGCAGCACCCGAAGTTGCAAAGCTAGGCCGCTGCAGCGCGCTGCAACGTGCTGTAGTTGTAGTTTGGCAGAAACTTATAAAAACATATATTAAAGTAATTAAATAGTAGATTTGCAAATTAGACCGCTACAGCGCGCTGTAGCGCGCTGCAACGGGCTGCAGCGGTATTTCATGAAAAACTTAGGGAAATAATTAATGAAGTATTTAAACAGTACTTTGCAAAATAGACCTCCACAATGCGCCATAGCGCGTTGCAGTGGGCCGCAGCGGGTCGCAACGCTGCCGCACTAACAGCGCTACCGCGCGCTGCCGCGCCAAAGGCGCTCCAGCGCGCTGCGACGCCCAAACTTGCAAATTTTCCCAAAATTTCAGAAAACTGCTCAGATTTTGTAATAAGTGCTCAGTTTTTGCTGAAATGGCCAAAAAATCATAATTTTTGTATTTTTTTGTATTTTAAGACCCCTAGGACCCTAGTGGGGGTAAGTTATACCAAAATTGAATATTTCATAAAATTCTATGTTGAAATTAAATTTGAAACTTTGCCATTATTAATGTGCTCAACCACCTACTTTGTAACTTTAAATGTATGTCATGTCAAATGCTAAGTAATAGAATCCTTAAAAATATGTATCAAATAGGTAAACCTTAATAACCTAAATGGTATGAAACTTATATTTTTAAGAATTATGATTAAGTGCTATCCCTTTGTTTATTTTAGATATTGATTAGCATTAATCACCTTTTTATTTTATGTTATCTTTCCATTTATATGCCTTTATGATATTAGGATGTATATTAAAAAACTTTAACATTTAAATGGGACATCTTGGTATGTAAACTAAACTTGAACATAAGAATCTTGATAACTTGATTAAGTATATGATACTTAATCTAAACCTAAAGTGTGACATCAATAATACACTAATAATACATTGATTTGTCATTGATCCTTAAATTAACATTGGTCTTAATGATAAAAAGGTTAGAGGTTAAACCATAGCTTATCTTGATTAAGATCTAAGCCTTAATCACTTAATTAATTAACTTGATTGTAAGATAATCAAATTGACATTATTCCAATAATGCATATGATTTGATATTGATCTTAAATCATCAAATTAGAAATGTTAAGGATAATATTGAATATGTGTGATTGAACCATCTAAATCCAAACTTTAGATCTTTGATTTTCTCTTATATAAGACAATTATCATAAGATGGAAATAAAGTTATAATGATTTATGCAAGGATCTAACTCTAATAAGATCTTTGATTTTATCCCATGATTGTAGAATAGGCAAGGATCAAATGAATTGTAATCATTTGATCTGATCACTTAACTTAAGTATAATAAGTGAACCGTAAGAAGTAAAAAAGTGAGATTCTTAAGGGTCTTGCTTTAGGATCATTCTTAAAATATTTAAAGACCTTAATTATTGACACATTGAGGTAGGAGAGCTTTTGTAACTCTTTGAGGTAGAAATTTAGATGATCCTTCATAACCTTAGAAGTTGAACTTGATACCTTGTGGTAGGAATCACCTAAAGTACTTAGAATGTGACTTATTCCTTGTGGTAGTAGTCTATGTTGAGTGGTCCTTTGATCACATCTTTGGAGCCTTATGAAGGATACGCCTACTTAGAGTAAGGATTAATAGATT
Organism: Gastrodia elata; assembly: GCA_016760335.1. Classification (NCBI taxonomy): domain Eukaryota; kingdom Viridiplantae; phylum Streptophyta; class Magnoliopsida; order Asparagales; family Orchidaceae; genus Gastrodia; species Gastrodia elata. Next base: position 714,098 of record CM028678.1, on the reverse strand, counting down.
TGATAAATCCTTGTTGATTAAATAAAACATTTTGAACTCAGATTATTGGTTGGGTATAGTAGGGTATACCCATATTACTGGATTACTTCAGTAATATTCAGGATTAGTTGATTCACTCTAATGTGGACTTATGACCAGGTGTTATCCTGCAGGATTAGCCGAATACAGTCCCATTAGAGTAAATCTTCCAATACTAAGAGTATTACAATTAGTGAACAAGATCCTTAGTTTGAGATATAAATTGCGACCAGGTTCTGCCTCCTATCGTAGTGCACTTCGATAAGTACAGTTTAAGCAAACTTAGTATCTTAAGTCACTTTGTGTAGACCACTAAGTATGCTTGTAATTAGGGCATTTAACAGCTTAGCTTGAGATGTAACTGTGACTGGGTTCTGCCTCCTATCGTAGTGCGCTTCGATAAGTGTAATTTAAACAAGCTAAGGATTAAATCTATCTTTCTTACAAACATGCTAAGTATATGTATACAATCTCCCCAGCTAATAATTTTTAAGTAAACTCTCAATTTTAACCAATTATCGAAGTTAGAATTTATGAGTCAGAATCCTTTTAGCAGGATTCTGCACAATGGAGACTTTGGATTCATTATCAGATTTTAAAGCATTTTTTCTGGATTTATCTCATGTAGTTTAAAAGCATGAGCATGAGCATAAGCATGATGCATGAGTATCAAAATGATGTGTGAGTATCAGAATGATATATAAGTATCAGTGATGATTTATGAGTTACAGAATGTTGCATACATTAACTGAGGAATTTCAGGATGCATCAGCATCATCAGTAGACAGTATTCCCAACTGGATGTATATACATTGGACCGTACTGCTCATAATAGTTCAGTGATATTTTGGTGGCATATCAGTAGCATACAGTATTGTGGCATATTCAAATGCACAGTTTCAGTGACATACAACATAGTTGTACATATGATTACTCAGTTTCCGATTAAGTACTGTTTTGATTTATTTTCAGTATTCAGTTACAATTCAGTTTTGCTTTACATTGCTTCAGTTTTGTACAGTTTTGAACAATTTTGTACTTTTAGTTACCTTTACAGTTCTTATGCAGATTTAATTACATTATGTAAATGTTAAATGAATAACTAGAACTGTTAGACTAGTTTCAATGTATTAGACTTATTGTCTAACACGAGGTACTTTTGGGATCCGGTAATTTGCTAGATCCTGAGCAGTATATTGAGACAGGTCAGGAGGACACTCAGGAGATTCAGGAGGAGCCCGTGGAGCACTAGTGGACTCTCCTCCAATTTTATTTTCTGCTTAGTATTTTCAGTTTAATTTTATGTCTATTTTAGTAAACAGTTTGTAATAATTCTGGATGTATTTTTTTTTCTTTTCTGAGATGCATGTCTTTATACAGCTTCTATGATGAATGTTTTCTGAATGTTTGCTTTAAGCTTTCGCACTCTATTATATATTACTTATACTTAGTATTGTGATGTGATCAGTATACTAGAAATGTGATATACTATACATATATTAGATTACTATTATATTCTAAATCCAATGTATGTATTTATCTAATACTTAGGATAAGGATACTACTCTTAACTTAAGTATTAGCTCTCAACCCTCCTTGAGGTTGAGTCAGCAGCCCTTTAGATGGGCTTATTTTCAGCTATTTCGGGGAGACGGGTTATTCCTCCCCGAGTGGCGCGCCGCTCCGCCGCCGATATAATTGTACTTAATTCTTTTGCGCACGGCGACGAGGCGGGGCGCTACACCCCATGCCTTACTGCGTGAGCAGAGATGGTGAGGCCCGCCACTGTGGCTTGGCAAATGACGACACATAAGGACCCATAATGCACGGGTCGGGCCCAGGTCGACCCTGCCTGACCCAGGGCTTGCTTTATCCCCCGACATCCACCGTAGAAATTGAGTTAGGGCAGATGAAAATGGCAGCTTCCCGGTGTCGGGGTGGCTTGGCCAGCACGATGATCGATGGGGCCAAACCAGAGCTTCCCAACGGTGGCGGGCCAGCAGCTGGGATGGCCGGTGCCGGCGACAACAACGAACCTTAGCTGCTAGGGTTTGGGGCAAAGACTATCCCGATACGTATAATTGTGGACGATCGACTAAATTAGACTAATTTGGCTCGATCAAGCCCGATCGGGTCCATCCAAAAAACAATCTAACGCATGCAATATCTTTACAAAATGGAATGGCATACATCGAATGATGAGTGAAAGAGATCGAGTGAGCCCGATTTCGACAGCTTGGAATTTATGGTTCGAAGGAAGTAGCTCCAAATGTCCAGAAGGCTTCGATCGCACGAAATGGAAAAATCAAACATATGGGGGATTAATGGAGGCATAGGCTAAGTCAGTGAAGTCCCCAGCACGACAGGGATTGGTTGGCCGCAGCGGGGCGCGACATGGGCTAGCTACGCGTGCCACGCGTAGCCACGCAGAGAAGATGATAGGCCGTCCGTCGCCTGATCTGATGATCAGACGGCTCGGATTAGCCGTCTGATTAGACGGTGGACAGGGAATTGTGTGGAACTTAACAGACGGCTTCGTTAAGTGGAAATTAAATATTAATATGATTTAATTAACTTTAATTTATTTCATATTTAAAATTAAACGATTAATTGCATTTAGAAAAATTCTAAATATTTAGCCATTGCTAATTGAGGGGCAAGGAATGCAGCAGCGAAGTCGATTTTTGATTTTAACGAGTATTTAATTTTCTTATTTTTTGGGTATTTAATTTATACTAAAATATTTGCCGAAAATCAAAAAAAAACTTCCAAATGCATCGAAAACTTCACCCCTTACTAATTTGTGGCATTGAACGTAATGGCAAAGTCGAATTTTTGATTTGATGTCAAAATAACTAGGTCAATTTCCAAGGTTCCTGCGATTCTTGAAATCATGATTTGATCCATTTGACCATTGATTTGTACCAAAATTTCAGGTTGTAGTCCTACTAACTATTTAAGAGTGTTAGAATTGAAATTCAAACTTAGTTTAGTCCTAATTAGCTAGGTAACAATTTTAGGTTGTTACAGCTTATAATGACATATTGAATGCAATGGAACTGAAATTAGAGCATGATTAAACTTATATTTAGCTATGTAACAACCTAGGATTAAAAATTTTAGTATTAATTTCAGAGCAATAGATAAGATTTAGTACATTTTGTAAAGTTCACTAAAAAAAATAAATCTCTTGATTATGGAATAAAAAATTAATCTAATTAATTTAATATGAAGGTGAGAAGAGTAGTACTTGCATAAATTCATATCGTTTGAAGGTTGATTCTTTCTAATTTTTCAAAAAATAGTTTCAAATCAAAGGAATTTTGAAATTTCGATTTATCACCAAATCCAAAACCAATTTAATAACTTAAACATTATTGAAATTAAGTATACTTTAGTAACGAAACTAAATACCGTTCTCAGAGGATGATAAATCTCGGGATCTTATCATCCATAATAACTTCGGACCACATACACTCACGTGCAAGCGCAGACTACATATTTTTGAGTCAAATTAAATTAAGAAATTGAAACGAGCAATTAAATGTTTCAGAGAGTAACTACAATACTTCAAAACATACTCCCTCTGTTGCCCCACATTTATTAAAGTATTTAGAATTAATTTTAACTTATAATAATTGAGATTCATTAGTTAAAATCAATAATTATTTATGAAAAAGATATGATGTATTTTTTAGAGTGTTGAAATACTTTTATTTAAAAAGATTATTGCACATATATAATGATTTATTAATTTTATTTTTAGTACCAATTTTTAGTTAGAAAATAATTTTTATGAAATATGAAACACTTCAGGGTTATATCTATAATTACCTATTTTCTTACTAAATTAGATGATTAAATTTATATTTGAAATATGCAATCTTATGCGAGGTTCTATGTAAAAATGAATTTAATTCAACAGAACTGTACCTTATATTTAATTTTAAATTTGTTTCTTCTTTTTTATAAAGCATTAATATTCGACAATAACAATGCGAGAAACAAATGCTTGGATAAATCGATTTTATGGAGCCTTGTAATGATAAATCGATTTTATGCATCTTTCATTAAATTTGGAATTAATTTTAATAAAAAAATTTTATTTAAAATTTTAAAGGTAATTCTCTCTCCTCCCCTGAATTCTTAGAAATCCCTTGAAATTCAACAATAATTTAAAAATATTAATCTCTGGATCATAAAAATAATTAAAATTAAGAAAATGATAAGGAGATTACACATGTCTTAAAAGCATTGCCAATTTTATAATTTTATACTTGTTTCATTGTCTATAAAGCTTAATTTATTCTTATAGGAATCTTTTTATATTTTATTAGAAAAATAATATTTAGACTGATATTTAAAAAACTTATTTCATAAAATTTGTACATTATTTAATACAAATTTTAAAAATAATATTTGTATTTTTTTAATATAAATAAATAAATATTAATAAAATAATAATATTCAAATCTAAATAATATTTCTTATTTTATTATAGTTTGTATATTTATATATTGCATTTTTTTTTAATTTATATAAATAAAAATATTAATTATCTATTATTTTTGAAAGGTATAAAATGCGATGGAGAAACTGAAGAGAGAGTTCATAGATTCAGAAACAATGAATCCCTTGTATTTGCCGACTCTACTATTAATATGCATGATCACACTTGCATCCCTCTTCCTGATGGGCCTCAGTAAAAAGGGAAGACGGCTTCCCGGCCCGCCGGGACTTCCGGTGATCGGCAACCTCCACCAGCTGTCCAAGCTCCTGCACACCTCCTTTGACTCCCTTTCGAGGAAACACGGGCCCATATTTTCGATCCGAATAGGCCGCATCCCCTTCGCGGTGATCTCCTCGTCGGCTCTGGCAAAAGAAGTGATGGGCGCCCAAGACTTGGCCTTCGCGTCGCGGCCGAGGTCGAGCATCACGGACCGCCTCGGCTACGGCACATGCGACATCGTCTTCTCCCCCTACGGCGAGTACTGGAGGCAGGCCAAAATGTGCAGCATTCAGAAGCTACTGAGCCGGAGCAGAGTTCGCTCGCTGGGGCGCGTGCGCAGGGAGGAGCTGCCTTCTCTGCTCTCCGCCATTCGAGCCTCTTCTTCTTCCTCTTCTGCAGTGAATTTGAGCTCCCTGATGCTGGGCGTCTCCAACGACATAATATGCCGGGCGGTGGTGGGGAAGAAGTGCTTTTCGGACAAGGCGGAGTTTGTGAGGATGCTCAGGGAATTGGGGGCGTGCCTGCACTCCATCCCCATGCGCGATTTCGTCCCCTGCTTCGCCTGGCTCGACCTCCTCTCCGGCCTGGACGCCAGGACGGCCACCTGCGCCGCCAAATTTGACGCCTTTTTGGAGTCCCTTTTGGAGGACCAATCTACCATTCTTTCCGACGACACCTTTCTCCATCACATCCAAACGGCCTCTCATCGTACCAGAGATAGTCTCAAGGCGCTTATCAACGTTCGGTTTTTTTGCAATAGCCCCTCCTAATTTTATTACAAAAATCTAAATTTTATTAAGAAAAATATTAAATTTTTATTGAATATATTTTTTAGTTATAACATTATGTGTAGTAGGACATACTAGTAGGCCAAACTTACACCATATCTTCAAAAACAATTATACCATTCAAACCAATACAAAAGCTTTTGTTTTGTTGTGTGCAGGATATGCTCGTGGGTGGAACTGACACCATATCTTCCACGTTAGAGTGGGTGATGGCAGAGCTCGTTAGCCATCCGTCAATCATGAGGAGAGCGCAAGAAGAGATAAGAGAAAGATTTAGCGAATCATATCTTATGAGTTCGTTGGATGATGAGGCGGGTGATCAGATGTGCTACTTGAAGTCAGTCATCAACGAGACCCTCAGGCTTCATCTTCCTTTTCCAGCTTTGGTCCCTAGACAAGCGATCCGAAATTCTAACATTGGGGGGTATGATGTTCCTGCTGGCACCAGGGTTTTCATCAACGCTTGGAGTATTGCAAGGGATGAAAAGTATTGGAAGGCCCCACTTGAGTTCTGGCCCGATAGGTTCGATAAATGTGAATCTTTGAGTGACCGCGACAATGCTGTGCATGATTACCATTTCATTCCGTTTGGTGCCGGAAGAAGAGCCTGTCCAGCTGCAAACTTCAGCTACATCACGATTCAATACATAGTAGCTAATTTGTTATACTATTTTGATTGGGAAATACCGGAAGAACACAGAGAAGAAGTGCTTGATATGGGTGAAGTTCTGGATCTCAACGTTCATAAAAAGTTTCCACTCATTCTGTTTGCAAAGGAGTATTTGCCTGTTACATGATACATCAATTCACTTGAATTGTATTGATCAATAAAGCATTTTTGAATCTTAAATTGGTAAGTTACAAAGCAATGTCTTTACTATAATTTGCAGAGACTTCATCCCAGTTGATTGTTGATGAGTAGTGTATTCACATCTTTGGATTTATTATATACTATATTAAACATGTGTAAGGAGTTTTATGCAAATAAAGTATTATCAATTTTGTTACATGTTTGATGTTGCTAGTATATTAAAACATGTAATGCATTACTCTTTGCTGATGTAATGTTATATGTTTGATGTTTGATGTTGCTAGTATATTCTTGTAAGGCTCAATAATGTTGAGAAAATTGAACGGACTCTCATTCTTGAATATCTTAATAATATTTTTTATATTCAGCTCACTTAAAATTGAGTTTGGCATCAGTTAATCATGACTAACATATAATAAAATACAACCCATAAGTCTGCTAACCAATTATGTCAACACCATTTGCAAACCTTCAAACCCTTCATTAAGAAATATGATCGATTTTGTATTAGCTCTATAAATTGCCTTTGATATTAGAAATATGAACTGTAATTGCTATGCTTAATTAGTTATGATGCTATGACTGCAATCACGGGAGTGATGGATGATCAAATGCCATGCTAATAACCTCAACAAAAATCATGAAGTACAACAAAAGTTTCCTCTCATTAATTTGTATTATACATGGATATTTTAAGTAAAGGTCTACAAAGTGGGATTGGTATGTCTTTTGATTGAGGTGTGGCATGCGATGGAACTAGCCAATGTAGGTGAACCATGTTGCATTCCTTCACATATTATTACTAGTTATCCAATGTGTTTGAGTTCAGCATGTGTGTCTTCAATATAATCTTCGGCAGAATATTTAGGTGTAGCTTGAGCTTAATAAAGTTTGACAAAATTCTTATGTCACTTAAGTGATCAAAAGGAGTAGACTTGACTTTCTTGAGTCTTGGTGTGAGGTCCCCCAATTCTCGGGCCAGCGAGGGCCCAGGATTTGGGGTTGCTTGCCGAGGATCGTAGTTGAGATTTACATAATAATATAAAATATCACAAATATTTATTCAACTTAATTTGAAATGTAAATTTGATATTTTATTGCAATTTGTACAATACTTTTTGCATGAATAGGCTATCTTTATTCAAATACATGGAAGATAATAAAAGTGAAAGTGTAATAATTTTTTATTTCAGGGTTGTTCCAGCTTCTCCTCAAAGTTCTGATCTGACATTTACAACGAAAGTATTTGGGTTGAATCCCCATTAAAGAATACTCTAAGTACTTTGTATATCATTAATTTATTATATATTTAAGCGAGAAGCATGAGAACTAAAAAGGTGATATTTCCTCTCTTGAGAATTTTTCATAGTTTTCTCTGCAAAATAAGTACTAAGCAATAATAAAAGTAATTTGTTACATAATAAGTTATACTTCTTCTAAATTTGAATATTTCTATCTCGAAAGTGAATAATAAAATAATAACACTTCTATGAGTGCGCAAAATCTCGAATATTGAGGAATCAACACGTCAGCTTGATTATCATAATTTTGGTTCAAAAATTATATAGCTTTATGGTAACCCCCTCACATATAGCCATAATATCCATATATCTTTCACAGAATGATGATAGTGAAGTTGTCACGTTCTAAATATAAAACATATTATGTAAAAATTATAAATAATCTCATTGGAACCTTTATTCATTCAAGCATGTTATATATATGACAGTCCAGTGTCAGATTAGATGTCCTGATCCAACACTGAGTGCCAGTGTAGTACTTAATACTGAATTAGTGTTCCATAATCCACTATTAAACACTACAAAGGTAAAGGATCTATAAGATAGGAAAAATAGTTACATTTAAATAAACATACATTCCATTGCATTTATTTAGAAAAATAAAAGAAAAATGTTCATCCTAAAATTTAATAATTAGTACAGTTCAACATATTTAAACTACAGCATTAATGTATATATGAAAAGAAAACTCTATCATCCTCACATAAAATTGAAAAAAAAAAGTAAATATCTTTCAATGTCTTCAAATCTACTCATAAATCTCCAGCTCCTCTTCTGGCTCACCAGTTAAGTCCAGGCTTCTGATCTATCGTGTTTGATTTATAACATGATATGACACATATAATCAAGGAAAAATAAGTGGTTAGACTTATAAAGTCTAAGCACATTTTAAGGTTTCTAATTATTTTAATTTAAGGATCTCACATTAGGTTAAGCAGTAAGGGGGAACAATGTAGTAAGAAAAAATAAAGCTAGAATTATAAATATGAAATAAAAGAGCATTAAAGTAAAGACAAAATTTATACTAGGGCACATTAAGCAATCCCTATAAAAGAAAGGCTAAGTATACATGGAATTTATATAAGAAATATATAAGACATTGACTAGCATTCTATATATAAGCATATTAAAAAAACAAGTTGAACAGTAATAAGTAGAAATGATTGTAGAAATATGTGAAACAGTTAATTAATATTCAGCATTTTAGTTAAATTATACTCTGTAGGCTCATACAAAAAAACAAAAAAAAAAGAGTTAGGTACGTCTGCCCAACTATATGAGACGATGTCTCATGTATAATTATGCATTATGCCTCAAGGGCATGTGTGATCTTCTAATCACTCTATAGCCAGTCCAAACTCAAATGTCTGTACAGACTATTCTGCCTTGAGTGAAACTCCTTAATTGATTAAGATCAATTGATTAAGGGTTCAAAGCATATAGCATTTTATGGAAATGTCAAAGTAAACTAAGCAAATGATATCCCTTTATAATCTATTTTTAATTATCTACCTTAATAATTGGGGTCAACTGAACCCCTAATTGACTTAAGACATTAGTCCTAAGTCAATTGTTAAGTATATATATATATATATATATATATATATATAATATGATTTGTAGTTTAAAAAATAAGATTTATGGTGTATAGTTATAGCTATCACTTAAGACTCTCTAACCTATTCCTAAGGTGTAACAGCCCAAGATTGTTACTCAGCTTGAATTTAGATTAATCATATTATAATCATCATTCCATTAAGTTCATCTAGTCATTAGAACCAAACCCTGAAGGTTTGGAACAATTCAGAGCTAAATCTAATATTTTGAAATATTTTAATATTTAATTAATTAGAAAATTGAAGTATTTATTTTGACCTCAAAATCAAAATCTAACTTCACCGTTGCAATTGTCACCCCCAAATTAGCTAGGGGTGATGTTTTGGAAGCATTTGGAAGTCATCAGATTTTCAATAATATTTTAATATAATTAAATGCGCTGAAAAAAAAGATAATTAAATAGTCGTTGAAATCAAAATTCAACTTCGCAGTTGAATTCCTCACTCTGATATTAACTAAGGGTGAATTTTTGGGATTTTTCAGAGCACGTTTCAAAAATCAGAATTTTTAAATAATTAAGCAATGATCTAGTCCTAAATTTGCAATTTCCTCTATATTCTATTACTTTGGTTGTCACCCCTCACCTCAGCCGGCGCCCCCATGCCCTTGGGCTGAAAAAATGATGGTCCAGTCTTCCCTACTCCATCCTTTCCCCCCTAGGCTCATCATTTCTCCTCTCCTTTAAGAAGGAGTTCCATTCTTTCATCCCCTCCATTTGGCAAGCGGCAGCTCTTTCCCCTATTTCCTCTATTGCTGAATGGTGTTGAAGAATAAGAAGTTCAGCTCCACTCCAAGGTCTTGAAGGAAGCAAAGTACCCCATTCCTCTTCTCCCTCTTCCTCCTTCTCTCACAAAATTAAAGGTACCCATTTGCTCCTCTCTTTTTGCCTTCTACATGATGTTATTATGCTAGAATACAGCCTTGGAAATTCATATGCATGAATGAAATCTATTAAGGCTCTTAAAAGCTTCAAAGGAATACACTCTGTTTTTGTCTATTTCGTATACCCTGTCATTTATCTACATTTTTAGTATAACTAGGATGCTCTATTTGTATCAATTTTGGTGTCGATGGAAAGATATCGGAAATACCTTTCCATTGATATATGGCACCACTCATGGAACACTCTATATTAGGAGTAATTAAACTCTAAAGAAGGGCCTCACGGGTTTCGCACCTGGCGAAATCACCGTCTGCCGCTACAGCGCGCTATAGCGCGCCCGCCGCTGCAGCGGCATTTCGGCAGGAACCTAGGGAAACATTAATAAAACTAATTGAACAGTAAAATTGCAAAATGGACCGCTATTTCATGAAAAACTTAGGAAAACGGCCATAAAACTAATTGAATAGTAATTTGCAAAATGGGTCGCTACAGCGCGACCGCGCGCTGCAGCGGACTATAACGGAAATGTTTCAGAACTTAGGAAATGACAAAATAAATTAATTGAACAGTAATTTTGTGAATCGGACCACCACAGCGCGCTGCAGCGGGCCATAGCGCGCTGCAGCGGGCCATAGCGCGCTGCAGCGGGCCACAGTGTACCTCAGCACGGAAAACGCTACCGCGCGCTGCCGCGCGGAAAGCGCTACAATTTTAGTGCCCAGTTTTAGAGGAAATGGCCAAAACTTTCCTATTTTAGTATTTTAAGACCCCTAGGACTCTAGTGGGGCTAAGTTATACTAAAATTGAATATTGCATAAAATTTTATGTTGAAATCAAATTTGAAACTTTGCCATTCCTAATGTGCTCAATAATCTACTATGTACCTTAAATGTATGTCATGCAAATGCTAAGTAATAGAATCCTTAGAAGTATGTATCAAATAAGTAAACCTTAATAACTTTAATGGCATTAAACTTAGATCTTTTAGAATTGTGATTAAGTGCTAATCCCTTTATTTATTTTAGGATTTGATTAGCATTAATCAACTTTTTATTTTATATCATCTTTCCATATATATATGCCTTTCTGATATTATGATGTATATTAGAAAACCTTAACATTCAATTGGACATCTTGATATGTTTGAATTGACATTAAACTATAATTAAATAAAGAATCATGATAACTTGATTAAGTAGATAATACTTAATCCAAACCTAAGTTTGACATCAATAATATACTAATAATGCATTAATTTATCATGGACCTTTAATTTAACATTGGTCTTAATGATAGAAAGGTTAGGGGTTAAATCCTAGCTTATCTTGATTAAGATCTAAACCTTAATCACTTAATTAATTAACTTAATTGTAAGATAATTCAATTGACATTATTCCAATAATGCACCTGATTTGATATTGATCTTAACACATTTAATTAGAAGTGTTAGGATTAATATTAAATATATGTGATTGAACTATCTGAATCCAAACTTTAGATCTTTGATTTTCTCTTATATAAGACAATTAGCATAAGATGTATAATAAAATTGTGATGATTTATGAAATAATCTAACTTTAATAAGATATTTGATTTTATCCCATGATTGTAGAATAGGAAAGGATCAAATGAATTTTAATCATCTTATCTGATCACCTTAACCTAAGTGTGATAAGTAAACATTAAGAAGTAGAAAAGTGTGTGGCGCCCACCACCCTTAATCCGTCAAAGGATTAGGTTAAGGCTGTAGTGTCACTCTGGCTAACCCCTCACTTATCATTGGATTTAGATAAACTCCACAATCCACATAATTAGGGAAGGATTAACACAGAATCAAACTAACAGTCACTGTATAAGTAAACAAATAGAGTGCAGAAGCGATTTAAGGAAATGTAAACCATCTAAGTATCACAGTATAAATAAGAAAAATAAAACTCAGAATATAAGCATACAATCCAAATACACAGTCAACAGTACCTGATTTATTACATCATTTAAAATGTTTAAATAAAAATAGAATGAAAACTACTCATCCTCACTCGAAGTATAAAGGAACTAAACGGCAGCTTCTTCCACGGGCTCCTCCTCTAGGTAAGGCTCCACACCTAACTCCTGCTCGTCTAATTAAAAGGAGTCTGCTATTGTCAGTTTCACAATGTAGGGCCCCAGCCAAAGAAAAGAAAAATCTGGTTAGACAATTGTCTAAGTACATTTTAAGCTGATGAATTATTATAAGTGTTAAGTAATATCACCATTTGACAACATCTAAGCAACATATATATATATATATATATATATATATATATATATATGAAAAGGAGCGGCAAGCAATACAATAGAAATAGGGAAGCTATAAATCATCATTTATAACTTAAGTAAAGAAAAAGGAAAGAGGCAGGGACATGCCTCGCATACAAGCTAAACAAGGAAAGGCGTATAAATATACATAACTAAACAAGTGCAGTAAGAAAAATTCTACATCCTAAACATGCTGGTGATCAACAGAAAACATGCCAATTAAAATAAATAACTCAGTAGTGGTACATATAAATAGTAGCAAGAATCTAACAACCTAAATATATATATAAAAGCAGTACAAGGAAATAGCTGACGGAGTTAAATACTGAAAGATAAACCACAACAACTGCATATGAAGCCACACGTGCATCGACTGCCATACAGAAAAGAGCTACTCAAGCCCATCGAATACCAAAGAAGCTTAGCACCATCATGGCTAAGTCATAAACTGTGTACCCCTAGCGACATAAGGAGGCTAGGCAAAAAAAACACACAAAGCAAATGATGGGTCTTAGCACCAGTACGGTTAAGGCCCAACTGTATGCCCCTAGCGACATAAGGAGGCTAGTAAACTAAGCATACAAGGCAACCTTAACGCCAGTACGGCTAAGGCACCAACGGTGTACCCCTAGCGACATAAGGAGGCTAGTAAACTAGGCACACAATAAAATGGATCCTTCCCCTAGCGACATAAGGAGGCTAGGCAATAAGGATATAACTGAGAGGCAGCTCATATTACTATCATTTTTCTATTAATCACTTTAATATTTTCACAAGGAATCTAAGGAGTCTCCATGTTTTCCTAACATTTTATTTATGCATCAACAGTCTTATATGATATGCTCAAAGAAAATATGGCACAAAAACTAAGGAATGCGTAAGCAACAAAGTATCAAAGAGAAGCAAGGGACTCTACTAAACATAGTGATATCATTTATTTTCTACTTAACCTTCTAACTATTCCAAGTTACACAAGTTCAGGATCACCATTTTCCTACTATCAAGTGTAACTCAGAAATTCATTCTTATAAGTTAAAAAAAGGATTAGAACTGATCAGGTTCTAATCTAGTTCAATCAGATAGACGACTACGAGTTAAATAAATGAATCATACGTCTTAGTTTTGTAAATTTAGACGTTCTAACTAAGATCTGATCAAGATCTTCTAAGCCTATAGATTATGGATTAAACACTACGAGAATTAGGTTTAATCACATAATCCAAAGAATAAGACCTAAGTTTTAGGTTTCATTCTATAAGTGATATACTGGTAAGGCAAATCCCATTAAGTAATCAAACTTAATAGGATGAATCTCCTATCTTAATTCTAAAATTAAAAGATAAAATAATCAGAATAAGTTGTAAAAATAAAAGAAAGTCTAGAAACTAATAAAACTAAGATTTCACCCATTGGGTAACCCAATTTACCCAATGAATGAACTCTAACCTATGATCTAGTCCTAATCTCAGGAAGGATCCTTAAGGTGTAGTGCTTAAGACTTAACAGAGATTATTGGAATCTAACTTAAGGGTTGATTTCACTCACTTAAACATTACTAAGATAATTATAATATTAGTCTTGGCATTTTGGGATGTTATCCAAAGGGTAAGGGTACTTAATCCAATCTTAGGGCAAAATGACTATTTTGCCCCTACTTTAAGATTCACAAATTCAACTTTTGACTTATGGATCAGGATTGAATTCTCTTAGTTCCATTTGATTCCTTACTGTCTAACTTGAAAATAGACAGTAAGTACGCCTAAATTGGGCGAGAAACGATCAGGTTATGACTAAAATAAGGCTAGATGTAATTTGGTCATTTACCTAAATTTTCAGGATTCAGATCCTAATTATTATTTTATTATATTGATGATATTGAAATTTTAGGCTAGTTAGCATCTTGAATTTTTCAATTTGGAGTTGATTTGACTAAGTTATTGACATTTAAGTTCTTTATATTATTAGTTCAATTTGATTATTACTCAAGTAATACTTAATTAATTAAAGCATTCATTCATCATGTGTTTTTTTTAAATACTAATTATTATTATCCAATTAATATTTGTTTTATTATTTTTCTTAATCAAATAAATTAATTTAGTATGTTCATTGCCTAGTTAATTAGCTTGAAATATTAACTAAATCAATTGAATCTAATGGTTAAGCTAATCTTAAATACAGTTGAACGAATTTGATTAAGTTTTGAAATCAATCAATTCACTATATTATTAATCCTAGTATTTATTCATCTAAATTGTCACTGTCTTAATATAGATGTATGTTATCACCTAAAGTTTCTATTTATAAGACTAAGTATATGCATCAATTATATAAATATAATAATATTAAATATAAGATATATCATTCATAACATTATATGTGCTAATTAATTTCTACTTCATAGTATAAACTAATTTATTACATTTACTTGACTCAATTATTTATCATTCTTAATTATTTATTAGCTAAGCACGTATTTATAGTCTGAGTAAATAAATAAATAAATAAATATATATATATATATATATATATATATATATATATATATATATATATATATATATATATATATATATATACGAATCGGATGAAAGATAAAAGAAGGATGGGCACGTGAGTTAATGATAACTGAGTCAATTAATTATCTTTTAATATCTGTCGTTTATATTATTATATATATATTTTAGACGTATATATAATACATTTTTGTATGGATATATTTAATCACCTAACAATTTTTATTTATTGCTTACCTTATATGTATAACTATTTATGTCATTCTTATGTTTACAGTTAAATTTGTTTTCTGCGGGTCAAATATCTACCTATTAGTTAGATCTTGACTATTCGACAAATTAAATTCGGCTAATTTATTTTAGCTAATACCGCTAGTCTCCTAATCACTTGGGTAGATTCATGCGCATTCCCTAAACATACATATATTTTTAAATAAATGTTTATTTTTAAGCAAATGCTCGTATAAATGCGCATATATTAACGCAATAATCATGTTAAATTTTTCTGAATATATATATATATATAGTTTTATAAGTAACTCAGTGCTAGTTAAGTTAATTGGGCCATTTATCTTAGTTAATTTAACTGGGTTAATTAACTTGGTTAAACGGTTAATTAGGTCACTTAATATTGATTTTTAACAGAAATTAATTCAATTAATACTTACATCTATATATAATTTATTAAATCATAGGAATATTAAATTTGTCCATTTAATTTAATTTATTACCCAAATTTTTTTTAATTACGACTATAATTATTTTATTAAATCTTAAGTTGTCACTTAGTACTAAGTTAAATCCTAAAAGTAATTAACTTAATGCTGCTTGATTACTTAATCTATAATCTATAATCTAATTTATTTAAATCCAACAACTCCAAAAATTTATTATATCTATACATCCCGAATATTCTTATAATAATATACTTATACATATATATATTATATATGTAAATCAAAGCTGTTTTTTTTTTGCAGGTCATTAAATATGACGGACCGGCTCACATTAAATATAACTTTATCATTATTTTATGAATATTATATATAAGCTTATATATATATATTAATATATATTTTTTATTTAAATTTTTTTTTCTGCAGGAATTTAATGGCGAAATGACCCCCAATTGCCACGTGGCGACGCGCGGTTGTGCCACGCGGCGAGGTGGGTTCCACATGTGCCACGTGTCTGACGCACGCGGACCCGGACCCAACCCAACGCGGGTTGGGCCTGACTCGGCCCAAGACCCGTGACCCTTCACCTTCTAGGGTCCGGCGAGACCGAACCCTTCGGGGAAGAATCACCTGATTCGTCCGATCGGGTGAAAACCAGCCCGATCCGACCGTTGGATCGATCGAGCAGAGTGTGCTCTACACACAGACATTTAGAACTTAAAAATTGACCAAGGATCGGGGAAGATCGGAGTACCTGAAGTGCGGGTCGGCGGTCTTTAGGATCGGGCGGACGATGCTGAGGTTTCCGAGCTCGGGTTCGCACGATCCGCGGGTTGGGGGTGTCGAGGAGGCCCTTATAGGACTGAGGCGGAGCGGGCGAGGCATGCCAGGGCCCCGATTGGTCGAAATCACGGCGGACCGCCGCCTGACAACCCGGCAGATCCAACGAGGGGAAGATGACCCCGTAGCCGTTGGATCCGGGGACGATCCAACGGCCACGATGGCGTCGTCTGGTTAGACGGCGCCGTTAAGTATTCTGACGGCAACTATATTCAACTAACGGCACTGTTAATTATTTAAGTAATAATATATATATATATATATATATATATATATATATTTTTTTTTTTTTTTTCTTTTTTTTTTTAGAAAAAATTTCTAAAAATTTTTGAACATGTTTTTCCTAGCTAATTTGAGATCAAGGAATTCAATGGCGAAGTCGGATTTTCGATCCGACGAGTATTTTGATACCTCGATTTCCGGGGTATTTTTATTATTAAAATATTCGTCAAAACTTCGACGACTTCCGATTGACACGAAAACTTCACCCCAAGCTAATTTGAGGTCAAGGAACGCAATGGCAGTGTTTGTTTTTTGATCGAAGGTCAATTTAAATAGGTTAATTTCTAGGGTTTCTGGATTTTCAGAAATCAGGACTTGATCCATTTATCTCCTGATTTGGACTAGGTCTTAGAGGTTGACTCCAATTGACCTAATTAGCACTTCTAATTAGTCTTAAGACTAAGATTAGTCCTAATCGACTAAGATAACAACCTGGGTTGTTACAAAGTGAGACCTTAAGGGTCTTGCTATAGGGTTTGTCATTAAAATGGTTGAAGACCTTAACTAGTGATACATTGATGTAGGAAGGACTGTTGTAACTTATTGAGGTAGAAACTTAATTGATTCTTCATAACCTTAGAAGTTGAACTTGATACCTTGTGGTAGGAATCACCTAAAGTACTTAGAATGTGGCTCATTCCTTATCGTAGCAACCTATGTTGAGTGATCCTTTGATCACATCCTTGGAGCCTTGTGTAGGATACACCTACTTAGAGTAAGGATTAATATATTTGATAAATCCTTGTCGATTAAATAGAATCTATTGAACTCAGATTATTGGTTGGGTATAGTAGGGTATACCCATATTACTAGATTGATTCAATAGTATTCATGATTGGTTGATTCACTCCAATGTTGACTTATAACTAGGTGCTATCCCGCGGGATTAGCCGAATACAGTCCCATTAGAGTAAATCTTCCAAGACTAAGAGTATTATAATTAGTGAATAAGATCCTTAGTTTGAGATGTAAATTACGACCAGGTTCTGCCTCCTATCGTAGTGCACTTCGATAAGTGCAGTTTAAGCAAACTGAGTATCTTAAGTCACTTTGTGTAGACCACTAAGTATGCTTGTAATTAGGGCATTTAA
This sequence comes from Gastrodia elata, assembly GCA_016760335.1. Taxonomy (NCBI): domain Eukaryota; kingdom Viridiplantae; phylum Streptophyta; class Magnoliopsida; order Asparagales; family Orchidaceae; genus Gastrodia; species Gastrodia elata. Next base: position 696,247 of record CM028678.1, on the reverse strand, counting down.
CAGCTTAGCTTGAGATGTAACTGTGACTGGGTTCTGCCTCCTATCGTAGTGTGCTTCGATAAGTGTAATTTAAACAAGCTAAGGGTTAAATCTATCTTTCTTGCAAATATGCTAAATATGTGTATACAATCTCCCCAGCTAATGATTTTTAAGTAAACTCTCAACCTTAACCAATTATCGAGATTAGAATTCAGGAGTCAAAATCCTTTTAGCAGAATTCTGCACAATGGAGACTTTGGATTCATCATCAGATTTTAAATGCATTTTCTGGATTTATCTCATGTAATTTAGAAGCATGAGCATGAGCATAAGCATGATGGGTGAGTATCAGAATGATGTATAAGTATCAGTGATGATATATGAGTTATGGAATATTGCATACATTGACTGAGAAATTTCAGGATGAATCGGCATCATCAGTAGATAGTATTCCCAACTGGATGTATGTATATATTGGACCGTACTACTCATAACAGTTCAGTGATATTTTGGTTGCATATCAGTGGCATACAATATTATAGCATATTCAGATGCATAGTTTCAGTGACATATATCATAATTTACACATGATTACCCAGTTTTAGATTATGTACTATTTTGATTCACTTACAGTATTCAATTACAATTCAGTTTTTCTTTACTTTACTGCAGTTTTGTACAGTTTTATACAGTTTTATACAGCTTTATGTTTTCAGCTACCTTTACAGTTTTCTGCAGATTTACTCGTATTATATAAATGTTAAATGAATAACTAAAACTATTAGATTAGTTTTGATGTGTTAGACTTATTGTCTAACACGAGGTGCTTTTGGGATCTGGCAATTTGCTAGATCCTGAGCAGTATATTAAGATAGGTCGGGAGGACACTTAGGAGATTCAGGAGAAGCCCGTGGAATACTAGTGGACTCTCATCTAGTTTTACTTTCTGCTTAGTATTTTTAGTTCAGTACCTAGTTTTACTTCAGTATTTCAGTAAAGTATTTGTAATAATTATTGATGTATTTTCTTTTCTTTTTTGAGACGCATATTTTCATACAGCTTCTGTGATGAATGTTTTCTGGATGTTTACTTTAAGCTTTCGCACTCTGTTATATACTACTTATACTGTAACAACCCAGATGTTGTTACCTATCAATTAGTGATCTAATTGACTCTAAATTTCTTTCATTACCCTTACGATAAAGTTAAAAGTCTCCACCTCAAATTTCATGCGAATTGGAGATCGTTTGTCTATTTCCAGCATTTCCTGGTTTTCAAATGATTCTGAAGATACCTAAATTATTTAGACTTCAGAATCAAAAACGAAGTCTGTCATTGGACTCAGTAACTTCAAATTAGCTAGAGTGTTATTCTTGGAATTTTTAGAAATTGTTGATTTTCCCGGATTTTCAGCTAAATTTCAATCGCTCAAAAATTTTCGTTAAAATTTGGATTCCGATTTAAGTCAAATAAAAATGTAAAACAAATGTCCTCTTATAATGCCTATTGAAAGGATCCTACTGCAAAAAATTTAAGCGCATTTGGGATCCCGGATTGTCCTGAATAAATTCATAAAGTTTAAACTTTAAAGGCTAATAATATGAAAAATATAAATCGAAATTTAAAAATTTTTCTATATTTAAGTCAAGCATCATATGAGGATACTATGTTTCAAGTTTCGTTAGTTTTCGAGTTTTCGATTTATCATAATTAATTTTTCAAGTTTTCCACTTAAAAATCAATATAAAATAAAATACTTATCCAAATTCAATAATTTTTAGACACGTGCATTTATCTCGTCAAGACGGTTGTTTCAATACTAATTTTGTAATTTTTGGAGCTTAAATGACTCCAAATCTTGGCTCAGAAATTCCAGCCGTTGATTTTAATCCAACGGCTGATAATGGATCCTAGAGTTTTCTTATATACCTCTTCAAAAACCTAAATCCTAATTACTCTCAGCCTAAAATTCATTCTCTCCTAACAGTCACGCTCGACCGACACTCTGAACGCAATTCCTTCTTCGTCCCGACCCGTGGATCGCGCCGCCCTCCTCTCCAATGGGAGGGCTAGCAAAGGGTGAGCTGCCATCCTTATCTCGCTCGAGACCCATGCCGATCCTCTCCATATCTACGAGCATTCAACCTCTCGACAGGGAGGGATCGGAGGACAACAAAACCCTAATCGATTCTCCAGCTAGCCGAGTCCTCCATCTTCGCCGAGCCTCCATCCATCCGAGTGCTTCTTCTAGCCGCTATTTCTCACCGAACCTCTTCATTAGCCGAGTAAAGGAGCAAAGGTACAACCCTCCATTTATCTCCTTCACTTCATAAATTTATTTTAATTGGCTTATCCCAACTTTTAAGGGAATTATATGGATCGAACCTGCTTATGCCAATTAACTTTAAGTTTTGATCATTGCTTCTCATTAGTATTGATGAATTAGAAATGGCTGAAAAATTTAATGAATAAATATAATCATGTTTAATTGATGTGTTAGCAATTTAAAGTACCTCCTTCACTTTATTTCCTATTAAAAATTGATATCCCCAAATTTCACAATTGATTATTGAGGTTTGTTAGTAGGTGTTTGTCATAGCTGTTATGGCACAAATTAATGATAAAGTTTCCGACAGTTGTTCAATAAGCTGAGTATAAGATCATGACTATAAATAGGGCATTATTTGATGTGTCTTGAGCTTATTTCCATCTTGGCTTTTGTTTGTTTTCAAGCTGTTCCCGTGATCAAGTTCTGCTATATAATAGAACATTTTTCTTTGATTTCATCATTGAGTTTGAGTTGAATTTTCTTCTTTACTTTAATGATTTGTGTGGCCGATTAGTAGTTCAACTATAATTTAATCTCCACGTAAGATATCACAGTATGTTAATTACTAGCTTGTCATTAGTTCTATTGTAATATTTTCATCAATTTGGATAAAAAGTTACATTAAATAGCGGTGTTATATAATTATGCATGGACATATGCAAATTGCTTTGTTTATGTGTACATGATTATTGAGAAATAAAAGTGGACTATACATTGCATTTTATTTAGATCGTGATGTTTATGATCAATGAGTTAAACTCTATGAAATCTCATTAAATGGTTTTCTGTATGAAATTTAAATTCCATTTCTTATTTCAATGTGAATCCATATAATAATACATTAAGGTTGTATTTAGTAAATTGCAGAAATTAATTTGGTATTCATTAAATACTGGATTCAAATGATATGCTTTAATCTTGGATATTAAAGTTGAATGCTGAAACTGAATGGTGCTATACTTTAAGGGTATAGTAGAATATCGCTTCCATTTTTATGATTGCTGCCATAAGAATGAAGACTATCATTTCTTTCAACATGAATTACATGTTACCCTTACATGAAAGTGAGATTAATGTTACAAGATTCTATGCTACAGTTTCATATGAAGTGATGGATTTTATTCGATACATATTGCTGTATGTTAGACGCTAAATCATTAAGATAATATTTTGTGATTTCATAATTCATGTTAGTATCTTATAATTGTTAAATACAAATGCTATGTCCAAGTTTTAGATATAAATATTGGTTGTTGTAATTTGAGTATTGGACAAAGGTTGAGAATTCCTTATATTTCTAATACTAGTACTGCAAGTTTAAGTGCATTGATGAATCTTATAAAATAATCACTGCCATGTATTATTTGATATCCAAATATTGTCATCAAAAGTAAGGAAGAAACTAGTTATCATCAATTTTAATATTTTATCTTTAGTGCCATTTATTTTAATAAATACAAATGCTATCCATTAATTGATATGAATTAAGTACTGTTAGTTAAATCAACACGATCAAATGTTATTAGTTAGTTTAAGTGATTAAATGCTACTATCTAACATGAGTAGAATCATGGGCTGTGGCGCCCACCACCCTTAATCTGCCAAAGGATTAGGTTAAGGGTGGGGTGTCATGCTAGCTAACCCCTCACTTATCATTGGATTAGGATAGACTCCACAATCCACCTGCTTAGGGAAGGATTAACACAGAATCAAATTAACAAACATTGTATAAGTAAGCAAACAGAGTGCGGAAGTAATTTAAGGAAATATAAACCATCCAAGTATCACAAAATAAATAGGAATAATAGAACTCATAATATAAGCATAAAATCCAAATACACTATCAATGGTACCTGTATTATTACATAATTTAAAATATTTAAATAAAACTAGAATGAAAACTACTCATTCTCACTCGAAATATAAAGGAACTAGACGACAGCTTCTTTCACGAGCTCCTCCTCTGGGTAAGGCTCTACACCTAACTCCTGCTCGTCTAACTGAAAGGAGTCTGTCATTGTCAATTTCACAATGTAGGGCCCCAGCCAAAGAAAAGAAAAATCTGGTTAGACAATTGTCTAAGTACATTTTAAGCTGATGAATTATTATAAGTGTTAAGTAATATCACCATTTGATAATATTTAAGCAACATATATAAATGAAAAGGAGCAACAAGCAATACAAAGAAATAGGGAAGCTATAAATCATCATTTATAACTTAAGCAAGGAAAAATGGAAGAGGCTGATACATGCTTCGCATACAAACTAAACAAGGAATGGCGTATAAATATACATAACTGTCATGTGCTGTAAGAAAAGTTCTACATCCTAAATATACTGGTGATCAATAGAAAATATGTCAATTAAAACAAGTTAACTCAGCAGTGGCACATATAAATAGCAGCAAGATTCTAATATCCTAAATATATATAAAAATAGTATAAGGAAATAGCTGACTGGATAAGAATACTGAAAGGTAAACAACAACAACTGCATATAAAACCATACGTGTACAATCTGCCATACAGAAAAGAGCTACACTAGCTCACCAAACATGGCTGAAGATCTTAGCACCAGTACGGCTAGGGCAGTTCCTAACATGATACGGCTAAGGCAACATCAGTCAACGAAAAAGGCCCTAACACAGTACGGCTAAGGCAGTTCCTAGCACGATACGGTTAGGTCACCAACAGACATACCCGAAAGATCCTAGTACCAGTACGGCTAGGGCAGTTCCTAGTACGATACGGCTAGGGCAACAATTGGTATGAGCAAAAGAACACTGAGAGGCAGCTCAAACACATCAAATTATTATCTTCTCATTAATTACTTTCAATATTTTCACAAGGAATCTAAGGAGTCTTCATATTTTCCTAACAATTTATTCATGCATCAAATGTTAAATCAAGGAAATATGGCACAAAAATACAAGAAACGCGTAAGCAACAAAATATTAAATAGAAGCAAGAGACTTTATTAAACATGGTGATATCATTTGTTTTCTACTTAACCATTTTAACTATTCTAAGTTACACAAGTTCAGGATCACCATTTTCCTACTATCGAGTGTAACTCAAAAATTCGTTCTTATAAGTTAAAAAGGATTAGAACTGATCAGGTTCTAATCTAGTTCAATCAGATAGACGACTACGAGTTAAATCAATAAATCATACGTCCTAGTTTTGTGAATTTAGACGTTCTAACTAAGATCTGATCAAGATCTTCTAAACATATAGATTATGGATTAAACACTATGAGATTTAGGTTTAATCACATAATCCAAAGTGGTTAAGACCTAAGTTCTAAGTTTTGTTCTATTAGTGATCTACTAGTTATGGCAAATCCTATTAAGTAATCAATCTTAATAGAATGAATCTCATATCTTAAATCTAAGGTTAAAAGATAAAATAATCAGAATGAGTTGTAAAATAAAAGAAAGTCTAGAAACTAATAAAACCAAGGTTTCACCCATTAGGTAACCCAATTTACCTAATGAATAAACTCTAACCTATGATCTATTCCTATTCTCAAGAAAGGTCTATAAGGTGTAGTGTTAGAGACTTAGAATTCTTGGAAATTGACTTAAATGTTGATTTCACTCACTTACATATCGCTAAGATGATTATAACATTAGTTTTAGTGTTTTGGAATGTTAACTAGAGGTTAAGGGTGCTTAATCAAATCTTAGGACAAAATGACTATTTTGCCCCTACTTTAAAGGTATAAAAGTCAACTTTTAACTTAAGGGTCCAAACTGAAGTTTCTCTCTTCCATATGATTCCTTACTGTCTAACTTGAAGATAGATAGTAAGTATGTCCAATTCGGATGAGAAACGAGTTCTACAGGCTCAAACTAAGGTTTTTAATCTAAGGGCAATTCAGAAATTTTCAGTCTACCGAAACCTAAATTTTTATGCAGTTTATTGTTGGTGGGCTGTTCAAGGATTCCATAGAGTCCAAGAACATTGAATTCCAAGTTCAATCGACTACGTTATGAAAGAGGATATTTATGAAATTTTCCTAGGGGTCAAATATGTTACTTGATTAAATATTTATTGTATTGAAATTTACTATACTGTTCTCTAAATTTTGCTGATCAATACACCCTATAATTTTGATATATTTGAATGTATGGGTTTTAAATTATGGGAGTTCTTATTATTTGCATTTAATGTTTAGTAATTAAATCAAGCTACTTCAATATAAGTTAATTTATTGTTGTCGATCCATTTATCATACATCACTAATGTTAATTATCTAATTAGTTGATCTAATAATGTTAACTTACTTTTCAGTTAATTAACCCATATGCCTAGATATATATATATATATAAAGCAGAGCTTCGACAATGTTTTTATATAAGGAAGCCCTATCAATCATGTCAACAAAACAAAACATAGCAGGTAAAGCTTACATTTAAGGGCGAAACTGTGACATTTCAATATATTATTCATGTTTTGCTTCACTATTAATGCATAAATAATATAGATAGAACTCGGAACCTAATTCTTTTCCGTATCTGGCTGTTTCTCAAACACGACCAATGATCTTTTTACTCTTTCGCCTATATTTTTCAGTTTAACAAAATATAAATTATGAAGTTCCTCATAAAATCTAAAAGATTTCAGTTCCTTTTGCAAGGTTAAAATTTACAAAAATTCAACATTTGAAACAAGAGTATAAAATCTGAAAAACACAATTTTAGCAAGCCATTATAATATAGCAATCCTTGAAACTATAAATTAACTTGAGCAAAAAAAAATAAAAAAAGCTCAGAAATGAACATCAACCGACACTTCTAATTACTCACCTCTACTGATCTGTCCGCTAGTTCCTCAACCATAGTATCGTTGACAACAGGTAAGGAGTCATTCAAAGATGTTATAGCTTGTAAAATACTGTGTCTTACAATATCAAGCACCTCAGTAGAACAAGACTTTTTGAGACACTAAGAACAGGCAACAAGAAGGACAATACCATATGCAAAGAACAGGCAACAAAAACTGAGATTTCGAAATCCTCGATTAAAAAGAAGTGGGCGTATGGATCGATTCCTACTAACATAGATAATCAAAATGTACTAGAACCTATTGTACGAAGGGTTAAGCTCAATACTAGTGCATGAGCAGAAGGAAGAGGGGTACCTTGCCGGCGCTTAAGGAGATCGGCCGCAGTGGAGGCGGTGAGGGAGAGCTCGATGGCGCCGACAAGAAGTAAGAAATGCCTTCGGCTATGGCGTAGAAGAGGAGGGGAGTGGCCGGCCGAGTGGAGAAGAGACGCCGACTCGACTTGCGGGGAGGGCTTTATGGAGGTACGGAGGCAGAGGATGCAAGGAGGCGAGGCGACGGAGACTCCGAGGCTGAGGAGACGCGTGTCGAGGGGGAGGAGAGGCGAGGTCGAGCGAATGGGGAGGAGATTCGGCCGATAGAGTTTTGCGATTTATGTTAGAAAGAAAGAAGAAGAAAAAAATGCGGAAGAGAAGGAATAATTTAATAAAAATAACTATTATTTAAATAATTATTAATAACACATTTCCTTAATTAAAATGACTTATAAATTTGGTTTCAGAAAATTTAGATTAAATCACTCTTAACTAATTGAGGGGTGAGGAATGCAACGGCGAAGTCGGATTTTGATTCCGACGAGTATTTAATTTTTTTCTCATTTTCTAGGGTATTTAAATATTATTAAGATATTTGTCAAAATTTTAACGACTTCCGATTGACACAAAAACATCACCCCTATCTAATTTGGGGGCAATGAGCGCAATGGTGAAGTCCAATTTTCGATCGGAGGTCGAAATAAATAGGTCAATTTCCGAGGTTCCTGAAATTTCCAAAATAAGGATTTGATCCGTTTGACCTCTGATTTGGACTGGGTCTTGGTGGTTGATTCATAATGACTTAATTAGTATTAGAATCAAGATTAAGACTAAGATTAGTCATAATTAATAATGGTAATAACTTGGGTTGTTACATGGGCTGTCTTTCATTTTAAGATGAGATCAAATGTTTAATGCTGCGATTATTTTTAATGAAATCCAAATTGCTGCTATTTAACTCCAATAAATCCAATTGCAGCTATTAATTGTGTGTGGAATCAATTACTATTATTAGTTGAGCAATAGGTTGCGGGCTGCCATAAATTATGAATAGAGTCAATTGTTGCCATACTTGTATAAGTGAATCAAACTGCCATGAGGTTTGAGTAATGCCATGTAAATAGATTCGAATGTTGCCTAAAAGAAGATTAAATTGATCTTAAGAGATTTAATGTTGTTATATTTTGTAAAAGGAATTATATGATATCAGGTGCTGTCATTCAAATGCATTTAATTAAGCCGCATAAAATGTGTTAAGTTTACACTTTTATATATTCTTATTTCATGTGGATCAAGTGCTGCCGTTTACTTCAGTATGAATTATATGCTATTGTTTCTTTTAAACAAAATCATATGTTGCTTCCTATTCTAAGATGAGATCAATAAGATGGTATAGGATGAAAAGCTGCCATTTATTTTGGATCATATGAGATTTAATGTTGTCATCTAGTTTGCAAGAACCAAATGCTGCCATAAGGTGCAATGCTGCCATTAGTTATGAGATTCTAATGCTGTCATTGATATTATACAATTGATGCCATTCATGTTAATTGCTGCCATTTATAAATGCTGCCATACGAATGTTGCCATCATTAATATTATAAGATCTAAATGTTGTCAATATAATTTACATTTAGATCAAATACTGTCATAAATACTATTATCTTCTTTCTTAAATATCATATGTTACTATTTTCTGGAAGGGTAAAATAGTATTGTCACTTATTTAAGAAGGAATCATATGTTATCAATAGATGAAGTTGAGATTAATGGAATATTAGATTTAATACTGTAATAGCTTTTATTAATGTCAAATGCTCCATGTTAGCTCAGTTGTATTTAAATACTGTTATTTTACTGCCTTAGATATATATTAGAATCGTATTTTTGTCATTAAGTAATTATAAGGTAAAATGGAATATGGGATTAAGTGTTGTCTCTTATTTCAAAATAAAGCAAGTGCTACCCACTAATTTATAATATTAGGTACTACCATTAATCTTAAGATTTAATGCTGTCATTAACTAAGAAATTCTAAAACTGTCACTTATCATATAAGATCCAAGGCTACATGTATTATTTGAGACCCACCTGCTGCAAGAAACCCAAATGTTGTTATCTATTTATTTAAATTGTAAAAGCTGACATGTAATATTTAAGATCAAAATGCTGCTATCTTATAAGTTCAAATGCTTTCATTTGTTCATTTACAATTAGGGGCTGTTATATTACAAATGCTATCACATATATGCATTTAAGGAAAAATCGAAAGTATGAATCACATATTGCTACTTATAAAATTACCTCAAAAGAATCCAAATATTTTTATTGTTGCTACCACATTTATAAACAAAGCCATATGCTGCCTTTAAAACTCATATGAGAATCAAATAAACGAACCCTGCTATCTTTAGTTTTAAAAGACTTTAAGTGATCTTATATTGTCAATTATTTATAGAATCTAAATGTTATGAGATTACATACTGTCATTCTTTTATTCAAGTTTATGTTGTCATTCCTTTCATATGTGCATTTTATTCTAATGATAGGTTGGAAGTAATCAAATGCTCAAATGCTGCTATACAGTTTAGATGAATTAAAATGCTTTTATAATCTTTGTAACATAAAATTAGTTGTTGTCACATGTTGTTTTTCTCTAGTTGCTCAAATTTCACTTTTGGTATCTATGAATTTCTGAACCCATTATATTGTATTTATAATTGCTGATTCACATGTTAATATTTTCATAAATGCTAACTATGATGACGATTCTTTGCAGGGTAAGTTGTAAATACAGGATTACTAAAATAAATGCTATGTGTGAAAACTACATAAAGCTACTCATATTAATGCTAAAATTTTATTTCTGCATTTCCTTTTATTAGATATTTTATAGAATGTATAAACTGTTTAATTTAGTTTTGTATATTTGAAATTATATTAGAATTGGAAATGAGTAATCCTGTAAAAAGAGTTGAACTCTATTTTAGAACTGGAATTAAACTCTATTGTAGAACTGGAAATGAGCAATCCTATAAAAGGGATTGAACTCTAATTTAGAACTGGAGATTGATTGTGAAAATTGAAATTTGAACAAAAACAAAGGTGACTCTGCCAAAATTTTTAAGAATTTTAAGACTTAGAAATATTTCAGAAAACTTTAATATTCAATTCAAAACATTCAATTCAATGGTTTATTTTTAATTTTAATTAAAATTAATAGCTTCTTTTCTTTTTAAGCTTTGAATAAGTTCTCCTTTTATTTTATTAAATTGTATTATCTTTTTAATTTCATTTATAATTCCTTTTATTTTTATTTAAAATTGACTTAAGATTAAATATATATATATATAAGTCAATTTGGAGTCTAATTAATTCTGATTATAAAGTAGATTATTAAAATTTTAGATAACAAAAAGATATCACATACTTTACAATTTTTGTAATCCATTAAATGCTTGCATAGCTTTGAGCATCATATCCTTGAACATATATTCAAGACTTTTGTGCATAAATAAAGATTTTCTTAAAACTTTAAAGGGGAAATGCCTTAAGGCAATTAGAGTACAAATGAAAGTATTTATATTAGAACTTCATATTTTAGGCAGGGTAAATGTGAATGTTCAACTTCCCCACTGTATCTGATTAAGCAGACGTGCTTAACTCCTCGCCCATTCTGTTGTGTACTCCTACAGAATGAGGTATTTTTAAATATAACCTTAACTAAAGATATAAGAGATTTTCTTATAAATTGTAAAATCTCTTCATAACTGTTTAGTTATGCTTTCGTATCATAGTCCTAGACTATGATTATCTTAGATTGAGAATCTAAGATATTTCCTCATTTCCTTTAGCTTTACACTCTTTATTTTCAGTATTGTGTATTGCTTATTTCAGTTTAATTTGAATACAGTGTATGTTGCTTAACTTCAATTAATGCTTCATTATATGTCAATTCCTTACTTAGCATAAATTCCATTTGATCATATATTGCTTTCATTTTATGCACATAGCAGTTTCTAGCCCTTAAAATGCTTTTCTTGCCAATTTTCAGTAATAGGCTAGAACTTTAATAAAAAGTGAGTATTTTTACTCAATAATTTTCATACTATTTTTCTTACAGTTGTGCTCAATACTTTCCCATACTATATAGCTTTTACTACACCACTGCATACTTAAATTATAAATCATAATTGTGATATCTTGTTAATCTAAAAACATAGCTAATTTTAAAATATGCTTAGACTGTTTAGTCTAACTACATTTTTTTTTTCTTGGTTTTGCCCTATCATATTTAAATACCAAAATATGATAGATCAAGAGCCCTTTTATTCAGGTGATGCAGGTCCAAGTACTTGAAGGACTTATAAAGAAATCTGCTTTTGCTTGATTTTAACAGATTACTTGTTTAGCGAGAGAGAGAGAGTGATTTACATATTATATTTTTCTCTTACTTTAAAAAGGTTTGTAATAATTAGATCATAAACAGTTTGAGTTACTTTTGCTTATATTTATTTGTGTTGTATCTTTTATAAACTGCTTGGGATGAATGAGTGGATTTATCTAATTTCTAGCACTGTAGATATTTGCAATATTGAATTTATATGTATCTTCATTTTCATTTATTTAACTTAACAAATGCTCAAAAAGTAACTTGGCCACTTAGCATCAATACTTGAATAGTTTTCTTCTAATCAAGTGTTGGGTGCTAAGATAACACCCCAATATATGGATTAATCTTCTATCCAATTTATTACAGTAGGCCAAAGCGGACAATACCTTGGTGTTAAAAGTTTGGGCAGTTACATATACTTAGTATTGTGATGTGATCAGTATACTGAAAATGCTGATATATTATTTATATGTTGGATTCATATTGTATCTTAAATCCAATATATGTATTTATCTAATACTTAGGATAAGGATACTACTCTTATCTTAAGTATTAGCTCTCAACCCTCCTTGGGGTTGAGTCAGCAGCCCTCCAGATGCGCTTAGTTTTCATCTATTTCGGGGAGACGGATTATTCCTCCCCGAGTGGCGCGCCGCTCCGCCGCCTATATGACTGTACTTAATCCTTTTGTGCGGGGCGACGGGGTGGGGCGCTACATAAGGTTACCATCATCAAATTTATTATTTGTTCAATGACCAAGCTCCTAAGATATAGTATAGTAACTTAAGAAATAAAACATAATATCTAGGTTCAATATATCTCAAGGATCGTTTATGGTTTTAAAACATCACAGGAAATTCTCCTAAGCTAAGCATGCTTCAAATTATAAAGATATTCCCAAAGTCTATAAAATTTTCTAGAATTACCAAAAGGTTAAGCTAAAGAGCATAATGCTACTAACATAAGAATCTTATTTATATATATATATATATATATATATATATATATATATATATATTTGCCTTAGTTATTCATTAATCTAACAATCCATTACAGATTTAACATTATCTCAAATGAAATTCTCAATCTCAATCACACATTCTTCCTAACCTAATTTTCCCAAATTCCTCACTACTCCAATTCTCCAAAATCTTCCCAAGGGTTCATCACCATTGCTCCCTCTCCTAAAAGGCTTAAATGAATCGAAGGAAGCTCAAGCTACTCTACTATAGGGTGTAGATATTCACACTATAATATTTTCATATACAAACCCAAAGTCAATAGGTGATTTGACTCCTAAAATTCAAATTCTAAATTCAACATCCAACACGAGCAAAATCACTATGTGCACACTCCCTATAACATAACTTGAACTTAGGCATGTTCAATTTGGAGGTGAGTTGAGCAATTTATGGTTTTTGACCTAAATGTTAAAAGTGACAAATATAAAAATATAATTCAAATTATAAATTAAATGTCACCATAATATTCTACACATTTTTGTGAGCAAAATGAGATATAACATTGCATTATTTGGATCAGTACATGAAAATTTATGGATTAGTAAAGTTTGGAATTAATCTAATTAATTTTTATAAAACTGTCATTACTATTCACAAGCATTGCCCGTATGCACAGCCCCTTTGCATGTGGGCTTGCTTCCAGACGCGCGCACGCACAACCCAGCTCAGAAATACGTGGGTCGGCCCGACATGACCCAACAATTTTCCCTCGTCGAGGCGATAGGGGTTCGTCCTAGAGAATCACACATCTCGCGAATTCGACCACCACAAGACTTGCATAGCGCCTAGAATTGAAGCTCATCACACGACCTTTCTAGTGAACCCAAACTACCATCCCATGACAATCCTAATGGCCCGATTATGGATGCCATAATTCACAGCTACAGCGTCACTGTACATAAATATATCACCTCTAAACTGTATAATGTCAATTGAGCTCAATTTTTGTTTGACAATTAATCCAAACATAGAGAAATAGCAAAATGAAAACACATAAGGAGAATTGCAAAGTAGGATAGAGTGGTAGTGGAGGTACCTTGCTTAGTCACTCGCTAATTACGCAGTCTTGAACTCCGCATGGACCATCTCTCGAGCCCTTGCTTTGTTCCAATTCGCCAAACAAATGTGAGGGAGGGGCCTGTTCAGGGTTTTAAAGGCCGGTACGGCGGCTCCAGCGGCGTTCTAGAGCATCGTGTGGCTTTGTTCGTTAGCTTTGAGAGCGAAGCCCCGTTGGATGGACCCAATTGATCCGTCGGATCGATCATGAAGATTAATGTGAGGCTGATCTTCCATCGTTTGATAATTCTTTCAATGGCTAAATAAAAATTTAAATAAATAAATAATTAATTAATTAATTCATTTGATTTAAATAATTACAATCCTTATCTAAAGAATCTCCAAAAATTCTCAAAACTTCACATCTAACTAATTTGGGTGTATGAAACTCAAAAATGAAGTTGAATTTTTAATTTGAGGTCTAAATAATTATCTCAATTTCCAATTAAATAAATTGATTAAATATTAATTTTTCTCAAACAATTTTTGATTTTCACCAAAACTTTAGAGATTGATCTTAAGACTACTTTATGTTTAATAGTGAGGTTATTAAGCTTATTTGGTGATTAAAATTCAAGTAACAACCACGAGTTATTGCAATATATTTTTTATACTATATCAAATAGTGACAATACACTTAAATCAATACGTTCTCAAATATAAAATTTGTATAGTTCAAAGCAAAGCAAAGGCATATAATTAAATCAGCATATACAAATATACTTTATGATATCTAGAGTTCATGTTTTATGCCTATGTTGATATCTCACGAATATGTGTATAAATGTTTTGTTAGAAAGATGATGATAAATTATGCATTTATAAATTATTTATTTAATAATAATATTATGAAAATTATTCTTTTTCTTTTTCTTTCTCTTCTATATTAGTAAAAAGAATAAAATAATGAAATATTATTATGATAATAATGTTATAATTATTATTATTCTTTGAGGGAGAATATTATGATTAGAGGATGTTAATGATAATGAGGATAATAAAAAATATATATTTTATAATAATAATGATTGTTATTATACTATATTTTTATTACTATTATTTTTATCATAATAGCTGTGGTACCCCAGATATATAAGCAACTAAAACACCCAATATCTCTGATACCAACTGTGATAACTTACCTTGCCGCTTGCACAACGAAAAACTTTTTTAATAATAGGTTGGGTTTACTTGTAAATTTGATTAGTGATAACACCATAAATGCATACTAAGACACTTATAATGAATGACCCAAGTTGTTACTATGACTATTAAGATTAAACTCGACTCAAAAATCAGGATCCCAAGTGTAACAACCCTTGTTGTTACCAAAGCATAATCTAGATTAATTAAGCTAAATCAACCTTTAAATTTGATTCTATTAGATTCCATGGGTCATTTAAACCTAATCCTAAAAGTTTGAAATCAATCGGAGTTAAATTGACAAATCTGGTATTTTTGGCTATTTTTAAGCCCTAAAAAATACCTAAATTAATTTGATCTTCAAATTAAAATCTAATTTTATTTTTGAATTCCTCATACCTTAATTAGTTAATGGTGAATTTTTGGGAATTTTTGGAACTCATTTGGTCCTAAATTGGATTTAAAATATTTAGAAATAATTATATATTATTTAATTGATTTATTTTTTATTAAATTATAAATTTAATTAAAATTAAAAGGTGGGATTTGTTGTCGGGACCGCGGCAGATCCGCTGCGAGGTCCCGACAGCGGGGCGCCGGGTTAAGCCACTCGATGCGTTGGCACGCATCTTGGCGCGGACCATCGAACGGCGGGATCTCCTCCGCGTTAAGATTAGATCCTATGTGTCGGATTTATCGCTAGCATCCGATGGCTACTATCATATCCCGTTTAAGTAACGCATCCGAGCCAACCTAGACCAACGGTCGATCCATCAGATGGCGGACACGAACCCGAGCACTGTGGGTCATCGTCCACCTCTCGACCCGTCTGCGTCTGGTCCCCCCCCCCCCCCCCCCCCCCCGATAGCCAGAAACCTCCCAGCCCCCGTGGCAGTACGGGAAGGCCCCGAAATTCCTCTCCTGCCCTCGGCACGTCTGTCATGTCGGTCATCTTCTCCCCAAATTACCCATAGCCATTGGCCTGAGCCTTTCTAATCGGTCCGAGCCTCCTTCCCATTGCCAAGCTCTGGAAACCACCCTCAGAGCTCCCAGCTGCCTATAAATACCCTCAGCACCACTCAATGAGTCCCTTTGCTCACTGAGACTCCTCAATTTCCCCATCTGAAGCCTCTAGAGCTCTTGTCTTCCTCGGTGATTTTCGGCATTCCCGAAGGCTTGAACTGCTGATAGAGGGCCCGTCTGGTGTTCAGACTCCTGTGCACATTCGTCTAATCTTCAAGAAGCTTAAGGACACCTCAATTTCCCTCGGCCAAGCCTGCAGCCCGACTAGAGGTACAGCCTTTCCCCATTAAAATTTCCTTAAGCTCGGTTTAATTCTGTCTTCTGGATTGAACCATGTATGTCATCTAGAGCACCTTAGCCACTTAGGTAAACCATGGTGATTGTCGCCTGGGGCTAAGCAAGCTCGAATCGATTGTATCGATCAATTGAGCTAGCGACCGAGCTAATGGCTGAGTCCGAGTAAGGACCCGGTGATTGGCTGCACCCCAGGTTAAGAAATATTGGGGGATTGACTCGTCTCACTTTCCTGAACATGTAGGGATCAAAGCCCGGTCAAATCGAGGCCTCTGAGAGGAGAATTGTCCCCTCACCATCGGCCTGAGATGCCTTATTAAAGGCGTCTCGGGTAAGTAGCACCCCATCGATCCAGAGGGATCCAAATAAGGGTTCTTGGTCTCGACTCTAGGAACGTGTAGGGATCAATTTGAGCTGCTGCCGTTGCCGGAGTGCCGGGAATTTCTCTGCAGAAGTCTAGCTGACTCGGGACCCATCGTGAGGAGGAATACGAAGTCGTGGGTCTTGGGCCGGGCCGACCCGTGACCCGCGCGGTTCTAATTTTGGGCCGAGTCTATTTAATAATTATCGGAAGACATTTTCAATAGTTGTGAATTAAATTAATCAAACCCTATAGTTTTAATTTAAATAAAAATATAGAATAAATTATTTAAATAACTTTGGCTATTCTGATCCAAATGGTATAATCTAATATACCATTTGAATCAGAAAAATACAAGGAACCTAAATATAAAATAAAATCACAGATCCAATGGTTGGATTTAAAAATAATTTCCCAACTCTTTGTTGTCCTTAATTAA
This sequence comes from Gastrodia elata, assembly GCA_016760335.1. Classification (NCBI taxonomy): domain Eukaryota; kingdom Viridiplantae; phylum Streptophyta; class Magnoliopsida; order Asparagales; family Orchidaceae; genus Gastrodia; species Gastrodia elata. The sequence continues at coordinate 679,106 of CM028678.1, read as the reverse complement.
ATCATATTAAATTTAATAAATATCCAAATATGGAGATTAAGAGCTCTGATTGCTCCTTAAACTCTAGAGGACAATTAGAGACCCTTAAAACTAATTTTGGATATTTATTTTTCTTAATCACCCCTTAATCACCCTAATTAATAATTAGTAAGTTTAACCTTAATTAAGTCTTAGATTTATGGTAAGTAAGCTCCTAATGCTAAAGTAAGCCTATTAGAACCTGAGGGTAAGGCTGGATTGCCCTAAGATACCCCAAATTCACTAATCCCCCCTAATTGGCTTAAGTAGGTGATTAGTGCTAATTAGCTTAATTAAGGGGTCAAAACTTAAGATAAGTGTATTTGCTACTTTAGAAATCAAGATGAAACATATTAAAATAAATTTGGATTAATTTGGATAAGTGAACCTTAAGATCCCAATTTTAAGCTTAAGTGAGGTTATTTTGATCATTTTGACCAAAATGTGCTTAAGTGCCCTAAAACCTTGGGAAATTTAGTAAATTAACTCTAAATTAGATCAATAATATCTCTCTGAACTCTTAAGCTAATAATTTCCATAATATTCATATTAAACTAAAGAATCTTCATTTAGTCTTAATTAAAAACTTAGATCTTGTGTGATCTTAAAAGGGTCACCATTGCCTTAATAATTGCACCCAAAAATTGTATATGCCAAGTTCTCACATTAAAACGTTTAGTTAAGTTAACTTATGAGCTTAAAATTCTAAAAGAAATAATAATGGAAAATTTTAAGTTAAAATTTAGCTTAAAGTCTAAAGTGATCAAACTTCAGATCCTTAGATCTTAGATCTTAGACTTAGATCTTCAATTTGGAATTAAACCATCTCCAATTGAAATTTTTTAAATGATTTATTGTTTAATCTTTTGAAACCTTCCATATGGGTATAGAATGATTCAATCTATAAGATAATGAAATTATCTTAAAAATTGAATATAGATCTTAGATTCTCAAGTTTTTAATGAATTATTTTATCTTATAATCAGTAGAATAACCCTTCAATAAGTTCTTAGTTCTTGGATCTTTCAGCTTATATGGTCCTTTACCTTTAATTTGGGTAATAAATGTGAACCCTAGATCCCAGTTAGGATACTACCTTGGATTTAGGATTTGAACTCAAAATTGGGATTTAAGTTCTAAATCCTTAAATCTTGATTTTTTAATCAAGATTTGGGTAAGAGAGTAAAATATTAATAAATTAGGTCATTGATTTACTTACTTAAACTATATAGTCATCACATGATTTTGGATTAGAACTTGTTAAGTTCTAATATTAACTTTAGGGACATAAATCTGAGATTCTACTCGATAGCTGGATATTGGAGATCCTAAATTTGTACCTTCTCAGAGTAGTTAAATTTAGTAATCAGATAATACCAGATATCACATAAGTCTAGATTGAGTCTCTTGCTTATCTTGACTAGATTGCTTAGCATCCCTTGGTTATTGAGCCTTATTCCTTGAGCATAATAGGAAAACTTAAGATAGGGATGATACATCCTAACTTTGTATTTGAATTTCATATCATTCAGTTTTGCTTTATTTGTAGTTGGTAGAATATGTCCTAGCTTAGTCTATCTCTTTAGTAGTAGTATTGTATAGATTGAACTCAGACCTATCATATTTGGATGGCTAGGTTGGGGATTGATTGATTGATATTGGAGGCTCTGTATGGCCTATTGGCTGGTATGGCAGTACTATGTCTTAGGCTTATTGCTACTTTAGCTGGATTGTACAGTATTGTTTTCTATTTTGCTTTGCCACATGCTTTAATGGCCTTATTTTCAGTACTTGCTCACTTTGCCACATGTTTCAGTGGCTTTACATTTCATAGATTGCTTGGCTTTTTGCCACATGTCTCAGTGGCTTTTCTTTTATTTTTCTTAACTAGCATATTGTATGTATACTCATATGGTTTACTTATATATATTGGCATGTTTAGAATGCTAGAATTGCACGTTTTCAGTACTTGTGTTTCTTTTATATATTCAGCATGTGTTATTATGACCATAAGTATGTTAGGGTCAAAATTGTATGGTAGTTATTGTTTCTTTTTAGCTTTTAGCCCCACCTTATTTATTTTGCATTGTATTGTCTTCATACTAGTTGTTGGCTATAAATTGATAGTTTATAGTTACCCATTTCTTTCATAGCTTGTTGTACCCATTACTACTTGCATGTTTAGTTAATTTAAATGTGATATCTTTAAAATATTTAGTTCATTAAAATAGCCTAAAATGTACTTAGACAATTGTCCAACTGTAATCTTTTTGTTTTGTTGGCTGGGGCCCTGGCATTTGTGATACCGACAAATATCCGTTTCAGACGTGTTCGTGGGCAATGTCGTAGAAGAGGAGCAGGTTCAGGAGGAGGATTTTGCTGCTGCTGTTTAGTTGGATATTGCATTTTTATTTTAGTGAGATTGAGAGACATTTTCTTTTCCTTTAAAAATTCAGTTTGTAATAATTAATTTTGGATGTGTTTCATTTCTTCATTTCAATGAATTACTATATTGCTTTCTCTCTCTGTCTACTATGTATGATTGTGGATATTACTACTCGTCTATAGCTTCCGCCACTTTGATATGTATATATATTGATGAATGTTATAGTACTTGGTGACAAGTCTTTGGCTTAAGGCAGGTTGGTTTTACCTAATCATTCTTAAGTTGAGGATTTGTCATAGTTGAAGCACCGTACTTCCTTGTTGTCAGTACGGGGGTCCCACACCAAGTGATTTCAAAATTAGGGCTAACTAAAAATACTATTGGATAGAGTATATTTTTATGGTCGTAATGCCTAAGTTTGGGAGCAATCTTGATAACAGATACTCCTAAATTAATTTTTGAATTATTTAAATTCAGAAATAAATAATTCAGAAATTGGGAAATTAAATATATGTTCAAATTCAGCGATTTTGGTGTCACTAGATTAAGAATATTATAAAAAGATTACATAAAAAGTTTAGTCAAATTTAGAGCTCCGGGTTGACCATAATTAATTTTTGAAATTTTTATCTTCAGAAATTAATAAAAAATAAAATATTACCCAAATTGAAAAAAATTTTACGTAAGTGTATGTTTCTCATCAAGATACATCTTCGTGCTAAGTTTTGTTATTTTCTAGAAAAAATGGAAGAGAGAGAAAGAACAAAGAGAAAGAGGAGAAAAAAAGAATAGATTAGAAGAAGGAAGAGAAGAATATCAAATTGAACAATCCAAACAATTATGACAAAAAAATTTTCATCCATCTCATCCAAATAATGGAGAGAGAGAAATTAATTAATTAAGAAAAATATCTTATAAATACACCCTTACTCCCCATTTTCTCATCCCCTCCCCACTCCCTTCTCCTCCCCCACTCCCCTCCCCCACTCCTCTTCTACCCTCTACTTCCTCCTCCTTCGTGGCCACCACCGATTCCTACCACCAGCCACCAGTAAAGCCTCATCAACGCCAATATAAGGTAAGAAAATGAGAAAGAGATGAAAGATTTTCTATTTTTTTTATTTCTTATTCTTCTTTTAAAAATAATAATAATAATAATAATATTATTATTATTAATATTATTACTATTATTATTATATTTTCATTTATGCAAATTTTTTTTCTATATATGTATATATTTTCTAATTTCTGCAATTTTTATTTTTGTCATTTTCTTTTTTTCTATATGTGTATATATTTCCTAATTTTTGTAACTTTCATTTCTATCATTTTTTTATAATTGTATATATTTTCTAATTTCTGCAATATTCATTATGTCATTTTCTTATATATATATATATATATTAATTTCTGTAATTTTCATTTCTGTCATTTTCTTTTTTTTCTATATATATATTTCTTAATTTCTGCAACTGCAACTTTCATTTATATTATTTTCCTTTTTTTCTATATAATGTATATTTTCTAATTTTTGTAACTTTCAGTTCATTTATTTTTCTTTCATTTAATATATATATATATATATATATTATTTCTCATAATAATAAAAATTAATATATTTTAATATAAAAAGATAAATAACTAATATAATATTAATATTAATATTAATATTTTTATTAAAATAAAATTAAAGATAATATTCTTTTTATTTAATTATTTATTTACAGCATTTACATCACTATTAAGTTTTAACCCACTTTGACATATTTATATGAGATTTTGTACTCATAATTTAAAATAAATGATCATAAATCAGTATCATGGGTTCATTCAGATTAATCTCAGGTCTGTACAAACAATATATAAGGCCGAGATATTTTGATATTTGAAAAAATAAGGAGACTGCACATAGCCTTTGAGGGAGAATGTTTCTTCAAGAACTGACACATCAGATAGTTAAATAGATGTATCTAACTCCTCGATTATTCTATAGCTTTGTCCAATATAATAAATATTATATATTGCTATATTTTATTTTAGAATGAGCATATATCTTAAATATATATATTGCATTTATAATCGTGATAATTTTGCAAGCATATCATACTTAAATATCATATTTTATTTACATATGCTTCTCATGCTGAATCATGCCGCTTAATATTATATGTAAACCTTGATATCCTAAAAATTTTACTTAGACTTTTGTGTCTAATTAAATATATATTTTTTCTTTTTCTTAGTTCGCCCTGTCATATACATATGTGTGTGTGTGTGTGTGTTGGTGTAGCAACCCAAGTTGTTACTAAGCCAATTTGATATAAATCTGATCGAATCAAGACAAAAATCAAGATCCTAAATTTAGTTGAATAAAAATTAAATAAAAATAATGCTATATAAAACATAATGAATGGATTCTACTGTGAAAATTTGAGAGCGATTGGAATCCTGGTTTGCCCTAAATAAATTCATGAAATTTAAACATCAGATGCTAATAATAAAAAATGTATAAATTAAAATTTAAAATTTTTTAAATATTTAGGTTAAGCATCAATTGAGAATGATATGTTTTAAGTTTAGTTAAATTTTGAGCTCCCTATTTATCGTAATTAATTTTCAAAGTTTTTTGCTTAAAAATTAATATAAAATAAAATACTCATCCAAATTTAATGATTTTTGGACGTGTGCGTGCGTCGCATCGAGACACTTGTTTCGGTATTTAGTTTGTAATTTTAGAGTTCCTTTGGATATAGAACTTAGCTCGAGAAATTTCAGCCATTCGATTTAAATCTATCGGCTTAATTAGATAATGGATTTGTTTTATATAGCTCATCTAACATAATTTTCTAAGACCTAATTCGTTATTCCTTTCCTTCTCAGCTGAAAATATCATTCATCCTCCTTCCAGATAAATCCCCTTTCTCTCCCACGCAGCCGCTCGATCCCCTTCTCCTTCATCAAATCGTGAGGGTGAGCCGAGCCTTCCCTCCCTCTCGTGCGAGCTCAAGGAGTCGTAGGCTGCTCCCCTCCTTCCTAGCCGATCTGAACCCGACAGTCGCTCATATTCTTTCCACTCTCGGCAGGAGGACGAGAGGCTCTGCCTCGCCTCCCTCTCGATAGGAGGCCAAGAGTTGCCTGCTTCTCCCCTCTGCGCGAGTGCAAGAAGCCACCAGCACTAACATTAGATTTCCAGCAACACTCTTTCTTCTCCTCCTTTCAGCGCATGTGGTGCCGAGCGGCACCTTTCCTAGTCGATCCATCTCATTCCTCTCTCGGTTTCCAGCTCGGCGTCTCTTTCTAGGCTGCAGGTCGAGAGCTTCGCAGCCGCCACATTGTGTCACCGCTACAGCCATAACTGCCTTTGGCAAGATCCCCACCGGCGACCTTTGCACCTTTACTCCACACATTTCGAAGGTATGTTTCCTTCATTTATTTTGCTGGTTGTTCCTTGCAAAGGCGAATCTCAACTATATGTAGATGTAGAAGAAATCATCTTTTTTTTATGATCTAAGGATGAGCATAAATTTTAATATTTAGTTAGGTGTGCAGCAAGCTATCCATTGATTCGTTATCCATGCCATTATAATCCGATTTAATTAGTAATCTTCTAAGATAAATGTTGCAAAACCCTTAAGATAATGATAATACTAAAACAATACTATATTTAAGTATAATAATAACTTTTTAATAAGATAATTATATTAGATGGTGGTGCATTGAATAATAAAATAAAAGTATTTACTTACGCTAGATAGAATTTAAATCACTGTATCTTTTTTTGGGTTATTAGCATCTCATACTTTGTAAATTATATTAACTATTACATTCTAATGTTATAAGTACTTAATAAATTCTTGTAGTTGATGAGGGTTGAACTCAAGATTAAATCTAAGGCTATATATATATATATATATATATATATGTATGTATGTATATATGTATGTATGTATATATGTATGTATGTATACATATATGAAAGTTAAGTTTAAAAAAAAAAGTGATTGTTCAATAATTAGTCAATAGCTTAGACTAGTTAGCACCCTTAAAGTGTTGCATGTATTATATCGCTGATTTTTTTTCCTTAAATTTGGGGAATTTAAGTCATACTTAGGTTATGTTGTTGATCATTAGAAAGAATCAACTCTCATATTAATTAAATTGAGGTCCAATATTAATGTTTTAATATTCATGAAGTAATACTCATTGCTATTGATTCAATGATTCTCTTGAGTTCATTCTTAGGAATTCACATTCTTGTAATTTCACCTTTCATCGATGAATTAATTGTTATTAACTATTACATTCCATCTCGTAAATTCCTATCTATCATGGTGTACTTTAGTTTTCTATATTGTGCATTGGAGAATGAATTAGCTTGAATCCATGTTCATATAGGAGTAAATTGAGTTTATCATCAAAATTATATTTTAACTGTATTTTTGCCCCAAATGTTGCAGGTGCGGTACTTGGCTTCTCATCCCAATCAATCGATGAGCTTCAAGTTCAAATCTCTATAAATGTACGCTAAGTACTTAGAACTTTATTGAGTTCTATATTTATTTAATTATACAATTTTCTTGAGCTCTATGTATAGAGCGTACATCTCTTGCATAGATCTTAGCATCGCTAGTAATTTATTTTGTTTGTAAACCATGGAATTATGGCATGGGAACAACTTTATATTATAGAAGAGTATTGCTATTTAATGAATTTTCACTAAGTAGCGATATTAGTTTACTTAAAATATTAAGTTTGCACTATATAAATGAAACTTAGAGTTTAGTGAGTAATGTTATTAATTATCCTTGCATTTAAGAAAATATTAGTTTGTCTATTTAAGACTGGTAGATGTCCAATTATGGTGTTTGGGGAGTTGATTTACTCTTTGGACAATATTCATATTATCAATTTAGAATTGTTTCATTTATAATCTAATTCTCAAAATTTATTTTTTAGACTCTTAAAATGTTATATTTTAAGAGAATGAGGTTAATTGTGTAGAATATAGTCAGACCCACTGATTTCTATCATGATACTTAAATCAATAAAAGTTAAAAATAAAATATTTCATTGAGTAGATTGAACTTAATGGAACCTACTTTTAGTTCAAATCTTAATATCATTTAACATTAAATAACTTAGATTTTAGATTCTTAGAATCCTGAGTTATGGGACTTAAACTCCATGATGGAGTTTAATCTCTTAACTTCTAATCTTGATACATCATATCAAGATTGGTGGTAGAAATGAAAAAGTGTAACTTATGTCGATCGATTTATTCATTAAACCTTTGTCGACGACCTTTTTTGATTCTGAATTTGGACTTATTGTAACGACCCCAATAATTAGATAGAAGATTAATCTAATAATTGGGATGTTACCTTAGCACCCAATACTTGATTAGAAGAAAACAAATTAAGTGTTGATGCTAAGTGGCCAAGTCACTTTATGAGCATTTGTTAAGTTAAATGAATGAAAATGAAGATACATATAAATGCAATGTTGCAAATATTTACAATGCTATAAATTAGATTAGTCCACTCATTCATCCCAAGTAATTTCAAACATAGAGAATATGACACAGATTAAAAGTGTAGGAAAAAGTAACTTAAATAGTTAATTATTACAAGCCTTTTTAAAAGTAAAAGAAAAATATAGCAAATAGATTACTCTTGCTTGCATAAACTATTTGAAACTAAGCGGAAGCAGAATTTCTTATAAGCCCTTCAAGTACTTGGACCTGCATCACCTGAATAAAATGGCTCTTGATCTATCATATTTTGGTATTTAAATATGATAGGGCAAAGCCAAGAAAAAAAAGTGTAGTTAGACTAAATAGTCTAAGCACATTTTAAAATTCGCTATGCTTTTAGATTAACAAGATATTACAATTATGATTTACAATTTAAAATAAGCAGCGGTGCTATAAAAGCTGAAAAGTATGGGAAAGTGAAGTAAGCATAACTATAAGGAAAACAGTATGAAATAAGTTGAGTAAAAATACTCACTTTTATTAAAGTTTTAGCATATTATTGAAAATTGGTGAAGGAAAGCATTTTAAAGCTATTAAATGAAAGCAATATATGATCAATTGGAATATATGCTAAGTAAGCAATTGACATACAATGAAGCATTAATTGAAGTTAAGCAACATACACTATATTCAAATTAAATTGAAGTAAACAATACACAATACTGAAAATGGATAGTGTAAAGCTAAAGGAAATGAGAAAATATCTTAGATTCTCAATCTAATATAATCATAGTCAAAAACTATGATATGGAAGCATAACTAAATAGTTATGAAGAGATCTTATAATTTGTAAAAGAACTCTTATATCTTTAGTTAAAGTTACATTTAGAAACTACCTCATTCTGTAGGAGTACACAACAGAATGGGCGAGGAGTTAAGCACATCTGCTTAACCAGATATAGTGGGGAAGTTGAACATTCACATTTACCCTCTCTAAAATGTGAAGTCCTAATATAAGCACTTTCTTTTGTACTCAATTTTCCATAAGGCATTCCCCTTTAAAATTTTAAGAAAATCTTTATTTATGCACAATGTTCTTGAATGAATGTTCAAAGAAAGAGGCTCAAAGCTAAGCAAGTACTCAATAGATTACAAAAATTGTAAAGTATGTGATATCTTTTTTGTTATCTAAATTTTTAATAATTTACTCTATAATTAGAGTTAATTAAATTCCAAATTGACTTATAGATATTTGATCTTAAGTCAATTCTAAATAGAAGTAGAATGAATATAAGTTTATTTCCATATAATTTGAATTTAGGAAAAGAAATATAATTTAAATTCAATTTGAAATAAAAGAAAAACTTATCCAAAGTTTAAAAAGAAAAGAAACTATTATTTTCAATCAAGTTGATTAAGGTTTAAAAATGAACTATTGAAATGGATATTTTGAATTGAATACTAAAATTTTCCAAAAAATTTCTAAGTCTTAAAATTCTTAGAAATTTCGGCAGAATCTCCTTTATTTTTGTTCAAATAAACAATTTTCACAATCAAATATAAGTCAATCCATTGATTATTTCCAGTTCTAAAATAGAGTTCAATCCTTATTATAGGATTGCTCATTTCCAATTCTAAAATAGAGTTCATTTCCAGTTCTAATATAGAGTTCAATCCTTTTTATAGGATTGCTCATTTCTAATTCTACAATAGTTTCAAATATATAAAACTAAACTAAATAGTTTATACATCCTATATAAAACATTTAATAAAAAGGAAATGCAGAAATAAAATTTAGCATTTATAAGAGCAGCTTTATGTGATATTTTAGACACAGCATTTAATTTAGCATTCCTGTATTATTCTTACAACTTATCCTGCAAGGAATCATAATTAAAGTTAGCATTCATGAAAATACAAGTATGTGAATCAGCAGTTATAAATTACATCATTAATGATTTATAACTTTATATACAAAGATGACAGTAGTAAGACAATATTTGAATTCTTTTGAGATAATTTTATAAAAAAAACAACATGTGATTCATATTTAAATAAATGACAACAACTATCTTTATATTGCAAAGAATATAAAAATATTTAAATTCACCTAAACCTTATGGCAGCATTAAAATGTAAGTTTGAAGGCAGCATTTGTATCTTTTAGTCTTTCCTTAGAATAAAATGCACATATGAAAGGAATGGCAGCATATGGTTCCATTTATAAGATATGGCAACAATAAAACAGTATTTGGATCATATCAAATTTTACTTTAAATGGAAAAATAACTTATGATTTTACACATGATGAATAACAGCATTTGATCCTATAATGAAAAGATAGCATTTGTTTATGATAATCTTTTAGGCCACATCCTTCAAACAATATTATAATAAAACAACTAAATGTAAAACATAATTTATAATTAGTTTGATATGAAACTTATTGCATATAATGGAGAAGTATCAACTTAGTACTTATGCCAAATGTAGTCGAGAATTTAATTACAGCCTTTAATCAAAGTACGTTCAATTCAATTCATAAAAATGTCTATCAACACTTCATAGATGTCTTTAACAAAAATAGAATCTGAAATCTTAAATCAAATAATCTCATCCAACTAATATTCAGCAATTAAATGTAGAAGTATGCAATACATAGGAATGTAGATTTGAATGGATTTGGCCACTGATTTTCTTCTTATATCTTCATTTTAACTAAAGTCGTTGATCTCAAATGATAAATGGCAGTAGTCATAATGAGAAGGCAGCAGTTTTCTGCTATACACATAAGGTACAGCATTTATGTCCAGCATTCAAAGGATACCATTTTACATTATGCAATCATAGAATATAGTCGTAATGTTTCATCTTGAACTAAAGAATAACATTTGCATTCCATAACTAAATGGCAGCAGTATGATTTATAATGAAATAGATGACAACATTTAATCATAAATGAACTTAAAGCGGCAACACATATCTCTTTTTTCATTTGATAGTAGCATCGAATTACTTAAGCTCTCATTATTTCTCTTATCTATACAATTGGCCACATATGATCACATTTGATCTTTCGTAAGAATAAAAAATTACAGCATATGATAAAAATAATGACAATATTCATCCTCATATTTATTCCACATTCATTTAATGGCAAGATATGATTCTAATGTACATATACATGGCAGCATTTGAATAAATAGCAACGATTTGATAACAACACATATTCTTTTATTTCATTTGATAGCAACATTGAAACACTTGAGATCTCATTGATGTTCCTTTAAGAGATACTTGGCAACATTAATTTTATTGAGATAAAGCAATTTTGATTCATAATTTTCATGGGAGCAAATTTGAATCTTAAACCTTTGATGACATCATGTGGTCTTAACCATAATAGATGGCAGCATGCATTTCCTTATGAAATTAATGGTAACTTATGACTTTATAAAGAATGAGAGCATTGATACTCATATAATCCATTGACTTTTTTTGTATCTTACAATAGATGGCAACAATTACCCTCATAATTTAAATGGCATTTTTAAATTATATAGAATACATAGCAGTATTTGAATCTCATGATTATATGACAGTAAATGATCCTATTAAATGAAAGGACAGTAATTGATCTTATGATACATTAGGTGACATCTTTGGATCTTAATTACTACATACTAACATTTTGAATCATATGACAATAATTTGATTCATAATATAAATGATGGTAGCATTTTATCACATCACTACAAAGGATAGGTAAATTTAATCTATATCCCATTATAAAGTATATGATATTTAAAGAAATATATAAATTGCATGACTAACATGATTTATTTATTAATATAACTAATCTTGAACTCATAAATTCATTTAGGAGGTAATAAAAATTCTGAGCTAAAATGAGAAACGATAGATAATATGAATCCTAAACTTCAGTAATTTAATAGAAAATTACAATTGATACTACTTTTAAAGACTTGGCAAAATAATCATTGAAAATCATTAATTATTGGAGTATTCGTTTGATCATTTTATAAGACACAAATAAAGAAGTATATTGTTCTTTAATCTAAGTTTGAATATAAACATAGATGACTTTAATTTTAAGAATTCCAAACATCGGCCAATCATTTGCTGCGTCCACTTAAGAAGATAAACCAAAAATAGGAAACTAACCATTAATGCTCACTAAAAAGCTGTCAGCAGTAATTCGGCTAATGATGACAGGATTTTTATTGATAAAATTCGTTAATGCAGAAGACATATTCAACAGTTTTGATGAATTATAGTACAAATTTTAAGTTGGGAATATTCTTTCCCGGTTCATTAGAACAAGTCTGAAATATATGTATGTATATATATGTATATTATAACATAAAGCATATAGATAAAGGAGAACAAATGTGCTATATTAGACTGGCTATAGTTTCTTCCTCCCCAAGTTCAATAAATTAGTCTTATATGCATATATATATATATACAAATTTTTTTTTTTTTGTTAAAAATATTAAATGCAGCCAATGAGATGACACTATGGCATGATGATCAAGACTTAGCCGTGAAAAGACCAAGTATTGCCTTAAATCAGGAAAAAAATCTCTCATCATTTAAAATAGTTATCAAACTATTCAGAAAGTAGTTATTTGTGTGCTCTAAGGCTATCAAACCTACCAAAGAAATATTGAATAGATAACGTCTTGTGAGGTGGCGGATTATCTCATCTATAAGATCAAAGCTCAATCAAAATTCCTAAATCTAAGGCTCTTTTGCTCTTGCACATCGTAGACTAGTGTAGAGTTAATGTGTATGAGTATGAATATCAAATCACATAAACAAAGAGTGGGATTTGAATTTAGGGGCGTACCTTATGGAACGTTTTCTTCACTAGCACCAGCCGAAACCTAAGTTTGCAGAGCTGGGTTTTCTTCGGCCATGGAATCCATTCGTATGCCACTCAAGGCTTAACAGAAAGGATGTTTGCATGCTCGATGGGTATGCAGATGTGGCTGAATGACCTAGGATCTTTGCTGCTGCGAGAGGAAGAAGGTGTCGGCGATGTGGAGAAAGCTCACTAGGTCCGTCGGGGATGGAGATGGATCGGCTAGGGTTTGCTGCTCCTTTCTATGCATCCCTCCTGCCGAGAGGTTCGTTGATAAGGAGAGGGATTGGCATGGGTGCGAGCCTTCCCATTGGAGAGAAGAGTGGCGCGATCCACGCGTCCTTGCCTCTCTTCTCGCTGGTGATAAGGATGAGGGATTCACGTGAGGAGTTTGGCTTGCGTAAGAGGGAGGGAGATCTCGGCTGAGGGAAGAATTAGATAAGGATGAATTAGGTTTTGAAGAGATATTTAAGTAAATCTAGGATCTATATAAGCCGTAGAATCAAGATAAACGGCTAAAATTTCCTAGCCAAGATTTGAAATCATTTGAACTTTAAAAATTACAAACTTAGTATCGAAAAGACCGTCTCAACAAGACAAATGCACGCATCTAAAAATTATTAAATTTGGACAAGTATTTTATATTATATTAATTTTTAAGTGAAAAACTTAAAAAATTAATTACGATAAATTGAAAACTCGAAAATTAACGAAACTTGAAATATAGCATCCTTATATGATGCTTAATTTAGATATATAAAAATTTCTAAATTTTGATTTATATTTTTCATTTTATTAGCTTTTGAAGTTTAAACTTCATGAATTTATTCAAGACAATCCGAAATCCCAAACACGCTCAAATTTTTGTAGTAGGATCCTTTCAATAGGAATTATAAGAGGATATTTTTATTTAATATTTATTTAACTTACATTAGAAATCCTAATCTGACAAAAATTTCTGAGCGATCGAAATACAATAAATATCTGGGAAAATCAACGACTTCCAAAAATTCCTAGAATAATATTCTTAGCTAATTTAGAGCTACTGAGTCTAATGGCAGACTATATTTTTAATTCTGATATTTAAATAATTTAAGCATTCTCATAATTATCAGAAAAACTAGAAAATGCTGGAAATCGACAAATGATCTTCAATTCACATGAAATTTGAGGCGGAGACTTTTAACTCTATTATAAGAGTAATGAAAGAAATTTAGAGTCAATTAAATCACAAATTGACATGTAACAACCTTTGGGTTGTTACAGACTCCCCCCTTAAAAAGAGTGTCGCCCACGACACACAACAATTACGGATAAGGAAAAGAAAATGAAAAAGGAAGTTTGAAGAATTGATAATGAAAATGAAAGAATTAAATCTATCTGATTAGAGACTTCAGGTGTTTGTGGCAAGCATCATACTTATTTCTTTATCCGTCATACGCTGCCAACTAAACTACTCTTGATAAGAAGGATTTTCTTAAGGGTCTTTTCTATAAACTCGGAATCAGAAAGTTTAGAGTCTCCTACTTCAGTCCAAGCAATTAGAGTTGTACATCTCCTTCCAAAAGAGTCTCAGGAGGAGTTATAACAATACTGAACTGATAATTAATAATGTAGGCAAACTCTCCACTAACACTTAATGATCTTCCCATGCTTCACTGAAATCTATAACACAGAGATCCAAGAAAACATTTAGAATTTGATTTACTCATTTAGCGTTATGATCAATCTGGGGATGTACCACAGTACTCATATTTAAGATGATCCCCAGGTCTTGCAGAACAATTTGATCAAATCAAGATGTAAGTATGTCGTCTCGGTGTCTCGAATAGATAAAAGATCATTAAAGAATGGAGCTCGACTAACCCTTTTACTGAGTCATAAGGGAAAATAGAAAAGAAAAGAAATTGCCTGGTAAGTCTATTGATAAACACCAATTTCACAATATCTCCTTGGTTAACTCTTTAGCAAGCTTAAAATAACTATGGGAATGAAAAACCACTTCTAAAAAGAAATTCTATCAACTTAAGAAGTCTACTAAGCTTCTGGTGCATAGCCTCCACCAATCATAGGGTAGGCATTTAGAGATAAAGATAATAATACCTCTTTTAGTGCTCGGCCACCAGAAGGACTTCTACAAAAGTTGAGACAGCCTACTGCCACCCAATAATATTAAAGGAACAGACACAAGTGTAGTTTCTATAGACTCATCTGCAGCCGAATTTACAGATTCTATACTCATCTTTCACTTTTCTATTATTGGTGAAACTATCATTTTAAATCTTACTAGGAATACACAAAGTCAGGATTCACAAGATCCTACTATCAGTGTAAACTTAGTTGAACGGTCTTAAAGAAGTCAAAGTATTAGAACCAATCAAGTTCTAACTTTAATAAGTCAAATTTGACTAATGAAATTAAATGGTTTAAATTGATCATCTTATTTACACTATGAGTAAACCTTGATATAATCTATCAAGATTAAGAGTCAAGAGATCAAACTCTAAATATAATGTTCAAATCTCTTAATTTAAGCTTCTAAACACATAAGGTTTAGGATTTCTAACAGCTTAAATCAAGATTAAGAGTCAAGAGATCAAACTCCAAATATGGTGTTCAAATCTCTTAATTTAAGCTTCTAAATACATAAGGTTTAGGATTTTTAACAGCTTTAAAGCTAAAGTTCTATCCATCAATTAGGTAGGGACTTAATGGGCTAGCTATCTTAATACTAGTAAGATTTACTTAGATACTATGGAATTTTCCTATTATCCTATCTAAGCAGAGAAATAAGCTAGCTCATCTTTTCTCCTTACTAAGATCTAAACATATGCTAAGGCAATCTCCTTGCCATTCTAACTAAGAAGAAGAAATATAAGATTTCTATCTAAGTAGCACAAGAACAATGCACTACTTAAATTCTAAATTAAGAAGTTAACTTAATTCCTATTGCCCCTCAATGAGGAATGGAACTGCAAAAAGTTAAAATAGGGATGACCGAAAATTTTTAGAAATTAAATTTGAAATTAAGCTTGATGCAGTTCCTGCCTTCAATGGTGCTAACTGGAAATAAGGGCATACACCCTCAATAGAGCAGTAAGAAGATTAATTGCACATCTATTCAGATCACCCCTTGGAAAATGAAATGATCTTGTCACAGGAAAAAGGCATGATTGCATAAGCTGGAGTTAGAAATTTAATAGAAATTGGATTTCAGATTTAAAGTATGATGATCGATCTACACCTAAAGTTGCGGTGGTTAAATCACTAGAAAAGCTCGAGGTGATTGGATCCCTATCCTCCGAGGATACTTTAAAATCCTCTAAGGAATATAAGGTTTCACCCTCCGCCTCTAATTCTCCTCATGGTATGCTATTAATCTTGTACCTTCTAGCAATTCTAAGAAATTAATATAGTGGCAAGATACATGATGATTTTAACTCGAGTCTCCTAAATTTTAGAGGTAACGACTAAGTCTAGCTCCTTAAGTCCTTATCAATTCAGGAGAATAACTTAATTAGATTCTCACTTAGAATTTATCGATTAAGATTCACTTAACACCTTGAGTCGAATGAATTCTACTCAATAATCCATTCTTAAAATTATATCGAAGTTTGTAATCGACATAAAGATAAGCTTGGATCAGAATTCATGCTAAGAAAAAGCAAGATTAATTAGAAGTTTGAAAAATTTGGAAAAGAAAATTCTCCTTAATTTGGAAGACTTTGAAGATACATTAATTGAAAGGAAGAAGGAAAAGCACAAGTGGAGAGAAACTGTATATATTAAACTATTAAGAAAGAAGAATAGTGTAAAAAGAAATAACACTATACTTGATGAAGTCTATTATAAAATATAGATCTAAAATTATCATAGGAAGGAACTCGGTGTAAATGGTTGTACCCACGAACGAACATATCATAAGTATGATTCAACCAGTTCGTGGCATAGATATTAAGGAACTGTTCTAACATCAGCAGACGTATAAGATCTGGACATTTAATGGCATCCAATACTAAAGTATTATGATGAAACCATTCTCTTGCCAATCTAGGAAAATTTTCGCCTCCAAAGATACAATACTTTTAATATCTTAATTAACACATCTTCATCGTTTAGAGATACTTCCTGGTATACACGACCAAAGGTGAAGCCATACTTATGAAGATTCTAAGCCTTCATCCTACTTTACAGAAATTTCTTTTCTTAGAGAAGATTGTTACACCATTATACTGACTTAATTGATCAAATCTTAAATTGGCATTTGCATTATCTAAGTATTACTCAGGTTGTAATGCTAAAAATTTAAAGAAATGTATTACTCACTGAAATGCAAGAGTGACAAGCACCCTTAATGCAAAGAGTGACACAAGGTTGGTTCTTAAAACTAGAGTTCCTTTAACAGGGAAAATAAACTCTAATTACAACTAATGAAAATTAAAAGTATGAAGTAAAAATAAAGATGTAGAGAGAATGAATGATAGAAGATATGAAGGTGGAAAGGTTGAGGATGGGTGAAAGGGAGCAATTATAGAAGCAATCCTCTCAGCCGCCCTTGCTTGGTTTTCAACCAAAATTTTAATCTTTTGCATTAACTCCCTTATCTCCTCATTAGGAGGTGGGACAAGAGATTCAACTTCTTTATTTGTTGAAGGAAAAGGAATTATCTGATTATAATCCCTTCTTAGAAGATTAAGAAAAGAAAATTGGAAGCTTGGAAAAGAAAAGATTCACATAGAATTCATTTAAAAAAAATTATAGTACTTGGGAGAATACATAGAAATAGTAGAAAGGAAAAATGAATTACAAGCCATAAGTGACTTTGAGAAAAATTAGAATATATTCTAGTTCAGATTCTAGATTATTTTCTCTTAGAATCACTTTCTGGAAACTAACCCTAGGGCCTCCTCCCACCTATAAATACCCCCAGAGATTCACAGTGAGTCTCTTTGCTCACTGTGAACCCTCCTTTGGCAGCCAAAGTCCCTGGAGTTCCCGTCTCACCTCGACGAATTCTCGGTGTTCCCGAAGCTTAGAACCGCTGATAGAGGGCCCGTATGGTGTTCAGACCCCCTGTGAACCTTCATCTGTCGTCCAGGGAACTCGGAGGCACTTCAATTTTCCTTGGCCAAGCCTGCAACCCGTCCTCAGGTCAGCCTTCTCCCATGGATTTCCTTTGATCCATTTCCTCATCTGTCTCTGCATTGAGCCTCTGAATGTCACCTAAGGAGCCGTAGCCACTTAAGAAACCAGTTGTAATTGTCACTGGGGGCTATGCTAGCTCGAATCGATCGTATCGATCGATTGAGCCAGTGGCCGAGCCATGGCTGAGTCCGAGTAAGGACCCAGCGATCGGCTGCGCCCCAGGTTATGAAACCTTAGGGGTTCGACTTGCCTCACCTCCATGAAGGTGTAGGTATCGAACCCCGGCCGATTAATGGCCTCTGTGAGGAGAATTGTCTCCTCACAGTAAGCCTGAAGCGCCAGTATCGAAGGCGTCTCGGGTGAGTAGCACCCCATCGATCCAGAGGGATTCAGATGGGGGTTCTTAGTCCAATCGATGCGTCTCGACCCCAGGAACGTGTAGGGATTGAGTTGAGCCACCGCCGTCATCGGAGCGCCGAGAATTTCAGCGCTGATTCTTGCCTGGGACGGACCCGTCGAGAGGAAGAAGACGACCCATTTTGGGCCGAGCCGACCCCGACCCGCGCGGTTTTGATTTTGGGCCGCGTCTATTAATTAATTATCGGAAGACATTTTTAATGATTATGCATTTAATTAATCAAATCCTATAGTTTTAATTTAAATAAAAATATATAATAAATTATATAAATAACTTTGGCTATACTGATCCAAATAGTATGATCCAATATACCATTTGCATCAGAAAAATGCAAAGAATCTAAATATAAAATAAAATCACAGATCCAATAGTTGGATTTAAAATTATTGATAAAACATTTTCTATTTTTAATTTAATTATTATAAATTTATTTAATAACCAAATTAATTGATTAAGGGCTTTGATTGCTCATTAAACCCTAAGGAACATTTGTAGACTCTTAAAATAAACTTTGGACAGTTAATTTTCTTAATCACCTCTTAATTATCCTATTTAAGAATTAGTGAATTTAACCCTAAATTAATCTCTAATTTTGGGGTAAGTTAGTTCCTAATATCAGGTTAAGTCTATTAGAACATAAGTGTAAGTTTGAATTGCCCTAGAGTGACCTAATTTTACTAATCACCCTAATTAGCTTAAATAAGTGATTAGTGCTAATTAAGCTTGATTAGGTTATCAAAACCTAAGATAAGTGTGTTCCCCACTTTAGTGAACAATATGAAATACATTACAATAGATTAGATCTAATTTAGATAACTAAATCCTAAAATCCCAATTGTAGCCTTAAGAGGGGCATTTTGGTCATTTTGACCAAAATGTGCTTAAATGCTTCTTAAACCTAGGGAAATTCAGTAAATCAACCTCAGTTGAATTATTAATGTTCTCTGACCTTTTAGACTAATAACAATACTAATATGGTCATTAATCTAGGAAGTCTTCAATTAAGCCCTAAATTAAGACACTTAGATCTTAAGTGATCCTAAAGAAGTCACTTAGCCTTAATACTTGAATCTAATAATTGCAACTGTTAAATATCACTTTAATAAGTTTAAATCAGATAAATTATGATCTTAAAGGCCAAAAGAAATGCAATTGGTAAAGTCTAAGTTAAAAACCTAGCTTAAGTCTAAAGTGATCAAATAATTAGATCTTAGACCTTAGACTTTAGATCTTCTACTTGAATTGAACCATCTCCTTTGGAATTTCCTTAAATGATTGATTGTTTAATCCTTTGAAACCTTCCATGTGGGTATAGGATGATTCAATTCATAAGATAATGAGATTATCTTAAAGATTGAGTCTAGATCTCAGATTCTCAAGTTCTGAATTGATTATTTTATCTTATAATCAGTAGAATAATCTTTCACTAAGTTCTTAGCTCCTAGATCTTTCAGCTTATAGGATTTTTTACTTCTAATTTGGGTAGTAAATGTGAACCTTAGATCCTTAATATGATTTTTTTCTTGGGTTCAGGATTTGAACACCAAAGTGGGGTTTAAGTCCAAAATCCTTAAATCTTGATTTACTTAATCAAGAATAAATCAAGATTTGGGTAAGAGAGTAAAATATTAATAAGCGAAGAGGTTAATGTTATACGATAGTCGAAGTTTTATAATTGATTTTTTGGCCTATTGTAACGTCGGGTTCGCCGGGTATAGTAGGATCCCTAGTGACGAATAGCGAAAGAAAGTCGAATGAATATGAATTTTTAGGTCGTTGATTTAATTATTTAAACCTTATAGTCGTCAAATGATTTTGGATTAGAACTTGTTAAGTTCTAAATTCAACTTTAAGGTTGTAACTCTGAAAATTTACTTGATAGCTGGATATTGGATATCCTAAACTTGTATAATTTTCAGAATAGTTAAATTTGGTAATTAGATAACCATGGATATCACATAAGTCTAGATTAAGTCTCTTGCTTACTTTAACTAAATTGCTTGGCACACCTTGGATATTGAGCCTTATTCTTTGAGCATAATAGGAGAACTTAAGATATGGATGATACACCCTAAGTTAGTATTTGAATTGCATATCATTCAGGTATTTCAGTGTTTGCAGTTGGTAGAATATGTCCTAGCTTAGTTTGCCTTTTTAGTAATAGTATTGTATAGAATGGACTCAGACTTAACAGATTTGGATAGCTAGGCTGGGGATTGATTGATTGATCTCATATTATGGAGGCCCTGTATAGCCTATTGGCTGGTATGACAGTACTATATCTTAGGCTTATTCCTACCTTAGCTGGGCTGTTTAGTATCGTTTTCTTTTTTTGCTTTGCCACATGCTTTGGTGGCCTTATTTTTAGTATTTACTCGCTTTTATCACATGTCTCAGTGGTTTTACATAGATTGCTTTGTTTTTGCTACATGTCTCAATGGCTTTCTTCACTTTTTCGTTCCTAAATCAGTATATTGTATGTATACTCTTATGGCTTACTTACGTATATTGGCATATTTAGGATGTTATAATTGCATATTTATTTTTCGGCATTTATGTTCTTATTATACTCAGCATGTATTAATACAATCATAAGCATGTTAGGTTCAGAATTATATTTGTTGTTTCTTTTAACTTTTAGCCTCACCTTGTTTATTTCATATTATATGTGACTTTTTATACTAGTTGTTAGCTATAAATAGATAATTTATAGTTACCCATCTCTTCATAGCTTGTTGCACCCATTATTACTTACATGTTTAGTTAAATTGAAATATGATATTTTAAAATATTCAGTTCATTAAAATAGCCTAAAATATATTTAGACAAATGTCTAACTGTAACATTTTTATTTTGTTGGCTGGGGCCATAGCATTTGTGATACCGACAAATGTCAGATTCAAACCTATTCGTGGGTGAAGTCGTAGGAGCGGAGCAGACTCCGGAGGAGGATCGTGCTACTGCTGCTTAGTCAAATTCTGTGTTTCTTTTTAGTGAGATTGAGAGATATTTATATTTTCTATTAAATTTCAGTCTAATAATTAATTATGGATGTATTTAAATTCTGTATTATGATGAGTTACTATATTATTTTCCCTCTTTCTACTATATATGTTTGTGGATGTTACATTATTGTTTGTTGCTTTCGCCACTTTGATACTTGTATATTGATAAATGTTATAGTGCTTGGTGACAAGTCATTGGCTGAAGGCAGGTTGAGTTTACCTAACTTTACTTAAGTTGAGGATTTGCCACAGTTTGAGCACCGTACTTCCTTGTTATCAGTACGGGGGCCCCACACTACTGTCGTGGGATCCCAATCTCGATTCGACGATAGTCGACGGATCCAATTAAGCGCCGAAGGATAGCCGTTCGATCATGGCTCCAAAAACACGGAACGGCGCGGATGGCTTCCTTTATCTGTCCAGTGTGTGAGAGCAGAAATTGGATTAAGCACGGAAATGGTTAAAACTACTAGATGCTTTAATTAATTAATAAATAACTAAATTACATTAATTTTTAATTAAACTAAATGAAATTAAATCCAATTTAGAATTAAATGACCTCCAAAAATTCTCAAAAAATTACCTTTAGCTAATTTGAGGGTGAATAATTCAAAAATATAATTATATTTTAATTTGAAGATCAAATTAATTTAGCTAATTTCCAAGGTTCTAAAATTGACAAAATAACTATTTTGCTCAAATTAGCTCCGATTGATCTCAAATTTTCAAGGTTAGGTTTAATTGAACACTTAAGTCAAATGGAATGAAAATTAAGGCTTTATTATCTTGGATTAGTAAAGTAATAACATCAAGTTCTTACATATACCCACTCATCCACCTAAGTATTCACGTCTTTATAACACTTAATTTATTAATAACTTTCTTCTTTATTGGACAACATTCACCATCATATAATATATTTGTTCATACAACCACTCTATAAAAATTTCTTTTAATTTTAAGTGGGCATTTCATATTGCACAATACTTTATAATCACTCCTCCATTTCATCATAAACTAGCTTGGATCATATTAATCACATCATTATCTAGTTCACAATTATTTTGAATAAAAAAATTAAATGGGCACAATAAAAAAACTTTCGGGAGGTCACTCATCATAATACTACTCTCTCCCAAGCACACTTAATTGCAGTGTTCTGATATGATTTAGTGCACCAATATTAGTATAATCACACTCAAATAAATAAACAAATGCAAAATCATATATTCCATAATTATAATTTAGTTAAGATCATATACAGACAAGCTAGTAATTAACTGACTTAAAGTTTAATTATTACAATTTCATTTCATTGTTCACTTCACGTTTAATTTGGTTTTAGTTAAGTTTTATGATGATCTAAACTAAACTACTGATGTAAGGCCGATGTTACATATTTTAGCTTAATCTCTTATTTTTATTAATTTTTATTGAGGGGTTGATGCGACTTAAGCTTAGCTTATGTTGCTCAGGGCTAATGTCACAAAATTTCAAGATTATCTAACTTAACTCTTACTATAGTTAGTTTGAATCTCAAGCAACATAAGCTAATTTAAGTCTCATACAACATTTGCTAGTTTAAACTCTAAACAATTTAAATTAGATTAAATCACATCTATGAATCATTAGTTTCTCAACAAAAACCAATAAAAAATACAACGTATTAAAACTAAGCTGAGAAATGAACTTACTCTTAAATTAGCTTAAGTTAGAGGAAAGGTATGATACATAAGAACCCAATGGACTTAAGTTTAGTAATGCTTCTCTTAATTTAAATGATTTTTTTATGAATTATTTAAGCATTTATTAAATCCAAAAAACTGCGGCAGCCGATCATCTCATTCCCTAGGTTTTATCGTAACGCTTCTTTCTACAGCTCCTCACTGTTCTTAGCAGCACCAACGCACCGAAGATGCAGTCGATGATAGCATCACCGGAAAATCCAAAGCAGAAGACTTTCGCTTTTCACGACTTCGAAAGGTATCCCTCTCTCTTCCTCCATCTCTTTCAAAGAAGTTTAGGGCCAAACGATTTGTTTGCAGCTATTCAAAATTTTTTTTCCCATTTGATTATATTTATACGAGTATGATTTTTATTTGTCAGCATAGCAGAGAATTTAATTTTATTTAAAAGAAGCTGAAATGGGTTATGTTCACTAAAATATTATAATTCTGCTTTATGTTATAAAAATTTGGGATTCTATGGTTTATTAAGTGGCTGTTTCGTTCAGTATTATTTGAAAAAGTTATTAAGATAGCATATTATTCAAATAATATGTTATTAAGATAACAATATTATTCAGATAACAGAGACTATTTGATTCAGTGTTATTTAAATAACAGATGTCAGTGTTATTCAGATATATGTTGTTTGGTTCAGTGTCATTCATGCTATATTACACACGAGATAAGAATACCCTTAAATAAGACTCTTTAATTTCATAAAAAAATTTAATTTCATATATTCATAGACAATAAAATATAAACTGGAATTTAAATTTTTTTGTAATTTTAGATTAAGTATCAAAGAAGAATGTTGTGTTTGAAGTTTCATCAATTTTTAAGCTCCGAAAATTCACCATAGTGAATTTTGAAAATTTTTATTTAAAAATTAGTATAAAATGAACTACTGATTCAAATTCAATAATTTTTGAATGTATGAGTTGCCTCATCAAGATACTCGAATCGATTTTAAATTTGTAATTTTTGAAGTTCCATGGGCGATCGATCTTAAGGCCATCGTTAGACATCCGATCACCGATTGAACTTAATTATCTTAAATTTCGAAGATATTTTTAATTTCGATCTTAATTAATAATATCTCCGATTAAACTTAATTATCTTATATTTTGGAGACTTAATTAAAAATGTCTAACAACGAGCTTGAGATAATTTAGAGACATTTTAAATTAAGTCTATCCAGGTGTATACAGGCTCTAGCCCAAAGGAGCAGCAGCCGAAAGGAGCATCCAACCCAAAATCGCAAGCAAGCAGACCGAATACCCTAAATCGCAAACTAGCAGCCTCCATTCGCGCCTATCCTTGATCTCCCGACATCCATTCACGCTGGCCCTTCTCCTTCCTCACTCGAATGTCGCTCCTTATTGAACTCGCCTCTTCCTTCCTTTGAAGACTCGCCGATCCTTCTCTTACCTTGGAGAACTCATCGATTTCTCCATCTTCACCCTCCATGCGGTAAGGATCTTTCTTTCGTAGGTTATCTTCTTTACTGTAATAGCACTACTATGTTCTTCCTACTTCTCTTCCGATACCTCTCTTCCGTAATCGCGGAGTACCCTACCTTTCTTCCGTAATCTTCCGTAATGTTATCTGAATGTCGGTCGAAATCGACCGACATTCAGATAACATTATACGATGGCATTTAGGTAATTTTTGAGTCATATAACATAACATAACATCAAACCAAACACCTGTTATCTTAACAACAGTTTTAAATAACATAACATTACCTCAAATAACTGCAAACCAAACAGCCCCTAAAAAACGAGAGATCTCATTAAAGAGCTGTTTGATAACCATGATTCCATGTTTAGTAAAATTTGAATTCAGGATTTAGCAAGGAACTGTTTCATTCACCGTAATTGGGGTATAAAGGATCCTATTATAGGAAATTGTAAAATATTGATGTTTGGTTTGATGCTTTTAAAATACATTATAAATTTTTGGGATTTCAATTCCCTAATCTCTTTTTTATGGGATCAAGAATTTTCCCAATTTTGATCGAATTCCAAATCCATTACACCACATATGTAGGGAAAAAAAGCAAGTGCATGACCTGGCTCTTGTTTGTCTCTATTCATCCTTTTTGGTCCCTGGTCGGCCTTTTCAGTCTCTTTTAAGCCCTCACTAACCTCCTCGGCTTAACATTGTGCTGGTTTCATGTTTGTTATTACTAAGGTCAATATTTGCTGATTAGACTTTGACTTCTTAGGCTCATTGCGAGGCATCCAATTTTGGAAGGCTTTTGATTTCATGAAACAACTAGAACTTTAGTGGGATCTTTTAGACTATATTGTGGGAAGAGATAAACCGCCTTACTTTTAATTGACATAATTTTTTTTTTTTTTAAAAGTTAACCCAATTTGACCAATTGATAAGTTGGTACTCAAAATTAAAATTTCTCAAAACAAAAATTTTGGAACCAATAAATGTTATGTAGTTGTTTTTTAAGGGGCTATTTGGTTTGTTGCATATTTAGCATAAACCATTATCTTTATATGTATAAATAAAATACATGTGCTAATTTGAGCTACATAGGAAGTAGGAATAGGCTTTCCCCCTAAACCTAATTTTTGTGTAAACATTTACACTTAAAGTGATTGAATTTGGAATCTCATCGTTTAATAAAAATAATTCATAACCATTGTCGACACCCTTGTAAGCCCAAATCAAATTTTGTTAACCCTCATTGGGATTGGCCCTTGTCAAACCTCGTCGAGCCTTGCCAAACTTGGCATGTGGGCCTTGCCCTTGTAGAAGCTTTTCATAGATTCTTTTTTAATAAATTATCGTGCATTTTTATTTTACCCAAAGAAACATCAAAATTCAATCACATAAAAATATGAACATCTAAAAATATTTTTAAAGATCATATATTTCTCTTAAAAAAAATTGTACTTTATTTTCTTACTCAAATTTTTATTTTCCTTAAAATCAAAATGGCCTTTTTTCAAGAAAAATAAATGGTGTCTAAAAACTCTTAGATATTCAAATCTTATATGGAATAATTGAATTTGATGTTTTATTAAGTGAATTAAGCAAGTAATTTGTAAATAATAAAATATGTTTAAGATGAGCCACTACGAGAACTTGGTGTGCATGTGAAGTTTGGCGAGGCTTGACGAGGTCCGTCCAACCCCAGTGAGGGTTTAATAAACTTGATCTAGGTTTACGAAAGCTGCGATAGTGGTTACGAACATTGATGAGGCTCAACTAGGATCGATGAGGACTCGGTGAGAGGAGGCGAGTTTCTGTGAGGGGTGGCCAAGGGGCGATGTTGAGGTCAAACTTTTTTTATTAAACAGTTAGATTCTAAACTCTTCAGTTTTAAGCATTAAGTGCTTACGCCAAAGTTGGAATTTTATTGGGGAAACAAGTCTTCCAATATATATTTTAATTTCTATTTAGTTTAAATTGAACATATGTATTTTACTCTTACATGTGAGCATAATACTTTACTTTTAAAATGTAACAAACCGAACAACCACTTAAAACCAACTACTTATGCATTTCCTATTTTTGAAAATTTTAATTTAAGAAAAAAATATTAGTCTTAATTTTGAGTGTTAAATTATCATTTGGTTAATTTGGGTCAACTTCTTAAAATGTGCTTTTTCTTAAAGAAGTTGAGCTTTAAATAAAAAACAAATATATGACCAGTGGAAATTGAACCTAAAACTTCAAATATCAAATCAAGAGCCTTAACCACTAGGCTACAATGTCGTTCACTAAAAAGTGTTTCTGCCACTAAAAAGTATGGCAGCCAAACTACTTCCAATAATTTGCTCTAGGATTTCTCTTTAAAGGCCAGTTGTTGTGTGATATTACAATCCTTTAGCAATCGATGTCTCAAAACGAGATTGTAAAGCTGAAGATTAATTGGCTGACATTGACCCCAACAACAGTGAACACGAAACTAACTCGATGTTAAGTCTTCAGCAATGCCTCTTGCTTCTT
This sequence comes from Gastrodia elata, assembly GCA_016760335.1. Taxonomy (NCBI): domain Eukaryota; kingdom Viridiplantae; phylum Streptophyta; class Magnoliopsida; order Asparagales; family Orchidaceae; genus Gastrodia; species Gastrodia elata. The sequence continues at coordinate 652,074 of CM028678.1, read as the reverse complement.
ACAAGTTAGTTACTTTGAAAATTTATTTATTTTACTTTTAGGTTTATAAACATATATGCATAAATATACATATATATGTGTAAATAAAAGCTTATAATTTGTAATTATTTAAGAAATATGAATTGCTATTGAACTATAAAGGGCTGGGACTTATGGATATAAAAAGTTAGGTTATAAATGTAACATTTAATTTGAGTGCACTGCCATTCACTTTTTATTAAGTGCTATAAATGAAACTTATCATAATATATGATGTTTCAAATAAAAATTGGCTGAATGCATTGTCAACAAAGTTTTGCTATAAACTATTTTTAAGATTGTTATTATTTAAATATTTTAAGATTTACAGCAACAACAACAACAAACAACACCAAGTTTTAATCCCACTAGGTGGGATTGGCTACATGAATCCCTTATTTTCATTGTACACAATTAAATAGAAGCTCGTTCCTAAGGTTCAAATAGAGAAGATCTTTCCTAATAGCTTCTTCCTATATTTTTATTGGTCTTTCTTTTCCTCTTTTAATATGGGAGAAATTCATAAACTCATTTTTTCTAGCAGGGGCATTGCATGGTCTACCCTTAATATGCTCGAACTGTCTAAGGCGGCATTCTTTAATCTTATCCACTATTGGAGCCACTACAACTTTGCTACGGATAAACTCATATCTCATTTTATTCTTATGACTCTACCCGCTTATCCACCTAAGCAACCTCATCTTCTTAGCACTTGTTTTATCGGTATAAAGCAAAAAAAATTAAAAAGTTGTTTGTATAAGTGAGATTTTTATTTTTGATATAAATTCTGCAAAATGCAAATACTTAAATGCGATATTGGATTACTTTCTCCATTTAATATTTCAACAGCTATATATTAATATTAATTATTTGTATTATGTTATATCCATAATTTCTATTCATTAAATTAATTATTTCTCTTGACAAACATTTCCTCAACAATACAAATAAAAAAATGATATTTAATTCAGCTTAAATTAACATGTAGAATTTAAAATTTATTAAACTAAATATTTATTTAAATTGAAGAGATAAATTTGAAATATATTATTTTTTGGAGAATACGAATGCTTTAATAAATTTTGAGGTATGGCTGATTGATACATACATGGCTAAGTTGAACTAAGTTGAATCTTATGACATTTTAAGGTTTAGTATGTGTGCATTCTCAATCCTTTTTTTAATATATAATATGCAAAGATAGATAATAATATTTTAGATATAAGTGAATTGTGTTCTATCAAGATAATTTTAAAAATTTGAAAAGTTTGGATATAAACAACAACAACAACAACAACAATAAACCAATCCTTCATTCTAATAAGTGTGGTCAAATAATAGCCTTTCCTTAAGCAATAGCCATAACCTCGCTAAGGTTTGGATTTGATTTGAGGGTTTTCTTAAGGACTTTACTATTTATATATAGAAAACAAATTTTCACAAAAGAGCACTTCACACGAATGGTATTTTAGCCCATTAGTTAGGTCTCTTGGATTTGTACTACTGTTAAGATTTCAAATAATGCTGGCAGCATTTTATTGCCTTTAAATAAGCCTCACTTTTAAAAAAAAAAAAAAAAATTCAATTATCCATAATAATTTTTCTCAGGAAAAAATCATTATAGTATATTTGAGTGGAATTAAGATGGGCAGCAACTCGAATTGGCTTACACATCCAATGATTACAATAAAAGTGAAATTCAAAACTCATGGCTTATATGTACGATGATCAAATTGTTGGGAATTGTACAAAGGCTAAAAATATTTGTTTTATTGTTGTGAATTTTTATATAAGTATTATAATATGGCAATTGAAAGTAGAAGGGTGATAAACTTTATAAATAGGCAATGTTTGGGTATTTCACATGAAACTTCATGCTGGGGGCAGAGTAAAGAGAAAAAATATGTAAATGAAGGGAAGAAGAATATATATGGGTTGAGCAAGATAGAAATTAGAAGAAATTAGAGGTTGATAAAGAGAACTAAAAAATGGTAACATGAGGTAAGAAGATAAAGAATTCTCAAAACTTTTCATTCATTTCAAAATCTCTGAATTTTTAATACAAGATACAAAAAATTTTAGTCTCTAAATTTTTATTTTGAAAAGAATCGTAAAAAGAAAGCATAATTATTAAAACTCTTAAATATATGGGCAATTAAAGAGATTTTTAATTAGGATAATTAATTCTTCCAGAATTTGAAATATAAAAATCATTTTAAGTCTTCTTTATTATAATGATATCTTGCCACATTTGCTTTCCTCCAAAATTTTAATGTAAGTAAAAAGTCAGTGTAATATAATGGTCATAATAATGTGAATTGCCAAAAGTATTTTCTTTTGAAATTTAAATTTCAAATTTTAAATTTAAATTTCAAAATTTGAATTTAAATTTGGATGGGAAGTTTATATTCTATCATTATTTCAATATTAATATATTTGCAAAAGAAATACTTTTTACCATAATTTAAAGTTTAAATTCTAATTTAAGTTCAAATTTTTGTTTAAATTTAAGTGAAAAAAATACAATAGAATATTATGACATAAATAATGTAACTTAACAAAAAAATTTCATTTAAATTTTGAACTTCAAATTTAAAATTTAAATTTAAATTTTTTGTATGCAGGCTTTTTCAAATATGCGAATAATCCTCTTGCCTTTAATATTTTATTGTTGAAAATTTTTCATAGATATTCTTGATCGTTGAACTAATAAAGCCACATTACTTTTCACTTTTCTTTTCTTTGCATTATTTTTATGTTCATGTTTATGACAAATGTGTCCTCATAAGTTCATCTTAAAATTACTCATGACACTTCTACAATTATTTGTAGTGTAGAAGTATTTTGATTTCTCGGTATTTCATTATAGATCATCAGTACAATGTCATTTGGATTAAAAAGCTCGGCTTGACACTGTTTAACGTGTCAATATTTTCTTACTTTGTCATTGTAGTTGTGAGGACCCGGTCTAGGGTCAGTCGGAGCAGATCCAACACCGGTTGTGGGGATAGCAAGTCCTCTAGCCGCATGATCATATTGAGTGATTTAAGAGACAAATATATAGACATCTAACATAACTCATTTATTTATGAATTCATAAGTCTTGATTACAAAGATCAAAATAAAATAAAAGTTATAAACTTTTTAAAAGAGTCAAAGGAGCGATAAAATAGCAGAAAGCAGAATCAGCACTGCTTGGATCTTAGCACCCTTTCTCTAGGACGAACTCCTGATCTGGGCACGTTTTAAAAGTGCGGACATTTGAATCCTAGTTAGTTATAAAACTAAATACTTATAGATATGTCAACTTTATAATTGTTAAATAATAAGCAAAATAAGCAATAATTTGACAGAAAATAAAAGCTGTAAAAAATTATTTATGCAAATCTATTTCAGTTGCACTGAAACTTTAGCATAAAAATAATTGCAGTCACAAAAATAAATATAGAATTTTGGCGTTTGATATATGAGGCAAATTATGATTTTGTTGGGTGAGTACAAAACTGAGAAAAATGGGAGTTCATTTTTGTGTTACATATTCAACTTCCCTCTATACCTGCCCCCTCAAAGGCTTATCAGTATAGGCTTCTTATGATTTTTGATGTCGGACAACTCCGTCTTAGCAGTTGTCTGATCAGACTAAAAATATATTAACATAGAACCCTTGCTACTCACTTATCCAAACTTGTTCATATATCATTTTATGTGATTTTTAAAAGTATTTTATCAATTTGTGCAATGTTAAGCGAAAAAGGCATATTAAACAAGAGTAAGGAAAGACATCTGATATCTTGTTCTTTAAGTTCAGATGAGTGATAGTTTGTTCAATCTGCATTTAAGTTTTTGATATTTTAAATTAGTCTTTTAGCTAACATTAAAATGAAAGTGATATAATATTTTTATGTATTTTTACTTTCTTCATTTTTATTCTGCTTTTCTTTCATTCTTTTATTAAGTCTCTGAGAGTAGTAGTTATATTTAATATAATGTTCTTATTATCATTATGTAATAATAATAATAATAATAATAATATATGAAAGAAAGGACAAAAATGGAAATGACGGTAAAAATTTGCAGAAAATAATAATAATAATAATAATAAATAAAGGAAATTGACAGAATAAAAATGCTTGAATTGAAATAATAGTCAATATATAACGTTTGTACAGTTTTCATTATTAATTAATGGAACCATAATAATGTGAATGACTTAATAAAGATAGTATATTTATTAATAATAAAAAAAAATAAGAAAACAAAATAAAATAATTTATGCTCATTTCTTCCATTTTTTTCTTTCTCCTTTAACCTATGGTTAGGGTTGCCGGGAGCCGGACGGGGCTGAAGGAGGTGGCCGGAGGCTGCAGGTGGGCTGCTGTTGGGAAGGAGAAGGAAGGGCTGAGGGGTGGCCGGGGAGTGGCAGGCTGGAGGGTTGCTGGCATGGGGGAAGGCGAAGGGAGAGGGGGAGAGGGAGGGCTACTGTGAGGGAGAAGGATTTATAGAGGAGGAAAGGAAGAGGGGGTCGGTCAGGTGGGCCGACCAGCCTACACGAAAAATGGCACAGGCGGCTTCTTCCTAGTGCAGAAGGTTTCGCGCCTGCTACGCCTGTCGAGCAGGGGAGGGGGGGCCTGCGATCAAGGAAATCGCAGGAAACAGGGGATGGAATCGCAGGAAACAGGTGATGGAGAGGAATAAGGAAAAGAAAATTAAATATTTAAAATTAAAATTTTCGTATTTTTCTGCTGTTTGGCATCCAAAATTAACGAAATTTGACACCGATGATTGTTATGATGTAACAAACACCCTCGTGCCAAAAAATTTTGATTTGGATAAATATTTTATTTTTAATTAATTTCTGAAGTTTGAAACTTCAAAAATTAATTGAGGTCGAACCGGCTCTCAAAAATAGATGAAATTTTTTGAGCAGCCTTTAAATAATATGCTTAACATAATGACATGAAAAATAAGTAATTCTGACACATATTTAATTTTCTCAATTTATTAGATTTAAATAATTCAGAAAAATAAAGCAAGAGTTTCTGTTATCCGAATTTTTTCAAATTATGGCACTTTGATCTAAAAATTATTTCTATTTAAAGGAAATTTTGTGTGCCTTAATTTGAAATTCTCCGGGGTTCTCATTTCTGTGGCGGGATCTGACCTAATTCGCAAAGTAATGATATTGGGTCGTTGCAGTAGTAGACACGTGGGTAAGAAAGCTTTATGATGGATGGGTCTTGCTTTTTGAGTCAATCTTGAATATGTTGGACTAGACTTGAACATATTTAAAATCGAAAACATTTTGAGTTGAGCCAACTTAATTTTAAAATATTAGATTATGGGCCAACTTACGTTGTAGTAGACATGTAGGTAAGAACGTTTTATGACAGGTCTTGCTTTTTGAGTTTACTTTGAGTATGTTGGATTGGACTTGAACATGATTCAAAATCGAAAACATTTTGAGTTGAGCCAACTTAATTTAAAAATATTAGATTTGGGGCCAACTTGACATTCAAAAGTTTAAATCATTGAAAAAAATAAGATGACTCTTGCTTTCAAACTTAGCCTATTAAGGGTTCAAATTATTTTTATATACTTTTCAAGTCAAACTTGAATATATTTTTTGAACAAGCTGCCATTCACTCAAAACCAACTTGAAAGAGTTCGTAATATCATTCATAGATAGACTTGAAACTCTTGAGTAGATTTCAAACCAATTTAAAATTTTTGCTTTTTGTTGAGTTTTGAGCTAAATCAGCAGCTTCTTTGTTGCAGTCTTTCACTCGGATATAAACTAGTCTCATCATCTTTGTTTTTTTTAATATGAATATAGACCATATGGTTTGGAAAGTTTTATAGTATTCTCTTACTCAAAAAATAGCCTTTGGCAGAAGAATACTGTTTATCCAAGCCCTATTGAATATCAAGCTACATTATGAAGCCTGCCTTACCTGATACACAAAGATACGTAGGAAAAAGTTGTTTTTCCCAGTGAAACTTTAACAGGTATGGTTTTATGCATTTAAATAAAATTGTAGCAACTCAAGGAACCAAAATGCTTGTGTAATAAAGTTTTTTTCTTTTCTAATATGTTGAACTGCAAGAACTTGCAGGATCATTTGAAAGATTTGCATATTCTTTGATGTCAGTTTCTTTTTGGATGAAAAATTTGCAAATTCTTTGAAGTTAGTTGCTTATAAGATGCCTGAGGTCTCGAAGGAAATCGATGGCAATGACAAGCTACAGGTTTTTTTTACCCAAATTCAGTTCAGTGCCAATGAGTGCATGCACATTGATTTGTTTTTCTTGGTTAATAATTCTTCTTTCCTTTGTTATGTTAGTTTTAAGCAAAGCATGAGTTGGCTGCTTTTGGCCTAATTTATGACTGCTAAATGTTTCTTTGCACTATGTTTACAGGTAAACGATACTACTTCAAACTCTGTTCACAGAGTCTCATCGAATATTGAAACAGCTGAAGTTTTTGATTTTTCTATTAGTGACCTTGGTGGTATGCCTATAAAATCACCAGTTGCTGTTGATATTCATCCTGTTTCAAAAGCCCCTCTACATGGTTCCTGGTGCTACGATGGAACTAATAAAGAACACCAGAAATTTTCAAATCTAGCAAAATATGGCCAGAATTTATCTATTGATGCTGTTTCAAGCCATGATAGCAAAATTTCTCACTGTTCAACAGAAGTTGGGTTTCTGTCTTCCAATGCGAAGTCTTCAAATGAAAAACCATCATTTGAATTCTTTGTTGTATCTGATGAGGGTATTAATCTTTATGTTGATTTGAACTCAAGTCCATCAGAGTGGATTACAAGTTTGAAAGATGAAGTTTGCATTGATCAGAGATCACAGCTTCAAAGCTTGGGCTCTCTCTACAAGTCTGCTAGATGCTTTTCAGATTCTGGTCAGCATGTGAAAGCTTCTACGTCTGAACGCAATGGGCCAAACCTTCAGAATAATGTGGTTGAAACCAACACAGGATGTACAAATTCTTCCTTTTGCTCCATTGTTAGTGAGAATTGCCAATCTGAGGTTCTTCCACTACATGCTCCCGTTACTTCTTCTGGATCTTTTATAATTACAGGAAGCCACAATCCAGTGGAAACATCGGAAAATTTGGGAGAAACTAAAGAGCTTTCTTCTCCTTGTATAGCTCATTCTAATTCTGGACACTCGAAGATGGTCGATGATATATTTTTCTCTCAGGGGCAAACCTTTACACATCAGGATTCTAGCGATGCTTCTCTTAGAGCAGTGCAGAGCTGTTCTTCTGTGCATGATTTGTCAGATAATGCGAATGAAAATCATTGCACAGGTGTGACAACAAATCTTGATGAGACTACCCAATGCCTTAGCCTAAAGTTCCAAAAAAAAGATTCTGACAACGCCGAAGATACTACAGAGAACATTTCAGCTACAAGTTTTTGCGAGAAAAGCAATCTTACAGAACTAGATGAAAATTTAAATAATTCGAAGATCACTGACTTTGATATTGTTGAAGATCAGATCACTATGGAACATGATCACTTGCAAATAAATTCTGAATGTAACAACGTGGAAAGCTTATGCGATGATGGCCAACCATCTGATGTTAATCAACTGGAAAATTCTCTTGCAGACGGTCCTGCCTCGACATATGAGAATTTGGTACTCTTTATGAGTTTGTTTATTGTTTTCAGTAGAAATATTTGTGAATGTTTATTAAGCAACGCCCTAATTTAACACATGAATTGTGATGATATGTGGAAACACGAATTCAATAAAAGTTTCCGTCATTTCATATTTCATTTTATCTGTTTTCTTAATTTTGATGCTCATGGAAAAGCTTATTCACAATAGTTTTTGGAGTCAATTTGTCACCTGATAATTTGCTTACAAAGAAAAATTCTGACCCTGTTCTTTAGTTTGCTTAATTTATTTTCTCATATTGAGATGCTGATTTGAGTTTTTTTGGTTACAATAAATAAATATTTTAATAGGAATATAAGTAAAATAATATATATATATATATATATATTACGGTTTAGCTGTGAATGGTATTTTTTTTCAGTGGTTAAGGCTTAAAATTTGTTATCTTAGGTTATGAGTTCAGATCCCACCGGCCACACATTAAAAAAAAAAAACATATATATATATTAGGGTTTAGGGTTTGATGCATTATACTAGAAAGTGAAAAGAGAGTAACATAGGATAAACTATCTAGTGTTCTCTTAAAGGATGTCAAAAAGGCATGTGAGAATAGCATCCCCTACTAAACAAAAATAGCAACTATGAGTGAAAACTTGATTATTTAGCTTGGTTATTAAATTTAAGCATCTATATAAGCAAAACAAATTGGAAGATAAAGAAAACAAAGGATGATGAGCAATGGATACTCTCGAGTGCTTGATGTTGATTCAATGGTGATGGAGTTCCTCCAAAACTGTCATAATGTTACCTTCAAAGATAATGTCATCGTTGTCTTGGTTGAAGAGTTGTACCAATGAGAATAGCAACCTCAACATCTGCCCACCTCATCGTGGAAGCCTCAGTCTGATGGTTCATTGCCATAATTGAAAAACTGCCATTATTACTTGTAATGACACCTTCAAAAGCTTCTTGTGAGGGAAGAAGGAGAAATTAATCAAATTTTGCCTTTATATAGCACTGGAGGGGGAGACACCAGCTAGAGAGGTTTAAGGGCTCAAAAGAACCAAGGTGTTCTAGAGTTGCATTAGTTAATGAAGAGAAACTATTGGCAGCACCCAAAGTTGCACATAACACCGGAGTAGGCATATTTAGACTGTGCTTATAAGCGGCCCAATATTTCCTCGTCTAACTAAGATGTAGCAGTGGATTTGGGCTTTGAACCTGAGGTGAGGTCAATTACTCTGTTATCTAATAATGCTAAAGCTCAGATAAGCTCATGCCCTTAAGCTGAAATCCCCAACTCAAGAGGACATTGTAAATAGTCATGACAAGGAACACTACACAATCAAATGCTTTTGATGTTCAGTACTTTTACAACCCTAAACGGAAATACCAAGCACCACACAATTTGGTAGGAATCATGATATGAGTTGTAGGTTTTATTAGTGCTGCAACTCCCATTGCTCTATCTTGTTGTTGTCTTTGATGAACTTTGATACGCACAAACATTCACTTTGTGGTTTAATAAAAAATATCATGCTTTCTATTACAGGCAATTTTCGTGGGTAACTTAGGTCATTTATGTGTCTAGAATTATTTCAATTAATTAACCTTAATAATCCGCTAGTTTCCCTTCACGTTACCATATTACACATGCTTCGTTGCTTTTAACCAATTCACTCGGCTACTAATACCCTTATGCAGACACAGGTTTTGCGGCGTCAATAATGCCGACGCCGAGTTGCTATGCCAAGTTCTAAACCATCTCTGTTCTTCTAGGCCACTAACAACAAGACCTGCCTTGCTTGCTGGAGCCTTGCTCGACTGACGACTATCCAACTCTGTGCCCTCCCTCGGCATTTTCCCTTTCATAGTATTGGAACCCTGCTTGCTCAGGCAACATCTGCCTTGTAGATTGGCAACCCCTACCACTCCACAAGAAGGTTTAGTACCAACTCCGCGATTGACTCATTCATTGAATTGGGCTCAGCTGTCAGGTTGATCACTGGCTCGACCTCCATCAATAGTGCAGAACCATGACCAATTCAACACGTCCATGATGACAACCTCTTCATTGTCATCTTCCCTTGGAAGGACCCCACTTGGGCCTCCTGCATTGAGGACAACTCAAGGTCAGTAACTCATTGTGCTCCACCTTACGCTTTAACTTGAACCGCCTCATATATCTCTTGGCTCACTGGAGGCTGGGTCGTTCCATACTTGACCTTGTGGCTAGTCTGATAGCCATAGTCTTCCAAACTTTGGGTCACAAGATGGGCTACTGGAAGCGCAGTTCTTGTAAACTCAAGTTGCTGTTTACATAGATAAGGGCCAAATCATTCCATACTTGATGAAGTGGCAATATACAAACATTAGAGAAATGCTTACCAATTTTCATGAGCAAATGGGTGTGTAGTCATGTGTTGAACTATGAGAGATGTGCGAGGAAAAATGACTACGTGCTTTCAAGTATATAATAAGATAACTCTTTCTCATTTATGCAGAAACAGAGAGATAAATACCTCTTAGAGCTTTCTCTCTTTTTTAAAGTTACTTGTGTAAGGCCGGTTGTGTTAGGCTTTAGTAAACTTAGAATTAGCTTTGTGTTTAGATACTATGATGAACTTCGATATATATATATATGATACTTAGGATATATGGATGTGAACTTTAGCGTTTGAGACATCTTAGAAAGAATCAGACCAAATTATATGAGTTTTCTATGGCTCTTGACAAGTGTTGGAGGCCAAGGGAAGATTAGGATGAACCCAAATTGAAATTTGATTGATTGTAGAAACTAGAAGCGGTTAACTTCTGTTATTACCGTGATCATCGGATGTATCTCCTATCCGTTGATCTTCTCTTGTTAAATGGCTTTTTTTTTTTCTTCTCATTTTTCTGTATTTTTGATGTGTTCCCCAATGATTAGATGCAGAGTAATTGGTAATTATTGTTCAGTTATTGTGGAGAGACGTGTTTATGGTCAAGTTTGTTGTGTTGCCAGGGGCTGATTAATTAGGAAAAGGTGGTTGATTGATAGGGTGGAGGAAAAAGGGATGCAGGATGTGTGCAGATAGGTTTAGAAAAGAGGAGAAGGAATTGGCTAGTTGGATTATTAGGAGGTTTGATTTGCTGGAGTGGATTAATGTTCAGCAGTTATTGTAGGGTAAAATGTTGTCTGCTAGGTTTGGGCCATGGATGGATGGTTGGAGTTTATGTGAAAGGAGTGTCCGTCCAATGGATTTAGGAGAAGATGGATTAAAGTTTGAGGTGGAGAGGTATTTTGAAAGGAATCAAGAGCCTGTTGTTTGAAGCAGGAAGAGGAGAGTTGTGTTTTTTCTTGGGCAAAAGAAAGGTTATATATGATTGAAAGGTTACATGTAGGAGTGGGTTGGGTTGGGAGTGAGGGGCAGCAGCAGCTGTTTTTATTATTGGAAAAGGATGTATGGCAGAGAAGAGGAAGATGTGTAGAAGATAATATAAATTAGGAAGAGATGATATGAGGGTAGGAAGATTATACCATTGGGTAGAAAATATCCTATGACATAAGCTCTACCGAAGATGAGTTGATACGCAAAAGCCTATCAGATATCCAAACCCTGTTAAAGGAGAGAATACAAAAGGTAAAATTATTATTCACCAAAATTTATCTTAAAATTTTGTTCTGGCTAGATATAGATCAAGTCCCTTCATGGAGGATATTCTTTGGAGAGAAGCAATGTAAATAATTTATGATAAAAATAGATAAAATAAAAAAACAGGGTTTTACGTAAAGTGAAATTGAATAGAAACCCTTTTTATTAGCTCGCTAAAACCTTACAATATATTAATCAAATGCTAACTAATTTTGGAAAACAAAAATCGATGGAATTGATGTAGCAAAATTGGCTCCCCTCGACTTTCTAAAAATTAATCTCTCCAAAGTGCTATATTAGTCAATTCTACTTTCTCTAATTCTAAAAGTAGCCTAGGTGCTGATGTGATTGTAACCGTACCCACAGGGCATGCACACAAGATTGTTCATCTTTAATATTCAGTAGATGACATATGGAGATCATTTACATAGGTAACATTGATGATGTAATGCATCACTTTTAATGATCATTTTTTTGAACCTTTATTCATTATGAAGGGTGCGACAATGGCTTTTTATTTGATTGTTTTAGTGGGCTCATGAAGCAATATGGCTTTTCCATTGCTTGACGTTGTCACAGAATGACAGAACTGGCATTATCTTGCACGTCAGTAGTTCCTCTTAATTGGCTTCTCTTCACCACTTTATAAGCATTTGCTATCCATCTTTTTCTTATTCTCTTTTTTCTTTTCTTCGCACTATTCATCTCTCTTAGAAAAACATCAAATAACAATCTGCAAGGTTTCCTGAGCTTTCTCTCTTTCATTATAACAAATTGTTTTTGACAAACATTTTGTCAGCTAAAGCCACCAGGACCCAATCAGTTACTCATTGGTGGTTTGCAGAGATTTATGAGAAGATGAGCGTCCCACCACCATCGTATGAATATTGCAACAACAACCCACCGTCTTCCCTATTAAAAAAAAAAAGTTTTTCCTGCCAAATTGTTCGAAAAGGCACAACTGGCGTGCTTCTGTTATCCTTACTACAAAAATCATGCGAGGGTTAATTTCATTTGCATGTCTGACATCAACACATGATGTGGACTTGAAGATCAATTATTTTATTATGATTTTGCTAGCTTAAAGAATCAAAGTATTTCTAAGAAGAAAGAATTATTTTTTACAATGTGATGAAAATTCATCGCAGACTTTAGTTATATAGCTAAAGTATTATCAAGGCTTTACTATCAGGATATCCGTCACATGTTTTTTCAGAAAGTTGAATAACTATTAACTGCCATATGAATGTCCCATATATATCCTGCCTTATTGATACTGTCCTAATCCACATTAAAACTAGGAGCTCTCAGCTATGTAGGTTTTTCTCTCATTTTTTTGCCTTTTTTGGTTTATTTCTTTTGTCATCGTGTTTATACACACTCTTTGCTTCGAGAATAAAATTTTTAGCTTTAATTTTCTTCTAATTAAGGCTTGGAACCTTAAACTAACTCAATTGCAAATGAACTTGCAGAGAAAAAGCAATCGGCTGAAGGAGAAAGAAAAGTCAGTGAACAAAACATACCTTCTTAATAATATTATGATGTTTGCACTTACATAATGGTCTTAATGCTGTATGATTGTTAATTTGTCCATGTAGATCTTTGGAACAGAATGCCTTGGACAAAGTCTCCAAAAGATCCCGCCGTTCGGATTTCAATGAAGGGAATCAAATCAAGAGGCGTGAATCTGTTGGTAACAATAAAAATGGAACTCTGCCAAATACAAAGTCTTTGATGAAGAAAAATGCAAATGATCCCACTGTTTTTCGCCGGCGATCTTCTAGGCTCCTTTCAAAGGTTACATAAACATTAATCAAGCTTTTTAACTCTTTATTTCCTGTTCACGATATATGCTCATGATTAAAATTTGAGATTATATTACCGTTAAACAATCTTCTTACCAACTTACTGAGCAGTTAATGATTTTGTTTGATATGCTTGAATATCATCAAAATATGATAGCTGAGACAGTTCAGTAGAAAACATGAGCAATGGCAAAACTCAAGGATCTCTTCTTAGCACATTATTATTACTCAACCACAAGTGAGAGTAGGCATCATATATGTAAATATATATGTTCTTGGTATAATGAGAGGGCTATCCTTTAGAGTATGTTTTGTAAGTTAGTTGAAAAATGTATTCAATTTCATCTTTTTGATAATTCCCCCTCCCTATTGTCATGAGATGATGGGGGGGGGGGGTGTCAGTTCTATGGGTTTTGTGTATTGTTTGAGGAAAGTTAAGAGGATGTGTTCTGAAGGTTTTTCGATTAATAGCAAATAGGGATAATTTGGGTGAGATTTTGGTAGATATAGAGAAATGGTTCACACGATATATTGCTAGTAAACTGATATAGGTCTCTTGATTTTGATGATGACAAAGTAACGGTATTATAGCATAGTGATTAGAGTTCAAAATTTGTTATCACAAGTCTTGGATTCAAATCTCATTAGCCACACAGTTACTTCATATTTGAAGACCATCTTATTTCAAAAAAAAAAAAAAATTAGTGTTTCGGTATGTAACACGTTTAATGGAGTAAAAGTGGGAAGATATTTTATGTGAAAACTTGAGATGAAATTTAATGAAAGAATTCAATGCTTAGAATTTATGAAATTTAATCCAGGGGTTTAGATTAATCAAACAAAATTCTTTTATTTGTGTTAAAAAACATTATAAAATTTTAAAAAAATTTAAATCAATCGGGATTCCAGATTTTGTGCTGCATTATAGAGATCATAAATATTGGTTTTATCATTAATGATTCAGAAAAATTATCATTATGTTTTTCTTGATATTCGGATAATTTGGGCCTGAGTTTACTTGCTGTGGGCTTTTAGATTATGTGAGTTGGGTGGCCTTTGTTGAGGTTAAGGCCCACCTGTGCCTGTTATTTTGATTTTATTGGGGCTTGAATCAGTGATGCTGTCCTCATCCAATGTAATATGATGTTAATCAAATTAATATCATCTTCAATTTATTTTTATGCAATTTCAATCTATTTTTATGCAATTTTATTTTCTTCCTTCCTTGTATTTATTATATTTTAGGTTAAGTTCGTATATTTTTTAACATTTAATTTTATGTTTTATAAAATTGCCATAAGAATCCCTATAATTGCATTGAAACTACCAACCAACTTAATCTCTTGCATCACTTTAAAATAATAAAATTTTATATTTAGAAATATTAGTGTAATATAGGCTTGATTGATCCCATGAAACCCTTGATTTATTATACTTGTGTTTTAATGATTACAACATAGAAGGTTGGAAGGTTTTGTTGTCGCTATTTGTATTTAACATCCCTTTTGAAGATTCTTTCAAAATAATTGCTCAATATGTGAAATATTCAAATTACAAGGCACCATTCAATATCAAGAAGAATCAAAGCTTGATCTGATTAGAAAGGTGGGATCAACAGCTTAAGACTTCAACATTTAGAATCTTTAAGAGTTGAAGACTAGAAGGTTTGAAGTTTAGAAGTCTTAGATCTAGGAATTTTTAATTTTCTTTGTGTATTTCATTTAGTGTAATTTTGATTCTTAGACATGGAATCTTAGATTTAGGTTTTTGAAACCTTACTTATATATTGTTAACTATAATTATGAATGGTAAGTATTTGAAGGATTAATGAATGAAATATGGTTTTAGGTTGTTTTATTTTTATGATCTTATGATTGCTAATATCTATTATAGGTGAAGAGAGAAATATGTTTTTACTTGTAAAAATGAGATATTGAAAACTTAAAATTGATTAATTTTTCTTACAAAAGAGACTGCTTATATTTTAAGGATTGTTACATTATTCCACATGATATTTGATGACTCAACATTGATTGTTGGTTCTAGATTTGAAAATAGGGAGTAAAGAAGTAATTCTGAAGTTAAAATGTTAAAGCTAGATTGTGGATAAGACTTGGTGTCGGCATATGAGACTGCAAAACCTTTGGAGTGAAGTTTTAAAATTTGAATAATTGAATTTTGAAGGTGAAGCTAATCTTATGCAAAATTCGATTACTAGTTGTATTCGTAATGTAGAGTATACTTGGTGAAACATCGATTGATCTTTTACCCCTTAGCATGTGTGGTGCCTCCTCTACTCATGTGGCTCATGGTCAACATCGATGGATCCTTTCAACATGAGAACTAGGATGCTTACGAAAGCCTTATCACCCATGATGATAGAGGTGGGCTTGTGGTGGCATATGGTGTCATGGTTCAGTCCTTGATTCCTTTTGAGACGAAGATGTTGATAGTACTACTCCTATCGAGGATGGCTAAGGAGCGCATGGGTGAGTTTGAGAGGCGCATTATTGAGGGGGACTACCTTGCATCTGTTGTGAGGATATGGTGTATCTAGGAGCAATTGAAGAGGAAGCGTGGAGCAGAGCTTCAAGATGATCGTCTCTTTTTCTTGCGCATGCTAGGTGTATATTTTTGTGCAATCCTAAGCGTGAATGCAATCATGTTATGAATTTTTGTGCTTCTTTTTGCTTCTCAAGGGAGATGCTATCTCTAGTAGGCTATTTATTATGATGGAAGTACACTAATCCCTTATTTTAGTCCAAGGTGGGAGACTGTCAACCGTATGGCTTTGAGCTTGTGGAGACTACCCGTAAGATTCATATGATTCAATTAATGAAGAGAACAACTCAAGAACGTTAGCAGAGATATTAGGATCTAAAGCAGTGGAATTCCAAGTGGAGACTATGCTAAGCTTAGCTTTATACATGGATCTTTTAGATTTAGAGTATCAAAAAAGCTTAGTTTCCAATATGTTGGGCCTTTCAAGATTCTTTCTTGCATAGGATCACTCGCTATGAAGATATCTTTTTGATCCAACCATTAGGGGGTCTATATTTGAGGAACTGCCTACACTTATCACAAGGAGCATGTGCAAATCTTAGATTGTGATATTTGCCAGCTTTGCAACAAGATTATTCCTATGATTAAGATGCAATGGAAAGATTGTGGTGTGGGAGAAGGAAGAAGTAATATCTTCACCCATTTAAGTAAATTTTTATGTAAATCTTTAAAACTTAACCTCTAAAATTTATTTTGATATTTATGATATCAAGGATGATGTTAGTTTTAAGTATAAGAGTTTATAAAAATCCTATGTTACTCATAATAATTAAATCAAAAAATTTAATAAAAATTATTGAATTACTATTAGAATCATATTCTTGAAAATATTTTTCAATATATTTAGAAATTTATTTAAATAAATATGCCAATAATTAAGTGAAATTTTGTTAGTTTTCTAATTATTAAATCATTTTTAAGAAATTATCAAAATTTTATTTTCAAAAATTAAAATAATTTTTATTTTTGTAGAAATTGAAAATAATTGCATTAATAAATTTATTATTATGTTTTATTAGATATCTAGTAAATTTCATAATATTTTTACTTAATTTGATTAAAAATAAAAGTAGTATATTTTAAAACTATACTATTTAAATAAATATATTTTTATTTTATTAAAAATATTTATCTGATATATTAAAATTGCAGGTGAAATCTAGATGTGATGCTTTGTAATTATATATGTATAGAGAATTGTGCATAGATGGTATTATGGGGATTGAAGAAATTAAGTTAAGTAGAAACATAATATATTCATTAAGATAAATAATGTACATTACATCCAAAGCCATTAACATTGAATTATTACAATTTTAAATAAAGGGTTATAAAAAAATATAATATAATATATTATGTTAATTTCTTACCTTTTAACAGCAAAAATTTATCCAGTTTTCCTAATGTTATGCTCTATCAAAAATGATGGGTAGTCATAATTATCTAAGTAGATTAGATATTATAAAAATAGAACCATTGTTTTTAAATGACATTTTTTTGTAAGACTAAACAAATATATATATATTTTTTGGGATTTTGGGAAATGATTTTGAATTAAAAAAATATTTATTTAACTCTCAAATAATTTTTAAAAATAATAGATAGACCAAAACTTACATTATTCTTAAAAATTTATTCAAATCTGTCTTATTTTTGACACAATTAGATACAACCGTAACATAAAAATATTCAAAATTAATTTTTTTCATGCACATTAAATTAGCACATCATTTGTATGTAATTATATTTTTCTTTGTATAAAATGTGCATGTTATTTTTTTTTTTTATTTGCAATTACACACAGAAATTGTGTATATTAATTAAATTGATGGATCAAAATGCATTAAATATGTAGATTATAAAAATTTGAGGGCAAAAGTGAATATTTTGAGGTTCAGCCATTGTTCCACTTGACTTATCAGCCATGATCACTCAGAAAGCATTATAATACTTTTAAATTTACATTTGGATGTGAATATATAACTTAATTTATGCTAATCAAAATGATATTTAGTTATAAATAATACACAAAATCAAACTTTATTTCATCTTCCAAAGCCAGCAAATCTGCCTTCTTCATTGCGCTGCCTTCCTCATCCTCTCGCTTCTCGTCCTCCGTCTTCATTGCTGAAGGATTGTTGCATTTAAAGAGCAGCTGCGTTCCTCGCAATCGTTTCCAGCTTGGTTCATTGTTCCGACAAAGTGTTCAGTCTGTTTAAATTAGGAACGGATTCTGTCCTCACGCTGGCTTGGGCTGTCAAAGTTCTGCTGCCAGCAACATTGTGCCAATACTAGAAGGGCCAAAAAGGCTCGCTGTGCTCGAAGATGATGCAGCTATTCTTGTGGTTCTCAACCCAATCTAATCAGCATTAACACGCACTGTGCTCGAAGATGTTTTACCATTTTGAGTTCAAATTTAGGGTTATAAATACTATACCTAGTGAGATTAAGACTTATTATTATATATACACTAGCATATACACTAGCAAACATACTGCTAGTTTAAAAGTGAAAGTTCTGTTTAAGACAAGTCATTCATGTTTTTTCCAATAAGATGTTTTACAATGGCTAACTTTGATTGCGTGCATTGAAGGCTTGACTATAGACCATTTGCTGACCACATAATTTCCAATACTTACATTCCTGTGGAAGATTTATCAAACAATTGTTCAAAGAATCACCATAAATTAATCCAATGTGAAATCACCCGTCAAAGCACTTTCAGGTAACATTTTCCAAGTTGTGCATTCATTTCTACAACTCAACTCCACATTTCTAATGCCGCCTTTAGTTGCTCAAAATTTTACTTTTGTTGTACCCAGTGAGGAGTGTTGTTAGTAGCCGAGGCTCGGATTTTGTTATCCCATGTTCAAATTTCATATGCCACATATTTGATTCATATTTAAAGCTCGTCTACTTTAAAAAACCATCATAATTGAGCATTCATCTTATTCAAATGGCTTAGATTATCCCCAAGCATTATTTGCATTCCATCCCAATCTTGTGAGCTTATGATGAGTTAGTTATAGATAGTAGTGGGACATCTTGCGACTTTTATACCCTTGAGGATATAATTTTTTTTGTTCATGTTAAAGGTTGAGACAAGCAAACAAGATGCAAAATTTTACTATTAGCAAGCATGTTGGTGCACAAAATATACTGAATGGTTATAGATATGGAACTTGATTCAATATCACCACCAAAGAATTTGGTAGCATACGAGCATATAGAGAATAAAAGTAAAGGTTTAAGCAAGAATCAAAAATAGAGTTTCATAATTTATAACTGGGTTACAACAAGCAGTAATAAGTGCTAGCATAATAACATGCAGAAACTCAAAAGGATTGTTCTCATGCGAAACCCTAAACCCTAACTTTAGGCCGAGGTAAAAAATTAATAGTCTGATTAATTGTCCCCGAATTTTCAATAAAAATTTAGTTTTTGAACAATAATTCCACACATAACTGCAAATCATTTCTTACCATTTTGCCAAACACAGATGAGAGCCGCTGTTCTACTGCAGGAATCTCACAGTTCATCCTGTAAAAGGAGCTTATTTAGTTGAGCGTCTTTAACCATAAAAATAAGGAAACGAGTAAAAAAAAAAAACATCCAAAATTTCTTTGTAAAATTGAATGGAACGTCGAAACTCACATGATAATCATCAAAATCATGGTGATGCTGCAACAAAACAGACAACATGAAATTAATAAACATAAGCAAGAGCTAAACAGTATATTGCTAACTTTATTGCAAGTAATCAAAAAAGAAAATTTGACAAATATTGACTTCGTTGCTTCCTTTGACAACATTTGAAATACAAGTTAAGAACTGCATGCAACCAAAAGTCCCAAGCCCTTTAATATTTACAAAAAAAATAGAACAATTTCAACTCATCATTTCTAAAGCACGTTACACCTCACATCTACTCAAGACTAAAAACAATTTTAAAATAAGAGAAACAAAAATGCTATATTTGTAAATAATAAAGTTTGAGTGGTCTATATATATATATATATATATATATATATATATATATATATATAATAATAATAATAATAATAATAATAATAAAAATATGGGCATTATGTAGGTTAAGGATGTCTATAGTCATACCCTCCTGTATCTGTCCCGGTATCTCTCCCTCTCTCTATGGCGGAGGTCATGCCCCCTCTCCCTTTTTCGTCTCTCGCCCTCTTCTCTTGCTTTCCGAGCTTCCTGCAAAAACAATTATCAAACATTGCAATAGAAGCCGAGCAACCGTTGAAATAGGCAATTTCAATCTCACCTCCTCTTCTTTAGCCCGACTGATTTTCTCCGCTTCCTCAAATGCCTCCTTCTCAGCCTTAATGATGAGAAAGATGTTGAAAAAAGAAACTTTAAAAGGGTTTAGCATATTAGCAACAGATGTATCTCTACCTCTTTATTTTTTGCCCAAATCTCTTCTACAACCTGTTTCGCATACTCCGGATCATCGCATATAAGCACATTGTCAAAAACCGAGCCAGCCTTTACCTGCATATTTTTATCCCAAATTCATATAAATATGGCATTAAATTGCAGATGATTCAGGCTGTGTTCAAGTAATCTCTCACCTGCCAGACTTCAATAGCAACATATTTCACAGGCTTAAGCACATAAAGGTCAGGATCATCTTCAAATTCTATAAAGTGGAGACAAATAAGTAAGCTGAAGAAAGAGAAGCTGTAAAGATCAAGTTTAGAAGATCTGTTTATCAGTTGAGAAGAAGATGAACAACTCTTCTATATTCTTTTAATTTTATTAAATGCCTGCAAAGAGATGCAATCCTTTGAAGAAACTATGCAAGTATAACAGGAATCTAATGTATGAGGTTTAAATTTAGTTTGCATGCTATCAAATCTATAATTCTATTTTGATCAAAAAGCTGAAAAGTGGGAACAAGTGCTATTTTCCTTGATGGAAAAACATAAAGGTTGAAGTACATTGATGGGAAGATGTACTCTTGCTTTCATAATACACAAAGTTTAATCCATTGAAAAAAAAAGCTCTGAAGCATTCCATATTGCTTAAAATGTAAACTTTTAATGACTCCAAACTCTGTTCTATTGTTATTAACGAATAGCCATGGCCTACGATAATTAAGAAAAAAAAAAACATTATTGCACCCAAAATACTACCCATGTCCTTTCGAATGATATAAAAAAGGCCTTCAGGAATATTCTCCAAGAAACAAAATATAATCGTCATAGACCAATATGACACTAAATTCTTGGCATGTTAACAAAAATGTTACATGAAAGAAATCACGTTGAGGCCATCTCTATGGGATGAAGTTTAAATTTTGTGGAGAATATTCAGTGTTTGAATTTTTTCAATGAATATGATAAAACTCAATTTTTTTATTTCATTAGTTCAAACACTCAATCTATACATGAGATGCATTTTCAGATACTTTAAATTATTGAAATGATGAAAAATATTATTTGAACCGTTTGAAATTTTGAGTCATATGTATTCATTTAATATCATTTTCCTTAAATTACTTGAGCTTTTTATTTAAAATATTTAGTACACGTCTTCACTTTCTTGTGTGAAAATACACAAAATTGTAGTATTCTTTGTGTGTTTTGGGAGAAGAATGGTGCCATGTGTTGCATTAAAAATATTATTGGAAATGTTTGATAAAATGTAAGAATATGAATAAACAAAGAGCTGTTGATGTGATATTTTATGCTGTGAAAATGAAAAGAAAAATTCTTAGTGAAAAATTTCAAGTTCCAAAATGTAATATGAGAATAAAATTGATGAATTTAATGTTGTGAAAGAGAAAAGAAAAATTCTTAGTGAAAAGCTTTAAGTTCCAAAATGCAACATGTATTCTTATCATATTGTAAATATTAACATGGCATACATATTAAGAAAAGATGCAAGTTCCAATATGCACCATGTTTTCAAAAAGTGAGTCACTTCACTATTATTCATACCAAATATTAATCTTATTTCTTATTATCTTGAATTGAGATGTATCATGAATATATACTGAGAATCAAGAAATTGAGATTTAAGAAATCATTAAAAAAAATCAAATTCTAATATTATGATTCATTGTTGAATGATAAAATGATTTAGTTATGATGAAAGCACACACACACATGAACCTCACCCTACACCATATCATGTTACCTAGGAAACTAAACTTTTGCACCTGTTTCCTAATCCCCATCAAGCTAGATAATTATGAAGTTGAAATTTGAGGTGATTTCATTCTTACAATCATCATTCACATTATTAAGAAAATCGTTGAAAATCACATACTTTCAAGTCCTTAAGCAAAATCAAACATTTTACAATGTGTTAAGCTGCATATGTTTGAAACTCATGTACCTTCTATAGACTCCCCCTCTTATTATTGGTTACTCATGTTGGGACTCATATGTTTACTATGGTTTCCCCTCATATTAGTTTCCTTGCAATCAAGCACCTAATTAATTCTCCAATTGATGAGTTACTTCCAAAAATATTCCTAGTAATCACTCAATTGTATTCTGTCACTGCTCTTGATCTGAAACATTCTGTTGAGATGTTTGATTAGATTTTGGCTCAGAGAAATGGTAAACCTATCAGAACATCCAATAATGACTTAGTTAACATACTTTTCATTACCCACACCCCAGCCTCCATAATATAAATTTTACAAAATAAATCCCAAATGGCAAGTAGTATTTCATCAATAATTTGATACAATTCATGTTACCAAATGGATGTGTTAGTGTTTACTCTTTAGGTATTTCAATTACTCGAGTCATACATATTTGATGAGATGCCCCACAAAGTTGATGGTATCTCACTTCATATAAAGCTTATCGTTACACATCATTTAAGAAAGGCATTCAAAATATAATGAATGGCTCATGGCCTATATACAATTTACCTTCATGATTTACTTATTCTTACTTAAGTAAAGACGTTCAATGCATTACTTAATTAGTTGCATCCATAATCTCGCAATGAAAAATGTCATACGCTCAAATGTTTTACACTTTCTAGTTATCTTCATAAATTCATCAATATCACCTTAGTGTGTTTCCATTTGTGATCTCTATTGCTAGCACTTACCTTATTCGAGTTAAACTATATCTTCCCTCACAATTCACTCATTTTAGGTTTCAATAATTAGCCTACACATAATTGTTCTATATCAAAATACATTGCATCCTATTTTATGCATCCTATTTTATACAATTACAGCAGCAACAGCAACAACACCAATACTTGCCTTAGTCCCAACAACTACTTGAATCCTTTGCTTCCAACACGATCAAATCAAAGCCCCTCCCAAAGTTCCAAAAAAATATTATTCATGATGATTTCTTCCCATGTCTATTTTATCCAATAGATGACCCAAAAATAAATTCTTTTCCAAACATGTAATACACACATTTTACCCTCGTCACTAATATATTCATGCATACTCATAATAGATATACTATAATTTATGCAGTTTAAATTTTGCAAATGATAACATTTTATACAAAATTACATTCTTTAAATAATGTGACGAAAAATCTGATGCTTTTGTGTATCCTAGGTTCCATTCTACAAGACACGGATATAAGATTTTTTTTATAGATTTTTTACATTAATTGCTTATTTTCTTATATTTCCATGTTATAGAATGACTAGTTTTATTCTACATGCTAATTTTATTTACCTGCTAAAAAGAGGTTACAAGTTATAGGATTTACATCTTGGCCTCCTATGGATGATTTCAATAGCATTATTTTCAAAACTAATGTTCATTCCAACCTTCCACACTCTTTCAGACTCTACAAAGCAGAGTTCTTCAAAAAGCGGTAATAAATGCTGTACAATAAATGAAGACTATGATGTGTGATACTATAACTGCATCATGATGCATAACAGTAATGCAAAAAAGAGGAAATGTAATTTACATGCATAAGATGTGAAGAGAGAAGAAGATATTATCAAAGACTCCTTGCACATCATTGGGGGCAAAGACAGACATTTTGGTAGAATTGTTGTTTGCGATGATGTGGGAATGTTTATTGTGACTTCTGGTGTGAGGGGAGGCCTGTTTACCCCTTAATGCTGAAATCTGAGCCACACAACTCCATGGTGATATCATTAGCCCATGGGTGCTGAAGCATGATGGCTTTGTTTTTAAGGGAGATACTGTTGGTCTCGTATCAAAGCTTTAAAAAATCTATGACGCCTGCCATATGAAGCATGGAGCCACTCTTTTTTATGATATTCCTTCTTTCCTTTGTATAAGAACATAATTTTTATTCATCGGTATAGATCCTGTAATCGCATTGCAGATTTTGTGTCAATTTTTCCAACAATGGGGAATTCACCTATATAGGATACTATCCTTGCAGAATTTTTTTGGTAGGTATCGTTTGGGAGAACATGCAAGTAGTTTGTACATATGACTGGTTTGATTTTTTATTTTTTATTTTGATGATATGGTAGACTATTATTAGACTTTCACAAAGACTGATAGAGTTGATGCACCACAGAATCAAGATTTTTTGATATTGATGGTCTCCCTCATATGTCATCTACCATGAATTAAAGAATGAACATCATCAAAAGATAATTAAAAAACAAATATCTAGCATATCAAGACCTCGTATATACGGACACGCATTATCAGTACACCATTCCAATCACACAACATCAGCAAGTACCAAAAACTAGTATTTGAGACGTCAGAATTTTATAATGTAGCAATTTAGGGAAATTTATTCACAAGGGGTGAAACAAAATAATTTTATCAGTAATAATTCATTCCATATTTTTGAAGCAAAAAAACTATTTAAAAATATTTAACTTTCAATAAATTTATAATAGAAAAAAAAAATTATGATAATTAATTTAAACCCCTTGTATTTACATCCTCATTTTTTTTCTCTATTTATGAATTTCAATTTTTTTCTTCCTTTTCTCGGCCCTTTTCCTCGCTTTGTTATTGGATTATACCCAATTGAGAGTGCCCAAACCCAGCTTTTCCTCCTCCCTGGATTGTTATTCCCTTTGTACAAGTGTATACACGTATATGCACACATACCCACAAGCGTGCATACGCATGCGGGAGTGCCTGAGCACACCTAGCGTGTGTATTACACATACCTGCCTACGTACGGGCATACGCCCGTATGGGTACACATGCACATGGGCATGGGCACAGGTTATATGTGGACACACAAGTTCACACGCTTACGCCGAGACTTGCTCCTGGGTACGAGACATCTCCAAGAGCATAAACTAATGAGAAACTAATTCATGAATTTCAGATATTCTACAATCGAAGGTTACCTTCTTTGGCATTCACTTTCTATTGAGATTTCTAGGGTAAAAAAAGCCTATCTCAAAAATAGTTGATAGCATTTAGATTATATCAAGATTCTTTATATTTTAGAAAATAAATATCACCATTAGACTAAACTCCCAATATAAGCTTGAAATCTGAAATACTTTGTACAATCCAAGGAAAAATAACCTTCCATAGTCTCTCCTTAGCTATCCTCATTTCCTCATTTCTCTCTTCCCCTCCCTTCACTTCTCCCACAGCCCTTCTCACTTCTCTTCCCTTCCCTCACCACATCCTTTACTTAATCTCTCTCCAATCAGACCTAAATAGGACGGCTGGATGTTCCACCTTCCTAATCGTTGTTCTCCATTACAACTCCCAGTGTTCTTCCCCTTTCCATCAGCAATCAACTTTCAACCCCTTCTTCCCTCAATATCAGCCACCGTTACATCCAACAATGATAACAACTATTAAGAAACTGCAGCAAACCCGTATGCAGCCTGCAGGGAATCCAGCACCTCTCTTCCCTTGTTCAATCCAATAGTTGCTTAAGTCCTTCCTTCCTGCAGTTGATTCCCTCCAAATACACCGGACCTCACTCTCCCTATCAATTCGATCTATTTTTTCACACCACAACAGGCCACCCTTTCATATTTTGTCCATCTCAGAACCCACGCCAGCCCCCAAATTTTCCCCAATCTACAAAACCAAGTTAACCTTACGCCCCCTTATCAAAAGTTGTTTAGTTACACTTTTTTCTATATTCAAGTGAAAGTGAGAAGAAACAATTTCCTAGTCAATTTCTATGTATAAAAGTAAACAGCAACACCTCCAAATCTAAAAGTCTACGGGACCAACTCCTTGAATCCTTTTTCTCCACTGCGCTCAATAAAATAAAGCTTCCCTAAGCTCCAAATTAGATAGTTCTTAATATTTTCTTGCCGTTACTTTTTTAGTCTTCCTCTTTTAGCATGAGCCAAAACTAAAATTCTTTAAATCAGTTTTTCTATTTAGGCAGATATCAAGTAAAAATCTACGGTTAATATTATCGAGCTATATATTACGACTTTCTGAGCTTATCCTCAACTAAAGCAACTCCAATCTTACCTGTCCACCTTAGCATCTTTATGTTCATAAACTTATTTATTGGTACATTTCTACTTTGGAGATCACACCATTCTATCTCATATAACACTGTTGGACTCAAATATTGTTGGACTTGTAATTATTCAATAAACTTTCTTTATGCTTGAGTGAAAATTTTCAATCACACAACATTACAACAGCATTCCGTTTCAATCCACTTACCTAAAACTTATTGATTATTTTGCCAACTATGTCATTATTTTGCATGATAAAACTAAGATATTTGAGCCTCACACTCTTATTTATAATAGCAATATCAATCATCATATCTTGACTGTGTAAAGAGAATTCACAATTACATTAAAAACATGCAGGCAAAGAGTTGATCATTGATGCAGTTCAATTGAAACAAGAAATCAATTAAAAATCACCTTGCATTGTATGTACTCCATTATGTCTTTAATAATTTTACTAAGGCTTGGTTTTATTGTTGTTATTATTAATACAATTAAAATCATTTTTCTTTCCAATACTCTCAAAAAGGCTCTTTTAGAATATGAAGATCTCTTAAAAAATGTGAGTAAATTTTTTATTTCTCATCTCTTAATTTATTGGCAAAAATATAAAGGTTTCTCTTTCTTTTAATAGTGTCTACTCTAATATAAACCTTCAAAAGCCATAATGTTAGAATCACTAAGAGCTTTTATTATGTCACAACAAGATGATTTATATCTCTTCTAATTCAAATTATTATTATAATTGAACAACTATCGATAACAAAGTAATTTATTTCTTCAACTATTTCTACCATAAAACATCTTTGGTAGTAGAGGTTATTCCTTAAAATTATTGAACAATATCTTTAGATAACTCGCAGATACAAGTAGCAATCATTTTCCATATAGAATTAGTTTCCTTCCCAGCGACCCGAGCATAAAAACTCCTACATATGAATATATATATATATATATATATATATATTTTTTTTTTTTTTTTTATTAATTCATTTATTTATTCTTAAGATTCCACTATCAAGTATGAAAACATAATTGAGGTTTACAACTCTTTTTCCAGCTCATTATCTTCAAACTTAGAATTAATATCGATATTGTGTTGTTAAGCTTCTCCTAGAAAAATCTTGCAATCTTTGTAATGCAATCGATCTCTTTTTTTGCAAGAAAAATATCACTTTTGAGTTCAAGAAGGCCCATTTTCTATAAAAGATAATATCTTCTCATTTAAATAACAAAATATTGCATTTATAAAAGCATAAAACAAAAGAAAACCCTAAAATTATTTTTCTTCATTTTCCAAATTAAAAAAAATTATTGTAGATATCCTTTAACGCTTTTGCTACTTACCCAGCATGTTCATTTAGATATCCTCCAATAAATAACATTATCTATTGATGCATTCCTTAAATCAACTCTCTTAATTTATTCCAAGTTTTCCTAATTATACTAACATCTAATTTAAGATGTACAAACCCTTACAGTTAATACCCAAGTTCAAAAAATTTAAAGCCTAAATTATTGATTTATATTACATCATCATTCACCCACTTTATTTCCTAATATATATATATATATATATATATATATATATATATCCCTAGTTATTATAATATCTACTAACTCTATGGGGATAATCATTTTGGGCTTAGCTTTTAAATTAAATAGATTATGAATTAGCAAAGCTAAGACAAATTGATAAAGTCATTCCATTTAACTTCTTTTTTTTTTTACTTTGTGCCAGCCAAAGTATAGCACAAGCTGAATGAAGAATCTGTTAAATATAGGTTAGAGAAGTTGTTGAAAAACGTTGATGACAAAAGAAGTTGTTAATATTGTTTGGCAGCATGTAGGGCTGGCTTGAGTCGAGCTCGAGTCAAGTCAACCCAGACTCAAACTCAAAATTATCGAATTGTTCGACTCGAACTCGTTCGAGTTTGGGTTTGAGTCGAGTTTGAGTCATTTATAGTCAAGTCAAATAAAATACAAGTCAAGTAGTTTGACTCAAACTCGATTTGAAAATTTTGAGTCAAGTTTGAGTCAAGTCAAAATGTTTCGAATTCGAGTTCAAGTTTTGAATTTCTAATCAAATTGCGAGCCCTAGCGGCGCGCTATCTTGCTACTGGAGCTGAGTTGCTTAAGGTATGAATATATGATTGTATTGAAACTACATATAGCACGTAACATTATTTAAGCAGGGTGCAAGGCAACCAACGGAGTGGTAAAGTGGGTCAAGGAACTAGCAATGTTAGTAGCAAAAAAGCCTAGGCGAGTAGTAAGACAATTGGATGGTTGCAAGGGGGTCAGAGGGTTAGCGGGGCGAGGATAAGGTAGCCAGAGAATGTCAGAATAGCCAGGTGACCGGCAGAGTCAACAGCTCATCATCAGAAAAACCAACAGAGTAGTCAGCTGGGCAAGTGGGGTGCCGTATGGTCAGTGAGACAAGTAAAGGGGCAGCCTGCTGGACTGGTGAGAAAAGCAGATGGGTGGTTAGTAGGGTAATGGGGCGGCAGAGTGAGCGGTTAGACAGCCAGGGGAGCAACGACGCTGGTAGAGGTACCTCATCGTAATTCCATTAAGATGGAAAAAGCTGGGCTTTTGTAGCTTAATATTCAGTAGCGTTTTTTCGCCAATTAAATGAAGTAGCAATTAATATATCCCCCAAACAATCCAAAAGTTACTAGATACACAATTAAGCAGCTATTATGTCTTGCCAAACAAGACCTTAAATTTTTTTATGACTTTAAGTTGGATAAGCTAAGCTAAATAACTAAGTTGTTTAGGAGCTAAGCTAAACTATAATAAGTAAAAAACAAATAGGCTTTCATGAATGAGGGAAGTCGCACATCTAAAGATAATATGTTAACTTAATGCACAAACTTTATGAAAAATTTCAGCACAATTTTGGTATTAACTTTGAATGGCACTGAAGCTCTTCTTTTTCTGGCTTACTGAAATGCACCAATGCGCCACCCAATTTTACTCATTACAAGACCACGGCAATGTTAGCATTTCAATTTTTCAAATAAATGAATAAATACTGCCAGTTTCTTATTACACATTACTTTTCAGGCTCTCTTTAAAATAACAACAAAAGATAATTCAAATAATTTGCCTAAGTTAAATTTTTTGGATCAAGCGCATGGAATAATAATCATTGTAAGAAAAAAAAAAAACTTACCAGGATTGTCAATCCATGGAATCTTCCATTTTCCTTTGTAATTAGGGTTTTTAATCCTCTGTTATTTTCATATATTCTAACTGATGAGAAGCAATAGCAGAAACATATTTTTATGAGCTAAGTGATTAACTAAATAATTATGACATAAACCTTTGCCTTCCATGGACCCTTGTATGCCGGATTTGGAATCTTCGGTGACTTCCATATTCCATCTTCATCTTCATCCCAAGAATCAGGCTAATCAAATAGAGAAGGATTATATATACAGAAACCATGAAAAGAAAATAGGTTTTTTACTACGAACAATGCCTACGACTATCCTACATGCTATTCAGTAATAACTATCTAACAATTGCATTCTGTACGTTTATACTTCACATTGTGTACCTTTTTAGATTTTGGATCCAGAATTTCAGGTTGTATAGAATCATATCCCTGTATACATTGGCACATTGCAAGAAACAAGGATACACATCACTTTCAGATAATGTATTAATTCAGTATATGTTATATGCGTGGTAGACAACCTCAGGTTTAAGATCATTAAGATCATTGATGTATTCCCTATCATCCCAGTCTACAGGCTACAATCAAAATATACAAATTAGACAAAAAAACATGAGAAAATTTCCAGCAAATGAAAGAGTTGTTCAATAGATATTAAACAAATATTGACTGTAAGAAAACAGTCACTGTTGTACCTTTTTGGAATTTACATCTTTAATTTTGCGAGGTGGCAGAATATCCCAGTCGGTATACAGGCTTCCAGATTCTCTTTCTCGATTGTCAACCAATATACTATATGAGGCATCAGGTCTTAGGATAAAGGTGTAAAAGTGTGTCAATTTATCTGTCTCACATTGCAGTTCCTTTTTGACAGGATAGTTTTGCCCCTGGTATGAATATATTAGATGAAGTTTTTTTGTCTGACTACCACATATATCAGGTCCAAACATTAAGCTGCATGTAAAAGCATGATTAATTTAGATGAGTTATGTGAAGCATTTTATTTGTTGCATTAAAAAGGTATTGTGCATGAATGGAAAGACGTGAAGAAACAACACATTGAGAAAACAAGCGTAGGTTCAAAAAGCACATCTCAATGGCATCAAATGTGGTGTCGAGCTTTAAATCCATAATATATTTTTAACAAAATGAATAAATCATACTTCAGATTAGACCTGGGCACGGGCCTAGGGCCCCTCAGAGCCTGGCAGGCCCAAGCTCAATTATTTACCAGTCCTAAGAGAAAATATAGCTCTTGTTTCAAGCATCAGGCGGGGCTAGGCCAGCCTCATAAAAAATTTTCATGCACTAATCCACTTCTTTAAAGGGCAGCCCAACCCAGCCTGCCAATGTTTTTAGTTTCACTGGGGTTACTGGGCTTTACCGTAGAGGCCCGACCCGTGAGCTTTTTTAATTTTACAGAATTTTGGGCTTTAGTGGCTTTTTTTATTTTACCAAGATTACACTGAACTTTACTGCAGAGGTCTGGCCCTCAAATTCTCACACAGTTGCACAGTCGACTTTATTGTTTTTTTAATTTTACCGAGCAGGCCCAGCCTGAGTTCACCGTAAACTGAGCTCAGGCTGCAAGAAGTCGACAAGTTCTCCGGCCAGACCTGGCCCGGCTCATCCCGTGCCCAGGTCTACTTCAGAAAAAGGAATGGAAGATTATAAGAGTTAAATCATATTATCTACCATCAACATTACAAGAAGTTGTTATAGTAAAAAAATGGTTTGGCAGTGACAGATTAAATATTGAATAATATTGTTCAAATATTATTACAAGCTTCAGTTTTATAAACAATGAATGTTTAATGTCTGGCATGCAAACTTATACAGCACAAAATATTGGTTAGCCATTTTATCAAATTAGTTTGCTTTAAGGTTAAGTGACACCACATTTTTAATAGCAGGTGAAGTTCAAAATTCAAAATAAGCAACAGGCAATTTTATCCACGCATACCCAAAATTAAAGAAAAAGCACAAGTGTTAGAGCAAAGACGAACCTATATGGTGTATCACCGCCAAATTTCTTCTGGTTGACATAACCAGAAAGAAGCTTGATGTAGCCACCTCCACATTCAATGTCCTGCTCAAACTTTATTGAGTACTGTAGTACGAGTGTTCTATTCCTGTTATTGAACTCAGGAATCTGTGCAGATATTGCAAAATGCCTAGCGTCTGGGTATGTCTGAATCCCTATATATTTGCAAAAGCTCAATGATGCTATTTTGTTCTCAATCTAACCAAAAAAAAAAAAAAGGCTTATGCCAGAAACATATCAGAAAAAAAACTACTTAAAGGGATAAATCATAAAATTTATGAGCCTGAAAGTGTTAGAACTGCAATGTAAAAGGGCTATGTCATACATGCCTTTGTCATCCGGGTCTCCAGCCCAGTTTCCTGCCGTGTGCTTGAAGGATCCAGCCTTGCCTTCACTTTTTTTCCAGTCTGATTTCACCCAGCGGCTCTGCCAACCATCTTTTGAAATAAAAATAAAAATTAAAACATGACGAAATAGAATAAACTAAAAAACAGTTTGCAAGTGCAAGGTTAAAATGAAGGTAGAAACAAATCAATTTACTAAATGACAATGTGACAATAATTTAATACCAAATGTCATAATCTTAATATTTGGATCACTATCACCGTTACCACGACTATCAACACCACCATCACTACAAATACGACCACTAACATTATCATCATCATCAAAGTCATTATGCTTATTCAAAAGCAAGGAAATCATCAATGTTGATTGTCAAAAGCTGTTAAAACCTAATAGTGCTAAAAAATTTATACAATTTGAATATCAAGTCTTTGATATATGCTTTTTGTACATGCCTAAATCATGCAAGTTAATTCCCCATTACCATGTTGACAAGTACATAATCTATCACTCCTTTTTTCACATATCGTAATCTTATTGGTACCATGCATAACTTTTCTCATAACGTACTGTGCAATTATTAATTAATATAACATAACTAGTTCAAATGATATTTTGTAAATTTGATCTTTCTAATTTTCATGATGTTTTCTTATTGAATACTCCTTCTATAGTATTTCAATAATAAATAACCTAATTTTAAAAAGTAAAATCCTCATTTCACCATTCTTTAAGAAAAAGAAGACCTTGAAATTTAAATATATAACACTAGTTTGAGTCGAGCTCAAGTAAATCAAGTGATCTCTCCAAAAAAGTACGAACCTCCATTATTTGGAATAGGTAAGAGTAGACACTTGATGAGGATAATTTGGGTATGCATAACTAGACTTTCCCGATCAATGTTAGTTTAGATGTGGGTCAAGAAACTTTTACGCAAGCCCTCATAATTAAATATCCCTTTTAATTATAGGAGATAACTCTCGATTAATAGTGTTTTAGCAGATAGGAAAACCTAAGGTGATGTATACTTGGGGGTAGATCTTTTGAGCTATATCAATCAGATCTTCTATCTCATAATTCATCAAAACTTTTGACTCAAGTTAACTAAGTCTATAAACATTTAAAGTACCCATTAGATGAGTTTTAGATTAGTTGGGAATCAAGTTACTTATTCTAGGGCTAGCTTAATTAGAGTTAGCAGATTAGCTAAGGTTTGAATTGTTTAACCTAGGTTAACCCAATTGGGATTTAGATGGCTCAATCAGATCGATCAAGACTATAATTTATTTATCATAGGTTGGTTCACTTAGGATTGGTTAGATCAACTAGAGATCAAACATTTGACTTTAGATGTATCGAAGGTCAGTTACATTATAACACAATTATAGCATCAATTTTGATTGTTATTTAATACTTTTGGAATACAAATGCCTAATTTACAATCATGTTATATCTCATTGTTGAGCTTGCATGAGTGACCTCATTCTAATCTCAGAAATAATGACTAACGACTAAGTCATGTAACCTCAAACTAAGTGAGCTATTGTTTTTGCCAAGTGATTTTCATATTGGTTGAGTTCAACTGAGTAGTGTCACTAGAATGTCTTCTGGAATTGTAACCACCTAATTATGCATGAGAATCACCCTATCAAGCCTTACTTCCATCATCACTCCATAATCAAAGCATAATTAAAGCCTTTTATGAAAATATAAAAACAATTTTGTAATTTCTAACTGTTCCAATCACCTGGACACATGCCTAAAATTACTATTTAGCTCATTAACACAGCAAGATGAGAGGGAGGATGATAAATCTTGGCTTTTGAATTTACCATATAAGCTTTATTGATTTCTACTTTTACTGTTTTTATATAAAGATATATTACTTTCTCTAAGAAATCTGAAATAAAATCTCGGATCTCTTTTTTTAATTCTCCATAATTAAATATAATGAAAATCAAGATAACTCTCCTAAAGTAAATGCAAGTCACTTGCAAAGTCAAACTATTATAAATATAATGCATTTTGCGTGTTTCCTTATATGCTCTGACATCCCTTTATACTATTTACATGATTGGGCACTCATCTCTTTTTGGGGGAGAAGAAATTTCATTAGACAAACGTTGTCCAAATACTTCATTTAGAGATCAAGTCACACTTAGTTGATCCTCATATTAACTTAAATCCCTTGGTCCACTCAAGAAAACTTAAGATAAATTAAATAGTAGACCAATTTTTTACACCACTTGAAAAGAAGGATTCAGTGGTCCATCAAAAACAAGATTCCTTGATCTACCTAGTAGACCTCAGAAAAATAAATTCAATCAAGTGTTGTAATAGACCACAAAAGCACAATATAATGGTTTGATTGACAACATTGATTCCATAATCCAGATAGTAAGTGTGAGGCTAAATATAGCTCTCCGGCTATTGGATCCTCCAAGGGATCTACTTTGCTTGTCTAGGATGACTTGCAACATCATGCACACTAATTTATCAAATTTGTGCAAAATGGACTAGCAAGGCTGCCCCTTGAACATTGTTGGTCGAGCCTTCTAAGACTAAGTCAAGAATGGAAGCTAGTCAATGCCAATAGGATGGCTATTCCACGAAAGTACTCACATTGTACACAAATTGAAGTTTCGTACTCCAAAATTGATAGAAATCAAGCTAATTGCGAACCGAATAAGCATGTAACTGGACAGCTCAAATATGTAGCAATCATTGAATGCTTAATGGTACAGAGATCTAAAAACATGTGAACATTAATATCAAGTTGTTGAAAGAGTTACTTTTATGTGATGAATTAATAGTCTTGATGAATAACTTTAAACAAAATAAATCTAAGTGCATATTAGATCAATGCATGAACATGGCCAAAACTCAAGGCTTTGATTCGAAGACATAAATGATAAAGGTTCATTTAAAACTAAGTGAACCAAATGGGTTGGACATACCACATTAAAAAGAGACTAGGTTAATAAACGCATATCTAGAACTGATTCTTGAACCAACACCAAGATTATAGGTTTTATATGTGGAGTGACTGTTTGCATAAATAAATGTGCAGGCTAAAAATTAATGCTTAAACTCAATTATTTATAACCACACTTTTTACAAATGTATTTTACTAATGAAATAACTTTTTGAAATATTCTAGTGTGTTTGTTTTATGTCTTTGTGCTTAATCAGTTTGCATAAGATAGTGAGTCCCAAAGGGTAGAGCTCTCTAGTGAGGATGGAAACCTAAACATATTGTGTGAGCATATTTGTAATTTTATTATACTTTCCACTATCCTAATCCCACATTATTTTTGATTACTTGAAATAATTAGGGAAGATTGAAACATTGTAATTCTCCTTTTCTTCTCCTGAAGTTCAATTGTTTCTCATCCCCTTCGATCGTCTTTCTCGTCAAGAATTTTCCACAAAAAACATCGTGTTCGTTTACTGTAATTGCTTTCTGTGTAGTGCTTTTTATGCTGCTCGTCGTACTCTAGCAAATGCAAATAAAAGACAATTGATTAAATTAAACATAAGGAATCAAATGCTGTACCTTGAGTTATTGGAAATGGCCTTAAATGCTTTTGTTAATAGATAAGGATGATCTTATCAACTACAAACTTAAATTTCAATGAAAATGACCCCTACGTAACCAAGATTGCCCCCAATGAGAAGGGTCCCGCCAAAATGAAAAAATATGGATGAAAAATGTATGGTAATGAGAACTTGCCTGATACATGCTAACAAATCCCCTCCGATGATGGTGCCTTTGTTTGGAGATGGATGCCAAAAGCTAATGCATTATTTAGAAGCACTTATTAGCAGATTTGTAGGCTTCCTACAGATTGTGAAAAAACAGTGTTGAATTTGTTATATAAGGTAGAAGTGTGAAACAGATGTCGTCTTCTAAGCTCTAGACTAATAAGGCACAAGAGTAAAAAAGCTATTATCGTCTGATTGACAGCATTGATTCATGATCCAATCAGTGAGAGCGTAGGCCAAGTATAGCTCTCCAGCAATTGGATCCTCTAAACAACCTATTTTGCTTGTCTAGGATAACTTGCAACTATCATGCACGCTCAATCATTAAATTCGTGCAAAAATGGACTGCTGAGTTGCCCCTTGAGCATTCTTTGTTCAGCCATCTAAAACTAAGTCAAGCACGGACGCTAGTCGATGATAGCGGGATGGCTATTCGTGAAAACTCGCTCAAGCCTATAGTATATATCAGAAAAATATCGTACGGATCAACCGGGATCAAACTCCTCAGGCTCCTCCTCGAGGATATCTACCAGTGGGTTGGCTCTTCAGTAGAAACTCTCGAGGTGTCCAAAATTTGGATTTTCATACCCCAAAATTCAAGGGAAATGCTTGAAGATGGCATTTACAAAAACAAGTACTAGTGCCCATAGAATAAATGTGGAACTTTTGACATAAATGTCGCCAAATTCGTTATGCAGCACCTAAATATTAATTATTGCCCAGAAATCACCCAAAATCTTCAAATACAACAAATATAGCACATACTCTACAGATGCATTGTAGGAATGTCTATGTAAGAGGAATGGCATTTGCAATATTTGAAATATTTTAATTTCTGTGAGAGCAATATTTTGCGTTTAAGCTATATATATATATATGAGCACATTAAGAGAATCGGGAAAAACTCTCCATGCTCCCGACAAACTTGAGGAAGAACCTCCAGCTAGCCTCTTTGAGTAAGTAAGAAAGTATTGCAGCAAATAGTAAACATGAATCTCGTGCTAAGATGTCACCATTAACGATTAGATTAAGAAACATCAGGAGAAAAGCAAGAGAGTACATCAAATCAGTATTCGGGAGGCGCGAGTCAAGATTACCTTCGAACCGCTCTTCAAAGATTATCTCGCAAGCAGAAAGAGAGAGGAAGAGCGCAAGGGAAACGAGACCCTTCAAGATCATGGAGCTCAACTGCTGACTGTGAACTCGAAATCGCAGCTCGAGTGAGAGCAAAGTTAGGGCTCGTCCGCTAGAGCCGGGGAAGACGAAGCGGAGAGCGACACCACCTTTTTATCCAACTAAAATCATTTTGACCGTACACAACTTTATAAATTCAAGGATTATAATTTTAAATTGACATAATCTTTTTAATTTCTTAAATTTGCAAACATTATCTTCAAATAACATATGCATCATAACATGCCTTAAATTTAAGCAAACTTATTCAGTATTTTAAATATAATATATAATGTATACATTTTATAATATATATATATATATATATATATATATAAAAGACAAAGAGGAGTTTAGCTATATATTGATCTTAAATTTATATAAGATATCCTCAAATATTTATAAATTATAGTTAAAATATTGAATAATTTTACATAAATTTAGAATTTGTTATAATAGTGTTTGCAATTTAAAATCTTTGAATAATAAAAATTTTAAAAGATTATGTAATTTTAAAATTATTATATTTGCACATTAAAAATACAATAATATACAAATAATATATAGATTTTATTTTTCGTTCTTTTTTATATTTAGATATGCATATTTATTTTTGTTAAATTATAACTATGGGGCTGTTTGGCTCACCGACGATTAGATGATGTTATTTAAATATGTCGGTGAAACGGTGTTGTTTCAATGTTTTCTAATTAATGACATATCAAAAATAACTTAAATACCATTGATAAATTTAATCTGAATGTCGGTCAATTTCTGCTGACATTCAGATAGCATTGCCCGACAATCTATCGCAAGCAACATGGTTCTCAGCGTTCGTCCTTTTGAAGCTCGCCTCCACCGGACGCAGCGCCAGTGCTCCACCTTCTCTTTGTCTCTCCGATTTCGTCAACGCAGGTGCTCCGCCTTCGCTTCACCTCCCGTCCCTATTCATTTTGTTTTGTTTATTGATGTTTTTTCTGAATATTTAATTGATATTGCCATTTCATTATGATTAACTTATAGTTATATTTGCTTTGTGAGTTTTAAGATTTACTAATGTTAATTTAAAATAAATTTCTGATATATGTGGGTATGTGTGATCATTGGTATTATTAAATAAAAATTGTATTTTATTTTATTTTGACACTATTTACCTGGCTATCTTTTTAATTTATATTGTCATTTCCGAATGCATTCACGATTAAAAGGTAAATAAATATATTATAAATAATTTTTAATAAATAAATAACTAAATTTTGTTAAAGTCTTAATTTATTTGTTAGGATAAAATAAAACTATCTCTAAGATGAAAAGGTTTATTTAAAATACTTTTCTCAAATTTTTATCATTTCTTCAAAAAAAAAAAAAATAATATATATATATAAGCTAATAAAAATTATTATTCTCTTGTTAAGAAATTTCTTAAACATATTAAGTATCTACAAAAATTCAAATATGAAATTATATTTTAAGAATCTGCTATAAAATTAATATTGCTATCTTAATTATTATTTTCTAATTTATATTTATTAAATATCAAATATTTTTATTGCAATTATATATATAATATTATTTAAAAGAAAGTTATTTGATTTAAAAATAATTTTCAAATATGAAATCATATTTTAAAAAATCCTTATTTAGCTGTGTGGTATATTTTTATTATTATAAGATGACTTGCAGAAATGGCTCTCGAAGAATTAAGGTTCGCGCAGAATCATTGCATCCAAATTGAGCGCCACGCGGAAATGAATTTGAGCGCCGTTTTCTACGCGGAAGCGTACCATCCAATCCAGGTCGGAAGCATCGATGGCACAGACATCGTCCCTCACGACAATGGCGTCCTCAGAGCCGTTCTCTGCTCTGCCGCCGGCCTCTGTCAGTTCCTTCTCTCTTTTTTTCTTGCTCTTCTTTTACCCCCTTTTTGCCGCCTTCCTCAACTCGCTCTCTTGTTATTAGATGACCCTTTCGGCGATCCCAAGGTCATCGGAGACTCCTACTGCACCCTCTTCGTAGGCCGCCTCTCTCGCCACACAACTGAAGAAACGCTTCGAAAGGTGCTATTTTTCATTGTTTTTATTTCTTTTTTGTGACACTTGATTTTCTTTGTGCTGATTTTGAAGGCCATGTGCACTTATGGAAGGATCAAGAGCCTGCGCCTTATTAGAGATATAGGTATGCATTTTTTGTTGCTTGAATTTCTGAGTTTTCAATTCCCAGGTAAAGTATAGGATGGGCTTTAATCTAGCATGTTCACTCTGTTTTTAAACTAAAATTGCAAGCTTGGTTTGATTATGTGCCACTGAGAATGAATAAATTGATGATGGAGAATCATAGAGTTGGATTCATATAGTTGGGATATGGTCCATTGTGATGGTGATGGTGATGGTTTTGAGGTGGCGTGTGACTTTCTATTTATAAGAAATTGGTATTCTTATGGTGATAGACATGCGAGAACAATCAGGATCTATCTTCCCCTGGTCCAAAGTATGTGCAATGTTATATTTAACCAGCTTTTTTTAACGGATTGAACTGATACATATTTTGAATCTCTTATTTAAATCTGCAGTCTCCGGTGCTTCACGGGGTTATGCATTTGTAGAATATGAATCCGAAAGAGAGATGCGACATGCATACATGGTCTGAGTTTCTTTTCTTTGTGCCTTTTTCACTTTTAGTTTAACATCGCAGCTGCCTGCATGTTTAACTGTGAATACCATCATATGTATTTTGTGAATGGAATCATTAAATTCTTCATATCAAGTGATTTAAATTGTATCGGCATTGTTTTGCTTGCAGACCTGTTCTTGCATGCTTTGTATGGTAAAAGCTGCTTCTCAATCTCATAGCTAGTGATATTTAAAAGTTTTCTATCATGTTGAGTTTCATTCTGAAGCGCCCATTTCTGGTTTGTTTGATCTTTTTCTTTTTTTAGTGTGTTATGCTACTTTATATCTTCAATTACATCATGATATAAGCTTAGCTCATCACAAAGGATTTGCATGGAAATATTCAATTGTGCATATATCATCTATGAATGTGTGCAAAATAATATATATAGTTCGTTTAATCTAAATGATTTATGATTTAGGTCCACTGCTACTCATTCATATAAGTTAGCATTTTTTACTTAGGTATGTTCCGTTGGAAATGATAGTTGGCCAAAATTAGTTTTCTATCTTGTATTATCTGTGACTATAATACAAATTTGTTTGATTTATGAAACTTAAGTTATAGCCTAAATTGTTTCATCCATTTTGGTAATGATTTTTTATATTACCTTTTCTTAGTGGAAGAATTAAGGGGAATCAAACTATTATTGGATCATTGGTATAATTTCTAATGAACTACTTACCATATGAAACTCTAAGTTTTGATCTCTTTATCATAAATGATGATGGTGATGTTTTCATTGTATCAAAGTTAATGATTCTTATTGTTTTAACTCAACACACACTATATGAGGTATCAGACACTTTAGTTTAATGCTATCTACAAGCTAAGCTCACAATTTTACTCATCTTGGTGTGATTTCAGATTTACCTATTTTGAGAAATCATCTTTTAGTGCATCTAAGAATTCCAAAAAAAAAGCATCTCATTTAGTGTCATGTCAGTACTAGCTTTAAAATTGTGTTATAGATGAACTCTATTAGTGGAATGTAATTCTTCTAGATACATTGAATTGTAGATATCTAGCCCTCAACAAAGTTCCAAGGTTTGGAAAATATGCTTTAACTAACAACTTGTTTAAGAATGAAATACAGTGTTAAAATTTGATCTTATGCACAATGCATTTTGTATTTTATCTTTAGATAAAGTGTAATATTTTAGATGATCAGATGAAATGCTGATTAATATCTCATGTAGCTGAATATTATTGTCCATGAATTCTTGTTAAATAGTTCATTGAATAATTGTTCTTGAATGGCCAAAACTTAGTGCTATTATATCTATGTTAACTAATATTAATATCGCATTATGGCTTTTTTAGGCCTAGGAAAAGTAGACACATTATTATATGTAATCTCTTCCCATCTTTAGTTTATAGAGTTGGGAGGTATAATACTCTAATGAATTTCTATTTTTTTTTCTCGACTATTTGATATAAGTGGGGGTATAGGGTACTAAGGCTTAATGCAGTTCTTGTTGCTATGGGAGATATACTTATTGTCCATTTTAGAAAGTGCATGAGGCTTTGTAATCAAGGTTGTACTTTAATACATTGTTTTATCCTTAAAAAATTACTTAATTAGAGCATTTTATTTTGACTTTTGATGACTTGTTGTGAGCTTATATTTTTAACTCAGAGGTAGCTGTCTGGAAATTTTTTTCCACTTTTTGCTTTTATATTTTTAAAGCTATTATTGACATGGCCATTATATGAAGTGTTTTTTAGTACAATAGGTTAAGTTAATGGGTATGCAATAGTTAAGCTTGCTTTTAATAGAGCATTTATATGATGATTGAATTAGGCTAAAATGTGTTATTTATTATATGTTGTGGGTTAATATTAGAGAGATAGATCTTCAAGTAAAAAATTTGTGGCTTATGGGATGAATAAGAAAGGGTATTAGTGAGCTTATGATTTTTATATCTGAAGAGGAAGTCATTGTTGCCTAATGCTTGGAAATGGAGTGATACTTGTGCTAGGTTTTGTAGAAAAATGGGGTAGTTTCAAACCATATCCTTATTGAAGGTGTGGATGCATTTTTGTGCTATATAATTGAAGATTGAACTAAAAGAACAATGTTTCTTTTGGTTTAAAAGTTGGAGTTTCAACATGAACTTCTAAGAAAGGTTTTGTATGATTGATTTAGGCCAAAATGTGTAATTTATTATATGGTGTGGATTAATATTAGAGATAGATCTTCAAGTACAATTTGTGGCTTTTGGGATGAATAAGAAAGGGTATTAATGAGCCTATGGTTTTTGTATCTTAGGAGGAAGTGATTGTTGCCTAATGCTTGGAAATGGAGTGATACATGTGCTAGGTTTTGTAGAAAAATGGGGTAGTTTCAAACCATATCCTTATTGAAGGTGTGGATACATTTTTGTGCTATATAATTGAAGATTGAACTAAAAGTGATGGGGACCATCTTCGACGCGGG
Source organism: Gastrodia elata (assembly GCA_016760335.1). NCBI lineage: Eukaryota > Viridiplantae > Streptophyta > Magnoliopsida > Asparagales > Orchidaceae > Gastrodia > Gastrodia elata. Next base: position 610,376 of record CM028678.1, on the reverse strand, counting down.
TCCCGTAGCCGAACCCGCCTGGACCCGGACTGGCCATGACGTTTCAGTTTCATTTTATGCATTTATTTTCATTCGTTTCAATTTTATTTTCGCATTTATTTTCGTCCGTTTCATGTATTGATCGAAGGGACGAATATTATCCCTCCGATCGTTTATTAAAAAAACACTCTAACACCTTGATTGCTTTGAGAGTATTATAAATACCCAAAATCTGTATTTTAATTTCAGTTTGATAAGTAGAAATCCTAGAGTATTCTCCAAACAACGAGAACGGCTCTTGTTCTTTTCCGGGGAAACCTTAGTTTCCAAATCCTCCCTCTCCAAACCCTAGCCGCCACCTTCCGGACCCTCCCCCTTGCTGCCTCCGGACTTCTCCCCTGCAGAACAGCCGCTGCCACTACCCCAGCCGCCACCGCTGCCCAGCTGCCGCCGCATCCTAGCCACTGCTGCCCTAACTGCCGCTGCCACTGCCCCAGCCGCCGCTGCCCTAGCCGTCGCAAGAAATCTACTCGGATCACCTTTCTCGCTCCCAGTTTAAACCGGCGTGTGTCTGTTCTTCCTAAACCCTAAAACTGAGTTTATTTAATTTTTTTCCTCGTGCAATTTTCGAGTAGAAATTATTTGTAGGAGCACAAATATAAATCTGGTCGCTGCGAGTGGTTTTAGAACGGAAACGCCTTCGAACACACCCGCATGGCAAGTACAACTCGAAGTGCAAGTTACCTTTTCGGATCGGAGCCTTTCCTTTGATCCGGAACAGGTGCCGACCACTCTTCCTGTTCGTGACTCACGACACCACATCGCCAACGAAAGTTATTTTCAAATTATTGTGAAATCTTCTGCAGGCAAATGCTGAAGCTTAACTGATCTGAAGCGGTTGCGCGAAAAGTGCTTAAATTTTCAAATACATTTTAAAAATCTGCATTCACAAACATTCATGAACCCTAGGGTTGCATTAGAGCCCGGCAACACCAAACCCTAGTGTTGCCGTGCATCAAAAAGAACAAGGTTTCTTTTGGTGTAATTGTTGGAGTTTCAATATGTACTTCTAAGAAAGGTTTTGTATGATTGATTTAGGCCAAAATGTGTAATTTATTATATGGTGTTGGTTAATACTAGAGATAGATATTCAAGTACAATTTGTGGCTTTTGGGATGATTAAGAAAGGATATTGGTGAGCCTATGATTTTTGTATCTTAAGAGGAAGTGATTGTTGCTGAATGCTTGGAAATGGAGTGATACTTGTGCTAGGTTTTGTAGAAAATTGGGGTAGTTTCAAGCTATATCCTTATTGAAGGTGTGATGCATTTTTGTACTATATAATTGAAGATTGAACTGAAAGATTAAGGTTTCTTTTGGTGTAATTGTTGGAGTTTCAATATGAACTTCTAAGTTTGTGTGCTCCTGATGAAGCATTTTTGAGATGGATGTTACATTGGGAATCTACACTACTATGCTAGAGAAAAACTGAGTTTAGCATAATTTGAGATAGAGCACTCTTGGGATGGATGCCTATGATGAAATTTAGCATGATACATAAATAAATTGTTAAGGATAAACGGAGAATATTTTGTATAGTGTAGGCCATTTCATTATACAAAGTATTGTAGCATTTCTTATTAAAATTCAAAATTATCCCCACTCTTACTTTTTGTTTTGCTTTCTCCTATTTTCTTACACTTCTTCATAGCCCTTGATTAATTGTTTCTATTTATTGCACACCAAAATATCATTTTTTAAAGCAAACTTGAGTGCGTACTCTTCTAATTAAATTTGCAAAGTTGTGATTTTAGATCTTATCTTAAGCTTTGTTTGTGATAGCTTTTTAATTGTTTTGATTTTCAAAAAGCTATAATAGTCTATTTCTATTTCAACATCCTTATTGTTTTCTTTAAAGCTTCAAGGAATTGCTCTAAAAGCGTATCACAATTTTCTGGTGTTATTTTAGGCGTGGTTTGCTTTGCAGATGCCCAAATTACAAAAATGACCCAAGCATATAGCAAAATTATACTGCTAGTTCTTATACATGAATTATTTCGCAACCCTGAGTTTCTCTAATCAATGAACTCTGCCAGCCAGTGATCTTTTTAAGCCCGCAGCTTCTCTCATTTATTGAGTCCCCCCAACAGGCATTCTCACTTATTCAACATCTTCCTAAACTGACAACAAACCCTCATTGATGAACTCGCACTTTACAACACTTGCCTATTTTGATGCCCAACATTGTAGACGTTAGCTAGTGTATGTTAGGCTTCCAATGATAGTCATCCCTTTGCCGGTGACATAGTTCTAACTAATATGTAAAATCAAATTTCAAGGCCTTTGTCTGATTTTGGCTCTCTCCGATCCAGAGTCTTTCTCTTGCCAGCTATTGGCCTCTATACTAGTGACCTGCCCCACTTCTGGACTGCTTCTGCTAACAAGCTGTTGCAATAGACCCTGGCGCACATAGCTTAAATTCTTATTTCTTAATGGTTCTTTCTTAAAACCTAAAAGGTGGTTGGGTGATATTTGTCTCTTGAGCTTCAGTGAGACACTTGAATACTAACACCATCAACTGCTTCCTCTATGCTACCTTTAGGAAATAACTTCTTCCATAGCAACTTCAACTTCCCAATCAAACCCAAAATTTTGTTAAGTGTAGACTGCTAAGACCAATGCGTATAGATTACATTCTAGAAGGAGCGCCTTTCCTAGAAAATGTCATTGTTGCTTTGAAAGAATATGGCATTCGTGATAGTTGTTGTAATACTACAAATATATGGACGTGTATTTCTTATTTGATAACTTTTAAATAGAAACGTTCTATATATACTGCTCAGATTATGTAAATTTTCTTTCTGCATGCAAGTACACTATCATTTACAAGGAATCTGTTAACCTTTGAGGCTTATTTCTACATAATTAGACTGTAAATTTTGGTGATTGAAGTTGAATTTTAGCCATTATTGCCTGATCCTTATGATCAAACTAGTCGTTCTCTCTTTTTGAATTTCATCATGGACATGTAAATTCAAGTTGAAATCAATCTCATCATAGTTGTATCATCCATTTTGTGCTGAAACAATGCTTGTCAAAAGTTTTAGCTGCTCCAATGTGTCCTACTAAGCTTTTTTATCTGCAGGATGCGCATCATACAATAATTGATGACAGTGAAGTGATTGTTGATTATAACAGGCAGAAACTAATGCCTGGGTGGATTCCAAGGAGGTTAGGTTAGTCTTACAAGTTGCATTACTTGCTCCTTTCTTCCTTTCATATCTTCTTCCTGCTCCCGTGCAATGATTTTGTTAGATTAGAATTGCTGAAGCTTTCTAATCTTCTTAAAATCAATAGGTGGGGGACTTGGAGGAAAGAAGGAATCTGGTCAACTCCGCTTTGGAGGTCGAGAGAGGCCATTTCGAGCCCCTTTGTATGTGCCTTCACCGCTCTTTTCATTTCCTTTTAATATTTGAGAGAACATGCATACATCAGCCCATGCATTCAGAGTTGTTTATTTTGAGTGGTTAAGATTTAAATACCTAGAAGCCTTGCTATCAGAAGTGGCTAAAATTTGTGTTTTAGCCATGTTAAATTGTTGATGGGTGTAAAGGTTTACAAGGGTGTGAGCTCCAACCATCTAAAAGAATATTATAACTTTCAATTTTTTCTCCCACAGATACACGCAATCATGGATAGTGCTAAGCTGCTGTATCTTTTAGAAATGATGTAGCATGGTTGTAGGGATCCTAATGCTACTACGATGATTCATAAACACTAAAATGAAATTCAAATAATGCTCACATTTGAATTAAGAAAAAAAAGAGAGTATTCATGGTTTACTGACTACTAATTTAATCGGTTAGCTATTTTTAGTTGAATTGAAAAATGGCAAAAACTAAAATTTTTTAATGATGAAATTACTTCCAAAATCAAAGCAATTAATTGTGAAAAATTAGTGGTATTTTTAAAATTTTGCAAGCAAATATTTTAAATTAAAAAATTTGACTCTTAGACAAATCTTTCTTTAACCCAACTAAAGAGCCCAAAATTTGCCAACAACTAGTAACACTAAACAACAACAACAACAAATTAAGACTTAATCCGACTAAGTGTGGTTGGCCATATGAATTTTTTATTTTCACTGTGCTCTATCCAATAGTGGCCTCTCTCTAAGTTTCAAATATGTGAGTTCGGTTCTAATAATCCTTACCAATAGCTACTAATGTAGATGAAAACAGGCAGAGGCAAGAAGCTTTCAAAGATCAAGAAAATCCAGATCTTGGGTTCAAACAAGGAAACTATTCCTTCTATTTGGTTTACCCCACACGTAAAGAGTAATACATCTAAAATTTGTAATGGGAATGAAAAGTAGCAAAACATTTTTATTCACGCTGATGATTTAAAGTTATGTGCTCTTACAATTTCTATTTATAGTCTCCACTACTCTTAGGAGCACGTGATTGACAAACAGACTCTGAGATCTATTTGTGCAGTAATCATGGGCTATGCATCCGGTGGATGCAAGTTTCATTCCATAAGATGTAATCCAACATTTGTTGTGCAATCTGTGGTTTCCAAATATAGGCTTTGATTGCATGATTCTTAAATCTATTATCAAAATGATAAATGAAACCAAGGCAGGAAAAGAAAATTCCAGCAACAACAATAACAACACCACCAAGCGCTAATCCCACTTGGTGGAAAACAAAATGCATTTTTTTTTGTTGATATGGCCATTATAAGAAGATGAATGATAAAGTAAACTTCAAAAAATGAAGTAAATAAAAATGCAAGCCATTAATGCTTTATTTTTTATTTCAAAATTTTGATGAGAATACAAGTGCATATTTCAATAAATAGATTTGAAGGCTTGCCTTTTAATACACATTGCTTATTGTCTACTGCAGTTACTTGAATGTTTCACACTGAGTATGAAGGATAAAAGTTATTCTTTGTATTTACTCTTTGGCTATTTTAAATAAGTTTTCCAAAAGTTTGTAATGGTTAGTAAAAGAAGTGTGGGAAATGCACTCGTTATAATTCTCTTATCACAATATTTGAGTGGCTGCATAATTGACAATTTTTAAATACTTTTTAGAAATGCTGATACTTTTTTATTAATTTAAAATTAATCTATCTAAATTTTCAGAAAATTGCACCACACAATCAATTCAAACATATTTACATTTCTAAATGCGCTCAACAAATCTTATTGAACCCATACCAGGGGTGTAATGAGCTTTTGTGTTCAGATTGTTTGGCTTGAGATCTTTTCGAGCTTGGTCAAGCTCGTTCATTTTGAGTCGAACTCAAACATACTTCTATATTCGAGCCTTTGTTATGCCAAGCTCCATTAGCCTGCCATCTGCCACATGTCTTGCCCACAAGGGGCCTTATTGTTGTATTGGCAGCAATTAAGGCAGTTAGTTTCCCAGGTTGCTGAGTGGTTATCAAGTAATTAAGGCTTTTGTAATTTATTTCATTCTTTTTTTGCAATTTGTGGGGCTTTAATAACTTTATAATTTTTATTGAAGAAAGTTGCTGATATTCTTATTCCTAATTCTTCCTCTTATTTGCGCATTTATCTTGTTTTTATCCTAATTGCTTAGCCAGACCTTATCTTTTACAGCGAGAGATGCTCTTTTTCGTGCTTCTTGGTCAGGTTAATCCGAGAATGAGCTCCAGTTGGATTAGGATCAGATTGATAGGAAGAAGAATGATACATATTTACAAATCAATTATAGTATTATTATTGGCAAGTTTGAGCTTGATATGTACTTGGATGATGAGTTCTCAGCGAGGATCTCGATTCATATTAACAATTTGATTACTTAGAATGATAGAAAAATTGCCAACATATTGGATGTTATCTAAGATGATTTGTGATATTTTGAATAACTATGAAATAATGCACCTTCTTTATGGTATTGATGGGTATTAAAATTTTATAAATCATTTTTAAAATTTTGTAAACTGTGTGTTCTCACATAGTTATGAAAATAACTATCTTCTGCTTGTCCTAACCTTAGTTTAAGCGTGAACAAAATTTCTCAATTTCCACACTGATCAACTAGTGAGCGTTGGGCTACTTTCAAATAGATACTCCATAATCTCAAAAACACCATGGGCCGCAAGATCCACCTAAGATTGCCATCTTTCTTCATTTTCAAAGGTTATTGTTATGTTGATTGGGTAGATTGTGAAGGTAATCACAAATCAAGCAATTGTTATTTGCTTTTTCTTGCATCCTCACTCATTTCTTCATAATCAAAGAAACAAGCCGAGCTTGCTTTATCTATCATATAGAAGCTGAATATAAATTTGTTGCCGAAATGGCTGTTGACTTCGATGAATCAAATATTTTTATTTAATAACTTGGTGTTTTACTACCTCGTGTTTGCAGCTATGGTATGACAATGACTTATCTTGCACAGAATCAAACCTCTTTTATAAACAACTCTCGCATCAACAGTTTAAGCCTCTTATTAACTAGTTCATCTCAACTGCATTTTGTCTAACATGAGGGGTGTGTTGGATAAATACTTATTTTCAAGCTTAAAGAGAATTTTAGCCATCCACATTCACATTCACATATGCTGCTTAATCAAAGAATTGCTGTCCATTAAATTAGTCTTTATTTGCTTCCAGATTTTTCATTTTTAAAGTGGTTAAAAGATAAAATTGTTCTTTTATTGTTAATTGTTTGTATTTCAGCACATCATACACTTCTAAACTGATCATAACTATATTGATTTTCATAATTCTGTGATATGCTAAGGTGCTTGAATCTCTCATCCTTATGTTTCTTGGCAGGCGTCCAATCCCGTATGATGATTTAAAAAGGCTTGGCATTCCCCCTCCTCCTGAAGGACACTTCTTATCCCGCTTCCAGGTATTATTATCAATAACTACATATATTACTATATATTTGCATAATTTTATCAAAATGTTATTCATCATATCATGCAGATGGTATTATTTTCTGTAAGACCAATCTTGTAATGATGATGTTAGTGTGTAACATAGAGTTACCTTTGATGATAGTGAATAAAACTTTGTCGATTTCAGGTGCCATCACCTCCAAGGAGAAACAGCAGAACTGCAGCATATCAGGAAGATTCGAAATCGAGGCGCCAAAGGTCCGTGGAAAGGGAGGAGCCTCAATCTAATAGATCGAGAAAAGCTTCACACTCAAGGCACCAGAGATCGGACAGCTGGGAAGAGATTCCAGAAAGATCGAAGGGCAGCTATTCTGCGAGGGAAAAGTCACCCCGCCGGCACCAGAAAACCATTGAGGATGACGCTGTGAGAAGAAGTAGAAGAAGAAGCCCATCCGATGGTAGTGATTCACCCCATAAACGTCATAGGGGCTATTCTGAACGGTCTCAGCGGCATGAGAAACAGTCCCCTGGTTGGCAATAATTTTTTGTATTTGCTAACCAAATTATAAGCATTGCTTCTTTTGATCATTATAAGTGAATAAGATTTCATTGTTTCTTCTCATCATTGTTTTTGTAAATATCAAACCTAGTACTAGATAAATAACATCAAGCCATTCTCCATTAGATGAGTATTTATTAGTATTTGGCATTAAGTATATGAATATGTTGTGCAAGTACTATTTTAATTATGAATTTAAAACTTAGGTATGATCTTATGATAATGTACTATGTTACTGACTATATAGTTTTTGCAGTTGAGAAAATTTTGTTGATGTAAGAATGTGTGCAAGTAGTGATAGATTAGTGGCAAGAAGACAAGATGCTTGATATTCATGTTCATGAAAAGAAATCTTAGTCTTTGAGACTTGTAAGATTGCTATGAATAGTGACATGGTATAAAGAAAAGGATAGTGCTATATTGGAGGTGAACACAATTGTTCTTGCCTATACATAATGCAGGCAAGATGAAGGAAAGCTACTTGGTAAATGAGCCTCAATTGATTGAATATCATAGCTGAGGAACTTCTAGTGTGATTACTGAAATTCTGTCTTATGTAAAATGATCTTGATTGTTTCTCCTTCGAACACATCTCTTTTCCTCTGTAAGGGCTTAGGTACAATAATGTGTAGATGCATTTGTCAATCCACGTGCTATATCAATGGCAAAGGCTAATTAGGGTTTTGTTCAGATTAGGAGGAAAAATGAAGGGCAAGTGCTGCTCTTTACTCTCCCTCTTGTGCTGCTTATGTTTCCTATTAGAATGAAGGGAATATACATTTCTGTTATTATTATTCCATTTTGAAAAACTTTAGTGAAATTTTTTGACAATGATGGGTGTTTGTTTGATAAATTGTAAAATATTGTAGTGATATATGCAAGAAAAAAGTTGAAACTGAAAACAATTAAATTGGAAATAAATCATTTGAAATTGAAAATAATTAAATCATTATTGTTTTAGGAAGGAATGCTTAATGTAATTACCCGTAATTTGCTGCTAATAAGCTGAATAAATCGGACGTGCGTTACATATGCGCGTTCTATTTATTCGGGAGGAGACAGAGAACTCTCACCACTCGAGCAAACTTCCTCTCCTTTCAGTCGTTCGACCTCCCTAACTGCACGGACGAGCCTCATCCGACAGAAGCTTAGCAGGCGAGCGAGTAATCCTTACCTGCAACCGATGAAAGGACACAGACAGGAGCGCAATCGACTTGATCCGACCATCCCGTCTCGGCGCCGACTTTCTCCTTCCGCTCGACCTCTCCCAGCGCCGATTCTTCTCCGCTAGGGCGCTCGACTCTGCGCCGATCTCCGCCGCACGACTCTACGCCGACCTCTTCGGCTCGATTCCGCGCTCGATCGCCCGATCCTTTTTGCGATCTCTCTGTGCGCTTGATTCCGCGCTCGTAAGGTAAGAGCTCCTGTCGATTCTCTTAAAAGAATAATGCATATATGTATGTATATATATATATATATATATAATAATTACAATTTAGGATTAAAATTTAGTATAATGAAATTGAGCATTTTTTTTTATTGGGATTAATCCTGAATTTTCTAGAATTCACTAATAAACTAAATTTTTAGTAAAACAAATTATGTTCCGATCAATTGAAATATTATCTTAGGGTTTTAAGCCGGACTTTAATAAGAAACGTATTCATAAAACTCATTACTTATAATACTCTATGTTTGAAAAATATTTATTTGCTACTGTCTTAAGATTATCATAATAGAATTTGGATGAGTTAAATGTGATTTGTATTGCTAGAAATATAGAATATTTAATTATGATATTAAAATACTGCGATATAATATTAGTAATGTTTTAAACTCTCTAAGTCACAATTTTAGAACTCTTAAGTGAAATTATGATAATATACCTTCTAAATTATGAGATTTAAGTCAAGGTTTGGGAAGGATATGAAAGTGAAAAGATATGTAGTATATGGAGCAAATAGGATTAGTTGAAAACATCACTTTCAAAGTATAATAAAATTCCAAATTTATAACTTTTGCAGATACATCAAGATTGTGAGTGAATCGTTTTGTTAGTCAAAACACAAAAAGTACACTATATATTATTTTTTTATACTTCTTACTATCATTTGCGCTTATGCATCGCTTTGAGCCTATTTTGTATTGATACTTAATACGTTATTCTTACTACTAATGATTTAAGAGAAAGTGAATGATGCTTATGTATCTTGTGAATGTTGCAAGAAGGGTTCCGAATGGAGCATGAAAATGTTAGGGACGGGGCTAGTCCTCGGGAGCTATAAGGGTGTCATCTGGAGCCTTTGAGGGAGGCACATGTGAAGGTTATGCTTAAATGCATATTTATTACCATATGAACCCAACCTCATGGTTCTAATTTTACCCATCAGAACTGCTATTATTGCTTCATGATATTATAGACATAAACATAAATTTTTACGCTATTATTGTTTTTCCTTTTGAAACTTGGCATGTGAAAATAATAATTATTTTGCTGGAGACATGATCATTTTTTATTTGAAACACACTATATTTCCCTGCAATTGTTATCATTTTTGCCTTCCGCTTTTGCTTAAAGTATATTTTTAATATTCTTTATTTTTAGAGTATACACTAAGGTATTATCTTTATAATGCCAGATCAAATACAGCTGGAGGCGGTTGATATAGTTTAAAGGCATGGCGAGGGAAAATAACTGCCCCTTCAAGGGATAATTATTTTTGTATGATGAAAACAATGTAATAAATTTTGAATATTGTTTACTTTAAATTGAATGAATGTTAATTCTTATATTTGAATGGCTTTGAATGTTTGTTTAACTGCTATTTTACCTAATTACCAATATGATCCTGCGAAAAGATGCATCCGATATTAGTTTAGTTATTACTAATCTAACTTGGGTCATCACAATTATGTTCAGGATCTACCATTCTTAGTTGATTATTTTTTTTTCTTATTGCATTCTAACGAAAGATACAACTTTTATTGGTACAATATATCTTTCACCTATATTTTCTTAAATGTAAGGTTCATTTTCTTGAACTTCATTTAGTTGAACCTTTTCTCCTCTACTTTGTTCCTGCTTAAACATACCATCAATCATTATAATATCAGTTGTTGTGTTTTAAAAGCTAGTCTTGTTCAAAGAAAGAATGAGGAGGGATCTTCTTGCTTCATCACAATGGATCAAGAATGAAAAATAATCATAATAAATCATATGAAAAATAATGGCAAAATAGAGACATGCTGATTTATGTAAGAAGTTTTAAAATTAAAGAAAAGTTATGAAGGCATACTATAAAAAACATTCATTATGAATGTGAAGAAAAATATAAGAAACATATAATATTTTGAAGCTTAGAGCATTTGCTTTAGCCCAACACTATATTTTCCTTCTCATGGCGCTACACAACTTTTGCAGCCGCCATAGCTCTCAATCCTCTTTAGTAACTCACCCAACATGTATAAACCCTAAGTTATGTCTTAGTTGTTTGTAAAACTCGAGCTATCATCCAAAAAGGCTTCGAACATGGAAATTCCTTCTTCACGGTCTGCTCAGTGCACCCAAGCATTAGGGGTTTGAAGTAGAGAAATAAGCTCTCAGTCCATGTTTTGCTATCTATAAATCAGCTATGCTTAGGTGTATCAAAGCACGGAAGCCTTGGCATGCTATTCTTCTATGTCAAACCTCTAGCACTTAACTTCAACAATTCAGCCAACCCTTGACAGGCACCCATTAAATGCATAAGCATCGGACCCATCACTTATAAGCAGCTTTCCTTGGACTGTCTTGGCTCGCTCCGCGTCCAGATTACATTTGGATGAACCATGGTTAATTTAATTCGACTTCAAGCCTTGTAGTTGTCTGATGGATTACTTTAGGACCACTCAAATATGCTCGAGGCATTACCACCAAGTTGAATTCCTGCTCACATCAGCAGATTTTGTTGTGTTTCCGTAACATTGGCACACCATTTTGCCGCATAGGCTTCACAAATTTAAGCCATTATTAGTAGAGATACACATTCACATAATCCCTTACTTCACTTGTAAAATACGCAAAAGAGTATTGTACTAGATTTATGCACTCATATACGATTGTTAATTTTTCTTAAGTGTGAAATATTTACTTTATAGGTTTTACTTTCAAATTCTGAGTCTGACTTCTTAAAGCCAAACTCTTCTCAATTTAATCATAATTTTATGATTCATATTTATAAGAACAAGATTAGTGAGATGAGGATTACATGACAATCTTTCTGTATAAATATATAATTGATGAAATTAGTGAGTTCAAGTCGAGTTTTATTCGAGTTCGAGTCATTTTAACTCATTTTAAATATGGTTGGAGTCAAGACGTATGACTCAAATTCGACTCAAAAATATTCGTAAATTTTTGAATCAAATTAAAATGTCTCGAGTTCAAATTTCAAGTTCCGGGTCAAAATTGTCAGCCTTAATGAATATGATAATGATAGTGTAAAATATATATATATATATATAATTAGAGCTTTTATTTATTCTTTTGCCTAATCTATTATTTAACATTATTTTTTTCAAACAATTATTATACATTATTTTGCCTATATGGTCGTTAAAAACTACTGAAGCAACCAAACAGCAAACATTAGTTCAGCCAATAAATAGAAACGCCACCCAAGAAAAATATATGCGAAAAATGACAAGAAGAGGTGGACGAAAGCAATTGGTCCAATTTCAAACTCCAGGCTTTACCACATTCACGATATGTACTCTCAACTTCTTCTTCTTCTTCTTCGCGCCCTTCATCAAAAAGTATTCTTATAATTCACGCTGTAGAGAGGATCAACCCTAGCGAGCAGCGAACAGAAAACCTCATTTTGTCTTGATAGCTTTAGGAGCGTTCGGAGCTTCAATGGAGGTGCCAGGGATTGTTCCGGCGGAGGAAACTGTCGAAGCTCTTATTGCCAGTCTCGTCTCTCCCTTCCTTCCTCGCCGCAGTCTTCCGCGCAATTCGCTTTCATTAGAACTACAAGAAATCGTAGCCAAGCAGGTTTTGATATAATAATGAGTTTCTTGTAGCGCAGTTTGATAGATTTTTCTATTTTTTGTTTCTTAGCGTTTTCTGTGATTTTGGCGTGACGTATCCAGAGAATGTGTTTAGTACCATGTTTAATCCATATTTTGTAAGTCTTTTTAAGCATTAAAAGATTAGAATCTGTCAACTGTTCGGGATAAAACTTCTAAATTTTGACTAGATTTTATATTTGGCATATAGTTGTTTGAACATAATACTAGAAATGAGTTTTTAGAATCTCTTCTTGATTCTCAAATTTTTTGTTGGGATGCAATTGTTGGATCTCACTCTATTTATACTATAGCACTTCTTTATGTATGACTAGAATACAACATGATAATCTTATAGAATTAACTTTCTACTACTTGAACTTGTGCTTAATAAAAAGCCCAATCAAAAATAATAAAAATTGGATGAACTAACTAGACATTACATTTCATCACTCAATAGTTCACATTTTAGCGACTCCATTCATATCTCAAACTGTTTTGTTATTTCTTAAGAGATCTTGTAAATATATTTACCAACACTCCTCAATTTTACAATGCTTGAATTTTAATCTTTTGTCAATTCCTGAATATTTTTGTGTTTAATTCTATGGTGATATACTGATCTTTTTGCCATTAATATTCTTGACCTTGTAATCATAATAGATTTTTTAGCTTCTTGTGATTTGCCTATATATTCAAAAATATATTTTGCACGTATTGCTTTACTTGCAAACATGACTATTGTTGTATATTGAGCTTCACCTTAAGATTGTGCAATAGTTGCTCTTTGATATTCATTAAAATATTATTGAGCCTAATGCAAATGCATAGTTTGGGGTTCTTTTATGGCATATATAGATCTTGTTCAATCACAATTAGTATAGTCTTAAGTCAAATGTAAAACTAGATTGAATACAACAATTTTTTGTTCAGTGTAGATATCTTAATACTCCATACCCTAGTTGCTTCATGATTGTAAAGATCGCAGGATCCACATTAAGGTATTTAAACAAAATAGATACTAAATTTTTCATTAATCACCTTTAAGATTTACATTGTACATGAGCCACAAAAATCACGAAATATAAATTCTACAAAATAGATAATATAATTATCATTTTATTTTCTTACATCAAAAGTGAACATAAAAATATATAAAGCTAATGCTACGACAGTGGGGGAAGGTCTCACCTCCTAACTAGTAGTAGAATAGAGAAGTCGCCTCCCTAATGGTACACACGGGAATTTTTATAATGTTAGTGACATTTAAATATTATAAAATGGATGAAAGAAAAAAAAAGCAAGCATGGTATAATATAAAGGATAGTAAAACAAGGAAAATTTACCGCAAAGTGTTTATATATGTGTAAAAAATGGTAATGCGAGGGTGGAAAACATATATACATCAAAAGATTGTTTATATTTTGTTAATGCTGTACTGTCTTATTTTTCTTCATTTATATTTAATATTTGATTTTCACATAGCTTGGGCAAAAAATAATTTCAATTGAGTGGCTTAAAATTACGTTTACTTAAAGCATAATAATAATGAGGTGGTTTCCAACATTTTCATTACATAATCTATTGTGTCATCTCAAAAATACATTGGTCTCCCATTCACAAAACGGACTTGCCCATATGTAAAGATGCATATTCTTCAATAAAAAGGAATCCACATGTGTATAAATATCTCTAGTAAGTGTGACAATCCATCATCATATAAAAAAGACATACCAAAATAGCTAAGTAGAGCGTTAGCAAAATAAGTTCAATCGGTATATATGTGACACAAGTATAATAATATAAAGTATGGTTGTGTAAAGCTAAATCCAATGGTTCAACTCTTTTATAAATGCATGAGATGCTTCATGAATCGGGCTGCATTATATTAATACTTGATATTATTTTGATTGAGTGATATAGCCTAAGAAGTTTTTTTTTTTTCTTTTTTGTGCTATTTGCTCCCTTTTTTCTTGCAGAACATGATAATAACATATACAACAAAATACATTACAGTGCTTTGCAGGTTTCCTTCTCCTCTCTTAATTGCAGGTCTTATCTGATACAACTATTTTTAGGAATTTGCTTAATATGTGTATTAATATATGTACAGCCTATGTTCAAAAGCTTTTAAAAGGTTCTTCTCCAATGGCATAGCTCAGAGAATCGTCATAACAATTATATTTTTATTTTTGGATATTACATGTTGCTCAAGAGCATATTTGACAGTGAGTTATCACTTGCCTTCACATAAATTGTTAAATTCTGTGGAGATGTATTTCTTGCCTAATCACTCCTGAGGGTTTTGAGATTGAAGACACTTGGTTTTTTATGTAGATTTTGAATTTTTAAAATTGCAAATATTTGAGATTTTTGGTGTAAAGTAAACCCACACTTTTTTTATAAAATCATTAAAATGAGGTGAAGTATCTATTTTTTTCAAGTGATAAAGTGTGCGCTAAACCACAATTGTCTATATGGACAAGTAAGATGGCTTCTTAACTCTCCATGCTTTTCCTGATGGAAATGGGCGTCTATGCTATTTTCTATGAGGAAAACCGCCATATGTTCCATTAATTGCCCTAATTGCTGGGAAATTTCTTAGCATTTGTTTAAGATGGAAAATTTTTAGCCCTTAAAAGCCGAACTGCCATTGTTGTTTATGTGATAAATATCATTCATCTATTTGAATCTTCGGTCACATTACATGTTTTCATTTATTTTAATTTTTGCAATTTTAGGGATTGATCATATTCTGTTTAGAGTGTGCTTGAATCTTACTTGAAATGAATAAGTTTTTTTTCTCGATCATTTAATAGACACAATATTTTTGATCGTTGCTAGCACTATGAGTGCATCAGTTTAAAATTTTATAGCACTGTTATGACTTGTTATATTAACTTTTTTTTTGCAGATGCATGCAGTTGTTTTGCTGTATAATTACTATTATCGAAATCTATATCCGAAACTTGAGTTTCTGGACTTCAGTTCCTTCTGTAAAATTGCTTGTATTTCTAATTCTTCGCTTCTGAAGTTTATGAACGCAATATCCAAAAGTAATACGAGTTCAGGAAATTTATATGAACCTCTTTCCCTAACAGAGAGGATGATCATGGACGCTTGTAACATTGCTTCAGCTTTAGATGCATCGAAAGATACTCCTGATATGGAAGGATGGCCAATCACTAAAGTTGCAGTTTTTCTAGTCGACTCATCAAAAAAGCACTGTTTTCTGAGGTCCGATGGCAGCACTCATGCCACCAAGTCATTGATCGAAAAGAACCTTGAAACGTCCCTTACAAATGTCGCCAGTGAGACAGAGAATGAAAAACTGATAGGAGCCAATATAAATGGAACTGGGTTTTTGGAAGAGAGGTTCATTGGTATGGAAAATATTATCCAGGATGTTGCATTTTCTGCTATCAATGAAGAAACGGGTATAGTGCATTAGTAGTATTGAATGGATTTTTCCTTTTATCCATTATTCTCTTCGTTCCCTCCTTTTACTTTTGTTTGTTAGCCTTCATATGCTCTTACAAAAGGCATGAAATATAGAACAAATTCTTATGTTGATGTATTTATTTTTGACAACTAGGAGCATTTTTCTATATTTGTTTCTATCATGCCTAATGAAACATTTCATATGTTTTATAACAGGAATCAGCCAGTCAAACTTGATTATTTTGGAATGTCATTTATCATATTCTTTGACTCATGCCAAGTCATGTACTCGGTTATACATAATGAGCTATAGCGATCCCATTGTTAACCAAATTCCTATCAAGTCTGTGATTCAAAGGTTTGTTTTTGTGAAGGATGTTTCTATGACTCTTCCAAAGTGCGATTCATTAGTCGATAAAACTATTTCAACGCAGCAAAAATTATTTAAACAAAGGCTATTGTTCAGTGCCTTTTATTTGCTTAAACAAAGGCTATATGCCTTGCTTTTCGGTTGATTAAACAAAAGCTATTGTATGCACTGCTTATTATTTGCTATTTATATCTGATTGTCCTCGTAGTTCATTTACAACTTATAAGCTTGTGTTTCTCTACAGCTTGCAAGAACCTCTTGTTAAGATCAATAGTGCCCCCAAAGTCACAAAGGCCATAGAATACTACAGTTTGCTGCCATATATTGACATATTATCTAACTGGTTTTCTGGGTTCGTAGTTTCTGTCATAAAGTACAAACTCTTTAAGAGCTTGCTTGTTTAACAATAGCCCCTTGTAATTTGATGAATTATCTGATCACAGGAATGATTCTCATAGCGTTTTGCAGCAAAATTTGGGCCAGCAAACTGGTGTGGTTAAGAATGGAACTGAAGGAATTTCCACCACCGATATTCATGAAGTTAGTGATGATGCTGGGCGTATCCATAAAATTATGAATAACAGTAGCAGTCTGACTAACGCAAACAGTAAAACTGCTAGAAAAAATGAAAACTACCTTTCTATTGAGGATATGTCAGTTAGATATAAAAATACAGCTACTTGTTTAACTAAGAATGCAAATAAGGATGATTTTACTGCCTTGACGGAGCAGAATTGTGGCATCTTGATGAGCAAGAAAAGGAAAATTGTTTCTGCTGTATCACCTGTAGCTTGTCATCATTACCATGATGATGATTCCTCCACACTGGATGGAGACAGGAAGGAAACGGAAAATAGGCTTAACCAAGCTGTTGGAACTAAGAATGACATGATCGTTGCAGTAAGCTTATTTTCTCCAAGTTGTTTTCTAAATTGTTCTACTACAAAATTTTTAGTTCCAACCAGATTGTTCAAATGCTTATAGTTCCAACCAGATTGTTCATTATTGTATTATTCATATTTTATTTAAAAATTTAGAATGAAAAATATGGGTTACACAAATAA
The DNA here is from genome assembly GCA_016760335.1 of Gastrodia elata. NCBI lineage: Eukaryota > Viridiplantae > Streptophyta > Magnoliopsida > Asparagales > Orchidaceae > Gastrodia > Gastrodia elata. Next base: position 593,033 of record CM028678.1, on the reverse strand, counting down.
AATCCAATTATTCTATTTATTATATACAAATTAGTTATTATTATGCCAAAATAAAATATATCTTGAAAGCAATTTTCACTGATACATGAATATATTGCAAGTTTATTTTTATTTTTTCTGCTCATTTGGGCAAAAGCAGCTTAAGCACCCCAACGACAAGCATGATACAACAATAGTCTGTCCATCAAAGAAAGCTGGTATTATTTCAGCTTTAGAAATTCTGAAGAAGAGGAGAGATGAATTGGTAATTAAATGTTTTATAACCTTTTGCTTACTAATATATCTGAATATTTATATTTATTTATTTTTTATTTGTCTGATCGATAGTGTCAGCGGCAACGCCTTCTCGATGATAATATTGCCCGTTGTGAGATGATGATCCAAACTGTACTATCCGGTACTTTTATATAGTAAATTCTCCCTCTTTTTAGTTAATTCTTCCATACCTTCTAGTAGGCTAATCTTGTGCTATTTTCACACTACTCTGATACTATAATGAATATATATATACATATAGTGCGCGCATACACAGACACACACGTGTGTGTGTATATGTGTGTGTGTGAGAGAGAGAGAGAGGGAAATTAAACTTTCTTCAAATTTCTCATTATAGTAGGTTTATTGGCTTAGAAATACAAAATATAGAATAGAGAACATGTATTAATCCTCTAATTATGCTTACCATTGGGCGAAAATTCAAGATGTGCAGTAGATCTTTATACATATGCACGTATACACACATATGGATAGATAAACAGATAGATACAAGCAGGGAGCAGCAGGTACACTGCCCTGCGCCTCACTATCGTCTTACCCGGTCATGCTAGACTGCACCATCCTGCCTGCTCTGCATTGTGTCATCCATCCTCGCCGAATTAAGACTACCCCGTCTCGCCCCGCCCCATTGACCCAGCATTCTCATGACCAGGGAAGGAAAAAAATGCACTTTACTGCAGAGACGGAAGGCAGTCTCCAGATTTAGTTTGCCGTTCTGTGAATTTCTCTGTGACTTTGAATTTTTGTGGGCATAAAGGTTGTTCGGAGTCGAGAGCGGAGTTCATGCTGAAAGCTTGTGAATCCCTCTGCTCAAATGAACTGAAACATTGCAATGACTCAAATCATGAAGCTCAAGGCCAGCAGCAGCACAGACTCAGCAGCAGGAAATTGTGTGAGGCTGTTCTCTGCTTACATACTCCATGTCAGGCAAGCATTACTATATATATATATATATATATACATATTTATATAATTTATTAGGCATCACTATATTTAAATATTTAATTATAAATATCCTTATGAATTCTCATCAATCTCCTGCTGCAGGAGCTTGATGAAATATTTTGCACGAACAATTGGATGTTGCCAAAATACTGCTTGCTTCCTTCAACGGATGGTAAGGCCATTTATACCCTTCCTTCATCAATTCTTCCTTATTTGTATTGTTTGAATAATGCTATGTATCCACATGTTGAATAACTGTAATGCACTATAGTTTAGTGCATTATATGCATGTCTGTGCGCACATATTCTATACATTATGCATAGTTGAATAATGTGCACAAATTCATGTAAACTAATTTTCTCATTACTTTGCATTTTTGGCTCAGAATTCGATTAGGCTGCAGAATTTTTTCCATCATCATGATGATATATTGATGATGATGATGTAGGAAAATATCAGGCGGCAGTGAGTGTTAGAGGGATGGATTTTGAATGCAACGTTAACGGTGAGTGGCAGAGCAGCCCTAACAGAGCTCGCGATTCAGCCGCAACCTGCATGTTAAGCAGACTCAGAAGTATGGCAATTGATAACATACATGCAATGCCTAACAAATCTTAAGAACTGATGTCAAATTTTTGTTATTTGATCATTGCCATGTGTATATGCTAACAATACTGTGACCTATATGCCATCTATTCTTTAATCATTGCATATCCTTGGTGAGTCTAGGAAGCAAGTTGAGCTTTTTTGAGTTTAGCTCGTATTCTTGTTCGACCCTATCAACATGCAATCTAGCTCAAGCTCAATTGGAGCTCATTTGCTGTCTAAAGTTGAGAGTTTGTGTGTTGAACTATTATATGTTTGAGCTAGAGTTTTACATATACATTATTTCATGTTTTATGTACTCAATATTTCTAACAGTGGTATTGAATAATCTATGCTTAATAACCCGAACCATCAATGGGACGGTCTCTAATCTTATCCTATTGCAGTCACACCAGCCTTTCTATAAACAAACTCAATTCTCATTCTACCCATTCATACATCTATGTATCATCTTTGTAACACTTACAAAGTTTTCTTTGTTGCCCAACATTCAACCCCATATAATATAGTTGGTCATACACTTTTAGTCGGAGTTTTCGATTGTACAACACTCAAGAAGTTGTCCAAGAAGTTGTCCATTTCACTCGACTAGCTTGATCCTATTAATTACATTGTTCTTTTTAGCATTGTATTTTAAATAATTAAACTGAAGTATTTGAACTTATTGCTCTTTTTTTACAACATGTGCTTCCATAATTATGTCTTGTTAAGATTTGGGCTTTTAATGTAATTGAACTTATACTTCATATATTCAATCTTATATCTATTAAGATAGAGTCCTAAAATTCTAAAGTACTCCACACTCTAGTTTTGATTTAACTCTATCGTTAATCTTATCAATTAAAAGAATAATATCTACAAATCATATATACATATGAATCTCTTCTTGAAGGTGCTTTGAAAAAAAAAAAAAAAAAAGAATTAATGAAAAAAGTTATGGATTAAGAGGTGAGTTTTGATGTAATTCAAAAATAATAAAAAAATTATATGATATTTATTTATTCTTAAAAATACAATTACATGACTTAGCAAACCAAAAACTCATTTCTTCACTCAATATTTGTATACATTGATAGGGATGTCATACGATCATTCAATTTTTCTACTTTTACTAACATGTCAACTAAAAGTATCATTGAGATTATTTTTTTAGCTATTAAACTTGTTTATATTAATTAAAAAGTTTTGTAAGAAAGTTAATTGATCTTTGTTGAATATCTTCAATCTTAAAAAAAAATTTAAATCTTTTATCTCTTAATTTAGTCAGTTTATAAATATATTTTTTGGAATAGCTCAGGTTCGAATTAAAAAAAAAAAAAAAATTCAAACACTAAGAAAAGAAATAAATAAGAAAGTTAACTTTTTGATTCATTTTATTTATTCATTCATACAAATGTGTGATAATATATAAGAAAGCTGAAAAAATGTGTAAACACGTCTATGATATATCAACCATAATTGAAACTCATACACTGCATAATTAACTCACCCCTCCACACAAATGATGGGAATGACTAATTAAAGTTAATGCCTGATACTTTGTGCAAGAATTTGGAAAGATTTGATTAAATAGTCTGATAATTCTCAAAAATTAATGTTGGTCTAAGAACATCTGTGAATATGCAAGAGATTCAAAATTTAAATTATAATGAATAAGCCTTATTTGGTGAGCAAATAATTTTTTACAATGTGTAGCTTCTTTCAATTTATTTTAGACTATAATGATAATGTAAGTTTGTAGTTAGTGAATTATCCCAATGGAATAGCTAAACCAAGGTCACCTGAATCGGGTTAGCAAAATAAAGTAAATTACCCAATGGAGTAGTTCTCATATAGATGGCCAATTGAAGAAATCTGACCAAACAAGAGAGGGCCAATGCTCTTAGTGAGTTCATCAGGTCACCTAAGTTGGCAGCCACACACCAAGCATGGTTTCATCGCTCTAAAGGCCAACTTTGAAGGAAAATTAAGAGGGAGTTCCTTCTTGGTCACTAGAAAAAATATGGATATTTTGATGATCTTTGTTGATCAATCTAGGCCACTATAAAGGTTTGCCAGAGGTTGAGAAATATATAAAGCTCTACTTTTGAAAAGTTACATATTATATGAATACAATCTTTCAAATTTACAAAGAGATTTTATACATACAATAAATTATTAAAATTACAAAGAGAACTTCACTTGTTTGAATTGCAACCAAATAGTTAGCCACATCTTTAACAAACCAAAGATTTTGGTGGTACATAGGCATAAAATAGCTCTAAAAAATGAGACCATATTCCAACAATCTCATGTGCGGCAGGCAAAATGGGAACCAAGGTTGTAGAAGTGTGCAAGCCGGCGCAGAGCGGCAAGGCGCGTAGTGCGCGGCAAGGTATGACATGGGGATTTGGAGAATCTTGAAATGCCCCGCACATCGTGCAGATTTCAGCTCATTCATCTACTAGGAATTTATACAAGTCATTACTCTTATTCTATAGGTTGCAACCTGCACACAAGAAAATGATTACAAGCATGATGATATCAATAAGAAAATGTGCACATAAAAGAAATGCATAGCATATAACCCGCTAAAATACATAAATCTTTTCCATCTCGAGCCTTGGAAAGTAAGCCTACCAAAATAATTTAACTAGAGCTAACACCTATACTACTAATAACCACCAATGCTAATAAGCCCAACGATATCTGCAAACTCATCAAATCATAATAATTATAACCAGGCCTATGTGTATTAAGTGCCATTGTAAGTACATTTGAAATTCTTTACCACATAGTTATGTATGCCTCTAAAATTTTACAAGTCATGCTAAAACTATGAGCATTATATGGTTAAGCTTCATGCTTATGATCATCTCAGTAGAATCAGCCCTCTATCATGCATTGAATTGATGCTAAATTCAAAGAGAAAATAACACATTTCACTCATTTTTGTGGGATATCTTATATGAGACAACTCATGGTTGTTAATCAGTTTCCTCGAATGTTATAGCACGGTTCCCTTGAGTTCAAGAATGTTGATGGACTAGATCGTTAGTTTACCTTAGTGACGGAATCACTAGACCTTGAGTGAATTTATTTTCATCCACTCAAGTCCCATATTATGCACGCTAAGTTTTGAAACAATTATACATAATGACTAACATCTTATACAACCTTAGCAATATTATTAATTGAGAGTAATCTATAATAACAAAAATGTTAATTAGTTAAAAGGAAGTTTTTGACGCCTGATCTAAATAAGTATTGATTAACACATTACCAAAAAAATATGCTTAAAGTATCTTAATCTACTTCAAAAAGTACTACTTCCAAACCAAATTTGATGAACTTTGGGAATTCGTGCACTTTCCTAATTGTTAACTTCAGTTTAAAACATATATATGCATTAATAACTAAAGAGACGGCAAAAGTTGTGTTAGCGATATGCACAGTCAATCTAAGACTTTCACATTACAAAACAAACACCCAAGGCTTCAAATGAACTGCTGAACACATATATATGGAATCAAGTAATGGAGAATATACTGAAAGTGAAAAAAACAAGCTAGTGTTTAGTTATCACCATAAATAGATGAAATGTGTGTTGATTTTTATAAATAGGCAAGATTTTGATGCTGTATAAAATTGCTTAAAAAAATATAATGCAAGCATACCTGCCTGCTCATTATAAAAAAAATGCTTGGCCGTTTTCATTGCTTTTTAACTTCGTAACAAATTTGCACTTGGTTGAGCATCATGAAGCCACACTTGATCTTGTAACATTCAGTTACTTATAGCCCACAAAAAAACAAAAGGATTCATTCATGCTCTCTTATAAGTTATACTGCACAGGCCTTGCAATCTATGCGATAATTGGCGCTGAAATTCATAGAAACATATCTTAGCATTTATTATGTAACTTGAGTTCAATTTGTCTGTAAATGAAAACCATATCAATATGGTTCTAAATCCTCATCAGAAACTAGATAGTGGAAATCTCAGAACTCCCTGAACATACAAACAATGAAATAAGAGACTATTTGCTCAATCAAATTCGTATAAATCTTGAATCAACATAGAAAATTATAATGATATAATAACTGAAGCCATAAAATCATATGTTCCCTTACAGGTAATTACTATAATTTACATTTACATTGTCAAGTATAGATTATAAAGTGTTACCCAAGTCAAGAAGTGGCTGTTTACATTTCGAGGTATCCAAGAGATAATAAAGAACCTCTATTGTTTCAATTCTCCTCTATACTAGAGCTTCTCCAAGTTCTTTTCTGTGACAGTACTAGTCCAAGGACCATAGTCCTTTCTCATAATTCACCCAAGCTTCCCTCTAATATTTGTCTTCTTCCTCCATATTGTGAATGGTGCACATGGGAGTTCACTAGAAATGGAATTTGTAAATTAGAACACAAATACAATAACTCACCTATCCTACGTTCAAGAAACAAAATCTCAAATATCTCAAAAAAGCAAGTACATAAAATTAGCCTATCCAAAAAAGAACCTTTAATCTTCTTAATCATCCCCATTAAGAGATGATTATTTGGTTGACAACATGGTACTTCTTTCTGTAATAATATCCAAAGTTATAAACTTTCAATTCCCCAGAGGGCCAAGCACTGAAAAATTTATCCCAGTCTATACTACACCTCGATTAAACACGTACAAGAGAGCGTTGACACGCCTATAGCACACCAAGCTGAATCAATAATATAGTTTTCTCACATGCCCACCTAAATTTTTATGTAATCGAAGCTTTGAAATGCCATCCATTGATATGAAGTACAAACATGGCTCTTCACTGAACCATATTTAGAAGTAACTCAGTCAACTCGTGGCTCTTTATGATAAAGCATTTGAGAGTAGTAATATATTACCTCACGTAATTGAAAAAAACATTGAAGCAATAGAAAAAATTGCCTATACCTAAAAGCTAAATCTTTTTGTTGCAATTGGGCTTGACCATTAATGCATCTAGCATAACTTTAAGTCTCCCTTGATTATCTGTCAAACAAGTAATATCAGAGATGAATGTTCGGTTAGGATCAAGTATTCAAGCGATTTGTGGCTCCCATAAGCATAAGTGCCTATAGTAAAGATCAAGATGGGCACTCTCATCGAGCAAAATCTTCCTGTGTTTTCCTTAATTCTAAAAAGCTTTCCATTTGAAGAGTTATTATTAGGGTCAACTCGAAATCGGCTTAAAATATGTGTTGCTTCACGAGTTAAATGGCTAGTCGAAAGATTTTTGAGTAGTGTTTGAGTTGACTAATACTCAAATCAAAACCAGAATGGAATCGGCCCGAAATATAAATAACTAATAAAATTATATCCTTAGCAAACAAAAATAATAGCACCCGGTGATAACTGATGAGCCCAATAATTATAGTTAGTTTCTTGTTTAGAATGCAAATTTTTGTTAATATTAGTTGTTGTTCTAGTGTGTTTTATTTCATTTCAGCTCAGGAGTGATCAAACATCGAAAAGAAGAGAATTTGTGTGAAGAAGAACGCTAAAGCGCGCTACGGTGCGCCATAGTGCCAAACTGCTCGAGACAAAGTGCCGCGGCACCGGGTTGCTCTAGACCTAGGCGCCACAGCACACCGCAACACCGAAACCACTATTTCTCAGGCGTCACAGCGCGCCACAGCGACAGGTTACTCGAGACCAAGGCGCCACAGCGCACCACAACGCCAGAACCACTATTTTCTCAGGCGCCATAGCGCCAGGTTGCTCATGACCAAGGCGCCACAGCACCAAAGCCACTATTTCTTAGACGCCACAACGTTGGGTACCCGAAACCCTTGCGCCACAGCGCGCCGTAGCTTGCGTCGGAATTCTGCCTTGAAAACCTGTTTCAAATATTGAGAAGATCAAAAACTCTAAATGCCTCTATTTTCCTAAATCATAAATAAATGCAAATGCCAGAATCTTCAGTTAAAAAAAAAGAATAAATGAATAAGGAATAAATTAACTCATATTCTCAAGAAAGAATTGATGGCAGCTTGAAAGAGAATGACTGAAGGAGAAATTATAAATATGTAAACAAAAGACTTAACAAGGGTTCTGAAAATAAGTTAGAAAACACCACTCAAAAGGAAAAATCTAATCTGAGAAGAGAAGGATCTAAAAGAGGTTGCATCTTAAGGAAGAGGAAGCACAGAGAAGAAGAGAGAAGGGCAAAGCTAAAGACAGAAAAAGACAGTGAGAACGCTAGCCGTTGTTCCTGCATATCGTATTCTTGACTTGGCCTTTTATTCTTATATTTTGTAAGAGCAATGTATGTGCTCATTATTTTTTGTAGCTCTCTTGTTACTTTCATTGTAACGGCAATCTAACCCCCTTTTTGGGGAGGGTTAGTGAAGAACATGTAGTAAGTCTTAAATATTGTGCATGTAATACTTCTTAATTTAATTGAAATGTCATGTTGAGCTGAAAATTTCTAATCTTATAATGAATGAAATGAAGTTGTTGAATAATAAGCTAATCTGTACATTAATTTAAACAATATTTTTTATAAGAAAATCTCATTGAGCTTGATGATCGTCCAGCTAGAATATGTGCATTTTCTTGAGCGTTACGCCGCGAATGAATGTGACATCATTCGCTGAGCGAAACAGCTCATGCACAACTTCTAAACATAAGATTGATCATCTAAGCCATGAGAAAATTATGAAAAATCTCTGAGCTCCATAGCTCAGTTCATAGCACTTGAAGGAGGCATGTTAGGTAGTGGATGAGGTGACATAGTTCACATAGGCCATTGCTAACTCCAGGTTAAGGTATAGATTGGATGCATGTGAGCCGAGACCCATCTATAAAGCTCCATTGCTCGCTCTTAATTTATGCGAGATAATAGAGTGCGTTAAGCTATGAACGAAGTGCCATAAGCTCATTTAGCTTCACAACTCATTACCTTCGTTAAATTGAGAGAGCCATAGATGGAATCAAGACCGAGAGATCATGAAGTAAAATTTGAATTTTATCAATTAGACATAATAAAACTTTCATCTCTAAAGGGGTCACAAAGATATCTATGTATTGAGATTGAACCCAAGAGTGTTCATCTAAAGCACTAGATAGGGTCATAACAATTTCAATGTCCAATTGATAAAAGCTAGATCTCTTGATTGTAGAATTAAAATTAAGACAACTAATTTATGACAAGATGTTAAAAAGAGAGTATTTATGCACACAGATATAATGAATTGCATATTTGAAACCTACTTCTCACCAATTTCCCTCCAATTGATTACAAAATCACTTTTATCTAATTTCGTTTAATTATTAGGACAAATATCTCAAATTGCTTACTACTTAAACATTATTGAAAGAAGATACACTTTAGTGACAACACACACATCATTCTCAGAGGACGACATCGTTCTCAGAGGATGATAAATCTCTGGATCTCATCATCTCATATTAGTTCAGGCCAAGTGCACTTGCATGCAAACGCATACTACATAAATTAGGTCTGTCAATAACACTGCTCTATCTTCACGTGTGGGTCTCGGGTTCAAACCTCCACCGCGTAGCTCACACGGTTTTCTTAAAACATATAATTTATTATTTTAATATTGAAATATTGTTAGCCAAATCAAAGCAATTTACTCAATTTGTCAAAAACCAATGGCTGATATATCGATTTTAGAACTCTGAGGTTCAATAGGATAAAAGGCTTCAACTTGCTCGTGACCTCGTCTCAGCTAGCTAATCCTATATCACTGAATTTTTAAATTCATTCCAAGTTGGCAGCCCTAACTCTCATCTGACCCTTGTGTTCCTTCTCATCTTTGTCTTCGAATGGCAAAGTTTTTGTGAGTTGTTTAAAAAGCTATAATTTGCTTATTTCTTTTTTTCCTAGTACTGTAATATGCTTGATCAGCATTGTTAAATCCAACATATCAATACTTGATATAATGCTCTACAACATAAAGAATCTACTCCTCGATTTCCCATCAAAACAATCCAAGCACCCTTACAGCTCTAACCATAAAACTATATACTACAATACAGAGAGCACTTACAGATATTAAATTCTATAAGATCATGTCCATACTAGACCTCCCCCAAAGAAAAAATCACACCATCACATGCCTTTACTATCACAATACCAAAACCTTCAATATTCGCTTATCATTTCCCATGCAAAAACAACTGCCAAAAACAAGTTGATAATGGAAAGCATCTCTAAATCGCATGTGATTAGAGTAAACAGAGTAAGAAATTCATTGCTCTTTGCACATGTTTCCATCAAATGCCAAAAGAGCGTTATCCCATTTTCAATCATAATTACAGTACTAACACCTTATTATCGTAATCGGAAATTCCTAAATATGTTTGGAGCTACTATTTAAATTCATACACCAACTAATTAAGAGACTAAATGGACTAACCTAATTGAGAATTAGCTTAAGACTCTAAAATATTAAATGCGAACTATTCAGTAATTATCATTAATTTCATCTCCATAGCATTCATCTTCAACTACATCTTTGGCAGTGGCGGAGCAAGGGGAGTCAAGCGGAGCCAAGGGACACGTATAATTCATTAATTTTTTTGGTCAAATTGCGCTCCCCTAAATAAATTTTTTGGCTTCGCTAGTAACCCTTAGTTTGCATGATCATTAATATATAAATAAATGTTGTTGTGAAACTCGCTTGTTCAAAGTAACCTTAGAAGTCAAAAGCTGCTTGTATATGAACAGTAAAACACCAATCATCTTTCCCCAAAAGAGTTTTGATAGTTATACGACCAAAACTATAATTAATAAGATATTCCATGCTTATGAAGAATTTAGAAGGGCATGGTTAAATGGATAAACAATGAAAAAAGTTAATCTAGCTACACCCAAATGACATAATTTCCTTTTTTTTTAATTTACACAACCATCTCTATGTGAACTTTCTTCTTAAAATAAAAGCAAATCATATTCATGAAAATTCCATGAAATTTGGACAATAATTATGAGTTTTTGCTCATATAGGGTTTCCCATTATTAATAATATACATTGAACTAGTTTTTCCTCTTGAGCAAGTTATGCTGAATATCTACAATAAAAACAAATAATACAATATGAAGCAGAGCCTTGATGTAATCCAAGACTTTGCTCTTCATTCATGTCTTTTTACTTAAATTGTGGGCATTCTTAAACATATTCAAGAGAAGGTTTTTTAGTGCATGTTAGTTGCAGATGACATCTATTAATTTATAACACTAAAGATGTAGTTAAAGCAAAACTTGAGTAGTGAAGACTATTTTAAAATCCAAAGATTTTTATCTTAATAGGTATAATAAAAATATATGAAATACAAGTTTAATCACAAAAGAATCCATAACCTCGAGAAGGACATTAACTATTGAGGCCATATGATCATGAAGAGCAAGAGGTGCAAACACCTTGGTTCAACTATTCAAAATAATGGTGAAATAGATATTCATGTGATTAATAGAATCTAAGCTGATTGGATGAAATGATGGAGCGCTTCTGTAGAGTTGTGCATTCTTAAAATACCACTATAATTAAAGGAAAAATTTGCAGAGCAATAATATGATTGGATATGTTGTATGGGGCTGAATGTTGACCAACAAAGAACACTTACTCATAAAATAAGTGTTACAGAGATCAGGATGCTAAGGTGGATACTCTAAAAGGATAGAATGAGAAATGAGTCATTCATATAATGTTGGAGTGGCACCACTAGTGGATAAGATTTGAGAATATTGTCTTAGATAATTGTGGCATATTGAGAGTAGAATGTTCAATAACCCTATAAAAAAAATTGAGTACATAAAATTTTACCATGTTAAAAAAAAAAAGGCAAAGACCAAAAAAGACATGGGAAGAAATTGTTATAAAAAATCTCCTCTATTTGAAACTTATGATTCATGTAGCAGACCCTTAGAGGAGCTTCTATTGACCATGCACTACGGAAAGAAATGATTCATGTAACCAATCCCACCTAATGGGATTAATTCTTCGTATTATTGTTGTTGTAGTCTATCCTCTCCCTCAAATTTAACAATCAGCTTTAAAACAAATGAATTCTTCTCATTCTCTAACTTATTGCATCATGCCCATAAATATATTTTTTCAAAGTGATTGTAAGAAAATAGTCATTAATAATGGTCATTTCTCATCATCAACAATTGCATCATTATTTACTAAATCTTGAGTCATATTGTTCAAACAAACAAAAAAACAACCTCAAAAACAAGGTAGCATAATAAATCGAATATACATGAGAAATTAAGAAAGTGGCTCATAATATGCAAGAGAAAGTTGTATCTAACCCTAAGCACCTAATTTAAAGATGGGCTTAAGGCAATATTAATGGAGTTAAAGACTAAAATACCCAAACCCTGGGGTTACCGCCCAAACCCCTGCAACAAACTCCAATAAAATTTGAGTTGCAAATCAAGGGAAACAACTAAAATAGACTCAACTTCAAATTCAAAGCACCATGATAACAAATATAGTTAAAATCTTTCGAATGTGGTTTGATTGGTACACCTTCTCATACAGAGCAAACATAACTTTCATGCCTGGTATAGCTTGTTAAAAATGCTTTTAATTATGCACAAAGATACAATTTTGAGCCACAAATATTTCGCAAATATTTCCTCCAAGACCTTTACCAAACCTTACATACTAAAAGCAATTGAATCATTGAAAGCGCATTTTCATTCATCTTTGACTTAATCTTCCTAACTTATCATTGCAAGAATTTTTAAATGTCCCCTGCTTACTTTTCATCAAATTCTGGCCAAGAATTCCATGCATCATGCATCACCCGATCACAAGATTGAAGCGCTAAATGACAACTTGTTAAAAAAAAAAGTGTGCCTAACTTAATTTTCTGAAGTGATGACCTTACAAATGAATATAATGAACTACAAAATAACTATAAAAGAAATCAAGCATCAGTCAATTGTTACGACTTCAAGCAGACATGCATAATATGGACTAATATCAAAAATTCAAACTAATTGTTAAAAGAGGTACATGGAGAGATTTTATCATACATCAAAAGATGAGTAAAAGTGCTACTTTATTGAAAGTAAAGTATGAAAGTTTTCCTTGTCATGCTATGAATCAAGAAAAAACATTCATCCACTTCTTAGCATTTGTGAGGAAACAAGCTTACCTCCAGTGACGACGTACATAACCAACTGCAAAAAATTTAAATAAAATATCTTTTCAAAAAGTGCTCACCCTCTTTGATTGAAGGTGACCTCACAAACTTCATATTAAGAAAATCCAGTTTGAGATACCAAAATTCAATACCTCAGAAAGATTTAAGTTGTAGATAGGATTGTTTAAATTGTAGAAACACTTCTGCCCTTCCCACTCTTTACTAGAAGAGGATTACCAGACAGCAAACTGGATATAAAACCTTTTTGGTTGTTCTCCTTTCGTGTTGAGCTACTTAAATGGCTTATGAGAAACCAATGAATCTCAAAGTTAGGAGAATGTCCGGCTTTCTGCATTTCCTGCAAAAGTTCTGAAGCCTTCTCCATATTGTTTTCATCATAATAACCACTAATTATATGATTATACATGCTGCAAGTTGGAACCAGGCTAAATTCAAGCATTAAATCTAAAATCCTTCTAGCTTCATCAATTCTTCTAGAGTCTATCAAACCATGTACTAGACTATCGCTAGAAGCCACATCTGGCTCAAGACCATTGTAAATCATTTCCACAAAAAAATCAGCTGCCTCATCAAAAGCTTTACAAATACATAGTCCATGGATCACAGAAATGTAGCTTGTCTGACATGGAAGACTACCCTTCTTCAACATCAAATTCAGCAATTGAATTGCCATCTGCACTTTCCCTTTAATCATGAATTCTTTAATTAAGAGGTCATAGTATGCATGTTCAGGGTTCAACCTATGTTCCTCAATTTGGTCCAAAAAGCATATTGCTTCAGAAAGCTGGCCACAAGAAATAAGGCTCGTGGCCAGGAAATTTTGAATACAAGAACCAAGTTTCCGCCCATGGCTTATCATCATATTACTCAATTCCAATGCTTTGGTAAGCTCCCCATGCCTGCAAAAATAACAAATTATGATTCTAAAGCTGCGATTATTTGGTATAATCCCATGGGAGATCATATCATAAAAAACCTCAACTGCTCTAGGCACAATTCCACACTTATGGTATCCATACACAAGTAAATTATAAGTGTTAGCATCTGGAAGTAAATGTTTCTTTCGCATGTTGTTTAGCACGGTATCAACAAGTAAACATCTTTTAGCCTGAAAAAGAGAAAAAATCAGAACATTCTGAAAAATCAATAGTTTTGAACTATTTTCAACTTGAAAGAGTTTTTGCAGAATCAAGGCGCCTTTCAATAGTTGTCCATGAACAAACAATTGGTGAATGAGGCTGCGGTAGGCAGATACTGAAATATCAGCATTAGATCTTAACATGATGGCTAAAATCTCAAGAGCCTTTTTCAGATTATTCTGACGGCATAATCCATGGACTAAAGCATTTAAGATTTTATCATCAGGGAAGACTCTATTTGCAAGCATTTCTTGCAGTTGAGAAGTTGCTTCCCTTAACTTTCCTTTCATTAATAACTTGTTCAACAATGTGAGATAAACTACATTACCATGATTACCCCTTCTGCTCAAGATATGCTGCTTTAATAACAAAGCTTCTTGAATTCTTTCTGAACTTATCAAAAAATGCAATAAGAATCCATAAGACTTTTGGCATATTGTTTCTGTTAGAGTTTTAAGAAATGAGTGATCAAAAAGTGGAATCCTATTAAGAACTTCCATGAGATACACAATCCCAATGTTTGAATGTTCCCTAGAATTGAGTTCTTTCAGAATTGCTGTGACAAATGATGGCACCAAGTTAGGGTACTTCTCTGTCATAGAATCAAAAAACAAAAACATTTCTTCAACCATTCCTGACTTGCATAAACAGCTAACAAAAACATTGATGTCCTTGGAACATAGACTGTAGGTAATTCCCTCTAATAATTCCAAATATTCCTTAATATTTTGAAGATTCTTCTCTTTGTAGAAACCCAAAATCACAGAATTAAAAGTAGCATTAGTAACTGGTAATCCTCTTTTCAGCAGCCTGTTCAGAACTGACATTGCATTGACAGCCATACCATTGTTGCTTAATGATTGCACAGCTAAATTAAGAGAATCACTGTCTAGCTGATCCCATAATTCTGACTCCTCGTCAAGAATAGCCATAGCCTCTTTCAAATGAAAAGAAGATCTGAGCATGATTTTCATAAACTGAGAATAAGTCACTGGAGAGATATCATATCCCCATTGAGCAGCTTCATTTTTTAACTTTAGTGCACCATCAAGATCTCCCCGTTGGCATTCCTTAAGTAATAAAGAATCAAAATCAGGACTCATTGCAGCATTTAGAAGCTGATCAAGAAATATTTCGTATTCATAATTGTCAGCTTCAAAGTAAAGTCCATTACCAAGGCAATCAAAATATTCAGCTTTTGGAGCGCTAGCATCATTATCCCTCTTAATCTTCACCCCAAGACAATCAAGGCCAAGAATACTGAAGGCCTTTAAAAGAGGGTCATCTTTTAGAGCTAAAGAAATGAAACCAGATTTTTCCATCTCAGCAAGTAAATTCTTTATCTCAAGAAACTTTCTATATTTGCAATACCCAGCCAGTAAGATTTTCAAAGTAGATAGATCCAACAAAATATCTCTATCAACCATCTCCTCAGAAATAGCTTTTGCAGCCTGCCACATACCCTCCTTCAAAACTCCGCTAATAATTGCATTGTAAGTGTGCACATTCAGTTTTAACCCACGAGAAAAACTTTCAGATAAGTATATTAAAGCAGCTCTCAACTTTCTTTCTCTGCAACTTTGAACAATGAGAATTCCAAAGGTGATATCATCCAATTTAAAATTCAAGGCCTTCAGCTCTTGTATAAAAAACCACGCATAATCACTGCCCAGATTTTTGCAGATAGAAGAAATCATTTTGTTACCTACAAAAGATGATGGTATATACTCCCACTCTTTCATGATATTCAAAACATCTTCATAGTCCTTTTTCCTGCAGAGTCCTTGAATAACTACATCAAGAGTAGAAGGGTTTGCT
The DNA here is from genome assembly GCA_016760335.1 of Gastrodia elata. Lineage (NCBI taxonomy): Eukaryota > Viridiplantae > Streptophyta > Magnoliopsida > Asparagales > Orchidaceae > Gastrodia > Gastrodia elata. The sequence goes on along the minus strand of CM028678.1, from coordinate 577,088 downwards.
TTAATACCAAATGCCCTTGATCGTCTGAGAATATGCACAGCTTCAAGGGTCTTCCTATTCTTACCGAGGGATCCCACAACAAAATTAAGTAACTGGCCTTCAGCGCATAAACCTATTTCAGTTTCCATCATGTCCATGTAGACCTTTAATGCCAAATCAGATTTATTCTTCTCAGCTAATAGATTCAGAAGAGCATGATAACATGAATATGACAGTTCCAATCCTTGATTTCTTGCCTGATTATATAATGCAATGGCATTCTGTAACCGAAAATTTTCAGAATAACCTCGAATGATATCACTAAATATCTCACTGGGTTTAGATAAGATGGCAGTAGAATCTAATGATAAAACCAAATATTCGGCATCTTCAAGCATTTGGCATTGGATAAGCATGGAGACCATTATCTCGTAAGACCTCGGCCAATGATGAAAATTCATAATGAGTCGAGGAGCCCACCTGAACACCGTCCATAGAAATTCCACCATAGAACTCGAATATTTTTCAGATTCAAAATGAAGTAGCATCTGCAAGCATTTTTCGGGACTCAAAGCAGAAACCCGCCATAAACGACGGGTGATCTCTGGGCACAAGTATCCATATTTCTTCAAGATCTCAGGAAAAGAATAATTCTCTAAGGTAGAGTCTGATTCCTTCTTTGAAAAGAGAGAGCACCTGGTAACAACGGCTCTCCCAATTCCAAAGCCTCTTGTTGAAGATGTTGCAAATTCCCTCCAAAATGGTAGCCATATCCATGAAGTTTTAAATGAATCGTTTATAGTTTGGAGCATCTTCAACTAAGATTGGATAGTAGAACGCACTATACATTTTATCATACAAAACCCTGAAAGATGAGATGAATTGGTCAGTCCAATTCATACAAATCTTGAGGAATGTAAGAAGTTGCAATAAAAGAATAGCTGAAGACAGAATCTTACACTTAGATGGGGCCCTGATTTGATTTACGCTGTGTTTCCTTACAACCAATTGCTTTGCGTAAAACTTAAAATTTTCCCTTAACTTAAACGGGAGGAAAGAAAGAAGTCATTTGAAGACAATTACAAAATTTTTAACCATGATGGATCATCAAAATTGCCAAATAGATCAAGAGTTGTTCTAGCAAGAAATACAATGTAGTCTACCTTAGGGGCAAACATGATGGATCATCAAAATTGCCAAATAGATCAAGCCACAAAACATCATGTTCGGAGAATATATCAATTTACTAATTAGAAAAACTACACCAACAGAGTAGTATCATAGAGTTTTCAAAGAAAGAAGATAAAGTAGTAAGCCAGATGGGGAAACGAAGAAGGATCAAATGGTCCTCCAATTACAAAAAACAACTAAGCCGAGCAACAAACATCTGTGCTGGAGGATGAGGAGTAGAAGAGAAAGTTCTACAAGGAAAAAAAAATGTGAAAGTTGCCTCAAATCATGAAAATGTAATGAATAAAATTTAAGTGTGCAAATTCCTAAATACATGATTTTGGAAGATTTATGAGCTATTTTGTAACTAGAGAAATTGGATTTAGTAACTCGATTCAAGATTTAGTAAATATTAAATTGCTTAAATTCTACAATTTTATTTGGTGGTGAAGGATTAGGCTTACAAAAATTTAAAAATCCTCACAAGGAAATTATGTAATCCTACTAAAATTTAGATTACATGATTGCTAAAAATGGTTAAGAATTAGAAATATCATTGGATTTGATGGGTGACGAGGGATTTGGGATTATGGGATCTCCCTTGTTTGCACCAAATATAGTTTAGCAGATTCCTAGATTTAACACCTATAATCCTATAGGAACCCCACTACCAAACAGCATCTTAGTGGTTTACAAATTAGAAAAGGAAAGGGGGAGAGGAACATGTTTCACCGGGGAGCGACGATTGCGAATTTCTCAAAAGAAAAGAAAAAGAAATGAGTGAGAAGAGGAGAGTACGAAGAAGCGAAGACGCCAAAAATGGAGAGGAAAGTGGCATAATCAAATGGGGAAGGTGAAGATTTGTTTAGAAACTATATTGCTTTTTATATTTTAAATTCAAATATATAAAAAAGGAGAGTGTAGAATTTATGATTTAAATTTTCCACAAGAAAATCATGTTCGTTTACTGTAATTGCTTTCTATGTAGTGCTTGCCTTCAATGCTTTTAATAATAGGTAAGGATGATCTTATCAACTACAAACTTAAATTTCAATGCAAGTGACCCTTACTTAACCAAGATTGCCCCGATGAGAAGGGTCCTGCCAAAATGAAAGAATATGGATGAAAAATGTATGGTAATGAGAACTTGCCTGATACATGCTAACAAATCCTCTCCAGCGATGGTAGCCTTTGCTTGGAGATGGATGCCAAAAGCAAATGCATTCTTTAGAAACCCTTATTAGCAGATTTATAGGCTTCCTACAGATTGTGAAGAAACAGTGTAAAATCTGTTATATAAGGTAGGGAGTGTGAAACAACTCTGTCATCTTCTAAGCTCTAGACTAATAAATCACAAGAGCAAAAAAATGAATGTGGTCTGATTGACAGCATTGATTCATGATCCAATCAGTGAGAGCGTAGGCCAAGTATAGCTCTCCTTGCTTGGCATTCACAAAAACAAGTACTAGTGCCCTTAGAATAAATGTGGAACTTTTGACATAAATGTCGCCAAATTCGTTATGCAGCACCTAAATATTAATTATTGCCCAGAAATCACTCAAAATCTTCAAATGCAACAAATATAGCACATACTCTACAGATGCATTGTAGGAATGTCTATGTAAGAGGAATGGCATTTGCAATATTTGAAATATTTTAATTTCTGTGAGAGCAATATTTTGCGTATAAGCTATATATATATATATATGAGCACATTAAGAGAATCGGGAAAAACTCTCCATGCTCCCGACAAACTTGAGGAAGAACCTCCAGCTAGCCTCTTTGAGTAAGTAAGAAAGTATTGCAGCAAATAGTAAACATGAATCTCGTGCTAAGATGTCACCATTAACGATTAGATTAAGAAACATCAGGAGAAAAGCAAGAGAGTACATCAAATCAGTATTCGGGAGGCGCGAGTCAAGATTACCTTCGAACCGCTCTTCAAAGATTATCTCGCAAGCAGAAAGAGAGAGGAAGAGCGCAAGGGAAACGAGACCCTTCAAGATCATGGAGCTCAACTGCTGACTGTGAACTCGAAATCGCAGCTCGAGTGAGAGCAAAGTTAGGGCTCGTCCGCTAGAGCCGGGGAAGACGAAGCGGAGAGCGACACCACCTTTTTATCTAACTAAAATCATTTTGACCGTACACAACTTCATAAATTCAAGGATTATAATTTTAAATTTACATAATCTTTTTAACTTTTTATGGGCGATACTACGGTACCCGTCAATACCCCCACAATTTTTATGATGACTTGGCGGACATGCCACGTACGCCTTCCTCTCTTCAAAACTCTCAATCGAGCCCCTTCGGTTCGGCTCTCCATTTGATGAAAAGGGAAGGAAGCGTCTGTTATGCCGCTTCAAGCTTCCAAGCTTGACCTCCTCTCCGATTCCTTTCCTTCCATCTCATCCTTCCTATACGAGCACTCCTCCCAGTCCCTCGCCCTCTCCCTCTCCGACTCTTCCCACCTCTTTTTCCCTTCCTTCCGGCCGTTATCCCTGTCGCCGCCTCTGCCTCCCACGGCCATTCCCCCATCCTACACCGCTGTGTCCTTCCTCCGCCTCCTCCCCAATGGCCGCATCCTCTTTCTCGTAACCGCTCCCATGGCTGCCAGGGCTTCTCTTGCCCTCCGTGCTTGGATCCTCCACACCAGCCCCCCGCGCTTCGCACCTGTCCGCCTCACTTACAAGAAAAGCGTGCCTGCAGCTCTTCCGTTGGCACACGGTTTCGGGGTGCGGCTCATCGGGACGGTTAACTACTTCATTGTTCACGCGCCGTCGGCTAGTCAGATATGAGTGATGGCTGCGAGAATAGGCGAGGGAGAAGGGAGGGAAATGGTGAACGTAGATCTGGCCAAATGCGCCGTGGTGGAGTGCAGTCTCCCGATCTACTCGATCTGAGTGTCGATGGGGGTTATGGTGCTTGTGAGATTGGAGGTGTTAGAGTTTTTCCATTAAGAGTGTTGGTGAAAAGGAGCGAATTGAAGGTGAAGAGGAAAGGACGCTTGGCTTATGGAAAGAGCGGCTGCGACCGATTGACTAAAATGGGCAAGATAGTCGTTCCGAATGGGCTGGTAGCCGTCCTGATGCCGGAGCTTCTGCAGAAGGTGCCATGAAAGAAAAGATTGCAGGAAATCAAGGTGCCAGCAAATTTTCTGAGCATTTCTATTTTTTTTCGATATTAATTTTCCAAGGAATGTTTGGAATTCACTCGATTGAAACTGGTTTATCTGATTTGTTGCATACTTTCTTTGTCTCCAATCTAAAAAGCTATTGGTTTGCCTGATTTTTCAATGAATGTTTGGGATTCACTCGATATTGATTTTAAAAAGCTCTTAGAGTTGACATAGCTTCTCTGTATGGAGATATTCTTAGTTACGGTTTACACGCCACATCTATTCAGTTGGGTGACTTTAGATACACAGCAGCGTGTTGTGGACATTTAGTGAACGCTTATTCTATTCGCTGAGTGAATTAAATCACACCTAATGATATTTTCTCTGTATGGTGTTACTCTTTTGCTTGTAAGTGGGTTGGAAAAAACATCATAATTTTGAGGCTGGGAGTTGACATGATGCAGAATCCAAGTTGTCAGATGCTTTGTGTGGTCTCTTGGATGTTTAATAATACCATATTGAAGAGTTTGCTACATTTTTCTCAAAATTTTAATCTAGTCAATGATGAATTGGCAAAATTCTAAGTGTAAAACAGGGATTGGGGACATGCACCTTGAAAGAGGCCCATATCTTATCTTTTGCCACACTATTAATAATGATAATGATAATAACAAAGCTATTACTTTTCCACTATATATTATAAATATATGTACATATAAATTATAAAGCTAGTATTATCATTGTATAATGATTAAAAATAATAAATATATTATTATTATAATTGATTATATAAGAAAAGAAATAATAAATTTAAAAAGATAATGAGAGAATGAATATAAGAAAGTTTATTTCACTCTTATATAATGATTATAAATATTGTTTTGTTTGGTAATTATAATTCTTTTTTTATTAAATAATTATCATTATTAAATAAATTAATAATTAATTTTTCTAGTAATTGCTTATAAGTATAAAATCGTACAGATACTTGACTTTTGACTTTCTGATTCACGCACTAAGGAAATGTACAAGATGTCTTTTATTACTCTTATTTAATATGCTTTTGTGCTTATTATCGTACAAATTTGATAAAAAAAATCTTAAAAGTCACAAAATATATATGAAAAAGTGGATAAATGAGTAGCACAGGTTCACTGATAATTTATTTTTAGTATGATCAAACAATAGATATAACGGGGTTGTTAGACATCGGGAATCATAAAGAGCATATACTAATAAGCCATTGAGGGAGCATGTATAGAGGGAAGTTTGGATATGCAACATAAATGGAACTCCCATTTTCTTTAATTTTATATTTGCCTAACAAAATTATATTTACAATAGATATCAAACACTAAAATTATATATTTATTTTTGTGACTGTAATTATTTTAATGCTAAAATTTTAGTACAATTAAAATATGTTTGCATGGATAAATTTGTAGAGCTTCTAATTTCTTGTCAAATTATTGCTTATTTTACTTATTATTTAATAATTGTAAATTTGACATCTATTAGTACTTAGTTTCACAACTAATTGGTATTCAAATACTCGAACTTTTGAAACGTGCCATGATCAAGAGCTCATCTAAGATGAAAAGTGCTAAGAATTAAGTAATGCTGATATTGCTACTTATTGATTTACTATTTTTGAGTATATTTAAAGTTGATAACTTTTTATTTTATTTAGATTTTAGTGATTAAAATTTTATCATATTTCTAAATTAATGAATGTGCGAGTTATGTTTGATACATACGTATTATGTCTTTTAAATTATTCAATATGATCCTGCGGCTATGTGACTACTCCAAACCGCTTCATTTTTTAAACTTGTTTTTTTCTTTGCATTATGAGCTATCTTAAAATTTTAAGATAATTTGGAACATTTAATAATATAAAAAGTTCATAAAAAATTTATAACTAAATACACTTCTTATTTTGAGCCATAATGTGATGACCCACTTAAGTGGTAATAAGTGAAATTCTTAAACATCGAGGCACCTTTTTAGATAACGGCGGAATTCCTGATAATAACTCCAAAGTTAAGCGTGTTCGGGTGGGAGCACTCCCAGGATGGGTGACCTATTGAGAAGTTATTTTCTGAGGGCAAAATCGTGAGGCCTTTCTGGCCAAAGCGGACAATATCTTGGTGCTTAAGAGTTTGTGCTATTATAAATTGTATCAGAGCAAACCATAGGGTGTCAGATAGGAGCTAAGTGCCATACAGGGTAAAGTACCACTTCATGTGAGCAGCCTCTTGAACCTATGATGGTCAAGGTGCTACATGGTTGTGGGTACCTCTTGCGCCTGTAGGGGTCATCTCTAGTCATATTTACCCAATGGATGGTTCTTGGATTTGTGTGTGGATACTGACGAGGACGTCAGTTACTTAAGTTGGGGAGTTTGTGATGACCCAGTTAAGTAGTAATAAGTGAAACTCTTAAACATCGAGGCGCCTTTTCAGATAACGATGGAGTTCCTGATAAGAACTCCAAAGTTAAGCGTGCTCAGGTGGGAGCACTCATAGGATGGGTGACCTACTGGGAAGTTATCTTTTGAGGGCAAAATCATGAGGCCTTTTTGGCCAAAATGGACAATACCTTGGTGCTTAAGAGTTTGGGCTATTACACCTAATAACAACCCAATTACATGTATCATATATAAAACACCTTATATCTAGTTAATTCTAATTAGTTCCAACATATTCTAGAAGATTCTATTTTATTTTATATATACACACCCTATAACTATATATACTTATCTTTTAACTACATCAAAGGATGTGAAAGACAACACATTCTGTTTATGATAATCTCATATGCTCTTCCGCTCTCGCTCGACTCCCTATCCATATTTTCACTGAACCTGCTAAAAATATTTCTTAAAATAAAAGTCAAGTCATCATTTTTGTTTACTTAAATTGATTGAGCTCTTCACATATAAGTTTTTTTTATTATATATGTTTTGACACGATTTTAAATTCAATTCAAGTCATACCAACTTGAACTCAATCTCGACTTGAATTGTTAGTTAGACTTTTTAACTCAAGAATCAACTCGAAACTTTTGAACTGAGTTCAAATTGTCTCAAAGCTAGAGAGAGGTTTGAGTTTAAGTAAAGTTGTAAGCCCTAATCATAAGTCACCCAAGTAAGTTACCCAAATAACAATGTCATTGCATGTGGTGCTCATTTCCAAGTTCATTTCCCACATGAGGCAGAAGTAAAGGCGTCTCATCTGCTCTAACAAACCTTTCAGGATAGAGTTCCCAAGCTTAATGATCTTATTATTGAGAGTAACTGCTATTGAATTTTATGAAAACATCATCAAACTTGGGAGCAGACTCAACGAAAACGTGGAGCAAAAAGACGTGTTAATCACATTACATTCCTTATAGATCTCAATCATATTGTATTTTTACACGACATGCGAGCAAAAAGACTTGGGTGATTTTTTTTTTTGTCATGGGAGATGTGATATTAATGAGACTTTTAAACCTCCTAAATGATGACACAGCAGAGTTTAATCTGTATTGATTATATATTTTGATATATATAAAATTAACATAAATTAACAGAAGTCATTCAAACTCTCCAGCTTATACTTGATTCACCTCTAAACCACACACCATTCTAAAGGAAGTAAGCCTGTTATAACATCTCATGCCATATTGATCAAAATATTGTTAACTTTAGTCAAAACGATCTTATACAAAGCTAGACCTAGTGAACATACCTTTCAAGTTAAGTCACTAATCATGAGAGTGCTCCAAAAAGGAATACAAACTTAAGAGAATGAATTGCGTGCACCATTACATAATAAAAAGGAAATAGAGGCATAGTGATGAAGGATACAGATGATTACGGATACAGAGAAGCATAGTGATGAACTGGCTTTGATGAGTTAAGAATACATTTCCCAGCAACAAAACTGTACCAAACACCATGTTATCAAAAGAGCAAAAAAACTTAATTCTTGATAAATACTTTAAATCCCTATCATTTATATCAACAAGAAGATGATTCAAAATAATTACATACTAAAACTGAATTAAAAACGCAAGAAATAATCCAAAGTTGCATTAAGCAAGTATCGGCAACACCTCCTACACCAAATGATGTACTATTCTAGAATCACCGCAACGTTGATGCCACAGCTTCAATTTTTTTGTGATAAAAGATATTGCAGCCCAAATTCAAGTGCAATCCCCAGTGAGTGCCACAGCTTCAAACTTTTTTGCGGAAGGTTGTAGTTCAGCTTATTTCCCTCGTAAGAACAGTACGCATGATCCATGCTTTCCATATAAAAACTAAATGTAGCAACTTCTACATGACTATCATATGAGAGCAGGTTCAGCACTACTAGCAATCAGAATAAGAATAGTACTGCTGAACCTGCCCTCATATGATATGGTCAACAGTGACTGATTGTGGGACCACATAGCTTTCATGATTTAGCTGAACATGAGCTTAGGAGTCCTCTCACACCACCATCTCTGCTTCCCTCAAGTCGGACGGTATGCCGATGTCAAGCCTCATTGTTGGCTTGTATTTTTCAGGCACCTCCATTCCTCCCTGCATGCAAAGCTCAACTACTGCAGGAGCCTTCCCATAATAGTTCCTTAGCTCCTTCTGAAGCTCAGGCATGCTCTCTGGCAGGTGCCATACATACCTGGGGGGAATAAGGTCATCAAGAACTGCTTTCTGCCATCCATGCTGACCGTTTCGCTGCTCATGCTTGCGAGCACCGCAGTTCTGTGCCCTGTGGCCACATTCGCCGACATGCACCTCAGGGCAATACCCACACACACGCACTGCATACATCTTCATCAGCCTTTGTGCCCCCTCCCTCACCAACTCCCATGCTTCAAATGTCTGCCTTGCAAGCAGCGCTACTTCCTTGGGTTCAACCACTGGAGTTACTTCAGAATCGAAAATCTCAGCAAGGATTGGTTTCCTAAACAAGACATAGGGGTCAAACTCGTCAGGCAAATCATCTTCATCCGCATCCATAACAACATTTTTCCCTAGACGGGTGGCAGGTTTTCTCCGTCTCTTAGTGTGGAGTCCAGGAAGATCCACACCAGCTTGTATGCAAAGCTCTATGAGAGCGGGGATGCGAGGGATCGAAAAACGCTCATTGTGGGTAATGCGCTTTCCGAGGCGGTCGAACAAATGGTAGGCTTCAATAGGGACAAACACATCATCCAAATTTGCACTCCTCCACACATGAAGACCTCGCCGAACTGCAGCTTGAATGCCTTCGCACGAGCGAAAGGGGTGCCCGGTTGGTCCGACATGGATTTCGTCGCAATGTCTGCAAAAGAAAAATAGTAATTGTTCATCAATGAAAGTCGAGAAATGATATTCTTGAAGAGAAATAAAAAGAGCTGTGTTTACCTGCAAGCAAGCACTGGTACTGTCATCATCAGCTTCTTTAGATTGTTTATCAGTGTTACTCTTGCATTCAGCACTTCATACGCTACAGAAACTAGGCGTTTTACCAGCATACCATTCCTTGGAGGAGGGGCTGGTTTCCTTGGCTTTCCCATCAATCTCTTTACCCTCTCCCTTGATGCTCGCCTCTGCTCAATTATGGGTGTTGGAAAAGGTTTCTTCTCCCTCTTCGTGTAAATGCGAGGTAGATCAGCATTCTGAGGAATCCCATTTCTAATAATAAATCTGCTTGATCGGGGTCTGTGGTCATGACTCCATTGTGAAACTCCCACTTTGAGTGTAAAATTTACATGATTGTCATCATGCTGCAAATAAAAAAGAGGGGAGACAGCTTAAACATTCTTTCAAGTCCATATACACATCCAATAAGGCACAACTATCCCAAAGAAAATCAACAAAGACATGCATTATGAAATTCATTAAGATAACAAATATTCAAAAGACAAATTAATAGCCGAGTAGTGTTTGATTAACACAAAAAGACTTCAATGCTCAATGTATATGAGATATTGAGAGAGGACACAATGTCTCAGCATCATACTCAAATTTTTAAGCAATTTAAGTATTTATAGCACAATTAACGTATGATATATTTTGCTGGTTTGGTATATTTTCATTGAGAAAATAATTCCGTGAATGATTGGCAGGTAAAATAAAGGTCAAATCAAATGTAATAACTTTGTGCTAGTTTTATTTGTTGCCATCTTTATGATACAGATATCGAGAAGTGAGATCATTCTAATTGCATTAGTAATATGATCATGATGCTTGGCGAAACTAGTACCAAGTTATTCCGCAGAAAAGTGAAAAATTATTTTGCTAAAAATGAGATTGACTGAAACAAGCACACTTCAATCTAGTCCTGTTTTAATGACGTATAAAGGAAAAATGATATGTAGAATGCATCATTTAGATGTACCATCTTGCTTCAAAATCAACGATATAATAAAAGTAAGAAAAAAATTGAAAACTTGCTCATGCGTTCGGTTTTGATATCCCTCTCTATAAAATTCAATTAATGTAAGGTGTATTACAATTGTCAAAATGATTAAAAAGACTCTTCATGAGCGCATTTCTCATTGTGTAAATTAAAAAGGACAAGACTAAAAGGTGGCTGCTATTGGCAGCAAGATCCATAGATAAGCTGAGAAAATTAATAAACAAGAACTCCCAGCATAATTATATAACAACACGTAGCTCAAAATCGAGAGCATGGCAATATTTTCACAAAATTGTAATCTTCATTTAAAAATCGACTATTATGAAGCTAGCCAGATAGGTTAAATATACAGAATATAATATAAATATACAGTTAAAAATCGACTATTATGAAGCTAGCCAGATGGGTTAAATATACCAAAAAAGAAGCGTACGAGGATAATAACGGAAGAGAGGGATTCTTTGAGTCACCGGTGAATGAAACCCTAAAAGCTACAGAATAATTAGGAATGGAAGTCATAGTTCTGCTCTTCGCAGTGAAAAAGCAGCTCCGCTCTTCTAATTCATGGGAACAAGAAAAAATTCCACCATTCTTCTTTCAATACTTCCCCAATTTTTTGGGTAATTTTGCATACTCATTATAATTTGAACATTTAGCATTAAAAATATTTTATTTTGATAAATTGGCAAAAATAAAGTTTTTTTTTCAAAATAATGACAAACTTAAAGAAATTTTTATTTTTAATATAATAAATGGGATGATAAAAATATGAAAAATACTATACTTACACAAATATACACAAAAAAATATTCATGACCAGTAGAAAATTTTTCTTTTTTTTAATTTTTACATATAGACCCCACAAAAAAGTGTATTTAACCAATAATCTACTTGCACATTGGATTGACACATAATCTATATATTTTGGTGTACACTAGTGTGTAAGTATAGCAATTCTCTAAAAATATAATTTTTAGTTTATTATCATAATATTAGATCATATTAAACTTAAATTGAACCAATAATTTTTCCTTCAATTTTTGAACAAATTCAAGAAAGTTTGATAAATATATAGAATAACTCGTAAAACACAATAAGGAAACAAAAGTTAACAATTAAATAAAAACCATCAATATCTTTAAAAAATTGCTCAAAAAAGTGTTCTTATTTGTTGATACTACAACAATAGAGAAATTTTAAACTACTTATTTGAACAATTTAACCACAGAACTACGGAAACCTCTCCTCAAAGTTATCTGAAGCTAGAACGTCCTCAATTTCTCCATCACATTCTTTAGATGTGGAGCTGCGGAGTCTACTCTCTTTTCCAAAATAGTAGTGAAGTTTCCTCGATATTTCATTTGAAAATATCTTTTGTGATCAAATACTCAAGGTCGGAAGCAATCTTAATAACAGTTACTTATAAAGTAATTTTTGAATTTTTTACTTTTAGAAAATTTTGAAAAATAAAACGCAAGTCCAAATCTGAAAATTTTAATATCATTAGACTAAGAATAATAATATGAGGTTAAGTCTAAGGTTTAGTCAAAATTGGTGCACTTGATTGCTCGCAAGTCATTTTTGAAGTTTTAAATTTTAAAAATTAATGTAAAATAAATATAGTTTCAAATTGAAAAATTTTGGAGCGAGTATGTTCATCTCGATAAGATGCACCTCCCGGTCAAATTTTATTAAATTTGGATATCAAACGACAAAAAAGATACATAAAGTTTAATTGAAATTTTAATTTATTTAATTTTCCAAGAAAATCTTCTTCCCCCCCTCTCCCGACGAGTGTCCAAGGGCATGCGTCAATCGAAGCCAAGCCCCCCTTAGCCGCACACAGCTCGCCCTGGCCCCCCTCTCCTTCAAAAAACCACCAATGTGTCCCCATGCCAACCAAATGGCAGTTGGCCAAGGCCTTTCCTCCCCTTCTCCCCTCCTATAAATAGGCCCCCATTCTTCACAACTCCTCTTCTTTTCCTCCTACCTCCGGTTACCGCCTCCTCCAGCCATTAAGAGATTGTTAAGCACAGAGAGCTTGTAGGAACCTATTGTTGGGATCGAACCCGGGTGGTAGGGTGTCAAACATTGCAGAACAAAAGCTTGTAAAAGTTGAGCAAATCAAAATAAGGCAAACGAAACACACATGCAAGCACAATCATAGCACAACACATAAGATTTACGTGATTCGGTGTTAACACGTACGTCCACGGTGAGAAAATAAAGAGATTTCATTATGTAGAGAGAAGATTACAAGAATTTTAGGGTTATCAAACCCTTACACAAACTCTAGGAGCATTCCTCTTCTTCAGTGAAGCAGTCACCACACCCTCAAAATTAAATTGAGATTGATATTTTCAGATATTTTCACCTCTAACCCTAAAAAAGGGCCTATAAAATATTTATAGGCGGCTCAAATTTGAGTCTGCTGAGTTGCGTGCGCCACGGCGCGTCGTGGTGCCCTCCCCTCGAAAGGCCAAGCGCTATGGCGCTCTAGCACCCGCCTTTCTGGCGTCTAGGCGCTGTGGCGGCTTCCAAAAACTGCTCTTTAATCAACAATTATAAGACTTTTTGAATCATTTACTTAAATTTTCTTTTAATTTTCAATTAAAGTTATGGTTTGAGATGTGTACTTTTAAGAGTGTAGATGGCTTTCATTTATAGTGAAAAAGGGCAATTTAAAATTTGGCAACTGTTTGATTTTTAAGAAAATTAAACGCGCTTGGGCACGTAGTTGAACAAGCGTGGGCACGTAGCCAAATGCGCTTGGCTGAGTGCCTTCGTTCAGTGGGTCGTATGTTTTCAATTCAGGATAAGTCAATTATAGGTTGAAAACTGGTTGGGCACGGCCTGCTCAGCTATGGATTGAAACTCGACTGGAAGCATTGTTGATCAAATAGGGTTCGAGTCGAGCCATTTAACTCAAACTCAGCTCAAAAATTTCGAGTCGAGTCAAAATGTTGAGTTCGAGTTCTGGTTTCGAGTTTCGAGTCAAATTGCCAACCATACTCGTTATCCATCACTGGTTATAAATGACATTAAAAAACCCAAGGAGCTATTTGGCAAGCTGCAGAGTAAGATTTAGTAAATCCACAAATCTAGAATTAATAAATCCTTAGGTTGTTTAAATCATGAAAATGATATGGCATGCAATTTAATAAAACTTGCCAAATCCATATATTATTGTTTGTATCTAAGAAAATAATGAATTAAACTTATCATTTAGTTAAATTATGACAAAATAAGAAGTTTAATATATTATTAAAAAATATTTATTAGAAATGCAATTTAAATTCTTTTCAATAAAGAAAAACTAATGGCAACAAGTATTTAAAAATATAAAAAAATGTTATCTGTTACTACCATTTAAATAAAAAACCAGTTTATATCCTTTATTAAAAGATCCCAACAATTGAGAGGTGGATGCTAAGAGGTGGGGGAGCAAAAGAGAAAGAGGATTAGCAAAAATGCATGCAAGCAGTGTACAAGTTTTTCAAAACCAAGGAAGAAAGAGGTGGGTGCCGGCAAAAAGATCTGCGTATTCGTTCCTTTTGTTATTGTCGTAGATAGGCAGAAGGCTATGCAATAAACAACAATAGACATAAAACCGGACACCGCATAAATAGTTAAAATCTAGCGGGAAGCTGAAATTGATCAATTGCAAATTCTAAAAAAAATAGTGGATTTATGCACAAATCAAAGGATTTATTGTAGCACCAAAATTTACAGAATGACAAGTTTCTCGTGATAAGATTTAAAGATTTAACACCTTAAATCATGCGTAAATCAATTTGTCTGCCAGCACCTTAAGGCCTGTTTGGTAACATTAGTTAAAAAAGCCTAAATCCTGCCAAACTGCATTATTGTATGTCAGAATTTAGCACACATCAATCATGTAAATACCAAAAATGGGTTAAATTCTAGAATATCAAAGCATACCGTTTGGAGAATTTAACAAATCTCATTTATAAATCTCACATGCAGGCAAATAGTTCTCATGATTTAACTGAATTTGCTAAATCCAAAACCCGGCAAATTGCAGAATAACAACTTTAAGGTTTATTAAATTCAGAATTAAAGATTTAGCAAGTCCTGATTGACATAAATCCACTTGATTAGCAAAAAGGACATAAACTCAACATCTTCTTTTTGCGTTAATTAGTGCTCTAATTTGGAGCAATGATTCAAATATCTGATGCATGAGAGAAAAAGTGCACTTTTACATAACAAATTAAGTTGCGTCTACTTTTATTAATTTTAAATAGATACACAGATAGATATATTGACGCAAAAAGTAGATTATTGGGGTTGAAGCATTGCATAATGAAAAGCAAAGTACATATTTAAATAAAATTAGCAGGCAATGAGTTATCAAGTAACAGGCAGAGGCTTGTTTGAAAAGTTATGAAAATAGCATGTTATTTAGATAACATGTTGTTTAGATAGCAGTGTTATTCAGACACGGACTACTTGGTTCAGTTTTAGTCAGTGTTATTATGTATGCTATTTGGTTCATTGTCATTCATGCTATATTACACATGAGTTAAGATTACCCAAATTTAAATATAAATTGATAAATTACAACAAAATAAATATGAATGACAATTAGGTAAATAGCATTCCAAAGATCATTGGGTAAACAGTATCAAAACCAAAAAAAATTCACAAACAAACTATTATTTAATGAATATTAAAAATCACAAACCAAATATAATCTTGAATTAATCATAATCCATTGAGAATATCAAGCAAATCTTCAGAAAAAAAAAACATCCATAAAAATAACGAAGTGAATGAGAACGGGAGGTGAAGCGAAGACCGAGCACCTGCGTTGACGAACTCGGCGAGGCAAGGCGAAGCGAAGGCGAGGCGAAGCGAAGGCGGAGCATCGGCTCTGGTGGAGCTGCGTCGGCGAGGCGAAGCAAGGCGGAGCACCGGCACTGCGTCTGGCGGAGGCGAGTTTCGGGACGCGAAGAACCCTATTCCGCTTGCGATAGATTGTTGGTCTGAATAAATCGGCCGACATTCAGGGGCTGTTTGGTTTGCAGTTATTTGAGGTAATGTTATGTTATTTAAAACTGTTGTTAAGATAACAGGTGTTTGGTTTGATGTTATGTTATGTTATCTGACTCAAAAATTACCTAAATTCCATCGTATAATTTTATCTGAATGTCGGTCGATTTCGACCAACATTCAGATAACATTACGGAAGAGAGGTATCGGAAGCGAAGTAGGAAGAACATAGTAGTGCTATTACAGTAAAGAAGATAACCTACGAAAGAAAGAAAGATCCTTACAGCATGGAGGGTGAAGATGGAGGAATCGATGAGTTCTCCAAGGTAAGAGAAGAATCGGCGAGTCTTCAAAGGAAGGAAGAGGCGAGTTCAATAAGGAGCGACATTCGAGTGAGGAAGGAGAAGGGCCGGCGCGAATGGATGTCGGGAGATCAAGGATCGGCGCGAACGGATGTCGGGAGATCAAGGATCGGCGCGAACGGATGTCGGGAGATCAAGGATCGGCGCGAATGGAGGCTGCTAGCTTGCGATTTAGGGTATTCGGTCTGCTTGAGTTTTAGGGTTAGATGCTCCTTTCGGCTGCTGCTCCTTTGGGCTGGAGTCTGTGTACACGTGGATCCACTTAATTAAAAATGTCTCCAAATTATCTCTCCAAATTATTTTCAGCCTATATTGCTAGACATTTTTAATTAAATCTCTAGATTTTAAGATAATAAAGTTCAATGGAGATACTATTAATTAAGATCAAAATTAAAAATACCTCCGAAATTTAAGATAATTAAGTTCCATCGGTGATCGGGTGTCTAACAATAACCTTAAGATCGATTGCCGATTGAACTTCAAAAATTATAATTTCAAATCGATTCGAGCATCTTGATAAAGCAAACTAACACGTTCAAAAATTATTGAATTTTGATAAGTATTTTATTTTATACTAATTTTTAATTAACAATTTTCAAAATTCATTATAGTGAATTTTCGGAGCTCAAAAATTGATGAAACTTGAAACACAACATCTTTATTTGATACTTAATATAAAACTATAAAAAATTTTAAATTTCAATTTATATTTTATTGTCTATGAATATATGAAATTAAAATTTTTTATGAAATTAAAGGGTCTTATTTGGGGTATTCTTACCTCATATGTAATATAACATGAATTGACACTGAACCAAACTGCATATATCTGAATAACACTGACATTCTGTTATTTAAATAACATTGAACCAAACAGCCTTTGTTATCTGAATAACACTGTTATCTGAATGACATGATATTTGAATAGCATGCTATCTTAATAACTTTTCAAATAACACTGAACCAAACAGCCCCTCAGTTAACATTTAGCATTTAGTAGGAGTGACATTTAGATAATTTTTGAGATATCATTAATTAAATAATATTGAACCAAACAGCCCAATTTCATCGAATCTTTAGCTAACATCACTCACCGCAAGATTCCGGTGAGCCAAACAGCCCCTTTGTGGCATCCAATGCCAGTAAAAAAAAAAGTAAATAAAAGACAAGTCGAGAGCTTGCCTTCTTCAAGAAAATGCGCAAAACAAAACAGCTAAATCCTAAGCAAAAACTTCAAATCTCGAGAGCATAATAGGTTGCTCAAAACGTGACCTTTATGACACTTTGACTACTCTAGCTTGAGAGACGAGTTAGCAGTCGAAAGTTAAAGAAGGAAAATTTGCGTCGTATCGACGGCTCTCTTCAAGCATTGCTACTCAAGTTAATGCTTTTATCCCAAGTTAGGAAACTCTTCAGGTGCTCCAACTTCGCATCATGAGCCGAGAATATAGTCGAAGGGATGAACCTTAGGGTTTTGGAATTTGGACTCGTGGCTAGTTTTAAAGAGCTAGTTTCGCCATTTGTTAGATAGTCAAGGGTTTAGGGGTTTATCATTTAGCCATATAATTTAGTATTGCCTTCCATGTTTAATATATATCTATGTAATAGATTGCAAATAAAATATAGGCCAAGAAAATATTCTCTTAACTTTATACAAATCAATATTACCTAATGCAAGTTATCAAAAATAAATTTAATTTGTAAGCAATTAATTTTTTATTAAAATATAAATAATTAAAGATAGATTAATAAAGTTTAAATTAACGTTTTAACTATTAATTAATTAATTATTTTAACTTAAATTTAATTAATAAGTTTGCAATCTTAATATATGTTGAGTAATCTTAATAGATGACACTGCTAACTATACAATTTTTCTATTTTGTTTTTATATTTTTAAATTAAGACAACATAAGAAAAAAAATTATTAAATAAAAATAAAACAATAATATAATAAGCATCCAACATTAAATTTGCCTAACTACATAAGTAAATAACATTGTATAAATTTAAGTATTACAGCTGTGTACTCTTTTTAAAGAAAAATTGCACATAAAAATAAAATAATCTATTTATGATAAATAAAATAATAAGACAGAAAATAAAAATTTATTTAACTTAGTAGGGTACGCCGTGCCTACGCAATAGTGCAACGCGTAGCAGACATTTGAGAACCCCAGCAGCAAGCTACTATAGTAGGCTCTCCCCCTAAAAAAATAAATTTAATATCAAGATGAGCCTATGGCCCACATATCAGATATTAAACTGATAAGAACAGATACTACACTTGATCTTAGCCAAAAGGCCGAGAAAGGTATGCTTTGAAACAGCGCTGTTCCGAGTTATTTATAGAAAAGGATCGGCATTAGCATCGGAATACAAGCGATGTGGGACTAAACGCCAATTAATCATTCGTGCGTTAACTAAAATCGGCTTTATGTTGCTATATTAGAGAAAAAATAAAACTATTTAGCTCTTAAATAATTTATAAATTAAATAATGAATAATTAGTTTTTTTTTTAAATATATATTTTTAGCAATCCTTGCATGCAAAAACATATTTAATCCTGATTTTTTATGAGAAAAAAATTTATTTATATTTTTTGAGAGTTATTTGTAGCATTAATTAGAGCAATATATCTAAACCTATTAGATATTAGCTCAAATTGCTGACTTTTTTTGTTGTAAAATATTTTCATTTCAAATTCGCTTTGTGATCAAATCTAAAGGTGTATTGGGTCTTAATTGACTAAAAAATCATATAATTAGCCTAACGACGACACGTCGGGGTATAGTTTCCATTTAGCGTATGCACAAACAATGTCATCAACACTAGAAAGATAGACATGATCATATGATTTTAGGGAATTGCACTAACCTAAGTGGACATAACTCACACTATTTTAGGGAATTGCTGATGAATTATCATTTATTCATGTTCATGTTTGTGAATAATGCTAATATATCATATTTCTTGTATTTAACATAAACTAATATAGTAGATCTGATTACATTAGACGTTTATGTAGTAATCATTTTAATTAATATGTTCACATAATATTTTTATATGAGTAAAAGCTGAGTTCAATTGTCACATCTCTTAGGAAGGTATATCATATTTTGATTGCATAATCATTTGGTAAGCATAATAAATAAAGTATATTCGCTCATCCACCTTAGCATCCTCATCTTTGTAACCATTATATGGGCCAACACTCAGCCCCATATAATACAGTCAATCGTATAGCTGCTATATAAAATTTTTCTTTAACTTAGAATCATCTAAGCAGCTTGAATCCTATAAATCACATCACTCTCTATTTCTCTAATATTTGAACTAAGGTATCACATGATCCTCAAACATGGAACATAGGCAGTGCTTAGCAACACTGTCATTTGCTGAACCCAAACATGCTGCTCGGCTTGTTTTAACATAAGGCAATAAAATAATTAAAAATTCATATGAAATCTTTCACTTGATCTGCATTAATGGAATAATCAATAAATCATGTGCTACAGATATTTGTCAAAATTATTTACAAGGAAGCACCTGCTGTCAATATTATGGCCTGCTGCATTGACAGTTAATTTGAGAACGCCAATATCCAGGCCTGCTTCGATATATATATAATCATGGGATTATGCGCTTGTCGCCAGCCATTTAACCATCAGCGCATCTGCAAAATGATTTGTACTAATTATTTTTCTACATAATATTGTTACCACTATTTGTTGGCGAACAACAAGCGTTCACTACGCTAAGAAGCTTGTATTTGATAAACACATATTTAAAGCACCATTTCCTTAGCTCAAGTTGAGATCTATCTCAAGTGCTCAAACAGAACACAAGCACTATACCCATAGTTATTATGAGATTTTTGCTTGAGTAATACTTCCTTAAATATCAATAAAATGGTGATCAGATATTCAATTTAAAGAATAAGATTTAGGCTTCAAGTTACTGGAAGAATGAGATCCTACCCTACTACAACTGAAATATCAATCTCACCCTCTTCACCCCTTTCCTTGATATCTTGTTCATTGCTGGTGGTTCGGGTTTTATCCTCTTTAAAACTTCTGAAATTTACATAAAATAAGACACGGTAAGCTTAAGGGAAATAAATACATAGAGTATTAAAGGGCTTGAAAATATGTACCCAGAATATATATAAATCCCAACTGCAACAGCTGCAAAAGCTAAAAAGTACATCCAGTCTACCTGCACATTTAAAGAGTGAAAAATGCAATGGTTCCTCAAATTTGTCCTAATTTCTTCCGAAAAAGTACACTTTGCAGTAATTACACTCTTAAGAGTTTTTAGTGCTTTTATAGAAGCTAATAGAGTGAATAAGCGTTTAGAATAGTAATCATAAATAAAATCAAATTTAGGGTTTAACCTTTTGATGATAAGCAAATATTCGGATCAAAACTGCCCACATGTCAGATGTTAAGAGTGATAGGTTCAGCATCGCTGATCCACATTTCTACATTACAAAAAAAAAAAGGAAAAACAATAACACCATTCAGTGGGGTTTAATGGGAGTTAAAGTCAAACCAAGTAAAAAATATTCACAATACACAGTAATTTAATTAGGAATTTTCTTCTATGACGAAGCAGCTTACAAAAATATATAGCTTACTAGTGCATATTTATTACTCGAAAAAAAACTCCATTTTTCACATTTTTTTAAAGCTCACAGTCAAATTCATAAATTATTAAAAAAAATTGCTTGCGTAGATGTCTAATCTTATCGTGCTAATATCACATAATAACTAAATGTTATTTATTTATCAAAATATATATTGTTACTCTAATTTTAAAACAAAAACTGTATCGTACACATACATATCAATATCTGGTTGACATTTTACAAAAGCAAGAATAGAGTTTGAGATTTTTTGTGCTCTTCAAAATGAATATGATTTTGTTGAAAGAGGTGGTAGCAGGGTTGTAATTCTGTAAATATGCAAGCTTTAAGTGCTATTTATGTAAATTTTATATATCTTTACTAAATGAAAAAAATGCTAGGATATACCTTAAGTATGATTGGAACGGTAGAATAAAACAAAAACATTGCCAGCGCAAATCCAATAAATGGTAGTACCTGAAATAATTCATTCCAAGACTAATTAGTAAGTTTAAGAACACCGGCTTGCATAATTTACTATCACAAGAAATAAGTGTCTGTGCGTGTAAAAGAGAATCTTCAAAGCTTGAAATTTGTATGGTGTCAAGTTAAAATTTAGTATCACATAGATTAACCTGATTTCCTAGAGAACAATTAATGAATAAAGTTCAGCCCAATAAGAGATGAAATACGTTAATAAAGAATCTTTTGAATCCAAGTATTACATTTGTAACATGAAAAAAGCATTCAAGTTGAGCTCTGTTTGCGGTAGTAGCAACTATTTAAGGAAGAAATGTGTAGTTGCGCGAAGGATGCTATTCTAAAGAAACAACAAAGGAAGTAGTTATTGTTATTGTTTAAATGCCATGCTATCTTATTGTTATGCACACCATCAACGGGAATGGAAGTGACCTAGGGACAATCGGCAAGTGAGCCAACAATGGATGAGTTGGCAAGAAGATTGCCCCAAATGCAGCTTTGGAATTTATGCTGCATTATAAATGCATATCCACTCTCATAAGCAGCCCAATAATTTGAGAAGTCAAGTTTTTAGAATTCTGTCTTTCTTCCATGAAATGTGAAACCAACTATTTTGGGCACGGCTTTATAACTCCTTTCAAATAAAAATTAAAACCAACATCAGCAGTACTCTAATGATCATGCTTTTTATCACCTACCATCATTCATGGGCCCATGGCAGTTCATTTGTTATTACAATGAAACACTAAACAACCATTTGTATAACAATTCTAACTGACTAATCTATTCCCAATCACGATGGCAGAATTGCAGGAAATTCTAGCCTGATCTTAAGAGAATTTTTTCTCAATCTTAGCCTTTAAAGTGATGGAAAGAAAGGTTTTGCGTTCACATCCGTGGCAAATTGAGGAACAAAGATTTCTAAAATCTAAGCTCAGGCATCCTTTTCATGCTTGTCTAAATGCTAAAGGGGACAAAAAGATAGATATATTTAGTCTCTTTCGTTGTAGCATGAATAGTGCCGAATGAAAGCCTACCGGTTGGCACCTCTTTTAAGAAATAACCACAAATTCTAGAGTAACAAATTCGGAGCAAACTCACAAAACTGAAACAATGAAGATCCTCAAAGAGAAATACCATCCAAACACAAGGATCTATGTAGAAAACTCAAGAATGAAAAAAATAACGAAGACACACCACCAAGAGCATCCACTATAAAAACACTCAAAAGCTTACAAAATTATTCCTAAGAAATCCTAACTCTTCGAAAAAAAAGAAGATTGCATTACCAAAAAAATCATAAACGCCCTAGCATCCTTCTCTCTGTGCCCTTCCCATAGTTCTCAAATTCAACTCTTGATTATACAATAGCACACAAGCATCGCTGTCCTAAAGAAGGAGAATATCCGTTCCGTCCGGGACTTTTACACACCCAAACCTTTTGACACTTGTCTTCTTCACCTCTCAAGATCTCGCCTTGTTGTCTGTATTACCATAGCAACACCACCTCTCACTGCAATCACCACTGTAGTCACTGCTAAAGCACTCCGTTACAACCACCGTTGCAGCCCACCGCTGCACCCTTGTGCAATCACCATCGCAACACTCCATTCAAATCTTCCGAGCAATCACCAATGTAGCCTTCCACTACGGCTTCCGGTGCAGCCACCTCTATTGTATCCCGCTGTAGCCATCGGCTGCGCCCTCCGCTGCAGCCGTTGGCAGCAGCCTCTCGCCGCAGCCCTTTCGCTGCAGCCCTTGGCTATAGCCCTTTGCACACCTTTGGTACTCTTTAATGCAATCACACCTCTTTCACAAATTAGAGCTTCCAAAAGCTTTAAAACAAGCCCAAAATCGCCCAAAACCACCCACAAATGCCCACAAGACGCCTATTTTCGTGTCTAAGCCTCCGCGGGCACCTGGGCGCCCCCTCCTCAAGCTACAGGCCCTGTTGGGAACCCGGGGCGCCCAATTTGCTGCCAACTGATATAGCCTTGCCCCGGAACCCACCAGAACTCCGTCAGCACCTCCTTGATGATCTATTCGGTCTCGACACCTTAACAACCTACTCCCTGTTCCTTAAATTCAAATAAGAAAAAGCCAATCAGCCTAATCAACTGTTCAATCTACTCATAGCAGCAGATAAATTTGGAAAATAACCTATCCAATTCCGATAAAAAGGATTTTACATTTTAATTCTTCTTTTGAGGTTTATGACTTGGCCCACCAAAATTTTCATAAAATAAAATCATTAAGATTCGAAAGGCAAATATTATGTAGAAAAGAGCTCCTTTTGTCATCAATTAAAGCAATGACGCAACAATTCTTCATCCAATAATTTTCATCCAGTTTATGAAAATAAAAGGGGTCTAACACATTGTTATTATTCGAAAGAATTTGATTAGATAACATTTAATTTTATAACTATCCAAAAAACATGGAACGTTGCAAAATGACTAGTATACATATTTTGAAATTATATCAGTGCAAATTTTAATTCAAGCATAGCTTCAATATACTTGAATTCGCACTGATTTGTTAATCTAGAGGCATATAGATCAATTGGCAGAACAAACATGATTAGGAAAAACAATAGAAAATTTAAACTATACTAAAATATTGGCATAACAAAAAATCATTATTATTAGCAACATGCATGTGAAAAACGTTAAAGGCATAAGATATGCTATGGCAAGTGATTTCAAAAAATGCTTTAATTGTTAAAAAGTAGTAGAAGTGTAATGTGCACGCTAAGAGGAACGAGAGACCAAGGGAGAAGGAGATGGCATACCGCACCAGCTGTCCAATGAATAGTTTTAAGCTCATTGCGTTCAAGTATGCTTCTGAAGTAAACAGTCAAGAAAAAAAAGGTATTCAAGAGAATTTTTTTTTCATTAAAATACAAAGAAAATTGTCAAAATGGTCTTTTGACTAGCAAATTATTCATTGTCTTTTTAAAATTTAGCTAATAAAATTATTTTAAGTGTGATGTTCTTAATCAAACTTAAACTTTTTTGAATATTAAGAGTGCTATAAATAGGTTAACATGAGCCAATGCAGACATTGGAGTTGACGGAATCGCACCTGGGCACAGCCGCCCTCCGCGTCCACCTTACGAACGCAATGAAGCATCCAGCCCAATCCTCTCGTCGGCTCTGCTAGTCCCAAGCACCTATGCATAGGCCCCATCATCATACCTCTTGAGCGCAATCTCTGCCGACACTGCCTTCGCCACCTGCCTCACCGGACGCTACGGCGAGCACCCCGTGCCCAATGATTGCTCCCCGTCCCTCATCTTCATGCACGTGAAGTTCATCACCACTCCCCTCCTCGCCAGCGCCCTCGCCACCAAGATGTACCTATCACGGCCCCCCACTTGCAGTACCCGCAGGTGAGCTCTGTCGCATGCAGCGCCGAATTGTAGTGCCAGTGCACGCCCGCCACTTTCGCAGACAACTTCGCTACTCCCTCTGCCGCGGCCAGGATTTATAGTTACTATCCAAATTTATCCAATTTAAAATAAATGACTCGTAAATCAAATTAGTTACCATAAATAAATAAGATGTTACCGTTCAATTTAAAAAGAGCCCAATTTAATGTGAGCTTTTGAATGAAAAGATAGTGATAAAAATGTAATTATTTTTTCTTTTTTTTAATAAATATAACACTTTAAACATTTATAATACTATCTCTTAATATTTTAAAATTTTAAGTATAAATCAGAATATCATAGTTAAAGAATTTTATTAGCTAAATCATAAAAAGATAAATTTACCCCTCCTATTTAATGATTTCCATCCAAATTATCCACATAGACCAAGAAAATTCAAAGTTAGGAGACCAAAAAATATTATTTGGAAGAGACAGGCTAAAATAAACAATTTGCAAGAATCAATAGATCATTTTTATAATTTTCTCTTAAAACATATTAGAAAATATGTTTCAATACTACTTTCTTGATATGAAAACAAAAGAAAAAGTGTGTTCCCTCAAACAAGATAATAGTACGGATATGAAGCATCTAGCATTGATTCATTAGCTCACCCCATGACCTAAACTAAAACTCAAATTCTAAGGAAAAAAACAAAGGTAAGAAAATAAGTAAAATTTAGCGAGCAGGTTAATATGCCATATTTATTGTTAGCTGTATCAAAAAAAGAAGACATGGATATTGCTTGGCTTGATAGCAAATTAACGTTGGTAAGTTTTACCTGATTATCCCTTTCAAAAAATAACAATAATACTAATAATAATTAGTTGATTATGGAAAACTTGCTTAGCCTAGAGATTCAAATAAGAACTACATTATTTCAGTTCTCATAAAAACATTTTAGAATACTATTTTTCCAGACTTCCATGTTCCATAGCTACAAAGATGCTCACCTATGAAAAAATGAGTCACTACAAAAAAACTACGTACTCGTAGGAGTATTTTGAGAAACTTGTGCAAGACAAAGAAGGCAACTAGCCCAGTGGGATGCCCTGATTCAATGGCAAACTTGATCTCCTTTTTGCTAGAACTTTTGCTAAAACTGAAAATTACTTAACCTAAATCTGAACAAGACTAAGCAGTTAGTAAATGCTCATGCAAATGGTTGCTTTCTACCTTTTTAATCCACAGACTAACTGTTTTTATTGCACAGATTTTGGTGAGGAAAAAATGATTCCCAACTGAAATTCAAGGATACATTTGGCAAGTGCTGATAAGAGCCCCGAATAAACCCAACATAGCCATCAATTCCATCCTGCTACCTTCTTTCACAAGGAATTCCTGAAATAAAAATAATAGCAAGAGAAATACAGCTGATGAAAACTATAACACAAAACTGTCTTAAGATATGACTAAAAGCAGGAAATCTCTTTAAAAATCACAAAAATAGTTATGTACAGTTATTTTAAGTACAACATATCCAGAATAATTTAAAGCAAATTAAAAAATTTGATACTGTCTATTGTTAAAGAATACATTTTCATACTTTAATTCAATGTGCTAAGTATATATAAATATTTAACAAGAATATACCAGCTTAAAAATTTGAGCTCAATACTAGAGATGACTTCTAAGGTTTCCATTACTTCATCACTATGACCACGCATGTGAATAAAAAGAAATATTCCTCTAATTTTACATTTTAAAAATTTATTCCATACCTCACTAACATTACTAACTGCATATAGCATGGAACCAGCAATAACAAATAGGTCACCTTTCAGGGGATTTGATCCTCCTAAAAGAAAAATAATGAAACAAAAAGTTTAAAAAGGTGGATCATATGTTCAAAAAGAAAAACCATATTCACTAAATACTTCAAGGAAAACACCTAAAGAAAACGGTACCTGTTCTGTCATTAGAATGCACATCAGAAAATACAACAAGTACTAGACCAGCAACACAAATTGCCACACCGGCGAACTTCCTGTATCCATACTTGGTCTTCAAGAACATCCATGTAAGGAATATGACACATGGAATTGTACAGCAATCCAGAAGCATAACACTTGTGAAAGATGTATATTGATAAGCCTTCACCACTATATATATAAAGCAATTTAAGTGAATACCTTATCTTGCAACACCTGACAGCAGGTCTGTCTTTTAAGTGAATAAAATGAAGTGAAAATTCATCTCAATAATCAAATAGAACAATGTAAAATGACACATGCATGTGAAATATATCCATATTAGAAAACCAAGGGTAGAAATATAACCAAGAAAAGTACATAGTTCCTTATATATGCATAATATACCAAATGTAGCTCAAAGCTCCTCAACATTAGATGGATAACGATACTGAAAGTTCAAGTACTAAAAAAAGGGATATCAGTTTCTCTAACATAGTTTGTTTAAGAAATCTTTGTTGAGAATGAAGGTCATTGTCGTCAAGTGCCATCTATAAAAGATAAAAGGATTAATACAAAAACATTATTTTAGTGTTTTCGCGCCTTAGTTGCAATGAAGAAAGAGAGTTATAACTTCATGATTTATCATGGTAATATCATTCTAAGTTAATTTAATCTCGTTATAATGAACATCCTTGTCACTAATGTCATTTTTCCAATAACCCACAAATATTGCTGATGCCATTTTTCCAGCAACCGACGAATGAAAAAAAAAAATTTGTTTCTAACAACCAACTAAGCAATAATGTTACTGATGTCATTTTTATAATAACCAATGAATGTTGCTGATGTCATTTTTCCAGCAACCCATGAATGAAAAGAATGTTGATTTCTAACAATCAACCAAGCACGAATATTGCTGATGTCATTTTCCAATAACTCATGAATATTGCTGATGTCATTTTTCCAACAACCCACGAATGAAAATGATATTGGTTTTTCAATAACCAACCAAGCATTAATGTTACTAATGTCATTTTCCAGTAACTCACGAATGTTATCACGTTGGTTCCGAACAACCAACCAAGCTTCAAATGAATTTGGCTCAAAGTAAATAAGCGAAGCTACGCAGCAAAGCATAACAAGTAGTACATATCATATGCTGGGTACATTTGTTCTTTAAGATCCAAAGTTTGACAGTTCGACTTTTGGATCTGCATTTAGATTTAGATATTTTTAATAAGTTTTTAGCCAATGTTCTTAGGAGTAATTACTATCTTCTTTTTAATTCTGTTTTATCTTTCTTTCGCTTTTATATTAGGTTGGAAATATTATTATTATAATAATAATAATATACGAAAGTAAAAGACAATGGAAATGACAAAAATTAAATTGCAGAAAGTAATAATAATAATAAAATGTTAGAATGAAAAGTACCTGAATGGAAATAATAGTCATCTTATAACATATGCATTGTTTATCATTATTGATTAATGACAACAATGCTAATGTGAAGACATAATCTTATCATATTTATTTTCATAATAATTGTATATTATATATATAATAATATTAGCAAAATCTCCTCATTTCTACCTTATTTCCCTCTCCTCTTACCTAGAATAGTATTGTCGGGAGGTTGAGGGAAGCTGAACGGCTAAAGGAGGTGGCCGAAATGGTGGCTGGCTGGTGGCTAGCAGGAGGAGGGAGGAGGGTTGCTACTGGAAGGGGAGGCTGGCAGCAGGGAGAGGGAGATGGCAGCAAGGAGAAGGGTTGGCTGGCTGGTTTGAAGGGGAGGGCTGGAAAGGGGGCTGGCTGGTTTGGAGGGTCCGAATAGGGTGGTCGGGTGGCTGGCTGGGAGAGGGGGCTGGCAGCAGGGAGAGGAGGTTGGCAGCAAGGGAGAGGGCTGGCAGCAAGGAGAGGGGCTGTTGTTAAAGAGGGGAAAGTGATGGAAAAGGAGGGGAGTGGGGTTTAAATAGATGGAGAAAGGGGGGGAGGAAGAGTCTTCCCCCACTTAAGCAAGGGGGGAAGAGGAAGAGTCTTCCCCAACTTAAGCAAATTTGAATAAATTACTTAAAGTTAAATTTTTCGCATTTTTCCACCGTTTGGCATCCAAAAATAATGAAACATGACACCGATATGTGTTATGATGTAATGAACACACTCGCGCCAAAAATTTTCGATTCAGACAAATATTTTATTTTATATTAATTTCTAAAGTTTTAAACTTCAAAAATTAATTTAGGTTAAAACGAATATTCAAAATTGGTGAAACTTCATGAGCAGCTTTTAAATAATGTTATTAACATAATGACATAAAAATCGATGAATTTAAGCACATATTTTAATGTTCTTGATTTATTGAACTTAAGAATATTTAGAAATTAAAGCAGGAATTTTTGTTATCCAGATTTCTCCCAAACTAGGACACTTTGATCTAAAAATTTATTCTCATCTAAGGATATTTTTATTTGTCATAATTTGAAATTCCCCAGGATCCTGATTTCTGAGGCGGGATTTGACCTAATTTACAAAGTAACGACATTAGGTCGTTACACAATGTCATGGTAAAGTTCTCAAACTCATATGGTAGTGAGTTTAACAAGAGTAGTGTTTTATCTTCATTCTCCACAATCTCATATAGGTTAACAAATCTATCAACAATTTTGTGAACTCATTTATGTGCTCATCTATAGAAAACCTCCTTCTCATCTGAAACTGATAGAATCTCCTTTTCATATGAAGACGATTCTCCACACTCTTTGTCAGATATTTACTTTCCAAGAATTTTCATAACTTTCATACAGAAGTCTCTGACATCATAAGCATATTTGATGTCTTGAGTGAGACAATTATGATCAAGCCGTATGCACTGCGATTCATTTTAGTCAAATCCCTCTCTAAAATTCTTCAAATTTTTCTTCACCATCGAGAACTTCTTCCAGAGGGCGCATAGTGCATCCACCACTTCACATCTCCACACTCTGAAGTTGTTCTTCCCATCAAACTTGATCACATCTATTTTTGTCAGATGTGCCACAACTTGGTGAAAATTTTGTTCCACCACCGATGATATTAAACTACTGGCCACTTCTTCAACTCTATCTCACATGCTTTCCTTTTGCTTTACAAACACTCAACCACAAAAATACACAAATTCAAACCAAACAAACCCTAATAATCCAGCACAACCTCCGAGCACAACCTTGGGCTCTGATACAGCTTGTTAAGAATGAAGGGTTCATCCAATGCAGAACAAACGCGTATTCTTTGAACAAAACACAGAATAAAGCAAAGAGAAACACACAAAATAAACGGCAAATCATAGCACAACATAAGACTTACATGGTTCGATGCGAACACCTACGTCCACGGGAGAGAATAGAATATTTCAATATATGAGCAGAGATTACAAAATCTAAGATTTAGAAAACCCTTACCCAAACCACAATGGAGTTTTAACTGTCTCCAAGAACAGTCACCACACAAAATAGCAAAAAATCGAGGGTTAACCCTAAAAATGGGTTAAGAACAAATTTATAAGCCCCTCAAAGAGGGTATGTAATTACGCTGGCATTTGGGCGTCTAGGCCTATAGTCTACTTCCATTTTATGGGCGACTGGGCGAGAGCTTTAGCGCCCGGATTTCTATTTGTTTGGCGCCTGAGCGTGCCTGAGCGCCCAGGTTTCTGCCTGGGTGGGGCCTAGACACTTGAGTGCCCAGGTTTTTGTCTGACGGGTGCTTAGGCGCGCATAACTGCCCGTTGTTCTGTCAATTGGGCGCATAGGCGAGCCCGAGTGCCTGTTGTTCTGTCAATTGTGCACTTGAGCGAACCTAAGCACCTAGGCCCCTAACTAGCTCCTTTCAAAACAACAATCTTTTGCCAAAGCTTTACTTAACAAAGCAATGAATTCCTTTAGGTTACAACTTTATTACCACTTTTCTAGAATTTATGCAGTGAAAAGGTGTGCTTCTACAACTGATCTCACAACATTCACAGGTCAAGTTCAAATTTGAACCAAAATAGACCCAGCACAAATAGACATGATCCCAACAAAACTCAATCAATACGAGTCAAATTTATGAACTTGAGAATGATTTTATTTAACGTACTTATTGTAAGAGGAGCTACAATTTTCTAGTTTAAATAAACCATTTAACACAGCCAGACCTAATTAATGATGAACAAACTAGATTAATATAAAACAAAACATTTATTATTTATACAAGTCAAATAGCATTGATTTGTGTTTCATAAGTCATCTAGAACTCAACCCAAATAATAAATACATCTAAACTACTAATTTGAACTTGACTCGTTAATTATTCGAATCTATCCGAACATGGATTTTAAGGTTTGAATTGGATCGGGTTCAAGTGTTGGCTCATATATTAACATCTCATACTCTTACAACTATGCCGGTTAAAATGTAGCAGCAGCTAAAATAAAAAACTGTTCACTTTTTTAAAGAAAAAAAATAATGCATTCACTAACTTCAAAACCTTCTTTTTGATACAGTATTTCCACAACTAACTTTGCAGAATATGTTTTTACTATAAACTTTTATAAATAATAATATTGTAACAATTCTTAATTATTTAGGGTTTATGATTTAGGAGCGACCAAGAATAACAAGAGCTTACCAAGATTAGGAGCTTCCAAAACAATACCATAAACTATGCTAAAATTCTTAGTTAGTTCATAATCATGTCTTTACTGTAAACTTCCACGACCTTCATATATAAGAATTTTCAAGCTAAATTGGAGTAGAAATTAGGAGCTACCAAGAACTCACCAAGATAATTGGCCTCAACATCAACAATAGCAAGCAAAATGTAGTAGAACCATTTCATCTGCAGTGAAATAATACAAAGAAATATCTTAAAAAAAAATTAAAAAAGGCCACATACTATTTAACCAAAGCTACAAAAGAAGTATCAATTGTTCATTTTTATGCGACATTTCCAACAAGCAAAAGCAGCTAAAATATCAAATATATATTAAAAACTTTCTAAAAGCAAGATACACTGGAAAAATAAAGCAACGATTGACTTTCAAATGCAGTTGGTGCCCAATACGTAAACCTAAAGAATAGGAACCCATTATAAAGGGAATCAATTCTTCTGAATGGTTTAGTCAAAAAGCAGGAAGATGCAAAGTATCACCCAGTGGGAATACTGCATGTGTACGTAAAGAAAATAAAAACATCAAGTTGTTAAAAAGAAGGCCAATAAAACTAAACCGGTGTTATTGATCGGATAAGGTTTGTTTAGGACTGCTTTTTGTCAACCATAATATTGACACTTAACTGAAGAACTCTTTGGCTCCATGACAATGCTGTTAAGTAAAAATATAACTCGGATGCCAATGTTATTAGGATATCAATGTTTGTTTATTTGTGTTTTAATATTTTGGTAAGAAAAAATTTTGGTAAAAATTGACTAATAATTATATTTTTCTTAATGGATTTTAATTAAATATTTTGTTACTTTTGGTGAAGTAATTAAATATTTTGTTACTTTTGGTGAAGTTAAGTCTCACTACGAAGAAAAGGAATCAAATCAAAGAAACATGAATCCCTGAGAGAAGGAAACTGAGGACGCAGCAAATTAAGTTGTTTCCATGGCAGATACTGGATCAGAGGAGGAGGCAAAAGCTCCTAAACACTATTCTCCCAGCAATCACCAGCAGCACAACAAAAGAGGTGATGCCTCACATAGCATAGCATCAAAATGTCGATAACAATAGAGCCCCTGGGAGATTTTTTTTGTTTCAGGTGTCTACCTAGCTTTCAGAGACCAAGAACATCAGATTGTGTAATAGCTGCTCCAAAATTTAATTTACAAACAGTTGCATTAACCCCAAAAACACCTTCAATAAGTGCAAATGTTGAGCTTAACTAATCTTTAAGGAATAAACCAGGGTTCCAAAGAGTCTCTGTTTCCTATCAGATGATACTGTCCTGAACAGATAGCCAAGAACAGCTACGCTGTAGTAAATTTTTTTACCATTATGAGCGCAAAATGTCACTACTTCAATAATAAGAAATATGCTAGAAAATGTTGAATTTACTTGATAGTCGACACTATATGACTTTATAGTTCTCACAATTTTATTCTAGGAAGATAACTTCTTAGCAGTCATCTATCCTGGAAGTACTCCAAACATAAGTATGCTTAATTCTAGAGTTTTTATCAAAAATTCCACTTTTATTTGAAAAGTTAACTCAATGTTTAAGAATTCAGCTTAATTATAAAAGGGAATTTCACAATGACAAACTGATGTACCAGTTAAATACTACGAGTTTATAGAGAGAGAGGGCTAAGAACCTGCAACCGCCTCTTTTGATGAATTAAAATCCCTCCATAAAAAACAGCAAGCAGCAAGTAATTTAAAAATGACTGTGATGTTGGGGCATCGATCCCTGCAAGTAATCACGAATCTATCTTAAATTTCAGACCCAAAAAAAATCCAGTATAAAACCGTAACAAGCATACGGGGGAGAATTAGACGGCTTCATTATCAGATGGTAAGAATCAATAAAAATGTATATGCACTTTCAAATAGTGTGCTCTATCAATGCTTTAATAAATTAATAAATATCAAAAGAAAAGTGCAACTTGTGGAATAAAAATTTAAGATCTTATCTTTTCTGGTAAATCCAACGAACGAAAAATCTTCCCCGAAACCTTCCCCAAACCCTTCTTAAGAAAACCAAAAAGTGTAGATATAGAGAGGGAGAGGGGATGGGGGTATGGAGAGTGAAACCTCTTCGGGAAAGCTCGGATGAAGAGAAGCCGGTTGAGGTAATGAGAAGAGAGCCGAACTGCCCTAAAGCCAAGCCCACCATAGTATTCTTGGAACGCAGCCATTCCCACCTGTGCATCTTTGTTCTCCCTTCGCCTCTCCCGCAAGTCTCTCTGTCTCTCTCTTTGCGAGTCGCAACAAGGCGCCCTCGACAGCGCTGCTTTACCCGTTTAAATCGTAATAGATATTTAGACCCGCTGACTTCGATCTAACAAAATTCACTTAATTAATTTATATTTATTTAAATTAAAATAATATAAATATTATTTTTAAAATTTATATATTGAAATAATATTTAAATATCGCATATGATACTAAATAGCATTACTCTTTAAAATTAGAGTTCAACTTAAGCTTCATTATAATTTTTTAATCTTTTTTAATCATATATTTTTATTGGTATCTCAATTTAATTTATAATATTTTAATTTTATCAAATATTTTTTTTAAATTATAAAAAAGAGTATTATTATAAACTAGTATACATCAAAAATATATAGCTGATATGTCAATCAAATATGTAAGTAGTTTATTGGTTGAATATACTTATGCAAAAATTTTAAAAAAAATTATACTAGTTCTAAATACCTATTAATGTATATTTTTATGTAAGCATAACATTTTTAATTTCTATAAATAATGAAAATGAGCGAACTATGGATCACACGCATGCACGTTGAATTGGGAAAATAGATATATCCTCGATGTTTTGGATCACAAAAGAATATGTTGACGGAGTTTTGAAAGGTTTCGGGGCAACGCGCGTTATTCGACAGCGAGTCGGGCTCCCAACAAGGCATGTTGCACCGAGAAAGGGGCACCCAGGTGTGCCAAGATCCTAACAATGCTCTCAGTCAAGTTTCAATCCACTTCATATATTTTTATTGTCTCATTATTTATATAAATAATTATCATAAAAATACTATCAGTCATTATCTTGAAAATATATAGTGAACTATAACAGAATATTTTTAATGCACTACATATCAAATAAATAATTTTGTGTGATGTTTTTAATTTTTAATTTTTAAGTACAGATAAATATATTTTAAATATTATTTTATATTTCATCATATTTATAATTATTTATTTATGTGTTTTCTATTATTGCACACCGTTTTTATTTGAAAAATATAAAATTTGATATTATTGGATACTTATAGTATTTTCTAACTTTGAGGATTCAAATCTTGACATTTTTGCTATATATAAAATATTAGATCGATCTAATTAAAGTGCAAGAAATAAGTCATTGAGAAGTTTTGTCTATTATTACTTAGCTTTTATTTATATTAAAATTATTGTATAATTAAACAAATACTATATAGAGTAAATGTATTTTGTGAATATTAAATAAATATAAATAGATAGATGTTGGAATTTTTTATGGAGTTGAATGATCTATTTCTCCACATCATTTTATAGAAATATATAATTAATTTATAATTTAAACTTTATATTAAATTTTATTAAAGGCA
Source organism: Gastrodia elata (assembly GCA_016760335.1). NCBI lineage: Eukaryota > Viridiplantae > Streptophyta > Magnoliopsida > Asparagales > Orchidaceae > Gastrodia > Gastrodia elata. Next base: position 542,314 of record CM028678.1, on the reverse strand, counting down.
TATATTTATTAATTATCTTTAATTATTTATATTTTAATAAGAAAATAATTGCTTACTAAGTACATGATTAAACTATAAAATCAAATAAAATATTATTTTGATAACTTTAATATTAGGGATATTGATTTGTATAAATTTAAGGAGAGGCCTATATTTTATTTGGAATCTCTTATATAAAAATATAGTAAATAATAATTTTCGCGCCCTTATTTTACTGGACAACATTTTTTTTATTAAAAAAATCTAAAATATTTGTTAAATGATAGAAATTTAAGAGAGCCTAAACACTATTTTTGTTCATTATGCGAGGTGCAGGTTATTTATATCCAAAACCCTTCCAAAACCCTAAACTTCATCCCTGCGGGCTCTGCAGGTCATCATTCCCGCCTCTCGCACACGACTCTTCGCTCATTATGCTAGGTCGGAGCACCTGAAGAGTTTCCAAGATAAAAGCTTTAACTTGAATAGCAATGGCCAGGCTGCTTGGAAGCTTTTGCTTGAAGAGAGCCGTGTTATCGACGCAGGTTTTCCTTCTCTCGCTTTTGACTGTTAATTCGTCTCTCAAGCAAAACGAACCTATTTTGTTCTTGAGATTTGAAGTTCTTGTTTGGGATTTAGTTGTTTTGTTATGCGCATTTTTTTGAAGACCGACTGCCTTTTATTTTATTTTTCTTCTGCTGGCTAACAGGCCTCTGCCTTGCCTGTTACTTAACTTCATTGCCTGCTAAAATTTTTAAATCCGTACTTTGTTAGTCATTATGCAACGCTTCAATCCCAATAATCTACTTTTTGCATCAATATATCTATCTCTGTATACATTTAAAATTAATAAAAGTAGATTGATGGAGACACAACTTCATTTTTCTTATGTAAAAGTGAACTTTTTCTCTCATTTTTTCACCTTGCATCAGATATTTGAATCATTGCTCCTAATTAGAGCACTAATCAACTAAAAAAAGAAGATGTTGACTTTTTGACATTTTTGCTAATCAACTTGATTTATTCAACCAGAACTTGCTAAATCTTTAATTCCGGAGTTAATAAACCTTAAGTTGTTATCCTGCAATTTGCCTGGTTTTGGATTTAGCAAATTCAGTTAAATCATGAGAACTATTTGCCTGTATGTGAGATTTATAAATGAAAGTTGTTAAATTCTCCAAATGGTTTGTTTTGGTAATCTAGAATTTAACCCGTTTTTTTTATTTACTTGATTGATGCGTGTTAAATTCTAACAGACACTAAAGCAATTTGGCAGGATTTCGGCTTTAGGGGCTGTTTGGTTGATTTCCAATTTAAAAATTATTAAGATAGCATGTTATTCAAATAGAATGTTATTCAGATAGCAGTGTTATTCATATAACAGGGTCTGTTTGGTTAAGTATTATTTAAATAATAAATGTCAGTGTTATTCACATGTATGCTATTTGGTTTGTTGTCATTCATAATATATTACTCATGAGGTAAGATTACCCAAAAAATTGAGATTCAAATATAAGTTGACAAAACACAACACAAAACTATAAAGATAATTACGTAAACAAATTATGAGACCAAAAATACAAAACATTTTTTTACTTGTATATATATTCCCGTTTAAATCAACCACTAAAACTAAAAACATTGATTTAAATTGTCTAGAACACTTCAAATATAAATTAACAAAAAGCGACATCATCGAATTTGTATTTTAAATTGTTCAGACTCGACTCAATTTCGAGCTACCTGTCGAATTTGAGTCGAACGGCTTGACTCGATCCCTGTTTCATTCAACTCGAAATGACTTGAACTCGATTCGAACTCGAACGAGCTCGAGACAGACTAAACTTGAAAATTTTGAGTTCGAGCCCGGGTTGATTCGACTCGAGCGCAAGAGATGTGAATAAAAAAATATGCTCTTTTACTTATAATAGTGTGTTTCTATTTAGGACACTTTTTTCAACAACTATTCTGCTTGGCCTTAGCTTATTTTTCTTGGCAGGTTTATAGACATGGGTCCTTCATGTCTTCTCAAATTTGTTCTTTCTCCACAAAAGGTATGTTCCCAAATTCTCTCGTGATGAAAAATTTGTGCACACGCTAGCTAAAAGCATGTATATTTTTAATTAACATTTTCAATCTGCAATTCTGCAAATCAGCTACATTTTGTGAACTATTTTCTAATTAAAACCTATAAATATGTATTAATATTTGATATATTAAGTCAACATTATTGCTAAATCTGTTCAAAGCTGTCAATATATGGCTACATTTCTTCAGCAATGTATTAATTAGAGCTTCACAAAAATGTTTATATACATTCTTACTATCTTTATTTATGCGTCTTAATTTTGTAATTGTCCTAGAATTTTATTTTGGTTTTTAAGATCTCAAGATCTTTTTTTTTTATTTGGCATTTTTTATGTTGTCTATTTCTTGCTATATTAAAATGCAAATCATATCTATAAATCACAATCATCTTCTTATGTTCATCATGAAATCATGTTCATTGTGTTCATTATGCTTGCAGCATGGATTTTATTTTGTGTAAAGATACTATTCTCGTGTGTCTTACTTAGGGCTGCTCTGCTCTTTTTGTTTTGTTTTTATATAGCTTTGGCTTTTGCCAGTTTTCATGAATATCATTTCCTTAGCTATATTTTAAGACAAGGATATACGTCCATTCCCTACAAATGTCAAATCCCTTCAAATTCATCATCATTCAACAAGTTGAAAGGATCAATGCAATCACAATTTTTTGTTTTATAATACGGAGATCATCTTATTTGTTGAAATTAAAACATAGGCGCTGCCTTCTCTTGTTTTAGGGAAAAAAAAGTCCAAGACAATTGCCAGTGATTCTAGTGATGACTCTCTGTCTAAAAAGGACTTGGCATTACAACAGGCCTTGGAACTAATAACAGAGTCATTTGGAAAGGGTGCGATTATGTGGCTTGGTCGTTCTCAGCCTTCTAGAGAAGTTCCTGTTATATCTACCGGCTCTTTATCATTGGATTTAGCATTGGGAATTGGCGGACTTCCTAAGGTAACTTGTGCTTTCACATATGTTAATTTCAAACCATTTTGGCGTTCTGATGATATGCAATCCCTGTTACATTGAAATAATATTACACTTGCTCTATAAGTCCATACTTGATACTGATGAATGTTTCTTTTGTGTTAAGGAGATCATTGCTATCTAGGTCTGTTTTCATTATGGAATTCATGCTCCAAGGTCATTTAGACCCATTAGCAGCAATTTTATTCAAAATTTATTTTTATGAGTTAATGGTCATCAATATTATTTAAGTTAAAGGGCTAGTATTTTATCCATGGCAACAAGTGTTGGAGTCTTTAGGATACTGTGATGTGTGGTTTTAGTATTTTCATAATTGTGCAGCAATCAATTTCTTGTATCCTATACACTGTGTGACCATAATGTAGAATTGTTTGACATCTTTCTGATTTTGCATACGTTTTCTTTTATGTAAATTTTTTATTGTATTGTTGAATGAAGTTCTATTTATAGAACTTTTCTTAGTACTCTAACATAAACTTTTCAATTTAAATAAAGATTAAATGAAGATACTATTTTCTCTCTAAATTTTTTCGTCAAACTTCTTAATAAATGTATAAGTTATGTGGTAGATCTACATGGCATAAAGCCAAATTGATTTTGTAAAATATGAGAATTTTTTGTAATTTGTATTCAATTACTACTCTCCCAATAGCACATGCATTTTATTCTTTTATAGTTTGCACAATTTTGAGCATTGTCTGTATTTTTATAAATAGTTACAACAATACTTATATCCATTCATTTGACATTTTTTAGTTATTAAAATAAGTTTAAACAATTTAAACAATTTTGAGCATTGTCTTTGTTGTCTTTAAAATATTTTAAATCTCACATTTGCTTATGCATTGAATGAAAGTGTAATTGATTTTGATTTTACAACCATTAAAATCACATATATTAATTGTATTGGTACATCATCTGGTAAAAAGCTTATCTTATATTTTTCCAATTCTCTGAAGAGATGGACAAGAAGTAGCGACGCAGAAAAAAAAAGTCTTATTCATGCATATAATGTTATGATATAATCGCATATATAACAACTGAGTCATAACTTTAAACATTTAATTAATTCCCATTTAATACAACGTTAATGGTGGAAATTCAAATCATCAAACATTAAATGCATGGGCAGTAATGGTAGGAATTAAACGGGCTATTATTATTCAAACCGTTTACCATTAAATGCACAGGCATTAATTGTGAGAATTTAAACCGGCTGTTATTAGCCCCCGAAAGTGGACCATTCAGAGTCTAGATAGTGAGATTGGAGTGTAGTTTGTTGAACCGTGCAGTGGAGAGAGAGGCTTGGTAAGAATGTCTACTAGTTGATCATCGGTGGGTATGTAGAAGTTGAATTCTGATTCCTGAATGCTATCGCGGATGAAACGACAGTCGATTTCCATGTGTTTCGTTAAGTACGGAAGACCGGTTGTGTGCCAAGGCAATTGTTGATTTGTTGTCACAATAGAGAGGAGTTAACATAGTTTGAGAAGCAGCATATTCTGATAGAAGGCGATGGAGTCAAATAAAGTTCGATGCGGCGATAGAGAATGTGCGATAAAAATGCAGTATCTCGTGGTTGACTTGCGATCAATGAGGTCACCTACCCAATTAGAGTCAACATATGCACGAAGGAGAAGAGTCCTGGGGTCAATGAAGGTCCCGAGATGTATAGAGCCTTTAATGTACCTGAGAATATGCTTTAGTTGATCGAAATGAGTTGTGGTGGGATGGTGCATATGTTGACAAATCTTGTTCACCGCAGAGCTAAGATTTGGTTGGATGATTGTCAAATATTGTAGGGAACTAGCCAGTTGTTTATACAGCTTTGGCTGGGTGACGGCGTCTCTGATGATGAGTTTTGGTTGTGAGTTCATTATTGGAGTGAGCACCGGATTGCGTTGCACCATGTCGGAGTTTTTAAGTATACTGGAGGCGTACGTTGCTTGAGAAATGACATAACCATGAGCTATTTTTAAAAGATGAATCCCAAGAAAAGTGGAAGGTGAATCGAGCTATTTTATGCGGAAGCATTGGACGAGGATATGAATGAGGTGGTTGATTGTGGCTTGATGCAGACCAGCAACGAGTATGTCATTCACATAAATGAGAATATAGGTGTTGTATCGTGAATAAGGAGAGATGGATCCGAGTGGCTTGTGCGGAAGCCATGAAAATAAAGAAATTCAATGAGTGGCGTACCATTGGTGGGGTGATTGTTTAAGGCCATATGGTTTTCTGGAGTTTGCAGACATATGAGGAAAACTGAGAAAATTCGAACCCTTGGGATTGTTTCATGTATACGGTTTCGTTGAGATGCTCATGAAGGAATGAGTTGGAGACATCCAATTGGACTATCAACCATAAGTAATCAGTTCCATAACGCTAGTTAAATCTCTGAGCAACTAATCGAGTTTTGTGTGTAGCGAGGGTGCCACCAGTGTTGCATTTTGTATGGTATATTCATCGACAACCGAGCACATTTTGAATGGGAAGCGGAGGTACAGGAGTCCATGTATATTGATCCATCAGGGTGCGATATTCTAATTGCATAGCAAGTCACTAATGCCCCTGTTTAGCAGCTGCTTTGTAGGAAGATGGTTCAGACAAAGATGATGTGGAATGTAGAAGATTAAATAGAGGTTTAGGTTTTATAGCTCCTGTTTTGAGGCGGGTAAGTATAGGATGCGTGAGATGTTTGGTTGTTGGTTTTGGTGGAGGACTAAGAGAACGAGGCGGTGATGCTGATGTGAGATTGCGTGAGACGAACATTTGAGAGGTCAGATGAAGGGATTGGAGAGAGGAGGCTGAAGATCGCATGGGAGAAGCACATGATGAAATAGATTGAGGTTTATGAGGGTGTTGATGATGTTATTGAGATGAGGGAATAAGAGTTAAGGGGTTGGTATATGATGGTGGAGAGGAGCACGTGGTGGAGGGATGACTTTGTGAGGAGAAAGGAAATATATTTTCGACAAATCTGACATGATAAGATATGAGGGAGGTAGAGGTTTTTGGGTTATAACAAATGTTACCCTTATGATTGGGTGAATAATCTAGGAAGACATAGGGGAGAGATTTGAGTTCAAACTTTTTGGTTTTGATGGGTGGTAGAAGGGGGAAGCATAAGCATCCAAAGACGCGAAGATGATCATAGTTGGGTTTAGATTTGTGAAGTAATTGTAACAGGGAGAGGTTGTTAGTATTAGGAGAGGGTAGATGATTGATTAGATAGGTAGATGTAAGTGCTGCTTGAACCCAGAAGGTTTCAAGAAGTGGGCAGTTTAAAGAAGAGTGCGAATGCTTTCAAGTAGGTGACGGTGTTAGCGTTCAACAATTCTGTTTTGTTGCGGGGTGTATGGGCAAGACATTTGATTATGGATGCCCATATTTTTGAGAGTGCTAGAGAAAGAGGCTAAGTTATATTCGCCACCGCCATTAAATTGAAGAATTTTTACGTGTGTTGAATTGGCAGTCGATGAATTTATATAGATGGAAAATTTTTTGTAATATTTTAGATTTTGTTTCATGGGAAAGATCCATGTAAACTTTGAGTAAATCATCCATAAACATCACATAACATTTGTTGCCTTCATTTGATAAAATCGGAGCCGGGCCCGATACATCAATGTGTAAAAATTCAAAAGCGAGGGAAGATCTATGCGAAAATTTGGGAAAATGTAACTTGTGGTGCTTGGCGGTGATGCAGATTGAGCATGAATCTATTGAAGCCGAGAGTAGGAAAGTGCTTGTGTAGAAGATGTTGAACTTGGCGGCTGGGATGGCATAGCCGAAGATGCCGAGGTGCAGTTGCAGTAGTTGAAGACTTAAGAACAGTTTGATGGGGAGGAGGAAGTTCGGGCGATGGATGAATTTTGTAGGGGCCGTTGGTGCAGGTGCCTTTAAGGAGCGGTATGTCCGTTTTGAGGTCCTTTATGATGAAGCCATTAGGATCGAACGAAATGGAATGTGAATTATCTGTGGTTAGCTTGCGAACGGAAAGAAGATTGTATTTGCTACGAGGAACGTGAAGTAGCTAATTTAGAAGGAACTTACAAGTGGGCGTAGGGAGAATGTCGTTACCGATACTGGAAATTGGAAGCCTGTCCGCTTTCAACAGTGACTCGATCAGTTCTATGATATGAATCAACGACAAACAAGTTGTTGAAGTCATTTGTGATATGGGTGGAGGCACCTGAGTAAGGTACCAATTAGAATTAGACGGATCGTCAATATGCAAGGCTGCTGCTTGGTTTGATGAGTGGCTCTAGTTGGCATTTATACGATGCATACAGTCTTTGGATGAGTGTCCATGAAGGAGTGTGAGGCCGACGAAGTGCCTCAGAAGGGAGTTGTGAAGCGACCATGTTGACTGGTGCGTCCCCACCCGCGGAATCTTTCTGAGAACAAAGACATGGCAGAGATGAAGTTTTTTGCTAAGTTCCTGTTCGATGTTGATTTCCTCGTTACAAAGGATGAGTATAGGTCATCCAAACTGTCGGGTTTAAGCTCGGTGCGGATGGCTGTCTTGAAAGCTTGGTAGGTAGCAGGAAGACTGTTGGGAGTGTAGAGGAGGATGTATTTGTCGTCAACTTTAAATCTTGTAGCAATAATTTTGTTCATGATAGATTTTATTTCTGAGAGATAATCATGCATGGAGTGTTCTTTGAATGATACATTATGTAATTTGTTCTTGAATTGAATGACTCGAGAATTGTTGGTTGCTCCACGCATTGGCACAAGATTCAGCTTCAAGAATATATGGAAGAATGGAAGGGGATATAATTGAGTATAGAGCATTGTGAGGTTTTGATTGATTGAAATTCAGGAGGGGTAGTCAAGACTGGATACCGGAGGTATGGGATCAGTACCGTCCAGATGGTCATGTATGCTATTATCTTTGAGTAGATGAAGAAATTGAGCTGTCTAGATGGGATAATTGTCAGTTGTAAGGGGGTTGTTAATTAGGCATTTTGATGTTTGATAACATAAATTTTAGCTCTTTGGAGGTTGCTGTGAAGGAGTTGTTACATGATTTTGAGGTTTCACTGGTTTTGGAGTCAGCATTGGTAGATGCTATTGGAGAAGGTACGTGTAGTTCTGGACGTGGTGACGGCACGTCAGAGAGATGGATATCATATAGGAGTGATCTTTTGCCTGATGGAAACAGGGGTTGGAAGATATGTTGTTTCTGTGTTAAAAAAATAAGGAGTAAGATATCACTCTGATACTATGAAGAGACGCACTAAAAGTAGCAAGGTAGAGAAAAGTATTTAGTCTTATTCATGCATATAATGTTACGATAGAAGCATATATATATATATATTAATTGTGTAATAACATAAAACATTTAATTAATTCCCATTTAACATGGCGTTAATGGGAATTAAAAGGGCTGTTATTTCAAATTTTTTACCATTAAATGCACATGCATTAATTGTGTGAGAATTTAAACCAACTGTTATTATTCTCATCATTTTTATATTTAAACAATTTTTTGTATTATGTTCTTTTATCTTTCTTCACTTGAACATCTTATTTTACCCCCAAGACATTTTTTATTATTAGGTGCTCTGTTTTGATTAACTAAGCATCTTTTTAATTATATTGTAAATAAATCTAGTAATCAAATTTCACAACTTTGATTCCACCCTCAAAATCTTGTTGTCCAAAATTTAAAATTGCACTCTTAAAAATATGCCTATATTACTCTTTTTAAGATTCTAATATTGTTTTAGAACATATTTTAAATTTAATATAGTTTTTCTTGCTCATTTTCAAATTTAAAATCAATAATAAAAGTTAGGTCATTAGACAATCACATTGAATAATTTTATAGTTCTTACTAATAACAGTCCGATTTTCATCTTAACCATCTACATGATTAGTTTTGATCTAACATCTAATATGGATATGCTGTGGCTATATATACATGCATATTGTCTAATTACAACTATCAATTGCTAAGCTAAAAAAATGAAAAATTGACTATTGATTTGTAATGAGAATTTTATTATTGATGCAATCCTGATTTAGTTATAATTTTCTCATTATATAGGCACATCAGCTTCTCTTGAAAATTTTTTTTTCATTAACACGAGTCACTAATAAAATATATTAGTATTTATAAAATGTTCTTTCACTAAGTATAGATAAAAACACTTTAAATTTTATAAAAAACTATAAAGGTTTTTAAAATATAAAAGAATTTGAGGCTCTGGATTGTTATCCATCCAAGATCTTGAGCTCAAATCCCACTTGCTACATATTACATCCCAGATTTCCTATGGAACTGTCAAGCACTTCTATATTCCAAAGCTCTAAATTCCTCTGACGTGCAGCCATGGATCAAAAAAAGGTCGAATTGCTTCGTGTTTTAAAATCTTTAGCCGTTTGATCCGTTGTTAAGATTGCTCTTAATGAATTATACAAGTTGTGTTTAATCGATTTGCAGGATAATAGAAATCTTATATATTGTAGAAATTACAACTAAATTAGAATTTCATCAAGAATTGACTCTTTAACAAGCTGATGATATATGATAAAGCTCATTATAGATCATTACTTAGCTTATTCATTTTATTTAGCCCAATAATCGAATTACTTGAGTTTTTTATAGATAGTGCCATTTTTTTGGAGCAAAGAGCTGAAGCTAATATGTTTTTTGCTTCTATAAATACATTTAAATTTGTCTTCACATTGTATCTGATGATTTTGTTTTGCAAGTCATAAACGAGATATCATAATGTTTGCAGAGAAAGGATTATGACAGTTAAGGCAGTGTCTTAGTTGTAATATGCAAAGTACGGAGAAAGGTTTATGACAGTTAAGGCAGTGTCTTAGTTATAATATGCACATTATTGTTACAACTTGTGTGAGATGAGTGGTGTGAGAACATGCGCAACGATTAAAGCTAGCTATAATTGGTGTGCAAAACAATAAAATATAATATGCATATCCATTTTCTTTCATTCTCAAGTTTTTAATCTATTAACTCACCCCGCATGTTGATGGCTCTATCATAATGGCCTTGTCAACAAAATCTAAAAATGCTTAAACTACACTTTGTAAATATTTCTCAACCGTTAATTTCAATGTTCTTGTCAATGTATACCCAAGATATACAATTCTAAAGTGTGTCAGTATCATTTTTGCCAGATGAGTGCATTGGCAACTCATTAAACAATAGAGTAAAAAGAAGGCATTTGAAGAAAAATAAGGTTACGTACTTATGATTCCCATTTTTCAATTTTTAAACAAATGAAAAATGCCCTAAATTTATAAAAATTACTAACAGAAAAATTAAAATATAAGTGAAACAAACTAGATTTCAAACGTTGACCACACGTAATTCAACGAAAACAAGCACTCGTAGGCATAGCAATGATGGAGGCACATGCCCCCACTATAAATATTAGATTTATGTTCAATTCATTATTTTAAATACTTTTTGAAATTATGTGAAAGAGACAATGAATAGGTGTTTTTGTATGAGACAATCTTTTATTTTACATAAAAATAATATCAAAATTGTAAATATGCAGGCATATTTGTCATGTAAGGCAGATCCATATGAAAAACTCAAAATATTAGATTTATAAAGTTGAATTGTTTTATAATGTAATATATAGTTAATTAAATTAATTAACTTTGCCTTGCCAGGTCCCAAGTTTTGGATGAGAAATGAGGAGATTTGCGTTAGGTAGTCGACAACTAGCACAAAGTTTTGTCGAATACTATTATGTCATGAATCTTTAGAAGGATTAAGGCTTTATGTTGGTATACATACATTTGGTAAAGTCAATACATAATTATTAGTTTACATTCATGTTTAAATCATGTACTCTTTCTCAACTTTTGGTAAACAATGGTTGATTCTGCATGCATAATTTTTTACTTGCAGATATTTTTGAGTGATGTTATTATGTTTGAGAATTTGAAGAGTACAAACTTTAAAAGATATGTGCGATCTAACTAGAGTTTTTGTTGAAATATTGAAATAGGTTCATTAATTTATCTCATAATCAAGCTTGTATTAACAACTATTGGTTGAGTTTTCTCCATAATGAAGAGTACAAAAAATCAATTTGTGTAATAGCACGATAGATTCTAGGATGAATGATTGTTTTGTAATTTATGTTAATGATGATGCATTTGACATTGTTAACAGCGAGGGAAATATGCAATGCTCCAAAATATAAAGTATTGGAGAGTTAATCTATGATGGATATACTATGTACGCATTGTAATTTTAATTTCAGTGAGGTTATGATTTATCACTTTAATAGCTTATCTAAATTATATAATTTTTGTATCATCAGTTTAAGTGGCATCCCATATTCGCTAGATCACATTTCATGCATTATACCATTGCTACGGTTATATTATATGATTTCACAGAATATAAAAGTGCTTTAGATTTTATTGGTCATATGTATTATTAATTTCTTGAGTTGATTTAATTATTTAATGCTTTAGATTATTGTTGCATAAAGCAATTATATGAAATGTTCTACATGTAAATGCGCACTCATGCATGGTTGTGATGGAGTTAATATGTGGTATACTGGGGTCACATACCGTGCATATAAAAACTAATCTATGAGATGCCACATCTAAGCTATTTAAGCTTAGTCATTTTGTGGCAAATTTAAGTTGAATTAACATCAAAAAATAAAAATCTGTTTTTAAAATTGATTTATAATTAGTAGTGTGGGCACCAAAAATAATGTATTATGAAAATTTATTTTAACAAATAAAATGCTTTTTCACTATTGTTAAAGGTTTTGTTGCTTAAGTTTCACATATCTATTTTAAGAACTAAACATCCTAGTTAGTTTGGCATGATTATTAGGCTTTGTTTAGGTTAGCTTATCAGGCTCACATCAGACTAAGCATAAGTTAAATTGGCCTTATGAGATACCCCATAATTTTGATCATCTTTCTAGTTCATAATTCCTTATGAAAAAGTTTTCAGCTAGCTTGGAACATTTCGATTAAGATTGTACCAACTGATTTATGAGTTTATCACGTTGTTTTTAATATCAAAATGTAAGTTTCTTATGTTTTTGTTGTTATGTATGTGCACATTAGATTGGTTTTGAATATCATTTAATTGTTCATGGCTTACTTTCTTGTGCTCTGCTTTTTCAAGCTTCATTTATATTGCTCATGCATATAATTTTATCTTACTGAAAGTTTATTCTTAGTCTGTGTTTTGTATTTAAACTAAGATGTTTTACAATTTTGCTTTTTTTTGGCTGCCATATTCTTCATTTTAAGTTTTCATTGTGTATGTTCGATCTCTAAAACTTGGCACTTCATTATTCTGTGCTCCTTGTATCTGACTTTGCTCGATTTCATTATTTGACATTTGTTCTGTTTTTTCTTCTCATTACCATTTCTCTTTTTAGGGTCGTGTTGTGGAGATATATGGTCAAGAGGCTTCTGGGAAAACAACCCTTGCCCTTCATGTTATTGCTGAAGCACAAAAAAATGGAGGTGCCTATGATATTTTTTGGTTAATCGAGTTCTGTTTATTCTATTTGCAGTAATTTGTGTGAATAATCAGCAAAATAATATCTTTGATGCTAACCAAATCAGGGCTGTGTTTTATTTGATGAAAGGAAAATATAAAAAATTGTCTTCTTACTATGAGACAATGTAAAATTCAGATCATTTAATGAAAATGTTAAAATTATTCTTTCATTTACTGCCTTAATTATTAAGAAGCAAAATGGATTATTTTGGTTATATTTATTATCATTTTATATTCGATAAAAAAATTTCCTTGCTGAACTTCCTCATAAAAACAAAAACTTAGTAGGATGTTTTTGCTAATTATAAATTTATAATTTTAATTTTTTAATTTTGGGTTTTTTTAACTTAGAGTTTAATGATCTCTCTATGTTTTATAGGGAACTAATTTTGAAATTAATAATTAAATAACCAAAATATATATTATTCAAGACATTTCTACTCATTTGATATTTTTTAGTTTTTAAATTTCCTTATGAACAATGAATTTTTTTCACTCAAATATTTTCATACATCAATTATGATGTCGTTTGACCCTATTATTCTTCTTTTCATTCTCTATTAAGTATTTTTAAACTTTAATTTCACTTGTTGGAGCAATCTTTGCACATTTTTCACTGGATTCAAGTAATTCAGTGCTTCACTTTCAGCGGATGTTTAAGCTCTAGAACAAATATGCCAAAGGATTTATTTCATATTAATTTGGCAATTTTCACATTAGCTATCGACTATCTAACATAACTCTCTTCTTTCTCATCAAGGATTTGGGTTCATTAATGGCATTATTTTAAGGCGCATTAACTAAAATTACAAATCTGATCATATAATTTTTTTTAAATAAAAGCAATCATGCAGTTTCTTTTTAATTAAAATTGAGATGGCAAATAGGAACTAAATTTAGCACTTTTAATAGTTAAGGATTGAATTTGACATTTATCATAGTTGGGAGTCATTTTACTATTTATTAGGTTAAACAAGTATATAATATGAAATGTTTAGAATGAAAATGCATGCATCTTGTCCTGAAATTTAATGATTATGAGTTTAATTTTTTGTTTATAGGTATTCTTTTCTTGTTTGCTATAAGCATCTCATAGTGACTGCTAATTAGACCCTTTTTCTTAAATCTAATTGGTGGCAGGCCCTACTGAAGGATAACTTGTTGAAATGAGAGTGATTAGTATTTATTATATAGTCTGTTCATATTTGCTATACTAAATATGCTTGTGTGCTTCATTTTCATCTATGTTTTTTGAGTTCTAATTCTTTATTCACTCACAATGCTTACTGTAATTAGAATGAAATCTATTTTTTTTTAACATATTCACTCTTTGTTCATTCTACAGGGTATTGTGCTTTTGTGGATGCTGAACATGCTCTAGATCCAGCTCTGGCTAAGGTTATTGGTGTAAAGACTGAAAACTTGCTTCTATCTCAACCAGACAGTGGTGAGCAGGCTCTAAGCCTTGTGGATACGCTCATTCGCAGTGGTTCTGTTGATGTGGTGGTTGTCGACAGTGTAAGTCATGTTATTTCCACAATTACGTGCATTCTTATGAAGTTTGTTATGCTTCTCCGATAAGGCTCCTTTCTACTAAAAGTTTACTCTAGTTGCATGCTCTCTACAATTATAATACTGGACACCACTCTGATGGTAGACCTATTGACTATTGGAGAGAACACAAGCATTTGTAAATGTTGGAAGCCTTCACTTCCAATCTTGCTGTGTTCTGTTTCTTGCATTCAACCCCTTCACTCAGTATTCCACTTTTCTATACAGCCTTTTTATCCTTTAGTAGCAAAACCAACACCCGTACAAAACTTATTTTTGTTTTTTCAGAATAATTCGAACTAGACTAAATGTTTCACTTGCATTACCTCTTCATAGTTTTTTAAATCACCACATTTTCATTAACTGTTCATTCTTTCGGCAATACCATTTTGTTTCTCCCTGGAACTTTCTTTAGCATCATCATGATCCCTTGTTCTGAAGTAAAATGAATGTAAAATGAGTGAACGATTTAGGGGCTGTTGGTTTGAAGTAAAATGATTTAGGGGCTGTTGGTTTGAAGTAAAATGATTTAGGGGCTGTTGGTTTGAAGTAAAATTGAGGTAAAGTAAATCTTTTTCAGGTACGTGAGAATACATACACATTTAGTTTGAAGTAAAATGAGTGAAACAGATTTATTTTACACTAAGATTTCTCAGATTTATTCATGCCAAACAGCTCCTAAATGGGTAGTCATAATGCTCACTAAATTAGTAGGGGATAAACTATTGATGATATGCTTATGATGTAAATTTGAGTCTCTACAATGTTAATGAAGGTTAGTTCTACCCGCTGATGTTAGACTTTATTATTGACATTTTTTATATCTACTTTGTACTTTGTTTAATTCATTGGAATTTACAACATCTTTTATATAATGTCTGATGGCATATCTGTGTTTAATTTGGAGATATTGATCAACTCTTTCCTTGAGCCTTTTTTTATTAAATTCAGGTAGCAGCCTTGGTTCCTAAAAGTGAACTTGATGGTGAGATGGGTGATGCGCATATTGCCCTTCAAGCAAGGCTGATGAGTCAGGCTCTCCGCAAGCTGAGCCATTCTCTTTCCCTATCTCAGACAATATTGATATTTATTAATCAGGTGAGTTGAAAGTCAATTTGCTGTTAATATATCTATGAACAATATAAACAGTTGTATTTGTGTAATTCTATTCACATTTTGTTTAAGTCCCTTTTTTTACTATGCTTCTAGTTTGTTGTTGTAAAGACCTACTTAAGTAGTAATATGTCAGATTCTTAAACATCGAGGCACCTTTTCAGATAACGGTAGAGTTCCTGATAAGAACTCCAAAGTTAAGCGTGCTCATATGGGAGCACTCTCAGGATGGGTGACATGCTGGGAAGTTATCTTCTTAGGGTAAAATCTTAAGGCCATTCAAGCCAAATTAGATAATACCTTGGTGTTTAAGAGTTTGGGCTGTTACAAATGGTATCAAAGCAGGCCAAAGGGTGTCAGATAGGATCTAAGTGCCATACAGGGCAAAGTATCACTTCATGTGAGCAGCCTCTTGAACCCATGATGGTTAAGGTGCTACATGGTTGTGGGTATCTTTTGCGCTCGTAGGGATCACCTTTAGTCCTATCTACCCAATGTATGGTTCCTGGATCTGTGTGTGGATACTGACGAGGACGTCAATTTCTTAAGTTGGGGAGATTGTAAAGACCCACTTAAGTAGTAATATGTCAAATTTTTAAACATCGAGGCGCCTTTTCAGGATAAGAACTCTAAAGTTAAGCGTGTTCATATGGGAACACTCCCAAGATGGGTAACTTGCTGGGAAGTTATCTTATGAGGGCAAAATTGTGAGGTCTTTCAGGCCAAAGAGAATAATATCTTGGTGCTTAAGAGTTTGGGTTGTTACAATTGTCTACCTGTGCTTTATTTTGAATTTAAGCTTTCAGGTGAGATGCAAGCTTAGCACATTTGGATATGGTGGACCCACTGAAATTACATCTGGGGGCTATGCCCTAAGGTTTTATGCATCCATTCGCATGAATATAAGAAGAATCGGTTATGTTAAGAAGGAAGAAGAGGTGAGTATTCTGCACAATCTTTACTGCCACTAAATAATTGAAATGTTTTTGCAATAAAACTATTTGTTTCATGATATTTAATATACTGGATAGTCTTCTGATGTGTTAGTTTTCTTCGGTGCAAGTAATGTTAGCTAATGTGTAGTTTCCAATATGGATGGTTTTGGAGTAATTCCTGACTATTGATGGTTTAATATGAACATCAAAAAAATCATTTTTTCAGAATACTCCTCTAATTATAATAATTATAGTAGATATGAGTTATGAAATTTTAAAGATAAAGAAATGATTTTACGTTTTTTTGTAAAGCTTTAGGTTTTGCATCGGTTAAAATTGATTAAGAATGAGTGTGCTGATATTTCTTTATTCTAATATAGTAAGCAATCATGAACCTGAAAAATTATATTCTGAAGATTATAGGAAGTCAAATTGCGGTGAATATTGTAAAGAACAAGCTTGCGCCACCCTTCAAAACGGCACATTTCGAGCTGGAGTTTGGAAAGGGCATCTGCCTTGCCTCTGAAATAATCGACCATGGCTGCAAACTCAAGCTCATCACGAAGGCGGGCTCTTTCTACCGCGTGGATGGGAAGAGCATCCATGGAAAAGATGCCTTAAAACTATTTTTGTCACAAGATGAGGAGGCAAAGCAGCAGCTTATTATGAAGATTAAGCAGGGTCTCGCAGGAACAGATGCAGATAGTGAAGCTCCTGATGAAGAAGAAAAAGAAGAAAAAATGGCATCCTATACTTCTGACTTGACTGATGAGGAGCTTGTAGCTGCCTGAGGCATGATAGAGCGTTGTATGTCTTACTCCCACCACTCAAAGAAAGAATTAATCTGTCGGAGCATGTAATTGATTGCTATTGATTCCTAATGTCTTGCTGCTGGTTTTAATGTCCCATTTGAGGCTTTGTTTCATTCATAAGAGTTGTAGTTTTGAAAAAAAATTGATGTGGATTCATTGATGATGCCATGTATATGTATATATTTTGGGGATTATAATCTTTGGAAGAGTAATTTCATTCTAAAAAGGTTCTGCTAATTGCAGGTTTTTGCTCATTGTTTTGTATTGGCACTCCATTTAGTCATTTAGTTTTATTGCTACCCAGAAATAAAGTTTTATTTTTTTAATTTAATGCGTTTTAAATGGAAGGCATTTTTAATTAATTTATTTTATTTTAACAAATATCTCAATTTGATATCAATTTGTGAAAATTTTTAGTAGGGGTTTTATTTAATATCCAGTTTTCAACTTTTATGAGTGGTAGCATTCACTGTTTCATTTAATTGATATATCAATCTGAAATCTTTAGCACTCTCTAATCGCATTATTCTGATGCTTTTTTTAGATGCTAATTTAGACTATTAAATAAGGAGTCAAAACAAGCATATATAATCTAAGTAATTTTTATTTAGTCCAATAATTTTCTTAAATATATTCCAAGTATATTTATATATATGTAAGGCTGGAAATTTGATTTGAAGCTCAAACTCGACTTAATTTAGAAATCGAGTTCAAAGCAGCTCGACTCGAACTTATTTATTTTCTCAATGGGTAGGTATCATTTATTATATATATAACATAAAATATTTTCTTCGTATAGTGTGTATGCTACCTACAATGCAACTCATATGAAACTTTTTAATTATTGAATACATATATTAAAGTTTGCTTTATCAACTAATATAATAGATGAGCCTATCATTATTATTTTACTTTATAGCTTTCATGCATCAAAAGTTTTTAGCCTATTGTTAAAAAATAATACAAATTTGATTATCTTTTATGAAAAAATATAACTCAATGAAAATTATGATTCCTAGTATAATGAAATATTTGTTAATTTGCAAGCACAAACCAAGAGTCAAATGAATTGGGTGTTAATTAAATTGTAAGAATAATATTAAAATTTAAGAAAGAACTAAAATAGCAATTGCATAGAAAATAAATACATTCATATAAAAAATAATTGCATGGAATAAAAACATAATGAAGAAAAAGTATGTTACTATTCAAAGCATGGAATATATATATATTTGTTCATATGTTTTTATTCCATGCATTTATTTTCTATATGATTGTATTTTAAGTGGTTAGAACACATTCAATCCTACATCTACTATTCAAAAATTCTTTTATTTAAGCCTAAGAATTTAAACAAAAAAGTAAGGGTTTTTGAAATGTATAAAATGGATCAAATGATAAAAACAATAAGTATGTTACTAAATTAAAAAATAAAAATAATTATTACCTTACCTAAAAATAGTGAGTGCAAAGGCTCTTTAATTACATCCAAGCATCCTCAAAATATTTGCAACACAAAATTTCATTCAGCACAACAATTCTCAATTGTCAAAAAGATGATTGGTATGCTTTGATTGATATGTGATGGCATCTTCAAGGTATATAATTGAGATGAAACATAGCAGCATAAAAGAACCTTATAGCTTATTATCGCTGAGTTAACGTAAATAACACTATAAAAGTTAAGTGAAAATGTTCATAAGTAGTATTCATAAGATAAAATAATCATCTGACCTAAATTGTGAAGATTATGAAGCCAATTAGCATACAAACCAGGACCTAAATTGTAGTGCCTAACTTTTATGAGTGGTAGCATTCACTGTTTCATTTAATTGATATATCAATATTCTAAAAGCTGCATCTCAGTACCTCAATATAATTAGTGAATTTAAATTTAAAATTAAAATTCATGATTATAAATCCATTTAAGATCATAATGATCGCTTAGAAAAAAGTACTGAAGTATTTTCCATTCTAAAATAGAAAACAATCATGACCATAAAAAACTCATCTAAATATTATAGAAAGTTCAATAGTGAATATTGTAAAGAACAAACTATAGTCAAATGAAAAGTTATTGTATGCTTACTATTTGAATCTTCTGCTAACTTTTTGTTTAGCTAAGGCGCATACAGTTATTATTTAGAAAATTATGACATTTGAACCTGCAAAACTACACATTTGCATTAAGAATTATGCTTATCAAAATAATTCGTGCAGTGCTGCTGCACATTTGAATAAGATCAAGAACAAAGGTAATTGTACATTAACAATTTCCTTGTTAAATAAGAAAAGGTGGGGTTGAACAAATATATAAAATAAAAAATAATTATACAGAATGCTTAACTTGAAGTACACCTCTAACAGTCGAATGCATCCTAAACAAGGCAAAATGCATAGAAATAGAGAGAAAGGGAACAAAAATAGTAGGATTTATGAATAAAAAATTGCAATTCTTTATTGTTCTTGCAGATAATCAACTGCTAGACTTTACTATTAAACACAACCAAATCTTTTCTCTAATCCGAACAAATTGTTTTGAAGGATCCAGAACTGAATCGACTATACTAAAAGTTCATAATAAACTGCCAAACAAAATAAAAAATAAGACACAACAGCCCAAAAATAAATAAACAATAAAGCTTTGAATATGATCTGTTACGTCTCTTGAGGCGGAACCACCGCTGCCGACAATATCTTGTCAACGGCATTAAAGTACGGCCAACTTTGTCTAAGATTTTCATCATTTATACTTTCCTAGCAGAGGAAACAGACCTGATTTAATATCTAAGTGAACTGCAACTAAACATATCAATCACAAAAATGCAGCAAAAAGAAATTTTAGGGAGGATTACAGACCTCATATTTTAGAATCAGTGAAGACCACAGAGACTTGCATTGTGCTGAGGTGCGTGTTATTCCGTGTTGGCTTAACAAACCCGACGACACTTCGTCCCACAGGGCCATTCTTCTTCCCTTAGCGATCAGGAATCTGCTGTTTAAATCGCCACGTTCTTTGATTAGCCTTCTAATCTCTTCAGGCTTCCATCTATTCCTCTTCTCAGTATTAGCACGCTGAGTCTTGTTTGCATCTGATTGTTTCACAGATTCTTCCAAACGTTCTGCTGCGGATGCATTTTCAACTCCCAAATCATCTCCCAACTCCGAACAAAGAGAAGGCTCATCATCCGTTCCGTCAAAGTCAAAATCATCATCATCATCTGCAAGAGCTGTGGATCACAGAGGTATCAGACCGTTGTTAGTTGAGTCGAGGACCAAATCACTCCATTCGCTTTTCTCAAAAAAGCCAATTTAGTCCGTAATATTTAAAAGTGGCCAAATTGTTCTATAAATTATTATTTGACCATTTTTAAAAGATTGAGACAACTGTGTTTTAATCATATCGGGGACATTTGCACCCAAAATATTAAGTTTGAATCTCACACTTGGAAGCACCCATCCTCAGGAGACCATTTGAAGTTTTTCCAGCAATTCTTGCCCGGATCTCTTCAGAGAGAACTCCGATGGTGTTCTCGACCGCAATTACGATGACTTCAGGCCTTCGATTGCAATATTTTCTAACGACTTTCCTCAGGCCTTCGGCTACGATCCTCTCCATGTGAGTCAACGGACAGTTTACAGGGCAACTTGATAGTGTGGTGTGAGCAGCTTTGTATAGGGCATCCAATAAATTGCCTTTGTCGAGCCACAAACATCGAGTGCTGATTCGTATTTTTTTTTTTAGGCATGCATGCGAGGACCCGTTTATGCACTCTGGGCGTAAAATTTCCATGCTGCCATTTGAAAAAAAAACTGTTGCTAATGCTATTTAAGATGAATTCTATTTCATCTGAATATAACTTGGTGAGCAAAGAGCTTCAACTTATGATAAAGTTACATCAAAGACCAATATAAATTAGGCCGGTTTCTTGTAGAGATGTTTTAAGAAGAATATTCAAAAGATGAGATGCCTAGTAAAAGAAGTCTAATCATTTAATGTAAATCATGGATTGAATGAATTTATGATTCAGTCATCTTTTGCAAGTATCAGGATGCTGCTTCTATGTTCTCTTTATGTTCATGTTCTATTTCTTTTTATAAGATTTTTTAACTAAAAAACTACTATTGGATAGCAAGAACATTTCTTTTTATTCAAAATAGATACAGATAGAGCTCCTAACGGTGATGAAAAATATAGTAACTGTTCACTGAACGTCTTGCTAAATTATTGGGAAGATTTTCGATCAATGTATTGTCAACAGGGTTTTGTTACTAAAGTTGATCCTACTATCACCATAATAAAGCAAGCTATTTATTTTCTTAGTGACCTTTTATCTATGAATCCAAATAACCTTTGTGAAGCCTGCTATCCTTGCATCATCTAATTGCACTTGGACCCTTAACTGTCCTGTTACATATATATATATATATATATGTGTGTGTGTATATGTGAATGGTATTATAGTCTAGTGATTGAGGCTCAGAATTTCTTATCCAGATCATGGGTTCAAATCCCACCAATCACAAATATATATATATATATATATATATATATATGTGTGTGTGTGTGTGTGTGTGTGTGTGAGGGCACGCACGTGAGTGTGTGTGCGCGCACTTGTAATCCAAAAGCTCTACAGAAAATTATACCAATGAAAATACAAGCAGCTGACGTTTTCTTTCCTAGGAAAAGAGGCTATGAAAAGATGCGAACAATACCAGACAATTATTATCCCATCAACTGCAATCCTTAACCTCTCCTCAATACAAAGTTCTGTGGATGTTCCAAATGCTTTGTCACCATCACTATACATCAACTGTGAAAAAAGGATACAAGTTAGATGTTTGATATATATATATATATATAAATTTTTTTTTTTATGTGACTGATAAAATTTGAACCAATGACCTGAGATAACATATTCTAAGACTCAACCACTGGGCTGCAACATCATTCACATATATAAATATATCTCTATAGCCCAACAATAAATGGCTGCTACCTGTAACTTTTCCTTTCCTAGCAAAGCAAAACCATTAGATAGAACTTTTCCGTTTCTTAGATGTGAAACTCCAAGCATCTCCCCATTCTTTATTACCTGCAACAAAGAAAAACACGGATCCGGTGCAGATATTTGCTAACAAGTTATTTGAGTTGCTAATTATGATTTACAAAATCACAAACATTGGTTAATAAAGAATCCTGACTTTCAAAAGCCGTGACAACAGAGATTTTTTTAAAAAGCTATTTTTCATAACTATAACTCCTTCAATATTCCAGCAACGATCAATAATCATGCTGTTACATTTCTATGCGATCCAACTAATTATAAAAATAATATAACCCAGCAGTAGATTATGGGCCTTAGTAGCATTTCTCAATATAGTGGGTCATAAACAATGACGCAGCCAGAAACTTTTATAAAAGCATAAATTCACCTATAAAATCTAAAAAACTTAAATAATTTTTAAAATTTTTGTGTAAACTTCGAACAAGAATCTTTGTTTGAACACTTTGGTACGAAATAATTTAATTCTTATAATTTAGCTTTTGTATTATTTTAATAATCAAGTTTATGATTTACAATAAGTAATAAAATTAGTTCTATTTATTAATTTAAAATAAAATGATAAAGGTTGAAAATGAAAATATAAACTAACATCAAAATTATGTTTTATATTAAGACTTAATTTTATAGTTAGGCATATTTAAGATAAAATAAATATAGTTAAAAGTTTACATACAAATATAGAGTAATAAAAGTTTAAATTCAAAAATGTAGAAGCATACAATTGAGAGAATATCGACTTCAAATTCTGAAAATATTAAATGAACAATAGATTATCAACTTCATCAAAAAATAATCTTTTAAACAGTAATTTAGTAAAACAATACTTATCCATTGGTATCAAATTTTATTATGCAGCCAATACTATACAATACAGAAAATGTGCATTCAATATCTGTTATAGTAACAACTAATGTCAACTTTATAAACATAAAAATCTATTGATATAAAGAGAACTTCTTGACTAAATAATTTTCACAAATAAGCTCCCAGTTTCTGTATATTATAAAGATTCCATAGTGAACCACATATATATTATGTAGATCTCCATCATATTTTTTATGTATCATTAGATCGATAATAGAAAAATCATTTGAATATAATGTGTCATTACACGTACATCTTTAATCAATGGCAAGCAAAATATAAACTCAAGGAATTGTAATGGCTCAATAAATGCATGCGCTTCACCTCTTTGCTCTCAGATATTGCCATCCTCAATTATTCACAAATTTGAAAAACCAATTTTGCTAAATGATTCTTTATATTTATGCCCTTAACATTATTGTTTAAAGAGATAACAAAATAAATAACATGTTTTATTTTGACTAATTCTATACTTGGGTAAACTTCGCCATTGTCGGATCCCAAGTTCCGAATGAGAAAGAGGTTTGCGTTGGGTAATTGAAAGCCAGCACAAAACTTTGTCAAATCTTCTCATGACATGAATCGTTTAAAAAATTGTGCTAGAGCTACGTCGTCCCGGAAGCAACGCATTACATTGGTTGAATGTGGTGAAAAGTACGCAAAGGTCGCTACAACAATGCCATTTGTAGATTCAAATATATGAGAGTTTTCGTATTATGGACATATGAATAAAAAAGCTACTTCATGGTATTAATTTAAAATTTGATAGTTGAAATATTATCACTTTACCTAATAAATATTTTTATTAATAGAAGAAAAAATATTTTGTCTTAAAGAAACAATGCGAGAGAGAGAAAAATAAGAATTTGATAGTTCATGCTTTAAACTCTGGAATTAAGGTAAGAATTATCATAGGAATGGCATGGGTACATTCCTGTATAAAAACTTAAATGATAAAATAGTAGAAATAAAGAGATAAAAAGATAGAATTATATCTTTAATATTATAATTGATAGAAGAACATTTAATATTCTCAATGTTTATACACTTCAAATATGATTGAATTTAAGTATGATTTTTTTTACATGAAAAATTTTGCTTAAACCAATAATCTTATATTTATTAATACTTAAAAAAAAGGGAGGACATGCTATTACTTTAAAAAATAAACTTTTAAAACTTAAATAGATTATTTTCTTATACTAAAAGAGATCATTTATATTGCACTAATTATAATATAAGATTCTTCCAAGTGATTGTTTGAAGATCAACATCAATTATTAGTTGTAGATTTAAAAATAAGGAGTAAGAAAAGCTATACTAAATTTAAATTTCCTAAAAGTAGAGGATAGAATCTTAAGATTAAAAATATAAATATTTTTAAGAGAGAAATTTTAAAAATTAGACTCTGAGATTGAGGTGAAACCAAGCTTATGTGGAATTCGGTTACTAATTGTATTTGCAATGCAATTATATGAACTTAGTAGATTAAACGGGAGAGCACCTAATAATAAAAATGTATATTGGCAAAAATAAGATGTTCTAAGAATTCAAGAAAAAGGATATACAATAATGAATGGTTTAAATATAAATATGATGAGAAATTGAAAAAAATATGAAGAAGTTAATCATTAATTCAAAATAGTAAACCATAATGTTAAAATGGGAGCATTTTAAAATTTATGTGATAAAATCAAAATTATCGAGGAAAGAGTAACATATATAAATTAACTAAATCAAGAGACAAAATAATCAAAAACTTTGTTCAAATAAAATATATAAAAAAAGATATCAAAAAGCTTTTTAAAAATGAAGATAATATAAATAAATGAATTATTTTACTAGGCTCTTTAAAAAAGTTTGTACCAATATAATAAATATGAGTTTAACAGTCATAAGAATAATATTAATTAACACCTTCATTTGTCAGAATAGTAAAGTTAAGATTTGAAATATTTTAAAAAATGTGAAGAGTGAAAAGTAGCAGGATCAAATAACATACCTATCAATGTATGAAAATATTTAAATGAAGAATGAATTTCTTGGTTTATGAAGTTCTTTAAAATAAAAAATGCCAGATAAGTAAAAAAGTATTTTGGACCTATTTACAAAATTAAATGTGATGCTCAAGAATGCAGAAGAATAAAATTAAAGAGTAATATATTGAAGCTTTAAGTGAGTGGTTGAATACAGACTGCAAAAGGATATTTGTATTACACTATCAATTTGATTCAATGCCAAGCAATTTCACATGGAAGCCATAAATGTACTAAAAGGCTTACTTGATAAATTCAGAGAAAGAAAAGATCATTTAAAATTTATTGATGCTGAAAAGGCTTATGATAAAGTACCTAAAAAAATTCTCTTGAAATTGTTATATCGAAGATGAATTTATGTGGCATATATTGATGTCATTAAATATGTCTAATGAAGTTGTAACATGTCTTCGATCGCAAGGTGGCTTGTTTAATGAGTTTCCAATTACTATTGGGTTACATGAAGGTTGTACTCTTAATTCATATATTTTCAAGCTTATTATAAATGCTCTTCCTCAACATATTCAAGGGAAAATTCCATAGTGCATTTTATTTGCATATGATATTTTTTAGAGATATTAGACAATTCTACTTGAAGTAAAGAAAATATTAGCAATAAAATTTTAAAACTTGAGCAAGTTTCAAGTTTTGACCAAGAGTGCCAATTCTAATCATACTAAGTGGGGCTAGCTACAAAAATCCTTTGTTTTCATTTGCATAGTCAAATAGAATCCATTTTTAATATTTTCTTCGCACATCTTTTTTGCTCGTCCTCTCTTAACATGGACAAAATTCATAAACACAAGTTTTATAAGAGGGGATCGGATGTTCTATGTTTAATATGTTCGAACTATTTTATAATTATGATAAAATTATCAAAATGGTCCATTGATTCTTGCAACATATTCAAAATAGTCCATAACTCTTGTAAATATTTGTTTTTAGACTTTGACTTTTGTTTAAATATTTTTTTATCCTGTCGTTAGCTCCCATCCCCCTTCCATTAAATTTGCATTTTTCAACCTTGCTATGAATGAACTCATTTCTCATTCTATACTTTCAAGTATACCACTAATCCACATGCATCCACATCTTTTTAACGCAGCTAATAAATCAATTTTTTCTTAAACAAGCATTTTGTAGTCATAACTACTCTAAAATTTTCTATTAATTTTGAGTGGGAATTCCAAAACAACACTCTGGTTGTGCTTATCAATTTAATTCATCCTTTATTTTAACATTATTTAGTATAACTGAACCAAGGTAGTTAAATCTCTCACTTATCTTGATCACATGATCCTCAATAGTTATGTCCTAACATTTATGGCTATTATTATGATTAAAATCAAACTACATATATTATATTTAAGATAAGCTTAAATGAAATCCTCCATATTCTAAAGTAGTTCTCCGCATCTCGAGTTTTGCTTTAATCTCACCTCTATTCATATCAATCAAAAGAATGTCATATGCAAATAGCATGATGCAATCCAATAACAATTAGAAATAATTAGATAGCCACCTTAAAATTGAGCACATGTTAGCAACCCAATTATACATATTTTTACTAACATCACTATAAGCAACACAAATTCTTTTCTCTATAATACTCTTTAAAAAATTTCCTTTAGAACTTTGACATTTAAAAAAAAAAATACAGAATTTTTTCTTTCTATAAATTTCTCCATCAAGCATCTTAGTAAATGTTTAGCCTCCATGGTAATCATCTATCAAGGACAAATTCAAATTTAATTTTGTAAAATTCAAATATATTGTTGTAATTTGTATTAATCACACTCTCCCAAAGTTTTCATGTATAGCTCACTCACTAACTTGAATCCCCTCTAAATTGCACAATCTTATGCAAGACCTTTATCATTGTAAATAGGTACAACAATATTCTACTCACCTAAAATCTATTTACTCTTAAATATTGTATTAAATAACTTAATGAACTAAGAAATACCTTTCTCACCTAGAAATTTCCACACATCATTAGGGGTGTCATTCAATCTTATAGCTTTTCCACTATTCATCTATTTTAAAGCATTTCAAACATCTTACTCTTCTTCATAATATGATCTTCAATAATTATATCTTCATTATAATAACTTCTATTATGCTTAAACTTAGTCCATATATTCAATTTTAGATATACTAAGATGAAATCCTTAAGATTCTATGTTGTTGTTCACAACTCAAGTTTTGCTTTAAACCATTTGATTTTTTTTAATAAGAATAATATCATTAGCAAATAACATGCTCCAAGGCACCTCCTTTGCGGTTCGAATGTGTTCAATCCATACTAACACAAGAGTATATAACTTTGTGCAATCCAACTAAAATAGATAATATAATTAGACATTGCATTTGAACACATGTAAATGCTCCATTGTACATGTTTTTAATAACTTCAATATAGGTTAATCCCATTTCTTACCATTCCTCCAAAGAACTTCTCTAGGAACTTAAGCATATGCCTATTCTAAATTGATATTAAATGGACATCTTTCTCTATTATTAAATCTCTCCGTTAAGAGGGTGACTCATTGGCATTGGGCTTTTCTCCTACACCTAAGGGAAAGATTTGTTTCCAAGTTGCCCTTTTGATGGCTACAATTGGTATTGTGTGAAGACCTACTTAAGTAGTAATAAGTGAAACTCTTAAACATCAAGGCGTCTTTTCAAATAACGGTGGAGTTCCTGTTAAGAACTCCAAAGTTAAGCGTGCTCATATGGAAGCACTCTCAGGATGGGTGACCTGCTGGGAAGTTATTTTATAATGGCAAAATCGTGAGGTATTTCAGGCCAAAGCGGACAATACCTTGGTGCTTAAGAATTTGGGCTGTTATATATTGGGCATCTGCTCCTTGGATAAGACACATATTTTCTTCAATATTTAAGATGGGTAAACGAGACTTGGATGATCACGTTGCATTTAACCTCACACAACAACCCATAATCATGATGCATCTGATTGAGCATCTGCTGGGAAGTTATTTTCTAATGGCAAAATCGTGAGGTATTTCAGGCCAAAGCGGACAATACCTTGGTGCTTAAGAATTTGGGCTGTTACATATTGGGCATCTGCTCCTTGGATAAGACACATATTTTCTTCAATATTTAAGATGGGTAAACGAGACTTGGATGATCACGTTGCATTTAACCTCACACAACAACCCATAATCATGATGCATCTGATTGAGCATCGCAATGTAAGAAAACAAAATTTTATGGATTCTCACCCTATGGTAAAGGTATGTGATTTATTTTTGGTAACTTTTATTCTTATTTATATCAATGCCTTTACACATCTTATGCAGATATTTGAGAGTGTGTAGATCAACTTTTAATGTTATTTGAAGTTCATTATATGTTATGAGAGTTAACCCAGATGTCGAAAATAATTTGGTTAAAAGACATCAGATCAGCCTTCTGTATCAATCCACGTATTAATAATGACTCAATCATCTAAATAGGCTATATCCCATGATAATCAAAATTCTATTGAAAAGCATATTGATTTTTCTCATGAGATTGAAAGTATTGTTTTATAAGCACGTTTCATAAATGATTATTTGTCTTTTTAGAAATAACCATTTCACAAGATCATTTTCATTTTGAGTAACTAGAAATGCTCAGTCATTATGAATTCTCTTGTAATGATCTCACAACAATTTTACGCACTCGTGGAGATGAACAATCAAATGCAGAGTCTAGAGGAAAAACTCAGAATGATCCTGCCTATATTAACACCACTCTGATCATTTTTATCAATTATTTGAGTAAGATTAAGGTAGTTCTCAAATCACAAGGATGGGTCGCCTTTTTATCACTTTAGGTTATCATATAGAGGATCATGGTATGTTTGTTACTCCTTCAATACTTTATCTAAATTTCATATTTCTAACATGTATTTAATTTTACATTATTTACCTATTGAAGTTTTAAGACTAGCATACTCCATTCTTGCATCTCACATGAAGTTATCAATAGGATGACTCTCACCATGTTTTATAATATCATGCACATAGTGTGTCAATTTCTTTATTCTTTTGATATGAACCAGCTACCCAATGTGCTCCCTTTTTCTATTTGCTAGTAATTTATTAAATTACAATGCAGCATTGAACTTGAGCAATAAATCCATCAGGGTTGGATCTGTTATGCAGAGATATGTCAATCAGGTTAGTCTAGTTACATATAGCACACTAGGAGTTTAAGGCTAACACAGTTGTTGATATTAAGATTCATATATTATCTCTAAAGATGGCTTAAAAAAATCTATACTTCAGTTGTAGCAATACTATATGAAATAAAATGTTGGCTTATAAAGTTGAAGCATAATAATTAAGTAAACATTGATGAGGATATTAAGATAAATGAGTAGGCATACTTGAAAGAAAATGAAAACATTAGTAGCAAGGTTAGAGAAGCTCCGCCTGTAAATACAATTAAGTAAAGTCATCTGAGATGGTCCTGACATATTAAGCATAAACAATTAAACGCACCAACCAAGAATCCACAATGAATTTGTACAAGTTAGAAGAGATGAAAAATACATGGAAAGATATTAACAAGAATGATCTCACGCTTTAGCTCAAGGAAAGATACTTTTTTTTGTTCACAATGGAGACAAATGTGCATATGCTCAATCCCATTAAAAGTTAAAGAGTTGGTATTATTATTGTTGTATGTGTACATAATTAAAAACATTAAAAAGTATATAATTTAAAAGTCAGAGAATAAATGATTAGGAAGAATATATGATAGCATTTATGATGACAAGTTTTATAATAAAATAAGCTAGATCTTCATATTTATTATCCTATGTTAATTCGCATAATCGAATATTTTGACTAAATTAGTATTATTACAATTAGTTATTCAAACAAAAGTACCGAAAAATAAATAGGTAAATGACATTGAAAGGACAGAATAAATATGCGGCTTCAACAATAAATACATCACATGAGCATATTTCAAAGGCCAAACAATGTAACAAAAATACTACATAGATTTTTAAGTTTTACTGTCAACATATGAGAGATTAATTATTTTCTCTCAAATAAAATAGATAGTTTAAATTGTAAGTATTGTAATATTATTTCAAACGATTGATTGTAAGTATTGTAATAGTATTTCAAACGATTGATTGTAAGTATTGTAATAGTATTTCAAACGATTGTTTGTTAACCCAACATTATTTATTAATTTTACGTTTGAGAATAAGGGTAACAAAAGTAATATTAAATATTAAATGTCCTAAAAGTAAATGGAGAAATCTTAAGAATGATAATATATATATTTTTAGTATTATAATTTAAAAACTTGAATCGGAAATTTTGATAGTGATACTAACTTTATGTGAAATTTGGTTGATAGTTGTATTCTCAACATAGCAAAGAGTAATTTGTGAATCAAAAGGGAGAGTGCCCAATAATAAAAATGTGTAATGGTAGAACAAGATATTCAAATTAAGATTAAAGATATAAAAATGCGTTATAAAGAATGGCTTAAATGTAAAAGTCAAGTGAATTTGAAAAAAAAAATCATTTTATCGAACGCATCGTTCATGGATTTATATAATCAATTAGAAAGCTCAGAGAGACATTTATATGTTAGCCAAATTATAATAAAAAAGAAAAAATTTGACTCATGTAAAGTATCAAGAAAATCTTTTTAATGATTAAGATATCTAATATAGATAGATGAACTATTTTACAAAACTTTTTAATGAATGTGGTACCAATGCAATTAATATAAATGAGTTTAATAGTTATAAAAATAGTATCAATTATATTTTCATTCAATGTGTTAGTATAACTAAGATATTGAATATTTTAAAGATGATAAAGA
Source organism: Gastrodia elata (assembly GCA_016760335.1). Lineage (NCBI taxonomy): Eukaryota > Viridiplantae > Streptophyta > Magnoliopsida > Asparagales > Orchidaceae > Gastrodia > Gastrodia elata. The sequence continues at coordinate 511,482 of CM028678.1, read as the reverse complement.
GCGCAAAAGTAGTAGGATCGAATGATATCCCAGTCAATGTATAGAAATGCTTGGGTGAGGAAAGAAATTTCTTAACTTACCATGCTATTTAAGGTTACTTTGGAGACTAAGAAGATACTAGATAAGTGGAGAAAGAGTATTGTTATATATATTTACAAGAATAAAGGCAATGTTCAAGACTGCACAAATTATAGAAAAATCAAGTTCAGTGTCATACGTTGAAACTTTGGGAGAGAGTTAATGTATACAGATTACAAAGAGATACATGTGTTTTTCAAAATCAAATTGATCTACCATAGAAGCTAAAAATATATCAAGGGTTTGATGGAGAAAAGAAAAGATCTTAATTTAAGTTTTATTAATCTTGAAAAATCTTATGATAGAGTACTCAGAGAAGTTCTTTAGAGAGTTTTAGAGAAAAAAAATGTGTTGCATATAATGATTTTATTAGATATATATATAATGGGATTATAATACGTGTTCAAATGCAAGGTGGTTTGTCAAATGATTTTTCTGTTACTATTGGATTAGATAAAGGCTCGGCATTAACACATTCTTTTGTTTTAATTATGGATGTTCTTACTAAGCACATTCAAGAGGCAGTTTCTCGGTGCATGTTATTCACAAATGATACTCTATTAATTGATAAAACTAGAAATGAAATTAAAGCATAACTTGAGTTGTGGAGGATTACTTTAGAATCTAAAAGTTTTCATATTAATAGATTTAAAACATAATATATAGATTGAAGTTCAATTGCATAATATAACCTAATCTCGAAGACAACTTTTGAGAACTATGTCATAGATGAACAAACACTATCATTATATCTATGGGAAGAGCGAACTAAATATGGCAGTTTATTAATAACTTAATAAAGCCAAATACCATAACTAAAGAATTATATATATATATATATATATATATGTATAAACATATAGGCCTCAGTGAATAGTGTTGCAGCCCAATAGTTAAGCTCAGAATTTATTATCTCAGGTCATAGGTTCAAATTATATTGGCCACACATAAGAAAAAAAATAAAAAAAAAATAATATATATAGGTCTCAACTTCTTCAAGTTAATATTATGAATATGTTAATACTTTTGATATCAAACAATTTGAATTATAGAAGTGATAAATGCCAAGTTGCCAGATTCATTTCAATATTTAAGTTGTGTAAAATATTCATAAAGATGTTTTAAAACACAGCTAAATTCACATAGGCTATTACCTTAATGGTTTGGCATATTATAAAAGATAACGCAGGTAGTGAGATTTGTGAAATGAATGTTTTATTTATGATTATCCTAATTATCTTAATTTTATATTCATAAACATGTTTGTACATGATTTTTAGTTTTATCCAGATAAACATAAAGATTTCTTGCACTGCTGAATGACTTAAGTATTGAGTAATTGAAGAAGGTTTAATAGATTTCAAGATTTACAGATAGGAAATGCCCCATACATGTAGTGTAAAAGATTTCCAAAGACTGGGAAGGTATGCATAAATGTTATTGATCCAGTTCATAATTCAGAAGTTCAGCGATAATGAATATTCAACTCTCTAAAGTATGCTGAAAAGCTTGGATGAAATTTAGATAACAAGTTGAAGCATCATAAAGGCATAGACATTTTTTTTGTTTACGACAGAAAGTGAAACTAATTGAAAAAAATGAAGAGAATATGTGAAGAAAATATTCCAGAAATTAATTAAGAAGATATTGATTTATTGCATATTCTAAAAATTGATGACAACTTTATATGATTGGGAGATAATAACAATTTTAATAACAATAATAATAAATTATTAAAAAAATTGTATTAACACTTTGTTAAATTCATATTTTTTAATTAATAACAGCAATTTTAAATTAATGATTCAACTCATAATTAATTGGATAGCTCACAATATTTTGAGAATTAAACTAAGATTTTTTATGGAGTTAGAGAAATTTAAACAAACTGCAAAAAAAATTAACAATGTTAAGCTTATTTCCATAAATATATAAAATTTTATGAGTTGCAATAATTGAAGCAAAAATTCAACATGATGGTTAAAAGCAAAAGACTAAAAGCCAGTTTAGGAATTTAATCTTTTGTTAATGAAATTTAACATAGGAAACACAAATAGATGCAATTTGTGCACCTATTACTACAGTCGTGACATATATTAAAAATATTTATATATGATGGTTAAAAAATCAATAATTAAAGCCTATCATTTATTTAAAAATCATAATAAAAAATACTAAAAAAAAAAACTCTTCATTAAGCATTGAATTAGGACAATCAATAATGGTTAAGTTAATCGGGGTCAATTGCTACTCTACAAAACCAATGGGACATACCAGACTATTGTTGGATTTTTGGATCAAACCAATCAGACTGGCTGGTACAATCTAAGCTTTAAAACATTAAGCACATTATTTGCACTGCAATGAAACTTTTCAGGAATTTCAGAAAATATTTAAAATATCTCAAATCCTTCAATAAAATCCATTGTATGGTTGATCATAAGAAATTATGCAAAAAGAAGTTGTCGCAACCCTAAGCTTTGCACTTGATCGCTAATCACTTCTAGCATTTGTAACACATTGTCAAAAAACTTCAATTCAATATTTCAAAACAACTCCAACCTAGTACTAAGTAGGAAAAACTACATGAGTCTATTGTCTCCGTTGTGCATGATCAAATAATAATTCAACTCCAAATAGTTGAGGTCCTTTCTAAAATTTCATGCTAAACAAGAGAAAATTTCACAACTCAGCCCTCATATTAAAGTTACCAAAAAGATTTACACATAGTACGCCCAAATCATCCAAAACAAGATTTTCTAAGCTTATCCTTATGGAAGCCACCCCAAAATCTTACTACAAATAAACTCATTTCTCATCACAACCTTTCATATATAGCCACTCATCCAACTTAACATCATCTTCACAACACTTATTTTATCAATAAATATTTTGCCCATATAATAGAGCTAGTCTTTTAAGTGTTCCACAAAGCATTCCTTTCAAATGCACAAGAACTCAGAAGTTCTACTTCATTTCATCCAACGAACTTGAATATTCTTATCATCTATTTCTCCATTACTTTGCTTGGTTGAATCAAAATATTTGAACCTCTCACTCTTCTTCATAACATAATCCCCAATTATTATATACTTATTATCACTGCTTCTGCTATGGATTAAACTTAACACTCCATAAAATCCATTTTGGATTAACTACGACAAAGTTTTCCAAGCTTGATTTTTATTGAACTCCATTACAAGTTTTATTAATAAGAATATCATATGCAAATAAAGTTCAGAGCATTGCCTCTTGAATGCGCTCATGAACACCCATAACTAACAAAAAGAGATCTGAACTAAAAGCAAAACCTTTTAATATAGCCAAATTGAAACAAGAAAGTCAACAAGACGAAACCCTTGCATCCAAGCACATGTAATTGCTTTATTATATGTCTAAAATACCTTCAATACAAGTGAATCATTTTCTTTTCCATGGTGCTTAACAATATGCCTTTTTAAATCAATAAATATCAAATTGAGATCTTCTTTTCAATCTGAAAATTTCTCCATCAATTCTTTCAATAAATGCATGATCTTCATGCTAAATCTACTTAACATAAAAATAAATTAATTTTGTAAATTACAAATACCTCATCATATGTTGTGCTCAATCATTCTCCCCAAGTTTCATACTATAGATTATTAACTTAACTCATCTGAAATTTATATAATCTTGTACATCACCTTTATTCTTGTAAATATATATTGCATTACCTACCCGATATCTTTAAGTTCTCAAATATGTGTTATCTCATCATAAGTTGTGCTCAATCAATCTCCCCTAAAGTTTTAAACTATAGATTATTAACTAAACTGATCTATAGCTTATATAGCCTTGTACATCACCTTTATTTTTGCGAATATATATTGCAGTACGTCCGGTATCTTTTAATTCTCAAATGTGTTATATAATTTGGTGAGCAAAGAAACTCTATCCCCACCCAAGCATTTCCACGCATCAATAAGTATGTCACTACCCTTTATTTTCTTTAAAGCATTCCAAACCTCATGTTTAGTTCCTCATTAAGTGACAACAAATAACATTACATTAAAACTACAAACTCACATACAAAATTCCCATTATTACACATTTCGTTAAGAAGCCTATGAAAATAATTCATTCACATATGTAAAGTTTCCTCATCCTTTAAAAATATATTTTTTATCAGAATTCTTAACACATTTGTTCAAATAGTTAGTTTTCCAATAGCTTAATTTGGCTAGCCTATATGTTCTTCTCCCTCAAAAATATTTAATTATCATAAGAACTTTCAAAATCCACAATCATACATAACAAACTATTTTCTAGATTCGCATAAGATAATCTACATTTCTCTTATTTCTCTTTATTATTACAATTATAACAATCCTTAGAACAAATAATTACTTCAAAAAAAATTTCTTAAATATCATTAATCCAGCACTAAGTATCTTACAATTAAGGATTCTTCCTCTTGATCACCTAAGTACATCTTTAGTTACATTGAGAATTTAACTATAAATCATTTGCCACATTAAACTAGCTTCCCTCTCAATTTCCAAGACAACATCTAAAACTTAGCACTGAATATACCTTTAAATTATATGACATTCTTTATCTAACTCATAATTTTTAAATCTAGAAGTAACAACCAATGTGGGTTGTTAAGCTTTCTTATAAAATAATATATTAATCATTGTAATATAATTAATATCTTCACTTAATAAGAAAACAATTAACCTAAGTTTTAAAAACCCATTTACAAATGATAAAGTATTATCATAAGCTAAAATAAACTCTAAGATTTCCTTCCCATCTTCTTTAGCTTCATCAAAATTAAAACCATCATAAATATCATTAAATTCTCCAACTATTCTTCCAAGATCATTCAAACCAATGTGGTTATTCATGAGCCAATGTTCCCAAATTATATAAAAAAATTTCTTTGTTACTCATATCTTATCATATTTGAGAAGCTAGAATGCTTACAATATTAAAGATAATTATACCAATTACAACCATAAAAATCATAGTTCTGTCACATCCCCTTAACTTTTACAATTTTTATCTTAAAAATCTTATACAAAATACACATCATTTCAATGCCAATCCTTACCCCAATACCAAAACTTAAAACTTAAACTATTGACATTTTTATTTTTTAACTACCTATTTCATTTTCTAATAATATACAATACTTATCTTCCTATTATCATAATGTCTGATAATTTATATGTTTTCTTGTCAAAGTACAATATTCAATTTTTATAATCTCAACCTAGTGTCTTAGAATAGTGTCTTTACATGCATTTTTGGACCTTCACTCAGCATTATATTCTAGCATCGATACAACATTCATGGCATGTTTTTCAAAACATTCAATCTATACAATGCATCATGCCTATAGAACACTTTAGCTCTAGTACAATTTTTCAAAGGGTCATTTTTATGTTAGCTCGATAAATTTTATGATAGTTGTTAACTACCTAACACAACCCTTAACTTGTTTCATACAAAACCTGGGAGACCCGGCAGCATCAACGTTCTTTAATCCAATATTCCAATTTGCAAATTACCATTATAGTATAATAATTTCCATAAATAATTACTGAAAGGAATCTTATTCACAAGTGCACAACGTTCCTATTATCCATCCCAAAGTTTAGCATTAAAAATTACACCACATGCATCCTAGCCTCATTGCATTAGTATACAATATACACTAATTACATCATTTTATTCAACCGGTATTATGAAAAATTGTAAGTCAGAGGAGACCCAACTTACAGCAGTGTGCCTGATGCCAGCCGACTTTCCAACTAATTCATGTTCTTTAAGAAATAAAAGCTCCCCATGGATAGGAACAAAATGTTGAGGCCTTACAATTCTGAGAACTTCCTCCTACATAATTTAAAAAAAGCTAGTATTTAGTGAGCTATTCACATAACAAGACAACAAGACTATGGTGATTTCATTGAAAATGGTGGTCATTATTTTGAAAATGCTAGTAACAAGAAAACTTAGAATAAATATCTGCATTGAACAAGCCAACAAGTGATAACAAAGAACTCCTAAAAGATTACATACCAACTCGTCATGGTAACCATGCCCAGATGTATGTAGAAGTTCACTTTTACCCATCACAATAGTAGATCCAAGTTCTGCTATGCGGTTGAACATCTTCATAACACGAGTTTCATTTCCAGGAACAACCTATATGTGTATTCAGGAGGCAAAGAATTTTATACGGCTTCAATTATTTTTAAAGTTAAAATAAGAAAAATAAATTGTCAGATATATTGACATATATGCTTTTCTCAAGTAAAAAATCTAGAGAACACATTAAATAAAAACGAATACAGTATTACATGTATAAGAAGAAAAGCATTTATCCAAAACAGCAGTAAAACCAAAAAATAGAAAGGTAATTTCAAATATAAAATAATAAATGCTCAGCTTAATCCGGTAGGTCTAACTTCTCCTAGGTAGCAACAGCCAAGTATATAATTTTGCTTCGTGTTACCATTCATAATAGAATTGAGTAACGATCTTACATCAGAATGCATCAACATTGTTATTTTTTTTTTTTGAGAAAAATAGTTATTCCTTTATATGAAGTTCTCAAATGTTTATTAATTAAATATATCTCAAGTGTTCAAAATATTAAAGTTGATAAAGATTCCCATTAATGAAAATAGAATGAAACTAAGTTGTTCTAAGATGAGGCCCAAGATATGTGCATTTTACTCAATGAAAAATCTATGGAGCAATTGAAGAAAATGGAGTGCCTTGTACCTAGTACTGTAAAGAATACAAGTTAAATAAAAATCTATCCATTTTCGAGAGCAGATTGGCAAAATATAAAGATTGGCATGAGAAAAGAACAGACGTATGCATAATGCATCGTACTAATAAGTTAGCAAAAGGGCCAGGCAATTTGGGCTTATTGTATGCAGTCTTACCTCAAATTATTATAAGAGGCAGTTTCCGTGGTTCGGACCCATAACTTTTGACCACAATAATAGATTTCACAGCTGCACCAAGGCTTTTAAATCCAGTTGGGTGAAAAAGTAGTTCTATCATGCATACTAGTATTGTAAATGGAAGCCATGGTATGTTCTCTATTACTCAAAAAGTTTCAAAAAATAACATCACTAATTCAAATTTGGCTTTGGGTTCAAGTATGATAGTATAACTGTAAAGAGAATAAATTAAGAAATAATGAAGCGTTAATGTTTCAAACCATATTGTATAGTTGCAAACAATAATAATAACATTAGTGGTGTGCATCATTTTAAAACGATGTAACCTTTTTAGACTCAACATATGTGCCCTCTGAAAATGTTCTTAGGTCTCAACGGATGCAGCTTGATAAGAATGGACAAAAAAAAATTTAATAGTATTTTAAGAGTTTTTTTTTTGTTTGGAACTAATTTGCAAAAGAGTTACAGGGCTTTCATGCTGTAATTTCAGCCACTTTTTATGGCATAGTGAAGTCAAACCATCTCTCACATGATTTTTCTTGCCTAGATTTTTCATTTAAATTGAAGCGTTTGTCAATGTTGTGAGTTCTACGAGCTTATATTTCGTACTCGTAATTTATTTGTCATAATACCCTAATAGAATAGAAATAAATTAAGGCTCTCTAAATGAAACTTGAGGAGGGGCATATTTGATCGAGCACAATGAAAACAAAAGATTCATGTAGTCAACCACACCTTGCAGAACTAAGGCTTGGTGCTATTGTTGTTGTTGTACAAAATAATAAAGATCTCTCAATATTACCTACTAAGAAAAATATAGAAAGATTTAAATGGGGAGCATTTAATTGTAACATTCAAAGAAAATTATCGATGATTTCAGTATAATAAATTTAGATCAAAATCTTTGAAATATGATAAGTATTGTAGAAAATTTTGCTAGTGAATAGTGTTATTTTTGTCATTGGACCATACTTGGCAGCCACCAAAAGTAATTTGTTACCATTCAACAAAAATAATGAAGAGAAAAAGAAAGCATAATACATTGATGAAGACCTACATGGATTTTAAACTGCGCACTTAATCGTTGGGAATGAACACATCTGATATATAATGAATTAAAAATAAATAAATTTGATCCAACTAAAGAAATTGGGAGGTGAGCCATTACCATGAAGATTTCATAAAAATAATCATAATAGCAAACAATCAAAATCCATTTAAACAGCAGAGTATCTCAGTTTTGATGAAAGCACAGTAGAAAAGCCAAATCTCTACAAAATGTTGGCTAAGACTTTGCTACAACCATATAAATGTCACATAACAAGCCGATAGTACATTAAACAATATCATATAAAGGCCATTAAGTAGAATGAAAGGACGGTGAGCAATTGGGGCTAAACAAGTATTCTATCTAGGAAAAATATAAAAAATTGTTGATGAAATTCATGCAAAAGAAAACAAACTTTAAGAATATCAGCATACGCATAAGATCACCACCTGATTGTAGCCTCATATTGCCTGAAAAAATTTTTGGGAGAAGATGGAGAAACACAAAAATTTGAAAGCACTTAAAGAGAAAAAAAAAATTAAGTTTGACCACTTAAGTATAAAGCTAGTCAAGCTTAAAGAGTACATAATACTGGCCCGAAGGATATGAAGATACTACCCTTAATTTTTTTTTTAAATAATTCCTTAACTTGGAAGCATATTACATGTATTTAGAAAATATTATCATACAATGAACAAAAATGAAATATTTTTCTCCATCATGAAACCACTTGATTTTGGAACCTGCCATTGCACGTCTATCTTTATAAAAATGGAAAATTTAACTACATTAACAAAAATTTAAGAGTCATAATAATAGAATTCAACAAAATTTTAAGTCGTTTGTCAACTACTTAAAGCAACCCTCTTCCTTTCACATCCAAAACTTAAAAGTTGGCAATACCAGGTGAAGTTAACAAAAATTTGTGCCATAACTTTTAATCAAACAAGAACTGGCTTTAAATTTAGTAAGAATTAGTCCTCCAATCGTATTTGCCTTCTCTTTTGCATTAATAATATGATCAGCCTCCTTAGGAGTTTGCATTCAATAAAAATACGATTGATCACCCTGAAAAGGGCAGACATCCAGCTTTTAAATTATTCAGAAGTATATATTTTAGTGAGAATTTGCATTTTAACCAAACTTACTGTGACAACCCAATGTCGGTTCGGCAGAAACCGTTCTGGCATTGGGTGCCTACTTACCGCAAGATCATATCGAGCAATTTGAGAGAAAAAGAATACGCATATAAAAGTAAAAGATATTTTTTATTTATCAAAATTCATATTACAAGGTCATTCATCATACAAAATAAAAAAAAGAAACAAAATAAGCAAAACAGCACCGTCGTCCATCCATTGAAAATTAGGGTTCTTGTTTAACATCTTCCAGGAACACCTCACCAGGTATTGTACACAAAATAATACCGGGATTGGAATTCCCAGTAATTAGAGAATACTCTAAGTACACAATATCAAACTATTTTATAAAGATGCGATTAGCAAAGCTAAGATAGAAATAAAATGCAGAATAGGTAAGGCAACCGCGCAAAATAAGCAAGTAATTTCCTGCAACAAGTATTTATCACATATTAAAGTTTATTGTTGTCATTTTCCAATAACTAACCCCGAATGTTACTGATGTCATTTTTCCAGTAACAACCCCGAATGTTATTGATGCCATTTTTTCAATAACAACCCCGAATGTTGCTGATGTCATTTTTCCAATAACACCCCGAATGTTACTGATGTCATTTTTTCAGTAACAAATCCGAATGATACCGATGTCATTTTCCGGTAACAACCCCGAATGATATTGCATTGGTTCCGGACAACCAACCAAGCTTTAAATGAATTCGGCTCAAAGCAAATACGCGAAGCATAGCAGTAATAGAAAAATGCAAGATGTAATGCAAATCATATACTGGGTACCTTTAATCTTTAAGTTCAGGAGTTCAAAAGTTCGGATGAGTGACAGTTCGCTCAATCTGCATTTAAGTCCCCGATATTTCTTTAAATTAGTCTCTTTTAAAAGTGATGCGATATTTCGTGATTTTTATATTTATTTTTTATTTTGTCATTTTCCTTTATAATAATTTAAGTCCGTATTTCATAATAATGTTAATATGCCTTGAAGGAGGGCTCGGTATTTATAGACGAGAGTTGTTCTTTGCATTGGTTGTAAATGAAGTTTCAAATGGCGGTTCCTATGTAGATGGATTTGTGGTCAGTTACAGTGGCGATTGCCAGAGAAAACGTGGCTAAGCTCGATCTGCGAGCAATTGCTGGTAAATGAGAGATGGTTGCGTGGGACGCGAAGATCGTGGAGCATATTTGTGGGTTCACAAGATCATTGATAGTGGGAGAGACCAAAAACCCTGTGTGAGAGGCTCGAGGTAAGAATCATGGGTTGTGGGCGGTTGTCCCTTCAATGTTCGCACACTATGGATCTTTGCATCGCTAATTAAGAACTTTTACAATCTCAATCCAGGTCAATGTTAGTTTGTGCATGCATGGAGCAAACATTGAACATTTTTTCTCTCACACATGCGCAGGTTCAATCGTGCATGATATGTGTATCCCGACATAAACTGCCACTTAATGAATATTGCCTGTTCTTGAAGAACGATACATTTGTTGTATTATTTATTTATTTAAACTGTCTTTAGACACCAAATTCACACATTTTATGCTAATCTAGTCTTTATGCATTTCAAATTAACACAAAATTTCCAGTAACAAATTAAATGAAAAGAATGATATCCTTCATTTTATTTTAAGTAAAAATATCAATAATGATAATCATAATAATAGTAATAATAATAAATTGAAATGAAAATAACTAGAAAGAAAATGCAGTAAGCAAATTGTAATAAATAATAAAAATAATAGAAATCATAATAGTAATAGTAATTTTATCATTAATAATAATAATAATATAATAATAAACGTAGAAATAAGAATGAATTGAAAGGAATTGATAGAAAAGAAATTGCGAAAATAATAATAATAATAATAATAATAATAATGATAATAACAATAATATCAATAAATAACATAAATAAAATGACAAAATTAAAATGACAAAATTAAAATGACAAAATTAAAATGACAAAAATAAAATTACTAAAATAAAAATTATAAAATAATAATAATATTTTTATTATTATCATTAATAATAATAAAAATGATAATAATAATAATAATAATAAAAGACAACTAAGAAATGACAATTAAAATAAAAGAAATGTAAATTGCAAAAATAAAAATTATAATAATAGTAATAATAATAATAATAAGAAAATGACAGAATTAAAATGACAGAAATATAAATTACTGAAATAGAAATTATAATAATAATAATAACAGAAAATAAATAAATAAATAGAATTAAAATGACGAAATATAAATTGCTGAAATGCAAATAATAATAATAATAATAATAATAATAATAATAAATGACTGAATTAAAATGACAAAAATATAAATTGCTGAAATAAAAAACAATAATAATAATAATATCACTAATAATAATAATTTATCAATAATAATTTATTAATAATAATAACACTAACTTTAATAATAATAATGATAATATTATTATTATTATTAAAAGAAAAAGAGAAGAAAAAATGAAAAAAAATCCTGAATTAAGAAAAAAAAGTCTCTCATTACTTACTGAAACTTACAGTTGAGGAGGCTTTGTCGGAGGTAGACGAGAGTAAGAACTGGTGGTGGCCGAAGAAGAAAGATAGAGGAGGGGAGAGAGGAGAAAATTTTTGATGGGGAAAATGAGAGGGTATTTATAAAAGAAATCTATCATGTTTCTCCCTCCTCTTACTTCACTCTTAACTTTAGTATTAAGCAGCTTAACGTGTGAATTTGGATGAATAGTAAAATATTAGATGAATAGTAAAATAATTTATTATTTTAAGTTTTGTGCAATTTTCCATTGTTTTATTTTCAAAAGTAATGAAACATGACCCAAAGGTGTATTTCAATAAGAACACGCACGTACTAAAGTTTATCAATTTGGAGTTATATTTTATTTTATATTAATTTTTGAAGATTAAAACTTCAAAAATATTTACGATCAATCTGAAGCTCTAAATTCGAAAAAACTTTTTGGGTATTTTCCTAATATTATTAAAATAATAGCACCAAAATTACTGAATTTCGTCTTGTATTTATATTTCCTAATTTTTTGAATTTTAAATATCTAAAAATTAATTCAATAGTAAATATGAACATTATGATTATAAAAATATATTTTATTCAACAGTATATTTGGTTTGGCCTAATTTTGAAGCTGCTCGGAATCCTAATTTTTAAGTCGAATTTAACTCTAATTGTCTAAGTAACGACTTGGGTCATTACAGAACTATTGTCTTTGCTGCTAAGTAAACTTGTCTATCTCTAGAGACTGAATTTTTGGTTGCTGCTAAGCTAGAGTTGGATGATCGAAGGGTCAAATTCCTGCTTGCACCTGAGATGAAATTGTTGGTTTCATTTCAAGATTTTAAATTTTGTTCTTATTTATCTCAATGTATTATCTTTTTTTAGTTGGTTAACCTTTTAGAAGTACGCTCCGAGTCAATGTTTTTTGGGGTTTTATTGGTTTTTCTTTTTTGTGCTTTCTTGTTATTTGGTTTTTTATTTTTCTTTTCCCACCTGCTGTACTTGATTTTTTATATTAATAAATTGGCATATTTAAAAAAAAAACTTAACATTTTAATGAGAAGAGGCTCCCCACAGCAATATCATAAAAATTTAATAAAGAAAAAAAAATCTGAGAGTAATCGGCCCAAAATGATAGGCAAAAATGGTTTTCATGTATTCATGATGAGAGTAATCGGCCCAAAATATGATGCTTCTGCGTTCATGAAACACTCGTTTAACTGTCAATGGTGTGGAATACAATATTAGTAATATGGATAGAACTCGCCCAATAATTTTTCGTCCAACCAGAGTCGTGAGCACCAAAATAAGGATGCATGACTGCACCTAAGCCGCATGCATCAATGTTTATACAGATTGTATGGGAAGAAAACAAGAGACGAGAAAATTAAAGTTTCTATTAAGTGGAAAAAAAGAATTCACACTTTCATTATTTGCTGCAGGTTAGAAATTGAAGAAGAGTTTCTGCTTGCACATGTCATATTCCTACAATAATTATAAGCTTAATAACAAAGTAATGATAAATAATAATAGAAAGGTTCACTGTCATAGTATGTATGGTCGTGTTAGCTTGTATCCTATAACTAGAATATAATACAAACGAATTCATACCAAAATAAAGGCATCAAAGGATTACTCGGATACATGTGGAAGTTATTAGAAGCTTACTAGTGGGTGTGAATAGTCGAGCTGATTCATGAGTTAGCTAGAACTTGGCTTGTTAATGGGTTTGCGAATAAAGGTTCTCGAGCTCATGAGTTAAGTTCGAGCTACAAGTCAAGCTGGAATCATTAGCAAAGCTCAAACAAGTCATTAAATGAGCTTGGGCTGGAGATTAGGCTGGCTCTACATGTTAGTACAGGGAATCAACCAGTTTATATAGAATATAACAATAATCATACAATATTATAAAATAAAGCTAATTAACTTAGTTAAATTCATGATCTAACAAAGCATATCTATAATTCCTCATGTAAAAGATCTGTCTTGTTAACTTATTTAGCCCACTCACAAACTTGCTATCAAGCTCAAGCTCAAGGTCAAAAAATTAAGATGAGATAAGCTCGAGCTTGGTCTGACTTGAGTTCTCTAACCCTTCACAACCTTTATTGTATAAGTGGCGTAGAGGCTTGCAGTGAGAAGCAAATTATGGTGAAAAAAATGTACATGCAGAATAATGAAGAGAATAAAGGAAGAAAATAACCAACTCCTACAAGAGCATTCAAAAAAGAGTTTTAATGCAAACTATATCTAAATTTTTTACTAAAACACCCTATTTTAAAGCTTTTATCCTTGAAATTTAAATTTCAAATTTTAAATGTACTGAGGGATGTTCAAAGATAGAAAATTAAAAGCATGTCACAATGGGAAAAAACATAGAAACAAATAATAAACAGTGGATTGATTGAAGGCTACCCTCTCTCTAAGATAAATGCAAATTCGACATTTCAATTTGTCATTGAAATCATCCCATGAAAATTTACAATTTTGGTGAAAATTAATAATTTAAAATTAAAACACTAATCCTCAATTGCTATTGTCCATCAAATTATGATGAGAAAGACTGTTTGGACTAGTTAGTGGGCCTGCTTGATGCTGATTGGGTTAATTGGTGAGACCTACTTACTGTGGACTAAATCTAATGCATAATGATATAGTAATCTGTTTGATGTTGTATTACATCAAATTCTTCCACTAAAAATAGCACACTTTTAAAGAGTTGAAATTGATGTAGTTAACAAAGTGATTAGCTTGGCAAAGCACTGATGGAGGTCAATCTAAAGAATATGAAATTTTCTACAAATATATCCTTTGGCCTAGTAAAAGTGAGGAAGTATACTAAGATTATTAAATATGGCTCTCTTGCATGTGTTAGAAAAAATGATCATGCTTCTATAAATCATCTGAAATATAAAAACATGATAATTATCATAAAACATTTAAAGAGTAATGTGACAGATGATTTTGGAAGAGTTAAATCATGGGGGAAGGTAATGCAACTAAAAAAAGGCCATCATATTTTTATAGTGATGATGATTGAGTGATCTCAATTAGTGTAAGGTCAACTGAATGTAAAGAGTTTAAAATTGAACATGATCGAATGTGAGTGTGTGCGTGTTTAAGCATAGGAGATGGCTCTCAAGTGTTGGTAAATGTTGTACCACTACTTCAAGTGGTAGGGGGGTTTATAAGGTTGGTGGCATCATCAGGTGAAATTAAGAGGTGTGTAGTTGTATAAATGAAAAGATGGTAAAATTTTAGTAGAGTCAAATGTAATGTAAGAAGAGAAGATCATAATTGTCAAGTATAAATGACTGATCATAATAAATCAAAAAAGGATTGTCATAATCTGAGTAAACATAGTCATCTAAGGAAAGAGAATATTATCATAGGTATCAACATCGTATAATGGTAAGTCATGGGGTACAAAAGTAATGAGCTGAAGGTAAAATAAGAGGCAGCAATATATAGTTGTGATCAAAGTTAAAGCCGATGAATGTTTATACAAAATCTTCCAAACAGCATAGCATATCGTAGTCATAATCTGACAATAAACTCCTGCAATGAAAATGAGCATCTCCCAGAACAATCAAGATTATCGCAAAGCGGATTACAAAAATAATCATGCTTATATCCATATGACTCAAGAACATAATTATAATTTTGATGGCAAAAAAAAATAGAAAAATCATTAACACATTCAAGGGAGGGGTCAGATCTAACTAGTTTCTCACTAGATCATCCGAAAACTCATCTTTTTTCTATGGACCTTCGAAAATGCTTTGATACCAATAGATGAGGAGGCTCATAGTTAGAAGCAACCTATGGTGAAAAAGAAATATTACGAAGAGAGAAAGAAGGGAAGAAGAAGAAAGAGAGTAGCATCGACGAAGATAATTGACTCTTGCAAGAGTAATCCAAATGGAATTTTAATTCATTCAGCATTATCCTATATCTTAAAAATGCATTCCATATTTAAGCCTACACTCTTGAAGAATTCAATATTCAAGTGGATGAAGAGAACATTCAAAAATAACAAATAAAAACATTATATTATGGGAGCAATATAAAGAAAAAAATATTGCACAATTGGAATGATTGATGGTTGCCTTATGGAACTACCCAATATCGTTACTTTGCAAATTAGGTCAAAATCCCGACTCTAATGTCAGGATCCCAAGGAACTTCAAATTAGGGCAAACAAAAATACATTTAGATGAAAATAATTTTTAGATCAAAGTGCCATAGTTTGAAGAAATCCGGATAACGAAAACTCCAGCTTTATTTTTCTGAACTTTTTAAATTCAATAAATTGAGAACATTAAATAGTGTCTCAATTCATCGATTTTCGTGTCATTATGTTAAGTATAATATTTAAAGGCCGCTCGAGAAGTTTCATCATTAATGGAGCGTCGATTCGATCTCAATTAATTTTCGAAGTTTAAAACTTTATAAATTAATTACAAATACAAGTTTGCTCTGAATCAAAAATTTTAGGTGAGAGGGAGTTCGTTACACCATAACACACATCGGTGTCAATTTTCATTATTTTTGGACTCCAAACGGCGGAAAAAATGCGAAAAATTTTACTTTAAGTAATTAATTTAAAACATTCCTTAGAAATTTCCTTCTCCCCGATCAGATCGCAGGATCCTACGACAAAGCCCGCTCAACAGAGCCCTGTACGCGGAAGCTTCCGCTCCAGAGAGAGTCGTCTGCGCCGTTTTGGGGTAGGTTGGTCGGCACCTGGCCGACCCCATGGCTCTCCCTCTCTCTCCCATTCCCTACTTATACCGCTCAGCATACCCCCTCCTCTCCCACAGCAGCTTCCACCTCCTACCAGCCAGCCCTCCTGCTACTGCCAGCCATCCAGCTTCTAGCCAACTCAGCCGGCCAACAGCCACTCCGGCCACCCCTCTTGCCACACCCTTCAGCCGTCCGGCCTCCCTCAGTTTTCGAGCAACACTATTCTAAGTAAGAGGCGAAGGAAAAGGAGAGAAAATGATGAGAAATTTTGCCTTTTTATTCATATTCTTTAATTCTTTTTCATAATATTTATTGTTATGTTAATAATAATGATAGTTTTATTATCTTAATTACGTCATTCACATTATTATTGTTTTCATTAATTAATAATGGATAACAGTGAAAATGTAATAAAATGACTAGTATTTTTATTTTTGTCAATTTCAATTCAGTCATTATCATTATGTCTTTTTCTTTCATACATTATTATTATCATTATAATGATAATAATAATGCTATAATAAATATTACTGCTATCGCAGTAACTTAAAAATCGAACTTCAATCAAAATGAGAAAGCAAAAGAAGAACATAATAGAAATAAAGATATTAATTACTCCTAAAAATCTTGGCTAAAAGCTAATTTAAAATATCAAAATTTAAATGTGAATTCAATCAAACTGTCACACATTTGAACTTAAAGAAAAAGGTACCCAGTATATGACATGTACTACTTTTTGCACTTTATTGCTGCTTAGCTTTGCTTTGAGCCAAATTCGTATTAAAGCTTGGTTGGTTGTCTGGAACCAACATCCCTTTTATAACATGACTGTTACTAAAAAAATAACATCAATAACACTCATGGGTTACTAGAAAAATAGCATCAGTAACATTCGTGATGGATTACTGGAAAAATAATATCAGTAACCTACATTTTGTGATAATATTTTTCGCAAGAAATTGAGTATTCTATTTGAGCTATTGCCTTATTTTTTCTGTATGTTTATTACACCCTTATTTCTTCTAATCGCATCTCTGCTTTTATAAAAGTGTAATATTTTATTGTTTGCTGCGGTACTTAAGATATTCTCTAATTGTTGAAATTTTTAATCCCGGTATTATTTTCTTTACAATACCAGGTCAGGTGCTTCTGAGAGAATTCAAACAAGAACCATAATTCTTACATTTTCAAACTTGCTCATGAATCTACGGCGCTACTTTATTTTTACTTTTATTTTTATTTTCCTATTATTTCAATTCATCATGTGATGAACTTTGTAAAAAGGATCGTTGAAAATTTTTGTAATCAGGAATTTTAATGAATGAAAATTATCTTTTGGCTTTTATGTATGCGTTCATTTTCTTTCAAATTGCTCAATATGATCTCGCGGTATGTGAATACCCAATGTCAGGACAGTTTTCGCTGAACCGACATCGGGGCATCACCTTATTATTGAAAGAAGAATAAATTTTGAATCTTCAAATTTCATAATCAAATAAAATTCACAATTTTGGCAAAAAAATTAATATTTTAAGATTATAATATTTATCTTCAATTGATATTCTCATTCAAATTAACAGCAAGTGTGGCCCAAATGCCAATTGGGCTAGTTGGTGGAGTTACACTTGGCGTTGATTGGGCCTGTTGGTGAACTTGAAGTTAAATGGGTCTGATCAAATAGTGATATAGTAATTTACACGATGCTGTGGAACATTAGTTATCGTTTGATATCGATATTAGAAGTCTGCAAAAGATAAACCAAGAGTATTTTTCAATCATAATGGTCAGTCACAATCATCCTATTCACAAAAGAAATGCTGAACCCTAGTAATACCTAATTTAGTCGTTGCTTGTCATTGATCAAATAAGATTGAACAATCAATAGTTATCAGTTTATAAGTGATAACAACAAGTTCGAGGTTCACATCATGCAATCAATCATTTAAATTCATGCAATATAACTGCAAAATATTAAATATGAATTACCAATGTTAACTACAAAACAGTATTTAGGATAAAATTCAGGCTATTTTGAGTAGTAGCTGATTTGTATAACACTAATTATAGTGAACAGCTTACAAAGTAAGAGTTCACAGTTTCATGTTTACGTATTAGATAAGTTAAGAAAAATTAGAAGCACACAATTTTTGACAGTTAATTAAAAGGGAAAAAATTGCACGAAACACAGATGCTGACCTTAGCTGAATATAAAATCACATCTTCCTTGGTGAGTTTAAGTGAATGACTGCCTCCAAAAGATGCTAAATTTAAAGCAGCTTGCGGTTCTGCCTGGCACAACATTGTATCCAGTAAAATTTTATCTATAATATTATCTGTTTTATTTTTATGCAGTTAAAACATCATCTTACTTGAGAGCCGGTTGTGACAATTAATAAATTATTGGGAGGATAGTCATCAATATCCTCCACTTTCACCTGCAGAGCATTAAAACACTTAGTTTTTATGCATAAGTGTCACAATTATAGAAACATAAAGAACATACACTAGTGAAAAAATAAAAGATGCTATTCAAAACAAGAACATGTTCTGCACATGCACGCATACAATTTAATGGCATATGCAGGCTTGTTTGTTCACTTTTAAGAAAAGCTAATAAAAAATTATCATTGACTTTGTTGACATTTATTTGGTGTTGTCAGCAAATAATCTATTAAATATAGAAAAAATATGCCACCTAAAATTTAAGGTAGACGTATTTAGGCCTTTTTTTAAATTATCTTAAAAAATGCTATTCATTTTTCAAATTAATATAATAAGCCCAAAATTGATACAAATATTTACATAAGGAAACTTAAAACTTAAAAAGAAATCTGCCTAAATATTTCACCACATTTCAAAACAATAATAAAAAGAAAATAATACTTCTATAAAATTTTGAAACGGCTCATTTCAACCATGGTTAAAAAATCATTAAATGGTAGAAATAACTGAACCATAAAATAAAAAAGAGCTAAATTTGAATTTAATGTCTAATACTAAATAAAATACTTTCTCAAAACAAAATAAATTCCAAATAAAAAGCTAGAGACTATATTAATATGCTTAAAGGCTATAACTAAAAGAGCACATGCAAAAAGTCAAGAGACCATTCTATCTGTTTACTCTATGTAAAAGGTATAGGGGTATAAGTAGCCACTCCGGATATACAGATTGTGAGAAAACTAGAAAAAGCTTCCTTTCCAGTAGTTTGTTGATTCAGTTCCAAGGCTATTGACTTATATCTCATATGCATACAAATGTAATTGAATCGAATTCAAGTCTAATTCTAAATTTTGGGTCAACATCAATTATGGTCATAGTGTCATGCAACAATTTGATACTTTAAATATGCATACATACATACACATACATGCATATATATATATATATATATATATATATATATATATTTTTTTTTTTTTTTTTCTTATGTGTGGCCGATAGGATTTGAACACATGACCTGGGTTAACAAATCCTAAGCCTTAACCACTGGGCTGCAACACCATTCACATAATATATATATATATATATATATATATATTTTTTTTTTTTTTTTTTTTATGTGGCCGGTGGAATATGAACCCAAGACTTGAAATAACAAATACTGAGTCTCAACCTGTGGGCTGCAACACTATTCACACACAATATATATATATATATATATAAACACATTACAATATCATATATATTTTTAATTTTGATCCTAATGGATGTGTTGGTTTCGGGGCCTCACTACAGGAGCTAGACTTGTCAAAAAATGAAACCCGACCAGAGCTTGAACCAGAACAACCCGCGTTCGCGTCAACTCTTATGCCAAACAAGTCGGGTTAGTGTTAAATATTTTGACCCGATCACAGCACCATCGACTAGTCTCGTTGGTAACCCGGATAACCCGGTGTGCATGATTGAACATGACCAGGTCAATCGGGCCTGACCTGAAAAAAGAAAATGTGAGCGTATAAAATAATACACTGCTTTCAATTCTTCCTATAGGATCCGTTTTGAAGTATGTTAAATGAAATGCGCTAAAATTTGGTCTCAAATGCAGTTGAAATGGAAAATGAGTATTTATTAGCATCTTTAGCAAGGATATTTCATCTTGGTTGTCTCACATTCTAGTGGCTCGCCTCTACTGCTCTATTTCAGATTTCAATCTTCGTTTCTTCTGTTAAGTTCTCGCCTTCTTGTGTCTCACCACTCACCTCCTCGACTCTAGAGCTTCAATTTTCAGGCTTTATCGTTCAGTTTACCTTCAAGTATTCGATTTTGAGGTCAACTTTTCGAGTTTTCAGCTGCAGCCATAGACTTGTCGCAAAGTGTTCCAATCGAATTTTTTGTTCTTTAATCTTTATAATTATCGAATATTCATCTATCATCCATTATCTATCTTAGTGTTAGAGTGTTTGATTGTTAGTTAATATTTTAGCATGCATGAGAAAATGGTTGCACAGCAAAAATGTTTGGCTATTTAATATTTAGTTAGGTCTTCTGTGAATTTGTGATATTTGCAAAAAATAATGATTGCACTGCTGCAATTATGAGTTCTGTTTTGATTTGCAACATGTTCATTTGGATGTGGGTTAATTGAAGCCTAAGAGCATGCTTAGTAATTTTTTTTTGTTATTCAGCCATGTTGAGCATGAACTTGATAAAGCTCATGAGAGAGTTTTGATAAGGTTTGCATTAAGCCATTAACTGATATTCTCATATTAAATTAAACTCCGTACTATTACCAACGATCTTATTAAGGTTTGATTAATGAGTGAGCTTTAAATTATGCAAATGCAAAAGTAACGAACTTTCGAAAGTTTGCTTTATAATCCGTCTCAATTGATAGTTTATATATAATAGCACCAAATATTTTATATTTTGTATGTTACCCACATTTACTATAATATCTTTATTTTTTTATTTATGTAATAATTGGCACACATTTACATATTTCCCTATTATTAAATGAGGACCTCTGATTTGTTGCATGCATATGTTTGGGTGTTAGTTTTAAAATTATAAGAGTTTGAGATTTTTATATGTAAATTATATATAATTTTGAATATAAGTTATATATATATACACATATATACATATATTTTAGAATGATGGGGTGTAATTGTATTATAAAAAAAATTTGGTTGATTTAAAGGTGTCATCTATGTATCACAATGAGAGGTAAATATTTTGAAAAGATAATAATTACTTGAAAAAAGTTTTTAATGTTTTGCATTTGTAAAAGCAAACATTGCATTTTTAAAAAGAGAGCTTGCTTTAAAATTATGGTTCAAATGTAGTTTTCCAACTATTTTTACTTTTCATAGAAGCTTAAAAGTTACCAAAAAAATTGTTGAACATTTAAATTAGCAAAGCAGCTAATAAGCCTTACCAAACAAACCCTAAAGTTGAACTTAAGAATTTTTTTCTTTATTTTTGTTGTGGTGTTGTTCTTTAGTTGTTCGATTTTTCTACTTGTATTTTGCATGCCAAGAGTTTAATCTCTTCTGTAATATTAGTCTTTTGATGAGGCTCAACTTTCTTTAATGGGAGATTCAACTGACCAAAAGCTGCGTTGTTTTAATACATCTTTGTATATTAAATAAACAGTACATTTAATATATAAAGTAGAGCGTCCTGTAACAGCTGTACAAATCATACAACTTTCAATGCCATCTATTAACCAAAAGCTGCATTCGACCTTTAATTAATGCGAAGAAAATAAAGCTTTCTTGTGAAAATTACAATATCAGTGCATGAGATTTTGCTTTGAGAAATACTTTGCTCATATGTAAGTCTTTCTGTTTTGGGTTTAAATTTTGAAATTAAATAGATTGTGAATATGGTAAATTAATAGAGTTATCTGATTTAATTTTTCTAAATTAATCTCTTCTGTAATATTATGAATATGTTTGGTGCTTTTATATTCAGCTTTTATTTGCATTCAAATTTTAATCATATAAAAAGGAATGTTTGGATGTTCACCTTATGCAGTTACATCTTTGGCCAGAAGCAATGTTTTATAATTTAACTGTTTATATGTTTTCTTAAGGCAATCAGTAATAAACTGGATATTATCAAATGGACATTAGTAATTATGGTTTCTTGCGCATCCAGCATCTTGTAAATTTATACATCAAGTTCTCTCATATATTTGAAGATTTACTTGACTATTCTATTCTCCATTATTTCAATTCTCTCAAGTTCTGTCTATTGTTTTACAAATTTGTTGATATTATTAAGATGTAAGTCTATATTCATCATTCATGCATGTGTTGGGCAATATTTTTTATTTAATAAAATAATAGAAGAATGTTCAAACACTATTGCCCCAAACAATCTCAGAATCTATTGCAGTTAAACATGATTGTAATATTAATCCAGCTGACAGCAACAATATTTATGTCGATCATATTACCACTATAAAAAATTTGGAAAATGTAGATACACAACATTACCAAAAAGAAAAGGATGGTATCAATAGTACTGGCACACTTTGAAATAATGGCATTAGCTAGGATGAAAAATAAAGATGCAAATGTAATAAATGTGGTGGTGCTATATATTTGTGTGAAAGTAATTTTGGAACAGCTAACTTAAAGCATCGCATTCAAATGTGTTAAGAAAAGATATTCATGATATATGCCAGCTCATCTTACAATCAAACACAAGCTCATAAGTGTCAATATCTGATACAAAATTTTCATATTTTCTTACCCCTTATTTTAATAAGTTGTAATACAGTTCATTCTCTTTTAATAAAATTTATTTTGTTCATACAACAATAAACAACAACAAGAGTATTTTATGTTATTGCTGCTGCTGTTGTATTTTGCAAATAAAGCATAAAATACAATTTAATCCTTCTTTAAATAGAGCTTCACTTTAATCCTCAGAAGTTGTTTCTGGTTCTGTTAGTCTCTAAAATTTTAAACATTTCACTTTTATGTTTGATAATTTGTTAAAATTTTAAACATTTCACTAGGCAGGGTCAGTTGCGTGAATCATTTATTTCCATTGTGCAAGATAAAAAAGAACCCCCAACTTCCAAATAGAGAAGATCCTTTCTAAGGGTTTCTTCCCATATCTTTTTTGGCCTTCCTCTTCCTCTTTTAATATGATCGAAACTCAAAAACTCATTTATCATATCATAATAACATAACATAAACATAGGTTATATGTACTATGTACTTAAATTACAAAACAAGAAAATAGTTTTCTATGTATTATTTGTATGCATATTAGGATTTACTATATGTATTAGAAGCTTCAACTTCCTACACAACAAAAAGAATAAAAACCACAAAAGTGCCATGCAGTGGTGAACAGCCAAACAGCCATAGATATGACTTCAGCTACCATTTTGAGAAGTGGGAAGTGTCATTACCTCACAAACAATCAAACAGGCCATACGCCATAGTATGTACAAAAATAGACAAACCATTCTGACATTAGAATACAGTTATGACTAAGTTCAATGCCATCGCACTTAGCTTCTATGAACCAAAGAACGTCTACAGAAAAAATGGGGAAGAGAAGTTTCATATATAGATTGCAACAACTTCCATGAAATTCAACCAAAATTTTTGTAAATTTCTATTTAACTACGAACTTTCAGGAAGATCTATGAAAAAGTATAACCATAGAGACAACATACTAAAGTTGAAGGATCCATTGGAGCCTTTCCATCTCGAAAAGCAGCATCTAAGTAAGTCCTCAAGGACATTCCAACAAATACCTGTTGCATGCATGCAAACAACATTGCAGTATCTATAAGCACAAGAAATGATATTTACAAAAACAAAACAGCCAGTAACATACCAACTTTCTTCCAGTTATATCAGCAGCAGCTTTTATACTACCAATACGATGTACATTAGAAGCAAACTGTGTAGTAATAACTCTTCCTTTAGCAGAAGAAATGTGCCTTAACAAAGATTCTGCAACAACAGCCTCGCTTGTAGTTCTTCCAGGTACAAGAACATTAGTCGAGTCGCTCATCATCTTAAAAGTTCACAATAATAGTTCAGTTTTAACTTGGTTTTTAACATGCAATTCATAGCAAAAGAAAAACATTGAAAATAATCGGATATGAGACTTCTATTCAAGATATTAAGCAGCAGGAACTGGAGGAAATGTCTCAGCCAGACATACACAATAATGTTTTTAGCTATTTAAATAAACATATCATAGCAAATACCAAGAGACGCGAGTTTAAATTAGCTTTCAATACACAATCAAAATGAATTCACAAGAGCTATTTTCCAAGAGAAAATATAAAGGCATACATCATGTAATTGGAATTAATTTGGTATTTGTTAGGCATTATTTTGTTTCCCACTAAGAAAGCAACTTCACACAAAATATTTATGAAGTTAAGAACATTAGAATGAGCAACGTTTGGTTTTCTGAAACTAGGGGCCCTAGTTACCCACGAGAAGCAAAACAACAAACCAAGAACTCAGAAATATAATATTAAGAAAATTGCAGAATGAAATAGAACAATGTTAAAGCTTATACAGACGCTAACTATGCTGGTTCAGCAGTTCGAAAAAAATCATGTCAATGTAATTCCTTGGAGATAATATTACAATATGGAAAAGGTAGAAGCCAATTACAGTTACAATAACTGTTGAAGCTGTGTTTAGAACAACAGCACGTAGAATTTTAAACTCATGGATAGTATTTGAAATCTAGCATTTTCAAGTAGCATTTTTTAAGAATAACTAAATCTGAAATGTGCATTGCTGCACCTATTGGCTTTTATTTTGCACTTATTTTCTTCCATTGAGTTTTGGAATTCAAAGACTTGCGAGTTTAACTGAGGACCAAATGCTTCTAATACAACTCCCATCTAAGTGTAAAGATGTAGCACTATGCCTCCTTGATAAAGAGAAATACTGAATCATATTTTCCACACATAACCAAAAAATGGGCAAAACGATTTGCAAATGTTATTGGCATACAGTGAAACAGCTGGAAATGGTACCAGGAAATAAATAAAAAAATTATAATACGCATTTCCTGCACAATGCAAAATTCTGATTGCCTGAATTTTGAATAACAAAAAAGCAAGAAAAAAAAAACATTAACATGAAGCCTAAAGTCATTTGAGAAAACAGAAAACATAAAACTGCATGCAAATCAGATGCATTTTCGATATAGATGAAGGTATGACAAGTAAATTCCTCAAAATGTAGAAAAATCAAACACCAAATGTCACATGAACTTGAAATAACACTGACTTGTTTTGAAAACCTAAGTTGAGGTCATCCTAAATGGCATCTACAAACATAAAAGTTAAGAAAGGAAAACTGATAGCATCATCAACTTTTTCCCAAGTTCAATATATGCTATACTTTTATACTGAAAACCCAAAAGCCTTTTGCCGTGATCTCATAAGGTTAAGTTGTTCCATAAACAAATTATATTTAAACAGCCCTCTTGATAATCAACATTGAGCATTATACCAACGGCTTCATGAATCCCTTGATACCCATTTTGAGTGCTGTATGAGATGTTATACCTGTTGTAAGGATCCTATTGTCAATACTAAATAGCTTATATATTAAACACTTAAAAAACAAACTAACTAGCATTTTTTAATCTTCAACCCATCTGCAGTGCACTAATAGCATTATTGTAGACAAATATACGATAGCCCCATTTTTGTCTTATTAAGGGACAAAAAAAATTAAGAAAGCCCCATACCAAAGAAGTATTGAATACAGAAAATTATTTCTTGGATTAAGAGCATAAAATTATGATGCACTTTTAGTAAGTTTTAACTGAATGTACTTAAGAATTCAGCTATACTAACAGAGGATATTATGGATATACCCTAAAACAACAATGAAAAGAAATTATAATAGTTTTCGCAAGATGATTTCTGACATTCAAAAGAAGATGATAACACTCTAAACAAAAAATACAATCTGAATAAAACATACTAAAGTCACTCCTTCTTTAGAAAGCTCCTCCAATGCTTCACGATCAAAAATTTTCCCATCTAATGGAGATTCATCAATCTGATGATAAATCTTTTGTTACCCAACAATGAGATGATAAATTTTATAATAAATGAGCTCAAAATATTGCAATTATACCTTCCAGTCACCAGTATGAAAAATTGTACCATCTTTGCACCGGAGAACCAAACCACAGCAATCTGGGATAGAGTGAGTTACTCGGAGTGGCTCCACTTCAAATGGCCCAGCCAGAAATTTATTTCTACACTCAAATACCTTCAGCCTTGAAGGAATAAAAATTTCATACTCTGTCAATCGCTTCTCGATGAGCTGTTGAGAAACATGCACCCTTTTTTTCACTTGTTTATTAAACCTTGCTACATGTATCACAATGATAGAGTGGAGCTTAACAAAGAGTACCTCCATTGTAAATGATGAAGCATAAATTGGAGTTCGAGAATCTAAAGCTGGAATTACCTGATTCAGTAGGCAAAATGAAATCAAAAGACCAAAATGAAGAGCTTTAAGAAAATTTCAGAAAAAACAAATTATCTTATTAAAAGAACTTGTACCATAGTAACAATTTTGAATAAGAAACACCTTAAAGTCTCTGAACAGGTAGAGCAATAAGTAGACCCCAGACTCAAATTAATGGTATGCAACACAATAAAAAATTGAATTCGATATTTAATAAAGCAATTATTTTAAATTTTCATATATCAGATTAAACGAGACTTGGCATAATTTTGCATAACAAAAACTTTGCTACAAATTTTAGGTGTGAGATGATGAACCGTTATTGATGCAACCTCACCATCAATCGTCTCTATAGGACACACAAGTGGCTGAACTGAATAAACCAATTTATTTAGACAGTATTATGTGCTACTGGTTGAGGAAATTCGAGGAGCACTTCTTTGTTCTCAGCATCTGATTGAAAAAATCTTGATGTCAACATCATGGAGACTATTAGGGCCATGGCAGCTTCATCTTCCTCTAGTAAGCTGACCAAGATAAGCTTAAGGAACCCAGCTAGAATTATTTAACTTTCAATATCGCATGCTAGGAGCTCAGAAACTCTACATTAGTCATGTTGGAGTCACTTTTAGGCTTGTTCGTTTCATGCTTAACTTGACTTAGTTAATCAAAAGCTTAGCATTTTGCTCTCCTTTTTAACTGAGCTTATCCAACTTAACGCTTGAAACAAACATATTCAACTTATCTAATTTATCTAGCTTAATATAACTTACTTGGTGTATGATTAATTACTATAAATATTAATTAATTAACATAGTATTTAATTAACGAATGTATTTAACTAAGTTAATTAACATACTTATTTAATGTAATTAATTAATCAATGTATTAAATGAGTCAAATAACTTTATTATTTATTAGTTAATATATTTTTAGTAAAAGCAATCAATTGACATTATTAATTAGTTTGTTTAATTCATTGGAATATTAAATTAATTAGTAAACTTATCTAGTTATTAAATAATGTATCAAGTAGAAATTTATGCAGTATATTAATTTTAATATATTTTATTTTTTCAATCCTAATGATGATATAAAGAGCAATCGAATTAATATTATATAAGTTGGTCAGATGAAAGAGAGCACTTTTATAATGTTGTGCAATCGAAAAATCTCACTCAAAATTAAAGAAGAAATTCATAAAAAAACTATATGATCGACTATATTATATATGATATACTAAATGTTGGCCAAAATAGTTGAAACTGGTACAATAGATCTTCCATCTACATTTTAAAGAACACAAAGTTTGTTCTGTTGAACTTCTCCATGATGAACCTTGTCTCCTCCACAATGCTCTCACTTAACAAAGCTAGATTCGCTCTAATACCAGCTGTTAGGGATTATGGCCACCCTTTTAATCCCCCTCATCTAAACACCGATGAGGATATAGTAACGAAAACACAGAGATCACAAGTTTATCACTTTTAGAAGCAAAAGCAAATAAGCAGCAAAGTCAAAGAAAAACAGAGCAACCAACACAACATTTATATAGAAACCCAAAATTGGGGAAACCCACAAAATCACACCATAAGAACTAAGCACTCAAGGGTCTTTATAACTGTACACACTTAAGCCCCCATAAAAACCCTAGCACTCTGCCCTCTGTCTGAATGATCCCAACGCGCCCTACCCTCAGATTCCATGGCTTAGACGAGCACATTGGCATGCCATCTTAGCTTTCGGAGCTCGTCCTGGTTCAATGGGTATCCATTTCGCTTTCAGTCAATTGACGATTACCCAAAGCAGCTCCAAAGCCTTCAAATGATCTATGGCTTGTCCAAAATACACTTGAAGATCCACCTTCACTCCGAGTATTGCTTGCATTGACTTGCCGTCCTGCGTATCAAAGTGTGCCCTATCTGGGCTCGCCTCCTTAAGCTGTACTTGAAGCACCACCAACCCAACAATTTGTATACAAAATAATAAATTAAACTTGTAGAACTTCCCCCTTGCTTACAAAAGCACATTAGGCTTCTTATGACACCCTTAAAGGCATCTATGATCTAAGGAATTTTGGGCATGATACCTACCTGTCAGCAAGATAATAAATAATAATTTAGAGGTGTAGCCCCCTCCCTAACATGCTATAAAAGAAATGCATGGACAATACCTCTAGGCTTCTATTTTATGGGCAAGCAAAAAACAGAACAAGCTTCAATCAGCAAAACAAAGAAGATAAACATAAAAGAACATTAAAATTAGTTTGTGGAAACATGTCAACTAGATGGCACATATCACAAAGATTTATTTAGTGCAACCCAATTTGCAATGGATTTTTTTCTCAAGAATTTAAATATTTAAAATTATAGAAATTCTAAACTAATATCACTTATATCAATGAATAGCAAAATCAGTGATATGTTTCTTCTTAAAAGCTTATTATCATCTTTTTAATTCCATGAAGTGGATATTGATGTATCCAATAATACATTAGTTTATGAGAACACAAATGCATGTCTTTTGGGATTGTTTAATCCCCTTCACAGGTATGCAAGGGCCCATCATGATTTTAAGCCTACAAGGTCCTATCAAGTTCTAATAAGAAAGTATAGCTATATGCTTGTAATGATATATATATATATATATGTGTGTGTGTGCAATGTCATGTAATATGATAAGTAACAATTAAATGAAAATCGTTCTCCTCAATTTTCCTCTCCTGTTGTTCATCACAACCTTCTTCCCCCTACAGTCATCCTACAACAGCTCTCTCCTCTCCACTGCTGCACTCTCCAATTCTTACATAGTATCAGAGCTTCTCAATGCTCACACAGCTCCAAGACTTCAACTCCTCTCCTGTGAGGGCCCGATGCCAGTTCGGTAGAAACCGTTCTGGCATTGGGTAACTGCTCACCGCAGGATCATATCAAGCAATTTGAGAGAAAAAAATACGCATATAAAAGTAAATTATATTTTTCATTTATCTAAAGTTCTTATTACAAGTTCCATCATCGTACAAAACAAAAAAAAGAAAAAAAAAAACAAAATAAGCATTTCAGCGCCGTTGTTGATCTTTTGAAAGCTAAGGTTCTTGTTTAACCTCTTCTAGGAGCACCTGACCTGGTATTGTACAGAAAACAATACTGAAATTTGAATTCCCAGTAATTAGAGAATACTCTAAGTACAACAGTATACAACAACAAATTAATTTACGAAAACGCGTTTAGCAGAGATAAAAAAATGCAGGATAGGTAAGGCAACTGCGTAAAATAAGCGAGTAACTTCCTGCAACAAGTATTTATCATAAAATAACGGTTACTGATGTCATTTTCCAGTAACCAACCCCGAATGTTACTGATGCATTTTTCCAGTAACAACCCCGAATGTTATTGATGTCATTTTCCAATAACAACCCCGAATGTTGCTGATGTCATTTTTCCAACAACAACCTCGAATGTTACTGATGTCATTTTCCAGTAACAACCCCGAATGATATCGATGTCATTTTCCGATAATAACCCCGAATGATATTACGTTGGTTCCGGACAACCAACCAAGCTTCAAAACAAAATTCGGCTCAAAGCAAATATGCGAAGCAAAGCAGTAATAGAAAATTTGCAATATGTAATGCAAGTCATATACTGGGTACCTTTAGTCTTTTAGTTCAGAAGTTCAACAGCTCGTATGAGTGACAGTTCGCTCAATCTGCATTTTAAGTTCTCGATATTTTTAAGTTAGCTTTGATTCTTTTATTCTGTTTGTCTTCTTCTGCTTTTGAAGTTCATTTAAATTAAGCTGCTGTTAAAACAGTTGTTAAGGTGTCTTTATGATTATCATACTAATGTATAACGAAAAAGTCAGAATAATCGACGGTATTGACAAATAGAAATTAGTAGTCATTTATAACACATTGAATCGTTCCCATTATTAATTAATGAGGATAATTCTATTGTGTATGACTAGCTAAAAAAATTTGATAGTGAGAATAATTAAATTAAGAGAAAGCGAATGAGTTCTTTCAATTTTCTTTCCCTTACCTTAGATTTAGGATTGCCGGCACACGAAATGAAGCTGGAACGGGTTGGCCGAAGGGTTGCTGGAGCCGCTGCGGGGGCTGCCGGGGGCTGCAGGGCTGACGGAAGGTGCTGCCGGGGACTGCCGGGTTGCTGGAAGCTGCGGAAAGTGGCTGTCGAGGGCTGCCGGGCTGCTGGAAGGAGGCTGGAAGGGCTGTCGGGGCTGCCGGAAGGAGGTTGGAAGGGGCTGCCGGGCTGCTGGAAGGTGGCTGGAAGGGCTGGAAGGGCTGTCGGGGGCTGCCGGGATGCTGGAAGGAGACTGGAAGGGCTGTCGGGGCTGCCGGGCTGCCGGAAGGAGGAGGGTTGGCTGATTTGAGGAGGGGAGAGGGGAAGAGGCTGCTGAAGGTGTGGGGAGAAGAGAGGGGATGGGGGGTTTTATAGGCGCACGGAAAGGCGCCACAACGTGCGCCAATTGGCGCCATAATGGCGCCAGGTCGGCGCCTGGCGCGGAAGCTTCTCCCGCCAGAGGGCTGGAGTGGGGCCGGGAGACAGGGTCGGCCCTCTGGGCCGACAACCTGCGCCAAAATCGGCGCTGAACATGCGCCAGGCTTCCGCCTGGCGCGGAAGCTTCTCCCGCCTGGCGCGGGAGAAATGATCGCTTCGTGCGATCAAAAAAATAGGGGGGGGGCGTATGAAGAAAACAGAGGAAAAAAATAAATAAAAAAAAACTTAAATTTAAAATTTTCTCAAATTCCCGTTGTTCGTCATCCGAATACAACGAAACTTGACACCGAGGTGTGTTACAACATGACGAACACCCTCGCGCCAAAAATTTTTGATTCGGAGCAAAATTTTATTTTATTTTAATTTTAGGGGTTTAAAACTTCGAAAATTTACCACGATCAAATCGATGCTCAGAATTTGATGAAACTTTCTCGAGCAACTTTTAAATAATATACTTAACACGTCGACACTGAAAACAATGAATTTGGACACGTATTTCAATGTTTTTGATTTTCAGAAATTAGAAATTTCGAAGATAGAACGAGAGCTTCTGTCTTCCGGAATTCTCCTGAATTAGGGCTCTTTGATCCTTAAAGTTGTTTCTATCAATTGGTAGTTTTGTTTGCCCTAAAGTGAAATTCCCCGGAATCCTGATTCCTAAGGCGAGATTCTGCCCTAATTTGCAATACAACGATTTTGGGTCGTTACATCTCCTCCATCTTAGAACCTTCTAGCTCCTCGAGAACTTCCGCATCTCGTCAAGAATTGATCCTCACTATTGCAGCTTCCCTGCTTCAAATTATTTATCTCCAGTTCATCAAACTTCAAGAAGTTACAGCTTGTCAAAGCTACATTGTAACGACCCAAAATCATTATTTTACAAATTAGGTCAGAATCCCGCCTTAGGAATCAGGATCCCAGGGAATTTCAATTTAGGGCAAATAAATTTACCAATAAATAGAAATAATTTTTAGATCAAAGTGCCCTAATTTGAAAAAAATCCGATTAACGGAAGCTCCCGTTCTGTTTTTTTGAAATCTTTAAATT
Organism: Gastrodia elata; assembly: GCA_016760335.1. Lineage (NCBI taxonomy): Eukaryota > Viridiplantae > Streptophyta > Magnoliopsida > Asparagales > Orchidaceae > Gastrodia > Gastrodia elata. Next base: position 478,968 of record CM028678.1, on the reverse strand, counting down.
CTAAAAATCAAATCATTGAAATGTGTGTCCGAATTCATCGTTTTCAGTGCCGACATGTTAAGTATATTATTTAAAGGTTGCTCGAAAAGTTTCATCAAATTCTGAGCGCTGGATTTATCGTGGCTAATTTCTGAAGTTTTTAAACTTCAGAAATTAATTAAAAATAAAATATTTGTCTGAATCAAAAAATTTCGGCGCGAGGGTGTTCGTCATGTCGTAACACACTTTGGTGCCAAGTTTCGTTGTAATTGGACGCCAAACGGAGAAAAATGCGATTAATTTGAAGTTTAAAAATTTTCCATTTTTCTTTCCTCTGTTTTTTTCCTTCCTTCCTTCGCAAGCGGCCTTGCTCCCGCGCTGGACGGGAGAAGTTTCCGCGCCAGGCGGAAGCCTGGCGCACATGCGGCGCCTACCTGCGCTGTTTTTGGCGCAAGCTGTCGGCCCATAGGGCCGACCACGACTCCCCCGACCCCGCCGACCCCACTCCCGCCTTCTGGCGGGAGAAGCTTCCACGCCAAAGGCTCCCTCGCGCGTGCCAGGCGCCGTTTTGGCGCAAGTTTGGCGCCACTACGTGCGCCTATATAATCCTCATCCCCTCCCCTCTCCTTCCCACAGTCACCCACAGCATCCACCCCTCCCCTTGTTCTGCAGTCGGCCAGCCTTCCTGCAGCCCCCATCTTCCTCCTTCCAGCTTCCGGCAGCCTCTCCTCAGCCCTGCCAGCCTCCGGCAGCCCCCTCCAGCAAGCCTCCCAGACAGCAGCAGCCTCCGACAGCAAGCCTTACTCCTTCTCAGCCAGCCAGCCCCCTCTCTGGCAGCTTCCAACAGCCTCCGACAGCCCGGCAGCCCCCGGCAGTCCCCACAGCGACTCCAGCAACCTCCGACAGTCCCCAGCCATCCTTCGGCCAACCCGTTCCAGCTTCTTTTCGTGTGCCAGCGATCCTAATTCTAAAGTAAGAAAAAGGAATTAGAAGAACACATTTGTTTTCTCTAAATCTTGTCTCTTTATAACTATCAAGTTTAGTATTAGTCATTCACAATAGAATCATCCTCATTAATTAATAATGAGAACGATTCAATTGTTATAAATGACTATTATTCCTTTTCTTTATTTATTCAGACTTTTTCGATCATAATCTTAAAATCCTTTAAAAATTATAACTGTTTTAATAGCAGCTTAAATCAATCAAACTGCAAAAGCGGAAGAAGATCAGAATGAAAGAGGAAATTAAACTCCTAAATTATTTGATTAAAAGGCTAACTTAAAAATATCGATGACTTAAATGCAGATTGAGCGAACTATCACTCATTTGAGCTGTTGAACTTCTGAACTTAAAGAACGAAGGTACCCAGTATATGACATGCATTACATTTTGCATTTTATTACTGCTTTGCTTTGCTTAAATTGCTTCGAGCCAAATTTCGTTTTGAAGCTTGGTTGGTTGTTCGGAACCAACGTGGTAACATTCGTGGGTTACTGGAAAAATGACATCAGTAACATTAATGCTTGATTGGTTGTTAGAAACCAACATCTTTTTCTTTTGTGGCCAGTTACTGGAAAGAAGACATCATCAGTAATGGCATTTGTGGCTAATTACCGGAAAAATGACATCGGTAATAGCATTCGTGATTTGTTACTGGAAAGAAGACATCAGTAACAACATTCGTGACAGGTTACTAGAAAAACAACATCAGTAACCTGCAATTTTGTGTTAATATCTTTTGCAAGAAATTAATTATTTCATTTGTGCTTTTACCTTAATATTTTTCCTGCATTTCCTTTGCAAATCGCATCTCTGCTATTATAAAATGTAATACTGCATTAATTACTGTGGCACTTAGAGTACTCTCTAATTACTGGGAATTCCAATCCCGGTATTGTTTGTTGTACAATACCAGGTCAGGTACTTCTGGAAGAGCTTAAGCAAGAACCCTAATGCTTAAAATGTTCAACTGCCGATGAGATCAACGGCGCTATTTATTTTTGTTTATCTTTTATCTTTTCTTTATTTTACTTTTGTACGATGAGTATTGAAAAGACCTTGTAAAGTGAACATTGAAATAAATGAATATTATCTTTTGGCTTTTCATATGTGTATGTCTTCTTCTCTCAAGTTACTCAATATGATCCTGCGGTAAGTGAACGCCCGATGTCGGAACGGTTTCCGCTGAACCGGCGTCGGGGTCCTCACATACATCCTCCAGCTTACAGCTCGCCAGCTTTCCTGCCTTCCGTCAAAACCTCAAAAACCGCCAACCTCACCAATCCTTGCCTCAAAATCAACATGGCCTCATCAACCTCCAGCCACAATTCAGTAATGATGTTCAAGAACATCAAGATCCTGCATTGCCGCCCAATCTCAAATTCTTGATAAACAACATCAGAAATCTAGTAAAAAATCTCCTCAGCACCGATAATGTGGAGGTCCAGAAATCAAGGTCGAGAATTTTTAAGCAATAATTTACATTAAACATCATTAAATGAAAAATTATTAATGAAACATCATTTATAGAGCCATAAAATATTTAATACAGTACATAATTCATCCCATTATTACATATAAAACAAAATAAAATAAAAAGCATTTATTCTCAATCTCACTTCTTAAGCTCAAGTATTGATGCTTGAACCCAAAGTGAATCTTCTTTTACTAGTTCTCAAACCCTGTAAAAATATATCAATTTGCCAATTAGGCAAGAGTACATAGAGTTATTAGTAAAGTTACATTCTAACATCATATATAGTGTATAAAATAACCAACAAGGTTAGTTCAAGTAAATTTGCATAAATAAAAGGGATTAATCAATATTTACAATAATTTCCAAAATTATCATTTTGCAACGCAAATTCAACTAAAAATTGAGTAATATTAAAAGCAAAGTAATAAAATCTCATCATAAGCACTTTGTAACAAAATCTCTTTCTTGAATCTATAACCCCAAAAGTTCACTAGGAAATTCATATATTGGTATAAATATTTTCTATGAAGATAGACAACTACCCATCGATATTTTGTTCTCATTTATCATAATAAATTGGTGAGTCTTTCTACTGAATCTTATGCCCCTTCCTAGTATACTAGATTTCTCCTTATTTCACTATGAATTGTTAGCTGGCCAAACATGTCCATGTCACATTTTTATTTCTCTCTTCAACGATTTTTATCATAGATATCTGTCACAAGTTTTTCATGATCTAGTTTGCAATTCAATAAGCGGATAATGCGTATTAAAGTCATAAATCACATTTGCAAATAAGCATAGGCTCAACATAGATGTTTGAAGTAATTCTACGAAGCAGATTGTTTTGTAATACTCAATATTTATCCCTCCATTAATTTGCTAAAATCAATGTTCACATGTCAAATTAATGTTTAATTAGTAGTATTTACCAATCTAAATTAATCTTTTGAGATAAGTTTAAAATAGTATCACTTTCTCTATGAATTTAGAGCTAATGGAACGAATGTTTCACAAATACCTTTATATTATTAATATCATTCAAAATTAATGGATGAGTTCAATTTTTTATTAATTTTATGCCACATATTGAGCTTAGGGTGCAAAATAGAGAAGAACTTATTTTCACCCAAGCTAACTTTCTTTCCAAATAATAATATCTCAAAGTTATCACTCTTTTTATGATATTTGGCATAAAAATACATTCCATATGAATTTATATAGCAATATTCAAAAAAAATTCATGTAATGCTATATATATTAAGATAGCTCAAATTGAACTTAAGGGCATCAATTTGACCTATCCTCTTCTACAAGTTTAAAATTCATATAAATGTCAATATTAACAAAATAAGATATATAATAGTAATTAAAAATCACTTTAAATTATAATTTGATCACAAAAATAATTTAGTCAACTTAATTTTCATAAGATGCTAAGTGAAACGGTTAAGTGACCCCCTCCTTTATTATCTATTCAACATGTGTATGGTGCTATATGTGCATGGATAAGTTTATATGGATTTTCGACACCTTCACATCAGTGAATATAAGAAGACATTAACTTCTTCAAGACCTTCTTTAGCCACTTAGCCACCAATTAAGGCATGAGGCTTGATAATAAATTTATGTCTTAATCTTCACTTAAGTGACATAAAAAATTCATGGAATCTTCTCAAGCTCATATGACATGATATGAGGAGTCTCCAAACACATCTCTTTTGATAGAATTAACATATTAGTATTGGTTAAATCTTATTAGGTTATGTGGTTTGTCAAGCTATGCATTCGATTACAAGCTACCATGGATCATCTTAACTTAAGTTTTTTTTCTCAAGTTTGAGCTTGTATTTGAAAGCCATAGGATCCAAATCATAAGAAGTTTCCAAGATAAAGCATGTTCCGTAACCATATCAAAATATCAAAAATATAACAATATAAAAAGCCTAGTGTATAAGATAACATGCTTTAAGATCTTAGAAACAATCTAGAAAAATTTAACAAAGTAAAAAATTATAATTTTTCCTGAAACTTAGTGCTAAATGAAAATCTTAAAGTCAATATGAGCTTTTGATGTCTAAATAGATTTTGTTTCTAATATATAGAACTTGTGTGTCAAATTTCAGCAACTATGTATGAATAGAATAGAAAATATGTTGATGCAAAGATGCAAGAAAAATCTGCAAAAGACAGCTGAAATTTGGGAAAGAAAACATAATTATTTTACAACTTTAGATGAATATTTGAAAGCTTTAGAGATTTTAAGGGTTTGTGAGATGTTTAGGTGATTTGATACCAATATATATATGAGATTGAGTATGTGAAGTTTCAAATGTTAAAAATGTTTATGGAGTGAGATAACTGAATTAAAATTAGAAAAAATACTGTTTATTAAGAAAAGAAAATTTTGATGTATCTACCATCATAAGTCTCTCTTAAACATGCTATTTCTCTTCATCATAGATTCACAAATAATGTTATAATACATGCAATAATTACAACTATAAGATTGAACATATGCATGTCAAAGTGACTCATCATGAGCTTGGACTAAGAGCCTTAACCTTGCTATCTTAAATCCATGCTTAACCCAAACTAAGAATGGTTTATAAATCTCATGGCAATTAATATTGACTTAGATTTGCTCCTTGGGAGAAATTAAATCAAGCCTAAATCATCTCACATGGCTTAGATTTCAATTTAAGCGCAAGGAAGTTAGGAGAGAGGGGATACCTTTGTAAGTTGATGGATCACCTTGGAAGGAAAAGAAGTTGAAGAATGGTGAAGGCTTGAATCTTCCTTCTTGAGTAGTTTGACACTCGAATGATGCTCCTTAGGTCTTTGAAAATAATTTGGATGGAAAGTCTCAAGCTTGGAAAAGATGTGAAATAGAGAGGAGAGAGAGGAGAGGAGTTTCAATACTTGATGACGCTTTTAATAAAACTCTAATGGAAGAATAAGAGTATCAAGCCACTATTGATGAAGTGGAGCATTTAAATGAACATTATGATAGCTTCCAATGGATGTGATTCTCCATGGAAGATTTGGATGTTGGAGATTAAGAAGTGCAAAATAGACCTCCAATATGCTTGTAACGACCCAAAGTAGTTACTTTGCGAATTAGGTCAAATCCTGCCTCAGAAATCAGAATCCCGAAAAATTTTGAATTAGGTCAAACAAAAAACCCTTAGATGAGAATAATTTTTTTGATAAAAGTATCTTAATTTGGAAGAAATCTGAATAACAGAAGCTCCCGCTTTATTTTCAGAATTATTTAAATTCTATAAATCAAGAATATTGAAATACGTGTCTAGATTCATCGTTTTCAGTGTCGTTGTGTTAAGTATATTATTTAAAGGTTGCTCAAAAAGTTTCATCAAATTCTGAGCATTTGTTTGATCATGGTTAATTTTTGAAATTTTAAAACTCAAAAATTAATATAAAATAAAATATTGTTCTGAATCGAAAATTTTTGGCGCGATGGTATTTGTTATGTCATAACACACCTCGGTGCAAAATTTCATTGCATTAGGACGCTAAACGGCGAAAAAATGCGAAAAATTTAAATTTAAGTATCTTTTTTAAATTTCCTCTGTTTTCTCCCCCCGCGATTCGCCGATCGGGTTCACTGCGATCGCAGGCTCTGTTGAGAATCGCAGGCTCTGTCTCTCAACAGAGCCTGCAAGCAAAACCTTCTGCCTGCTAGAGAGCCGCCTGCACCATTTTTGATGCAGGCTGGTCGGTACTTGGCCGACTCTCTCCCCTCCCTCTCTTCCCATCCTCTACATATACCCCTCAGCCCTCCCCTTCCTCACCCACAATAGCCTCCCCTCTTCTCCCTCATAGCAGCAACTCCTCCCCCTCATCTCCCTAACTCCTGCTAGCTCCTCCTCCTCAGCCCAGCACAGCCACAGCCAGTCCCTCTACCTGTTGGCCGGCTCCCATCTTCGACCAGCCAGCAACCCATCCCCTCCCTACAACCACCCAATCGGCCATCTGCCTCCTCCGACCGGCTAGCAACAGCCCAGCCAGTCCTCCTCCCGCCAGCCAGCCATTTGCCAGCCTCCAGCCACCCTGCTCCAGCCTCCCTCTGTTTTTCGGCGATCCTAATCCTAAGGTGAGATGAGTTAGAAAAGAGGAAAATAAAGGGAATATTTTGCTAAAGTTTTCTTCGTTCTTTTTACTCTATACTTAATAAATCATAGCTATAAAATTAATAATTAGTCATTCACATTTTATTATTCTCATTAATTAATATTGGGAACAATACAAATATTATAAAATGACAATTATTTTTCAATTTTGTCAATTTCAATTCAGTCATTCCCATTCTGACTTTATTATCATAATCATAACGCTATAATGAATATTACTGCTATAATAGCAGCTTAAGAATCAAACTTCAATCTTAATAGAAAAACGGAAGAAAAATAGAATGAAAGTAAATATGAAAAATTACTCCTAAAATATTAGATGAAAAAACTAATATAAGATATCCAAATCTAAATGCAGAACCAAAAGTCAAACTGTTAAACTTGGATCTTAAAGAACAAAGGTATCCAGAACATAACATGTATTACATTTTGTACTTTTACTGCTGCTTCGATTCGCTTTCGAGCAAAATTCATATTGAAGCTTGGTTGGTTGTTCGGAATAAACGTGGCAACATTCCTAGCTAATTACTGGAAAAATGACATCAGTAATAGCATTCGTGGCCAATTACTAGAAAAATAACATCAGTAACAGCATTCGTGACTAATTACTGAAAAAATATCATCAGTAATAGTATTCGTGGGTTGTTACTGGAAAAAATGACATCAGTAACAACATTCGTTGTGGGTTACTGGAAAAACGACATCAATAACCTACATTTTTGAGCTAATATCTTGAAAGTTAATTATTTCGTTTGCGTTTTTACCTTATTATTTTTCTGCATCTTTTTTTCCGCAAATCACATCTCTGCTATTATAAAATGTAATACTTTATTGCATATTGTGGTACTAAGAGTATTCTCTAATTACTGGAAATTCCAATCCCGGTATTATTTTATGTACAATACCAGGTCAGGTACTTTTGGAAAAGCTTAAACAAGAACCTTGAAAATTTTATACTGGCGGAAAAACCTACGGCGCAACTTTTACTTATATTTTATTTTGCTTTTTCAAAGTTCATCTTGTGTTCTAGAAGATGAACTTTGTCAAAAGTATGGGCTACGCTGTAAAATTTGAAAATTATTAAATGAGAACTATCTTTTGGTTTTTATATGTGTTACTTTTATTTCTCAAATTACTCAATATGATCCTATGGTATGTGAGAACCCGATGTCGGGACAGTTCTCGCTGAACTGGCATCGGGCCTTCAAAATTGGTTTCAGAGCATGATTGAGTACTTGTGGAAGAAAAGCATACATGTAAAAATAAGGGTATATTCAATCTAAGAAGATTAAAATAACTAAAAAATAATAGTACCATATTCATCATTATGATTAGAAGCGTATAAAATGCAAGAATAGCATTTTTAGTAATTATTTCTTTTATATATGGATCCTCGCGATAATATGATTGAATATTTTGAGGACGAGGGGAGTGACGGTGACTCCTCACATTCTGGAATAACTGATCTAGGCTCAAACATGGACACCCCCACGGCAGAAACAACGGACGACGCGACCACAAAAAAAATGGAGGAAGTAGAGAATACCTTAGCATGGTGGGTATCGACGTCCAGAAACAGGATCTTTGATCTAGAAAAAGAGGTTCAGGAGCTTAAAGGTGTCTTGTTTGGGAGAATATACACGGTAGAGGGGAGTTATTGAGAAAGGACGATGTACAAAAACCTCAAGCCCTCCAGCTGCAGGATGAGCTTCATAACTTGAAGAAGCTGATCAAGACCGACAATACGACAGCTTCTTCTTTCAAGGGGAAGAGGAAAGCTAAAATCCACCTTGAGTCTGCATCAAAGAAGTCAGCTAGTTATGACTCCTCCGATGAGTAGGAGACTTAGTGTACGACCTTGTATATATACCCTGTAAAATTATACAAACTTTTTTTTTCATGCAAATCTTTTGTCAAAAGGAAATTTTTTGTAAACAGGTTTATTATAAATGAAAAACTTCTTGAAATCAAAAGTTGAAATTTTATTTATCATTACGATTAATTATTTTAATATTAAGTAAGTTACACCCGCTTCTAATCCCAAGTTTTATAAATCACTCCAAATAGATGGATTCCGACGAAGGCTTCCTCTCAGTACCCACCGAACCCCCAATTAAGACCACAATCTCCTCATCTGCAACAGACAATAGAACGAATCGTCTATTGGAAGATATTTTACAAGCCTTTACAAACCAAGGGAAAGCCTCCACCTCCCTGCTCACATCAGAACCCCCTCAAGGGTAGATGATGCCCTGCAAGCCTTCCTCAAACTCAGTTCTCCTACCTTCAACGGCTCAGCCCAACCTATGGAATCCGAGGACTGGATCCAGGCTGTTGAAAGCAAATTGGACAGCTTGAGGTGTCCTACAAGTGAAACTGTCAGACTAGCAAAATATTTGCTAGAAGGAGAAATCGAAAGGTGGTGAAAGATTTCTTATGAAACCACCTTTGGTGGCATAAATCTGGAGGACATACCGTGGGCAGAATTCACGGCCACATTCAGAAGCCGCTGCATCCCTCATTATGCACAAAGAAATCTGAAAAGCCAATATTTGAAAATATCGCAGGGCAATAGATCAGTAGCAGCCTACGAGACTGAATTTACGAAACTCTCTCGTTATACACCCAAGCTAGTTGACTGCGAAGAAACGAGGTGCAATAGATTCCTAGATGGATTAAAAGATAGCATTCGCACAAATCTGATTTCACTGAGGCATACAAAATTTGTCAATCTGTTAGATTATGCAACGATACTGGAACACAACGAGCAAATGATCGCGGAAAGGCATGGAAAAAGGTCGATCACGTCTGATAGGGACCAAGAGATTTACAAACGTCCCTATTACCCTCCTCCACCCAAAGCGTATCAATTGTCCGCAAAAGCTCCCAATACCAATGAAGGTAAAGTTTGTAATCGACCTCACCCAATTGGAAAATACTATCACGGGCAAGATCGTTGTTTTACCTACGGGCGCTCCTCCGATCACGACTATCGTGACTATATCGCCAAGAAGACGATAGATGGAGATGTTATCCCTGGGGCAAGATCTGCCCCAAGACAAAACTCAGCACCAGCAGCCTCCGTCAATAACCAACGATAAGGAGGTGCTCCTAGGCAAGTTGCAGTAACAGCGGCGCCTACCCAAGGGAATGGTAAGCCCACTCGGCCCACCATCCCAGTAAGAATGTAGACCCTCACTCCTATCATGGCACCCGACAATGACGTGGTGTCAGGTACATCCCTTTCCCTACTTAAGTCTTTCCACACTTGCGTACCTATGTTAATTATTTCCTTTTCAAATTAGGCACCATTCAAATTAATAGTAAATCTTTTAACATCTTGTTCGATACGGGAGCAAGCCACTCCTTTATTTCAAACAATTGTGCTAAGACTTTAAATTTTCCGTGTTGCAATTTGGTCAACACTATAAATATCGAACTGCCCTCCGGTGCCACCATGAGCACTCAGCAGTTTTACGTTTGCAATATTCCAATCACTAATGAGGTTTACGAGGCTACTCTACAAATCCTCCCTATAACGAACTTTGATATCATTTTAGGGATTGATTGGTTAAGTATGCATGAAGCGGTCATTGATTGTCGAAAGAAGAAGGTTACTTTTAAGAAAAAAGGGAAACCGGAAGTATTCATAGGCAGATTAGGTATCAAAACTTCTCTAATCAGTGCACTTAAAGCAGAGGTTAATCCGCAAAGGATGCGAAGCCTACCTAGTCTCTATGATAAATGAGCCACAAGAAGACATCCCTTTATTAGAAACGAAGTGGTAAGAGATTTTCCTGATATCTTCCTGGACGAGCTCCCTGGTCTACCTCCAATAAGAGAAGTAGATTTTTCTATTGACTTAATACCTGGATCGCAGCCTCTGTCTAAGGCACCTTACCGCCTAGCCCCAAAAGAGCTGCAAGAACCTCACTAGCAATTGCAGGATCTAATGAAAAATGGTCTTATTAAATCCAGCACGTCACCAAGAGGAGTTCCAGTACTTTTTGTAAAGAAAAAGGATGGATCAATGCGCATGTGCATTGACTACCGGGAATTGAACAAGATAACCATCAAGAATAAGTATCTGTTGCCTTGAATAGACGATCTATTCGATCAACTCGCTGGGTCTGAAGTCTTCCTAAAGTAGATCTGCGATCTAGATATCATCAAGTCCGAGTGCGAGAAGAAGACATTCCAACAACAGCATTCCGAACTCCTGTATTTAACTATATTTACTTTCTTAATTCAAAAAAGGTTGATTATGTTATTTAAGGGAAAATAAATATATGATTGTGTACATGTGTAATGGTCTATGAAATAAACTCATGTATAATACTAGTTGGAAAACCCGCCTTAATAGTAATGATAATGGTAATGGTAATGAAAATGGTAATGATTTTTAGCATACGCTCCTTAGATTTTCATACAATAATATGATATGTGATATGTATTTTTATTACATGACAAATATTGAAAAAAAGGAATATTTAGTAAAGCTTAAATACTATAAAAGAATAAAGAATCTCAAGATAATAAATGTGGTAAAATTAATTACTAATATTTGAAAGCTTAATATTTATTGCATGACTTATATAGATTTATAAAATTATAGGACTTATAATAATAAGAAAATCAGCATGCAAGACTACTTTCTTCTTCTCATGTTACTACGATTTAGAATGATATTATACCCACTGTGTTACAATGTAACTAATCCTTGTTACCCAATTTTTTCCAATTTTAAGGCTTATAGAGAAAAATCAAGTTAATGAAGATTGCAGCCACAAATGGATTCCACTCAACAGGCATTTGTTTAGTTTAGTTCTTAACCATTTTATGTAGCCTAATATTCATGAAACGTTTATTAGAAGATTGTGACACTTTCTTGTGTTTTGTGGAATCATTGGTCTAATTTAAAATAAATACTAAAAATCAGAAGCTCCGAGTAAAGTAAATGAAGGGAAACAACAAAGATAAGACAGCTCAATGAAGAGTAAATTGGCAAACATGAGCTCGAGAGGGCTAATGGCATATTTCATAATTAAATATAGTTAGTTAGAAGCATTGAATTAATTTTCCTTCACGCACAATAATTTCAATCAAAAAGAAAAAAAATTACCCATGGTAACGCACCAATGTGGTCCTCATGCCCATGAGTTATAACAACTGCTTCAATTTTTTGGCTCCACCTTTTGATGAATTCAGTATCAGGTGTAATTTTCTGAACACCTAACTCGTCATCACTGTCATGCACATAATGTAGTTCATCAAAGCAAGCCAAGCAAAGATAAGGATTCCAATCAAGGTCAGCACAAATAATGTGCATCAACTTAAAAGGTTAAAAAGAGAACATCTCAAAAATGAACATGAAAATATTCAAAATACTAATGAGGCAAATTTGCGTTAATTACTTCTCAATCATTAAGCATAATATCTATATATTTATCTATACATATATATAACAAATTACTGATAAAAAAACAATGAAACTTATGAAAAATTTACTATGAAATTAAAAATAACTCGGTAACAAGTTACTCTAACCAAATAAGAAGCAAGAACACCTATCATAAATAAACATAAAAATTTAAGAAAATTCAAAATAAATATATTAATATTCTTTCATAGAAACAAAGAATGAATGCCTGCCATAAAAGCTAGGGTGACCGGAAAAATTATGAAACCACCATGTTGAGTGACATAAAAGTTTCAAATTCTTCTTAAACAAGCAGTTGAATATGGTATCATTTCAAATACATATCGATGTGGTGGCACCAAAACCATGGTTGTACGATAATTCACAAAAAGCAATATCTAAGAATATAGCATACTATGGGATTTGCAGCTTTCACTTCAAATCTGAAATGACTGTTCAGCAGCTAATTCATGGTTCTTCTATTTATGGCTTTCCTTGTGAAATTGTCGCACAAGGTAATTAAGAATTTTTTTTGTAATATGAAAGGTGATACATGACACTAGTAAAATATGTTTGTTATATGGCTTCCTACAATGCATATTAAAGACTGAAACCTTAAAATGTTCTCTAACAAATTTGACACAGAGGCATAGATTGCAACATAATGTCATCTTATTCTAGACCTCTAGCATAATAATAAATCTATGCAAATTATGTGAAACAGATACAATAACTCTGAACAATTCCAATATTGCAAAGTTACAGATCTAGTCCTACATTCAACGACTGCTATAACTTAATATATAGCCAAAAAGTGTATAATGATTAACAAACTAAGAAAAGAAACTCAGAGCATTGTGCGAGTGCGTGCAGCACACTTTTTTAAAGTTAATTAACATCTATATGAAAGTTATCGAGTGTTTAATTTTAAAAGTGTTTTTTGATATTGCAAATGAAACAGGGCAATTGCTAAAATTGTCAAACTAGTATAAGATCATTTTGCAACAAATAGATATTTAGGATTGTTTATCGCAATGAATAAAAACAAATGACTTTTAACCAGGTCTAAGTTTTAAATTTAAAGGTGCAGAGAATTATAAATAGTTTGAGTACCATCCTGGGAAGCTGAACAAAATTTAAATAAGACAAATAAAAGCAAAAAAAAATGTTCATGACAATGCAGTATGATTTCAGGCACATACTTTGGAAACATAACCCCTGCATCTATTAAAATATAACGATCGTAGTTTCCAACTAGCATGCAGTTCATTCCAACTTCCCCAAGGCCACCTATAGGAAGCACACGTATAGGCGGACCACTAAATCCTTCGTAAAACTGTTCAAATTTGTGTTGAACAGAATCTTCCATGTTTTTTCCCATTGCATCCGTTCTAGATCTTTTATAAGGTGATATATATCCTTGTGCACCTAAATGTAAAAATGAATAAAAATGTGAAGATCAGGGAGAAAATGTTAACAAGCACATTGAACAATAAATTACACATTCACAGGCATTTTAGCAATGTGGAACAGATTATTACTTCCTCTCAAAAAAAAACAGCACAAATGCTGGTAGGATATAAGAAGCATATGAAAATAAGTCATAGTAATGCTAAAGATTGAACAACTTTAATAAATGAAAGTATGATCACTTGAATATTAGCAAATGATTTGTGTTAAGAAAATGTTTGTCATCTTGTTTTGTTGGATGACCAGACAACACATCTTTGGGTGCATCACAAGCAAAGGCCCATAAGGTAAGAGTTCATACTTAACTGTAAAGCTCAGCAAAATGAACAACGCTTGTGAACCGATGCTTTAAGTTTTCATCAGAAACTGCCATCTCAAATCACATTGTTAACTATTCCATCAATTGATAATTATGAACTTGAGTTTGATGATGCTTCAATATCACTGGATATCAAAATTTGTTAACTAGAGTTATCTGGGTGTGAACCAATTAGATTACTTTCATGGCTAACTGAATTATAAAAACCACAAATTTTCAAATTAGTTTAATTCCAACAACAAACTATTCAAACAAGCTTTTATAATAGATGAGGTATTAACATTAGATCATAAGTACTACTTAAACTCCCATACGAGCAATTTGAATTGCACTTAACAACTCCAGTCATCCATTCATGATGTGGCAAAAATGTTCAAGAATTCTGGTTCCAGGACCATAAGCAGTTTTCAAGCTTGTTTATCCGATAGTTAAGCTCACTGGATGGAATGAAATTAATCTGGCATATCCTTCATCGCACTAGCTAGGCAGTCTTGATCGACAAATGGCTTCTCTTTGCTCTCAGCTACTATGATCCTAAATTGAAATCATTCAACTTCATTTCATGACTATAGCATGCATATGCACGGAGCTTAACTAAAGGTTAAGTAAAAGTTGTTTATGTGCTGAGTTGATGTGGTGAAGTTGTAATGTTTTGTTTAAACTTTTTTAAAGAAATTTGGTGGGGATAACGGAAGTAACGGAGTGATGTAGAAATACTAAGATAAAAATGAGAATCAAACACAAAGAGATCCAAGGGAAACTTGGAAGAACTGTGGAGGAATGTGGAGAGCAAAAAAAAAGTGGAAAAAAACAAACAAAGAAAAAATTATCAAAATTATACACACTATAATAGTTTTACCACTATGCACATGCACAAGAGTTGAAGTGGCTATGTACACCACCTCACAAACTCTTCATTATTCCCAAATGAGAGAGTATGTGGGCTATTTATAGAAATAGCTCAAACCCTAAGTGACTCATTAACGGCACCCCAACATAACCCGAGGTGTATTTTTGCATCCCAAACACAGCCATTTCTGTTAAACATGCATACAAAATTATAAATTATATTAATGCACGGGTAACAAGCCAACAAATCCGGTGAAAGCACAAAACACCAAACACAAAATACAATAAGACACAATGCGATAAATATGGGTCCAAAACAACACGACTTGAAAATAGGTACAACGTGACAGCACAGCAACTCAATACAAGAACAACTCTTGCTCAACTTTCAGCTAAGGTCCGTGCAAATATCCAGTCATGGGCCTTCTCCTGGCTCCATGATGTTCTACACATGATTCAACAGCCCAGCCCAATGTGACAACTCAACAACATAATATAAGAACAACTAAAGCTCAATTTTCAGCTAATCTATGTGCAAATGTCTGAGTCATGATCCTCTTCTCGTATAAGCTCCTTGTCCTGCATCTTCAATATTTCCAGTCTTCCATTAGCAATGTGACAAATATGTTTTAGGATTGAGGAACCCAAAACTATAAACAGTTTTTCAAGCTTGTTTATCTGATAGTCCTGAGCTCGCTGCATGGAGTGAAATTAATTTTGCAAATCCTCATGGTACTAGCCAGGCAATCATGATTAACAAATGTCTTCACCTTGCTCTCAGCTACTTTGATCCTAAATGAAAATCATTCAGCTTCATTTCAAAGGTGCTACTAATCTGCATGAATCCTCTAGGAAGAAGAAACTTCCTCCTTCAAGCATATCAAGTTTATTGCCATAGAATTGCAATTCAACTGAACTTTTCTGATCTCATGCTACAATCACAAGGTTCAGCCAACAAGATAGATTTTTATTACTTAAAGCACCGTCAGTAACTCTTCTGCATTCTCCGTAAAAGAATGATTATCCCATGAATCTTTGCTCCCATTCTGTTATTGAAATTCAATTTGCATTTCCACAAGGGCATGTTACTATCTGTTGTGATGTGATACCCATTTATGTATTTTCCACGTGCCTTTTGGATTGAGGCTCTTAATCAAACATATCGTTGAAAAGTTGAGAATATGGCAATTGAAAATGCCATCAAGAAGATAGTTCAAATATCTTAGTTTAGTCATACCAAAAAAGAAGATACAAAATGTAACTGGATCCACAGAATCCAACACGTTGGATGAAATGGAGGAATGCGACAGAGGTGTTATGCCATAAGAAAATCCCACTAATATTTAAAGGGAAGCTTTATCAATATCATATGAGGGACAATGTCGGCCAACAATACTAAAGCATGCTCATAAAATAATATGAGGATGTTGAGATGGATGAGTGGGGTATACACAAAAAATAAGATAAGAAATGTGTGCATTTATAGCAAAGTTGAAGTAACTCCAATTTAAGATAAGCTCAAAGAAAGCTTTTTTTGAATGGTTGCCACATATTAAGCAAAGAATATTAGATGCCCCTATGATCGCATGACCCAGCTGATAAGCAACGGGAAACAGAGGTCAAATATCAAAAACATAAACTTCACATTTCAATTTTAATCTCATTATTTAATTAATTATTAATCCAACAAAATAATAAAAAAGCCACTAAACTCTCCGTAAACATTTCATAATAGGAGAGTAACACCAAACAAAACTAAGAGAAACTAACCAAACAAACTAATAAATAGAATCCAATTATGGCGGTAAATCTCATCAACTCAATTTTTATCCATGAGTTTAAAAACCTAAAAAATATTGAGTGTAAAGGGTGAGCCATATTGTAATTACGTAAGTATATACCCATTATAAATTATAGTAATGTGAAGAAATAAAATAAAGTTCATGTGCATATTAAAATATTGAAAATCATGAAAACTTGATGATCTTTTAATAACATATATATAAAATAAATGATTATAAACTGAATATTTTAATAATTATCTTTGCACAAGTAATCAAATCCTTACCTTACCTCTACTACTCCAGAAAAAGAATATATTTTTTTTATAATATTAATAATATCATTTAGTCATTATCATAAGAACACTATTATTTTAATAGCAAGAATAGCAACATTTACCCCTACCAAAAAACCCTTTTTGTAGCATTTATAATTTTATCAAAAATTGCACAATCATACTTTGATAACAATCTAAGAAGCTCATCATCAAAAACATCACCAATTTTATTACCATTACCATTAATACAACATCCTCAGCCAGTATTATGAAAAGGTTTGCTCTATAGACCATTACACATATACACACATCGTTTAATATATAATAAAAATAACTCTCTACATTTAAGTAGCATGATTAATTTTTCATGAATTAAAATTGGGCATGATTGAGTAATCAATTTAACTATTTGGAATATTCCCTAGTGGTCACCATTGTATAATTGTACCTCCATTAAAATGCTTAACATAATAAATGTATGAATAGATAAATATATATATATATATATATACACACATATATTTTGTAAGTACATAAAAATAACTTTCTCTTTATATAACATCAATGTAAAGAACGCTTGACTTTGTATATATTTATTTTTATTTAATAACATAAGAGAAATAAAAATAGACAATCTATGTTTTATTTATTCATAATTTTATTATATATCTACATTTGCTATGCGTGAATTTTAAAAGTAAAATATATTATTCTAAAGTAGAAAATTTTATAGTAAAATTAGAGATTACATATCATATAACATTTAATCATCTAAAATTGATTATATCCACAAGCACGTGTCCCAACATAGTTAACCTTAAGGCTTTTGTAGATTGTGTAAGGGTTGATTTCGGTCATGCTCGGCATTAATCAACCTAATTGGACAGCAAACATTTTGGATTTATGCAATCACATGGTTGTCCAACATTATGATAATTTCCAAAACAATACTTTATATGATGATCGGCTGCATGGGAGAGGAATCTAATTTATTTTTGTTTATAAATGCAGCTACTTGGTTTAAATTTCGAGCACCCCACAACTATAGCAAGACCCTTATCCTTTGTTTGTCATTGTATCTATCCAATAGCTATTAAAGCTCATAGTAACAAGCACTTAACATAACAATAAATTATATTGTGTTCATCAATTATTATACCATCAAATTTATTGCAAGCCAAACAACTACATGGTGTTTCAATTTTAGTTTCCCTCCTAAAATTGAACAAAAAAATCTGCTCTTAATTGTACTTATCTTACAATGATAATTTTGGAATAAGATTTGTTTCTCATTTCATAAGCACTCTCAAAACTACTTTCTATTAACAATTTCATAAAATTTATATCATCGTCACCCTCAAAACTTTTCTTGGGCAATGCATTTACAACCATTCTATGTGAACACCGCTTGTTGCATTTTTTTTTGTATATGCACCTAATTTACACTATATTTGATCATTTGATTATTTCCATGGGGAGTTCAAATCTCCAATTGAGAAAAATAAGTATCTCTGGTTGTTATTCAATAAAACTCAAAATGGCATATATATATATATCATGTCACCTCTTTAAATTTGTGGGGGAGTAGTTGTATGTAAATTAAATCATGTTACTCATTGTTAAGGTTGTTCCTTTTAATTTGCTTATCTTAATTGTTGCGTTCACGCTCCCCGTAAACACAATCTAACTATGATATTCTTACAAGAGCCTGAATCTTGCCCATGATCAGTTAGTGGCACCCATGAAAATCAGAAATGCGCCAAAACACCCTCTTTGTAGCATCGCATCACAGCTTTACGTCAGAAATATGTGTTTTTTAGTAGGAAAAATAAATAAATTTAAAGACAATATATCAATTTTTCCAAAATGTGCAAACAACGCATATGAATCGGCCAAGGCAAACTAACAGTACAACGATACATATCCACTGTGATAAAAAAACAAAAATTGAAAAAGATAACAGAAATTAAAAAGGAGAATATGACCTTGAGTCCGCGTACGAGGTCTAACAGAGCCCGCGTACGAGATGAAGATTCTTTGAAACTTGGGCAGCTTTGGGAGACGAAAGTCGTGGAGGGTATGGAATATGCTCAGCGAAGCCATACTTTGCGTTTGCACAAGGGATTGAAAGTAGAATGTGAATGAATGCATAAACGCTAGCAGCGTGCTCGAGCGCCTGTTCGGTTGTGCGACTTAGTGCAATCAAGGGAAGAGAGAGAGCGCGCTCTGCTTAGCGAGTCAGAACCCTAGAATCTACTGACCATTCGCGGGAAAAAGAAAATCTTTGGCTGAGAAGCGGCTTTGGTTGCCATTTCGTTCCCAGAGGAAGCACGGTTTTAAGTTTCTTAAATACTACACTCAAAATTTAAAATTTTTTGAAGAATCATTTTGAAAATATTTAAGAAGAGTTTGAGGGTAATTAACTTGAGTTTATTTGGAATGTATGCTGAAAAAATATACAAGTTCAATTATTAGCTAAATTATCTACTAATTAAAAGAATTTATAAATTAAAATATATTAAAATTTAAAAATTTTAAATATCTCTAAATATCATTATTTGAGCAATAAGGTCATAATATATTAACCACACTTTGAGTCCATCTAGTTATGGTTGAGAGTAGGTAGTTACATTGAAAATACCAAGGAATCTATGGCTTCTTCACATCAGAGAACGAGTATAAAGAAGTGCAGCAAAATAATGAGAAAGTTTTTATGTAAGGATTTAGGTGGAAACCCCAATATTATAGAAAAATCAAGAAACATCGCTATGAAGGGATTCATTATGAAATAAGAATAAGATACAAGAAAATTATCAATACTTTCAATAACACTCCGATTTTCCCAACTCACTCAGCTTCTCATTCTTCCTCACAACTCATCCTTCACAACTCTAACCTCTATCCACCGCACAACATAATACACCCAGCATTCAAGAAACTAGCTTGTCTCTTAGGCATTTATAGCCCTCCAAGTAGCCCCATCTAATCCTATGACTCATGCATGATGGACACCTGCCCCTCACACACCATCTAAGCTAATTACATGCCAAATCAAACAATCTCGAGCTTGGTTGGTATAATGGAAAACTTTTAAAGAGTTATGAGAATTATATGAGAGCATTAAGTAATGCTTAGAACCGTCAAGTGTGTCGGAGCTCAAAATCATTCAAATGGTTTTTGAGATTAAGACTTATTGAAGGGAACTGTTGCAAATAGCCTTAAATGAGATTTATAAATAAGCATTAGGCTCCATGGAATGTATATGAATAAACACCATGCAGTTTGGAAGCTTTTATTATTCAAACAACTAAATCAACTTTGTTTGGTTAATCTAAAGTGATTAAGGTTTATTATTAATGAATGTGAATTATGTCACAATTAAGGTACCACAAAATAATAGTCAATGAAATATTATTTTTAATAAATGATAAAAATAGTATATTAATAATAATAATAAATGCTATTAATATTATCATTATCAATAATACTAATGAAAATAATAATAATGCAATAAATGAGCATAAAGAATATATAATTAATTATAATAGTAATAATAAAAATGGTCATAATAAAAATATTATCATGCTTTTTATTATGATAGTTTAGAAGGGAAATTTTATTATTATCATTTGTCAATAATAACAATAATGAAAATGATAATAATAACAATAATAAAGCTATTATTATTATTAATGAAGAGAAATAAAATGTTATAAGGATGATACTAATAATAATAATTATTATTATTATTATTATTATTATAAATAGAAAGAAAATATCATAATAATAACAACGAGTTACTATCAATATTATTATTATAATTATTATTATGAGTAGAAGAGAATACCAATATAATAATAATATTATTATTATAATTATTATAATTATTATTATTAATTAGAGAACAAATATAATAATAATAATAATAAATATTATTATTAATTAAAATGTATTTTTTTTATTTGCTACATTGATGCTACAATAAAGATGAATAATATTTTAAGAGAATTTTATTATGATATTTACAAAATGAAAGTATTTAATTTATTTAAATATTATTTTATTAGCATATAAGCTATCCCTTATGCAGATTTGCACTCTTAAATATAAGCTCAATCTTAAGAGAAAAATATATATTATTTATAATAATAAATATTTACCACTTAATCCAATTATTTTAAGTTAAGATATAACCTTAAAATTATAAAAAAATTGGTCAAAATGAAATTAAAATCAGATATACTTTTACATATTTTAAACTCTCTTAAAATGTTCTTTAAGTAGGAAAAAATTAATATTATTTGAGCTCTTCAAAATGATCTCACATTGCAAAATGCAGGAGCATTCGCATATCCCTATCAATTATGAATCTTATTTATTGTTGAATTTTTTTAATAAAGTAAATAAATAGTTAATTTTTAACATTTAGTCATTAACTTAATGCATTTTCCATATATTTTTACCGTATGGTTGTGTCCTTCTTTGTGCATGTCTTTCCAATAAATGTGAGGCAACCACTTGAAACTTGATTTGTTCCAATGGATGTAGTATCATCTCATCCAAGGTGAGATGGTTCAAAAGCATTATTAGCAATTAAAGAGCTTTCAATGAGTTTGAGAACATTGTTATGACAACATGTTGAGTTGTAGTGTAATCAGTGGCAGTGCAACAATACTCGGGAATGCAAAAATCATGCTAACACGAACTTAATTTATGAAAATATCTTAGAGCTAAGGAGCTAGATCGATAAAGACTCAAGGAGCACATGCATTTGAATGAGCAATAAAAGCATGTGCTAACCAAGTTATCCAAACTTGTGTTTCCATTTGAGTTCTTTATTTCTCCTAGCATTAGTTTGGCCATTATCATAAGCTTTAAGTTGGGTTGGAAGCTCTTTAAGTGGTGGAGGGTTTAAAGAAGGTGGTTGTGTGAAAGGAACACTATCCTAAGCCATTATGGCTTTGAGAAACTAGTTTTTCCTTCTTGAAATTTCCCTTAAATATTGGTGTCCAAGATTTCAATGGTGCCAAGACAAATTTAGTCCAATAGATTAATATAACATTCATTCTTAAAGAAACTATAGAGTTTTCAGAGCCTATATACAGTAATAAGACTTCTCTTGAGAGGTAAAAATAAAAAAAGAATAAAATAACCTGAAGAGAAAGAGATGCTAATTTATAATAGTTTAATTATGTTAAGTAGATGCTTACATTCATTAGGAGAGTGTGGCCTCTTATTTTCACCATGTATATGTGTTATATAAGCAAGTCTTGTTAAAAATTCTATAAGGAGCTATAGGGGAAAATAAGTGTTCAATAAAAGGAAACAAAAGAGGAGGCACATCCATTGATTTAGTAGATTTAGTCTATGTGGAAATTCTTTTGTTGTACACAATATAATGGATAGAGTGTAGTGTGAATCACACTCTCAATATAACAATTCAAGATTATTATCTTAGTCAATTAGAACTAAACCAAGTCCCAATCTTGATTATAATACTCTTAATAAGCTTTTAAAAGCACATCCTAAAACTTTGGTTCAAATCAGAAGTCATTTTGATCAAAATCTTAAATATGGAAATCCCAATAAATTGAAAAATGACCTATCTAAATTGTACTCAAATTAAAAATCTGACATTGCCATTGTGCCCATCACCCACAAATTAGCTAGGGGTGATATTTTGGAAGCATTTGTAAGTCATTAGATTTTGTCAAATATTTTATAATATTTAAATAATTAGAAAATTATGAAAAATAAATTGTCGTCAAAATCCAAATTCGACTTCGTCGTTGCATTCATCACTCTCAAATTAGCAAGTGGTGAATATTTGAATTTTTTTAAACTCATTTGATTATTTAATTTGGAAAAATTAAATTATTTTTAATAATTAATTAATATTTATTAATAAAAAAGAAAATTATTCTGTAGTTGATCGGGCACGCGGCAAGAGGCTGCGTGCAAGGTGGCAACCACCGCTTTAGGACCTCAAAAACATCATATTTTTTACTTCATTTCTTCATTAAGCCTAGTTTCAATCATTTGGATATATCATATAGCAGAGTAACAACTTCATCTTATTCATCCAAGCTCCAAACTGAAACATAAAGATATTATTGTAGAACATCATAAAAATATTATCAAATATCTAACAACAAGAGCCATGGCTAAAGTTCAAGGGAAGAATTTAAAGGTGGGTCCAATTATAATAGCCCAATCAAAAGCTCAATAAAGAGCCCAAATATTAGGCTTACCACTTGTATTTTATTTTTATTAATATTATACTTTATTTATTTATTAAGGTACATGTTTGGCTAGCCATGTCATGAGGAAAATATTTAATGTAAGTAGTTGAAGTTACACACTCACTAATTGTCAATTACTCATATTTCCCTCTAAAATTTTCCTCAAAAATTCATAGGCAAGAGACTTGTAGTGCATATAAATATGAGCTGAAATATAATGTAATGAAGTAATTTGGATGAAAAAGATTTATGGTGAGCTTTCATATTATTTAGTGTTTGGTGGTGTCAAGTTTATTGCTTATATTTGATGAGTTAAATTATTATCTTATTTATATTTTATTTTCTAACTATACTCTTATTCTTATAACCTCAAATCATCCACACATCTTCTTCAGCATTTTAAATATCATTTAAGATTATTAAATCATTATCTAATCTCTCAAACATACTCTAAACCCCGTAACCTCAACGGCCAAATCTGTAAACAGCTTGACCTAGTCTTCTTCCCTGCCTCTCAACATCCATCTAAATACCATCAAACCTAGCCATCTATTCCATATTCAAACTACACATCTTATGCTACATATATTAATTTATTTTTAGCCATTTTATCCACTAAAACCTCACATACAAAAGGGATATGTCAAATTAGCCCAAGCTTGGCTCGATCTGGACTAGTCTTAGCTTTTCTTTGGATTGTCAACTCTAAACCCGTAACCAACCCACTACAAACTCTAGAAATCATTATTATATATTATCATACTAATTAATTTAATATTTAAATACTTAATTCACCAAAAAAGTCAGCCCACTAGCATCAGTTACCATTTACTTTTCTTTAAGACCAAGTTATAGGCAAAATTAAAAGGCATATTTGGTATCAATGAAAATCTCGAAGAGAGCTCTCCATTGGTATATAGCATGCATCGTGAGAAGCTCGGTGTATAGAGAATTTGAATGCCAATGTTCCATCTTTAATTTTCATCGATTTATTATAGTAACAGTAAACTTCTGAATTTTTTATTTTATTTTAATTTTTACATATTTAATCAATTACAAATTATCAAAATCTCACAACTTTGTAATTACAATTCCAAACATAGTGATCTAATATATCATTTTAATCAGAAAATTTTAGTTTCTATGATTATATTTCTTAATTTTGTCTAATTACCTTAAAAATAAATTAGTGAAAAAGTAAGCTCATTAATTATCCAAATTTATAATTTTAAGTTGCTCATAGTTCCTAGTATAGTGTAGAACACAGTGGTGAAGTTAATTTTTCAATTTAGTAATTGATTTAATTAATCACACACTGATCACTTTAAACTATAATTAGGGCATAGCTCAAGTAAATGAGATTCAAATTAGATATACTATCAATCATTGTACTGAGTGTGTTATAGGAAATATATAGCCATTAAATTTATTGAATTTGGACATAAATCAAAAAAGTTAGGTTTTTGGGCCATTCATAAACCCCATAAATTACATAATTGAACCTTAATCTTATTTTGGTCATAACTTGGTCAAATGATCTCAAAATTTTATGATCTTAAACTCTATGAAATTCTTAGGCAGTAAATAATATAAGTATATCAAAAATTTAAAATTTTGGTCATAACTTGATCAAATGATCTCAAAATTTTATGATCGTAAACTCTATGAAATTCTTAGGCAGTAAATAATATAAGTATATCAAAAATTTAAAAACTTCCTAAGTAAATTAGCTAGCCAACTCTTAATGAGCATAAACCCTAATTTAATCTTATTAGCCTTAATCATTGGCCATTTTGAGTGTACTTACTATCTTTATATAAGATAGTAAGTAATCATTTGAAATTACTAAATTTTTGTTAGAAATCATAAATCAAAAAGTTTTATTTTTGACCCTTAAGTAGGGGCAGAATAATAATTTTGCTCAATATTAGGTTTAAGTATTCTTAAACTTTAGAAACTTGAAATATTTCTTATAATCAATAAATTAAGTGATTTAAAATCAATTTTACATTATTTAATTTTATTAATAAATTTCGAAGGCAAATCCAAATCCTTTCCTGAAGTTATTTCTTCCTTAAAGCATTTAGGAGCTTTCCTTAAGAATTAGTTGTAGACTTAGGCTAGAATTCATTCATTAGGTAAATGAGTTACTTAATAAATGAAGCATTGGTCTTATTAATTTCTATACTCTATCATTTTTTATGATTATTTTATATTTAGACTTTAGTCTATGACCAGAGATCCATCTTATTAAGCTTAATTTTTGCCTAATAAGATAGCCTTAACTTGTAGAATATTGGTCTTATTAATTTCTATACTCTATCATTTTTTATGATTATTTTATATTTAAACTTTAGTCTATGACCAGAGATCCATCTTATTAAGCTTAATTTTTGCCTAATAAGATAGCCTTAACTTGTAGAATGTGAGAGTTGGAATTAATCTTATACCCTTAGTCCTTGGAACCTAATGGATTAAGAGATTAAATCCTAATATTTGGTGTTTAAATCTTAATCATTCAATTGTGATTTATCTTAATCAAGATTGGCTTGGTGTTAATTAAATTCATTAATTAGGATATTGAGTTATTATTCAACTTATGTAAGTGTCATTGGTTAAATTATATAAAACTTGATTATTTCTAATTGCTTTAAACCTTATTGGATTGTAGTTTTGAGTTTATACTGCATAGTAGAATATTGGAGATCCTAAGCTTGTATGATTTCAAATTAGTTAGAACAAATTAAATTAAAATATAAGTGATATCTCAGATGTTTGTGTAGTATTATTTACACCTTGTATTGTATGCTCTGCTTCATTGCTTTGAGTATTTATATTTTGGATATACCAGGTGAAACATAGAATATTTAATGAATATTCTATGCTAGATTTGAAATTGCATAAGTCATGAACATAAGATGATTAGATGTATTATATAAAATTAGATAACTTAGTAAACAAGATAACAATTTAGTGGAATGTGTTCTAGTTAGACTGCCTCTATAATTTGAATATATAGTACAGTACATTTCAATACCCAAGCATTAGTGTCCTGGAGAATTTCAGTTCAGTACTCAGGCATTAGTGTTCTTAGTGATTTTCAGCTCAGTTTTTGTGAACCTGTTGATCTAGGCATTACTGCCCTAGATGCTTCAGTCTTGGATTCAGTGGCTAGCTCAGCCAATTATAATGTTATGACAAATTTAATTTAAGCACATGTTCAATAAAAAATATTTTCAATTATTTCAGCCAGTTTTCAGATTGCTTTCAGTTTCACTTTAATATTTTCAGTACTTTCAATACTTTTGAGTATTTTTAGTATTTTCAATATGTACATCATTTACAGTATTTTCAATATTTATGTATTTTCAATTTTGATTTTTTTATATGCAAGCATGCTAAGATGTTTGACTTTAAGTTATGTTGATTTATATTACTATTATTTATAAATCAACATGAGTAGAATTGATCATATTTGCTTATGATATTTCTTGTATTTTGTAATTTTTACATATAAATTGCTTAACCATTTTTGCAGCTTTAAGTTAAGATATATATATATATATATATATGTATTTTTTCTTTAGTTTAAGGTATGTTTGTTTACCTCACATTTTGTTTGTTATAAATACATAATTTATAGCTTTATCATTTTCTATTGATGCTTTGTTGCTCCTATATGCTTAGGATGATTTGTGATATCATTAAATACTAGAAAATTAACCGCCTAAAATATACTTAGATAATTGTATGACTAATTTTTTTTTCTTTTGGCTGAGGCCATAGCATTGTGAAACCGATAATATCAGTTATGAGCGTTCCATGTGGATAACACCTGTGGAGGAATTGAGTCAGGAGGAAGAACACATTGAAGCTGAGAAAGCTTAATTAGGTTGCCTTTTTATTTCAGTGAGGATATGTTGCTTTTTTTGCTTTCTTAAAACTGTAAGTAATTGTTGTAATAATATACAGGTAATTGTTGTAGTTTGCTTTACCGCACATTTTTATTATGAGCTGGTTGTTATTCCATTTTATGCATTATGGTTACATGGATGTAATTTGTTATTTTTTTTCTGTATTCTAAGATCTATGTATGATCATTTAGTGAATGATTTAATTATATATATTGCACATCTTTCTCTTATTAGTGGATTAGGAATGAAAACATATTCTAATGATAAGTGAGAGATTGCACCGTGACAACCACTATACCTTATTGAGGGCGGGCGCCACACTCAAGCCTTGAAAAAAGAATCATTTACAGTGGTTGAAGGACGGACAAGACATTGGGACTCAATTAATGTAGAGAACTCATTGGTTGTCTAAGCATTTATCTATTGTAGGAGCAAGTACATGCAATTAAGAAGCTACTTACTATTGGCATGTCAAAATCAGTTAGTTATAAAAAATACTATGATGTAAAGGTCCCAAAAATGAGAAGCATTAGTAGCTCTAATGATGCCTTAATGCTTCCTTATTGCTCTAGGCAGTTAGCCCCATCATCATTTAAACCCACATAATGCCTCCATTTTCCATCAGTTGTTACATTTACTCAATTCCATTCTTCTGAATTGTAATATACTAATTCAGGTTAAAGGCTCTAGGATCAAAATTTTCCCTAATGAAATTTAAATATGATAAACGATTACATTATGTAAAGATTTAGGCTAAAAGCTCCCCATTTTAGAAATAATAATGCAACAATTGAATAACCTTCCAATGAGCATCCATGCATCTTATCCGCCCAAAGCTTGCTTTTATGTCTAAGAAGGGTAGATATGCCCAATGAATGAAAAATTGAATCGGACAAGATCGACCAGTTCAACTGCCAATCTTCGCAATATGCAGTGGCAATGAACTGCTCGTAACATCAAAAACAAATTTTGTTCATATTATGAGGCACTAAACAACACTAAGAAAAAAATTAGTCCTCGAGACTTCAGAAATAAGAATTTTTTTTTTTAACTAATATAAATTAACAAAACTTACAAATCAATACAAAACTTATAAATAAAAATAAAACTTTAAAATTACAATCAGCAAAATTAACAAAAGAACTTATCACCTAATTAACTAATTAAGCAAACTAAAAAATTAAAAAATAATTAATATATTCCAAATTAACTCAATAAAATTCACTTTAAATTTTGTCATCATTTCGATTAATAATTTTTTTTTAATTATTTGTTTTTAAATCTAATTATATATATAATATATCTAAATAAATCAATCAAATATTAATAAAATTTAAAGAATTGTGTATCAATTAAATACTTTTAGATAAATTTAATTTATGATCACATTATTTAGTAATGCTATAAATAAAATATAAATAAAGAGCTGTTCATCTGTAAGAAATTAAACTTTTGATATTTTTTATATATAATTAAATTTTTTAATAATTAATTGCATCATCGTGAGATTTAACTTTAATTCATCATTGAAGATACCGATATATGTGAAGAGCTGCATAAATAAACACTGAGAATGATGATATTTTCAATGTATTTTTGATTAGTTGAAAGGGAATTTTACATCGGCCATGACCATAAACGTCTGAATTCCGCATCACAGCCACCATGTAGACCGAAACTCGGCGACGGCACGAGCTCATCGATCAACTACCGCATCCGCCAGATCGAATCTGACCATTCCACAAACCAGTACCAGCACGAATCAGTCACCACTGTTTTAACCTCACTATCCAGCGCACAGTCACCACTGCCCCTAAAGTCTGTCAAAGGCTATCAGAAGAAGAAAGTGAATAAGAGATTGGGATGAAAGAATGGGTACCTAGGGTTCTGGAGTTCCATCAGAACCCAAGTTAGAATGAGAAGGCCTCCATTTTCGATCAAAAGGATCAAAACTCCTTTCTTCAGCACGCTTCTTCGGAGCAGCCAATTTCTCGTCAATAAGATGCAACAGTTCTTTCAAGCCTGTTCCTGTAATAGCGGAGGCCTCTACGCGGTTTTGCACTGATTCCTGTACCAAGTCAGAAGCCAACTCCTCCTCCTTCGCTGGGCTTGCGGTCTCCGCATTCTTATTAAGAAGATCAATCTGGGAAACAATGCCAACCTCATTCCAAGCTCACATTATGTTAATGGATTTGGTTGTCCATACCTTATTCCAAACTTCAACCATATTTTGAATCTTTTCTTCTGATACGCCGATTTTCTGCAGCACGTCCAGCACGCTGGAGCGCTGCTCGTCCGCATTGGGAGCGCTCGAATCCAGCACATGCTGCCATCAGATTATAGTCATTAATGATAAAGAAATACATTTGTTCTCATTCCTGCAGGACGAAACAGGGGATGAATAACAGTTGGGTCATACCAATAAAAGGTCTGCTTCCACGACTTCTTCAAGGGTGGCATGAAATGCTTCTACCAGCTGAATGCAATCATTCGCCTAATAAGGAAATTAATAATAGGGAAAAAAAAGGAAAGCTCATATAGAGATACATACCTGCACAGGCAAATCTGAAATAAAGCCAACAGTATCGCTGAGAAGAACTTTTCCCCTGCTGGAACACGAATACAGCACTTCTTTTTAGCATTAAGTGTTTGCAATAATATCCAGTGATAGATTAATTTCTAGTCTTCATAGTACCCTGATGGAAGAAACACACTTCTCAAGCGAGGATCTACAGTTGCAAACAACCTGCGTTGAAAAGCAAACACAAGTTTGATATAACCCTTGCTTTAGAGAAGCAGCGTTCATGCACCACCCAAGCTTAACAAACAAACACCTGTCATCCCTGTAGAGATCACTGTTGGACAGAGCACTGACTAACGTAGACTTTCCCTGCGGTAAAACAGCACAAAGATAAAATAATCGCCTAGAGTTTAACACGAGTAATAAAACAATTTCTAATACTACTCTTTCTTCTGATAGGAAAAAGAACATTTATATTTCTTCTTCAAGTCATTCCGTTTCTTGTGCACTTTTATAACACCGCTTAGTCCCACAAGATAGGATCATCTGAACAATCTACGCTTAATATGTCTAAACCATCTAAGATGACGTTTTCTAATCTTATCTACTACTAGAACCAATCCAACCTTGCTACGAATGAACTCTCTTTCTATTATAAAAAACAATTTTAAAAAATTGAATTCATTTTCATATTTATTTACCAAATCCTCTGAAAATCAAACACATAATATAAGGTGTGGTTCATACGCCTTCAATTATCTATCAATTTAATGGTCCTACTAACCAGTTATCCATTTCCTTCAATCCCTCTACTCATCTTTTAACCAAGAACATTTGTCAGATTAGAAAATTCGCTTGATTAATTATTTCTAAATTTGTTTCTTTGAAGTGCCTGTTTGGCCTTCAAATTATACTCTAAGAATGCCCAAGCAAACTAACTGGGCATTATTTTACAGGTGATACATCTCATTCAATTTTAACAACTGGAAAGACCAAAGTGATAAAAAAGTTTTAGTATAACAATGACGATTTGGGTAAGCCCTTTAGCAGTTTAATAAATATCAAAATTTAGTGTTAGATATGCAAACAAGAAAGAATTGAATGAGATGTTTGAACTTCCTACAAAATCAAAAAACAAAATAACCAATATCCTTTATATTAGACACTGATATGAGTATTACATTATAATTATAGTATGCCAGATCATAGATCTTAAGCATAGATCACAATTACATCCTAATAAAAAAAATTTCACCACACTAAAAAGAGAGAGAAATACGTTGCAAAAACAGACCAAGAAACAAAAATTATGAATCACTCCAATCTGAAAAAAAAATAAAAAGCCAATGTCCATTATGGCCGTGACCCACTTGTGCAACATGGCATCACTCAAAATTCAATAACACTTATTCAAGCCTATAATATACCATGTTATGACCTCTCATTCAGCCAGATGCAGCAGAATATCAAAATAATATTTCATCCTGTTGTTGCTGTTATTGTTGGTGGAATATTTTCAAAGATTTCATGGCATGCTTTAAATATCTTTTATTTTATTTGACGTTCAAGTTTTATTTTCGTTCTATATAATTGTAAAAAGGCTAAATGCAATGATAATATATATTGTAATAGATGGATCTAATAGAATAAAAATTTCCAAAGTTTCCACATGTGTGCACTTGTGATTTCTCCCTCGAAGAGACTTTCAGGCCATTTGTTTCTTCCTGATGGGACATGTCGACGCCACCTATCTTTCCCTCACTTCTCTACAACAGTAGATATCAAATTCTGTGCATATCTAAAAAGGTGCATAAAGTCCTGCTCATATTGGGAGATAATTTGATATCCCTGAATGAGCTTAAGAAACTTCACTGCATTTCCAGCGTAATAATAGGCGACACTTGCCAAATTCTGAAAACTGAAGTGAATACCCAGAAAATAAAGTCTAAAACTCCTCCAAACTTATAGTGCTGACTGGACCACCATGATTCCACTTCTCCATGCAGCATGAATATATAGCTAAGGACATCTCTTCCTATCCTTCGGGCATCGCATACCATTTAAGAGTTTCTCCATCTCCCGGAACCAATCTTCTGGCTCCATTGGATTTGTGGCACGTACTGAGTTCAAGTTCGAGTGATTTCAAGTCGAGTTAGAGTTAAATAGAGTTCGAGTCAAACTGTTCAACTCGAACTTTACTCCAAAATTTCAAGTCGAGCCAAAATATTTCAAGTTTCGGGTTAAATTACCGGCCCTAGATGTGAACTTAAGTATGATTAGTTTTCTAGCCATTATATATCTATAAATTGCAGTGACAAGATTGTCAAAGTTTAATTTTCAAGCCAAAGACCTTTCAAAATTTAAGGTGATCAAGGCATCACTTCCTCCATTATCTCCTTCCTCAATGCTGTCAAACTTGTGAACAATGGGCATCAAGGCTTTCTAGCCCATGTTAGAGACACAACTAAGGATCGAAACAAAAAGACATCCCAGAAGTTCACACGCATCCATAAGTTTTTCCTAATTAGTTATGATTGCTGCCAGTCAGAAAGATTGATTTCACTTTATCTAACTAGTTCCTATCTCCAAGGCTTCCTTATTGCATGGCAACTAAAGAATTGCAAAGCTTGAGATGCAATTACTATGATAAAAGATTTACTCTGCCCAATTCATCACCATGGGGAGCTCCATTTCTATTTGTCAGTAAGCAGGACGGGTGGTTAAAACTTTACATCGATTATCACGAGTTGAACAAACTCACCGTCAAGAACAAATATCCTCTGCCAAAGATTGATGATTTATTCAAACAATTTGAAAGAGCTACAATTTTCTCTAATATTGATTTAAGATTTGACAACCATGAGTTGGAAGTCAAATATGAGAATATTCAAAAAATAGCTTTCAATATACACCACATGCATTACAAGTTTATAACTATTTTTTTTGGGCTGGCTAATGCCCATGCGGCATTTATGAGTCATGTGCAAGCCATTTTCGAGCTCATTCATAATGGTGTTCATTGATAACATCCTTAATTATTTGAAGAATGAAGCACAACATGTCTATCAACTTCACAGTACTCTAAACCCTCAAGAAGAACTAGCTCTACACAAAGCTTCCAATACTACAGAATGTCTTTCCTTGACAACATCACAAGTCGCAAGGGAATTTCAGTAAATCATAAAAGGCTGCAGCAATTGCAAATCGGCCAAGCAGAAGCGAGAGGCGTCCTAAGATTTAATGGCTACTTTTGAAAAATTGTAGAAACTTTCCAAGATCTAGTTATGCAATCTCCAAACTCGCTCAAAAAGCTACAAAGTTTGCCTGGATACTGTGTTAAGAAAGCTTTCAGAGTTTAAGAAATTGTCTTATGTCTGTTCTTGTGCTGATCATTCCCTCGGTTGAGAAGTTGCCTAAGCTTTGCGGTAGTTGAAGCCTCGCTAGGAAAACTAACTGACACATAATTTGGAGCTAGCAGCTGTCCCTATTGCCTTAAAAATCTAAAGATGCTACTTTTATGGAGTCATGTGACATATTCACATACATAAGATTTGAACTATATCTTTATCTAAACATATCTGAATTAAGACAAAGACAATGCTTTGATGTAAAATTTTCACACTTTTCTTTGTATTCAAGTAATACAATGTGTCCCATTCAGAAACTGCTTGAAGTACAATTCCTTAAATGTTTAATGTCAAATTAATTTGACAAGTTTTAAATTTAACCATATAGATAGGTGTGCCAAGGTGTCACTGACCCATAACCCACTACATGATATAAATAGAAAAAGAAAGCATACTAATGCATACAAATTAAAGGAGATAAAGTAATGATAATTGACATAGGGACGCACTACAAAACACTGTCATTCTAATTTTAGAGCCAGTAAACGTTTTATCACCAACAATAGAAATAGTCCCCGCAATATGGCATTTAAAAATGCTACTCAACAAGAATAACTTATGTCTGTTCTGTGCTTCAAATTTGCAACAATTTGGCAATTCATTTAAAGTTGAAACGGTTGCAATATCCAAGTAAGCCGAGAATCACCAAGAACTCTTTCCAAGTCAATGCAACAGAATTGTCCATTGCTTTGAAGCCCCTTGAATCACTATGCATCAAATAATGCCTCCAAATCACTACAGTCTGCATCATGCATATGAGTCTAAAATTGCCTATTTGACATCAAATATATATATATATATATATATATATATATATATATATTAATGCATCCTTTGTGCATTTATCTTGAAGTAAGATTAATAAACAAAAAAAAAAAGACAACTCTGTTTTACCAAAAATGAGCACCTATAGGCATAATCATTGCCACATCTCACAACATTGAGCAAAATGCGTGTCATAAATTGAAGCAAAAATAAGCTGAAATAGGCATATTCACTAGCGTTAAAACAATGGAAATTAGTAGAAATATCACATACTGCATTTGTATAACCAACAACAGCAACAGTTGCCAAACCGTGACCATCAGAGCCTCCATAACGTCTGCGAGCAGATCGCTGTAAAGCCCTGGTCCTCCTCACCTCGTCAATTTGAACTAATAGCAGATTTTTCCTTTCTTGAATTCTGGAAGCACACAAGAAAATACAAAACTAATATAACCATTAAAGTCACATGACAGAAAGCCAAACAAGAATATTGAAACAAGGATACAGTTCATGGAAAAATGCCTGACAGAAATTTGAAGTCAAAGCTAAGGTGTAGCATGTTCCCTTGATGAATTGCCAATATCATGATCATGTTTAAATCTATGCTACTTATAAACTATCTGATAAAGAACTAGGGTAAGAATTGATGAGCTAATAAATACACTTAAAGAAAGAGGAGAGAAAGATCTTGGTGAGGTTATGTGATGATCCGATGTTGGATTAGTAGAACTAACCCAGCATTAAGCACCTTTACGCATAATCAAATTTGATGGTTAAGTAAAATAGCATTCAAATTGTACCATTTAGAGCCATTATAAAAAAAGAAAACTTCATTCAATTTAATATAAATTATCTAGAACAAAATATTACAAGATAATGTCACAAAATAATTATCAAACATCTTGTTTTGATAACAATCTTAAATAAAATCATGAAATAAAAATAAAACTAAGTTATTTTCGTCAATATTCGGATTTGCACTCTTATATTTCCTTATCGTCATGCCAATTCAGCTTCTTCCAACTGTTCCTGAACTGGTGGCATTATAAAATGATGGGATTTGAATTCCCATTAATTAGATGGTACTTTAAGTACCAAATGAATATTAAATGCTACACTTTTATAAATAGCGGATGTGGAAAAATGAAATACAAGGGCATAAATAAAAATGTGCAGGAATACATTGATTTAGCATAAGAAATGTATGTCAAATTCTAGTACCACAATAGATATATAGAAATTAAGGAAATCTGCCAACATCATAAGTAATATGCATAAATAAATGTATGCCTTTTAGAAATGAACTATGTATATGTATATTAATATATATCTTGGTATTATGTTGCAACATCATCTTCGTTCTGTTGGGCAAGCTCAGAACCTTGAGGTTATGAGTTCATAATAGTAAAATAGATATCATACTGGTCCCCTAGTAGGCTACATTATGGAAGCCTTATAGCTCCCAAAGTGAACTAGCCCTGTCCCTAACTTAACCCACCCCAAAATCCACCGTTCTTTGAACCCTTGCATTCATTCACAAGACATAATAAAAAATATTCATAATATTATTTTGGCAATAAAATAACTTTATCGTTAACATGGAAGCAATTTTGAAGCGAAGCATAAGCAAGCATTAGAAACAAATAAGTGCTAAAAGTAATATTTTGGGTACCTTTGGGTTTGACTATGCTAAGAAAGTATTCACAAATCTGATGTGTCCGCAAAAGTTATATTTTAACTTTTATTAGACTTTGAAAATGTCTATTTACAATCTTAGAATTAATATTTTTATTTCTAAGTTTAGCTTTAGTTGGTTACTTTTATTCAAAACTCACAATTACAAATGATATTGAAAACCCCATTCCCCTTCCAATTTTGGGATACTGCCATAAGGTCTAATTTATAAGTTATGACGTACTTAGGATCATTCCATAATGACATACTACCAATATTGAACTCTTGGGAAAATTGGATCTGTTCCGTACTAGTTTATGTTTTTTAAATCTGAATGTTGATCAATACTATTCTAGATAAATCTATACTCTCAACGATGAAAATGGATACTCAATATTGTGCATGGAATAAAATTTCATATTCTTAATGAAAATAGAACTAAATGAACATTCATGACAGGTGAGCGAAATGGATAAAATCACAGCACGCTAATATAAACTTCTACCATGGGAAATGTGAGTCAATTTAGTGCTTCATTTCAGACACCCTAGGTTTTGTTACAGCAGTTCTTTCACTTAGGATTCGCTCATTCAATTCAAGATTTATGGCAGCATTCCATCGGTTGCAGAATTCTTTTTACAGTTCACTCATCCTAAATTCTAGACTATTCAGATTTTAGTATATCTTAACTACATACAATTCAGTACAGATTCAATTTCTGATCCAGATCTGGGTAACAACGATCTGAGTTACTTATAGCTTCCAAATGATATCAAGGAAAACAAACACAGCTTTTAATTTCGAGACAAATTTTGTTACAGCAGTTCTCACTTAGGATTCGCTCATTCAATTCAAGATTTATGACAGCATTCCATCGGTTGCAGAATTCTTTTTACAGTTCACTCATCCTAAATTCTAGACTATTCAGATTTTAGTATATCCTAACTACATACAATTCAGTACAGATTCAATTTCTGATCCAGATCTGGGTAACAACGATCTGAGTTACTTATAGCTCCCAAATGATATCAAGGAAAACAAACACAGCTTTTAATTTCAAGAAATTTTTTTGTTAAAAATCTCGATTACAATCTTTAATACAAGATTGTTAATTAAATTCTGCACGGCTTCAGGTCCAGCAACATTTCTCCAAGTAAAATTCTCATTTTACTTCATTCTGGTAAGAGTTTCATCATTACATTTACTAAAATCTATTACCCTAATCCAACTGCACTACTGCTATTTACTTATTCTTATTCAGATCTGGTTTGTATCCTAATTTATCTTCCACTTTATGCTGTATGAAAATGTTCACCAAAAAGAATAAGCACAACAATTTTGAAATACAATATTTAAATTAACCATTACACTGAAATTTAAGTATTAAATAAAATCTTTAAAAGTCATTTATTCATCTGTGCGCTGGTCACACAGATGAATAAATGACAGATGTTAGACGCATCCTTAAGGTCAAATAATAGATTTAAGCATTTCAATCTATGTTGTCTTACATATGAATCCAGTAAGCTAACAGCAGCTCCAAATCTATTCAATTTCCATTGATGGAATTTAATCTCACATGCAACAGAGAACATCAAGGGCAGATCCATATAAAAGCATATTTCAGTTTTCACCTATGAAAATTAGTGGAAGATGTTGTAGATACCAGATGAGGCCATATTCTAAAATAAGTAGGATCTAAAGTTTGAAGACAAATGAATCCTAATCAAACTTCACTTCCCAATTAATCATTATGTGCAATTGGTCATCTACTTGCAAACCATTCTAAGAGCATCAAATCAAGTTTGAAATCAATGAATAACTACTGTTAGGAAAGTTAAGAGAACTTCACAAAGATTTGTACAAGTTTTAAACTTTCAGTTACATTAACACCTAAAATTAAAGAGTAAATTTTAGGAGGTAATGGAGTAAATTAAGCGACAAGAATTCGTACCTCTACGATTCAGTGTTACGGCAATGGAGGAAAAAACGATTTTTTTTTAAAACCAAATTAAAGAGTAATTCAGCAACAATAATTCGTACCTCTACCATTCGAAGTTAAGGCAATGGAGGAAAAAGCTCGAAATGAAGAACAAAGATTTGAATGAAGGAAATCGGGGCAGTCCTCTTGCCAAAGGAGCGGGGATCAGCTGAAGAAAATCGGGAGGATCGAAGTGCTGATGCGGGTTCAAAATCGTCAAATAAAGCTGTCGAGCTCTGATCTGCTAGGGATCGTTCTCGCTTCTGTCGTAAGCGCTGACCTCGCAAACTAATGGCAAGAGAAGGCTCAAGCGGATGCTGAAAGAGCCAAAAGGGTGCTCGACTTCTTCCGAGAGAATGAAAATGAAGTAATGAGGGAGCTCATGAGATTTGCAAAAGCCTAAATAGGGCTTGTGAACGTTGAAGAGGAAACTCCAAAGATTTATTGTGTGCGAATCCAGCGAGAGCTGCGTTTTCTAAATGAGGTTTTCCATTTCTTAAGGCCATATCACGAGTGGGAAGGAAAGGGTTCGTGCGTAACTCCTATAAATATTTTGAAGCCATCGGTTTCAGTTTTAAAGATCAGCAGGTTTTTGTAAAGAAAGGACCCGCCATTTGTTTAAATTAACCATTTCTTCGAAACTCGTAAGGCTGGAAACTTTCCAAAATATTAATCTTTTACACTAAAGAGTTTTCGTTGTACTTTGATTATTCTTGTTATGACCAGAGTCATTATGTCACAAGAATGAGCAAAAAAACAAATTTTAGCAAGAAAATTACTGGGGGAATTAATCATAAAATGAATTTTAACAGAAAACAACAAATTGTGGGAAAATTAAAGAAAAGACAAAATTTTGCAAAGAAGTTAATGTCTTTGCTAGAAATGACATGACCTAAGGTCATTGCAGGTTAAGAAGAAAGTTACTTAGAAGAAATAAGAGAAAAAGACAGCTTGAAAACATCAAGATAACAAACTAAGAAAGGAAGAAAAAACATACAAAATAAAACATAATAAATATATTTCATGGACAAATGCCCGACATAAATTAGAGGTCAAAGCTAAGCTATAGCATGTTCCTTTGATGAATTGCCAATATCATGATCATGCTTAAATCTATGCTACTTATAAACCAACTGATAAAGAACTAGGGTAAAAATTGATGAGCTTATTAATACGCTTAAAGAAAGAGGAGAGAAACAGCTTGATGAGGTTGGGGAGAAGTTATTTTAGAAAAAATAAGAGAAGAAAAATCATTGAAGCATCATAATAACAAGCTAGGAAATGAAGAAGAAACATACAAAAGAAAACCAAAAATAGCCCCAATTACAACCTTGAACGAATTTCACTTGGATAAAATATATTTGAATATTCAAATCATTATTTTTGTCCTAACAGTTTCTCCCTCTATGGAAAGACAAAAAAGTCCCTTTTATCTTTTAATGCACAACAAACATGATTTTGTGAACCTAGCACTCATACTAAAGCAATGATTTTGATTAGACTTTGTCCTGAAATCTCTAAAAGTCGCACAAAAATTATTTTACTCAATGATACTTCTCAAGGTTTTAATCACACTCACTTTTTATAGCACTTTTATAACATTTTCACTTTGTTGTTGATTGGAAAAATGAACTTCTTTATCGATCCTCCAATAAGCTACTTTAGGTATCATTCATAACTCGGATCCATCCAACTAAACTGAGAATTGGACTTGGCCTTGTGCATCAAATTGTAGTAAAATCACATTACATAAGCTTCTTGTGATGTGATTTGCGAAGTCCTCACTATGCTTTACAAGCAAAGCAAAGCATGCTTTATAATGTGCTCTTAACAACTTTGGCTTTGATCGTGTAAGATCATCCTCAAATTTCCACTTATTAGAAAATTAAATGCATACAATAATTTTTATTGAATCCACTCCTAGTTATGAGGATTTTGGTCATTCTTTAATGCAAGGGAGGGGTCTTTATGGAAAGTAGTTCATAGTGGAGTACCTTAGCATTCCTGAACCAAAACTGCAAAGCTCCTTGCTTGATTTGGAAGATAATCCCTTTGGCTTACCTTGAATAATTGTTTCCTTATTATTCTTCTCATGGCTATCCCATATTAAGCTAGTATTGTTGCAATTCCCTTAGAAAATAATCGAGTGATGATGATTTTAAAAACCTTGATGATTCAATAGCCCCAATATATCACTTTCAATAATTTAAATTTGCCATAAATAGGTATCACATACAAGAAAAAAACTTATCTTAAATATAAGTTTCAAAAGCTTTTTAAAGATGTTATTTCCAAAATTTTGCACGCATCTCATGTTGAGAATGTGATGGAAGATATTTATATTGACTTAACATAAATAGATATTTTCTTGTAGACTTTTACAAGACTACACATTTTTTGCCATCCTGAGCTGCAGCACCATCAAATTTAGCATTTCAACTGGCATGTTTCACAATATTCAGACCCCTTCCTAGAAGCCTATTTTAAGGCTTGAAGCTGTAAATCAACAGAAATCATAGTAGCAATCATATCAAGGACACCAGGACGGATAAGCCAAAAATAAAAGCTTGATATGTTTTTCATGTATGTATGCTTGATAAATATATTATCCTATTGGTAAGGTGCAACATTAACCCCAATTTGAATGTTAAAATCAAATTAAACATACCATAACCTACACAAGAATAATCTATAAATCCTTGCAAGCCCATATCGTTATATTATTAATCTCAATCTTGTAAATGAGCTCAGCTCAAAAAAATTTAGATGATGTGAGCTATAAATCGGCCTGGATTGAGCAAAAGGTGGATACAATTACAACCCCGGATCTAACTATCTATAGCTGAATAATAAGAGCACTATAGTATCTCCTCACAAGGCCTGATATAAAGTACAATGCAAATACGAAATCCCAATTTCTGAAAAAAATAATGTTCAATGTGCAACAGTTAAGTGCATTTTATGTTATCTCAAACACACACTTTAGCATGGCATCAAAAAACAAAATCTGTGTATTTACAAAAAAAGCCACCTCCATGACACATACGGTAGATAGCGTTGTTGACTGGGGTAATTGCATAGATGACAACAAATCTACATTGAGATAATATTCTTAGGTAAGCATTAATCTCATGGACTTGCAATAATCTATCACTGCACGCTTAAGCACCAAAGCTATATGCAGGGTCATAGCTTAGGACTCCAATAAGATTCAATGAATCAAATCTCTCCTGCATGAGCTAAAACAACCACTACAATTACCTCATATACTTTGGGTAACAATGCTGCATGACCTGCCTTGCCCACAATCCAACTCTACGCACACTTATGAAACATATTCAAGTTGATTCCACTTCATTCATAGTTTCACTGCAGCAAAAACTCTGCCACCAAGAGCATTCACCAAACCAATATGGCATCCACGATTCAACTATTCCAGAACCCTGTTTGCCTTAGCTTAGACACCGTCAAACACTAGGGAGTTACCTATATAGCATGTGCAGAACTCAAGAATATACCTTTTACGAGAATAGCCACCTCATGCTATCACAGCCATCCTATCTGTAGAAAATCACAGCCAATACTCAATACCATGCAATTTACATACATACATACATATACATATACATACATATATATATATATATTATTGATACTCATAATGTTTTATATACTTATTAAATGAATTTCTACTATACCTTCTCTGTTTCCTTAGGGTTCTTGCTGGTGTTGCTTATCTCCAGCAGCTAGTAAAAAGGAAACTGTCCATTAATCGTCAAATAGTGGGTAATATTCCAAAACTCTTTCAACGGTCACAAAAATTGCTCTTCCAAAACTTCTTGCTATCATACTACTGTGGATAAATACCTTCCCTAATTACAGGAAAGGTGCCCACTATAATATCTGACTAAAACTAATTGAGATATTTTAACTGGGCAATCACTGTAGTCTTAGTCAGGATGGCCATTTCAGATCGCAGTTTTCACAAGGCCAATTTGATGTGAATATGAAGAGGTCAACAAAACAATGCCAAAAGCTAAGACAATGAAACGTGTATCAAAAGTGGTTTATGGATAAACAATAGCATTCCTAACAATAAAAGTCAGACAACAACATCACCATTAATTAAATGATACATTACATACTATGATTTGACAAGATTTTAAGCAGATTGTTAGCTACCTAACGCAACAACTCTCCTATCTCATTCAGGACTTGGGACTCGACAACGACAGAGTTAATAACAAAAGTCATGAGTAGAGAAAAATACATTAGAGGAGAACAAAAGGATCCCCTCCATTATGGGGGCTTGATAAGAAGCTGCAGAAATAGTATAACAACCAACAATTGGTTGAACATTAACAAAATGTCAAAACGCACAGAATATGCCCACATCTTAGATAAGTTTAAATTAGAAGCTAAGAAAATACCATGATTTTAATATTGATTATAATGATATGAGAAATCTAAAAATTTTAAGAACAAAAATTCATCAAAAATTCATGTAAATGCACCCCAATATATATTAACACAGATAGACACTTGTATGAATTTATAATTTGTATGCATGTATTTATGAGACTACAAATTCTTCAGTCTCAGCTTGATGATTCCAATGACTATCAGTTTCAAGAAGAGAGCTTACGAGAATGACAAAAACTTAAAAAAAGCTATTATAAAATTTTAATTAAAACAAAAAAGTCCAACAAATCTGAGAGCAGCCCAAGATCAAGTGATATAGATTTACTACAAAACCAGTATATATATAATAAGAAAAAACGCTAGAAGGAATTGACAGGAGAGCAAATTAAGAATAAGATAGTAAAAAATAATTGCTTTGGTATATATAACAAAGGCCATATATACATATTATAAAAAGGGCAAATAAAAAATAATGTATTAAACAGACAACATGGATAGGCTGACAAAAAATTAACGCATTAAATTAACACCTCATGTATCCAAATTTTTTTAACCTGCAAATTTCATTGATATAGAAATAAGAGAACAACAGATCAGGTTTGGTTGGAGACATACAATAAAACAAAATAAAGAACAACAAAAAAAAAACAAAGTAAAAAATCAAACCAAACCCCATTGATTAGAACACCATGATTTTGGTGCTTCCTTCAAAAATGGTCAAAATTGGGTGCAATTCAAGAAAAAAAAATGTACGAGGCTGGGAGCTCAAAATTATAGATAGCATAACACGATTGAAGTTTTAACTTATTTAACAATTAGGCAATATTAGATGACTTTTCCCTCTTAAATAATCCATCAAATAAAATACAAAAACAGTACAAATTCACCTCCTCCTTTGGAGCTGCAGCTCTGTTTCCCCAGCACCACTCATGAATCCACGCCCTCCACTTCCTCTCCTGCAGCCAACAATCACATAATAAACATCTGCTACTGGAAACAAAGAATCTTTTGAACCTAGCATTATATCAATAAATGCTGTCCTCATTTAAGGTACACTTCAAAAAGACCGGTCATTTCAATGCATCACAAGTTCGCTAATGCATATTCAAAATTTTTGAACTTATGATAGACTTTTCACCTAAAGCATCAAAAGGTGGATATCACATATCCTGAATACAGTAAGCTTACCCCCGAGCACTAACAACTTCAGCTTCACCACTTATTCCAAATGTAAGTCTTCCCTGTGGACCACGCACTCGAACTAGACGACTTTTCATGTACATGAGAGCAGCTAGTTCTGACTAAAAAAATAGAAAATAAAAAACTTCAGCCATGATTCACACATCTTTTGTCAAGATATGAAAAGTAAAATAGAATGCTGACAAGATGACACCTTTCAAGCAAAAAGTAAGAAAATGCAAAAGAAAGAATCAAAGAAAAATTTTGAAAGAGAAAAACCTGCAGCTTTGCCTCTTTAGTTTCAGCATGGGAATTGAAGATCTCTATAATGAGGCCAACTCTATCCAAAACTGGTTTTCCCCAAAAAATCTATCAAAAAAATTTAAGAAAATTCAATATATCAGCAGTCGATGATGCACACAGACTTGCAAAAAAACCAAACCCAGATAATTATCATATAAGCTTTCCTTGCCTCCAAATTGCGTTGTTGAATTCCAGAAAGTGTTGCATTCACAAAAACAGCATCTATCCGATCCTGTTATAGCTACAAAAAGAAACATTTAGGACAAATAATAATAACAACAATAAACCAACCTTAATCCCACTAAGTGGGGCCACGTACATGAATCCTTTGTTTTCATTGTGCTCTATCAGATAATAACCCCTCCATATGTTCCAA
Source organism: Gastrodia elata (assembly GCA_016760335.1). Classification (NCBI taxonomy): domain Eukaryota; kingdom Viridiplantae; phylum Streptophyta; class Magnoliopsida; order Asparagales; family Orchidaceae; genus Gastrodia; species Gastrodia elata. Next base: position 435,456 of record CM028678.1, on the reverse strand, counting down.
GTAGATGAAATCATTCCTAATAGTTTATTGCCATGTCTTTTTATATCCCCCTTCCTCTTCTAATTGAGAAAAAATTCATTAGCTTACTTTCCTCATAAGAGAGCATCTAGTAATTTATAATTAATGTCCAAATCATCTAAAAAATTTCTCCAAATTTTTCTTCAATCGATGCAACTCCAACCTTGCTAAAAATGTATTCATCCACTCAACTACCTTAACATCCTTATCCCAATGACATTTATTTTATCAGTATGTTTCAGCTTAGCAAGACGATATTCTACCTCTTACAATATTGCATGCATAATAATTGTTTAACAAAACACTCCTTTACGTTTGAGCGGGGCCCTTAAATTACCCAACACCCCAAATGGACTCCATTTCATCCAACTTGCATGCATCCTTTTAATCAAATCTTTTATTTCACCATTAGTTTGTATGACTGAACAAAGAAATTTAAATCTCACTATCTAAATAACACGACTTTCAGTTATCATCCTTAAAAATAAAACTTATATGATTAACTTGCATTTTATATATTCTATTTTGGATCAATTATGATGAAACCCTTTGGATTCAAGAGCACACTTCATTTTTTTTTCACTTTAACCCCATCTCTTAACTAATCAATAAAAAGAATATCATTGCAAAAAATATGCATAATGCACCTCCTCTTAAATGCCCTCAGTAAGAAAACCAGGATTAATGCTTGTCATAAAAAAGTATGAAAACTTTAATATTCCAAAACAAATTATAACCAAATTTAGAATTTTTTAAAACTTTTTAAGAAGTCTGAAAGATGAATAAGAAGATAGCATGACATACAATAACAAAATGATAAATTTTATGAAACAGTATATATATACACATATGTCACCAATAAGACGTCCCATTAATCCTGAATTCCATAGGACTTGAATATGCTAGCATATATCAAATAAACCTGAACAGTAGCATTTAATAAAATTTTATGTTACATTCATACGCTTACCAGCCATTATAAGAGATTAAAAGCCACGGATAAGAATATCTAAAATGAAATAGAAATTGAGATAACATAATTAAATAGCATGAAAGAAAATACTCAATTTCTTCTAAAATTAAGAAGTAGAAATGATAACTGAGATTATTCAACTCTAAATGCACATATAATAGAACAAAATGAGAAATAGCTAGAGCACCTCTGATTCCAATGCCCTCAGATGGGTTCTAATATTGTCAACAGTTCCTGGTCCAAAGTAAGTATCTGAAACAGTCATTAGATATTAACCCACAGTTCAAATGCCAATAAACCCCAAAGTTCTTACAAAACAGTTACATTTTAGATGAAAACAATAATGCAGTATACTTAAAGGAAAATTGCAAAGGCTCCAAAATTGCAAAGAAAAAGATCGTGCACATAAATGCTGTCAACAAAGGAACACGCAAGTCACCACCATGAATTCTCATAATCTAATTCTGATCAAAATATGCAAGGCATAATAGCTTTCAAGTCTAAACAAACAAAGATATATAAAAAATGGATGACCACCTACCAAAGGCTATCAACAAAAATGCAGTTAAATATCTATTCACTACTTACTATTTGATGTGACTTGTACCACAACTGATCCATCACCTTGAATATAATGGAAAGATTTTTAATTATTCATGAGCATCATTCAAAAGGTGGGATGTATAAGAGTAAGAATCACTTGAGCAGATCTAGAATGAGCTGTTCAATTTCACACACGAGCAAAATTTCCACTTCAAGTAACAATAACAATTTTTAATTAATAGAGAAATTAAAATATTCCATCAATTAAATTTATTTAGGAAGAATATTAGCTTCAAGTTTTGGTTTAGATGACAATTAGGCAAGTTTATTTAATTCTAAGCTTAATAATGTCTTCATCCTTATTTAGCTAATATCATTATAATAATTATTATTATTATAGTAAACACTTACTGGTTCCCTACTAAAGGCATCATTATTTAGCTAAAATATAATTATAATTATTATTATTATAGTAAACATTTACTAATTCTCTAATAAAGCTGGCCCCCTCCACTTTTATTTCACATGAGCAAGGCTGATGAAAAAGTGATCAAGCTACAGAAGGGGCAAGGGTTGCAGTACAAGAAAGTAACAAATAAAAGATAAGCAGTCGCAAAAAGAAGATGCCTGATCGCAAATGTGTGAATGAGGTGCTCAATCCCTTGACTACAAACAACACTGTAGCACGCTAGCCCTCACTTCTAGGTAATCCCTACATGACTCATTAGTATTTCCTGTGTGGGTTTTGAACAAGTGGAAGGTCACAAATTTTTATGAAAATATACAGCAAACAAAAACCTTCAAATTTTTGAGATTTCTAGTGCCAAGAGTGATTGCAAGCGAATCCTATGACATTGACAATACAATATAAAGTAAGATCACAGTTTCACTTGTTATGAAATTAACAAGGAAATCCACAATTCAGTTTTTTTTTTTATCTTGCCTATTTAAATAAACTATTCAGTATGATCTTACAGATATGGGATTGGAGAAGGCAGTTATTAATAGAACGCATTGAAGCAAATAATTCATGTATTCAGCCCCTTAGAAAAACAAAGATTTAGTAACATTATTGTCGTTAATGTAGCCTATGCAAATCAAGTATTGCCTAATTAGCAAGTAAAATCAATGCATATGATTCAAATTCAAAAAATTCTCACAACCTATAATGCTGAAATTTAGAAAAAAAGAAAGATCATATTTATGAGGGGCTGTTCGGATTGAGGCAAAATGGGGATAAAGTAAAATTTTTTGTGTTAATATATATAGAAATGGGAGTTTGATTTGAAGTAAAACGGGTGAATAATTTTACTATATAATTCAATTTTGCATTAATATATATAGAAATGAGGAAAGAAAATCCAGTTAAGCTTGAATCGGGCATAACTGGCAATTACACACAACAACGAAGTAGCCGAGCGAGAAGAGGCATTTCGAATGAAGCTTGAATGAATCCAGTGGCTTCTCCGGCATCTAGTAAGCCTACCTGGAACCAGCGTCTTCTTCAGCGAAGTTCAAACGAATCGATTGAGCGAATCAACTGTTTGAACAATTCGTTCGTTTATTTCGTAACACAAAAATCCTAAAAAATATATTTTAGGAGGTAAATTTACCCTCCACAACTTACTAAAAACATCATACTCACAAGTTACTTCAAGTCAAACATAAAAATGTTAAATTTCTTGTAAAATTACCAAACATAGTAAAGTAATCTGATTACACTGTAATAAAATTTCACATAATCAAATTAATTCACATTCAAATTTCTCAAATTACCAAACATAAAGTTTAAAGGTAACACAGAGAAGAAAATCATATTTTGGAGTGTTAAGTATGTATCTTGAAATACACATACTTATGCAGAAACTTTTAAAGTGAAATATGTCAAGGATTGAAGATACAATCTATGTTAACACTTGTTGAGTGGGCATACGAATAAATTAGAAGCAAAAAATTTCAGCAATTCAAAGGAATATTAATGTGAATAATTATACTTATGCTGTCTCTTCGGAGACATCCGATAAAATTGGAACGATACAGAGAAGTTTAGCAAGACAACTGCGCAAGAAGGCCATGCATAAATTGAGTTAGATTTATAATTAAGAGAGAAGTATTAGAAAATATCATAGCTTGTTAGTGCTATTTATCTTTTATAAGAGATTAATATATCGTTATGGCCATTAATAAAAAGGAGCATCTACATACATAGCACCAAGATCCTTATAATAAACATATCCATTACCCAAACTTTAATAATATAAGAAAAACACTTGGTGGTGAAATAATACATAACCAGCACTGAAATCCTTATCATGAAATGCATTTTCTGTAAATATGAAGATAAATATCCCTACAAAAATAATAAAATCATCTATGATTTTTATTAAAGCTTTAGTACCCATCTTGGGTTTCCCCCATGGCTACTATGGAGCTTAATGGTTACATAATGCGCCTATTTAAGACCACTTGATAATTTCACGATATTAAGGAACACAGCATAGCAATTTTCAACAGAAATAAACATCGACAGCACTAGCATCCAACAACCAAACATGCGCGCATTGTCATAAGAAGAGTACATATCACAATTGCACTATCCCAAAAGAAGGGGGAAGATTGAAAAGATTTGTGATGTTTTGAGATTGCTTAATGAGTCAACAAATATCATATTAAGAACAAAGTACCCTATATTAAATATATTCTTGTCACAATTGCACGCTATAAAAAAAGTATAGGATTTTGAATCAAATGCAAAGAAGATTTCATTGTGAAAATAACCAAGAAATGAAAGAAATTCTCATCAATAACAATGGATCCAAAGATGAACTTTTTATTACTGATTAAAAAATCCAATGATGTATAGTGAAAAGTACAGAATGAAAAGTCTTTTATATGTTTGTAGCTAACTACATAAACTTAATAAGAATATGCGTCCTGCTATGAGTCTGAAGTTAAATATTAAAGTGGCATTCATGAAGCAGAGCAGAAACCTTGAGAGATAGTGTTCAATTGGAGGCAAAAGTTATGTGCACACATTTGTGACAAAAAATATATCAATGTGTCAGAAAAAACAAGATAGTCAATAAAATCATTTTTTAATATCTATTTTGAATATGGCTTGGAGATTTGTTCGTTAGTTCAGTTAACAGTTGATTAAAATGTGTCATTGTTGATATTATATCGCATGGATGCTATTTTAATGGAGTTAGTTATTAGCATGGTAATGTTGTAATATGGTGCAACTGTTTTCACAGGTTGATGGTATATATCAGTTAGATATTACAATACCAACATAAGAAGCCAAGAGGCAAGAGTTCAGAATTTGCAAACTCCAGCAAGACCCCTAACAACAATATCAGCTATGGTCATCCAAACTTAACAAAGAATTTAGCATATCGTCCTATCTACCCCTTTTATTTTTGTACAATATTAAGGGGGAAATATTACATCTCATTTTGATTTGATAGAAAATCTAATTATTGTATGTCAAATAATTGTTAGCAGGCTGTCCCTCTCTTTCAATAAGATCAACAAAGTAAATCATAAATTTTCTATAGGTATGTTAATGAACAAAAGAGATGAACTCCAGCTCCATTTCTCCTTCAATGCCAAAAATAAAGGGAAACCATTCAATAAAACCACAAAAATCTTATTAAACAAGAGTTGTTATTTGAAAGAGAGCTGAAAAGCCATTGTAGGATTTAATATAAAACAGTTTAGTAAATTATTGTACAATAGAGAAATTCACCAAACTTAGAAATCGGTGTATTAAGAAAATCTCAATTTAATTTTATAGTAATGCTATTTTAAAAAAAATTAATGCATTAGATGCCATTTTTATATACAGCTCCGTACTCATAAATGAGCGTATTAGCTAACTATAAAAAATACTTCTTTTAGAAAGCCTCTTACATTTTGTTTTATATAGGTGAATGTATTCACGGTTATGCATTCATTTTTTTAAGTCATAATATGAAGTATTATATAAAAAGCATTATAATAAAGTTTAAGGATGAGATATCTAATTTAACATCGTGTTAAATATTTCTACCATAATACATAATTATGTTTAATCAATGTTATACGGAAATCAAAAGAAAATAGTTGTACTACAATAAAAATATAATCATGAGTGATGATCTAAAGAGTCACCCCAAATGGTACTTATTAGAAATGCTACAATAATGGAAAAGTTTGTGGAAATAAATAATGAAAAATGGGACGAAAATATAATTTTTAACGGTACATTTCTATGATCAAATTGCTGGTAAATTAATTTGGTAGTAAATGATGTACCGTGATAAAGAAAAAAAAAAAAAAAAAAAAAGGTATTGTTTATGTCAGTGAAAAAAATTTAAATATGAATTTGCATGCATATAGGTTGTATATGGAAAGAACAGTATTACTATTTTATATGCCATGCTAATATTTTGATAAACCTTCCACACAAGAAAATATCATATTTTGCAATTTCCCAATTTGCATACACGTTACCTTTTTATTCTTGTTACTATAATTTAGAACCGTGATATACTAATAATGTAATATTGTACTTCACCCACCACAAATAAATTGAAACAAGTAAACTAAACTAGACAGCCCCTAGGATGAATGAAAATTGATCTCAGAGCGGGCTTTGATCAGAACTGCAGCACTAAACTCACTGATAGCATCACTGAAAAGAACCGGCAAGAGGAAACATCTGAGAAATTGAAACAAGAAAACAGTAGAATACAAACCCGAATGAGACTTGGAAGACCTGGAAGCGGGGTTCTGCACAACCAGGTGGGAAGGCAACAGTTTGGAGGCAAGATCCTCATGAAAGAATTCGTCGCGCGGCTCCTCGAGTGACTTGGAAAGGCTGATAGCCTCTGATAGCTTTAAATCAAGAAGAGAGTCTGGGCGGAGGCGGGGTTGCACCACGAAAATCCTCGGCGGCCTCTGTGGATCGTTCGAGAAAACGAAGACACCGGGATCAGCATTGTCATGATTATCCTTTCCGACTTCCCGCTCCTCGCCGTTCCCCTTCCGTTTTCGAGACGACGAGAATGGAGCCCGTATGGGGTAGATTGAAGAGAGAGTGAGAGACTGTGAGATGGGAGGACATAGACGAGACTGAATTATCCTTAGCATCTTCTTCGCGTCCTCCAAGCACGAAATCGCGGTTCGGAGGGCTGCTTCGTAACTTATAGCAAACTTTCCGTGTCTAGATGTGTCGGTTCAAATGGGCTTGGGGCGACCCGATTTGACGCGGGTCGCCTCATTTTATAAAATAATTAAAAAAATTTTAGTTTCATAGCAATTAAATAATTATATATTACTTATTAATCCCATTTAATTGAAATTCATTAGGCCTAATCAAACCTTAAACTAAGAGAGAGTTTTCTATATTTAGCATGAAGTGAATAGTTTGGGACGTTGAATTCCAAGAGTATAACCCCACCTTCACTACATTCGTTAAGTCTAGATATTGGCAGATATAGCTTGGTTTTCTCTCTTCTAAGCTATAGTTTGGTTCTAGAGGGGGAAGAGGATATCATCCGTCAATCATTTGTCAAACCATTTTAGCCACTGTGAAGGATCGCCTATTTCTCTGTTCTTGCTCTCGCCTCTGTCGTCGTTTTCGAATCACCTGACCTCGTCCTCAATGTCTTAGAGAGATCCTAATTGGAGGTCTGGACTTCTCTAGATTGATCATAATGATTGAAAGTTCTTATATCTCGAGATATTGGCAGAATTGCATCCATGTGAACCTCACCACAATTGTTTGGATGAGCCATGATGAGTTATGAGTAACCCCTAGAGAGATCTTAGAACCCATATTCAGGACCACGCAAACCAATTTTGTTCAACTGAGCTCCAGCCCATGAGCTCTTAAGGCAATATTTAACATCCTCTTTTCAGGATTACCACTAATTGCAATGCAAATAAAGCTAATCATTAGCTTGGTCAAGGGTTATTCCCTAGAGAGCTCAACCACTGTTTGTATTCTTCCCCACAATCACTGGCAGAATTTCTAACCATTCCGTGGCTTTTGCGATGACTAGAGCCATTGGATGGGTCTTCTGCCTCCCAAATAATCTCGATCAACTCCACATAACCTTAAGAAACTAACCATGCAGTTATTTAGATCGACGACCACCTTTAACTAAAGAAATCAATCCAAACAGTGAATTGCCTGATTTGACCTCTACTGTCAAATAAATGCCTACCCGACGGCAAAACAAGTAGGGTTGACCTCTATTTAAGCCTTAGACATCCTAAGAACCCTTTTTAATGATTCTAAACCATGAATTTCCTCCCTCTTCTAGTCGGAGACCAGGCGCATTTCCGGCAACCCTGAGCTCGTTAGTGCCCCTCAATTCATTCCTCTACATCTCTTCAAGCCCTAGAAAGCTTCTAGAAGCCTCCAAATCTCTAGAGAAGGAGTTACACCATCTTTGAATCATCTCAACCTCTCCTCAACTCAACGGCCACCTTGGTGCCCACCCATCCTCCTGAAGGCTAAGGTTTGGATTGGGTCCAGTCAACACACTTGGGAAACTCACCATCACACCTTAGAAGCTATTGGACCCTTAAACCCAAAACCTTTGCATCTAACCACTCTTAAGACACCAAGACCACGTCATAAGGCACATGTCACAACTAAAGGTAATTTAGTAATTGTGTGCCTAAAATTGTGATTAAAATTTGTACGGCATAAGGCACATGTCATAAGGCAAACATTTTAGGGTTGTCAAGGTACTAATTTTAAGGGAATTATGTCACAATTATAATGTAGCAAGAATTGTAAATAATTCAAAGTCTTAAAGTGACGAAACTAATGACCATCCTTGAAGGTAGCTTGACTAGTGTCCTTGCCACTAGTTCCAACCAAACCAAGCCAAGTTCGTCAGATTGTTGATACCCCATTGGCATACAAATTATAAAAAGTACCAAGATATCACATTTTAAATCTAAAATATTATTTATATTTCTACTGCAGCCTTACTTTGAGCCTTGTTTTATATTGTTGATGCATTGCTATTTGTTTTGGTTTTACTGCCAAAAATGAGTCACTAATTAAAGATTTGATAAAATATATTGTAATTAAAAAAAAAGTATGGGTTCCAACAGGGCAGATTTTACGGTATGTACAGACATGTGTTTATGATGGGGCTGGGGCTAGTTCAACATTTGGAGAGATAATAAAACTATAACAAAGCCTACTATGGGGCATATATATAGATGTGATTTTTGAACCCAAATTGCAATATTCAGGCAGATATGTTTTGATTACTTAATGTTTTGAATTTTCCCAACAAAATCAAAAATATGTAAAAATGCTTACAAATAAAACACATTACTTTTATTTGAAAAGTGTCATATTTGTAACAGATTGACTTAGAGCAAATGTTAAAAGCCCACATGATTTCTAAATATATATAAATGTTGCCTAACAAATTGTTTTAGTAGTGATAGAAGAATGTAATTGTCTCAAAATGATGCCATTTCTTTCAAATGTTTATTTCCTTATTCTCTGCAAATTTTAGATTTGTATTTCCTTATTCTATGCAAAATATAACTAGTGATATCAAAAGTACTTAAAGTGATCTAATAGGGATTCAAACCATATCACATTTCATGTGTCAGGTCAAGGTCAAGAAGAGGAGCATAAGCTAGCTTGAGGATAATAATCTTATCTGCCACCACTATCATTCTAGAGGCTTATATTTATTTTAGTTCTTTTTTTCATTTTAAAATCAATGGCATGTATACTTCTAGAATTGGATGTTGTTGATGATTTTTTTTTTTGGGGTGTATAAACGAATGGATGAATTTTATTTTCTTTATGGCTCTGAAATGTTAGAGTATCTAAAATGCTTAAATGATTTATGCCACTTTATTTAAATAGCTAATAAGGGTCTTGCAGATTAGTATTCAATGACAAATTGGTTCCCTAAGTTGATATCAGGCCATCACAATTACATTTGGTATTAGAGCAATAAGTCAAACATCGGCCATAACAATCAATATTAGGGTTGTTAATCCAGTATTAGTTATGATGATCATTATCGGATTGGTAGTCTGATATTGGTCGTTACATTAAAAAACCTTGCATTTTTTACTTCAGAATTAAACTATAAATTTTATTAAGCATTTACCCAAATTTTGATAATTATTTTACTCTATTTATGGGCATGGAGAGTAATGGATATTCATGGAACCTAAGGGCACACAAATTTGAAACTCTCCAATAAGGATAATTATGTGATGAATCATCTTGATGTTCTAATACAATTGGATATACAGTTATTAGTCATATTACCTCAATTTAATCTCAACTCAAATGGGATCAAAGGTTAAAATTATTGATTAAAAGATAACCTAAACAATGGGATTAAGCAATTTAAGAGATAGATTTAATGTTTGAATTCCTCTCATTTGCTTAAAGCTTTGATTAGCCTTCTTAGAAAACTATTATAATAGTTTGATGCTTGAATATAAACTGTAAAATATAGTTAAAGGTTAAGATTATTTGATTAAAAGATAACCTAAACAAGGTTTGAAAAAATTACCATGTGGAATATATTCTTTACATACTAATAACTTGTGATATAACTCTTATAATTTGATTAAAATTAAATCCTAAAGTTAAGAATAAATTTCATGAAAAAAAAATTGGAAAATGTGAAAAGTTGTTTTCCTGCAATTGATTAGAACGATTAATTATCACCTCTAAATTTATTTTTATGGAACAGTCAGCCCAGTAATCGACTATTTGCTGCAAATTTCATAATCTTTTTTGTTTAACCAAGACTTTTAACTAAATTTATGTATTTTTATTATACAACTTCAGCAAATTATACAAATTCAGCACATAAATTTCATTTATTTTGTTAAATTATCCATTAATTTTGTTCCCAAAATTAATGTTTCATAAAAAATTCATAAACTTTATACTGAATTTGGTTACCAGTTCATAATAAGAAATTTAAATTTGGTTATTGAGAAAATAATTTAAAATAGGACATCAATCTAATAAATATGACTAATTTAGCTAATGATCTTCTAGTCATTTACGCATGTTATCAATATACAATGCATATAATGTGATTAGACTATTAAAGACAATCCACTTTTAAAGAACTGCAAAATTGAACAGCTTATCTATTGTTATCTAATATTTGTATACATTTTATGGTATAGTTCATTATATGGTGAGTCTGTGCTTAGAATCTGTGCACAAATGTTCTATTAAACAGCTCAATCTTACCTATGTTTAATGAGGCCCTAATTACAGCATAAAGTCTAGCTGAAATATATCAAGTTTACCAATATTAATGTTTATTTAAACTATAAGCATTGACATTCATGGGCATATGTAGGGTATTCTTCTTATTAAATGAGGTTAAGCATGTTTTTGCTATTGAGAATGATGATAATAATGAAAATTAACAAATACATTAACCATTATCAAAATGAAGATCTTGATTTTCAATAAAACTCATTTTTATGCATATAAGTGATTAGTATGTGCATGAATCTACTTAATTTCTTCACATATCATAGAAAAAGTATTCATCAATTTATGCTTATTTCTTATCAAAGTGACCAATTGTGTGAGTCAAAAATAGAAGGCAATTGCTATATAATATTGTGAATTTCTTAAATGAATCTCCAACTGAACCAAACAATTCGAATCCACTAAGCCAAAGCATGGAAAATAGTATACAACAATGGATGAGCAAAACTCAACAAGCTCCATAACAATGGAAATATGAAATGTCATATGCAGCACAAGTGAGTATATATACATAAGCATTGGATAAATAAATGGCCAGTATGATTTATTTACCTCTTTCTGTGCAGCAGGAAGACTACTATTCATCATAGCTCCTCCACCTTCAATCCATGAGTTCGGGTTTCTTGCACCGGAGCTTAAATCCAAGTCGTCGTCGGCTTCCATTCTTCATTTGCATTGCCCTCAGTTTCTTCCTCTCCAAATCCATGTCACCCCTCCTCTTATACATCTTGAAAGTAACGTTCCTCTCTGCCGCCATCACCCTCACCTTCTCAGTGATCTCTGCCGCAATCTGCCGATTGTAGAGCTTCCTCAGCCCCCTCATCAGCCTAGCAAAGGTGTCCGGCTGCGGCATGAGCCCTGCATCCATCATGTCCAAGCAGTGATAGCACGCTTCTTTCACATACTTGTTTGAGAACAACGCATGAATCCATATAGTCCAAGCGCACACATTGAGCTCGCAGCCGCTGCCCACAACGCACGCCCACGCATCCTCGGCCAGCTCAAGCTTTGCAGCCCTCAGGAGAGAGTTCAGCAGCTCCTTGAGCGTCCCATAAGGTGGAGCAGACAAAAGCCCTCTGGACACCATCTCCTTGAAGCGGGAAGAGGCTTCGACGAGTGAGCCCTGGCTAATGAGGCCATGGATCATGATGACGAAGGTGTCCAGCCCGGGGCTGAGCCCACCGGTCTCCATCTCATTCCAGACATCAGTTGCTCTCTTCAGCTCTCCCAATTTGCACGCCAGCCGGATGACCACATTGTAGATGGAGAGGTCAGGCAAGCAGTTGACCCTCCGCATTCTCGTCATGAGCTCAAAGCACTTGTTCAGGTCCTCCTCTTGCGCCTCGTGGTGGACGAAGAAGGGGAAAAAGGCAGCAGGGTTGGGCTTCTCCATTGCATCGAGAAAGGCGTGAGCTCGGTCGAGGCTGCCTGCTTTGCAGAACCCGGAGATGAGGGCGGTGTAGGTGATGGCATCCGGGGGGCAGCCGCGGCTGCGCATTTCGTCGAACAGGCTGAGGGCATCGTGAACGAGGCCGCGGGAGCAGAAGGCATGGATGAGGGTGGTGTAGGATATGGCATTGGGAACGACGGGCATGTCAGCTAGAAGGGCGCGAGCGTCGCGCATCCGGCCGGCGGAGGTGTATCCGGCGAGGAGAGTGTTGAAGACGACGAGGTCGGGTGCGAAGCCTGCTTCGGTCATCTGAGGGAGAAGGGAGAGGGCTTCTTGGAGCTTGCCGGCGCGGCACCAGCCGTGGAGGAGGGAGGTGAAATCGCGGAGGGTGGGGGGGAAGCGGTAGCGCATCTCGCGGAAGAGGGAGGCGGCCTGCTGAACGTTACCGCGCTTGCAGAGGGCGTCGAGGAGGCAGGAGAAGAGGCGGCCGTCGGGGTCGGGCGTTTCGTCGAGCAGGTTGATGGCGGAGGAAAGCATGCGTGCGGCGGCGAAGCGGCGGATGAGGGGGGCGAGGAGGTCGGGAGTGATGAGATCGGAGGGGATACGGCGGAGGAGTGCCCATGCGGAGCCGAAGCGGCGGGAGCGGGCGAGGGAGGATAGGAGGGCGAGGTGGGCGGCGGCGGAAGGAGGGAGGTCGGGGCGTCGGCGAGAGAGCCAGCAGAAGAAAGACATGGAAAGATCTCCGGAGGGTCCGCATCGGGAGATCACGCGCTCCAGCAGCCCCGGCCGGAGGGGAACGCCGGAGCCGCGCAGGGCCGCGTCAAGGTTCGCAGGCCGGATGTGGAACTTGCGCAGGATGCGATAGATCTTCTCCACGTCCGAGGAGAACTCGTCGCCGGCTCCCTCTTCTTTCCAGCCAGAGGAGAGGGATCGGAGCAGGGCCACATTTGGGCCTTCTTTTGGGTTTACGATTTGGAGATGACGACCTCCTCTTCGTTGCATTCTTTTGCAAGCACGATAGAACATTCACGATTGGTTGTTCGGCTGCTCAGCGGGGCTCCTCTCCTCCATCTCTCACGGACATAAAAGCCCTATCACGAAAGAGAAGAGATCGTCGGCTCTTCTAAGCGGAATGAAACGAAGGTGAAGAAAGCGCGCGGCGGAGGGCAAATGGCAGCTGATTCTACTTCACGAGAAAGTTTACATACGGATGCTCAGCATTTACAGTTTTTGCCATAAATTGGAGAACAAATTTCACTCTCTTAGCTTCGCTTTCCGCCAATAGCCTCTTCCTCTTATAACTCTACTATAATTCTATCAATATATATATTGGTACCTCAAAATTTATGGACAAGTAAGAAATAAAAAAAAAAGAAGTTATGGATCTATCATAATGAAGAATGATATCGTGGCTATATGAATTATATGATATCTAAATTATAAATATAAATATGTTGTTACTGATATTAACATTTGATTGAGAAATTTTGTGAGAAAAAATATGTATGATTATAATAGTATGATGTTTGCTTATTAAAAAGAATGTGTTATATTAGATTGATTTATCTTTATACTCTTATTTATAATCAATAGTTATCTATAAATATTATAGTACCCCAAAAATTCTAATTTATGTGTACTTTAGCTCTATAAATTTTAATTTTAAAATATAACATAAATTTTTTATTTCTATTTATTTACTAATTTAATGATATTATATTTTATAAAAATGCAAATTCTTATATCTTAATTCAAATACAACTTTATTTTATTTAATATCTTGCAATAGGTTTAATCTTATTAGACAAAAGTTTGAGCAATTGAATATTATTGAAGAAAAATTATTGTTCTTATAGTTTTTGCTTTATTGAGGCATTATGAGGGCTTCATGTATTCAAGCAACCAATGCATAATATTTTTTTTAATTTTGAGAAGAGATTTGGACAAAACTCAAATTTTTTGGTTAATGTGAAAACCCACTTAAGTAGTAATAAGTAAAACTCTTAAATATCAAGGCGCATTTTTAGATAACAGTGGAGTTCCTTATAAAAACTCCAAAGTTAAGCGTGCTCAGGTGGGAGTAGGGCAGGCAATTTGACTCAAAACTCAAAATTCAAACTCGATTCGACTCGAACTCGATACATTTTGACTCGACTTAAACTCGACTCAAAGCCAACCCTAGGTGGGAGCACTCCCAGGATGGGTGACCTGCTGGAAAATTATCTTCTGAGGGCAAAACCGTGAGACATTTTCAGGCCAAAGCAGACAATACCTTAGTGATTAAAAGTTTGGGCTGTTACAACTAATTTTGAAAAATGAGAAACATAGCTCACAAATAAAATACACATTTTAGCAAAAGAGCCATTAGTCATCTTTGAAATTTTTTTACGCACCGGATTCATGCTTTTATATATATATATAATAATAATAATAATAATAATTTTGACTGTAACGATTGTATACCATATTTAATTAATATTTAAAGCTCATCTAATTTTTTTAAAATATTTCAGTTATTTTCTCCTTAATTTATATAGTATTGCTTTTTTATATATTGATGATTTCCTCTTTAAAGTGATATTAATTTTCTTTTATGTTGTTAGAGTACATTTGTAATACCATCCTTAATTTCCATGACAAATATCTTTGCTTTGCACCAACATACAAAGAAATTGTGACATAAAATTTCAAGGGTTTACAAGGCAATTGATCTAATTAAATGATCATCTAATAATGGACAATAGTATTTTGAGTTAAGGTTTAATAAGTTATTTATATTAGTATAAGGTCTATTAATTTTGATCATCATATGTTTAACCCAATCATTAACTATAGAAACATTTTGAATCATTAAATTTTATATTAATTATTGCATTTAAACATATGATGGTATCATCTTATTTAAGAGAGATATATGTTAACTTACTAATAATCTTAAAAAGTGTACTTAAATGTATACATACTAAGAGTCACAAAATAGAAAAATGAGCATGCTAAGATCACATCATTAAGAAAATTAATATAATATATTCTCCAAATATTATTATTTATAAATAATTAAGAGAACAATCAATTGAAAGAAAAAGAACTTGTTAATTTAGTGTTGAATATAAGTATGTATAAGTTTAATGAATTTTCATAATATTACAAATATTAGATTGTTGTGTCTCTTTTTATATTTGAGAAATTGTGCGTTGAAAGTCTACTAGTAATATATTAGAAATATTATTGTACACATGTGCATAGTTTGTGAGTTATGTTCACTTATTTGCATATTATAAAAAACACGCATCTTGGAATTTTTGAATGAATATGAAAAATAAAATACAATGTATATAGAATGTATGGAATGAATAGAGTATTGGTTATCTCCCAATCATGTTATATGGAGTGAATAATATATTGGCTACCTCCCTATGGAGTGATCAAAGTATTGGTTACATACCAATCAAATTTTATGGAGTAAACAAAGTGTTGCTATATCCCAATTTGATTGTATATAGAGAACAATGTATAAGTTACCTCCCAATTAGATTGTATGGAGTGAACAAAGTATTGATTTCCTCCAAATCAAATTGTATGGAATGAACAAAGTTGGTTACCATCCCTACAAATTGTATGGAAGGAATAGTGAATTGATTGCCCCTATCAAATTATTTTGCGTGAACAAAGTCTTGGTTATTCTTTAGTCATATCATATGGAGTGAGAATTTTCTTAGTTTATTTCAATTGGAATATTTAGAGAATAGAGATTCTACCATCTTTGATTGATTGAAAATGAACATTTTTTAAGTTGATTGTTTTAATTAAACAATTATAATCATACTAAATTTTACACTGTATTACTATAATTTGTATGATGTGATGACTTAAAAACACAATTAATTATTGTTATGATTATTTCATTTGCATTTTTTATATGAAACTAACTTTAATAAAATTCATAATATTTTATATATCTCAACTTGATTAGTTATACTGATATCTTTTCAAGTACTAAAAACACTTTGGGACTTTTTTAGCTATCTTGATTTGGAGGGATAATAGTTAGCAGAAAGAGTTTTATTAGATGGATGAATCTTTTATTATTCTTATTAACGTTATAAAAAATATTTCATGTAAGACCTTATTAAAAAAGTATTATTAGTGCTTTTATATTCTTAGTGATGAATGTAATCTTTTATTAGTACAAATTTTCATGTATGGCATTTTGAATTTTGTAATTTTGATATTTACTCTGTTTTTCTCGACCTAATACTCGAGATATTACCGAAACACGTTGTAACGGGGACTATGTGAGGTTGCTTCTTGTCGCTAAATAGGTAACACAAATATAATTGGTTAGATCATTACTATATAATAGCCTACATAATATACACAACAAAGATACATAGCATAAATAAAATAGAAACAACATCAAAAACCTATTGAATAAGAAAAAAAAGTTAAATACATATTATATAATAAATAGTGTGCTTAAATCTATATCAATTATATTATAATATGCATTGAATTTGTGGGATGCATGGCACAAATTTAAGCATACTATATGTTTAAAAAATGTCACATATCTCAAGCAAATAAACTTCAACACAAAAAATACATCATTATTAGTAGATCACTCAAATTTAATTAATTTTGATTTGAAGGCTTAAATTATTATTAAAAATTTTTGTGCAGGAATTAAAAAAATTTATTTATTTTTTAATTTTTATAATTTTTTAACTTGATAGTTTTTAAAAAAATTTATACATACGATGAAAATCATTATTATTTATATATTCAACATCTAAATCTAAAATATTATATTAAATTGACCATCTCAAAATATGAAAACAAAGGTTTGATATAGTGTATTTTTTTATAAATATCAAAATTTTGGTGATACGAATGCACATATTTTGTATAGAACCAAGAATTGATATTAGAACAATATACCTTTTAAAATATATTGATAAATAAATATTTTGTATTTCTGTCTTATTATAGTTTTGATATAATTTATAGCTAATTAATTATTTTTATTTTTATTATTATTTTTTATATGATTTATAAATGATAAACTTACAAAATGGTAATGATTATTAGAGAAAAAATAATTTTCTAATTTTGTGATTTAAAAAAATAGTAATTTTAGATAAATAATTAATTTTTTCATGCAATAATAGTTAAAAATTAATTTTTAAATATTAAAATACTACAATAAAAAAATAAGCTATCACTTGGAAATGCCAATAGTAAAATTTTATGTTCTTTTATAAAAATATGGTTTTCTTATTGCTATATAAATTCTTTAACTAATTATGTAAATAAAAAATAAAATATTTGTGCTAATAATTTTTTCTCATTAAATATGGTGACTTTAAGAAAGTTGTTCAAATAATGGGATTAGAAATTTATTTTCTGAAATAATAAATAAAATAATTTTATAATAGTGGAATACTTTACTAATGAGTTAATTGTAATGATGATCAATTATTGACTCTTGCAATTGGTTCATTAGTATCTTTTAACTCTTGTTATTTATAAGAGTAAATGACTAAAATAAACAAAATGCAAAAATTAAGAAACTATTTCATCCCATCATCCATCTTCATCAACAGCTATATTATCTTCTTCATAATATCGATACCATTTGGTATCATTTGTGACAATGTTTTGAAAGAAAAAAATAGTCTTTTACAGGAAATTTGCTTGCTCATCATTTTTTAGATTTTTTACTTTTTCTCAAATCCTTGAACCCAGCCTATATACCCCCCCCACCTATCCAAATATACAAAAAGCTTCAAGCATTCTTCTCTTCTTTTATTGCCTAAAGCTCTAAAGAATCTCCAAAAGTTTTTCATCTTTTTTTTTTTTGTTTTAGGGAGAATACACTCCAAGATATTGCATTGATCTTCTTCTAACCTATCTCTTATAGGTACATTAGAAAGGAGGGCTACAAAAGATGGTTAGAAAAGGAGGGCACAAATTTCACCTCAGGATATAATTTTTATTATATTTCTGTCCGACGCTGAGTTCTAAAGGTAAACTAGGCCCAAGTTTAGCTAAAAGACTAGCTATTGAGTGGTTGCAACATGCTAGTTGATTATGTGAAGAATCTAAAATATTCAAGATAGCTAGAAGATAGACATATAGCTTTCGAGTAGGTAGAATATAGAAGATGAAAATGCAACGGTTAGAGAGATTTTGTTTTGTTATTTCGCAAACATACTTTTACATTTCTTAATGAGATTTAAGTTAGGCTCAAGTCTGTTGTGTTGATAACGTTTGAGATTAGCTTAAGCATTAGGATGAGACAATTTAGCTAAAATTTATGAAACATTTTCTATAGTTGCTTGCACCCTGTGATAACCTTAATGTTACATACTAGGAAAGATTTTGGCTATTATGATAGTGTATATTATTGAGATCTAGCGCAGTGTGTAAATCAGCGATTCCACTTGAGAAAAACCAGTGTTGTTAGAAGTCATTCATTTACTAAGAAGAGACTACTCAATAAGATGATTCACTCCCCTTTATGTCAGAAAATTAGGAATGCTACAATCCATTGAAGATTTAAATCCCTATAGTTTTGAAATCTACAAGGGCATATAGATGATCTGATTGACCATGTGGATCATTTTGAGCCTCTGATCTCTATGCATAATGCAAGAGATGTAGAGACGTGTACGCTCATATCCACCACTGTACAAAATTGCGAGTTATGCCCTACTCAAGCAACTAAAAGACCTCTCAAGTTTTCTTAGACTTTGCTTTTGGTGAAACAAGGGGAAGAAGAGGAAACCCCCTAACAATATGTAAAGAGAATAAGCTCATAGCCTCATTGAGCAGTAAAAGAGAAATCGTTTACAGCTATACTCAATGAAAATGATCACAAAATATATAAATGCTGATGAATTAAAACTAGGAGAAACACTCTAATATATGTCATTTCCATTTCTATCATTTGAGGCCAATTGCTCAATTCTATCATTAAAAAAAATTCTATTTAGCGGCTAAGCAAATGACAAAGTTAAAGCATAGAGAGAATATAAAAGAGGATCATCAATTAAAAGGCGTTCGGATCACAGTTAGAAGGGATGTAAAAATGCGATTATGACCCCTACATAATAGCAAAAACAGCAGCTTACTGTGTTAAATTCAACATCAGAAAGAACAACCTCCAGCATATAAAGGGCAGCGCAGACAAGAATCTTCATATAATAAGAATGAAATAAAAACATAATACCTTTTATGGATGCGAAAACGTTCAATGAATCCACTGCTTGTGTGAGAAATGAATGCATTGCCCTTTCCACCATTCCACACAAATCATATCTTGCAAGAACATGAAAATCAAAAGCGGGCGCATAATATGAATATATAGCCATAAATCTTGTGCTATAATCAAAAGTAGGCATACAGAGCCTTGTTTACAATGTGCCAATAAGAGAGATGAGAGATATGTTACACAAGAACTTTCAAGCAGATCCAACTAAATAAAATGAAAACAGATACGGCACACCTTGCGAGTGATCTGACTGCATAAAAGGATGAATCCTTTATGATCACTACTGCTGACAAGAACAAAAATGCCTGCAACAAATTTGTCTATATATATTTTTTTTCAAGTCCGCCATTATCATCAAAGGTGCCTGCTACAGAATAGTATCAAATCGTCACCGCGCACTAACACAAGCTGCAGAACTGAACTTGCAACGCGTCTCTCACCTCATAGTAATGCAACTCGGTAAAAACATCATGAATCAGTACAAGAAGCACAGTTATGAACCAGTATGTGGGCTACTCTCTTTCACCATGCTTAACCAAAGAGCCCGGAAGAGACATGCTCCCCCTGTTGCAACTCCTTCCTTCGCTGCTCCTCCAAGGGATCAGGACTCTTCATTATTCTTCGCAAGCGCCTGAATAAAGCATTTAAATAGTATTTCAATAAAAAAACTAACAAGAGAATAAGTATGCAGGCCGTTTCAGACTACCGTTCATTTCTAAATACCTGTCCTGAGCATGCTGGGCAGGAAATGTTGGCATGAAATCCTTCTCTTTAGGAAGAGGAACCTCACGAAACCAATCATGGTTCAGTGCAGACTCTGCAGTGATGCGCTGCAGTAGACACGTCAACAAGAAGTCAGGGGCTGAAAGAAATATACCAGCTTTAGCACACAGCTCTTTGTTGATGCATCGTTTACCTTCTCGGGGTCATAAGTTAAGAGTTTATTCAGCAAATCAAAACCAGCTTCGGAAAGAGTTGGGCGCCCAGAAAATGATGTCGGTGGGAACTTCTCCCGCAGCCTATTATACCTGAATTAAGAACAAAGAACTGAGTGGTCAAAACAAACTGCTGGATAAAGCATCACCTAACAAAAGATGCCACCAAGACAAGCCAGGATACTCGAGCAAGTTCACCCCTTGCTGAATGCCTGGCAAAAGGTCAATGAAAATAAGACGTAGCATTCAAAAGCAATCAACAATAATAGCTTAAGAAAATTGTTTGACAACAAGGCACACAAAGGAAAATAAAAAGGACACTTACGGTTGCCGAACAAAGTTTACTTTGACACCCGGCAACTTCGCAAACCCTGGCCATATCTTTTCATTTGGAGTGCCTAGAATTCTAAATATCTGAAATCGCAACAACTAGTATCAAAACAAAAGATGCAAAAAATTGAATAAATGCTGTCAATGCTTCAGAATCTACCTTATCAAGTTGATCAAACTCAGTCTTCCCATTAAACAAAGGTTCTTTGGCTAAGAATTCAGCCATTATACACCCTAGTGACCACATGTCAATAGCAGTAGAATACTGTTTTGTTCCAAGGAGAAGTTCCGGCGCTCTGCCACATTGAAAGGCATGGTGATGAGTTTCGAAGTACCATAAAAAATAAAAGTTCAAATGAAAGACAAGTATGGCAACATTGCAATCAACTGCATTTTATAACAACAATAAATATAACTAGCAACTAAAAA
The DNA here is from genome assembly GCA_016760335.1 of Gastrodia elata. Taxonomy (NCBI): domain Eukaryota; kingdom Viridiplantae; phylum Streptophyta; class Magnoliopsida; order Asparagales; family Orchidaceae; genus Gastrodia; species Gastrodia elata. The sequence goes on along the minus strand of CM028678.1, from coordinate 414,279 downwards.
TAAAATAAAAAAGAAACATTAAACTACCTGTACCACAAAGTCACAACCAAGTGGGTATATGGCTTCAAAGGGCTTCCATATTGGCGAGCTAAGCCAAAATCACATATTTTCAACTCACCACGATTGTTTAATAGAAGATTTGATGTCTTTAAATCCCTGGAGGGTACATTAAATGGAGATAACTCAATTCCCGTTACCTAATTTGGAGAAAAACAAAAGGCTACAGTTGAAAAGCTAGATAAAAGGTTATATACCTATGAAGAACCCAGTTATCATGAAGGTACTTGACTCCGGACAAAAGCTGCAGCATTAAGCACTTGACCTCACTCTGGCTAAAAGGCTGCTTCATTGTCTCCATCAGTCCTTTGAGATCATGTTCCATATACTCCATAACCATGAAGATACTATCCAAACTGCTTCCAACTACGACTTCTTTTACATCTACAATAGATGGATGGTGAAAAGATAACAAAATATTAATTTCCCTAAGAGATGTCAATGGGAAACCCTCCCTCTCCTTCTCCATCTTCACCTTTTTCAATGCCACTATATCCCCAGTTATTTTGTCCCTTGCTCTGTAAACAACCCCATATGTACCTTCATCTATCTTGTTCAACCTTTCAAATTCATCAACACTTCTGCACCCCTTCAGCATGTTTATGCTCCTTTGTGATGGCTGCATCCGTTCAGATGTATTTGTCTCACCACTAGAATCCTCATTATCAGCATCTAAAATAAGAGCAGTGTCATCATCTTTAGCCTCTTCTGCATCAATATCCAAAAGATCATTATTCTGGGAAACAATATCATATGGATCATCCGCACAACGACTCTTGGAACTATCAGAAGACCGAGAAGAGGTCCCTTCAGAACAGTCCCTCACCTCTCCAAGCTCGGGGCTTTGCACCTTCTTCAGCAATTGATGTTGCTCCCCCAATATAGACAACGGGGTGCTTTTCTTCCTTTTCCGCGCAATTTCCTCATCAAATGCCTCGGCTTCGTCATCATCTTCCGAGGCATTGTTTCTGTCCGCCCATCTGGAGGTGGATATGTGGCGTGTTGGAGCTATGTCATCCTCGTGATCCTCTGCATGGCCAGGCTCCAAACCATTGACTTTGTACTGATGATATTCGGGTGAATCCAAGGATACTTCCACATCCATTGGAAAGGCTTGCTCTGGTGATTTGCGCACCACCTCGGTTGATTGGGCTAAAATGTGTCCGCGTAACAACGGCGGAGGCGGAGGCAGTGCAGGCCGAGGTAAAGAATCGATCCTGCTTCTAGAGTTACCAGCAGATGACCTCCGGTCATCATCAATATCCCAAATAATGGGAGAGAACTTTCTCTTACGAGCAGCTGCAGCATCTCCCTCTTCTGGTTTCTCCGCCCCATTCACTAATCCTCTGTGAGCAGGCAGGTCAGGGTCATCTGACCCACTTCCACTGGAAAGCTCCCCGGGCTCTCGGTCTGCAGATCTCCTTGAAAACCGATTACTAGACTTCCCAGCTAAGAAAGAATTGCTAGGCAAGGGAGAGCGATAGGAACCATTCAAGGCCTCCTTGTCCCTAACCCTAGCCCTATCCTTTAGATCCCGGGTGCGCCCCCGCTCGCGATCCCCTTCGCGAAAGCGCTCCTGGTAATAATCCTTCCTCGCTGCAATCTCTAACTCAGAATCTCTATCCCTAAATTCGTAATCTCTATAGTCCCCATGACGACCGGCAGCCATGGAAACCCTAAAAACCGGGTCTAAAAATTAGGCAATTTAAGTACCGATTCGGAACGGATCTATAAGCTATGCCCCTTGAAATTCCAAAAACTCAGCACACATCGCACAGAAACCACAGAGAACAAAGCCCGGTGATATGAACCCAGAGAAAACCCTCAAATAATTCCACAAGCAAAAAACCTAGCAGGATCGAGGAGAGGCGCTGGGAAAGCGAAAAGGAAAACTAGGGTTAAGAATGAGGATCTACCCGGAGCTGCGCGAAGACGCGGAAAAGGGTTTTTCGTCTCAGAGGAAGTGGCCGACTGCAGACGTTCGTTCCTTCAGCCCGATTTTCTCAGAAACAAGTAAAACCCCAATATATTTGAGGGAACACAGCTTGCTTATCATGTGTTTATTCTTCCTGGACCGGGTTCTTAAGAATCGGGGGGGTCATAGGTCGTCCGTTCGTGTCGGATTGAATTGATCGCACGAAGCGACCCGATTAAGAATGCTAAGTGGCCTTTTGTTTTCTTCCGTTTTGGATATTTAGTGTTCACATAATCATGCAATCTTAAAAATATAGTTTTGTTCTTTTGAATTTTGAATATAAAGTCTATTTCTACATATAAATTTTATGCCTAAACACACACTTCTTTGCAAAAACCGCAAGATTTTGTCAATCATCTTGTCGGCCTGCCATTAGAGAGCCAAGATCAAACTTGTTATACTTTAGCACTTAGAAGATTAAACTATTTGATTAATAAATCAGATGATTATTAAGCCTATAACAATAAAGATTTCATAAGTTTTATTATGTCTATAAAATCAATGTAACAATAAAGTTTTCATAAGTTCATTATGTCTATGAAATCAAAGTGACTTCTCTAGGTCATGATGTAGGAGAGCGTGCACAGGAGCATTCTCTCGCAATGTGCCCGGCATTTTTTGCTTTAGCATAAGTTGCACGTCTTCTAAAAAGAGATTGATAGAAGAAGTGTCTAGTTGGGCGTTCACTGGCAGTATAATAATTCGAATCATCTAACCGAATCATAAAAGATTGCAGAAATCAAAATTGTGCATATAATTTGGGAACATCTAAAATGCACATTCAATTGTTTTGAGCAATTATGCTTCTTGTACTTTGTCTTGTGAATTATGAATACTTTGTTCATTTTTGCCTTTATTTTATTATGAGATACATTGCTATTTCAACTCTGCTACTGGTGTTTCATGGCTTGCAATATTATTGTTGTTGTTCTATGGCTACTACTGTTATGAATCTCTCTATTTGTTTCTGATTTGGTCCAATTATTTTTTTTCTATCATTTGTGGTTTAATTATTATTAGAACGGGTAATAGAGAATTTTAGTTATAATGATTTTTGAATCTGGATAACATTCATTTTAGATTATATACTACAATGCTACAAATACTATACCCGGAATACAGCCATCCGAAATCTTCTCCTTACAAATTTTGAGTTTTGGATTTTCAAGTATTTTTTAATTTTCTTACATGATTTTTTTGAAACTATATATATAAATATCATATATTTAGTGCCACTTAATATTTTATCAAAACAGATTTACTGTGAACTAGTGTGCACGCACATACACATACACATATATATATACATATCATATGTTTCGTACTATTTAATATTTTATGAAAACTGATTCACGGTGGATTAGCACAATCAAATTTGGTTCAAGGGCCACCCACTTCTATTGAATGAAAAGCTATTCCATATGAGTTGAAAACAGCCGATATTATTTGGTCTTGAGGCATCTTGGTTAATCAAAATTGAGTTATATGCCGTCATTTACATTTGAAATTTACGTCAAATATTAGATAGAGGCATAAAAGCTAACTATAGATGATTTGGGAATACATAAAGTACACATTAATATATATTCAAATATATAGATTATCTGGCAATTCAAAATATAAATATATTATTGGTATTGATGTTCAATATTTTAAATACAAAGAAAGTGGTTCACTATATAGTAAACTGATTTCACTGGGGTTCTTCCTGAGAGCCTCCGTGCACTCTGTCTCCGAACTCCAGCTTCAGCATCTCAGCACATCTAGTGCTATCCGATTCGCTTCTTCCAGGCTAGATGCCTCGTCCTTTAATGTCTGATTTTCGTTCGTGCTTGCCAATTTTGTCCTACGCCTACTCTGCAATATCATCTTAGTCCCTAATACAAATTCCTATTTAATTATATTTTATTTCAGTCCAAGCTCTTAAAACAACGGCTCAGCGGCGACCCGCCCGCCATTTTCGGGGTTCTGCAAGCTATATGTCTCCTGTCTTCGCCGCATAGCACGAATGCGGCAACACCATCACCCGTCATATTTTCTTCATCCCATTTCCGCCTCGGCACCAAAGGGCCTTCGTTCTTACCCGCAATTGCTTCGGCTCGACTTCCAAGTTCCATCTCTCGTTTGGGGAATGATCGCCCATAGAGAGGTTAGGAGGAAAGCATGCCCCTAGAATGCACGTTGTACCCTGCATCGTGCTGCTTGGCGTCGGCATTCTTGGGGGAAACCTATGGCGTTCTTCTTATTCCTTTGCATGCGGTGATACATAGCGCCGTTGGTCTCCGCCTGCCCAACACAAGCAAGGCAAGATTTACGCATTTTCTCATCGGCCGTTTCATTCGAAAACGCCGTTCTATTTTAAAATTATACTGCACTGTGCACATATGGGAAGCAGCCTCTTCCTTTCCGTTGCTTGAAAACAACTTGAACTGGAGTTTGTCATCAACTCTTTTTACAACCACGTTGGCGAGTTTCATGTTGCCAATTTATGATGCCCTGTATCTGGAGAAAATGCGAGCTACGGTGGACCAATAAGAAGGCATTTTGTAGTGGGATATACATCTTTTTTATCATCCAGAATTTCTCAAGACCCACTACATTTCTTTCAAAAATATTATATAGACTTTTTCGTTGTTTTTAATGCATTAACTTCTTACAAATGATGAACATATCATAAGTTACCATTTGGCAGGAATACATCGAATCAGTAAGTCCGCTCCTTCCAACCTTTCCCAATGCTGGATCTACTACTTCTGCAGTATTTTTGCAACCATTTAGTATCAGTTTATTACTATAAATCCATTCAAGTGCACAGATTTTAATTGAAAATTCTATTATTGTTGATTATGTCAACACAAAGTGCTAGTTCTTGTAAGGTTTTTCACGTTCTTTGTTTCATGATTTAGAGAATTTCCCTAATACTTATTGCATTTCATCATGAGAGTCTGTATTTCAATTGTAACCATTCACGCATAACACGAAAGTTGAAATTCTATTTATACTATATGCTTTAAAGTTGATATTCTTGTCAATTAAGAACTATTTGCTAAATAGTCCCTTGCCTAAAATTGTTCTACATAACTCTTTCAATTAATTAGCTTATTACTTGGTGAAGCATGCAATATGTCTTGAAAAATGGCATGCCATCATTTCATTACGATTCATATGCTGATTAATTAGGTCGTTGCATTATGTGAGTTGGGTAAATCTTTTGTTGATAGCTTATGTGAATGACAATATATTTTGCTAATTGCGTATGTAAATCGTTCGCCACCTTAGGACTCCTTAGAGATCATCTATTACCTAATAGCCATTCTATTTTCTCATCAGTATCCATCAGAGCTATCGGCTGCTGCAAATCCGAAGTAAATCCTAGCCATAAGTCCCGGCGAACTTTCGATTGAGGTATTCCTAACCCTATTCGATACTTTGCTAATTGCTCTAGATTTCAATTCCTATAATTATTTCGAGTGTTAATTAGGCTATCTTACATTTATAAAGATGAAATGGAATAATATAGGTTGGTTGCAATTTCGCGGATCTCTTATCGTCTCTGCGTAGATTTAGGTTTAGCAATAGCTAACATCTCGGGTCGCCTCAGCTGTCGAATCACCGTCTGTTGAGAAGATATCGTCGAGGTCTAACTATTCGCATGCGGGCCAGGTCCAACCACCGCTGGAAACGCTGATAATTTTCAAACCCTAGCTGCTGTCTGCGGCGTCGATGTCGAAGAAGCCAACCCCTCTCGGGCCGGGTCGGACCCGGGCCGGGTCGGACCCGGCCCGTGTTTTCGCGAGCGGGTCTGTGTCCATGCTGCGACCAGTGTTGCGGGCCCCACTGTCTTCGCGAGACAGCGCCTGGTGGGTCCCACCAGTTACCTTCCTTCAATGCCTGTGCGCCACGTACCCGATGTCAGTCTGTCGCCGCTGCCGTCTGGTCGTGTGGGCCCCACTTGCACGATAGATAATCAATTCTAATATAACTAATTATAAATTGATTTATTATATTTAAAATTAATCTATCTTAATTACAGAAACTTCAAACCATTATATTTTGCAAACCATAAGTCCAAATATATCAAAAATATATCTCATTTCGATCAACAAAATTAGAAGAATAATTCGGAGCTGTCAAATCTCAATTTGAATAAGTATTTAATATAGTGACATTTAGGACCCTTAATTAAGCCGTAAATGTCCCAAGTTTTCATTTAACCAAAATTTTGTAACCACTCATCCAAATATACCCAATATGAGTCTCAAAGTAATCAGCAAATCCTAAGGATTAATCTAGTAGTATTAATTTTGCTGTTTGGGTAATATTTTGACTAATCACTTTTGGACCAAAATCCTAATCTTCCTAAGCTCATAATTTTATAACCCCTAGTCCAAACATAGGCAATATGGGTCTTAAAGTGATCAGTAGAATCTCTAGAATAACCCAATAGTGTTCAATTCTCTATTTGGATTAGTATGTGCTTAATCACTTTTAGGATTTAACCCAAAAAACCTAATTAACCCTAGATCTTCAATTGACCATAATTTGGTCAATTGAGCTCTAATTTAGGTCTTTCAATATACTATTTTGATCAGGAAGATCTAATTAATAGTAAATTATAAAAATATTTTAGATTCAAATTGTTAGATCTCCTAATCAACCCTAATCACTTTAAAACTTAATTAGTGAATATTAGCATAATTAATAATCTAAATTGAGTTATTTCAGTTTTTGATTACTCATAGAGTAGAGTAGAACCTAACTGTGTGATTGGTTTAATGATTTTATGATTAATTTCACTAATCACTTACTAATCATCATAAATCCTAATTAGGTCATAACTTAATCAAATGATGTCTAAATTGGGTCTACTTCCAATTAAAGTAATCAGTGAACTATAAAGAAGCTATAGTCACTGAATTTACTGAAATTAGACTTAATTTGAAAAAGTTAGATTTTTGATCCTAATTAGGAAACCCTAACTTCCTTATTTAGCCCTAAATCTTGTATTGGACCCCTAATATAGTGATATTTAGGACCCCTAATTAAGTTCAATATCAAAGTAGATTTTTAGACCCTTCGTGAACTTAAATATTATTTCAGTTTACCGTTGGCACTGAAATTTTAAGCTATCTAGCACTTTGAATTTTTTGATTTGGAGCATAATTGACTAAGATATGGTCAAAATAAAATCTAGGGTTTTAGGGGTAATTAGGATAGGTCCTAAAAGTCATTAAGCAAACTAATTAATCAATGGCAAAACTAATATTATCAGGGTGTTCTTAAGGTTCTCCTGATCACTTTAAGACCCATATTGGCTAGGTTTGGGTCACTAGGTATAAAATTATGAGGGTTCAAAATATTGGTTTAAGTGAGCGGATGTCATAAAATGTCACTATGTTATTTAGGCATCCTATGAGAAAATTAACACCACTAGAATATTCTTCTCATTTTTCTGATTAAAATGAGATATAACTTGAGTATATTTGAATTTATGATTTAGAAGTTATGAGGGATTTAAGTTCCTGAATTAATTTAATTAAATTTGAGTTGAATTAACCTACTGTTTGAATAATTAAAACAGAATTAAATTAAATTATATAAAACAGATTTAATAATAATATTTTTAATAATGGTGGGACCCACAGCTATACACCCGGCACCCTCAGACTCGACGGGAAGATGAAGCAGGCCCCACGTGCTGATAGTGCAAGACGCGTGGCAGCTCGCGATTGGACGCGGGACGCACGTGGGTCCCACCCGGCCGACAGACGCAGAGGCGACGGAGACAGCGGGGTCCACCAGCCCACGCGGCATCACGAGATGTGTGACATGCACGAAGGCGGGTCCCACGCGACAAACATAGACACGCCTGCAGGCCCGGACAGACCTGGGTCGGGCTCGGGTCGACCCGGCCCCACTGGAGTCTTCATCGCTCTCAACCGGCTGGCCGATGCTAGGGCATCGCTTCCCGCGGCCATCTCGGCGGAACCAGGGTTAGGTCTGCACGGTGCCGGCAAGGGCACGACGAGGCCGACCTGTCGAGGGTCGAATCGACGTGCACGGTAGCTCGGACTGGCTACTAAACCTAACCCTAGGGATCTAGGGTTCAGGAACGAAAAGCGCAACGGTTTCCATTGTTTGCGTTTTGCCGAATTCGATTGATCTAACCATTCATATCCCGAATGCCTACAATTTTCAATCTGCCAATCGATCTACGATGACGCTGTTTTACTTATCATTTATCTTTGTATTTTATTTTTCAATTTTGTACGAGGAGTACGATGAAAGATCTTGTAATGTGAACTTTGAAATAAATGACAAATGTCTTTGATTTTTATGTGTCCCTTTTCTTTCATTACTTAATATGATCATGCGGTAAGTGAACACCCGATGTCGGAATAATTTCTGCTGAACCGGTATTGGGACACCACAGTTGGTATCAGAGCAGGATTGAGTACTTTTGGAAGAAAAGAGTATACATGTAAAAATAATGATATATACAATCTAAGGTAACTTAGAACTTTAAGTACTTCATCTTAATTAAAAGCATTTTCACCATTATTTTATAGATGAATCCAAATGAGGATATGATCGAATATTTTGAGGACGAGGGGAGTAACAGTGACTCCTCACACTCCGGAATATCTGATCCGAGCATAAACATGGATACCACCGCTACAGAGATAAGAGATGACGCATCAACAGAGAAATTAAAAGAAGTGAAAAATACCCTAGCTTGATGGGTATCTGCATCCAGGAATCGGATGTGAGTTAGAAAAAGAGGTCCAGGAGCTAAAAGGAGTCTTATTTGGGATAATATCAATGATGGAGTGGGAGATTTCAAGGAAAGACGACGTACATAAACGTCAAGTTCTTCAGCTGCAGGATGAGCTTCATAACTTAAAGAAGCTCATTAAGACCGGCGATGCGACAACTTCTTCTTCCAAGGGGAAGAGGAAAGCTAAAGACCACCTCGTGTCCGCATCAAAGAGGAAGTCAACTAGTTCTGACTCCTCTGATTAGTAGGAAACCTAGTATAATGATCTTGTATATATACCCTGTAGATTTATGTGAACCTTTTTTACATACAAATTTTTGTTAAATAGAAACTTTTTGCAAAACAAGTTATAAAACTTTTATTTATTTATTTTGATTAATTGTTTGTAATTTCAGTAAATTACAACTTCTAAACTCAAGTTTATTAATCATCTCCAAACAGATGGATTCCGACGAAAGCATCCTCTCTGTACCCACTGAAATTTCAATTAAGACCACAGTCTCCTCGTCTATAGCAGACAATAGAACAGATCATCTATTAGAAGTTGTTCTGCAAGCCCTTTCAAACCAAGGGAAAGCTTCTGCTTCCCAGCTCGCACCAGAGCCCCCTCAAAGATTACGGTAGACGATGCCCTGCAAGCCTTTCTTAAGCTAAATTCTTCTATTGTCAACGGCTCAGCTCGACCTATGGAATCTGAGGACTGGATCCAGGCTGTTGAAAGAAAATTAGATAGCTTGAAGTGTCCATACAGCGAGGAGGTTAGACTAGCAAATCATATGCTAGAGGGTGAAGCTGAGAGGTGGTGGAGGATCACGTTCGAGACAACCTTCAAAGGCGTCAGTTTGGAGGACATACCATGGGCAGAGTTCACGGCCGCATTCAGGAGCTGCTACATTCCTCATTCAGCCCAGATGATACTTGAGAGCCAATTTATAAAAGTAGCTCATGGCGACCGATCTGTGGCAGCCTACGAGACGGAGTTCACAAAACTCTCTCGTTACGCACCTAAGCTTGTAGATTGCCAATCTTCTAGGTGCAGTAGGTTCTTAAAGGGTTTAAAGGACAACATTTGCACTAATCTGATTTCACTGAGGCATACAAAATTTGTCGATCTGTTAGATTGTGCGACAATGCTGGAGCATAACGAGCAAGTGATCGCAGAAAGGCATGGAAAAAGGCTGATCACGTCTGCTAGGGATCAGGAGATGTACAAGCGTCTCTGTTTCCCTCCTCCTGCCAAAGAGTATCAACTGTCTGCAAGAGCTCCCAATACTGACGAAGGTGTGGTTTGTAATCGACCTCACCCAATTGGAAGATGCTATCACGGGCAAGATCGTTGTTTTACCTGTGGGCGCTTCGGTACTTCTGGAAGAGCTTAAACAAGAACCCTAATGCCTAAAATTTTCAATCTGCCAATGGATCTACAACGACGCTGTTTTACTTGTCATTTATTTTTTTATTTTATTTTTCACTTTTGTACGAGGAGTACGATGAAAGATCTTGTAATATGAACTTTGAAATAAATGAGAAATGTCCTTAATTTTTATGTGTCCCTTTTCTATCATTACTTAATATGATCCCGCGGTAAGTGAACACCAGATGTTGGAACGATTTCTGCTGAACCGGCATCGGGACACCACAGTTGGCATTGTCGAAAAATGGAGGGAGGCCGGACGGGAGCCGACAGGAGGTTGTCGGGGCAGCGTGGGCTGGCTAGCCGAAGGAGGGAGGCGGCTGGCCGGGCTATTGGGTGAGACGGCTGGGGCAGGGGCTGCTCTTTGGGAGGAGGGGAGGGAAAGGGCTGAGGGAGGAGAGGGGCTGCTACTGAGGGCTGAGAGGCTAAGGGTGGCCAGGAGGGCTGGCTGGGCTACCGTGAGAGGGAGGAGAGGGCTGGTCGGCCATTTGGCCGACCATTCCTGCCAAAACGTCGCAGGAAGGCCCCAGGCGCGAAAGTTTCCACGCCTTAAGGCGTAAGAAAGCTGGGGAGGGTCGCAGGAAAGGGGGGAAGGAAGAAAAAATGGATTTTCAAGAAAATTTCAAATAATTACTTAAATTTAAATTATTCGCATTTTTCCGCCGTTTGGCGTCCAAAATTAACGAAACTTGACACCGAGGTGTGTTATGACATAACGAACACCCTTGCGCCAAAAGTTTTCGATTCGGACAAATATTATATTTTTAATTAATTTATGAAGTTTAAAACTTCAAAAATTAATCACGATCAAACCGACGCTCAGAATTTGTTGAAACTTTTGAGCAACCTTTAAATAATATACTTAACACAACAACATTAAAAACGATAAATTTGGACATGTATTTCCATGTTTTTGATTTTTAGAATTTAAATAATTCAGAAAATAAAGCGGGAGCTTCCGTTATTCGAATTTCTCCCAAATTAGGGCACTTTGATCTTAAAGTTACTCTTATCTAAGGGTATTTTTGTTTGCCCTAATTTGAAATTCCCCGGGGTCCTAATGTCTGAAGCGGGTTTTGACCTAATTTGAAAAGTAACGATATTGGGTCGTTACATTAATTTCCCCCAAGGCATCTCTCTGGAGATTCTGTCTATTCCCATAAGTTGTTACTAATTGTCTTGAGAGTTCTCCTATGTCTCCATTTTCTTGTGAGAAGTGACATAATCCCTCAATCATGCTTTGACCGCCTTGATTTTTTATTTTATTTTATTGTACATCTCCTAATGAGTTTCCAAATGAGTTATCATGCATGCGAGATATTCAACATGCTATATCCATCCCTTAGATCATGCTAAACCTTCTAGTGAATTCACTACTCCTAAATCCACCCACTTGTGGATGAATATGACTAAGCGTTTTGAGTTAATTTGACAAGTTGTCAAATAATTAAGATATATTTTTAAAAAATAACAAAAAAGATGATTCTTGGTAAATGTGGGTCTATAGTTAAGCCATAAATAAAATCACCATGAAATATTATATTACCATGAAATATTTTTTTATGAGTAACTACCATTATATATGAATCTATCTTTGTGATGACTGAAAAATTGTCTTTCGAACCCTCACTGGTTTATATGAGTGGTTAGTTGTACCTTTTGGTCCATCAAGTGCTTCAAGTACTTTTATGAGACTCATGTTAATAGTACTTAGACCTTATATAGAAAACTTTATGGTCATCTACATGATATTTTAAAATTAGCATTAAGCCCTCACATATAAATTATTTGCGGCATGTATTTTATCCTTTTCATTAATAAAATCTCTATACCAACAAAAAGTTTCTTTTCTTGCTCCATGAAGTTATTTTCTTTGGTTTCAATATCTCTATCGATGACATATGACCTAACCCACAATATTCAAGCCTTATTTGTGGGGCCTTAGTCCAAGACAATCATGGGATCCTTCTTTTAGTTGTCATTTTTTATTATCGATTTATCAAAAACATTAGACGGTCAACTTTCCCATAATTGATCTCTTGAAGAACTGATTTGAGTGAATCCTAACAACATCTAAATTCTTTGATAGGATTAAAGTATTGATGATCTATTTATTTACTAGATTTTTAAGATGTGTTTGTATCTTAAAATATTTTGGGTATAGGTATATGAGTGATTATTTGTCTTTGTGAGTTCTTTCACAAAAAATCTCCAATTGGTCTTGTTTAGTCGGTTAGATCCCCCTTGGCATGTATTTGTGTCCCGAGGTACAAGTTATTTAGCTTTTGAATATGCTATTGTCCATCTAAGAGTGATCTTCTGGGTTTGGTACCCTTGAGTTGGTTCTTTGGGCAATCTCTTTACTTGTAGTGACTTGGTTGTGTGATATTGCACTTTTGGTTGCAAGGGAGGTGGGAAATAATAAAGTTATTGACTAGTTGAGTGGGCTTGTAGCTCTTCGCTAGGACACTAGTCTGGTCTGATCAGCATTATGATGTGTTTAACTTGTATTTTAATCCAAACTTTGAATTGACCTGATGAGTTTGGCCCATACAAATAAAGGGGTTACAAATAATCTTCTTAATATGTATATTAAGAAGATGAATGCATTTTCTTATAAGGTTAAAAACATTTATCATGTAACATCGGGTTACGGTTAAATGCTTTATTTTGATGGTTTTGTCATTTGTTTGTTAATTGCTTGATACATTTTGTGATTGGAGTACAATTGCTTCATATGATGATATATTGGATTTGTAATGTAATTGAATTACTTTGTAGTTATTGTGTTTGTTTTGAATAAAGTAATCTACAGAGTATAACGCTCTGCGTAGTATAGAGGTAAGATTATCCCCTAACATAAAAATATTAAAAAACTTAATCGTGGGATCATCATATGCTGATATGTTGAAGTTACAGTGTAATCTGATTACTTTGTAGTTATTTGCATGTTTGTTTGGAATAAAGTGATATGTAGAGTATAGTGCTCAGCGTAATATAGAGTTAAGATTACCCTATAATATAAAAATGTTAAAAACTAGCTCACAAGATCATCAGCATATCAATAGACTAAGCACTCACGAACACAACTACCTCACTTGTGCCAAGCAACTTACAAGGAACACACTACAAAGCCCAAACACAAATATATCGTAGCACAAATATTGGCAGTCATAACAAACAAAAAACTAAATCCATATCACTACAACAACAATATCTAATTCAGAAGTGGTCATCAGTAGAATTGATTGTTGCTTGAACATATGAATCTATTTATAAAAAAATATAGGGTTTAGGAAGGTGTTCGTCGACGTCCACAAAAATAGCAACAGAGAGGGGAGCCAGCGAAAATTGCAGCGGAGAATTGCGTTTCGCGACGTCGATGAGGATACCAAATGCTACTGCGATTCGTGGTAGTGGCATCGATGAACTCCTTTGTCAGCGTTGACGAGATCCATTTGTGAAGATGCCGATGTATCTTGTCTTTGCTGAAATGTCGCAAGCGTGAGCAAGCTCCACTTCATCGATGAGTCACAACCGAGCTGCATCTTCGGCTTCATCACAAGAAGTTGTGGGCTCCGTGCCTTTATCTGTGCCTTTGTCTTCATTGCAAGAAGACAACTTCAGCTATGAAGAGTGTCATGAGCTCTATGTAAATGGAATTATGTGTAAATGGAATTTGCCTTATTTGAGCAAAAATTTTTTTTACGAACCTTATATATAGTCGGACAAATATTTTACATTCAAATTTTAGTTTACATTGTAAATCTTGTATACCAAATATCGTAAATGTGTATTTCTGGAGATGTTTACTATATACCCAAATTATTTGATACAAAACAAACTTTTAGTGGTTTGAATAGAGGGTTAAATAGTAAAGTTTAGAGACCACTTCAACAACAACTTCCCTTAATTCTATTAAGTGGGTCAAATGAATATTTGTTTTCATTGTGCACTATCAAATAGAATCTCCTCTCTAAGTTCCAAAAGAGAAGATTTTTCCTATTAGTTTCTTCCTATGCCTTTTTTGGCTTTCGTCTTTCCCTTTAAATATGGGCAAAAATTCATAAGCTCATTCTTTCTAACAGAGGTGTTACACGGCCTATATGCCTATATGGCAGAACCATCCAAGGCAGCATTATCTAATCTTATCCACTACTGGAGCCACTCCAATCTTGCTACGAATAAACTCATTTCTCATTCTATTATTATGAGTATATCCACTCATCTATCTAAGCATCCTCATCTCTATAATACTTATTTTATCAAAAAAAAATTTCTTTGTTGGCCAACATTCAGCTAATATAACATAGCTGCTTTATAAATTTTTTCTTTAATTTTGAGTGGGATTTTCGGATCATACAACACTTCAGAAGCGCTCCTCTATTTCATCCAACCCGCTTAGATCCTATTAATCACATCACTTTGTATTTCTCCATTATTTTGAATAGTTGAACCAAGGTACTTAAACCTCTCGCTCTTTTTTATTACATGGCCCTCAATAGTTATGTCCTCGAGATTGGGGTTTCTAAAACAATTTAACTACACTATATATAGTTTGTTTTATATTTAATAATATGAAAACCTGCATATTCTAAATTTATCTTCACAACTCAAGTATTACTTTAACCCCAACTTTAGTCTTAACAATTATCAAGGAATCTTCACTTGAATGTACTTAGTAAAAGTTTAGAGACTACTTGCTGTTTAAAAAATGACAATTTTGCTCCTCTGAGAAAATATGATGTTTTGGGTCTTTGGTTTTAGAAGACGAGGATAACAATTTTGGCTCTGTCGTAGATTGCCTGGGGCTGCTGGAAGCAGAACCGAACTCTGCAGAATTTGTTGTTTTTGGATTAGATCAAATTACCACTTTATAATTTGTCCTAATTACTGTTCTTAAATCATCTAGTGGTCCTGTAACTGTTAGAATTTTTTAATTAGGGCCTTCAGCAACTCTCCATCAAGTGGAGTAATTTGGCTCTCTTATGAGTGATCAATTGATCTCTAGCACAACCCAAGTTGCTCAGCACATATAATGAGAAGTCTTTTGGGACTTAAAGTTGGGGGATGTTTAGCAAGCAGCAGGATTTAATTCACGAAGGATTCACTAAATCCTCAAATCTAGATTAAGTGAAATCCTGGTGGGTGCCGGATTTAGTAAATCAGCAAAATTGGGTGTGTTTTCAGATAATTGCAATTTATGTGTCCATTGTGGAGAGGGAAGCATAAATACAGTTTGACTAGGTTTAATGATTTGCTGGCGTTTCTACTTTTTTCATTTAATTATACTGGACAGTTACTAAATTTTGCATTGATGCTATGTTTGGCAGTAACTACAGACAGAAAACGATCCATGAGATGAAACTATTTAAATAAAATAGTAAATGGACTGTTGGCAACTAAATTATTAAAAAGTATGAAAATGATGACTAAAATGAGACTCTGTTTTGGGCCAATCGATGAGTGCCATCTGTTGGTTGGATGAACCGAGGAGTCCTTTATATATGGCCGGTCATTCGTTAAGATCTTGGAATCCGCTGGACATCTCAGCGGGCAGTAGAAGGAGAAAACTCCTTGAGCTTCCTTCAACCCTCCACATGCAGCTGCTCACGACCAAGACCATGCTGCTCGCGCCTCTTGCATGGACTCAACACACGCATGCAGTGGTGCTCTCTTCCCACAGCCGTGTCCCCACATGCATGGGTGTCAACGACATCTTGGTTGCACAAGTGCCTTCAATGTTCAGATCGTCCTCGTGGGCACAGTCCGCCGTAGCTCATGATTCGGCTGATTGCACACAATCACTCTACGTTATCCTAGTTTAGTTTAAGTTAAATATTTGATTGAAGTAGATCCAAGTTAAATCTCTGATTTTTAGTGTATCCAAGTAGTCTAGTTAAATATGAGTTTAATATCTAATTTCTAGTATATCTAAACGACTCTAATTGAAGCAATGTTTCATTTCAAATTCCTAGCAAATCTAAGTATTATAATTGAATCTATGTTAAATCTAAATAATCTTAATTGAATTTTAATTAAATGTTTGAATTTTAGTTGATCTAAATATTTCTTTTTGAATTTAAGCTCAATGTCATGATCCTTGATGAACAACGCTAAGTAAAACAAATTGATTTTTAGTAGATTTAAAGGATCATAAATTGAATTGCTCTTAGTTTCAAAGATCTGATCCTTAGATAACTAAATTGATCATAGCGGAGAATCATCTTAGTTAAATAACTTGATTCCTAAACAATCAAACGAATCATACATACATGGACAAATCAATGCCACAAGTGAAACAATCTGAATTTTGGGCACATCATTCCAAGAGAATGGGAAGAGAAACGAATTCATTAATGGACTAGCTCCATTAGTAAGAGCAGAGAATGCCTTCTTAGACCGGTTCATTTCCTTATAGAAAATTTGTGTGCATGAAGTTTATGTTAATTAAGTACCAAATAAAGTTTTTTTTTTGAAAATTTACTCAATTGTGTGTTTGTGTTACAGAGAGATAGAAGAAGAGCAGGGGAGGAAATGGCAGCGAGTGCTCTTGGCGCTCAGTCTCTCGGACGGTGGTTGGACGTGAAACCCACCAAATCAAACCTCGGCATGGCTTCCAACGAGCTAGGATTCAGACGATCGCAGGTCTGCGGCGACTTGAAGCTGAGCATGGCTTGCGAAGCACAGCAACAGCAGAAGCAGCAACAAACGCCGTGGGTTGTTGTTGCAAGGAGGGTGTGCCCGTTCACGGGGAAGAGGGCGAACCGGGCAAACAGGGTGTCGCACTCGAACCACAAGACGAAGAGGCAGCAGCATGTGAATCTGCAGCGCAAGCGGATGTGGTGGGAGGCCGGCAAAAGGTTTCTGAAGCTCCGCCTCTCCACCAATGCCATTAGGACCATCGAGAAGAATGGCATTGACGCCGTCGCTAAGAAAGCTGGCATAGATCTCAGCACCTTGTGATTCATCAATCCCCCGCCCTGCTAGCCGTTGCTTCTGTTGTTGCCGAACTTGCCTTTTCATTTAAATTCTCTCATTCCCGCTGCGATGCCATATTGCCGTTAATAGATAATGTGGAAATATTTGTAGTTTTCTTTATAGCCTGAACACACTTTTGCTGCTAAATAGTAATTGAGCTTAAGCAAATTCATCTTATGTGATTTAAATTCTGAGCCTCAATCATCCTTCCACCGTAACGAGTGCTGATTCTTGTGTCACATCGTTTTTTTTTAGTTGCGAAAAAAATTAGATGATTAAAAACTTGTATTTTTAGTATGTTTTATATGTAAAAGTGAATATAATGTTATTTTGTGTGAGATAAATTTTGTAATTTAATTATATTCCAAATGTAAATATCAAGGAAATAGGTGCTTGTACAAACTAGCTCAATATTCAGCCCAATGGACTATAACTCTTTACTGAACTCACATTAGCTTTGACTTGAACTTCTATTGCTGGTGCACTTAGATTAATCATAAGTTTTATTATCCTACACTAAGAAATTAGACGCAACACATATTTTATTTACTCATTACCAATATGATTATTAAAGTTTCTATCCATGAGAGAATAAGTAGGGGAGTTTATGCATTACTTAGTTATAAGTTCTTGAATACTCTACTTGATTAAAATCTTTCAGTTGAGATTTTATAATGCATGCTATAGCATTCATCAACGTAAATCCTAGAGTTAGTCCTTTTTGCACATCATACTTTATATATATATATATATATATATATATATATATATTTGTTTGCATGTTTAGTTTGAATTTCAATGTGACTCAAAGTTCCAATTGCGGCTAAACAATTGCCAAATTTATGACACAAAAAAAGTTTTGTAAAGTTCTAGGCAAAGTCTTCAATGATGGGTTAAGAACTGAAATTTATGATATGCAGAGAAGTGGTTACTGTGTAGGTTGAGCTAAGATATTCATGGGGCATAAAGGTGAGATCTCTACAAGGTTCATAGGAGTGTTGGATGACATTCCTCCCAAGGTGGGGTTTCCTCTCAGGCGAGATTGAACTCAAGCCATGAACCAAGATTCTTAGATAATTGTAATGAAATAAAGGTCACCTCCCATGAGAAAAGAATTTATGTAACAATTACAAAAATTTCCTAATAGTGATAGTTCTGTTGTAGAATGCGATTTATCATTCTTACAACCTGTCTTATATGTGAATCTAACATTTAACATGAGACTCAATGTCTCAGCTAGACAAAGAGCACTTGAGATGTTTTAACAATTTTTTTGGGAATAACACAGTTTTGATAGTCAACTCACCCCCACCTAAATAGGCTCGACAGCTTATTTAAGCTTCTTAACTCAAGATGGTGTTTTTAAGCAACTAAGGCCACTGAGATGGACCACTTTCTCTCAAACAACCATCACAGAAAACATAAACAAGTTTATGAATAGAACAATCACACTGGCAAAGTTGAAATCTATTATAAGAAAAAAAAATCTATCCAAAAGTTTCAACAAATAAAAAGACAATATTTTCTCCTGCATGCAAATGGAAAAGGCATAAGCTGCGCCTTACTTCTTCCTTCTGCCTTTGGAAATCTGACCCGGCAACCTCTGAATCGACGGTGCATTATTATTGGTGGCAGCGGCGGAGGAGGATGATGAGCCATTTGAATCATGGTGCTTGTCGCGAGCAACGGCTCCCTGAGAGCCCCTGACTTGAAGGACCCTCTTGTCCTTCCTCTTGGGCCTGTAGCTGGACCTCTCTTTCCTGGGCAGCCATCTCTCAGGGTCTGGCGGCGGCCCTGGGTTTGCGGGATCAAAGCCCTTGGGGTACCTCTTCGTCTTCCTCTTCCTCTTCCTCTTCCCCTTTGACTGCTTCTCCTCCTTCTCCTCAATCTTTCCAGCCACCGCTCCGCAGCTCTTCTCAAGGGTTTCCGCATCGGCGATGGTTCCCGGCAGCTCCCTCAGCCGCCGCTCGTACAACTCAGCCTTCGCGAGGTCGATGTGAGCAGCTGTCTTGACCAGCCCAGCCAGCGCTTCCGCATTGCTATTCTTCCCATGCTGCTGCACCAATCGCTCGTAGAGCTCGAAAGCCTCTCCTTCACGGCCATGCCGGAGCTTGAACGCCGCCGCCTCCGGCATTATCACGCCCAGCATAACGCCGTTATCTTCTTCTGTCTTCATCGCACCCTCACTCCAGAACTGGACGGCTGAGTCCAGCACGCCGGATGCTCCGTCGAGATCGCCGACCCGCTCTTTCAGCGAAACCATTGTCGCCACCACGGCGGGCATATGCCGGACATCGTGCATCATGGTCAAAGACTCCGCCGCAATTTGCGGCCGTCCACCACAGGCTGAAATCTGGGCTCGAGCCAGCAGGATGACCTTCGCTTTTTCCGGGAACTTTTCCGCGAAATGCAGCAACAACTCCTCCACCCTCGGGATCTTCTCTTTCACAAGCACAGCGGCCTGGAGAAGGACAGCTGCCATGCTCCCGGGGAACATCTCAGGAAGCGCGGACGCCAGCTCTCGAGCCTGTGAAGAAGATACTCCAGAACCCTAAGCCTCTGAAAGAAAAAGAAAAGAAAAAAGAGAAAAGAGCTGGCGACCTGATCCATTCTGTTGGTGTGAAGGAGCAGAAGCAGGCGGTTGGCGTACAGCGACTCCTTTTGCCGCTGCGACAATTTGAAATCGAGGCCGCCGGTGAGCTTGAAAGAGCCATCTTCACCCTTCTTCTCTATCAACTTGTCGAGCCTCCTCAGACCATCAGAAGCATCTTTTGCGCCTCCCCTCAATGCTATGAGATTGTTGGTGGCGATGGCGAGTGATGGAGCATCGGCCAGGTTGCGGCTTATTATGCCAATGTAAGCCTCCATTGCCTCCTGCTTCCTTCCAAGTAACTACCAGCAATAGGAATAGGAATAACAGCACAATTATATATACATAATGCAAACATAGAACAAATCATAATGCACGCATACTGCATACCTGCTGGATATATGCCAGCTGCACAGATATTGGGGCTAGCTCCGTTTCTATCTCTTCATCCGCATAATCCTCCTCCATTAGCATTTCCTGGCCGATTCTGAAATTTAAAGACAAAAAAGAAGTATAATTTTTATATTTTTTAATTCACCCCTCATTGCGCTTAAAATATTGTATTTTGACTTGAACAAAGTTCAACTAATTCTTTAAAGCAAAAAAATACAGAAATAACATAGGAGGATAAAGCTAAATAAAATGAGCAAGCATCAATGAAAATACTATAAAATCAATGTACCAAAATCGTACTAATTGGGGAAGGTCTCCATACATCACTATATATAAGCTTTAAAGGTTTTTGAGTATGTAAAGGTGAATGAGATAATTATAAGCAATGCACTTTTGACTACTCGTAGAGATCGCACCGAGTGGTGAGGTTGTCTTTGGTACCAAGTGAAATGTGGAGATGATTTGATGAAGTGCTTATATAAGCACGAAGGGAACACGAAGGGAACCTGAAGGAGTATAGAACAAAAGCTAAAGATCTGCCAGCGTGATAGCATCCTGAATAGAGCCTTGCTACGTCAATAACGCCAAGCAAGCACATGGCCTAACAATCTACAACCCTGTAATACTTAGGCGGGTTCTCAAATAGCATGGCATTGCAAAGCCATTTGAGCTCTTCTTAGTGGGGAAGATTTCTTTAAATGATCGCTCATGATTAGCATTCAGAAGATGTTTATGATCCAAATGTTGACTTCTTGATCAAAGCCAATTTGGGCAATTTAGGGCTCGGAAGAGCTAGGGAGGTATGATGTCCCAATGCCGGTTCAGCGAGCACTGTCTCGACATTCAAGTGCTCACACACCGCAGGATCATATTGAGCAATTTAAAAGAAAATGAATACACATCTTTAGCTTTTGTTCTATACTTCTCCGGGTTCCCTTCGTGTTCCCTTCGTGCTTATAGAAGCTTTCTATACAAGCATACTTCACTCAATTTGGCATTCATCATATGTCTACCTCTGTACCCTTGCTCAAAAAGGCATAGTTGAACACTAACATAAATATTTTATTGAATTAGGCCAAACTTGTTCTTCTAAGCCTCCTTACCACCAGAATACTAGCTCTATGCTGTCCACATAGCACAACAACCTCATCAACCGACTAACTTCATTAAATATTGACAACACCTCCCCTTACCCTCTATATAACCGCCCACCAAATAAAAGAATTCTTACACACATTTGGATGTTAATATTATTTGTGGCTTTGCCCCTACGCTCAACACAAACTAGCACCTTGCTCAATTCCATGCTTGTTTATGGGTTATAGCACTCATCATCAAGCCTACATTTGCATAGACCCTATTCCCTTCAAGGAATATATCTCTACCCATATTAACTTTAATGAAACTGCATTTCCTTTCACTAATTTCTCAAAAAACTGCACCACTCATCACCATCTCTTGCCCTCAGCTAATCTCAATCGCCACAACCTCCTGTTCACCAAAATCCCCATCTACCAGTTCTATCATTACTCGTACTTCACAGATTATCAACACAGCACCCTCCCACATATTTATTTTGATAAACTCACCACCCTCATCCCTCAGCCCAGGATGGTC
Organism: Gastrodia elata; assembly: GCA_016760335.1. Taxonomy (NCBI): domain Eukaryota; kingdom Viridiplantae; phylum Streptophyta; class Magnoliopsida; order Asparagales; family Orchidaceae; genus Gastrodia; species Gastrodia elata. The sequence goes on along the minus strand of CM028678.1, from coordinate 392,474 downwards.
CTAAAGCGCATCCAACTCAGCTCATACTTCACAGTCCATCGCTCATCACCTGTCAGCTTCCCAACCCACAGACTCCAACCAAAGCCCTTTCCTACATCCGAAAACTCCTCCATTTACATATATCTATACTCGCCCATGGAAAAACTGGATACCTCAAATCCAAGCTTTACTACTCCACCAAACACCCACCCTACAAATGCTATACCTCGCTCACCGGTAATTCACATCAACACTAAATCCTTCACCAAGGCTTCCACCGACACTGCATTTTATACTTCACTCATTGAAAAAAAGAGCAATTAATAATTTTCAGAGCTATCAAACTCACTTATGTTAATTACATTAGTAACATTATTATAACCTTCAATAAAAAGCTTATAAATTTTTTTAATTATTTATATCGAGGATCCTCTTTTAATTATTTATATCGAGTATCCTCATTTCTAAAAAAAATTATGATCAGCATCACTAATACACTACATTCTAGTTTTTAACTTTTTTAATCTCTTAAACTAGCTATCTTACATATATCTCTCTTGTTAAATAATAACTCATATTAAACTTCAAACGCAACCACTATAACATCAATATTTTTTATATATGACAAGATAATTTTTATCTCCTCAAATTCAAATTGTTATCTCATTTAAACCACATTTTATTAAAATACTCATTTTAATTTTATTTAATATCTTGTTTCAAAACCAAGTATTTACTTTGTTACAAGCTCTTCCTTTATAATCTCCAAGAAGATCTTTAGCCACATACAGATACAACTAGCACTTATTTGTTGAATATGATGAGCTTTTCCCATGACATTTCACTATCCAAACTCCAAAAATTTGTTCGTAAGTATAACTCTATTTCTACTCTTAAGATACTACAATATAATCTTAAGATATAACTTAGGTTCACTATTCTTTTTCAAACGGATTATCTAATAATCAATGTTGGTTGAGAAGCTTTCTCCAAAAATAATTATGCATTATTTGTTATGTAAATGATCATTTCTATAAGAAAATAACCACTTTGAGTTTTAGAAGCTTCTTTATTACACTCTTTTCTTGAACAATGTATTGAAAATCATAAATTCACAGGACAAAATAACTCCAAACCACTTTTCTTTTTTTATTAATCATTGCCAAAACCAATGTCATCATGAATACCATTAATTCATTCGCTAATCTTCTAACAGATATATTTAAAAATTCTTAAATAAATAACATTTTCTCTTAAAATATTCCTAAAACAATTTCAAAGTATTTTGTCATATTTATGAGATATCAACACTTACACAAATAAAAGTCAAATTAAAATTTATACTTCTTAAAGATATCATTTTATTTCACATTTTCTTAACTTCAACTATATCATTCATTTTACATCTAGGTTAATATTCACATCATTTATATGTTAATCCTAAATACCAATACTTGAAACCTAAATCATTGATTTCTTTAGTTTTCTCACCTACGTATTTAATTTCCTAACATCACAAAATATCTATCTTCTTATTAATTGCAGTAACTGCTAACTTATAAACTTACATCTCAGGGAACAAATATTTCAAATTCTAGTCTCATCCTAATGTTTTGAATTACACAAATTTGTTTCTCCTTTACCTGCATCTCTTTGTAACAAAATGATAAAAATATTTTCTTTTATATTTATATCATGAAAGTGCAAATAATTAGAAATCATTCCATGTCGAATGTAAATGGCGAATTGAAATAGAATTGGCCGACAACAAAGATCTTTAAGTTAATTCTACCTTTTTCATTGTGCAAGCTCCAAAATCAGCATAAAAAACTCACTTATCTAAAAAATATGAATACATCAAAACAATTACGGATTTCAACTATTATATTACCAAGTTGCATTAATATACAACTGAAAATGCCTAATATTTTCATAATGCATCAAAAATAGACCTTTAGATTTGCTAAGTTGTAAAGAATGCCTAACCTTCGAGCTGAAAGTAGTTGTTGTTCAGCTTCTGCATATTTTTTTTTTTCAATGAGAGAACAAGCGGTATTGTATGCTAGCTCAAAGCTATTGGAAGCTTTAACTTTCAGAACATCCATCACTCCCTGTACTTCATTAGATCTTCCAGCTGATACCAGAGTGGCAATAATATTTGTTTTTACATCAATTGAATCAACCTTGAGCTTTTGTAGCTTTTCATAGCTTTGCATACACGCATCCATTTTCCCTAGTCGATATAGAATTTGAGACTCCAATTGTAAAACCATAGGACTCCTTTCCTGATTGTTTAACGATTCCAATGCATCTTGCAGTTTGTTTTGCCTATACAGGCAATATGCCTCAACAATGAAAAGAAAATGAATAAGACAATTTGTCTTAGTTTTGTATAGAATACAACTAGTCTGCTCAAAACATATTTTAAGAGAAGACCATGGTCATCAAAACAAAATAACCCATAAGGTGTTAAGCATTATGAAGAATATAATATCGATACATTTGCAATATTTGAAAATGACATATATAGAATAAGTTAAAAATAGCTTCAAGAGCTATGCCATAAAAGTATTTTTCATCTACTTCTTTACACTATAACCAGAGTAACAATGATGGTAAAATATGTAGTCCAATCCAATGCACATTGCCATAAGAACAAAATATATCAGATTCACCATTATATTGATAACTATTCCAAGGAACCCGAAAAATTTCAAACAAATGATTATCAGGATTGAAAACCTTGAGCATATAGGCAGGCCTCATTCAATCCCACATTTTGGGTCGCTTAGTTATCCAAATTCTCTAAATCATCCTATTTAGAAAAACTATGGACCCCCTTTAAACTCATTCCAAGAATGCTATTTTCAGACAAAGTTCTAAGAAAACATTAAACCTAGCTCAACACTAGTAAGAGAATGACTAACACTAATGTGTTCGACCTTCACCCATATTTGGTGTCATAAGGTCACATAATTATTTGAAAGAACATGGTAAGGTGTATAATAAAAAAGCAAACAAGCTATTTATTACTATGATGCCCAGCGATGTGTGTATCCATCAACAACATAATTGTTATATTCAATATTTGATTGCAGCTAGCAAACACAATAAGATACTTACACATGGAAGCTAGGGAAAATTTATGTCCATCTGATAAGAAACTAACGAGTAAGCTTGTAAAAAATACAGCCGCAAATAATAGAGGAAAGGAGATTCAGCCTCAATATAAGTAAAAATAATTTAAGTCTCAGGCATGCCCATGGTCTCTCTCTATTCCCTACTATCCTCCAATCCATTCAAAATAGATATGGTCTACTTGAATTATCATGAGATTGCCCATGGTACCAAAAAGTTCGTTTAACATTGATAAAGTCATCGAGAATAGTATTGATTCCCAAATGTAGGAAAACTACCACAAACTTCAATCTCAGTATAAACTTTATTTTCAATATCCAGCATTTCTTCCTCCAATACCTATGTGCTAGGTCATGCAATCTATTTTAGATCTATAAAAATCACTGTGCAAAGAAACTATGTTAAATTAAAGATATAAAAAATAATCACTTTCTATTTCAGTCTAAAAAATCTCCAATTCAATTAAAAATTGCATTATTCTTCTAGGTGTTTCCCCATGTTACAGATGTGTCATTGATTTAAAGTTTTAGATAGACGTGTCACTATTCCACTTGATTTTTTAGTATCAACATATATGTTATATTTGTAAAGGTATTTCAATATTCTTATGGGTACAAGAAAATTGGTTACTCAGCACTATCAAAATAAATTTAGTGTTTCAAGAGTTAAATTTTCAGTGCTAGATGATGAAGTGGTTGTGCTCCCTTACCACTCCCTAAACAATAGACTATTTTTCTTCTTTTTTATCCATCTCTATATTTCTCTAATTATCAATTCATTCATCCCCACCCTTCCTAAATACTGCCACCATTAATCCTCACATTGACACCACATGCGATATGGTGAGCAAAACTCGGTGAGCAAGATCTGAGGTAGTAAATACCAACTAACCACTATAGGGTGTGTAACATCACATGAGACTAGAACAAAACAAAACCTTGACTTGATTTAACATACAATTGCTAACTTTTTAAGATGATGCCCTTTAGTTCCAGAGAACACTTGTTTCAGGTCGGGAAGTCAGCTGTTAGCCGCTTACTTCAGCGAGCACCTACAAAACCTATGCCAAAACTCTAAGAAAAGATAATTTTAGAGACAATTTCATTCCATAAATAAAACGCCGTACTTTCTATCTGACTTCCACAGAATCTGAGAAGAAAAGGCCACAACAGGTATAAGCAATGCGAAGCATTTATCAGATCGAATTCCGCCATAAAAGCATACCTTGTAAAATTTCAGATCGATGGGCAGGCTCTCAGCTGCGAGAATCGCCGAGAGTGCTTTATCCATAGAGTCCGATTTTATTAAAGCAACGATCTTGCACCGAATGGCATCCTCGTCTCCGGGGGCGATCGAAAGGACTGAGAAAGCCAATGCGATCAATCAAAAAGAGAAAGGATGAAAGATGGAAAGGGAAGGAAAAAAAAATGGAAATAGAGAAAGAGAGACCTTGATCTGCGATCTTGACGCACTGATCATACTCAAATTTCTCGGAATGGCGGCAGAGGGAGGAGAATAGATCCTCCAAGGATGGCGTCCGAGCGTTGGCGGCTGAAAGAGAGGGTTTCGGCTTCGCCTTGGGCGCCATGATTCAGTAGGAAGGTTCGAATGCGAAGCGAAAAATAAAATTGAAGAAGAAAGCAGTGAGTGGTATTGTGATAAACGGAAATGTATTTTATGATTAAAATTAGCAAATTAAGAAGGCTGCGAGTGGTATTTATGCCAAGTGTTGAAGTTTTGTATGATATTCTCATAATCAGATGCAACTTTTCTTGCCTAAGGCTCAACTCCTCTAAGAAATACTTCATCTATAATAGCTCTTAGCAAGTCTCAATAATTGCAATGTACTCAACCTCTATAGTCAACAAGGTGACACTTTTGTAACTTAGATTACATAATACTTGTTCCCCTACAAATATAGTCAAGAAACCAAAAATAAATTCCAAGTATTAACATCACCTATTGGCATATTTTGTGTACCCAATAAGCACATGGTCACTATCTTTATAAATCAAAGACCCATATTATGTGTGCCTCTCAAGTAACGCAAAAATCACTTCATTGCTTCTAAGTGATCTTTCCAAGATGAGAGAGAAATATGCTCACTAATCTTTCCAAGATGACACTTTTGTAACTAAGATTTACTGTTCGCTATTTTCTGTTTACTGTCGTACTTTACTTCAGTCCGCTTTATTTTACTTGTATTACTTGTATATTATAAGATGTTAAGTCTTTGTTGCTTACTTATATGTACCACTATTGAATTAATTTCTTTTAAATTTGCATATATCATATGATCATCAACATGTTTATGATGTAGTCTTTCTTTTCAGTACTTTATTTATCTTATCTATACATGTATACCTAGCCTTATTTTAATTTATTTTGAGGAATGTTATTTTGCCTCGTTTTGCCTAGTTATAAATGTTTTATTTATAACTTATCATTCCAAGTTGGATGCTTGTCGCTCCTATGCTGTTTTGGTTTTTGTCTAGTTTAAATGATGACATTAATAAACTTATGAAAAATTATCAGTCTAAAATGTACATAGACAATTATTTAATAAGATTTTTCTTTTGTTGGCTGGGGCCTTGACATTGTGAAACTGATAATGTCAGAATCGGATAGATTTGAGGAGCTTGGTGCTGAAGAGGAGCCTTATTCAGAAGTGGAGCAATATCTTGAGGAGGAGTATCAAGAAGGAGCAGAAGCTATTTAGTTCTCTTTTTCTGCTTTATTTGTGAAGATGAGAAATTTTTTTTATTTCTTTTCATTAAACTATTTAAAATGCTGCAATAATACAAATACTTTTGACTGTGTTTTTCTCTTAATATACTATTTATTTTGAGTTGCATGCTGTATTTCTCTACTTATTGTGATAAACTGGATGTGTTATTTATGGTTACTTTGCTTCCGCACTATGAGTTGTATTTATGTAGTGATTGATTCTCTTGATTGTATTCTGATCATATATCTCTCTTATTAGTGGATTATGAATTATACCTAATCTAATGATAAGTGAGTGATCTGCCAAAGTGGTACACCTCCCCTTAGCTTAATCTTGTGGATTAGGGGGCGAGGCACCGCAAGCTCTCACATGAGCACAATTAACTTTAGAGTTCTTATTAGGAACTCCATCGTTATCTAAAAATGTGCCTCGGTATTTAAGAGTTTCAATTATTACTATTTAAGTGGGTCTTTACAATCTCCCTAGCTTAAGTAACTGACATTCTCGTTAGTATATCTACACACAGATCTAAAAACCATCCATTAGGTAGATAGGACCAAAGGTAGCCCCTATAGGCTCAAGAGGTACCCACGGCCATGTAGCACCTTAACCATCATGGGTTTAAGAGGCTGCTCACATGAAGTAGTACATTACCCTATATGGCACTTATGTGGCGCCCCACCCCTTAATCTACAAGAATTAAGTTAATGGGTGGTGTGTCACTCTAGCTAACCATTCACTTATAATTGGATTAGGATGAAATCCACAATCTACTTAATAAGAGAAGGAGTAAGCATAGAATCAAACATTCAGTCATTATCTAAGTAAACATACAGAGTGCGGAAGCGATTTTCAATATATATATATATAATATCAAGCATCACAACATAAATATAAAGCAATGTATCTCAGAACATAAGTATAAAATCCAAATATGCACTCATCAGTACCTGTGTTATTACATCATTTAAAAGTTTAAATAAAAGAAAGTACAAATACACTCATCATCATAGATAAAACTAAACAACTGCTTCCTCCATAGGCTCCTCCTTCGGATATGGCTCCACACTAAGATTCTGATCGTCCAACTGAAGAGGATCTGCCATTGTCAGTTTCATAATGTATAGCCCCAGCCAAAAAAGAAAAATCTGGTTAGATAATTGTCTAAGTACATTTTAAGCTGATAAGTTTTATATGTATTATGTAATATCATCATTCTATAACTTCTAAGCAACAAATGTATAAGGAAGCAGCAAGCAATACAAAAGGAAAGGAAAAAGCTATAAACCATCATTTATAATTTAAGCAAAAGAGAGGCTAAGACATGCCATAAATATAAACAAAACAAGATAAGACATATAAATATACATAATCAAACAAGTGTTGTAAGAAAAATGCTACATCCTAAATATGCTGATGATCAAAGAAATATGCTAATTAAGATAAAATAACTCAACAGTGGTACATAATAATAGCAGCAAGATTCTAACATCATAATATATAAAAGCAGTACAAAGAAATAACTGGCTGAATAAAAATACTGAAAAGTAACCAAAATATCAAACTGTATATAAACATCTGTGTACAATTTGTCATACAAAAAAGAGCTAATCTAGCCCACCAGAAAAGTTAAAGGATCTTAGCACCAGTATGGCTAAGGCACCAACAGTATAATCGAAGGATCTTAGCACCAGTGCGGCTAATGCACCAACGGTGTACCCCTAGTGTCAATAAGGAGACTAGGCAAACAGCACACAACAAAACAAAGGCCTTCCCTAGTGACATAAGTTGACTAGGCAATCAGAAGGCAATACTGAGAGGCAGCTCAAACACATCCAATTATTATCTTCTCATTAATCACTTTAATATTTTTATAAGGAATCTAAGGAGTCTCCATATTTTCCTAACATTTTATTCATGCATCAAAAATCTTATATGATATGCTCAAGAAAATATGGCACAAAAATCAAGGAATGCGTAAGCGACAAAATATCAAATAGAAGCAAGGGACTCTACTAAACATGGTGATATTATTTGTTTTCTACTTAACCATTCTAACTATTCCAAGTTATACAAGTTCAAGATCACTATTTTCCTACTATCGAGTGTACTTAGAAACTCGTCCTTATAAGTTAAAAAGGATTAGAACTGATCAAGTTCTAATCTAGTTCAATCAGATAGACGACTACGAGTTAAATTAATAAATAATACGTCATAGTTTGGTGAATTTAGACGTTCTAACTAAGATCTAATCAAGATCTTCTAAACCTATAAATTATGGATTAAACACTATGAGATTTGGGTTTAATCACATAATCCAAAAAGGATAGGACTTAAGTTCTAGGTTTTATTTTATGAGTTAACTATTAGTTAAGGCCAATCATATTAAGTAATCAAACTTAATATGATGAATCTCATATCTTAAATCTAAGATTAAAAGACAAAATAATCAGAATAAGTTGTAAAATAAAAAAAAATTCTAGAAACTAATAAAACTAAGGTTTCACCCATTGAGTAACCTATTTACCTAATAAATAAACTCTAACCTATGATCTAGTCCTAGTCTCAGGAAAAGTCCTTAAGGTATAGTATTTAAAACTTAGAGAGATTTCTAGAATCTAACCTAATAGTTGATTTCACTCACTTAAATATCACTAAGATGATTATAACATTAGTTTTAGTGGTTTGGAATGTTAACTAACGGTTAGCGGTACTTAGTCCAATCTTAGGGCAAAATGACCATTTTGCCCCTACTCTAAGGGTCAAAAAGTCAATTTTTGACTTACAGGTCAGAATTGAATTCTCTTAGTTCCAACTAATTCCTTATTGTCTAACTTGAAGATAGACAGTAAGTACATCCAAATTGAACTTCAAACAATCAAGTTATGACCAAAACAAGGTCAGGGGTAATTTGGTCATTTACCTAAATTTCTAAGGTTCGGATTCTAAATATTATTTTAGTTTATTGATGAAATTAAAATTCTAAGTTAGTTAGCATCTTGAATTTTTGAATTTGGAGTTGATTTGACCAAGTTATGGTCATTTGAATTCCAAGGGTATTTTGGTCATTTTTCACTAAGAATTCTAGGGTTGACTTTTTGTCCTGATATCCAAACGAGAAAAATAATACTACTACAATGATGGGGCTGCTCTCCTGAGCATTTTAAGACCCATATTGACTATGTTCTAATAACTGGGTAAAAAGTTATGAGGCTCTAAAGAGGTCCTAAAATGTTATCTCGTTATGCGTACCACGAAATCAATTTTTATATTACTCTATTTGATTATATTTATTTTTTTAAGTATTTTGAGACCTATATTTGCTATGTTTGGATCATCCTATAAAAAATTATTAAACTTTTAAGATTTACTATTCAAAAATACAATTTGTATTAATTCACTATTTATTTATTCAATTTGAATGATTTTACTGTTCATTCCTAAAGTTATATCTATATATATATAATTTATGTAATTATTATTATATTGATTAATTTGTAATTAATTAAGATTTAATTATTAATTAGGTATTAATTAATCCTATTAATTAATTATTAATTTACTGTTAAAAAGTAATTAGTCTAATTACAGATTAATTAACCTTAATTACCTGCTAATGCTTAATTATGAATAATTAGTTATAAATTTCCTATTTTAATAATATTTAATTATTATAATTACTGTTATGATTTAATTAGTATTAAAATAATTCTAATTAATCTCTAATTATAAATTTCAGTTAATTAATTATAAAATTATTGTTCAAAAGTCATTAACACTAATCCTAATTTAATTAACTACTAACTATAATTAATTAGGCTAACAATAATTAATTAATTTTAATTAACAGACAGTGGGCCCCACCTGACACGTGGCATTGCCAGAAGCTGCCACGTGGTACTGTGGCCCCACGGGAAGCCGAGTAGGCTCGGGTGACTGGGCAGTGGGCCCACCTGACACGTGGCACTGCCAGAGGTTGCCACGTTGCACTGTGGGCCCACAAGGAGCCGAAACATCGCGGGTGACCGGGCAGTGGGTCCCACCTGACACGTGGCACTGCCAGAGGATGCCACGTGGCACTGTGGGCCCACAGGGAGCCGAAACGCCGCGGGTGACTTGGCAGTGGGTCCCACTTGACACGTGGCAGGCCCAGAGGCTGCCACATGGCACTGTGGGCCCCACAGGGAAGCCGAAGAGCCGCGGGGCTCGGGCTGTGGGCCCCATGGGACACGTGGCGCGCCGGATGACTGCCACGTGGCGCAGTGGGCCCCACGACCGAAGCCGAAACGCTGCTGGCTCGGTTGGTGGGTCCCACTTGACATGTGGCAGGCCCTGATGGCGCCACGTGGCTCGGTGGCCCCACCTGGCTTACGCGGACCCGACCGCGGTCGGGTCGACCCGGCCCGACCCGGACGTCACCCGCCTCGCGGGGCGTCTCGAGGGCGCCGGTCTAGGGCACGGCCTTTGCCGGCCTTCCCGGCGCAGGCCCACCTCGGCCCGCGCGGCCAACGGTAGCCCTCGACGAGGCCTACACGTCGGCGGGCGGACCTTTGCCGGAGGTGGCCGGAGGCGGCGGCTAGGGGCAACCCTAGGTTCTATGGTTCGGCGGACGCGTGCGGGGTTCGGCCCAAGGCTTCAAGCCTCGGTCTGAGTCGACCGGACATGATCGAGGTCGATCGGGTCCAGTTGATTGTCGATCTACATCCTAACCTACAATTCTAAAGTAACGCGACTGCGAAAGATGAACGGAGGAGGGAGATCGGGGGGTACCTGGATCGACGGCTCGCGGGGGTTCGGCTCGGGCTCGCTGGCTTTGGGCTCGGGTTTCGCAAAACCGGAGCCCAGAGCTTGCCTGAGGTCAGACCTCAGGCGACCTCGCCGAGGCCAGGGAGGGCACCGATTGGGAGCGGGAGGCAGCGGGGCACGCCGCGTGGCGTCGGGCGGAGAGGGCGAAGACGACGGGTCCGCAGCCGTTGGATCTGGACCCGATCCAACGGCTGCGATGGCGCCGTCTGGATAGACGGCGCCGTCGGCTACAGTTGACGGCAAGGTTAAATACTTAATGGCGCCGTTAAGTATTTAATTAAATAATATTTTTTTTCAAAAAAATTTCAAATTTTCAAATATGTTTTTCCTAGCTATTTGAGGGGTGAGGAACGCAATGGTGAGGTCGAATTTTTGATCCGACGAGTATTTTGATTCATCGATTTCCGGGGCATTTTTATTATTAAAATATTCGTCGAAATTTCGACGACTTCCGATTGACACAAAAACTTCACTCGAAGCTAATTTGGGGTCAATGAGCGCAATGATGGTGTCCATTTTTCGATCAGAGATCAATTTAGATAGGTCAAACTTTTGGGTTTCTGGATTTTTTAGAAATCATGATTCGATCTATTTGACTCCTGATTTGGACTAGGTCTTAGAGGTTAACTCCATTTGACTTAATTAGCATTTATGAGTAGTCTTAAGACTCAGATTAGTCCTAATTGACTAAGGTAACAACCTGGGTTATTACAACTTAGCTCCTATCTGACACCCTATAGTCTGCTCTAATATCATTTTTAATAGCCGAAACTCTTAAGTACCAAGGTATTATCTGCTTTGGCCTGAATGGCCTCACGATTTTGCTCTCAATAGATAACTTCTCAGTAAATCACCCATCCTAGGAGTGCTCCCACATGAGCATGCTTAACTTTGGAGTTCTTATCAAAAACTCCATCATTATCTAAAAAGGCGCATCGATGTTTAAGAGTTTCACTTATTATTACTTAAGTGAGTTTTTACATGCATGATGGAGCAACTTAAATGCTGATTTTTTAAAATTTTAAAATTTTTCTTTGTGTGTAACAGATTTTATAAAATAATTATTATCTTTGTAATGAATATATTTCTTTTATTATTCTGGTATTTATGAATATTGCAATGAATGTGGATGTGTGTATTTTATATGACTATAAATATAATGCTATACTAAGCCCCAATATGATCATGAAGAGTGAGCACCTAATGTTAGATTAGCTATGCTGACCCAGTGGGGGTCGCCACAAGTAGTGGTGCATAACAGTATAACCTTTGAAATTCAATTTCATATTCAGAGACACTACGATTGCTTTAACATAATTTCATGAACAAATCTTTCATGATGGCTTGAGCAAAATAAGGAATGTATTTGGCTCTGAAGACTTTGATAAATTCTTCTCATTGGATATTCTTAGTATCTCTGCCTATGAACTATAAGCTTGAGGTGGTTTCCCACCAACATTTTGCTTCTCCTTCCAACATAAAGATGGTTAATCTAATTGCATCTGTATGTAGGCATTTCATACTAGTTAGTATTTTTCTTATCCTTTTTACCCAATTCTTAACATCCATTGGGTTAGCATTTCCATTGAATATTGGTGGTTTGAGTCTTAAGAAGACTTGAAGTAGTCCATCTATCTCGATATTTGGAAAATTGGTAGCTGATAGTATAGAAGTATGACTATTTATATGTGGTGTTTAATATGTCTGAAGTTTTAAAAATATTTAATTTTGTGTATCGATATGCTCTAATAGAGCATTCACAATATCAAACAACTTGTCGACACGGTCCACGAAAGTATTGGCGAATATCAAATCTTTTTTAAGGGTGTTCTGAAAATCAAAGGAGAATCTTCAAGATCCATCTAAGAAATAAGATTTTTATTATTATACTTTTATTGGAGTAGATTAACATAAGTATCATTATTAAATGCTAAATGAAAAGAAAAGTATCACTATTAGCTAAAAAATAATTAAAAGTATATTATTTTAGCTAGGTTTTATATGTATACTTTTTATTCTCTTTTTAATTTATATAAATTTTGAAAATTCTTACTTTCTATATTTTTTATTTATTTATTCTGGGATTTTAATTGCATGAATAATGACTTATACACTTATATACTAATTTTCTCCCAATCTTGCTCTGATACCAACTGTGGCGACCCGCCACTAGGTCAGCATAACTAATCCAGCATTAGGTTCTCACTCCCCATAATCATATTGGAATTTAGTATAACATCATATTTAGAGGTATATAAAATACACACTTTCACATTCATTGTAATATTCAGAAATACCTGAATAATAAAGTAAATATATTTATTATAAAGATAAAAATTGTCTTACAAAATTTATCACATACTAAGCAAAAATTTTAAGACTTTAAAAAAATCAGTATCTAAATTGCTCCATCATGTATCAGCTCCTCCTTAAAGACTTGATCCAGAGATTGTTTATAAACTGCCATATATATATATAACAAAAACATGTAAGTTTTATTAATTTAAAAATAAGGATACAAGAAGGGTTGGGTGGTTACACTTAAAACCTAAATCTAAAAATCCAAAAACTAACCTTAAAAGAGATGGACCCAAGAAAAATCCTAAAAGGTCCATCCAAAAAGGAAAATACAAATAACAGAAATTATTAGTTAGGACTTCTCCTGTAACAACCTAGAAGTTGTTACATGTCAATTAGTAATCTAATTGACTCTAAATCTCTTTCATTACTCTTGTAATAGAGTTAAAAGTCTTCACCTCAAATTTCGTGCGAATTGGAGATCGTTTGTCAATTTCTAGCGTTTCCTAGTTTTCAGATAATTCTGAAAATACTTAATTTATTTAGAGTTCAAAATAAAAAACGGAGTCCGCCATTGGACTCAATAACTTCAAATTAGCCAAGAGTGTTATTCTGGGAATTTTTGGAAATCGTTGATTTTTCCGGATTTTGTGTTGAATTTCGATCGCTCAAAAAAAATCATTAAATTAGGATTCCAATTTTAAGTCAAATAAAAATTAAATAAAAATATCTTCTTATAATTCCTATTGAAAGGATCCTATTGTAAAAATTTGAGCGCGTTTGGGATCCCAGATTGTCCTGAATAAATTTATAAAGTTTAAACTTCAAAGGCTAATAACATGAAAAATATAAATTAGAATTTGAAAATTTTTATGTATCTAAGTCAAGCATCATATGAAGATGCTATGTTTCAAATTTCGTTAAATTTTGAGTTTCCAATTTATCGTAATTAATTTTCTAAGTTTTTCACTTAAAAATTAATATAAAATAAAATACTTGTCCAAATTTAATAATTTTTAAATGCGTGTGTTTGTCTCTTCAAGATGGTCGTTTTGATACTAAGTTTGTAATTTTTAGAGCTCAAATGACTTTAGATCTTGTCTCAAAAATTTCAGCCGTTTATTTTGATCCAACGGCTAATATAGATCATAGATTTACTTATATATCTCTTCAAAACCTAATTCATCCTTATCTAATTCTTCTCCTTAACCGAAAATTTCCTCTTCCTCCATTTGCATGCCTCCTCCTCGTCCCGAGAACTTCTCCCATCCTTATCCTCCTCGAGACGTCTCCTCCCATACGCACGAAGGATTCCAGCTGTCCATATTTGGCGATAAGCATGCTCCATCCTTATCCTTCGGCCACTACTCATCATTTCGGGAGTGACATTAAGAGGAGGACAGGTATGTATAGCCGAACACCTCCCCTCGCCAAACCCTAAGTTTCGTCGAACCTCTTCCAAGTCAAGCCTTTCACTTACCGACGCCTCCCCCTCCACTTGCCGAAACCTCTCCTTTCCCCGAACCCTCTTCTCTTAGCCGTAAAGAAACAAAGGTACTCCACTCGACTTCTTACCCAATATAGTTTATATGAAATCTTATTGAAGGATCTATGGGAATCATAGATAACTTTGATGGATTCTAATAAAAGTCTTAAATAATGTTCAATTTGCATGGCATTTTAGGTGCTGGTTACAAAATTTTTCCTTTATGATTAGCACCACATTCTGCTGTTAATTAATCACTATTTTTATTTTTGTTATTTATACTTTGGAGTTGTTATTTTTGTATTAAAATTGCAGGTTCTATGATAAATATTTTTAGTTATTGTTATTGCTATAATGATCCACTGTTTGGACTAGAGTTTCTGATGTCGTATTCTTGGCCAAAAGTTGAAGGCTAACACTTGGCTGTCTGAGTAAAAATCATTTTATTTTTTTGCACATAATTATATAGCATGTGATAAAGTTTTTTTTTTTTTACTTTTCTGTTATTCTTCATGTTTTTAATTTGTTAGCCATAGCTACTCAATAAACTAGAAAATTCATTAAGAATAATAAACCATAACGCTATTCATTATGAAATTTCTTCAAGGAGTTGACATGCAAAATGGTGATCTGTTGAATGAATCTAACGATTGTAAATGGGATTCACAGCTCTGTTCTTCTAATACAACATACTATGCATGTATAAATATCTCTTGGTTTGAATAGCTTATTAATTTAACTTATGTTGATATCACTTAACTTTTAACCATGCTGTCTCATTTGAAATTTATTGGTTGGTGAATGAAAGATTTATATATATATTTATTAAGAATTCTATGAAATTTTTGAATCTTTATTTCATTAGTTATATGATGTTTAGAATTTGACACTTTGATTTAGATCCAAAACGTGTCTTTGACATTGTAAGTTGTGTACAACTTTGGTACTTTATTCTTTCATTTTAAATCTACTATTTTCTATTTATTATTCAATCTCCATCTATATGCTAGAAAGTTCCATAACATCTGCTGAGAAACTTTTTGACAATTGGACTAATGCCAAATTTGAATTTGATTGCTTAAAGTCTAAATACATGAAAGGTTTATTTGCGATCCAACTCTCAATGATTTATAAATTCATGCAACCTCTTTATGGGTTGGGTCGGATTATAGTAACTTAGCAAGCATGTATATTCTTTCATTACTAAAGGCAGCAACAACAGCCATATTAAAAGTAAAGTCTAAATTTAGAAAAACATGATTATATTTATTACAGTATATGTTGGCATTCATCAGCTTTGCTTTGCATTGATTTTTACATCAATACTCTTAAATTGTGGTAAAAATTTAAAGAGATGTTTATGTTCCTTTCTGATGCTTGCGGATCTTCTGGTTTGGGTTTTATAATTGTTAGGAATGCTTCATAATGCAAAGATTAATGTTTATAATACATCTGTTGTCTTTTAATTTAATCCTAGTTGCGCATATAGAGTTCAATGATTAGATACATATCCATAAGATAGCTTACATGCGTATTCAATTTCTCCCTATTAGTATAACTACATAAAGAGATTCATGTAAGCGCAAAATTCATTTTTATCTCTTTAAAATCACAGTTATTGCCATGGTGGATCATTTTATATTATTTAAATGTATATGTCTGCCTATATGGTGACTGTTGTTATGCTCGGTTACTTCATTTTTATCAGCAGCTACATTTTTTTTATATATATAAATGCAACCAGAATTTTATATTTCATTTACATTGCTTAGCATGAGTACTAGGTAATATTTGTTTTCGATGTCTTTAAACTGCTAGCAATGAATGCAGAAAATAAGAGAATGCATGCACTTAAATATTCAATTGTATATAGTTTAAATGAACAACAGTGCATTTTACCCTATTTCTGATAAATTGATCTGAATTTTTCTAAATCTAAGAATAAGAAAATGATGTTGAATATGCTTATATATAGCGTTTCCAATTTGTGATCTGAATTTACTACACCTGGTACTTTTTTACTATAGTATTTCTAATTTTATTACACAAAACTTTTGATCTGAATTTGCTGTAGCTGCACTTAGAGCTCCTCATCTGAATTTATAACACTTAGCAATGTTGTGTTTAAACTTTATTCTTAGTTGTAACAGTTTCTTAATTGTTGTGTAACTGTAGTACAGCAATGCTGTGTAGTGTGAACTTCTGAACTATTTTATCTTTGGAAAAATTGTTGTACTTAAACACTTAATGACTATTGTTTTGAAACAATCAATCCATACTTAAAGCAGAAGGTTGGTCAATGAAATGAGTTGCAATAAAATCAAAACCCATTGATTAACAAGAATTTTACTATATATATTGTGATATCAAATCAATGGCTGCCATCTTTAGAATTATAAGATCAAGAGTGATCAAGTACTATTAGTCATATCCATGTGAACAAATGTTGTCATTTCTTTATTATTCCAGCCTCCATCTATCATAAGTAGGATCATATGTTGTCTTTCATTTTAAATGAGATCAATGAGTTATATTAAATCAAATGCTATTATTCATTTAAGAGTAAATGCTGCCACTTATTACATTATAATCAAATGTTGCTATGTGTCTTATAAGATTTAACGATACCATCTAATCTATGGGTCAACTGCTGCCATTTATTTTTATGCTCATATGCTACTATCTTTAAGTTTATAAATCAAGGGTGACCGAATGTAATTAGTCTTATTCATGTTATCAAATGCTACCATATATATACACTAGAATCATATCTTGCCATCAAATGAATGTGGAATATATATGAGTATAGAAGTTGTTATTATTTTTATCATATGCTGCAAATCTCTTGTTCTTATGAAAGTTCAAATGTAATCATATGAGGTCAATTGTATAGATGAGAAGAATCAATGTGACATCAAGTGTTTTAATGTTGCTATCAAAAGAGAATATGTGCTGCTAATTAGATTCAACATGAATCAAATGTTATCATAAATGAAGAGCTGCCATTTTTCTTTTAGAATCATATGAGATTTAATGTTGTCATCTAGTTTGCAAGAAATCCAAATGCTGCTATCTATTTATTCTGACATGTAATATTTAAGATCAAAATGCTACTATCTTATAAGTTCAAATGCTTTCATTTTTAGTTCATTTACAATTAGGGGCTGTTACATTACAAATGTTGTCATATCTTTAGGAGATCATATGCTGCTGTTGAAATCAAATGAATTTGGTTTTATATTTAAAAGCTAACTTTAAATGATATTATTCCTTGCAGGTTGAGTTATAAAATTAATACATGCATGCTAAATTAGACGCTATGTGCAAAAAGTGACATATTACTGCTCTTATAAATTGCTGATTTTATTTCAGCATCTCTTTTTATTATATGTTTAATATAGGATATATAAATTGCTTTGTTTAGTTTTGTATATTTGAAATTACTGTAGAATTGGAAATAAGCAATTCTATAAAAAGGATTGAACTCTATTTTAGAACTGGAGATAGTCAATAAAATTGACTTATATTGATTGTGAAATTTATTTATTTGAACAAAAACAAAGGAGACTCTGCCGAAATTTCCAAGAATTTTAAGACTTAGAAAATTTTAAGAAAATTTTAGTATTCAAATCAAAATATGCATTTCAAATGGTTCAATTTTAAACTTTTGTTTCTTTCCTTTTTTAAGCTTTGGATAAGTATTTCTTTTATTTCAAATTGAATTTAAATTATCTTTCTTTTCCTAAATTCAAAAAATATATGGGAGTAAACTTACATTCATTCTACTTCTATTTAGAATTGACTTAAGATCCAATATTTTTAAGTCAATGTGGAGTTTAATTAACTCTAATTATAGAGTAAATCATTAAAAATTTAGATAAACAAGAAGATATCACATACATTTACAATTTTTGCAATCTATTGAGAGCTTGCCTAGCTTTGAGCCTCTTTCCTTGAATATCCATTCAAGAGCATTGTGCATAAATAAAGATTTTTCTTAAAATTTTAAAGGGTAATGCCTTATGGCAAATTGAGTACAAAAGAAAGCGCTTATATTAGGACTTCACATTTTCGAGAGGGTAAATGTGAATGTTCAACTTCCCCACTGTATCTAGTTAATCAGACGTGCTTAACTCCTCGCCCATTCTATTGTGTACTCCTACAGAATGGGGTATTTCTAAATGTAACTTTAACTAAAGATATAAG
This sequence comes from Gastrodia elata, assembly GCA_016760335.1. Lineage (NCBI taxonomy): Eukaryota > Viridiplantae > Streptophyta > Magnoliopsida > Asparagales > Orchidaceae > Gastrodia > Gastrodia elata. The sequence continues at coordinate 373,833 of CM028678.1, read as the reverse complement.
AGATTCTCTTACAAATTGTAAGATCTCTTCATAAATATTTAGTTATGCTTTCATAACATAGTTCTATACTATGATTATCTTAGATTGAGAATCTAAGATATTTCCTCATTTCTTTTAGTTTTACATTCTTTATTTTCAATATTGTGTATTGCTTATTTCAATTTAATTTGAATACAGTGTATGTTGCTCAACTTAAATTAATGCTTCATTGTATGTCATTGGCTTACTTAGCATAAATTCCGATTGATCATATATTGCTTTCATTTCATGCACATAATAGTTTCTAGCCTTTAAAATGTTTTCCCTTACCAATTTTCAATAATAGGCTAGAACTTTAATAAAAGTGAGTATTTTTACTCAATTAATTTCATACTATTTTCCTTACAGTTATGTTTACTTCATTCTCCCATACTTTACAGTTTTATAGCACCACTGCTTACTTTAAATTATAAATTATAAATTATAATTGTGATATTTTGTTAATCTAAAAATATAGCCAATTTTAATATGTGCTTAGACTGTTTAGTCTAACTACACTTTTTTTTTCTTGACTTTGCCCTATCATACTTAAATACCAAAATATGATAGAATAAGAGCCCCTTTATCCAGGTGATGCAGGTCCAAGTACTTGAAGTGCTATAAAAAAATCTACTTCTGCTTGAGTCTAATAGTTTACTTGTATAGTGAGAGAGAGTGATTTTCATATTGCATTTTTCTCTTACTTTTGAAATTTGTAATAAACTATCTAAGTTACTTTTGCCTATATTTATTAAGCTATGTTGTATGTATAAAACTGCTTGAGATGAATGAGTGGATAAATCTAATTTCTAGCATTATAAATAAATGCAACATTACATTTATATGTATCTTCATTTTCATTCATTTAACTTAACATATGCTCAAAAAGTGACTTGGCCACTTAGCACCAACACTTGATTTGTTTTCTTCTAATTAAGTGTTGGGTGCTAAGGTAACACCCTAATAATTGGGTTAATCTTTTATCTAATTATTGGGGTTGTTATATCTCCAAAAAAGAAACCAGTCATCTCAAGCCAGCCAATCTAAGCATGAAGAAGAACTTACAAAATGGGCTCGCATATAATCTCAAAAGTAGGAGTTAAAGACATACCTATTAGCTGCACATAGTATCTCACAATATTAGACCGTGCATGAGAGATCCACCTGTAAGAGAAAAAGTAAAAGCAAACAAAGGGATCCAAATGTCCAGAGACAAAAGGCCTCAACTCCATCAAACCTTTAATCTTCGAAGCAAGCTCCACGAGAGAATCAAAGATAACCCACCAATAAGAGGAGATGAAAATAAAAACTTATGAATCAGGATCTTTTGAGATAACTTCCGATCCCCAGAAATCCAATTCACAAAGCAGGTAAAAATCGGATTCAACCCATTTATACAATCATCAAAATTTGCAAGCAATAATATCAGCCAACTATCACAAAGCAGCGAAAGGAAAAAATAGATAGGTTAAAACCCCATCACCAAGTTTAAGACTAAAAAACCCTCAGAGAATCAAACCCAGCAACCTTTAGGGAGAAAAAAGCAATTTAAAATAACAGTAGGTCAACTATAAAGCTAACAACCAATAATAACCGCACCAATCAACATGAAAAGGGTCAAGCAATCAACTAAAATTTCATCTAGATAATTTAACCAGCGCCCACTAGGATTTCAAAAATAAAGGCATATTGAAACTCTTTCCGTTCATACCGCAGTAGAAAATAAAGAGAGATTCTGACCTGGCAGCCAATCAAGGAGTGTAACAACCCTAGTTGTTACCTTAGCTAAATCTGGATTAATTAAGCCAAATTAAGCTTTGATTTTGATTCCATTGGACTTAATGGGCCATTTAAACCTAACCCTAGATATTTGGAATCAATCGAAGCTAAAATGAGAAATTTGGTATTTTTGGCTATTTTAAGCACTAGAAAATACCTAAATTAAATTGATCTCCAAATCCAAATCTGATTTTATTTTTGAATTCCCCACCCCCAAATTAGCCAATGGTGAATTTTTGAGAATTTTTGGAGCTCATTTAGTCCTAAATTAAGTTTAGAACATTTAAGAATAATTAAATATTATTTAATTGGTTTTATTTTTATCAAATTAAAATTTTAAAATTAATTAAATCTGCAGGATTTGCTGTCGGGACCGCGGCAGATCCGTTGCGGGGTCCCGACAGCGACGCACTGTGTTAAGCCAGTAGGATGTCTAACACGCATCTCAGCGCATAATCCAAAGGCCCACACCACTCAGTCCCGTGATCTAATCTCGGAAGCTCGATCGGCATCTTATATCCGACATTCAGGATTTGATCCGCATTTCTGTTAATCAGTATCCACATCAGGCCGCCCATCTCCAACGTCTTCGCCATCAGACGGCTGCCAAGCACCCCGCACCCTGTTCACCATCGTCCCGAAGAGATCCCCGACCTGACAGCAAAAATTCGCTCGTACCATCCATGTCGACTCCCACTCCCTCTGCCACGTCCTCCCAACCGTTAAGATCTTCCCGGTTCTGGTAGGACGAAGCTTGGCGGGTCATAAGGCCCTACTAGCCCCAATTGTGGAGGTCCGTGGCTCTGCCCCTGTCCGAGCCTGCACCATGGCCTCTAGCCATGGTGTCCACCCCTGGACCTCCCCCTCACCTATAAAAACCCTCAATGCATCTCAGTGAATCCCTTTTGCTCACTGAGACTCACTAATTCTCCCAGATGGAGTTCTAGAGCTCTCGGTAATCCCGGCGTCTGGACTGCTGCGTACAGCTGATAGAGGGAGAGGTCTGGAGTTCAGACCCCCTTGCCGAGCTCCTGCAAGCCTCTGGTGCAATCTAAGCTATCGGCATTGCCTCCGTTGTTGCATCTCTTCAAACCAAGGTATAGCCTATTTTCCCCTTCTCTCTGTCGAGCTATTTCATCTCAACTCGCTTCCTCTCAGGCCTAGATACTGCGTTAAGACTCCTCCTTAGTTCCCAGTAGATGTTCAGGTCTTCTGGTGAGGCCTGGCAGTGGGCCAGATGGCATAATCGCTGTCTAAGAGTCCACTGCCAGCCGAGCCATTTCACTCAAATACGGCTTACCTCAAGGCAATTAATCGTAGGATAGATGCTAGAAGCTGTCGGTGATAATTGTTGAACCATATCGAGGGCTGGGTTCCATCAGATCAATCGATTTGACTGGAATCAATTCATTTAGCTGCAGTTCTCATCTACGATCTACCTCGAGTAGCACCCCACTGATCTAGACCATCCCAGGACCCCTCTACTCACTCTATCGCTTCCTCTTAGGTCCCTGAACGTGTAGGGATCGAGACGGCCACAATTCGTGGCTGCTGTGAGGAGAATTCACTCCTCATAGGTGCGCCTGAGGAAAAGCCTCGGCCGAGTAGCACTCCATCGATCCGGTGCCTCCCAGCTAGGGCTTCTTGGCTTAATCGATGTGTCTAGGGTCAGGGATCGTGTAGCCAGTGAGATCAAGGCAGGGCGTGGCCGGAGCGCGGAGAATTTGATAATGGAAGGCCGCCCTAGGGTTCGGGCGTCGGGTATCATCGAAAGGAAGGAGACGAAGTCACGGGTCGGGACGACTTGTGACCCGCGCGTTTTGGAATCGGGCCGACAGTTAATAAAAAAAAAAATAGAATTAAAATTCTTAAGGAAATTAATTCATAAATCAGTTCCTATAGTTTTAATTTTAATAAAAATACAGAATAAATTATTTAAATAACTTTGACTATATTGATCCAAATGATACGATCCAATATATCATTTGAATCAAAAAAATGTAAGGAATTTAATTATAAAATAAAATTATATATCCAATGGTTAGATTTAAAATAAATCCCTAATCCTTTTTTGTTTTTAATTAAATCATATTAAATTTAATTAATAATCAAATTAAGTGATTAAGGACTCTGATTGCTCATTATACCCTAAATAATAATTGTAGACCCTTAAACCTAATTTTGGACATTTAATTTTCTTAATCACTCCTTAATCACCCTAAGTAAAGATTAGTGAATTTAATCTCCATTAAGTCTCTAATTTTGGCAAGTATTGTTCATAATGCTATCTGAAGTATAGTAAAGCTTATGGGTAAGATTGGATTGCCCTAAGATGCCCTAAATTCACTAATCACTCTAATTGACTTAAATAGGTGATTAGTGCTAATTAGTTTAATTAAGGGGTCAAAACTTAAGATAAGTGTATTTCCTACTTTAGTAATCAAGATGAAACACATTAAAGCATATTATAAGTGAATTGGATAACTAAACCCTAAAATCCCAACTTTAGCCCTAAGAGGGGTATTTTGGTCATTTTGACCAAAAAGTACTTAAGTGCCTTTAACCTTGGAAAAATTTAGTAAATTATCATTAATTAGAGAATTAGCATTTGTATGAATTCTGAATTTAAAGGCATTCATAATTGAGTTAAGGAAATCTGCATTAGCCTTAAGTAAATATATTTAAAACTTAGTTGATCTTAAAGATGTCACCTTGCCTCAATAATCAAACCTAATAATGCTAAATGATGAACCTCAACTTAATAAGTTTAATTTAGTTAAATTATGAACTTAAAGAAAAACAAAGTGAAACTCCTAAGTTAAGAATCTAGCTTAAAGTCTAAAGTGATCAAACATCAGATCCTTAGATCCTAGAACTTAGACTTAGATCTTCAATTTAAATCAAACTATCTCCAATTGAATTTCTTAAAATAATTTATTGTCTAACTCTTTTGAAGCCTTCCATATGGGTTTAGGATTGAATTAATCTATAGGTTAATGAAATTATCCTAAAGATTGAATATAGATCTTAGATTTTCCATTTCTTAATTGATTATTTTTATCTTATAATCAGTAGAGTAGCCATTCCCTAAGTTCTTAGCTCTGGAATCTTTCAGCTTATAGGCTTCCTCACCTTTAGATTGGGTATTAAATATGAACCCTAAATCCTAGCTATGATACCACCTTGGATTTAGGACTTGAACACCAAAGTGGGGTTTAAGTTCAGAATCCTTAGATCTTGATTTATTTAATCAAGATTCAGGTAAGAAAGTAAAATATTAATAAATTAGGTCATTGATTTATTCATTTAAACCATATAGTCATCACATGATTCTGGATTAGAACTTGTTAAGTTCTAATATTAACTTTAAGGACGTAAATTTGAGATTTTACTCAATAACTGGATATTGGAGATCCTAAATTTGTACCTTCTCAGAGTAGTTAGATTTAAAAATTATATAACAACAGATATCACATAAGTTTAGATTGAGTCCCTTGCTTACTTTGATTTGATTTGCCTTGCATACCTTGGTTATTGAGCCTTATTCCTTGAGCATAATAGGAGAACTTAGGATATATATAATACATCCTAAGTTAGTAATTGAATTGTATATCATTCAGTTCTTGCCTTGCTTGCAATTGGTAAAATATGTCCTAACGTAGTATGCCTCTTCAGTAATTGTATTGTGTAGAATTGACCTAGGCTTAGAGGATTGGGATGGCCTATTGGATGGGTATTGATTGATATTTTAGTATTGGGGGCCCTAGATTGCCTATTAGCTGGTATGACAGTACTATATTTTAGGCTTATTGCTACTTTAGCTGAATTGTTCAGTGTTATTTTCTATTTTTCCTTGCCACATGCTTCAGTGGCCTTACTTTCAGTACTTGCTCTCTTTTGCCACATGTCTCAGTGGATTTTACCTGGATTGCCTTGCTTTCGCCACATGTCTCAGTGGTTTTCTTTACTTTATTTTCTTAATTAGCATGTTGTATGTATACTCATATGCTTATTTATATATATTGGCATGTTTAGGATGCTAGAATTGTATGTTTTATTCAGTATTGTATGCTTTATATACTTAGCATGTGTTGGTATGATCATAAGCATGTTAGGATCAGAATTTGTATCATAGTTGCTGTTTCTTTTAGCTTTTAACCTCACCTTGCTTATTTTGCATTGTATGTTATTTTTTCATACTAGTTGATTGGCTATAAATAAATAGTTTATAGTTACCCATTCCTTTCATAGCTTGTTGCACCTATTATTGCTTGCATGTGTAGATAATTTAAATGTGATATCTTTAAAATAATTAGTTCATTAAAATAGCATAAAATGTACTTAAATAATTGTCTAACTATAACCTTTTTATTTTGTTGGTTGGGGCCCTGGCATTTGTGATACCGACAAATATCAGATTCAAACTTATTCGTGGGCAGTGCTGCAGGAGAGGAGCCCGTTCAGGAGGAGGACCTTGCTGTTGCAATTTAGGAAGATTCTGTATTTCTTTTTAGTGAGATTGAGAGACATTTTCATTTCTTTTTAAATTTAATCTGTAATAATTAATTCTGGATGTATTTCATTCCTGCATTGTGATGAGTTACTATATTATCCTCTTTTCTTTTCTACTATGTTATGCTTGTGGATGTTACTACTCGCCTATTGCTTCCACCACTTTGATATTTGTATATATATATTGATGAATGTTATAGTACTTGGTGACAAGTCCTTGGCTTAAGGCAGGTTGAGTTTACCTAACTTTACTTAAGTTGGGGATTTGCCACAGTTGGAGCACCGTACTTTCTATTGTTAGTATGGGGGCCCCACAAGGAGGAAATACATATTGAAATAATAAAATGATGGTGGCCAAAAAGATGGCCAACAGCCTTTAAGAACAGCATCCATATCAAACTCAGGGTCGTGAAATCAACAACATACTCAAGCAACAAACAACGGCCACTTGATGGCAAAAAAGTAATGCTGTAAATATAACTAGAAAGAATGTTATCGTAGAGAAAGATAGCTGTCTCATCAATTACGAAATTATAAAGTAAAATTAAAGCAACAAAGATAACAAAACCATTATAAATCAAAGTAAGACTTGATAGCAACTTCACTAAAAGAATTTCAATTAAAATTAGTGATATTAAAATTTGTAAGGTAGAATTTGACATCATCAGTAATCTTAATTTTGATTGAATGAATGTTCACAACAATATTTTGGTATTTAGCTCTATTTTTAGCAGTCCAGATGTTCCAAAGGGTGATGGAATCCATAATATTCCCAAAGGAGATTTTATTTTTGCTACAAGAGGGCCATCAAAAGAGGATGCTTTTTATGCCCACAGGGGGAGGGGCCGAATTGTACCAAGGGGCAGCCCAAAGCAACTTGCAAGTGTTGCTTCAATAAAAATGTGAGATATAGATTTAATTTTCATACAATAGTGACATTTAGAGGTAATTTTGAAGCCTAAGTCTTGCATGATAGTGTCAGCATTAATAAAGTTGTTGAAGAGCTTCTAAAGGAAGATGCTAATAAGGTTAGGAATGCAATTATGCTAGATTCAGTCAGAAAAGAGGAGGATACCATGGGGTCTACAGTAATCCAAGAGTAAAGATAGGATAATTTTATTGTCCTTGCATAAGGGAGAGTTGGCAAATTTGGTGTCTTCCAAAATAGGGGTATAAGAGGTGACATCTTGAATAGCTTCAATGGGAAAACATTCAGTAAGTAAGGGCAAATTCCAGCCAGAAGTTTGGAAAAAACAGTTAGTAAGAAGAAGTTTAGGCTGGATGATATTATCAAAGATATAATAAAGAGCTCTATCATTTTTCCAGCAATCATATCAAAAGAAAATGGAGGAGTTAAGATTATCCCAGATAAGAGAATCCTCCACAGTATCCCTAAAAGTTAGCATTCTTCTCCAAGTAGGAGAATAAAAGATTTTATACTTAATAATAGCAGGGTGAGTGTTGGTACAGTACTTAACAAGAAGAATGCTGGCCCAAATTGGCATTGGAGGATCAGAAATTCCACCAAAGCTTCAAAGAGAAAGCATTGTGGAGAGCAGTGAGATTTATAATCCCAAAGTCGCCTTCCTTAAAAAGGAAGGGAGATATGGTCCCAAGAGCACCAAATGATTTTGCTACCTTTACTATGGACCCACATGAATTTGTTAAAAATGGATTTAATTTTATTGAAAGTAGCTTTGGTGGGAGAGCAAACTTCAAGCCAATACAATGGGATATTGAGAATATGTTTAATAAGGATAAGCCTACCTCCTTGGGAGAGATACTTATTTTTCCAACTTTGTAATCTTTTAAAAATAGCATCAATGAGGCCTTTGTAAATTTCATTTTTGTTATGCCCAGTAAAAATAGGAATACCAAGGTGGGTGAAAGGGAGTTTTTCTTTTTTGAACTTGAGGATGTTGGAAATATTAGAGCTAAGTCTAGCAGGGCTTTTATTGTTAATAAAGAAATTATATTTGTCATGGTTGATGTTTAAACCCGAATCAGTTTCAAGAGTAGAAAGAAGGACAGCCATCTTTTTCAACGAGTTGCTGCTACAATTAGTGAAGATTATAAGGTCATCAGCATATGCAAGATGAGAAACTATGGCCTTGCTCCCCACATTGTATTGGAGGTGAGGGTTAATCCTAAAAAATTTATTGATGCTATGAGACCAATAGTTCATAGCCAGAATGAATAAAACAGAGGAAAAATGATCACCTTGACGAAGGCCCCTTTCAGGAGGGAAGAACTCCGAAGAAGTGTCATTGAGTAAAATAGAGAACCAATTATGCTGGGTGAGGTTCTTTATTTTAGCAATGAAGCTATCATTAAAACCATAGAATCTAAATAAATAGAGAATGAAATTTCAATTGATTTTGTCAAAGGCTTTTTCAAGGTCGATCTTAAGAATCATGTTGTGACCCATAGACTTCTTTTTTATGCTATGGAAAATCTCTTGAGTAGCAAGAATATTATCTTGGATTTTTCTTCCAGGGATGAAATCGAATTGGTTAGGTTCAATAAGAAAGGGAAGGTGAAGTTGAAGTCTTTTATCAATAATTTTAGATATGACTTTGTTTAGAGTAGTGCACAGACTTATGGGTCTAAATTGATTTCACGAGGCAACTTTTTCAATTTTTGGGATTAGGGAAATCATCGTGTGAGTGAAGAATTTAGGGAGGGGAATGTCTCAGAAATACTCTTTAACACCATTGCAGACATTCTCTTTGATAACATTCCAATACTTGTGGAAGAATTCCTCGGGGAAGCCATCCGAAATAGGGCAGGTATTGGAATTGATGTCCTTAACAATATCCCAAATTTCATCGTTGTTAGGCATAAGATTTAGGTTTAAATTATTAGCATGAGATATTTGAGAGGAGGGGGGGGAGAGATAGAGATAATAGTGGATGTGTTCCAACTAAGATCATCTTTGAAAATGTTTTTAAAATAGTCAATCACAGAAGTTTGCATTTTAGTAGGGTTAGAAGTTTTTCTACCACTAGGATAAGTAATTTCACTAATTTTATTAATGTGCCTTCTTTTCTTGACCTAATTGTGATAGAAGAAAGTGTTTCGTTCACCTTTAATTTTCCATTGGATGCTGCATTTTTGTTTCCAAAAGGACTCCACATCGTTATGTTTAGTGATGAGATCGGATTTGGCTATAGATAGAATGGTCCTATTTTCATCAGTAGGATTAGAATCAAAGATATTCTCAAGGGAGGAGACCAAATTTTCTTGACTGATAAGGTTAGAGAAGATGTTTCCCACTGAATATTTGTTCCAAAACCCTAAATCTTTTCTAAGTCTTTTAAATTTCTCAACAAACCTACTCAACCCATAGCAACTATAAGGTTTATTCCAGCTAGTAGAAATATCATTGACACAATATTCCTTGTTAAGCCAAAATAATTGGAATCTAAAGGATTTGGGAAAATTGTTGGGAGCATTCCAGGAAGAAAGAGTAATGGGTTTATGATTAGAAATTGTTGAGTTTAAAGATGAGTTGATGATATTCGAGTAGGCGTTACTCCAAATGTTATTAATGAGAAAACGATCGAGGTGAGCAAATTTCCTTCCCACATTCCATGTAAACGGGTGACCAGAGTATTTAAAATCATCAAGGCCGCAATCAAGAATAACAGAGTTAAAATCAAAGGTAAAAGCAGAATGATTAGAGGAGTAACCCTTATATTCATTACTTTTGAGCACGATGTTGAAATCCCCACCAACTGCCCAAGGTAAGTTAGTGGGGCAGCAGTTTTTGAGGAAAGACCATAGAGGAATAGATCTTGACACATTCTATATATATATATATATATGACAGGGCGAATCAAGAAAAAAAAAAAGAAAAAAGAAAATATTAAATTTGACATAAAGGTCTTTGTAAGGTTTTGTAGGAAATTAAAATTTGCATATAATATTAAGTGACATGATTCTACATGTGAAGCATATATAAATAAAATGTGATATTTAAGTATGATGTGCTTGCAAAATTATTATGATTATGAATGCAATATATATTTAAGATATGTGCTTATTTTAAAAGAAATTACATCACGATATAATATTTATTCTGTTAGACAAAGTTACAAAATAATTGAGGAGTTAGTCCTAATTTTGAAGTTACTCGGAATCCTGATCTTTTAAGTCGGGCTTAATCCTAATTATCATAATTATCTTAATAACGACTTAGTTCGTTACAGCTATTTATGAAAATCCATTGATAAATTTTATATAATATCCAGCTAAAGTGAGCAAATTGTTGATACCTATCATGGTCTTAGTTGGGGCCATTTATGAATGGAGCTTATCTCTTTTTGATCGACCTAGATTCTTTCGGCATCCACTACATGGCCTAAGAAAGCTACATAATCCATCCAAAATTCACATTTATAATATTTAACATATAGCTGATGATGCCTTAGATTTTCTAGAACAGCTCTCAATTGATTTTCATGTTCTTCCTTACTCTCATAATAAATTAGAATATTATCGATGAATACTATTACAAACTTATCCAAATGTAATTTAAGAATTCTTTACATCAAGTCCATAAAGATGGATTGTAACAACTCTATGTTGTTACCCTGCTAATCTATAGTCTGAGTACTCATTTATTTTAATCCCATTACTTTTAGAATATCAAATGAATAATATCCTGAAAATTTGAAGTCCATAGGACTTCTCTAAGTCCAAAATAATATTTTGATCAGTTTAGATGCTAATCGGGTGATCCGCTGCGGAACCCGGGTCACGCGATAGCGGTATCCCGCAAATCTAGCCGTCACGCCTTTTCAATAAACGGTTGAGATGTAATCCCATGGAACCATGGATCAACCCTTTGATCTACCCAACCGATCTTACAGCCCGGATCACTCCTGTGATCGGCCATTAGGATCCGAGTGATCCGAGCCGTTCCACCATCTAATCGATAGATCAGACAGCATCCGAGGGTCCCCGCACTGTGGACCTTCATCCCCACTCCCTTGCACGCCCGACAGGAGGATTCCCCCATACTATCAGCTGCCGGCCTTGTCCCCCACTCGCGCATCTAGCTTAACAAGTCGTTGTTGATCCTCCTGTAATGGCTAGATAACCCAATTGGGCCTCGTGGCCCGGCAGAACTCGAAATGGAATTTTGAGAGCTCGGTCATGGCCCAACCTCTCGGGTCTCCCCATCCCGAGCCAATGGCTCTGAAAGCTTTCCCATTCCATGATGCGGCTATAAACCCTAAATCCTATAAATAGCCTCAGTATTCCACCCTATGACCCTTTACTGATCAATTGGAGTCGAGTAACCTTCCGCTATTTTCAAGCTTCCATTGCTGTCTGTCCAAGCTCCCCAGGTGTCCAGGCGTATGTACCACTGATAGAAGAGTCTCCTAGTGTTCAGGAACTCTTAGAGAAACTTTAGAAAGCTCAACCAGCCCGGCATTGCCCCTGCGATGTTTGCAAGTCCCTCGGCAAAACTAGGTACCCCGACTTGCTGGTTTCAAGCCAATGAGGCTCGAACCTCCTTCCATTTGATTTGTATGCTTGCGTATTGTCAATTCAAACCTAATGTGATTGTAACTAGGACCTAAGCTAGCCCCGATCGATCGATATGATCGATCGGGCTAAGTCCCTTAAGGATCGCCTCGGTCAAGTAAGGACCCGGCGATCCAAGCCATCCCAGTCCCTCAGACCAGAGGGCTTCGATCCGTCTCACCTTCCTGAAGGTGTAGGGATCGAGCCCTGGGTCTGGCGAGGTCTCTGTGGGGAGAATTTTCTACCCACAGTAGCTCTGAGGCAAAGCCTCTCGGGTGAGTAAGGTCCGGGCTAACCCGACCACCTCACAAGGGTCCAAGGGGTTCAATCGAAGCATCTTGGCCCACTGATGGTGTAAGGATTTATTAGGGGTCACGGCGTGGCCGCAACGCTCGAAATTTCACCGCGGAAGACAACCCTAATTCCCTGGGCCTCAGGGAAGAAGGGTTGGGGGCGACGGCACTGTGTGGGCCGGGTCAGCCCATGACCCGCGCTGCGCGACAGTGCCGGGTGTCTCGGGCCCCAGTCGACCCGTGCGGTTCAGCTAATGGGCCGAGCCCATTTATATTAAATCCAATTAATTTGAATTATTTTTCTTAAGGAAAATAATCTAATTAATCCAATCATAGGAAAATTAAATCAGAAAAATACAGAATGTATTATTTGAATAACTTTTAATTCATTGGTCCAAATCCTTTGGTATCATATATAAAAATAATTAGAAAATTATCAAGAATCGGAATATAAAATAAAATTGCACATCTGTTGGTTAGATTTTAAATTGTTGCCTAATTATTGTAGATCTTAATTAGGGTGAATTAGCAATTATATTTAACTAAATTGCATGTTTATGATGCCATTAGTTTGTTTATGATGAGTAGAATGCATATGCTAAGTGAATTATTTTCTAATCTCTGTATTTCAAATTATGCCTTAATTTTGTTAAACTATGATTACTAAATATTAGGGTTTGTAATCATTGGATCTTAGCAAACTTAGTCTCTAAGCGATCCATTTTGCAAAACACTATTTAAATAGTCATTTTTCTGATTTCCTAAGGTTCCTCATGACATACCACTACGGCGCGCTACAGCGGTCCAGGTTGCAACTTTGGGCGCTGCAGCGCCAGACGGTGATTTTCGCCTGGACGAAACCCTTATGGCCTATTTTCGAGCTCAATTACTCTCAATCCAGAGAGTTTCATGAGCGGTGCTATGTATCAATAGAAAGGTCTTTCTGATACCTTTCCATCGACATTAAAATCGACACAAACGGAGCATCTTAACTATACGAGAAATGATGATGAATGCAAGGGTGCGCAGAAAACAAGAGAAACAGAGCAGTTTTCTATGAAGCTTTTAAGAGTCTTAATGAATTTCATACATATTTATGGACTTCTAAAGGTGTATTCAAGCATTATAATATCATGAAAGAGACAAGGATGTGAACAAATGGGCACCTTAGACTTTGCAATGGTGGAGGAAGAAGGAACCTTTACCTTTCTTCAAAGTCTTAGAGATGAGCTCCTTCTTCTTCTTCAACACAAGTGCATCAAGCAATGGAGGGGGGAGATGAGAAAATTTCAGCAAGCCCAAGAAGGGGGCTGAGCTTCTCTTTAAAGAGGGAGAAGAATGAGGTGTGAGGGGATAAGCCATCATGACCCTATGGAATAAGGATGTGAAGAGTCATCCTACTTGTCTAAGAAAGGCATGGCTAGGTGAAGAGGGGAAGGATGGCCTCAAGTAACTTGCATGGGGGGGGGGGGGGGGGATGGCCAGCCAAAATTAGGGAGAAAAAGGGATTAAATGTAAATTAAGGAATAATTAATCATTATTCATAATTTTTAATTTATTAAAAAAATTCGGATTAATTAAACGTGCTCCGAAAAAATCTCAAAAATTCACCCTTAGCTAATTCGAGGGTGAGGAATTCAATGGCGATGTCGGATTTCGATTCTGATGATTATTTAATTATTCCCTTTTTTCGGTGTATTTAATTATATTAAAATATTCGCGAAAATCTAATAACTTCCAAATGCGTTCAAAACATCACCCCTAACTAATTTTAGGGTGACGATCGCAATGGCGAAGTCGGATTTTGATTTCGAGGTCAAAATAAATACCTCAATTTTCTAATTAATTAAATATTAAAATAATCCAAAATATTGGATTTAGCTCTGAATTGCTCCAAACCTTCAGGATTTAGTTCTAAAATCTAGATGAAATTAACAGAATAATTATTAAGATATGATTATGCTCAAATTAAGCTGGATAATAACCTTGGATTGTTACAAGTGGGTCCCAGACGTTGGAGGGAAAAGAAAATGGATGAAGAGAATAAATAAATCCAATTAATTAATATTTTCTAATTTAATTAACAGATTTCTCTAATTAAAATTTGAAAAATAAACGGTCTCTGAAAAATTCAAAATATTCACCTCTAGCTAATTCGAAAGTGAAGAACTCAATTACAAAATTGGATTTTAATTTGGAGATCAATTTAATTATCATAATTTTCTAGGTATTTAATATAATAAAATATTCAAAACACTTTCAAAATATCGCCCATAGGTAATTTTGGGATAACGAACGTAATGGCAAAGTCGAGTTTTGATTTCGATGTCAAATTAAATATCTTAATTTTCTAATTAATTAAATATTATTAAAATAATCCAAATATTCGTTTGAGCTCTGAATCGCTTCAAATCTTCAGGATTTGATTCAAATGATTAAATTAACTCAATGGAATAATAATTATGCTGCAATTAAACTAAAATTAGGCTAAGTAATAATATAAGGTTGTTACAAATGACTTATAAATATTTATATTATTTTTCTGTCAATTATGCTTTGATACCAACTACGACGACCTGTTGTTTCATCAGCATAGCTAATTCAGCATTATGTGCTCACTTCTCAAGATCATATCAGAGTTTAGTATAATAGTGTATTTAGAAGCGTATAAAATATACATTTCCACATTCATTACAACATTCAGAAATATTATAATATTAAAGAAAATATATTAATAATATAGATATTAATTGTCTTACAAAATCTATTACATACAAAATTAAAAATTAAAAATTAAAAAAAAACTTTTAAATTTGCATTAAGTTGCTCCATCTTGTATTAGCTCTTCCTCAAAAACTTGATCCAATTTATAGGATATCAAAATTTTCACATAATATTAAGTGGCATGATTCTGCAGGAGCAGCATATGCAAATAAAATAATGTACAACATTTAAGTATGATAAGCTTGCAAAATTATCAAGATTATAAATTTAATATACATATTTAAGATATATGATCGTTTTGAGAGAAAATACAATAATATATAAATTTTATTCTATTAGATAAAGTTACAGAATAATCGAGGAGTTATATACGTCTATCTAGCTATCTGAGATATGAGTTCTTGATTAACTACACATTCCTCCTCAAATGCTATGTGCAATTTTCTTATTTCTCCAGATATCAATATGTCATGGCCTAATGTATTGTCTGTACATACTTGAGATTAACCTGAATAAACTCATAATACTGAAATTTGATCATTTATTTTAAGTCCTGAACACAAAATCACATATAAATATATTAAAGTAAAAAAGGACAATAATTTTACAATTCAACGAATGGAGGAGCTAAAAATAAGCGGTGGCCTCTCAATTAGGCGCAGTATGTTTATTTAAAATGCCGAGGAGGAAATTATGTCCAGAGGTTGAGTCCGTTTAGGGCTATTGACTCTGCTCTCCTTTTATTTATATTTGGGTACACCCTAAAGATCCATTCCCATCTCCGAGTTTATTCAGGCGCCCTGCCCTCCCTTTCGCGCTCTCCTCTTCCGCCATGAAAGAAGAAGAAGCTCCTCCAGTTGGCCCCACGGACAGCATGGCTAACGAAGACTTCCCCATGGTGCCTCTCTCTCTCTCTCTCGATGCTTTTAATTTTAATATTCTTTTTGTTAGAAATGAGATATCATCAATTTCATTATTATTTCGCATAAAGATTGCTAAAATGCCATCCCTGCACTCGTGACTTCTTACTGGTTTCTATCCTTTTTTTTTATTTATTTATTTATTTATTTATTTATATTTTCTTCAACTTGAAGAAATCTATTATGAAAAGTTATTATTATAATTTATTTATTTATTGTATAATTTTAATTTATCAAAATTAAATTCAAAGGTAATAACATAATCCACTCATTTATTTTTGTAATAATTAAGATTTATAAATAAAAATTATGATTATAAATCGAATTAATTATATTTAAAAAATGTTCCAACATTTTTCAACACAATTTAATTGGAGCGACTGAAAATAGTTAAAATGCATGAATTAAAAGTCTTCGTAACGCCGCAGTGGGAACGTTCAAAGCCTTGAATTTCTTGATTATTATTATTACTTACAAATTAAATATCTTTTTATATATATTTTAATGTAAATATAATATCTTACAATATTTTATATAGAAGAGTATCCAAAGTCGGAAAGTCCACAATATTTAAGAGTCAACAATTATAATGTTTTATAAATATATACATAAATTGATATTTTGAGTTCACATTTCCGAAATTATTTTCTAATCTTTAAACAAAAAAAAATTAATTTAGACTCTTAAAAATATCTATTTTAAATCAAAATTATAATTATCAATAATTTTTAGACCAATAACTTATTTGATACTTTATTTTCTTAGTATAATATAAAAATATATATATATTCTCTTACATCAGCTAGTCACAAAATGGCATGACTCGTTTGAGTTCGGTCAAGAGAATCACTGCACCCCAAATTTTGAAAATTTATTAGTATAAATTATTAGAAAAATACTAATTAAATAATCTCAAATTCTATTGGATAAATTTTTTTGAATAACATATTAGCGGATCTAAATAGTATTTCTCATATTTATTAGACACAAACTTAATAATTGTATAATTTTCTTAAATGTTACAAAAATATCATAAATTTAAAAAACCAAATAAAAAAAAAATACTTTTTAGCTGGAACTCTTCTTTAAATTTAAAAATAATACGTAAAATAGTGTTAAATTTCTAAATAATTATTATAATTAAAATAAAAATATTTATTTGCTTAAAAAAAAAATGAAACAGTAAAAAAGACAACAAAAGATTTCTCAAAGATTTATTTTGTTTTTTTACTTTTGCTTAATTCATCTAAGCAAAATAAGCTAACTTTACAATTTAAGCTGATTAAGATTGTTCGAAGATCAGGTCAACCATTTGGAACACGATTCATAATTAAAAACCATTTGGAACACTTTACATTTTATTTATATTTCTAATTAAAATTTAATACAGTATTATTATACCGAATTTAAGGTATTTATATTAAAAATGGCAGATATCGGAGCAGGAAAAGGCAATCAATGAATGGCTTCCAATCACGTCTTCAAGGAATGCAAAATGGTGGTACTCTGCTTTCCACAATGTGACAGCCATGGTGGGAGCGGGTGTGCTTAGCCTGCCCTTTGCCATGTCGGAGCTTGGATGGTTGGTATTAAAATAAATAAATATATATAATAAATCAAGATGAGTTTAATATTTAAATAAGTGCTATATTATTATTTTTTATAGATGTGAGTGAAGAGGTGTGTCTTTTTATTAGGAATGTGTTTTTTTAATTAGGGATGTATCTTTTCATTGATACCACTTAGACTATTATATTTACTAATGTATTTGTTAAATTAGATGAACAAGAACAAAAAATTATTCCAATATATTAAATTCTATCTTCTTTCTTTTATGCGAAGACGGTGAATTATTCAAATTCTCTTTCTTTACATGATATCAGAGATTGATTGATAATTCGTCTTGCAATTATTTCGATTTCTCAACAATGGAAGGCAGTGGTAGTTTCCGTGGTTTGGGATTTGATATGCTCACAATACTAATTTCAAGAAATGAAAATCATGCTTAGAAAGTTATTTGTTGGGAGAAAATTTGTGGAAAGTTGTTAGTGGAGATGCACAGGAAGCGGTAACGTCAACTGGAACAAATGACAGAGAAGTCAAGGAATGGAAGAAAATTAATGCGAAAGCAGAGTTCACTCTAAAAAGGACTATCTCAGCAGATTTGTTCGATCACATTATAGGGTGCAGTTCGACGTCAAAAATTTGGGCATCTCTTGATGGTTTGTTCAACAAGAAAAATGTGGCAATGCTTCAATTTCTTGAGAACGAGTTGGCGAAAGCAAATCAAGGAAAGCTTTTGATTTCTGCATTCTTCCTAAAGTTGAAAAATCTATGTGCAGAGATTACCGCATTGGATCTGGAAGAGCCAATTTCTGAGGCAAAGATGAAAAGGCATATTATCAGAGGATTACGAAAGGAGTATCTATCATATGTCACAGCAGTGCAAGGATGGGCTACTCAACCATCTCTGATGGAATTGGAGGACCTCTTGGCGTCTCAAGAAAGTTTGGTTAGACAGATGGCAGGAGTGTCCATCTTCGGTGAAGGCGGTGACGTTTTATACACCGAAAAGAAGAAATATTAGGATAAGAAAAAGAAGAATGATAGTGGAAATTTTTCTGCTTCATCTAAGGAGGGTGGTGCTCATTTCTCTCCTAAGAATGATGAAGGAAAGAAAGTTGTCAAATGCTTCAGATGTAATAAGGTTGGACATTACAAGCGTGATTGTAGGGTCAACCTCACATCAGGTCATACAACAGAGAAGGAAGAAGGTATAAAAGAGGACGAAGGTTGAGGGAGATGTTTTCTTGCTGAAAAGGTCTCTACTGTGGAAGCTTTAGCCTCTGTGAACTTCGAAGATGATTGGATCATTGATTCTGGATGTGGACACTATCTTACCGGTGATGGGTCTAAGCTCTCATCTCTGCGAAAGTATGAAGGAAATGATGCAATCGTGACAGCGGATAACACAGTCCATGAGGTGGAGCAGGAAGGGATTGTGACAGTGGGTAGTGATCAAAGTGCACTCACATTAAAGAGTGTGTATCACGTGCCGGGCATGAAGAAGAATCTCTTTTCAGTAACAAATGCGGTTGATGCAGGGTACCATGTACTTTTTGGGCCGACGGAAGTAAGGTTTCTACGAAACTTAAATTCGGTAAAAGCAGAGGTGACTCACACTGGAAGACGAGTTCGTGATTTGTTTGTTCTTTCCGCAACATCATATGTGGACAAGATGAAGAGCAACAATAGTGCTGTAATTTGGCACGAAAGGTTGGGGCACGTCGGCATGAAAAAGTTGAGAATGATGGTGGCAAAGAGTCTTGTTAGAGATTTACCTAGCTTATCTTCTTTCAGTGACGGGCATGTATGTGAAGGATGTCAATTTGGGAAGGCTCATCGTCTTCCATTTGACATGTCTCTCTCGAGGAGCAAGAGACCGCTAGAATGCATCCATAGCGATGTGATGGGGCTAACATCTACCTCATCTTATTCAGGAAACAGATATATATTGTTGTTTATGAATGACTTCTCACGCTACACGTGGGTGTATCTCTTAAAAGAGAAATCAGAAGTGTTCGACAAGTTTTTGGAATTCAAAGAGAGGGTGGAAGGTGTGCTTGGACAAAAGATCAAGAAGCTCAGAACGGATAATGGTGGAGAGCTTACATCTGCCGAGTTCTTTTCTTTCTGCCGCAAGCATGGACTTAAAAGGGAGTTATCTTGTGCTTACACGCCGCAACAAGATGAGGTGGTCGAAAGGAAGATTCGACATATTACTGAGACTTGTATGTGTTGGTTGCATGCCAAAGGAATTCCCAAAGCCTTATGGGCGGAGGGAATAGTTTGTGCGGTATATGTGATAAACCGATTGCCATTAAGCCCGAACAATCAAAAGTCGCCGCATGAACTTATATTTGGAGAAGTGCCGAGTGTGAAGCATATGCGAGTGTTTGAAGCAACTTGTTATGTTCATGTCCCAGATATACGAAGAACAAAACTTGAAGCCAAAGCCATAAAATGTGTTTTCATTAGCTACAATGAACAAAAGAAGGGTTGGAAATGTATGGACCCCCAAACTCGAAGGTTCATTGTCTCTCGTGACGTGGTGTTCGACGAATTGACATCATATGATGGAGGGTCTAACATCATATTGGAAGAGAACGAAGGAGTAGCAAGTCTTGAATAATAAACTGAAGAAGAATTAGTTGAGTTACCAGTGTCTCCAGGAGCCCCATACTCTTCAAATTCAACGTCAATGGAGACGGAGTCAAGAAGAAGGGGGAGTAATGCTTCAAGTCATGGTGATGGGGGAGCAAGTGCAAAGACAAGAGGTGGAGAGGTGGAGAGTAGTTCTACTCTTAGAAGATCAAACCGAATGATTGTGCCACTTGCCCGCTATAGAGATGGAAATTTAGTAACAATGAGTTCATGTTATTTTGCCGGCCCACTTGATGAGCAAGAGCCGTCGTGCTATGATGAAGCTAAAAGTGTAAAACAATAGGTAGAAGCCATGGAAGAGGAGATTAATGCCCTCAAGAAAAATGAAACATGGGATCTTGTGCCCAATGTTGATGGCGTTACCCCGGTTACTTGCAAATGGGTTTATAAAGTGAAGAAAAAAGCGGACGGTAGTGTCGAGCGCTTCAAAGCTAGGCTTGTCGCTCCAGGGTTCTCACAAAAGTATGGAGAGGACTATGAAGAGACGTTTAGTCCGATTGCAAAAATGACATCGGTACGTGTTGTGATTGCATTGGCAGCATGCAAAAGTTGGAAATTGTGGCAGTTGGATGTAAAGAATGTATTTCTTTATGGGGATATTGATAAAGATATCTTCATGGTGCAGCCACAAGGATATGCATCCAAAGAGCGTCTGAATTATGTTTGTATGTTGAAGAAAGCACTATATGGTTTAAAACAAGCACCGCGGGCATGGTATGAAAAAATAGCAGAGTACTTGCAATTCTGTGGATATTTCGCTTCAGATTCTAACTCAAGTATGTTTGTGAAGAAGCGTGGCAACCTACATGTTCTTGTGCTTTTGTACGTTGATGATATAATTGTGACAGAAAATGATGATGGGGATATGACAATGCTTAGAGAGGAGTTATCAATCCAGTTTGAAATAAAGAACTTAGGTGAACTTCACCATTTCCTTGGCTTGGAAGTTCAAAAAGTGAAGAAGGGACTAATTATATGTCAGACTGGATATGCTAGGAAGATCATTAAACGATTTGGCATGAAAGAAGGCAAGTCATGTTCCACACCCTTGGAAATGAACTTGAAATTAATTCGTGAAGAAGGTAGGATTTTAGTGGATCCTAAGCCATATTGTGCACTAGTGGGGAGTTTGATTTATTTAACGATCACAAGGCCGGATTTTTCATATACGGTGGGCCTAGTGAGTCGTTATATGCAAGAGCCACGAAAACCACATATTTATGCGGCTAAAAGAATTCTCAAATATGTCGGGTCAACCTTGGAATTTGGGTTGTTGTATGAGAAAAACATAAATTTTGTGTTGCATGGATTTACAGATGTGGATTTTGCTGGAGATAAAGATGATAGGAGATCGACATCTGGGTATGTATTCATGTGTGGGTCAGCAGCAGTCTCATGGTGAGCAAGAAGCAGGATTGCGTGTCCATCTCCACTACCGAAGCAGAGTACAAGACATCATCTTTAGCAGCTCAAGAGTGTATTTAGCTTCGTAGTCTTGTGGAAGATGTGTTTATGAAGATTGAAATTGCTACTACACTCTGTGGGGATAACAAGAGTGCCTTGAAACTCATGACAAACCCAGTCTTTCATGCTCGGACAAAGCATGCAGAGATTGAGAACCATTTCATTCGTGAAAAGGTGCTTGATGATGCCATTATTGTGGAATATGTTCGGAGTCATGAAAATGTGGCAGACATATTCACAAAGTTATTGCCAAAAGGACCATTCGAACATTTTCGTAGTTTGCTTGGAATGATATCAAAAAACTCATCTTGAGAGGGAGTATTAAAATAAATAAATATATATAATAAATCAAGATGAGTTTAATATTTAGATAAGTGTTATATTATTATTTTTCATTAGATGTGAGTGAAGATGTGTCTTTTTATTAAGGATGTGTCTTTTTATTTTTTATTAAATGTGAGTGAAGAGGTGTGTTTTTTTATTAGGGATGTGTTTTTTCATTAATATCACTTAGACTATTATATTTATTAATGTATTTATTAAATTAGATGAACAAGAACAAAATATTGTTCCAATATATTAAATTATATATTTTTTTTTTATGCGAAGACGGTGAATTATTCAAATTTTCTTTCTTTACATGATAACCATGCATGCATACATAATCCACAGCATGCAGGCCTGGTTGGAATGAACTGATGGCACATATATGCATAATTGCAGGGGTCCTGGGGTCACTGTGCTGGTTTTGTCGTGGGTGATCACTCTGTTCACGCTGTGGCAGATGGTGGAAATGCATGAGATGGTGGAGGGGAAGAGATTTGACCGGTACCACGAGCTGGGGCAGCACGCATTCGGTGACCGGCTGGGCCTGTGGATCGTGGTGCCGCAGCAGCTGATCGTGGAGGTCGGCGTCTGCATCGTCTACATGGTCACCGGCGGCAAATCCCTCAAGAAATTCCACGAAACCGTCTGCCTCGATTGCGCCAACATCAAGCTCACCTACTTCATCTTCATCTTCGCCTCCGTCCACTTCGTCCTCTCCCAGCTCCCCAACTTGAACTCCATCTCCGGCGTCTCCCTCGCCGCCGCTGTCATGTCCCTCAGCTACTCCACGATCGCGTGGGGAGCGTCGGCCCACAAAGGAAGGCAGGAAGGGGTGGAGTACGGGTACAAACCTCACAGCACCTCAGGCACTGCGTTCGGGTTCCTGAGCGCGCTGGGAGACGTGGCCTTCGCGTACGCCGGCCACAATGTGGTGCTTGAGATCCAGGCGACCATCCCTTCCACTCCGGAGAAGCCCTCCAAGAAGCCCATGTGGAGAGGCGTCATCGTCGCCTACATCATTGTCGCAGTCTGCTACTTCCCGGTGGCCATCGTCGGCTACTGGGCCTTCGGCAACTCCGTCCTGGACAACATCCTCATCAGCCTCGAAAAGCCAAGATGGCTCATTGCCATGGCAAACATGTTCGTCGTCGTTCATGTCATCGGAAGCTACCAGGTGGAGACGGATTACACATGGGTGCATTTGCAGGCATCTTAACAATTGATTGCGTCTTTAACAAATGATTGCATCTTCCACCAGATTTACGCCATGCCGGTGTTCGACATGCTCGAAACAGTCCTCGTCAAGCGGCTCTTCTTCCCGCCAGGCCTTCCCCTCCGCTTGATCGCCCGAAGCGCCTACGTTGGTAAGTCATTATCCATGCTTTGATTAATAATGAAGCTGTTATCTGCTAATGCACGATTCATGGGAACAGCTCTCACCATGTTCATTGCTATAACATTCCCATTCTTCGGGGGGCTGCTGGGATTCTTTGGAGGCTTCGCTTTTGCCCCCACAACCTACTTTGTAAGCCCGCAAGATTAAAATTTTCCATCTCCCTTCTGCAGCCATTTAATCTGTAATATTCTGATGATGTGCAGCTTCCCTGCGTGATGTGGCTGGCGCTCTACAAGCCCAAAAGATTCAGTTTGTCTTGGACAACCAACTGGGTAATCTTTATTAGGGTTTAGGGTTTAGTGCGAATGCTTGCTTACATTGGCTGACATGATTGCCTGCAGATCTGCATCGTGCTGGGAGTTTTGCTGATGATCTTAGCACCGATCGGAGGGTTGAGGCAGATCATCGTCCAAGCTAAAACATACAAGTTCTACTCTTGATAGATGCTTCCTGCCTCGCCTAGTCCTCATTTGTTAGATTTGTGTGATGTTTGCTCTCAAATTTTCTCGTGTCTTTAGAAACAATAATATTCTTTCAAAGCTTATCTCTGGGCTTTTATTATGCTCAGTATCGAAAATATTTATTTAATAAAATTTAAATATTATTATTTATTTATTTATATTAAAATAATATAAATATTATTTTTAAAATTTGTATTAAAATAATGTTCAAATTTTATTTGATTTCAATCTAAATAACTAATTAATAACCCTAAATAATAAATTATAATTTAGGGTTTTAATTTTTAAGCTTCAACAGTATTTAACTCGACATCTAAATCGTAGCAAAGCATGAAAATCATAGAATTCTTCAAATAAAGCAAAAAAATAAGTCAAAAGAGGACGTTTATATAGCCTCCAATGAAGAAAAATAAACAAAGATCTATAATAATAATTTCTGAGTCTTAATTATGGACTATATCACTATACTCAGATTTAATAATGTATTTGCAAATATAAAATATACCATTTAATATATATATATAAATAAATGCTATTTGAATCTTTTGACGTGGCACTCAAAAAAATTCATCCAGTAAAATTTGGACATGATTTCAATATAAGCATTAAAAATAATATTTATCTTATTTTAATGTAAATAAATAAACACTAATTAAATATGCTCAAATTTTATTGAATAAGATTTTTTTAGGTGTCACGTGTGGGCATTTCTCATATATATATATATATATATATATATATAATAAAAAAATAAATATTATATAATTTTATTTTGCACATGACATCAGCTAAAAATTTGAGTATTGTGTAAATACAAATATCTTATTTAAGAAATGAAAATTAGATTTTCAAAAAAAATTTTATAAAATATGAGTAAGAATATAAATGATAAAAAATGAGTACATTGTATGCAACTATTTTCTCTTTCGAATTAAAAAAATTAAGAAAAATAGGACTAAACAGTCTCTCTTTTCTCTTCAATGCATCTCTTTACCTTACACTTCTCTCTAAAATTTAATGTCGAAGACGAACCAACCTCTCTTTTCTCTTTAATGTGTCTCTTGGTCTTACACTTCTCTCTATATTTCGGTACCGGAGACGAAGCAGCCCTATACGAACAAGCGAAGACGAAGCGGCCCTATACGAACTGTGCTCTCTCCTCGGCATCCCAATCCTTTTCTCTTGGAGATAAATTCTCACCACTTGCAACCATCGACCTCCACTCATGGAGGATTCATCCAACACTTTGGGCCTATAATCGACTTTTTTTGAATGTCAATTCTTTTTTTGTTATACTTATGGTTCTTAAATTTCTTTGGATGACGGTGGAAAATCTATTGAGCATATTTTCCTTACTTATCCCTACTATTTTAATGTTTTAAATAATTTCAAATTAGTGAGGTTCTTTTTATACATGCCCACTTTAAAACAACTCATTATATGACAATGCAACTAGTGAAGCTAAAATAACCAATAATTTACTGTTAATCAGTATTGTGGAATTTAACACTTTGAAGGAAAAAAATGTGCAGATATTTCAAAAAAAAGCTAGGTGTCTAATTACTCATAAGCATAATATTTTAAGTCAAATTAATATTATCGAACGACCTTAACTGCTTAGTTGATTTTCATCGGACTATGATGTTTCTGTGAGACTTTGATGCGCACTTGAATTTTAGCCTTTCTCATATATAATTCTACAAATACTAGCCAGTAATTGCACTTGATTTTTTGCTTTCTGTGCCTTTGGCAATTGCTATTTGATGGCTACTTATTTTAACTTCAGGTGTCATTTGCGAAAGATTTTGTTACAGATGATTAAAGAATTCTAGCATCTATATTGCTGATAGTATATTATTGTAGAGATTCAAATTTAGGTGTTGAACTTGATGTGCTTGATGACTTGCCTATGATTTATTTTTTTGTATTTTAAGGTCTTATTTTGTGATATATTTGCTCAAATATTTTGTAAGAAAAAAACATTTGATCATTTTATATAAGATTAACATCATAATTATTTTTACTAAGATTACTATGAACAGAACAATCTAAAAGCTTTGTTCAACATTAGCTTAAACGAGTCAACTTTATAGTTAGATTTGAGTGAAATAAAAGGCATTGCTCGTGATGTTATTGCACCTGC
Source organism: Gastrodia elata (assembly GCA_016760335.1). Taxonomy (NCBI): domain Eukaryota; kingdom Viridiplantae; phylum Streptophyta; class Magnoliopsida; order Asparagales; family Orchidaceae; genus Gastrodia; species Gastrodia elata. The sequence continues at coordinate 348,037 of CM028678.1, read as the reverse complement.
ATTATTAAAGAGACCATGACATTGGAGTTTTATCGAAAACTTGCATTAACGCAGTACGATGGCATAGGAGGTGCAATTATAATTTCAAATTATTAAGTTGATATGTAGATTTTGTAATTTTCCAGCAACTCTCCATTAATGTGAAATTTTGTTTTTCATTAATTTTTTATTAAAAATTAATTCAAATAAAGTTTAATTCCTTTTTTCATCAATTAAATTTACCTCCATTAGTATTATAATAAATAGCTGCAACAATTCAACGTTATTCATTACAATTGTCTATTTAAATGTGTTGACGAAATTTTTAAATTTTTCATTAATAAGTTGTATTAATAACTGCAGCAAGTTTTTGGGGTAGTTCCTTATTTGTTTGCTTTGTAATTCTTTGTTTGATAAAATTTTTTGCTTAAGATCTGATAAATTTTTATCTGAACGAGCGAATAATTTTTATTTAATTATATGATTTTATCTAAATAACTTTTTGGTTAATGATTCACGGTTCCAATCCTTAGCTAATTTATCAATCCAGGCTTCTTTAACTATTCTTTAGCTTTGGTTATAACTTTAAGAAAAATCTATATCTTAGTTAAGGATTTAATATCTGAATCAACGACATGTTATTTCTATAGTTTATTTTAGAGATTATACTTTACTCATGTTATAATCAGCAAATTCATAAATAACCTTTGTTATATTATGGTGGTGGACAAATGTGAAAATTTATGTAAACTGCAACATATGCTGAATTAATCTTTCTAATTTTTATAATATTGTCACCTTTATGACATTGATAGGACATATCAGCTATTTGTGATCTATACAGCTGCCCAAGCAGGTGAATTCTTTATTTGTAGATGATATGCAATGCTCTGCAAAGTATTATTTAATTGCCTTTTTTTTCAAGAATGATATTTAGATGAGAGCTATATGGTTTTCCTTAAATTTTTTTTGTATAGATTATTCGAGCATAGATCTGTGATCTGTTTTATTTTCCAAAAAGACAAAAATTATTGGTCACGCCTACTTTTAATGACTTTTTTCTCTCATAATTAAGTGCACTGTTATTTTTCTTTCCCAAGCGTCCAAGAAAATGTTGAATAGTAGTAATTCTTTAACGATTTTTTCACAGGTCAAATTTATCTTTCTAACCCCAAATTAGATGACGTGAAGCAAGATTTGTTCAAGAAATATATCAAGACCGCCACCAAGTTTCTTTAAGGCTCGGTGACTTGCAATTGTAAATATGCATGCTTGAATTCATTAGTTTATTTTTCTTCGAATTTTTCTGCCATCATTTTTATTTCATTCACAATTGCACAATACAACATCAAACATTAAAGTTCTCAGTAAGGATGGTTATATGAATCATATGATGTCTAAATTGCAAACATAAATATATCTTTATTGATATTATGATTTGACTGAGCAGTGGGTGAAAGCATGTATGATAATAGTGGTATAGTATTTGCTTACTAAAAAAAAGGTGCTATATTAGATTGAATTATTAATTATAATAAATGGTTGTTTATAAATATTAGAATATCCCAAAATTCAAATCTATGTGTTTTAGTTCTATAAATTTTAACTTTGAAATATAATAATATACAATTTATTATTTTCATACATAATATATTGAGGTTCATTATTCTATTTACTTACAAATTCAATGATATTACATTTTATAAAATTGCAAGTACTTATATGTTAATTTAAACACAATTTCATTTTACTTAATATATTGCAATATATTTAATTTTATTAGGCAACCATGATTAAATATTATATGACTCAAATTTGTTGCTGCACTTATATTTTTTGTTTTATTGAGTCATTATGAAGGGCTTGATATCTTGAAATAATCAATGTAGGATATTTTTTCTAATTTTGAGAAAAATTTTGGATATGTCTCAAAATTTTTTTGGTTAACTTGCGTATATGCTAGGAACAAATTAGATTGATGTAGAAAAATATTTTTGCTTTAAATATATAAGAAATTGCATTTTGTTTGAAACATATAAGAGTCTATTTTGTAGTCTTTGAAAAATTTTCCTGTGCATTGTAGATTTCATGTTTAAGAAAATAATTTTTATTTTACCGACTAGGTTTACATTTATCCGGCTATAACATTTCAGGATTTATTAACTCTGGATTTAAGAATTTGATAAATCTTGGCAAACAGCACCATTGGTAAGGCGCAGCAGCGCCTTCATGTCGCTGCCACTTTCTCCTGTAATTCAGTGGCCTCCGGCAACGCCTTGCTTATCACCTGGGCCTCTTGCACACTTCTCCTCTGTCTAGCTTTAGGTATGTTTCCATCAAAGCCTGTTTTTATAAGGCGCTTTAATGAATTGTGTTGCACCCCTAGGGCGCCTAGGACTCCGACGGCGCCTCTTCTCCTACGGCACTGTTACACCATGCTGCATATGTCACTGTGTTGCGCCTATTTGGAAGCTGTTCCCATTATTTTTAATCAGCAACTTAGCACAGAATGATAACTAAATGGTATTTTCAGCGAGCTGCGCAATGCACTACTTAGAACTCACAGGGATAGCTTGTCCCCGAATTAAATAGGGATGCTCACTTGAGTCAGGCTAGTTCCTATAGGCGTGCTCTGGGGTTGGTTTTGGTGACAATCTACTGCATTTCACTTGATGTTTAAAATTTGAACTGGCGTGTTTTTTTTGAAACCACGTATTTTATTTTGTAGATGTTGGCTGATACGTTGATAATCATACGGGGATTTATGCAACATGGGAAGAATGCTCAGCCTAAGTTGATCGAGTGGCGCATGCTTTCATGCTGTTAGATGCTATGAAGCCTACTTTAACTTCTTCTAACATATCTATTGCAATTAGAAAATGATTGCGCACTTTCAGTAGATTTGTAAATGATTTTATTATGGAATCATGTCAAAATTTCTCTTGTTAGCACTGTTTTGTTGGATTGGGCCCTCGACATTAGGCTGTTACTTGTGCACAATCACGTGCTATTTCTATTGACAAAAGGAATGAATACCAACTAAGAAGAAAAGACTTGTTTTTTTGTCAATTAAAAAGTGATGTCAAATATAATCACATCTCCAAAATACTGCTGTAATTTAACAACATGGATTTTTCACTTTGCATGTTGTCAAAGCATGCAAAGGCCGTGCATCGGCACCCAAGGGTAGTGTCAAATGTGTGATGGTTCTTGCATTATGGACTAATGTGAGTAAATAAGCTAGTCCATGATTCTAGATTAAGATTAAGTAGATAGAATATTGACACTCTTACTGTAAACTTTTTGAGCTAATAGATGTTACGTTTAATTGGAGGATAAATATTCTATATCCTCAATATAATTTGGCTGGGAGAGAAAGCAAAAGAATTTGATAGTCTTGGCTTTAAATTCTAGTACTTAGGCAAGAATTGTCATATAAATGGTGTGAGTATCATTATGGAAACTAATATAAAGGATTACATAGATGTTGAGAGATTGAGAAACAAAATCATATATTTAAAGATTATATTTAATTGAATCTTTTTAGTATTGTAGTGTTTATGCCCATCAAATAGGATTGAATATGAGTATAAAAAAAAACTTGAGCATGATTTGGATGATTTAGTTTAAAAATGCTCGAACAAGAGATATTATGTATAGTAGGAGATTTAAATGAACATATTGAAAGGGCTGTTAAAGAATAATAGCGTTTAAGATAGTTTTGATTTTTTGGAGATATTAATAAAGGAGGCAGAACGATTCTGAAGTTTGCTTTATCTTATCATTTTTTGATTGCTTATAAATATTTTAAGAAAAAGGGAAACATGCTATTATTTATAAAAATAAAGCTTCTAAAACTCAAAATGATTATTTCTCATAATGAAAAGAGATTGTTCATATTTCAAAGATTGTAAGATTATTACAAAATTTTTAGCAAGGTTGGAGTGGTTTTAATTATGGTTAAGATTAGAAATGTTGTTGTAAATTGTTTGGGCATATTAAGCGTAGATTATTCGATACCCCTATTAGAAAAATAAAGTATATAAATTTTCCCATGTTAAAAAAGGAAAAGGAAGCCTAAAAAAGATATGGGAAGAAATCATTAATTATTTTCTTTATTTGAAATTTAGGGAAGGGCTCCTATTTGATCATGCACAATGGAAACAAAGGATTCGTGTAGCTGATCCCACTTAGTGGACTAAGGCTTGGTGCAGTTGTTGTTGTATGTTATCAAAATATTACATCAACTCATCTACATCACCAATAACTCAATTTTGACAACCTTTTTCAAGTGTGTAATTCTTAAATGCATCACCTTGATTAAGCATTGCATTTATTGACTTGTTAAGGGGATTTGAACTTATCATAAGTTGCTTTGAATAGAATTGGCAACATTGCCATACGAGGAATAATTGATGATTATTATTTAAAACAATATAGTGTATTATCCAATAACTATAACCCTTGATCAACAACCACCATTATTGCTTTATATCTTTTCCTACTAAAATGTTTTCTGCATGGATTTCAAGTGTTAGGGCTTCTTTAAAGCAAAAAAATGTGCAATAACATTGTTCTTTGTAGAAATTATAAGTTGAGTTTCTTAGATCTAAACATATTTGCTAATTAATTCCCTTTATAATTGAAATGCATTTTTAATCGACTTAAGTCACAATGATTTCAAGTTGACCTCCACACAATCTATTGTGCATGAATTTAATTGTGATATAACCTTATTGGAGAATTAGTAATCAGTGGAGATGAGGCACTGATAAAGAGTGATCATTTTAAGAAGGTGAGCTTCTTGAGAGATGACATGAATTTCAAAATATTGAACAAGTGGATAGCGAGGCATTGCTGGAGGGTATCACAACACTAGAGAAAATGATGGTGTTAAAGAGGGAGGGGAGAGAATGGCAATTCCAAATAAAAGCTAAAAAAAAAAAGACTTATGCCATAATTGATTAGAGAATGAAAAAAGGGTTGGAAGTGATGATGGGGATGCTGGATTGTTTTTCACGGCTTGTTTTTTAGCATACATGTCACTCCTTTACAACACATCTAATGGTTACTTTAGGATATGCTGGGGGCGCTATAACATTTTGCTTATCTAAATGACTCTTGAAGTCTTAATTGTTAAACCCTAATCATATTGAATTGGGAGATCAATTCTTCATCTTTAGTCTTCTTCTCATGTACTTGTAGTTACAATATATGCGGAGTTTGACATTATATTTGTCATTTGGCATTGGCTCTCGGCCGTAAGAGAGACTACTTTATGTTTTGATATCAAAGTTTTTGGTGTGCTGATGATAAATATGATTTGGTGTATAAAATATATCCTTGTATTTTGTATTGTGCCTTGACTAAAACTGCATAACCATTAATTATTTTATTAAGCTTGATTATGTAAGAAGTTATATTCTCAATTTTTCTTACATTTAATATATTTAATTTTGTTTTTTCATCAATGACTAATTTATAAAAAAAACATACTATTTGTTACACCTTATTTTTGCATTAAGTAATCTTAGTCGTTTACATGGCATGATACAATGTATTAATTTTTGGATGATGTTATCCCATTAATTGTACAACAGACATTTGTCTGAACTACTATTGACTCTAGAAGTCTTGTGCATTCAGCTTAGTGGATATTCTCTCTTTAAATGATAAAAAATTATTATATAATAACTTTTGATTCTTAATAATATTTGTTTAGTAAACAATTACAGGAAAGTGGCATTGCAAATTAGAGATGTAGCATGAGCGAAGCCACTTGATTTAACAACATTTTCTTAGAAAATAATTTGCTTTATTTTATTTGTATTAATTTGTAATCTTGTAATTAGGCATATAGCGATGCACTAGTTGCTAAACTTTGATCATTAGGATTATAGATCTTAAAAAGAGCCAAGTAAAAATATACGCTTCTAGCTCGCATCAAGACGCAGAGATTGCGTGCCTAAGTCCTGCACATCCATACACACAATCTATGCACTCAGACGCATAATATTAATTTTTGCGGTGAATCTAGCACGCGCAGAAAATAATTAAATAAGTAAAAATATTATACACCAAGATGCGCCTCAGACCCATTACCAGGATCCAAAAATAACTGTGGCTATAATTGAACCTGGATCTTCTCACACTTCTAGCACTTATTTAAAACTTTTAAATCAATCTTGGAGGTTGGAAAAGCTAACAACTCTCTTAAGTATTTGATGAAAAAGCTCAAAGCATAGGAAGATTTATGAGAATCTTTTCTAGAATATTATATATGTTATTATTTTTATTTTTTATATTTTTGTGTTACCAAACTCTAGCTGGGCTTGTACTAGAGAAATTGTTTCAAAGGTTTCTTCGCATGGCAAAAAATTTGTGAAGGAGGGAACTTTTCGATGCTCCATGATCAAGATTTTGTAAATGGAGTAAATACTTCTATGCCTGGAAAGAGTTGCTCGAAGGAGTGGATCTTTGGAAGAGATGAACTTCTAAAGAGTGGACATAGGATTAGGACCCGAATAACTATAAATCTCTTGTGAGCTTATTTTTTTCTTTTTATTTTTCTTTGTGTTGTGATATTTTTCTGTAGGGGTTATTTGGTATGAGTAAATCTGAGTGCAAAGTAATCCGATTACAGTATAGTTTGATTACAATGTAATTAAATTATTTTACTGTTGTTTGATAGTTATTAGGTAACTTAGATTTTTCTATTTGGATTAAAGTAATCTGCAGAGTATAGTATTTTAAGTAATTTAGGGGTAAGATTACCCCTAAATTTTTTTTCTAAGGAAGTTTATGGTTTAGGAATCACATTCCAAAGGAATTCACGGTGGTAGCTATCAAAATTTAGGTGTCTTCATTTAAACGATCGAACGATTGAATTGATTGAACCAATGAAAAAATTTGCTGCTTGAGACGCTGCTTGAGGTTGGCGAAATGGGGGTTCTTCGTCTGAATGATTGAACGAATAGAACAAATGAGGGTTGTCTTCAATCGAACAAACAAATTTGACTTTGAGGCGAACGAGGGTTTTTTTCTGAATGATCGAATGAAATTCATGCGTTGCCGATTAGGTGCGAAGACAAAGATCTCCGAAGCTTCGTTTGAATGAATCGAGCAAATTGAAGGCATAATCTTCAAAGCTCTCCAAGCGAAATTCGTGTGAAGGCCATCTTTCGTCTCATCGTGCGAGAGAATCCTCCGTATAAATTTAGAATTCGGTCGAATTTCTTTTGCAGCGGTAGTATTTATACAACTGTAAAAATTTTAAACTTAAATAGTACTTTCCCTTGAAATTACCAAATGCCAAACACTTGCAATTTTACTTTTTTTTGAAAACATTTTACTTAACACCTGTTTTTTAGTATGCCAAACATTCCCTTAAGTATTTTGCATAAAGTTTTTAAATCTTTAAACTCTCTAAATATAAGTTTTTATTTTTAGAGTTTTTCAATATCAAATTCAGCCCCTCTTTTGGGCCATACTGTTCAAGGTCTTATGGCCAACAAGTGATATTAGAGCGTCTCTATGATACTAGATCTGATAATTTATAAGGTAAGGATTCTGTTTTATAATGACATTATTTGGGAATGAAAATTTTCACGCAATGGATGGCGCATCCTACACTTATTGTCCACTATGTTATGGTTTTGCATTTAATTTCTGAAAAATAAAGATGAAAAGCTTTCTAAAGTCTGTTAACTACCTACAATATGTGGCTTTTGGCTCAAAAAAGTTATATCACACCAACCACACCACCCATAGAATGGATTGAGGAACAATTTAAAATAGCACAATTAAACATAAAAGGAATCAACTGCTTTTAATATGCTTTTAAACAAGATGATTATGTGTGCGTTTCATTGTGTATAACTTTAAAAGAAATTTATGATTACCTTATCACTACTTATTAAGGCACATGATATGCATGAGTCTTCTAATAATACTTTAGTGCATGAATATGATTTTTTTCAAATGAAATTGAAGAGTCCATCTCAAACATGTATACTAGACTCATGAAGATCTTTATTGTCGTACATTATTTAGGAAAGACATTCTCAAATCAGGACCCTAGAGTTGGGACCCTAAAGTTCAATCTATTGTGGAACCCAAAGATTGATTTATTACTAGGATCCTTGATTGCTTATGAGTGAGTTCTAGCTCAAAGAGAAAAACTTAAAGAAGAACCCAAAAGGAAAGAGAAAGGAATCACTCTCAATGTTGAAGAATTAAGTGGGAGTGAAAATGTAGGCGAGGAAGAATTCGCTTTCGCCACAAATAAGTACAAATCAATGATTTGGAAAAGGCAAGGAAAGGAATGCTAGTGACAGTTTCTAAACAAAGGCAATTAAAGTACCGATAGTAATAAATTTGATAATGATATTACTTGTTATGAGTGCAAGGAGTATTTATGAATGGAATGCTCCAATCTAAAGGAATAAAGAAGTCGAGAGAAAAATGATCCTTTTGAGGAGAAGAAACGATACAAGAAGAAGAGCTAAGAGAAGAAAGCCTTCTGGGCCAACTCCAAATTAGAAGATGCCTTTGAGTCAGAAGAAGAGGAAGCCAATCTTTGTCTGATGGCAAGAAGTAGAGAAGGAAGAAGTTCAGAATCATTTGATGAAGAGACAAATGAACCAATGCATTCTAAATTAGAACATATGCTAGAAGAGCTTTATGTTACTTTTAATATTCTTAAGAAATCTTACAATAATCAAAAAATGATTTAACATGATCTAAAATCTTAGCTGAGATTCAAAAGAAAGAAATAAATACGCTTAAAACACAGCTTGAAGGATTATAATCTATTAATAATAGTGAACCCAATGTGGTGCTTTACTCATAAAATGTGAGATTAAGTAAAGAACTCAAAGGGCACACTTTTATTTGTAAATCCTTAAAAAATAAGTTTAAATGAATTTGAGACTAGACTTAGCAATAGTAGATTCGCACAGAAAATAAATAAAATAATGCTAATTTTCTTACCTAATAAGCAATATTTTGCATGTGATTATTTGTACATATATTCTCTTTGTGCAAATTCAGTAAAATTAGAACTGTTGCTTGGTTACCTAAAAATTGAAATGAAAATGGAACCGATTATATACAGATTGACCCCAGTAACATTTGACTTTTTTGGATGTAAGCATGTCCTCACAATAGGGCAGTGATGACATATACTCCAAGCGCATGATGGGGTATAGAACAAAATTCAGTGCTCTAGGTTCAAAGAAATGATAAGCAACTTTAGGAGACCACCAAGATGAAGATCATAGGTATCAGTAGAATTGAAAAGCAAAATAATTTTTATATTGAAAAGGTTATTTTTATTGATGGTCTCAAACACAATTTACATAGTATTAGTCAATGATGTGATGTTGAATTCCTAGCATAATTTCATCCTGATTTAGTTTTTATTAAGAAAAACAATAAAGCATTAATAAAATGAATTACAATAGATAATGTGTATCAATCTTATTATTTTTTAGCGTCATTATTATTCTAAGGGAGAGAAAAGTTTTTTTTTTCTTTGTATTGCTTTAATTTATTTCTATCTCACTTTGTTTTTTAATGATTACAAAGAGGGAGAGAAATTTAGGATTTTGCAAATTTAGTTTTTGCAAAAAACAAAATCATTAATTGCAATCATTAAAAAAGGTAAATTGTTAACTTTAGGTTTTTGAGCTGATGCTTATCTTTTAGTTTGGTTAAGATAATTGCAAATTGTAATTTTGTTGTGTTTGTGACTAACGATTTTATCTAATGAATATTTTAAAAAAATTTAGAAGCATTAATTTAGATAGTTTGCACTTCTAGATTGAAGATTATGTGTTTTAGTTTTTAGTTTTGATTTTATATTTGTATTTATATAGTGTGTTTTTAGTATGTGTTATGATATAATATACTCTATTTTGAGAGAAGATGCTAAAAGAACTAACTGTATATTGCATTTTGCTTAACTTATATTTGCGCCTAGACGCATTGCATATTTTTGCCTAAATGTTATGCCCATGTTCAATGCGCCTAGGTTCATTTGCCCAAAAGCATATCAATCATGCACCTGTGATTGGTGTGGGGTGATCTATGGGAAGGTAGGCTGTCGCCCAATATTCCCACCTAAACACAGCCAACCAAGTTTGAACCTGCATATGAATGGGCCTAATATGGAATATTTCAGGCCAAAAGTGCCATAGCTATGTACCCATGTGCGTCTGCCTACCCAAATTGGAAACTTGTCTAAACTGGCCCCTACTCTCACTTGAACTTTTTCTCAAGTCTGCAAGTATTTTATTTTTTGTATTTTTTTTGGTTTTTTGCCCTATTCTTGCGTGGTGTGCAAGAAGAACTGTGGTAGCTCCGTCAGACAAGGTGTTGCAAAGGGGATTGAGGAAGCTTAGCCTTGGCAAAACTTTGAGAAAGAGGGAAGGCTCTGTATCTTTGTTCCCAAATTTTGCGAGGGATTGTGAAACTTTTCCTCGGCACAGCTTTGGGATGTAGAGAAAGATTTGTGGCTCTTTGGCCAAAGTGTGGAAAGCGGATTTTGGCAGCTTTACCAATGAACGACTTTTGAGAACGAGAGTATTTTTGCAGCTTTGCGGTTAAAGCATTCAAATGAGGGATTGTACGAGCTTCTTCATCTTTTGTGGGAGAGCAAAGGAGATAACTCTTTTATGTATAGCATCTCAAAGGTGGTGAACCTTCAAAGAGAGGATGTAAGGTCGGTAGTTGATCTAAACTACTATAAATATGGGTGCATTTTTCTTCACTCTGCTTTTACTTTTAGTTTTATTTTTTTGCCTTTAGTGGAGAATTAAAATATCCCAAACTCACATAAAATTAAGCAAAGATTTTATGTTCAATTTCTCTAAATTAGAAACTCTATTTACTTCCCTCTTGTGTAGTGTACATTGGCCCTAAAAGGTCAATCCTTGAGAGCTCAAAATTGACATTGCTGACAAAACAGCTGTTAATAAATCCATATACCTTATTTATTTGTATATTAGCATGAACATTTATTTCTCTCATTTTCTCAAACTTCTTTATTTTTCTCTAAAACAATAGATGCATTATCTTTCTATAGTTATACTTTTGAATGTGTTACCGTGAAGATTTGCACACAAGAGTTTTCTGACATCCTTGCTCACTTGAGCCATGGTATTGAACCTTCCCAACTGACTTATTTGTAATTCAGTTCAATTATCTTTTTTTTTTAAAGAACTAATTTCTAAACTTAAATTTTGATTTTCTTCTAGAACCTCACAAAGTAGCTGCTTTAATTGGGTATTACCGTACACCATCAACAGTTGGTAACACAAGTGACTTATAATTCTTGGTCATTAGTGATTTCTCTTTATCCCTTGATTCAGGAACGGATGTAGATTAAACTCATAATGATAATATATTTAGTGTTGGCTCGCGAAGATTTTAATCCGATTCTAAATGGAAACACTCGCAATATGAACCTTGTTGCTTTTAATATTTACATTCTCTTCTCAATTGATGGTGAGGTTTCTCTAGAACTTGAGTTGTGTTTTAATTTTCCACCTTGGAGCCACAAACATTTTAAGGTAGCGGAATTGCTTAAAATTTTATGGGGGCATGAGCTCTTGTTGCCCCTTATTAACTCTGGAGACATTCTTATTAGGGGGGCACATAATCTTGTGTGCTCCCACTAACTCAACAAATACAATACTAGTTTAATATTTTTTAAAAATTTAGTGGAGGTACATCATTGCTCCTTAACTTGACTCTCAATCAAGAAAGAGCAAACTTTTGACTCAACTGTTGTTCGCCCCGCATTAGGCATCTCTTCAAGAGCAGTCTGCAATATGCTCTCCTGCTTCTTTATTAAGAATTTGCAATAATAAATTCGTGAGATTAGTTTCTGCATGTTCATTTTTTAATATTTATCCTCATTTCTTTTCTCTTCATCTTGAGATTTCCTCTTCAACATTCATCATGACAATATCTTTTCCTATGAACCCTATTGCAAGGGAGATCTCCATAATGTCTTCTTACACCTCTGCTACTTTCATTACTGCTTCTTTGTAACTTTGGCAAGAACCTCAGTAAGAGGAGCATTTGCAGGATCTCCACTTGGAAAATGGTAAGTGATTGCCTTGAGAAATTTCTTTTGCAAGAGTTTGAATGAGATTTGCGGTTGATGGTGCAGAAATAATTTCATTCACAGTGTTCTTGAGTTTCTTTAATGTTATTGTGATGACCCTTGTTAGGTTAGTAACAATCAATCTAACATATGGGCATCTTTCCGTAGGATCATATTGGCGGTTAAGCAAAATAACATTCAAACAACATCCAGTCATACAAGAAATAAAATGTCATTCATTCAATTTAACATAACATTATTCAGAATATTACATAATTGACATCATACCAAAATAAATGTTCGTCTCTTGAAAAGGAAGTAAAAGTTTAAGTTTTATTCATCTAATCTGTGCCATAATTTTTTAAAACATTTTAAAGCTATCTCAGCATCGTCCAGTTGTATCTGGTTTGACATTATAAAAATAATACTTTAATGCACATTATAAGTACAAAGGATATTAAATAATATACCTTTAAGCAAAAGCGGAAGGCAAAATGCTAAGAATTGCAGAAAAATATGGTTTAATGAAAATAAAAGATAATCATAACTCATGCAAATAAACATTTCTTTATCATGATTATATCACATGCCAAATTTCAAACGATGATTGCATAAAAATTCATATTTATATTTATGTTTTGATATCATGAAGCGACGTTAATGGTTCTGATGGGCAAAGCCAAAATCTTGAGGCTGGGCTAAATAAAAGCATGTCCTTCATCTGAGCCCCCTCAATGGCTCCAGATGATACCCTTGTGATTTTCGATGGACTAGCCTTGTCCCTAACTTTAAAGGCTCCCGGTGGACTAGCCCCGTCCCTAACCTACTCAGCCACCATTTCGGAACCCTTTGTAACATTTACTAGATACATAAACATCATTTTGTTTTTTTCCATCAGTAGTAGTTAAAGTAATGCCTTTAATAATAACACGAAACAGGCTCAAAGTGATGCTTTAGCAGTAATAAAAGAAAATAAGAGTATAAAAATTAATATCCAATGTACCTTTGTGTAAACTTAATAAGACAAATCACACACTATTTTGATGTAGTACAAGAGATTTGACGTGTCTGCAAAAGTAATGTTTTGTGGTTTTATCAGCCTTTGAAAATGTCCATCTTATTATTAAAGCATATATTCTTCTCTCTAAGTTTGATTTGATTTTGATTAGTTAGTTAATTAATTACTAGGATGATCAGGTTTCATTATTAAAGCACTTTGCCTGATCAAGTTTAGACATAAAGATTCACTGCATTCTATCACTATTAGTTCTACAACATTATTTAATTCATAAATCTTTTTTCATCAGTTAAAGCATGATACATAAACTAAGGATCTCTCTCTTATAATTACTAAATACTTTACAATTGATATACAAAGTTCAATTTTATTAAGCAAAGTATAATTCTAACATAAGATATATAAATAGAATTATCCAAACAGAACTAAATAATGAAACTTGATCAATTTGGGCCCATCCAATTTCAATCTTGCATAATAGGTTTAAATCTATATTCCTTTCAAGCATACTCTTAATCTTAATTAATCTAAGTTTTATTCAATCTTGAGTTAGACAGTAACAGAACGTTGGATTTATCTTATTATCGTATGAAAGCAAATTTATGTAGGACATCAGTAGTGTTTTATTATATTAATCGAGTAATCTAACAACCACAATTTAATAAGTCTCCATGGGTTTGAGTAGCAACCTATGCAAACTATCAGCAAGAAATTTAAATAAACTGCAATTAGAACAATGATCCTCGCATGGATCGGTAGGGCTATAGATAGACCAATTAATATGCTAATGTTGTAGGTATATTATATAAATTTATTACAATAAATTTTGTTCACAAGATAAGCTAGATTTCTTTTAATCCAGTTTCAATCTAATTCTATTCTTAATGGAAGCAAAAGATCGTTCAAACCTATTAACATAAAGCTTCAGATTAACTTATTATGAATTTTCAGATGAGCCTAATACATTGTACTATTGACTAACACAATTACTCCATTATAACTATGATCTACATAATCTGAAGGTTTGCAAAGGAAGATTATACCTTAGAGATTTGGGGAACTTTGAGGCCATGTGCAGAAAGAGACCTAGTGGAAGATAGGAAATCGTGCGAGAGAGGAGCGGATGTCGTTTGCCTCATGCGACACAGTGGACGGAAGAGCTCGCCGTAGGCCTCCTTCGATTCTATCGGTGAGGAGAGGGGTTGTTCATAGAGTTGGGGTTTTCCTAGAACCCCACAACTTTTGTGAAGTGCTCGAGAGCGCTCGGCGGCCCTCAATAGGGTTTTCTGGAAACTGTCGAGCGGAAGGAACGACGTGCATCTGTGAGCAGAAACAGAAATGTCTGCTCTAAATTACCGTGCGACTAGTTCTTCAGATGGTAACCGTAGCCTTCATTGCCGGCAGTAAATGGAGAAGGTGTGGAAAGTGAGAGTTACGGGAATGGTAAGAGGAAAATCGGAGCGTGCGTCGATTTTCTGGAAGCCGACGGTTTCTGGAGCGTGCGTGATTTCCTCTCTGTGTCGATGGAGGGAGGATTAATGGTCCTTTGATTACGGTTTAAACAAATGGAAATCGTGCTTATAATGGAGAGTTAGAGCTTATGGAAAGAAAATGCCCCTCCTTTTTTTTTCATGTTATGGATCTAACGGGAAAAAACGGATTTTAGCTGAAATTTTAACAGAACGAAAAATTTACGGGTAAACAAATAAATTAGATATAACTAGGATTTTAATGTCCTTTGTCCAAATGACCTAGGGTCATTAAGTGGTAGAGCTCGACTGAGAAAAGTCAAAAAAAGTTTAGTGATTTTTATAGATGAATCACTTTCAAAGCTGTATTCTATCATTCTATCATTGATTTTCTTGAAAATTGGAGGTGAACTGCTGCAAGAAACTCAAGACTTCAATGCAATAAAAATAAAAATGGCATGCTTTATTTTTGTAAAAGCAAACATTATTTAGAGTATCTTGTTTTGATATTGCAGCATATATAAGAGAATCTCATTAGTATAAGAATTACAATTATGCACACACCTTTCTAGCAAATCAAAGCTTACACTATCTTGATTTTTATTTATGTATATGCAAATTTATGCATTCTTACATTTTTATATATATTTAATATTATTCTTATATCAAACTTGCATATGTATGCATAATATATATATATATATATATATATATATATATATATATATATATATATATATATATATATATATATATATAGGAGTTCTACAGCCGTTGTAAATATAAAAATTAGCTTCTCTTGCCATTCATTCACGTGAATGGATAGTTGAGATGCAAACTCAAAAAAGCCCCATAGTTCTCTCTCCCTCTCTCTCTCTCTCTCTATATATATATATATATATATATATGTTTATATTAGAAAGCTACTATCTTGAGTGCATGTGCTTATATGCTGTTTTCATCTTGAGTGCATGTGCTTATGTGCAGTTTTCGTGCATTGGTCTTTCAAATTTTTTGATTTTTTAGGCCTACATGCCCTATTTTTTCTGTGTAGTCATCAATATATCCATTGTTTCATAGCAGAATGTATCTTTTATGTGGCATTAAATTTGTGATTATGGGTGAGGAGGTAAGGATTGATGTTAAAGAAATGAAATAGGAGTAAAAAAATTATTGAACTTGTTCTCTATTTTGTGCAGGTGATTATGGCATCTGATTTGAAGTTCCTTCAGTGCCAAGGGTTCTTTGGAGGAACAACATTTTCTTCTAATCACAGCGGACAGAAACTAGTACTAGGTACTAATGTATCATCATTGAGGACATCCATTCCTCGTTATCCTCCTAGAGTTGTGCCGTTGTGTAAGGCTAGTTCAAACCGAAGAGGTTCCAATTTTCCTATAAAGTATATTAGGGGATCTTCTCAGAACAAGAGACAGAGCCTAGTTAAAAAGACACTGGAAGATAATCCGCTTCTTTCTGAAAATCAGTCTCTAGGTTCAGTTTCCCATAACCAAAGATACTCTGCTACTGCCACTCCTGGGAGAAGGGAGAAGGAGATTGTTGAGCTATTTAAAAAGGTGCAGTCTCAACTAAGAGAGCGGGCAGCAATCAAAGAAGAGAAGAGGGTTAAAGCCACACATGCTCATGTGGAGAGGGACACTGTAAATTCTCTTGTCAGTTTGTTGAGGAAACATTTAGTGGCTCAATGGAAGGAGGAGAGCAGCAGTGATGATTTGGTTCAGCCTGATGGGATTAATCCATTTCAGAAACCAGGGAGAAATAATGACTTACTTGAAGAAGGCAGCAACTGCAGGAGCAGCTTATTAGAGTCACAAGAGATGACAGATGTTGCTGTTCCTGAACCCAAACCGGTTTTGAATTCTCAATCTCATCCTCTGTTGAAGCTTGAATGTTTGAATGGTGAGACTGAAATGAGTTTAGAATCCTACGGCTATTCGTCAGATTCAGGCGATGATATTGATGCTGATACAGAGATGTTGTCCGAGCCATCTGCGATGCCAGAGGGAGCTCCTGATTTGAGCTCCATGAAACTCTTGGAATTGAGGGAATTTGCAAAGTCTAAAGGCATTAAGGGCTATTCCAAACTTAAGAAAAGCGAGCTCTTGGAACTGTTGGCAGTGACCACCCATTCTTGAACTTTTAATTAATGCAATGTAACCGATGAATCTTCAGATACTCATTTTTTTTAATTTAATTTTGTTTTTTTGATAATCGTTAATCCTGAACTTCTGTAGCTATTGCTCAGAAAATTTGCAGCAGCACTGCAGTAGTTTGTTGTGGTTTAGGGATATATAGATAATTAACTTCTAAGTTTTTTTTTCATGTTAAAACATCATAGCATTCCTCTTTATAGATGCATTTATAGGAGCATCACCATTCAATTAGAAGAATAGGCACTCATCCCACATGCACCATCTTCCTCCATTTCAAGATTTGAAAATAAAATATGTTAAATTGCAAGATTGCATTTTGTTTCATAAATTTTGTTGTCGAACTAAAAATCCATTCACTAAAATCTCGAATTGATTAGTCAAAGATTTGCAGTATGAATCATTCAAAAATAAATATGTATGTTCATTTATATTAATATATATATATATATAATTATTTCAATATGTTTTTTTTATGAAATAATATAGTACAACAACAGAGACTATATAGGTCAACAACACATGCTGAATACAATCCAACAGTAAATTTTCACTCTACTAATTACTCTTGTTTCACACATCCTTTCATGAATTAAGAGTTTTCATGAATCCAACACCATTACTATTCTGCAATCAATTCTTGCAAACAGTGCAAGCGATGTCTTTTTTAACCACTTTGGCAATTGATCAAGAAGTTGAATCACACTCTTCCAGTAATCGACTCCATCAAAATACAGGGCCAATAATATATTGAGCAAACTTTACAAAAATTATGGAGAAATAATCAAGTTCAACCCTAGTGGCCTTTGGAAGAGGCAAACATGTAGATGGGGGCCAAATATAGACAGGAACAAGGAGGCCCCAAGAGGAGAAAGGGAATAGCATTTGATGAGGAAGAGCGAACCAGACTCTCCATAACAGTTGGATAGCCCCTCGTTGAAGGAGATGATGCCACACCAAATGACTGGCAAAACGACAGTCCCCATGAGATACAGAGAGAAGCAACAATGTGTTCCACATAATTGGGGGCCATCAACAAAGCTTGCAATTGGCCTCTCCCTGTTCCCAACACCAACAAAGTGTGGTATCAAGGATCAAGAAAGAGACAAAAAAAAACCCTCAAGATTAGCAGGAGGTTGTCTAACTGGAAATAGGAAATAAATGAAAATTGAAAATGATTAGGTGAATCAAGAAGTCAAGCCAAGTTCAGAAATGAGATTGGGTTGTTAATTGGAGTTCCAACTCTTTTTCATTAGTTAGAATACAAAATGAGTAGCCTCAATGACCCTATGACTTGCAATTTTGAACCTCTAGTTATGGCCATTAACTACAATCTTACTGGATTGTATTTAATATCTTCCTGAGCAGGTGCTTGTAACACGATCTTATAAGTTTACGCATACAAATATCATAATTAAAAGCATGCCAGCTCTTACTTGTGAAGACATAGATATTGCATGTCTTCTTTGCACCAAGAACCCCAATATCACAAAACCTAATCACCAAAATCACATAACAACATACTCATAATTTACATTCAAAACATAGTCATCAAATTGTCCATAATTCTACATAATCTTGTGTTTCTGCTGTTGTTCAGATCCATGATAAGCACTTATTTCAATTTCATATTTAAGAATGGATCGTATTACAATCAACCCAGTTTGTAATATGAACTTTCCAAGAAGTTGGCTCGCATTACAAACTTCCAATATTGTAACTATGAAGCTCCCATATGCTGTAACTATGAAGTTCAAAGCCTAACTTTTGGATAGCACCAAAATAAAGCAATATGACCAAATCTTCTCAAACAGTCAGGTCACACATATCTAAAGCATAATATATTTCATGCAGGCACATCAATTCATAGTGATCTCCTAAAGATTATACGACAATGATTGGGTCTAAGAAAAAGTACTTGAAGCCCTCACAAATGCATATCTACAACAAATTCTAAGGGTACAAGCAAAGAAGAGGTAATTGGGTAAGAAGTGTACAGTAGGGTTTGAGAGAGTTTAGGGGCCATCAAAACTCCCCTCAATCCATCGCAATCCTTTTTTAAATAAGGTTATGGATAGGTTAGAGACGAATCCGGACCAAACATCCCAAACACAAATATATTTCGCCATTGTTCTTGTTGTTAATCAGTTGAACAGATAGAAAATTTCAATATTTTTTATTAAATTTTCGGTGGACTTAAGTGTTGATGGTGAGAAAGAGCGATTTGAATCTGCGGTAGATTGGTAAGCAATAAATCAAACTAAAAAAAAAGCGTGCTCAATACAAGACTGATAAAAGCTGCGGGCAAGTGGACAATGATTGAAGGTATATCAGGGTAACGGTGCAACGGGTTGTTGGTGGGCGGCGGCGGCTCGCTCGGTCCGAGTGCGAAGCCAGCGGATGATGTCCCCAAAGACGAGCTCGACGTTCTCCGGCGGCTCTCCAACCAGTTGATGCCACATGCCGGGGTAGATGATGAGGGTCTTGTCCGGGCTGGAGGAGCGGCGGTGGAGTTCCTCCACGCAGGCTGGGTCGCAAACGGCGTCGTCGGCTCCGTGAACAATGAGCAGGGGAATGTTGACTTGCTCAAAGCGGCTCTGCAAATCCCGGCAGACCCGAAGGAGTTCCTGGGCTGTGGCGGCCCTGGGGCGGGCGAGGGAGCGCCTCGGGCTTGCAATGGCCAGCCGGCGCTTCCACTCCACCTTGAAGGAGACCTCCGGGATGGACCCCTTGGTCGGGACCACGTGCCAGGTGGGGATCGCCGCAGCGGCTAGCCAGAGGAGGTGCTCCAGCGGCCACGGGGGCTTGAACCTCGCGCTGATGCCGCACATGGCGCCGTTGAGCACAGCCCCATCCCAGGGGCGGGAAGAACGGCGGAGGTGGATGAGGAGAGCGATGGCCCCGCCCAGGGACTCGGAGTAGAGGAAGGAGGGGAGAGAGGCGGGGAAGCGGCCGCGGAAGGACTCGAAGAAGGAAACGCAGTCGTCCACGACGGGGTTAATGTCCGGGATGTGGGAGCGGAGGCCGTCGGAGAAACCGTGGCCCTGGTGGTCGATGGCGCAGACAGCGAATCCGGCCTCCGCGATGTGGACGGCCGTCAGCTGCAAGAACCAGCTGGACTCGCCGGTGAAGCCATGGATGACGGCGACGATGCCAATGACTGGGCGGTCGGGAATCCACCACTGGGTGAAGATGCGCAGGCCGCGGGGGTTGACGAAGGAGGACGACTCGTGCATCACTCCGTGCCGCGCATAGAACTCTTCCGCGCTCAGACGCCCGAAAGGGCTCCGATCGTCCGCCTCTTCCACCGGATGCACCATCCTTCCTTCCTTCCTGCCCTAATTTTGGTGACCTTTATTGATGCAGCAATAGTAGTAATGCACCACCTGTATACCGCGCCTCCCACCTAATCCTCTCGCATTCCTTCTAAAAAACATAATTCTTAAATATTTAATAATAGATATTTTTAATTTGAATACCCATTAAATATTTACTTTTTATTGACATCAAGTTTAAATTTAATTTAACTTAAATTTGATTTATTTTTATTTAATTTTTTTTATTATTTAATTAATAATAATTGCCTATTGTGATTAGAGTTTGTATCATTCTCTTGGATGATTAGGTATTGTTTATGATCGATTCGTCATGCGATAAACAACAAGCATCCAGAGAAATCGAGCACCTACATGGGTGGTTGACATTTGAGAACCTCTTTGAAAGCCCCATTCCTCAAAAAAAATTTATAGTTAACAATATTGTTTTAACCATCAGAGGAGACCTTAAGGCCTCCATGAAAACCTCCGTCCCAATGATGAAGGCACAAGGACATGCTCTAGTGAAACCCAGAAGGCCTGAAATGGAACTGATCGAGCCCTCTTAGTAGGAGCGATCTGCAACTTGGGCTGTTCTTCTCAACATAAATAGCTCCAAAGTTATTGAACTGATAACCCCTAACAAGTCACTCTTGACTCAAGAGTGAAGGTCATTCTCCCAAGGATTGTCCTTAGCCATTTGGGAGGAAGTTTTAAATCCCCTCAAAGTGGCATGGTTGTCGAATGTTATGATGGTCAAATAGGTCAATGGAAAGTAATGAACGTGCACCAATTTTAGTAAAATAAATGAGGCTAACTTGAAGTACTGATATCACTATTGAACATTGATGATTTGGTTAGCTCAATAGCCATATCAAAATTTGTTATCTTCCTTGATGTCTACTCAGAATGAATTTGATTCACGAAGAGAAAACAATGTTCATCACACTTTGCTACACATACAATAATAAAATCATGACATATTTTATGGCCAAATGGGAAAAAATATTTCATTCTATGCAAGCAACACACAAGTGAAGAGTCCCTCAAAGAACACCTAGCTAATCTTGGGGAGACTTTCCAAATGTTATTAACATACAAAATATGATTAAATTATAAGAAATATGTTTTCATGGATTACTTCAATAAGTTTCTTGGATGTATCATTAGCTTAGAAGACATAAAAGCAACTTAAGTAAGGTGAAAAGTTTATGCTTAATTTTACAATATAACCTTATCGTCTATGTGCAGAGCATCAGATACCTCATAAGTGCGCCTCAAAATATGCTTTCAATCTACTAGCTACTTCTTGGTCACTCGATTTTCACAGTGTCCTCGTGATCTTCCTCCCATTGAATCCAATCAGTTGGTGCTAAGTGATTTCTCCTTCTCCAAGACTCATGATAAGTGATCCACTACAACCCGAGCCTCTTGCCCCATTGCACAACTGGAAGGTCACCAATTATATTGCACTTGAACTCCTTCGATGCTATCAAAAGTTATTGTTAGCACCATCGACATTCTTAGCCATGACTGATGGACCCAATATATATAGATAAATTTTGCAAATAATTATGAAAATTTTCTTAAATTTATGATGCTTTGAGTTATACTTCCTTACATTTTAGGATAAAAGCTCAAAAATCATGAACAAAACAAAATCTAGCCAAAGTTCAAAAAATTGCATTCTACAACGCGCCATAGCAGGCTCAACCCGAGAAGGCAGCGCCACAGCGCGTCGTAGCAGGCTCAACCCGAGAAGGAAGCACCACCGCACGCTGTAGTGGGTTCAACCCGAGAAGACAGCGATACCACGTGCCTTAGCGGGCTCAACTCAAAAGCAAGGCGCTACCGCACGCCACAGCGAGACTCAACAGGGAGCCAGGCGCTACCGCGCGCCGCAGGGGGTTTAACCCGAGAAAGAAGCGCTACCGCACGCCTTAGCGGGCTCATCCCGAGAGCAAGGCACTACTGCGTGCCATAGAGCCTGCAAGACAGAAAGCTTGTAACGCCCGTCATATTTCCTGCCCAATAATAAGCAATTAACACAGCATAGAAATGGAAAAAAGATATTAATCTTGCCATTCCCACATCCAACCATTTATTCAAACCATTAAAACTCATTATTTATAAGGGACACCGTATAGAATAATTCCAAATATCAAGGAAAGGAAAAATATAGCAGATTTAAAGGATAAAGGGTGATTCAGAACTATAAAAGCCAAGGAGAAATGCTAAGAAAAGGTTTGCAAGCTTGCAGTTCAAAGTTCTAAAAGTTTGAAGCTGTTGTAGGATTAGAAAGGAGAGTCCCCCCTTGTGAAGACCCACTTAAGTAGTAATAAGTGAAACTCTTAAATATCGAGGTGCCTTTTCAAATAACGGTGGAGTTTCTGAAAAGAACTCCAAAGTTAAGCGTGCTCATGTGGAAGTACTCCTAGAATGGGTGACTAGCTGGGAGGTTATCTTCTGAGGGCAAAACCGTGAGGCATTTCAAGCCAAAACTGACAATACCTTGGTGCTTAAGAGTTTGGGCTGTTACAAATAGTATCAGAGCAAACCATAGGGTGTCAGATAGGAGCTAAGTGCCATACAGGGCAAAGTACCACTTCATGTGAGCAGCCTCTTGAACCCATGATGGTTAAGGTGCTACATGATTGTGGGTACCTCTTGCGCCTGTAGGGGTCACTTCTAGTCCTATCTACCCAATGGATGATTTTTGGATCTGTGTGTGGATATTGACGAGGACGTTAGGTACTTAAGTTGGGGAGATTGTGAAGACCCACTTAAGTAGTAATAAGTGAAACTCTTAAATATCGAGGTGCCTTTTTAGATAACGGTAGAGTTCCTGATAAGAACTTCAAAATTAAGCGTGCTCAAGTGGGAGCACTCATAGGATGGATGATATATTGGGAAGTTATATTCTGATGGCAAAACTATTAAGTATTTCAGGCTAAAGCGAACAATACCTTGGTGCTCAAGAGTTTGGTGGGCTATTATACCCCTACCCAAGGAAGGAGAATGTTTGCACTAAAAGAGAAAGGATCAATCACATAAAACTGAAGGGAGAAAGAATTCTGAGATAGAGAGAGCCCAGCGAACTCAACAGTAGTTCCCTAGTATTGTATTCCCTCTCATTTTCTTTTTTGTAAGAGCCATTTATATGCTTCTAATTCTTAGTAGCTGTCATTGCATTTGCTTTTTCATGGCAGCTTAAATCCTTATTGGGGAGGGTTAGGCGTATGCATGTAATGAATTGGGAATGTAGTGTTTGTAATCTTCAATATTAATGGAAACATATTAATCATTTTCTTGTGATTGATTGCAAAGAAGGATGAATTGGATATCGTAGTATCTAATAAAACAATATTTAATGCAAGGACAATTTTAAGTTGCAAAACTATCGAGCCTTTGAACCACTTAGAGCCTAGGGTATGCATATTGAGCGTTCACACCACGAATGCCAGTGACAAAATTCATTGTGCGAAAATGGCATGTACTATTCCTTGGAATTAAGTGATCAATAGAGCTGTGGAATAATCAATAATCTCTGAGCTATATTGCTCATCATTAGCTTACGCAAAGAATATGTGCACAATAGCAAAGAGCCCAGTGACAAGCTCTGTAAGTGTTGTATGCACACTTATTTTGTTAAGCTGAAAAGTTGACGCATGTGAACCGAGAGCCATGAGTAGAGCTCCATAGCTCATTTTAGGCTTACGCGAAAATCTCAGTGCATATTGTATTATGGGTGAAGTGACATAACTCATTAGCTCTATAGCTCATTTCCTTAGCTAGGCCTAGAATTGACGCATGTGATCCATTAGTGGAATCAAGCTCATATGATACATAACTGAAAATAAAGATTTCATAACTAAGACGTAAGCATTAAATTCTATTAAAATCACATGAATGTCTAAGTGTTGATGTTGAACCTTAGTGAGTTCATCTCAAAGCACTAGTGTGACGGCTGAGGAATCAAGTTTGAGAATTTTCAAGAAATAATTTATACATTGAAAATATTCATTTGTAAAAGTAAATAATATATAATGTTCATAAATACATTCAGAGTCATCCATATGAAATATACAGTTTATAATTATTAAAAAATAAGTTTGAAATATAAAAATATATTTATTCTACTCACTTCTCAAAAGCTTTGTTTTTAATTTTAGTAGCAAAAAGATCTCCTTAAAGCTTAATTATCAAAACCTGAAATATTATCAACAGTTTCTAGTTAGGCAGGAGTACGTAGACCATTCTTATAAGAATTATATTATAACATCTTATAATAGGCATAAATTAATATAAATGTGATATAAATATATATATATTTTTTTACATCACAAGCAAGAAAGTAAAGTATTTGTCATATAAAATTAATATTTGCTCTGCATGTTAGCTTTAAAACTCAATATATAAGAAACATGAAATAAATTTTATCATAATTATTTGTAACATAAAGTTGAGTCCAGAGATGTAACACCTCACTATTAGATTAAAATTTAATAATTTAATAATGAGTGTTATGGTAGTATTTAATATTGAGTTAGGAGATTCTAACTCAACATTTAATACTACCTTATATTATATAGATCTATGGGGAGAAGAAGGACATTCAGTTATTCTAACTCAAATATTCATTATTTATAATATGAAAATTCAAACAACATGAAAGAATAGTTTACACACATCACAAAATATTTATAATTTATAAGGTGTTCATAAGTAAACTCGCTCTCACATAAATAAACAAAAGTAAATTATCCTTTTTTAACTATTGCTCAGCTTTCTCTTTAACTACAGGTCATGCTCTTTACTCTTGATCTATTATATTTTGATTTTTAAATACGGTAGGGTACATCCAAAAAAAAAAGTGGATAGTTAGACTTTAAAGGTCTAACTACATTTTAAAAGCAGGCTAAACATTAATTAAGCGGATATCACATTACAAATTTAAGAAATAGCGGTACAATAAGCATAAAAATGGTAAGAAGGTATGTAAGAAAGTGTGCTCATAATACTAGAATATTTTTGCCAATCCTGCAATAATTATGTTAGTAGCATTTGAATTATTTGCAATTTGAAGGGAAACATGAATATGTTCAAATAGATTTGTATGCTAAATAAGAAAAATAGTGTAAGAAAAGGAATTGTATTTATATATGAAATTCTGCATTGTATAAATTTATGAAAGATTTAATCATGAAAAAATTATTTCAGTCTAAAGACTGAATATATCATTCACAATTAATGAGATTGTAAGAAATGTAATTTATATTTTACTTTTCTTGAAATTTTATTTGTTCTGTGGGCGCAGAACAAGTGAGGAGTTGAGTATGTCTACTCAACTTATCTGTTTGTGGGATCAAAACAAACACACACATTCCCCATCAAAAAAATTATGTGGTCTCCAGATACACCAATAGCCTTGCCCAGGCAAATAACAGCTGTACTAAATCCTCCATTTAAACCCCTCTAAAATTTTTATAAAATGTTTATTATATACACAAAATCTTTTTGTATGAATCAAGGTTTTAAGCTCAATGCGTTTACTGTACAAGAATTTTATCAAAATATTGTAAATCATGTGATATCCATTGTTTTTTATTTTTCAGTTATCTATCATAACGATTGCATATTCACAATGATTGCCTATATATATATAGGCCATCCAAATTGTAATATGACAATAAAAGAAATAATAACAAAGATTGAATATTTTTCATTTCAAATTTTTTTTGGCATGATCTCCTTTGTATTTGCTTAAAATAAATAATTATAATATCAATATAAGTCAATCCATTATGTGGGATTGGTTATTTCTAATTCTAATAATTTTATGTGAGAAAATTAAATGAAGCATTTTGCTAATCTAAGATTTACACATCCTAAATTGAATATTTATAAAAATAATAAGAGGTGCAGTAAACAATTTAGCAAAATGAAGGGGCAACATTTTCCAACTTAATATGCAATAAGCATTAATCACTTAAACTAAAATTTGTTATTTTACAATACATTTAATGATAGCATTTGATCATATATTTTAAATTGTAGTAATTGAAACATATTGAAATTAATGATAGCAATTGTTCTTCCATTACATTAGATCTATATACATGGCAGCATTTAATCATTTTGATCTCATATATAAAGATGGCAGCATTTGATTTATGATAGCATTTGATTCATCTTGAAATAAGAGCAGCATTTGGATTTCATAAATTAGATGGCAGCATTTTGATCATATAGACTTAACTATCCGTATTTGATTTACATTTGTAAAGTACTGCAGCAATTAATTCAAAATTTTCAAAGAATAGTAATATTCAATGCAAGGATTAATAACATTTGATTCAGCAATGTTATGGGGCAGTTATAAGTTAATAGCAAAATTTCTTCTTCAATCATGCATCGATCCAAGCAGCTAAAAATGTAAAATTTCTGAAAAGTGTTTGGCATATACCATTATAGATCAACAAATTATACTGAACAAAAATTTTTAGGATTTGCAACTTCCTTTGTTGTTGTTAACAGAATAATCAAAGATTTGATTTACACAAAACTTTTCATGACCATATCATACTGTTTTTTAGATTTAAGATTTGGGAACTTAAATACAATGTGAATACAGTACAAAACATCACCAAAGTATGGAGCACAGAAGTATTTCAATTCAAATGGATTGTAATTGTAGAGACAGATCAACCTAAAGAAATAGAAAATACTGATCAAACTTTTATTACAATTAAAGTCTTTCTTTTAAGGCAAGCAATTATTGATATGCTAAAATGAGTCTCTCTGCATGCTGCCGAACTATTTTTAGATTTTAAGACATATTATAGTTATACACCAATCCTTACATCAAACTTCAACTTTAAATATTTGAGAAAAACAAAGGAATGTTTTTAAAAAGTTTTGCAAAAAAATATATGAGCTGATTTATAATATGTTTCTTATCAATATAATGGCCCATTAATTGGTATTGAATAAAAGTTGCAGCATTCTATCAAATATCTCTCTTTTTAAAAAAAAAGAAAATGGGATGATTTCATACATACCACTTGAGCACTTCTATGCCATATTCAACACCTAAGCTTTTAACAAACCCACTGATTAGAGAAACATTACCGTCCTTCCAAAAGGGGCGCACAACCACTTAAACTGACCAATTATATGTTAAATAGTATGTTAAATAGAATCAACTTTATATAAAAAAAAATATCCTCCAAGTTCAAGTTTAAGTCATAAAACACCAACACAAAAATTATTCAAGATGTCTTGTATGATAGACGACACTTATGTATTATATTTTGCATCATCTGTCTTATGTTTACACATAAATCACTATTTCAATATTTGTATTATAAATTGGGTAACTTACACGATCTGGATACATTTGGAAAATAGCCCAAGTAATATTTTATCAAGATAAGTTGACACAAATTCTTTCACGGATGATAACTCCAGAAAGTTCGCATGTATACAGATTTTAACTTCTATTTTGAACAAATTGGAATAACATGAAATTTTTAAGCAGAGCATAATAAAACAGTGTACATCTTCTGAGCACTTAAGCAAGTTAAATATTAATTTTTTTTTTTATTACTTTGGTTTTACAAAATACTACTTTTATATTTATGAAAAGCTAAGCAGAATCAATTTCAATTACTTGAATGATTATTTACATAAACTATAAAAAAGTCAAATCATATATATGAAAGATATCTATTACAATATCTACTAATTAAGTCTATCAATAAATTAGTGTATATTTATAAGAAAAAACTAAATTTCACAATTACAACTTCTATCTATCATAAAGTACTTTTGGAAGAGTCAAAATAGTGAATTGTTTTGATTAAAATTCATTAAAATTTTAGGATCATATGCCTTACTAATCATTAACTATGGATTAAGAATACAATCTATACACAAAGAAAGATAAACTATTTTGATAGTCAATAGAACTTTAAGCTTCCAAAAGTATGGAGTTATGAGTTCAATCTTCTATTTGGATCAAACTTCTTGTTTTTTTAATGCTACATATTATCCTGATGATTGTAATAAATTAAGTTTTAAAATTGAGTATTTTTTAAGCAGAGCATAATAAAATAGTGTACATCTTCTGAGCACTTAAGCAAGTTAAATATTAATTTTTTTTATTAGTTATAGATCTATTATATCTCTAAAATGGAACACAGACCAACAGTGATTATATTCTATTTCATATAATAACACTTTTCAAGCATAAGCATGTTAACAAAAATATCTACTACCTGCTATTAATTCAATAATTAAAAAAATTTGCATCTAAAAGCATTGACAATTACACTATAATGCCAATTGGAGCATAGCAAGGAACTAATAGTGAGCAGCGACCACATTGCTTTTCTCAACAAACACCATTAAATCGCAGCATTCCATATTTACAAATTTAAGTCAACTCAAAAAGTGAATAACCAGAGTCAATGTATTTGGGCTGTCATTCTTCAAAAAATTAATAATAAAGGAGAAAAATGAGGTAGGTGTACTGTAGTGCTTTTTGAGATGTCAAAGGTAATGTAAGGAAGTATAATTGTTTAAAATTTATCGACTTGGGACAATATTTAATTGTTTAAAATTTAATAATAATAGGGTCACTGCTTTATATGAAATAAAAGAGAAACCATTTACTTTCAGGTGTATCAAAATTTGAGACATTATGAAGTACGTGCGACAATAATAGGCAACTAAACATCATATAACTTTCAAAAAAATTCAGCAACTAGAAAATAATAAGAATTCTATGAGCTCTCTTAATGTCGCGTCATAAAAAAAATTCATTTATCAAGGAAAATGACACGCCATACTTATAGAGGCTCCTTTGATTTGCTTGAAAGCTGTAATTAGATTAAAAGGCTTAATAATCTAGCTTCCGTTTTAAAAATAAGCATATATTCTTATCAAAAACTGATCATAACAAAATGACAAGATATTATATAGTGGAAATTTTGTAAATATCAAAATCTGAGTGTTAAATGTGTTACTTGAATGTAATACAAGTAAGCTATTATCGTAATAGCATGTCCTCGTAAGTATTGTAAGCATCAATTATTCGCATTTAACTCATATAACTAACTTCACAATTTAATAAGGAGGCTGCATGAATTTATTTTCCATTATCTTAAATATCTCAAACTAGTGAACTCATACTTTTATGTTAGCAAGATGACATCATATTTCTCTCATGAATGGCATATGACTTCATCTCAAATTTCATTTACATACTCAAAATATAAAACCACGGAATAATCATTTAATAGAAGTGACACAATAAGGATTAGGTTTGCTGTAATTTCAGCAATCAAATCCTAATGAAAATTTAATACTTATGCTAGTTGTAGGTTTAAGCTATTAGAAAAGTTAAGGTATATACAACCATTGTAACAAATATCATCATTGAATCATATTTGACTAAAACGAAGATAATATGCCATGCTTAGATCAAATCAAGATCAAATTGAAGCATTCAATAATAATAAAATTCTACTAAAATTACACAAGAAAAATAACAATCAACTAAAAAGAAATATCAATTGTATTATAGTTGACAGATTATTAAGAGATCTATCACAAGATTAACTATGATCCTTATTAATCCATCAAGTCAATTTTATGAAATCAAAACTTAATAGGAGAATTAGGTGGAGTACTAAATACTGCAAACTATGCAGATTTCTAATGAACTACTTTAATATAATATTCACTTTATGTAACAGCCCAAACTCTTAAGCACCAAGGTATTATCCGCTTTGGCCAGAAAGGCCTCACGATTTTGCCCTCAGAAGATAAATTCCCAGCAGGTCACCCATCCTGGGAGTGCTCCCACCTGAGCACGCTTAACTTGGGAGTTCTTATCAGGAACTCCACCGTTATCTGAAAAGACGTCTCGATATTTAAGAGTTTGCTTATTTAACTTAAGTGGGTCATCACAATCTCCCCAACTTAAGTAACTGACGTGCTCGTCAGTATCCACACACAGATCCAAGAACCATCAATTGGGTAGATAGGACTAGAGGTGACCCTTACAGGCACAAACGGTACCCACAACCATGTAGCACCTTAACCATCATGGGTTCAAGAGGCTGCTCACATGAAGTGGTACTTTGCCCTGTATGGCACTTAGCTCCTATTTGACACCCTATGATTTGCTCTGATACCATTTGTAACAGCCCAAACACTTAAGTACCAAGGTATTGTTTACTTTGACCAGAAAGGCCTCACGATTTTGCCCTCAGAAGATACATTCCCAGCAGGTCACCCATCCTGGGAGTGCTCCCACCTGAGCACGCTTAACTTTGGAGTTCTTATCAGGAACTCCACCGTTATCTGAAAAGGCGCCTCGATGTTTAAGAGTTTTGCTTATTTAACTTAAGTGGGTCATCACACTTTACCTTATAAAGTTTAACTATATATGAGTATCTATAAGCTTATATTAGGCATTCTAAATAATCATATCGCTACGCTTTCCATCATAATAAAAGCTTAAATGAAGGATCCATCGCAAAGTTATCTATAAATTATATAAATGCTTCAAAATGATTTCATAAAAACTATATTGGATAAGAAATCGAGTGGAGTACCTTGTTCGCAACTTTAGGTTTTAGGAGGTCACCCTTTACACCGCCTACTGCTTGCGATTTTTCTGCGTGAATACGAAGCATCGAGGTCTAAATAAGGATTGAATAGGTATGGCTTCGACACTTACATAGATCAGGATTTTTGGCTATGTGCTTTGCAACTTGCGGGTGGATGAGGTCGTATTGATGATCCAGGTATCTAGGTAGACAGCTAATGGCTTATACAAGCGGCGGAGGCCACGTGTCGCCGACCCTGGCCTCGATCGAACGTCATCTCTCCCGCGAACCGAGCGCCGCTCGAGGGATCGGGATGGGGAGAAGGGATCGCGTACGAAGGGGCTTAGGGTTTGCCGCTGATATGCTTTAATGGGATTATATATCTATATTTATATATATATATATATGTTGTATTATTTGATTTATTTAGAATTTCTACTAAATTAGAATTATATGATTATTTATTTCTAAAGAAAATTTTGAAAAATTGCTTTTTAGCTAAATTGAGGGTAAAGGACTAAAAAATGAAATCGAAAAATCAGAAGTCATCTTAACTATTTCATTTATCAAATTTTTGAAAATATAATAAAATAATCAAGAAATTTTGACTATCTCCAAAACTCATCAAAATTTCACCCCAAGCTAATTTGAGTGTGAGGAACGTAATGACGAAGTTAGATTTTTAATCTGAGGTCAAATTAATTTCCTCATTTTCTTGATTTTAGGAATTACCCAAAATTAGGGTTTTGTTCGATTAGATTCTAAGTTTGATCAAGACTTCTTAAATTAATCTTAATGATTAATTAAGACTTGATAGAAGAGATTTGAAGTTAATTGGATGATTAAATGGTAATTAACAATCTTGGGTTGTTACAAGAGACCCCTAAGCCCAAATGGGTAAACACATAGACTTAACATTTATGAAGCTTTCTTGCTACCCATCGATAGTTTATTCAAAATTAGGAAATGATGGTGTGTCTTTCATCTAGATTTTTCCACTTCCTAAAAAAGGCTAAATTCATCCCTATGATTCACAGGGGCTGCCAGTAGGCCAAATCTGTACATATTCTCAATGTTGCTTTTCATCTTCCAAAGACAAACACTACAATAATATAATATATTTCATCTTTTTATTACATGCTTTATGAAAATATTTTTGTAAGTTAATAAGCAGTAAACATATTAGAAAGCACAAGCAAAATTCAAATGAAAATTACTCAAACGAGGTTTGCTGAAATAAAATTTATAAGTAGAACTATGTACCTGATTATTTTGATAAATAATAATAATTCACTTGCTTTGATTTGTTAAATATTAATTTAACTCATTAATTTGATATTTTATAGTTTAATAGTATTATTATTTATTTAATTAAAATTATATGTTATAAGGTTAAATTTAATACATTTTGATTTTTAAAGCAAAATAATAATCTAAACAGCCTTAGATTAATTTTAAATATTAAACTTACTGACCTTAAGGATAAATAATATATTTAATTAATAAGAACTTACTAAATTTAATATTTGGCCAAAATGACCAAAATACTCCTTTTAAAGGTGCCAAAAAAGTGATTTTAAGAATTAAGCTTTCGAATTAAATTTTGCTAATACCAAATGTTTTATTACTATTTAATATGAAGATAGATACTAAGAACACCTAATTTGGTCAATAATTAAGGCCAATGAGCTTAAATTAGTAGTATTTAAGCTCATTAAAGGTTAATTAATATTTTTACTTAGAAAAAGTTAGAATTTTTGCTATACTTATGTTGCTCACTACCTAAGAATTCCATAGAATAATAATCACTAAATTCTAAGGTATTTTGACGAAGTTATGGCCAAAAGAAGGTTTATGATTAAAGTGTAATTTAAGAGATTTAGGAATAAGACCAAAAGACAAATTTCTTCATTTGGTATCCAAATTGAGCAAAGTCAGTGGCTATAGTTTTCTTGTAACACACTGGTTACAATGAAATTAAGTTTGCTCAATTTGAAATTCATCTGGCTAAGTTTTAAGGTTAATGATCTTAAAATTATGATTTAAACGCATTAATGGGTGATTAGTGAGTGATTAGTGAAATTAATTATACAAAAAATAATTTGGCTATGCCAATGTGTTCTACTCTATTTCTTGAGTTATCATAAATTTAAAATTTGAATTTTTAATAATTAATGAGTATAATATTCACTAATCTATTTTTAAAGTAATTAGGCTAAATTAAGAAATCTAAAGACAAATTAAAATTTTCTTGCATATTAGTATTTCTGATATTTTTTTAATCAAAATAATGTATTGGATCACTATATTTGCATGTAATTTGACTAAGTTATGATATTATCAATATTTGAGATTAAGTGGTTAATTAGGCAAAAAGGTGATCACTAATCACCAAATAGAAAAACTAATAAATAATCTTAATCCTAACATAAGATGTGAATACATTTAAACATTAATTTAAATAAAAATTGAGCATACAATATTCATTCTTATGAAAGAAAATCTAAAATTTCCAAGAAAATGTAAATTTTCATCTTAACATAATATATTATTTTCCAAATCTTATTTAAATATGAGAATAAGCATAAATATTTATTTAAGTAAGAACTTGAACATATGAAACTCATATTATGTAAGTTATAATTTTGCAAATGAATTTAAATCTAAAAATTAATTTAAATAACAACTTGAACATATAAATTTAAATTACATATATACCATTATCTTAATCCTTAGCATAAAGAACATAAATAATCAAGAAAAATTCATTATTTCTCTTAAGTTTAGACATGATTTGCAACTTTCTTATGCCATACTATTGATCTATATCTACTCCATAAAATAATTTAAATTAAATCTAAGTCATTACTCATGACTTAAAAATTTAATTTAAGTTTTATATAAGAGACATAGAGAAAGAGGATACCTTTGTAATATACTTGTTCACCTTGGGACTAAAGAGAGATTGGAGGATAATGATGATTTGTTAGAGTTCCTATCACTTTGATGGAAATTTGAAGTCTTCTTGATGCTCTTTTAATCTTCGGGAGGTGTAGGATGAATTGTCCTAAACTTGAGGAAGAAGTGTGAGAGAGAGGAGTGGAGAGGTATTGAGTGCTTGATGTAGTTAACAATGAAATCTTAAGTAGGTGAGAAAAATGCCTAGCTCTTTTTGATTAAGTAGATTCCAAATGAAGGTATTAGGATAGATCTAATGCAGAGTATTTGATCTTGGAGAGCATGAATGATTAAGATATAATAGTACTCATTTTGTCATTTAATGAAGAAAATACCTGTTATTACATGAAAAGAATATTCATATGTATAGAATTAAAATAATATTTTTAATAATTTGCAAACAAGTGCTAAAAATGAAAGTTTAATCATCTCTAAAATTAATCACATAAAAATTACCAAAATTTCAAATTGAGGTGTCCATTAGATAGGTCTTGATGAGAAAATTTTATAGACACCAAATGTAGCGCCTCGCCCCGTCGCCGCGCATAATAAATAAGTATAAACAGATCGACGGCGGAGCGGCGCGCCCCTTGGGGAGGAACATCCCATCTCCCCAAAATAGTTAAAAACAAAACCCCTTTGAAGGGCTGCTGAATCAACCTCAAGAAGGGTTGAGAGCTAATACTTAAGATAAGAGTAATATCCTTATCCTAAGTATTAGGCAAATACATACATTGAATTTAGAATACAATATGAAGAATCCAATATATGCATAAGATATCAGCATTTCCAGTATATTGATCACATTATAATACTAAATATAAGTAATATATAACAGAGTGCGAAAGCTAAAGCAAACATCCAAAAATATTCATCACAGAAGCTGTATGAAAATATTTGTCTCAAAAAAGAAAGAAAATACATCCAAAATTATTATAATAAATTACTGAATTACAGACATAAAACTAAGCACTGAATTGAAATAAACTAAGCAGAAAGATAGTAAAACTGGAGGAGAGTCCACTAGTGCTCCACGAGCTCCTCTTGAATCACCTGGGTGTCATCCTGACCTGGCTCAATATACTGCTCAAGATCTAGCAAATTACCGGATCCCAAAAGTACCCAGTATTAGACAATAAGTCTAACAGTAAGTCTAACATATCAAAATTAATCTAAATAGTTCTAATTAATCATTTAATATTTAAATAATATAAGTAAATTTGCAATAATACTGTAAGGCTAATTGAAAGAATAAACAGTATAAAACTAAAGTAAAGTAAAGTAAAACTAAACTATAAATTGAATGCTGAAAGTAAACCAAAAATAATAATGGATCTGAAACTGAGTAATAATCTGTAAAACTGTGCTGTATGTTACTGAAACTGTGCATCTAAATATGTCACAACACTGTACGCTATTGATATGCAACCAAAATATCATTGAACTGTTATGAGTAGTACAATCTAATGTATACATACATCCAGTTGGGAACTGCGATGCTGATGCATCCTGAAATTCCCCAGTCAATGTATGCAATATTCTGTAACCCATAAATTATCACTAATACTTATATGTCATCATTGATACTCAACATCATGCTTATGCTCATGCTCATGCTTCTAATCTACATGAGATAAATCTAGAAAAATGCTTAGAAATCCGATAATGAATTCAAGGTCTCCATTATGCAGAATCCTACTAAAAAGATTATGACTCCTAGGTTCTAATTCGATAATTGGTTAAATTTGAGAGTTTACTTAAAAATCATTAGATGGGATGATTGTATAGATATGTTTAGCATGTTTGCAAGAAATGTGGTTCTAGTACTTAGTTTGATTAAGCCACCCTAACGAAGCGATCTTCGATAGGAGGCATCACCCGATGACGATTTGTATCTCAAGCTAAGTCATTAAGATGCCCAACTCACGATCATACTTAGTGTTCTAAAGAAGGTGACTCGAATTACTTAGTTTGTTTAAACCACACCTATTGAAGCGATCTTAGCTAGGAGGCATCACCCGATGATAATTTGTATTTTAATCAAACTAAGGAATGGGTCCTTATTTATAACACTCTTAGCCTTGGAAGATTTACTCTAAAGAGACCGTATTCATCTAATCCCTCAGGATAGCACCTGATCATAAGTCCACCTTGGAGTGAATCAACTAATCCTGAATACTACTGAAGTAATCTAATACTATGGGTATACCATACTACACCAACCAATAATTTGGGTTCAGACAACTCTATTTAATCTACAATGATTTATCAAAGCTATTAATCCTTACTCTAAATGGGTGAGTCCTACACAAGGCTCCAAGGGTTTGATCATAGAGATCACTAAATAATGATTTCTATCACAAGGGGGAAGTTTCATTCTAGATGCTTTAGGTAGTTCCTACCATAATGTGTCAAGATCAACATCTAAGGTTATGAAGGATCATCTAAGATTCCTACCTCAATAAGTTACAAGAGTTCTTCCTACCTTAATATATCAATAATTAAGGTCTTTAAATATTTTAAGAATGATTCTAAAGTAAGACCATTAAGATCTCACTTTTCTACTTCATAAGCTAATATCCAAGGTTTATTTATTAGTTTTGGGTTAAAGTGATCAGATCAGATGAATAAAATCCATCTAATTCTTTCATGTTCTACAATCATAGGATAAAATCAAAGATCTTATTAGAGTTAGATCATTTCATAAATCATTACAATTTTATTGTCCATCTTATGCTAATAATCTTATATAAGAGAAAATCAAAGATCTAAAGTTTAGATTCAGATGATTCAATCACATATATTCAATATTAACCTTAGCACTTCTAATTCAATGATTTAAGATCAATATCAAATCATATGCATTATTGGAATAATGTCAATTACATTATCTTTCAATCAAGTTAATTAATTAATTGATTAAGGTTTAGATCTTAATCAAAATAAGTTAGGGTTTAACCTAACCCTTCTACCATTAAGACCAAAGGTTAATTTTAAAAGTTAATGACAAATCAATATATTATTAGTGTATTATTGATGACAATTTTATGTTTAGATTAAGTATCATCTACTTAATCAAATTATCAATATTCTTATGTTAAATTATGATTTAATATCAACTAAGCACACTTAAGTGTCCAAATAAATGCTAAGATTCTCTAACACACACCTTAAAATCATAAAAGCATAGAAATATAAATTTAACATAAAATAGAAAGTAATTAAGACTAACTAAATTCTAAATTTAACCAAAGGAGTTAGCACTTGATTACAAATCTAAAGGACTTAGGTTTTATGCCATTTAATTGTTAAAATATACCTATTCAATATAAGTTTTTAAGGATTCTATTATCTAGCAATTGGCACAATACATTTAAGATACATAATAGGTTTTGAGCACTTGATAAAAGTGACAAAGTTTCAAATTTAATTTCAATATAGAATTTTATGCAATGCTCAATTTCAAATTTGATATAATTTAGTCAAACTCGGGTCCTAGGGACCTTAAAATGTAAAAACAAAGAAGTTCTGGCCATTTCAGCCAATTCTAGGCATTTTCAAAAAATTATGGGCAGTTTTATAGTTTCTAGGCGCTGTGGCGCGCTATAGCACGCTGCAGCGCTTTTGGCGCTGGAGCGCGCTATGGCTTTTTTAATGATGTGGCGCGCTGCAGCGCTTTTGATGCTGCAGCGTACTGCAGCGCTTAAGACGCAGTGGCACGCTATGGCGCGCTGCAGCGGTCCAACTCGCGAAAATACTGTTCAATTAATTTATTTTTCATATTTCATATAATTTTCCTAAAATGACGCTACAGCGCGCTATGGCGCGATGCAGCGGTCCATTTGTAGTTTACTGTTCAATTAGTGGATTAGCTGATTTTATATGATTTTTCCTGAAATAACGCTGCAGCCCGCTATAGTGTGCTATGGTGCGCTGCAACGGTCCATTTGCAACTTGGGCGCTGCAGCACGCTGCAGCGCTAGATGGTATTTTTGCCAGTGCGAAACCCATAGAAGCCTCATTTCAAGCTTAAATATTCTCAATCCAGAGTATTCCATGAGAAATGCCATATATCAATGGAAAGGTCTTTCCGATACCTTTTTATTGACACCAAAATCGGCACAAACGGAGCTATCTAACTATACAAAAAATGATAATAAAGACCAGGGTATACAAAATGGATGAAAAATAGAGCATGCGATTTTTAAAGTAATAAGATGCCTTAATGAGCCTTAATGGCTTCCGTACACCATAATGAGTTTCTAAAGATACAAGCAAGCATAGTAGCAATATGAAGGAGATAAGGAAGGGAAACAAATGAGTACCTTAGCCTTACAAGGAATGAAGGAATAAGGAACCTTTGCTTTCTTCAAAACTTTGGAGGAAGAGAGCTCCTTCTTCAGCATAAGGGCATTAATGGAGGAAAAGAGAAGAATGCTACAGCAAGAAGAAGAGAAGGGGCTGGGATTCCTTCTTAAAGGAGAGGAAGGAGATGAAGGCTCCGTCATGAGAAAGGGAGCTAGGATGTGAGGGGGAGTATGGAGCCATCATGAATAAGCCTAAGGGGGCATGGGGCGCCAGCCATGGAAGGGGCTGACAGGAAGCAATAGAAAATTCGAGAAAATTGTAATTTAGGGACTGAATAATTGCTTATTTATTTTCCTTAATTATTTAAAAATTTAGATTTTTGAAACGCATTCCGAAAATTCCCGAAAATTCACTCCTAGCTAATTTGGGGGTGAGAAAATCAATGGCGAAGTCGAAATTTGATTCCGACGATTATTTAATTATGCTAATTTTTGGGATATTTAATTATATTAAAGTATTAATGAAAATCCGATGACTTCCAAACACGTCCAAAACATCACCCATAGCTAATTTGAGGGTGACGATCGCAACGATGAAGTTGGATTTTGATTTCGAGGTCAAAATAAATATCTCAATTTTATAATTAATTAAATATTAAAATATTTCAAAATAATCGATTAAGCTCCGAATTGCTCTAAACTTTCAGGGTTTGGTTCAAATGACTATATGAATATAATAGAATAATAATTGAGATATGATTAGGCTTGAATTAAGCTAGGTAACACCATTGAGTTGTTACACCAAAATTGCCCAATTTGGATAAGTGCTTGAGCCAAAATTTGCACTTGAAATTTCAATTTTTTTTTCTTACTTTTAACTAACCCGTCTGTTAACGGCGTCACTAACGAAGCCGTTACCGCCAATAACGGCAGTCGCTTTCACCACGAACGACGTCAGGCGCTAATTCAATCTGTGCCGTTCGCTTGAGCGGCAGATGATTGCAGCCGTATGGTCTGCCGCTTTTAGAGACGACGCCGTTGACGTGCCTGCCGTCAACGTACCGTTAATGCTGTTAATAGAGTTAACAACGTCTTCTTTTTAATATAATTTGATTATCCAAAATTTAGTAATCATATGAGTTCCAAAAAACTCTAAAATTTTACTCTTAGCTAATTTTGGGATAAGGAATGCAACGATGAAGTTGTATTTTGGTTTCAAGATCAATTTAATTATCATAATATTTGGGTATTAAAATATATTAAAATATTTGAGAAAATTGACGACTTCCAAAATTTTCCAAAATATCACTTCTAACTAATATATGGGTGATAAGTGCAATGACAATGTCAAATTTTCAATATGAGGTCAAAATAATTAGCATATATTTTTTTAATTAAATAAAATAATAAAATAAATAGGAAATGATGAAAAATTGAAAAATTTCAAATAAATTATCAAAAAGTTTCTTAGAATATTCATAGCAATCTTATATAATTTTATTTTGTCAATTTATTATGAATTTAAAAATTAGAAAACTATATTTGAAAAGAAATATGGTATTTCACAACTAGGCAAGACAGCTTACCTGGGGGGACAATCCTAGAGAAGGCTACATCTCTAGATTAATAATTGCACAATCTAATTTATTGGAAACTAAGTTAATAAAGAAGAGTACTTACATAAAAACTCAAGGAATTGCATAGCTAAACTCAACTCTCCACACTTTCTCTAAACGTAGTTTAAAATTTAAGAAACTTTGATTGCCTGACTAGGACAAAAAACAATCACTTATTGAACACTTAAACATTAGTTAAATCAAACATACTCTAGTAGTAGAAACTATTCATAGAGGATGATAAATCTCGAGACATCACAATCCATTATTACTTTAGACCACGTGCACTTGTGTGTGAGCGTAGATGTGTATTTACTGTCTGTCAACGACCATCTATACACTACCTCAACTAGCTAGTCACCATGTGACATGCTATCCAATGATACCATGCGAGCCTCCTTTGGTGTCGTGCTGACTAATAGCTTACTATATTTGCTATTAATGTATTATGTATGTCATAATTGCACTATAATTGACATTAAAGCATCACAATAAGAACATGCAAACTGGTCATCATGTGTATGAGCTGACCCCTCTAGCTAATATGCCACTATGAGGCCATTATTAAAAGCACCCTACCTCAATTAATAAGCATAAAGTTTGTTTACAGATATTGATATTAACTGTTGTAACAACTCTAGGTTATTATCATGCATAATCTAAACTAAACCAAGTCATAATTTTTATTCCATTAAGCTCTAATTGTCATTAGGACATAACCTTACAAATTTGGTATCGGGCCTGGAGCGAACCCGGTGAGCACTCAGAAGCTGGATCCCGTCTTTGGCAACCCTAAAGCTCCTGACCATTCGTCCAAAGGTACCTCATCCTCCCCCGTTCGTAATGCAATTGCACGTTTCTTCATTCGAGTCCTTATTCTGCATGTTAGATTGCTGATCGACCGGTCTGATTGTCGTGAGGTGCGATCGATCGAGGCAATTGCTCGATCGATCCACAGTGATTCTCGTTAGAGCCCGCATCCACTGAGCCATAGATGACTAGGGTTAGGTTTAGCGCCTAAACCTGACCACCTTCGGCCTCGAACCCAGTCCCATCGGGTAGGTCTCGGCGAGACCCACCCTCGGCCGTGCGGGCCGAGCTGTTCCGTCGCCTGGACGGCCGCCGAAAGCTTTGCCCTAGCTGCCTGCCTCGGATCCGAACGCGAGGGAGGCGCAGAGCCTGCGGTCGGGTTGGGTCGGACTCGACCCACGTGCGGTCCGCACGGAATGCCACGCGGCGCGTTTCCGTAGGCGTGGGCCCCGCCAGCGTCAGCCCGACGCGTCGCAGACGGGCACGTGTCCCGCCGGGTCCCACGCGTCTGCCTCCACGGTCAGCTGTGGGGCCCGCGGCTTCTGCCGCACCCAGTCAGCGAGCGACGTGTGTCCAGTGGGCTCGGCGTGCGTCGTTTCCTACAGAAAAATAAAATATTAATAATAATTATATAATAGATATAGTATATATAGATAATTATAATCAATTAGTTATAATAAATATTAGATTAGTGTTAGTCAAAACATTATAATTAGGTTAATATTAAGAATCTGTTAATTAGGGTTATTAAATAGATTAATTAATGATTAATATTAATTAGATTATTATTAATTCAGTAAATTAATTAATATGTTGATTAATGTTAACTAAATTAGTATTAATAAAAATAAATTAAGTTAAATTTAGAATATGTTATAATAATTAATACTAATTAATTAATTTCTTTTAATTCAAAAAAATATTTAACTTTAAAAATGAATAGTAAAATAATACAAATAATATTTTTGAATAGTAAAACTTAAAAGCTTAATAACTTTTTGTAGGATGATCCAAATATAGCCAATATAGGTCTCAAAATACTCAAAAAAATAAATAGAATCAAATGGCGTAATGTAAAAATTAATTTTGGGGAACGCATAACGATGTAACATTTTAGGCCTCTTTAGAGCTCCATAACTTTTGACCTAGTTGACCAAATATAGTGAATATGGGTCTTAAAATGCTCAGGAAAGCGGCCCCATCACTGTGATAGTATTAGTTTTCCTATTTGGACATCAGGACAAAAGTCAACCATAGAATTCCTAATTGACTTTAAGAAAAATTGACCAAAATGCTCATAGAATTCAAATGACCATAACTTGGTCAAATCAACTCCAAATTCAAAAATTCAAGATGATAATTAGTTCAGAATTTGACATCATCAATAAACTAAAATAATATTTAAGATTTGAACCCTAGGAATGGAGAAAATGACCAAAATACCCTTAGCTTTAATTAGGTCATAACTTAACTATTTGAGGTCCAAATTGGGTTTACTCCCTATTAACACACTCAATATACTATAAAGAAGCTATAGAAACTGAGTTTGCTAAAATTGGACTTAAAACTAACAGGTTCAGTTTTTGTCACCCGTTGACCGACCCAAAATTTCCAAATTGCCCTTAAAAAGCAAAACATCCATAACTTAGTCAATTGAACTTAAAATCCAGTGTTCTTGGACTCTATGGAATCCTTGAATAGTAACCTACAATA
The DNA here is from genome assembly GCA_016760335.1 of Gastrodia elata. NCBI lineage: Eukaryota > Viridiplantae > Streptophyta > Magnoliopsida > Asparagales > Orchidaceae > Gastrodia > Gastrodia elata. The sequence goes on along the minus strand of CM028678.1, from coordinate 305,951 downwards.
AACTGTATAAAAATTTAGGTTTTAGTAGAGTAAAAATAACTAAATGGCCATTAGGCCAAAAACCTTAATTTTAACCTGTAGGATCCGTCTCTCGTCCAAATTGGACGTACTTACTGTCTATCTTCAAGTTAGACAGTAAGGAATCATTTGGAATTAAGAAAATTCAATTTTGACTCTTAAATTAAAAGTTGACTTTTCGGACCCTTAAGTAGGGGCAAAATAGTCACATTGCCCTAAGGTTGGATTAAGTACTCCTAACCTCTAATTAACTTTTCAAGATACTAAAAACCAATGTCTTAATTGTATTAGTAATATTTAAGTGAGTGAAATCAACCATTAGGTCAGATTCTAGAATTTCCCTAAGTCTTAATACTACACTTAAGGACCCTTCCTGAGACTAGGATTAAATCATATGTTTGATTTCATTCATTGAAAAATGGAGTTTTTCAATGAATGAATCCTTAGTTTTATTAGTTTTTAGACTTTTCTTTTATTTTACAACTCATTTTGATTATTTTATTTTTTAACATTAGATTTAAGATAGGAGATTCATCCTATTAAGTCTGATTACTTAATAGGATTTGCCTTAATAAGTAGATCACTATTATAATAAAACCTAGAACTTAGGCCTCATCCTTTTTGGATTATATGATTAAATCTAAATCTTATAGTATTTAATCCATAATCTATAGGTTTAGAAGATCTTGATCAGATCTTAGATAGAATGTCTAAATTCACAAAACTAGGACGTATGATTCATTAATTCAACTCATAGTCGTCTATCTAATTGAACTAGATTAGAACCTGATCAGTTCTAATTCTTTTTTTAACTTATAAGGATGAGTTTTTAAGTTACACTTGATAGTAGAAAAGTGGTGATCCTGAACTTGTGTAACTTGGAATAGTTAGAATGGTTAAGTAGAAAACAAATGATATTACCATATTTAGTAGAGTCCCTTGCTTAGATGATTATTACTATGCATTCATTGTATTTTTGTACCTTAACTCATTGAGCATATCATATAAGATTTTTGATGCATAAATAAAAATGTTAGGATAATATGGAGACTTATTAGATTCCTTGTGAAAATATTAAAGATAATAATTATATGTGTTAGAGCTACCTCGCAGTTATGTCTTCTTTGCCTAATCTCCTGGTTGACACCAGGAGAAGACCTTGTTTATATCTTCTTTGCTTAGTCTCCTTGTTGACACTAAGAGAAGATCTGTTGTGTTTTTTTTTGCTTAGTCTCCTTGATGACACTAGGAGAAAACCCTATATATCTGCTTAGTCTCCTTGCATGACACTAGGGTTATATAGTGTTGCACCTAGTCTCCTTATTGACACTAGAATTCTTTTGATATTCAGTGGGCTAGATTAGCTATTTTCTGTATGGTAGTTAGTACGCAAATGTTTACATATATGTTTAGTTTTGATATGTTGTTTACTATTCAGCATTTTTTTTTCCAGTCAGCTATTTTCTTTGTACTGCTTATATATTTTAGGATATTAGAATTTTACTGCTATTTATATGTATCATTACTGAGTTCAGTTGTTTTAATTTGCATGTTTCTTTTGATCACCAGCATGTTTATGATATATTATTTTCTTACAATACTTGGTTGATTATTTATATTCATACGCCTTACCTTGTTTAGCTTGTATTTGAGGCAGGTCTTAGCCTCACTTTTTGCTTAAGTTATAAATGATTATTTATAGCTTTTTTCTTCCTTATGGTATTGCTAGTTGCTCCCTTATTTGATATAGTTATTGCTTAGAGAATGTAAATGGTGATATTACAAAACACATATAAAACATATCAGCTTAAAATGTGTAGCGCCCCGCCCCATCACCGTGCGCAAAAAGAAATAGTCATAATTAAGTTCGGCGATGGAACGGTGCCCCACTCGGGGGAGGAATAAGCCGTCACCCTGAATAGTTGAAAACTAAGCCCGTTTGAAGGGCTACTGACTCAACCTCAAGGAGGGTTGAGAGCTAATACTTAAGATAATAGTAGTATCCTTATCCTAAGTATTAGATAAATACATACATTGGATTTAGAATACAATAGAAATCTAATATATATATATATATAATATCAGCATTTCCAATATACTGATCACATCACAATACTAAGTATAAGTAGTATATAACAGAGTATGGAAGCTTAAAGCAAACACCCAGAAAACATTCATCACAGAAGCTGTATGAAAGCATGCATCTCAGAAAAGAGAAGAAAATACATCTATAATTATTACAAACAGTTTACTAAAATAGACATAAAACTAAGTCCTGAACTGAAAACACTAAATAGAAAGTAAATCTGGAGGAGAGTCCACTAGTGCTCCACAGGCTCCTCCCGAATCTCTTGGGTATCCTCCTGACCTGACTCAATATACTGCTCAGGATCTAGCAAATTGCCGGATCCCAAAAGTACCTCGTGTTAGACAATAAGTCTAACACATCAAAACTAATCTAAACAGTTCTAGTTATTCATTTAATATTTACATAATGTGATTAAATCTGTAGAATTACTATGAAGGTAACTAAAAGCATAAAACTGTATAAACCTGTACAAAATTGAAGCAATGTAAAGTAAAACTGAACTGTAACTGAATTTTGAAAAAAAATCAAAATAGTACTGAATCTGAAACTGAGTAATCATATGTATAACTATGCTGTATGTCACTGAAACCGTGCATCTGAATATGCCACAATACTGTATGCTACTGATATGCCACTAAAATATCACTGAACTATTATGAGCAGTACGGTCTAATGTATACATACATCCAGTTGGGAATACTATCTACTGATGATGCCGATGCATCCTAAAATTTCCCAGACAATGTATGTAATATTCTGTAACCCATAAATCATCACTGATACTTATACATCATTTTGATACTCACACCTCATGCTTATGCTCATGCTCATGCTTCTAAACTACATGAGATAAATCCAGAAAATGCTTTAAAATCTGATAATGAATCCAAAGTCTCAATTGTGCAGAATCCTGCTAACAGGATTCTGACTCCTATAATTCTAACTTTGATAGTTGGTTAAAGTTGAGAGTTTACTTGAAAATCATTAGCTGGGATGATTGTATACACATATTTAGTATATTTACAAGAAAGGTAGGTTTAACCCTTAGCTTGTTTAAACTGCACTTATCGAAGTGCACTACGATAGGAGGCAGAACCCGGTCACAGTTTATATCTCAAGCTAAGCTGTTAAATGCCCTAATTACACCCTTAACTTGTTTAAACTGGACTTATCGAAGCGCACTACGATAGGAGGCAGAACCCGGTCACTGTTTATATTTCAAGCTAAGCTGTTAAATGCCCTAATTACAAGCGCACTTAGTGGTCTACGCAAAGTGACTTAAGATACTTAGTTTACTTAAATTGCACTTATCGAAGCGCACTACAATAGGAGGCAGAACCTGGTCGTAGTTTACATCTCAAACTAAGGATCTTATTCACTAATTGTAATACTCTCAGTCTTGGAAGATTTTTTCTAACGGGACTGTATTCGGCTAATCCCGCAGGATAGCACCTGGTCATAAGTCCACATTGGAGTGAATCAACTAATCCTGAATACTACTGAATTAATCCAGTAATATGGGTATACCCTACTATACCCAACCAATAATTTGAGTTCAGCAGATTCTATTTAATCGACAAGGATTTATCAAATATATTAATCCTTATTTTAAGTAGGTGTATCCTACACAAGGCTCCAAGGATGTGATCAAAGGATCACTCAACATAGATTGCTACCACAAGGAATGAGCCATAATCTAAGTACTTTAGGTGATTCCTACCACAAGGCATTAAGTTTAACTTCTAAAGTTATGAAGGATCAACTAGGTTTCTACCTCAATAAGTTACAAAAGTCCTTCCTACCTCAATGTATTATTAGTTAAAATCTTTAACCATTTCAATGACGAATCCTATAGCAAGACCCTTAAGATCTCACTTTCTTACTTCTTAAGGTTTACTTGTTATACTTAGGTAAAGTGATCAGATCAGATAATTAAAATTCATTTGATCATTTCCTATTCTACAATCATGGGATAAAATCAAAGATCTCATTAGAGTTAGATCATTACATAAATTATTACAGTTTTAGTTCTATCTTATGCTAATTGTCTTATATAAGAGAAAATCAAAGATCTAAAGTTTAGATTTAGATGATTTAATCACGCATATTCAATATTATCCTTAGCACTTCTAATTTGATGATTTAAGATCAATATCAAATCATATGCATTATTGGAATAATGTTAATTAAATTATCTTACAATCAAGTTAATTAATTAAGTGATTAAGGTTTAGATCTTAATCAAGACAAGCTAGGGTTTAACCCCTAATCTTTTTATCATTAAGACCAATATTTAATTTAAAGGTTAATGACAAATCAATGTATTATTAGTGTATTATTGATGTTAAGCTTAAGTTTGGATTAAGTATCATTTACTTAATCAAGTTATCAAGATGCTTAAGTTCAAGTAGGTATATTTAAGTATTCAAATAAATATTGAAGTTCTCTAATATACATCCTAAGAGTACATAGAAAGAAAGATGACACAAAAGGGTAATCAATACTAATCAAATTCTAAATCAAATTAAAGGAATTAGCAATTAATCACAAATTTAAAAGACTTAGGTTTCATGCCATTATTGTTGTTAGGATATACATATCAATTCAAGCACTTAAGACTCTATTACTTAGCATTTGGCATAATACATATTTGAAATCCATAGTAGGTTTTGAGCACTAATTTAATTTCAACATGGAATTTTATGCAATTCTCAATTTTAGTATAACTTAGCCCCACTAGGGTCATAGGGGTCTTAGAATACCAAAACAGTTGAGTTTTAGCAATTTTCAGCCAAGACTGGGCAGTTTTACAAAATCTGGGCAGTTTCTGGAAAATTTTAGAAAATTTGTAAACTTGGGCGCTGCAGCGCGTTGTAGCGCTTTCCGTGCGGCAGCGCACTGTAGCGCTTTTCACGTGGCAGCGTGTGGTAGCATTTCCACGCTGAGATCCGCTGCGGTCCGCTGTAACCCGCTGTGACCCGCTGCGCACGCTATGGCACGCTGTAGCGGTTCATTTTGCAAAACTACTGTTCAATTAATTTATTTTATCATTTTCTAAGATTTTAAATATTTTTGCTATGGTCTGCTGCAGCGCGCTACCGCGCACTGTAGCGACCCATTTTGCAAATCACTGTTCAATTAGTTTTATTGGCCGTTTTCCTAAGTTTCGTGAAATGCCGCTGCAGACCACTGTAGTGGTCCATTTCTCAATCTACTATTCAATTAGTTTTATTAACATTTTCCCTAAGTTTTCATGTCCACTGCAGCGCGCTACAGCGCGCTGCAGCAGCAGACGGTGATTTTGCCAGGTGCGAAACCCGTGAAGGCCATTTTTCGAGCTTAATTACTCTCAATCTAGAGAGTTTCATGAGTGATGCCATATATCAATGGAAAGGTATCAGAAATACCTTTCCATCGACACCAAAATTAGCATAAACGGAGCATTCTAGCTATACTAAAAATGATGATGAATACAAGGGTATGTAAAATGAATGAAAATAGAGCAATTTTCTGTACAGCTTCTAAGAGCTAATATGGTTTACATACATGCTTATGAACCTCCAAATATGCATTCCAACATTATATCAACATGAGAAAGACAACAAGAGGAGCAAAGGGTACCTTAGGCCTTGCTAGAGGTGGATGAGGAAGGCTCTACTTTCTTCTTCTTCTTCTTCTTCCTCAAAGTGCAGCAATAGAGAAATGGAGGAAATGAAGAAAATTTTAGCAAGTGGAGAAGGAAGGATGAGATCTCCTTTTAAAGGAGGAGAGGGGAGGGGAGGCCTCATCATGGCTAAGGGGGCTATTGTAGCGCCTCGCCCCGTCGCCATGCGCAAAAGAATTAAATCATAAATTCGGCGGCGGAGCGGTGCGCCACTTGGGGAGGAATAACCCATCTCTCCGAATAGTTAAAAGCCAAGCCCATCTGAAGGGCTACTGACTCAACTACAAGAAGGGTTGAGAGCTAGTACTTAAGGTAAGAGTAGTATCCTTATCCTAAGTATTAAATAAATATATACATTGGATTTAAAATGCAATAAGAACCCAATATATGTATAAGATATCAGCATTTCCAGTATACTGATCATATCACAATACTAAGTATAAGTAGTATAAAAACAGAGTGCGGAAGTTTAAAGCATACATTCAGATACATTCATCACAGAAACAGTATGAAAACATTCATCTCAGTAAAGAAAGAAAAGTACATTCAGAATTATTACAAACATTTATTGAATAATAGACATAAAACTAAATACTGAACTGAAAGTAAACTAAGTAGCTGAAGAAGAGTCCACTAATGCTCCACGGGCTCCTCCTGGATCTCCTGGATGTCCTCTTGACCTGGCTCAGTATACTGCTTAGGATCTAGCAAATTACCGGATCCCAGAAGTACCTCGCGTTAGACAATAAGTCTAACACATCGAAACTAATATATCAGTTCTAATTATTCATTTAACATTTACATAATATGAGTAAATCTGCAGAAAAACTATAAAAGTAACTGAAAGTACAAATTTGTCTAAAACTATACAAAATTGAAGCAGTGTAAAGTAAAATCGAACTGTAACTGAATATTGAAAATAAATCAAAACAGTGCTGAATCTGAAACAGAGTAATCATATGTACAACTATGCTGCATGTCACTGAAACTGTGCATCTAAATATGCCACAATACGGTATGCTACTAATATACTACCAAAATATCACTGAACTATTATGAGCAGTACGGTCCAATGTCTACATACACCCTATTGGGAATACTGTTTATTGATGACATTGATGCATCCAGAAATTCCCCTATCAATGTATGCAACATTCCGTAACTCATAGATCATCACTGATACTTATACCTCATTCTGATTCTCATACATCATTTTGATATTCACACATCATGCTTATGCTCATGCTCATGCTTCTAAACTACATGAGATAAATCCAAAAAATGCTTTAAAATCTGATAATGAATCCAAAGTCTCTATTGTGCAGAATCCTGCTAAAAGGATTCTGACTCTTAAATTATAATCTCGATCATTGGTTTGAGTTGAGAGTTTACTTAAAAACCATTAGCTGGGATGATTGTATACACATATTTAGCGTATTTGCAAGAAAGGTAAATTTAACTTTTAGCTTGTTTAAACTGCACTTATTGAAGTGCACTACGATAGGAGGCAAAGCCCGGTCACAGTTTACATCTCAATCTAAGCTGTTAAATGCCCTAATCACAAGCATACTTAGTGGTCTACGCAAAGTGACTTAAGATACTTAGTTTGCTTAAACTGCACTTATCGAAGCGCACTACGATAGGAGGCAGAACCCAGTCGCAGTTTATATCTAAAACTAAGGATCTTATTCACTAATTGTAACACTCTTAGTCTTGGAAGATTTATTCTAACAGGACTGTATTCAGCCTATCCCGCAGGATAGCACCTGGTCATAAGTCCACATTGGAGTGAATCAACCAATCCTGAATATTACTGAATTCATCTTGTAATATGGGTGTACCCTACTATACCCAACCAACAATCTGAGTTCAAAAGGTTTTATTTAATCAATAAGGATTTATCAAATCTATTAATCCTTACTCTAAATAGGAGTATCCTATATAAGGCTCCAAGGATGTGATCCAAAAATCACTCAACATAGGTTGCTACCATAAGGGATGAGCCACATTCAAAGTACTTTAGGTAACTCCTACCACAAGGTATCAAGTTCAACTTCTAAAGTTATGAAGGAGCCTAGGTTTCTACCTCAATAAGCTGCAAAAGTCCTTCCTACCTCAATGTATCATTAGTTAAGGTCTTTAATTATTTCAATGATGAATCCTATAGCAAGACCCTTAAGATCTCACTTTTCTACTTCTTAAGGTTTACTTGTTATACTTGAGTTAAGATGATTAGATCAAATGATTAAAATTCATTTGATCCTTTCCTATTCTATAATCATGGGATAAAATCAAAGATCTTATTAGATTTAGATCATTGCATAAATCATTATAATTTTATTTCCATCTTATGCTAATTGTATTATATAAGAGAAAATTAAAGATCTAAAGTTTGGATTCAGATAATTCAATCACACATATTCAATGTTATCCTTAGCACTTATAATTTGATAATTTAAGATCAATACTCAATCAAATGCATTATTGGAATAATGTAAATTAGATTTTCTTACAATCAAGTAGATTGATTAAATGATTAAAATTTAGATCTTAATCAAGATAAGTTAGGGTTTAATCCCTAACCCTTCTATCATTAAGACTAATGGTTAATTTAAAGGTCAATGGCCAATCAATATATTATTAGCATATTATTGATGTCAACTTAGGTTTGGATTAAGTATCATCTACTTAATCAAGTTATAAGTATTCTCATATTCAAGTGATCGCATTTAAGTGTCCAAATAAGTGTTAAGATTCTCTAATATACATCTTAAGTTCATGAACACATATAGATGGAAAAGTAACATAAAATAAAAGGTGATTATTGCTAATCAAAATCTCAATCAAATCAAAGAGATTAGCACTTAATTATAATTCTAAAGATCTACTTTGCATGCTATTTAGTTGTTAAGGTTCCACTTATTTGATTCAATCATTCATGCATTCTATTATCTAATGATTGACACAATACATTTTAAGGCACATACTAAGTGTTGAGTACTTGATACTTGTGAAAATATTTCAAACTAAATTTTTTTTGCATAGAAATTTATGCAATACTTGATTTTAGCTAAAATATGTTCAAATTTAGTATAACTTAGCCCCACTAGGGTCTTAGGGGTCTTAAAATACCTAAACAATTGAGTTTTGGCCATTTCAGTCAAAACTGGGCAGTTTTACAAAATCTGGGCAGTTTTCTGAAGAATTCTAGGAATTTTGCAAGGTTGGGCGTTGTAGCGCTTTCCGCGCAGTAGTGCTTTCCGCGCGGTAGCACGTTGTCGCGCTTTTCGTGCGGTAGCACCTTTGCGATGCGGCTTGCTGCGGTCCGCTGCGATCCGCTGCAGCACGCTATGGCGTGATGTAGCTGTTCGATTTGCAAAATATACTGTTCAATTAACTTATTTTGTCATTTCCTATAATTTCAAAAATTGTTTTCCGCTGCAGCCCACTGCAGCACGCTTGTAGCGGTCTACCTTGCGATTTTACTGTTCAATTAGTTTTATTAATGTTATATATTCTGCGAACTTGCCGCTGCAGACCGCTGTAGCGCGCTACCGCGCGCTGTAGCGGTCCATTTCAAGAAATTTACTGTTCAATTAATTAATTTCTATTTCTCTTAAGTTCTCCTATCCGCTGGAGGCCACGGCAATCCGCTGCAGCGCGCGACCACGCGCGGGCAGCGACAGACGGTGATTTCACCAGGTGCGAAACCCATGAGGACCATTTTTCAAGCTTAATTACTCTCAATCCAAAGAGTTTCATGAGTCGTGCCATACATTAATGGAAAGGTATTTCGGATACCTTTCCATCGACACTAAAATCGGCACGAACGGAGCAACCTAGCTATACTAAAATTGATGATGAATGACAGAGTATACGAAATATAGAAAAATAGAGCATATTTTCATGGAGTTTTTAAGAGCCTTAATGGCTTTCATACATGCATATAGACATTCCAAGGCTACATTCTAACATTATAACATCATAAGGAAGACAAGGAGAGGAGCAAGAGGGTACCTTTAGCCTTACAAAAGAAAGAGGAAGAGGAACCTTTGCCTTTTCTTCAAAGCTTGGAGAGGAGCTTCCTTCAAGGTACAACAATGGAGGGGGAACAAGAGAAGAGAGAAAGGAAGAGCTCAGCTTCTTGCAAAAGAGAGGAAGAAGGATGTGAGCTCCTTCTTAAAGGATGGGAAACCATGATGAGCCTAGTGGCTAGGTCATCATGAGACCTAAGGAGAGCATGGCTAAGGGGAGTGTGAGAGGATGGCCAGCCAAAATTTGCTTGGGGCTATCAGCCAAAAATATTAAAGATTGGGAAAATTGCAAATAAGGGCCTCAAAGATTGCCTATTTACCTATTTATTTTCCCTATTTATAAAAAAACAAATTTATTTTTGAAATGTGCTCCGAAAAATCCCAAAAATTCATTCTTAGCTAATTTGGGGGTGAGGAATTCAACGGTGAAGTCAGAATTTGATTCCGACGATTATTTAATTTCCCTATTTTTTGACGCATTTAATTATATTAAAATATTCGCAAAAATTCGACGACTTCCAAACGCGTCCAAAACATCACCCCTAGCTAATTTGGGGGTGACAATCGCAACGATGAAGTCGGATTTCGAATTTGAGGTCAAAATATATACCTCAATTTTCTAATTAATTAAATATTAAAATATTCCAAATTAATCGATTGATCTCCGAATTGCTTCGAACATTCACGGTTAGGTTCTAATGACTTAATGACTTGATAGAATGATAATTACGATACAATTATGCTAAGTTCAAGCTGGGTAACAACCGTGGGTTGTTACATCTATGGAGTAGAGCCATCATGCTTGAGCATTAATGGGGCATAGCTTAAGGAAAATAGGGGATGGCCAGCCAAATTTGCTTGGGGCTGTCAGCCAAAAATAATAGAATTTGGGGAAATTGCAGATAGGGGACTCAAAGATTGCTTATTTACTTATTTATTTTTCCATAATTATCTAAAAATTCTAATTTTTGAAATGTGCTCCGAAAATTCCCAAAAATTCACCCCTAGCTAATTTGGGGGTGAGTAATTCAACGACGAAGTTGGATTTTGATTTCGAGGTCAAAATAAATACCTCAATTTTCTACTTAATGAAATATTAAAATAATCCAAAATATTGAATTTAGCTCCGAATTGCTCCAAACCTTCAGGGTTTAGTTTTATTGACTAGATGAACTTGATTGAATGATAACTATGATACCATTAGTCTAAATTCAAGCTGGGTAACAATCTTAGATTGTTACATTACTCGGCTTAATTTTAGCCTAATCATATTATATTTATCATTCCATTAAGTTCATATTGTCATTAGAACCAAACCCTGAAGGTTTGGAGCGATTCAAAGCCTAATCGATTATTTTGGATTAATTTAATATTTAATTAATTAGAAAATTGAGATATTTATTTTGACCTTGAAATCGAAATCCGACTTCGCCGTTGCGATCGTTACCCCCAAATTAGCTATGGGTGATGTTTTGGACGCATTTGGAAGTCGTCGGATTTTCTCAAATATTTTAATATAATTAAACACAATGAAAAATGGAATAATTAAATAATCATCGGAATCAAATTCTGACTTCGCCGTTGAATTCCTCACCCCCAATTTAGCTAGGAGTGAATTTTTGGGAATTTTCGGAGCACGTTTAATTAATCTAAATTTTTAATAAATTAAAGATTTTAGGAATAATAATTAATTATTCCTAAATTGCACTTACCTTCCTCCTTTGCATTTTTCAGTTAGCCATCCCTACCATTCTTTTCCTCCCATGCCTTCCTTAGGCAAGCATGATGGCCTCCCTCCATAGGCTTATGATGGCCTAGCCCCTACTCCCCTCATCCTCTCCTCCTATATTAAGTGAGCTCAATCCTCCCTCCTCATTTTGCTGTCAAGCTAAGCTCTAAAGCTCTCTCCCTTCCCCTCCATTGCTATACCTTGGGCTGAAGAAGAAGAAGGAGAAGCTCATCCTCCAAGCCTTCTAAGTCTCATTCTTCCTTCTCTCGCAAGACCAAAAGGTACCCATTTTCTCCTCTCATTGCTTCCTTATGTTGTTACAAAGCTTGAATGAATATTTAAAAGTCCATAAGCATGTATGGAAGCTATTAAGGCTCTTAAAAGTATCACAGAAAACTGCTCTATTTTCGTCTATTCTGTACACCCTTGCATTCATCACCATTTATCATGTAGTTAGAATGCTTTGTTTGTGCCGATTTTGGTGTCGATGGAAAGGTAACAGAAAGACCTTTCCAATGATATATAGCACCGCTCATAGAACACTCTAGATTGAGAGTAATTGAGCTCGAAAATAGACCTTACCGTTTTTGTCCTGCGAAATCGCCGTATGGCGCTGCAGTGCGCTGCAGCGCCCGAATTTGCGAAATAGGCCACTGCAGCGCGCCGTAGCGCATTGCAGCAATATTTTGGCAGAACATATAAAAATATTAATAAAACTATTTAAACATTAAATTTGCAAAATGAACCGCTGCAGCTCGCCGTAGCGCGATGCAGCGGGCTGCAGCGGAATTTCTGGAAAACTTAGGAAATGTCAAAAAATAAATTAATTGAACAGTAATTTTGCAAATTGAACCGCTGTGCGCATTATAGCACGCCACAGCGCTGCCACGCGAAAAGCGCTCCAACGCCCAAATTTGCAAAACTGCCCAGAATTAATTAGAAACTGCCCAGTTTTGGCTGAAATGACCAAAACTTCACTGTTTTTGTATTTTAAGGTCCTTAGGACCCTAGTGGGATTGAATTATTGCATAAAATTCTATATAAAAATTATAGTTGGACTTTCATCATTTTAAATAAGTGCTCATAACCCACTATGTTCCTTAATTGTACTTTATACTAAATGCTAAGTAATAGAATCTTAAGTGTTTGAATTGAATAGGTATATCTCAACCACTAAATGGCATGAAACCTAAATCTTTTTGATTTGTAATCAAGTGCTAATTTCTTTGGTTTGATTTAGGATTTGATTAGTATTAAATACATTTTATTCTATGTCAACTTTACATTCAATGTTTTTATGATTTTAGGATGTATGTAAGAGAACTATAGACACTATTTGGACATTTAAGTACACTTAATTGACATTAAACTACACTTGAACATAAGAATTCTTGATAACTTGATTAAGTAGATGATACTTAATCTAAATCCAAAATTTGTCATCAATAATACACTAATAATATCCTTGATTTTATCCCATAATTGTAAAATAGAAAGGATCAACTGAATTTCAATTATCTGATCTGACCACTTGAATGTTAACTTAAGAAGTAGAAATGTGAGATTTTAAGGGTCTTGCTTTAAGATCATTCATGAAATGTTAAAAGCCTTAATTATTGATACATTGAGGTAGGAAGAACTTTTGTAACTTATTGAGGTATGAACCTTAGATAATCCTTCATAACTTTAGAAATTGGACTTGATATCTTGTGATAAGGATCACCTAAAATACTTAAATTGGGACTCATTCCTTGTGGTAGTAACCCATATTGAGTGATCCTTTGATCACATCCTTAGAGCCTGATGTAGGACTCACCCATTTATAGTAAGGAATAATAGATTTGATAAATAATTATGATTAAATAGAGTTGTCTGAACCCAGATCATTGATTTGTGTAGTATGGTATACTCATAGTACTGAATTATTTCAGTAGCATCCAGGAATAGTTGAGCCACTCTAAGTGAGATTTATCTTTGTGCTATCCTGCGAGTTTAGGCGGATATAACCTCGCTCAGAGTAAATCAATTGATCCTAAGAGTGTTATAAATAGGGACTCATTCCTTAGTTTGATTAAAATATAAATCACCATCGGGTGATTCCTCCTAGCGAAGATCGTTTCAATAGGTGTGGCTTAAAAAAACTATGTAATCTGAGTCACCTTCTTTAGAACACTAAGTGTGATTGTGAGTTGATCATCTTAATGACTTAGCTTGAGATACAAATCGCCATCGGGTGATGCCTCCTATCGAAGATCGCTTCGTTAGGGTGGCTTAATCAAACTAAGTCCTAAGAACCACCTTTCTTGCAACCATGCTAACTATGTGTATACAATCATCCTATCTAATGATCTTTAAGTATACTCTCAACCTTAGCCAATTATCAAGCTAGAATTTATCAGTTAGAATCATTTTAGTAAGATTCTGCACAATGAAGACCTAGAATTCATTATCAGATTTCAAATTATTTTCTGGATTTTTAGATTTATCTCATGTAGTTTAGAAGCATGAGCATAAGCATAAGCATGATGCATGAGTATCAGAATGATGTATGAGTATCAGTGATGGTCTATGAGTTACATAATGTTGCATATATTGACTGCAGAATTTTAGGATACATCGGTATCATCAGTAAGCAGTATTCTCAACTGTATATATATGTATGTATATATATATATATATATATATATATATATATATATATATATATTGGACGATACTACTCATAACAGTTCAGTGATATTTTGTTACATATCATTAGCATACAGTGTTGAGGCATATTCAGATGCACAGTTTTAGTGACATACATCATAGTTTTACATATGATTACTTAATTTTAGATTCAGTACTATTTTAGTTTGTTTTCAGCATTCAGTTTATAGTTCAGCTTTACTTTACTTTACTTCAATTTTGTACAGTATTATTTAGTTTATGCTTTCAATTACTTTTACAGTATTTTGGCAGATTTAATTATATTATGTGAATGTTAAATGAATAAATAGAACTGTTTAGACTAGTTTCGATGTGTTAGACTTATTGTTTAAAACGAGATACTTTTGAGATTTGGCAATTTGCTAGATCCTGAGCAATATATTGAGCCAGGTCAGGAGGACGTCCAAAAGATTCAGGAGGAGCCAGTAGAGCACTAGTGGACTCTCCTCCACTTTTATTACCTTTCTGCTTAGTATTTTCAATTAAGTACTTAGTTTGATTTCAGTATTTCAATAAAATATTTGTAATAACTCTGGATATATTTTCTTTTCTTTTTTGAGACGAATATTTTCATACAGTTTCTGTGATGAATATTCTGGATGTTTGCTTTAAGCTTCTGCACTCTATTATATACTACTTATACTTAGTATTATGATGTGATCAGCATACTGAAAATGCTGATATCTCATATATATCGGATTCCCATCGTATTCTGAATCCAATATATGTATTTGTTTAATACTTAAGATAACGATACTACTCTTATCTTAAGTATTAGCTCTCAACCCTCCTTGAGGTTGAGTCAGCAGCCCTTCAGATGGGCTTAGTTTTCAGCTATTCAGGGAGACGCGGTATTCCTCCCCGAGTGGCGCGTCGCTCGGCCACCGAAATTGATCATGACTGTCTCTTTTGCGCGCGGCGATGGGATGGGGCGCTACAGTTACCCAGCTTGATTTTAACTTAATCATATCTTAATTACTATTATGTTAATTTCATCTAGTCATTTGAATCAATCCCTAAAGATTTGGTGCGATTCTTAGCTAAATCGAATATTTTAGATTATTTTAATATTTAATTAATTAGAAAATTGAGGTATTTAATTTGACCTTGAAATCAAAATCCGACTTCGCCATTGCGATAGTCACCCCCAAATTAATTGGGGGTGATGTTTTGGACGCATTTGGAAGTCGTTGGATTTTCACAAATATTTTAATATAATTAAATAATCGTTGGAATCGAATTTCGACTTCACCGTTGAATTCCTCACCCCCAAATTAGCTAGGGGTGAATTTTTTGAGATTTTCGGAGCGCGTTTCTAAAATCTGAATTTTTAAATATTTAAAGAAATAAATATTTATTTATTTATGAATTTCCTATTTTTCTAATTTCTTTCCTAATTTTATATTTTCACTTTTTGCATTGCTGGTTGCCCATCCCTCATTTCAGCGCCCCCCTCCTCTATGTATGGCGCAAGCAAGCAGAGGCCATATCTCCCCTTTCCTTCCTTCCTAGCTCTTGATGGCCTCCCCCTTCCTTCTCCTTCTTTAATTAGAGCTCAGCCCCCTCCTTCTTTGCTTGTTGTTAAGTTAAAGCTGAAACTCTTCTCCTCTATTTCCCCCATTGTTGAGCTTGGTGCTAAAGAAGAAGAAGAAGAAGTTCCTCTAAGCTTTCCAAGTCTTCTTCCTCCTCTTTTAAAAGGTTAAGGTACCAATTTGCTCATCTTCCTTATCTATTTCACTTTGTTATTATGCTGTTTTGTATCTTTAGAATATCTATGATTATATTTGGAAGCCATTGAGATTCATTAAGGCATCATATTATTTTGAAAATCTCATGCACTATTTTTCATCCATTCTGTATACCCAAACCTTTAACTCCATGTTTCATATAGTCAGGACGATCTATTTGTGCTGATATTAATATCGATGGAAAGGTATCGAAAAAACATTTCCATTGATATATAGCACTGTTCATGGAATACTCTGGATCGAGAGTATTTGAGCTCAAAATAAGACCCTTTACGGTTTTCGCATAAGCAAAATCACCGTCGGGCACTACAGTGCGCCGTAGCGCACGAAACTCAAAAAGTTTTTGCTGCTGCACGCCATAGCACGCCGCAGTGGGTTGCAGTGTCAATTCAAGAAAAATAATATGAAATCAATAGATAAACTAATTGAATGGTAACCCGAAAGTTAAACTGTTGCAGCGCGCTACAGTAGGCTGCTGCATCATTTCGGGAAAATTATTAGAAATCAAGAGAAAAATTAATTGAACAGTCACATGAAAGTTATACCGCTGCAGCGCGCCACAGCGGGCTGCAACGTTATTTTTGAAAAATTATATGAAACCAGAAAATAAATTAATTGAACAGTGATTTCGAAAGTTAGACCGCTACAGCGCGCCGTAGCGTCTGAATTCGCGACAGCGCGCCGTCGCATCCAACTATCAAAATCGGGCCCCGCAGCGCGCCGCAGTGCTTGAAAGCACTGCCGCACGTCACTGTGCTAATTTCCGCTGTAGCGTGCCGCAGCGCCTGAAAGTGCTGCGGCGCGCCACTTCATTATTTTTTGCCGCAGCGTCTGAAACCACTGCAACGCACCGCAGCGCCTGAAAGCGCTACAGCGCACCGTAGCATTGTTTTCCACCGCAACTTCTGAAACTGCTGCAGCGTGCCACAGTGCGCCGTAGCGCCCAAAACTACCTGGGTTGGCCCAGAATTGACTGAAATGGCCAAAACTTCACTATTTTTGCATTTTAAGGTCTCTAGGATCCTAGTGGGACTGAATTATATCAAATTTAAGCATTGTATAAAATTCTATGTGAAAATTAAATTTGAAAATTTGCCCTTTTTAATATGCGCTTAAAATCTCTTATGTGCCATAAAAATCTTATGCCAAATGTTAAAGAATAGGATCCTTGATTGCTTATATTAACTAAGTATACCTCAATAACTAAATGACATGAAACCTAAGTCTCTTAGAGTTGTAATCAAGTGTTAACCCCTTGGGTTTGATTTAAAATTTAGTTAGCCTTAATTATTTTCTATTTTTATGTCACTTTACCTTCATATGTTTTCATGATATTAGGATATATGTTAGAGAACTTTAAACACTTATTTGGATACTTAAATGTGCTTAAATTGACATTAAACTATATTTGAACATAAAAATCTTAAGAGCTTGATTAAGTAAATGATACTTAATCTAAATCTAAAATTTGACATCAATAATACAATAATAATATATTGACTTGTCATTGATCTTTAAATCAATAATTGGTCTTAATTTTGGTAAGGCTAGGGGTTACACCATCACTTATCTTGATTAAGATCTAAATCTTAATCACCTTAATCAATTAACTTGATTATAAGATAATTCAATTGATATTATTCCAATAATACTTATAATTTAATATTGATCTTAAATCATTGAATTAGAAGTACTAAGGTCAATATTGAATCTATGTGATTGAACCATTTGAATTTAAACCTTAGATCTTTGATTTTCTCTTATATAAGACTATTAGAATAAGATGGATAATAAAATTATAATAATTTATGAAATGATCTAACTCTAATAATATTTGATTTTATCCCATGATTGTAGAATAAAATAGAATTAGATAGATTTTATTCATCTGATCTGATCACTTTAATCTAAGTCTATTAAGTAAACCTTGAATGTTAACTTAAGAAATAGAAAAGTGAGATTTCAAGGGTCTTGCTATAGGATCATTTTTGAAATACTTAAGAGCCTTAAATATTGATACATTGAGGTAGGAAGAACTTTTGTAACTTATTGAGGTAGGAATCTTAGATAATCCTTCATAACCTTAGAAGTTGATCTTGACACCGCATGGTAGAAATCACTTAAAGCAGTTAGAATGGAACTTCTCCCTTGCGGTAGAAATTAATATTGAGTGATCTTTTGATTACATTCTTGGAGCCTTGTGTAGGACTCACCCATTTAGAGTAAGGATTAATAGCTTTGATAAATCCTTATTGATTAAATAGAATCTTCTGAACCCAGATTATTAGTTGGGTATAGTAGGATATACCCATAGTTCTATATTATTTCAGTAGTATTCAGGAATGGTTGAGTCACTCTAAGTAAGATGTATCTTTGTGCTATCTTGTGGGCTTAAGCAGATCCTAAGAGTGTTATAAACAGGGACTCATTCCTTAGTTTGATTAAAATACAAATTGCCATCGGGTGATGCCTCCTAGCGAAGATCGCTTCAATAGATGTGGCTTAAACAAACTAAGTAATTCGAGTCACCCTCCTTAAGACACTAAGTGTGATTGTGAGTTGGGCATCTTAATGACTTAGCTTGAGATACAAATCGCCATCAGGTGATGCCTCCTATCGAAGATCGCTTCGTTAGGGTGGCTTAATCAAACTAAGTGTTAAGAACCACCTTTCTTGTAAACATGCTAAATATGTGTATATAATCATCTCATCTAATGATTTTTAAGTATACTCTCAACTTTAACTAATTATCGAAACTAAAATTTAGGAGTCAGAATCGAAGGATTCTGCACAATAGAGACATTTAATTCATTATCGGATTCTAAAACATTTTTGGATTTCTGGATTTATTTTATGTAGCTTAGAAGTATGAGCATGAGCATAAGCATGATGTTCGAGTATCAGTAATGATGTATGAGTATCAGTGATGATTTATGGGTTACGAAATGTTGCATACATTGACTAGGGAATTATATGATGCATCGGCATTGTAGTTCCCAACTGGATGTCTGTATATATTGGACCATACGACTCATAGCAGTTTAGTGATATTTTGGTTGCATATTAGTAGCACATAGTATTGTGGCATATTCAGATGCACACTTTCAGTGGCATATAACATAGTTTTACATGCTATCACTCAGTTTCTGATCTATTATTATTTTTGTTTACTTTCAATATTTAGTTTCCAGTACAGCTTTACTTTATCTTACTTCAGTTTTGTACAGTTTTATATGGTTTTATACTTTCAATTATCTTTATAGCATTTCTGCAGATTTATTTACATTATGTAAATGTTAAATAAATAATTAGTATTATTTAGATTAGTTTCGATGTGTTACTTATTGTCTAACACGTTGTACTTTTGGGATACGGCCATTTGCTAAATTTTGAGCAGTATATTGAGCCAGGTCAGGAGAACACCCAGGAGATTCAGGGGGAGCCAGTGGAGCACTAGTGGACTCTTCCCCAACATTACTATTTTGCTTAGTTTATTTTAGTTCAGTACTTAGTTTTTATGTCTGTATTTCAGTAAATTATTTGTAATAATTCTGGATGTATTTTCTTTTCTTTTCTGAGATGAATATTTCATACAGCTTCTGTGATAAATGTTTTATGGATGTTTGCTTTAGCTTTGGCACTCTATTTATATACTACTTATACTTAGTATTGTGATATGATCAGTATACTAGAAATGCTGATATCTTATGCATATATTGGATTCCTCATGTGTTTTACATCCAATGTATGTATTGGTCTAATACTTAGGGTAAGAATACTACTCTTATCTTAAGTATTAGCTCTCAACCCTCTTTGAGGTTGAGTCAGCATGTAATAACGCAGGTTATTACCTAGGTCAATTAAGACTAATTTAAGTTTTAATTATGGTTCTAGTACACTAAATAAGTCATTTAGAACTCATCTTTAAGATCTAAATCAAATCAGGAATTAACTGATCAAATCCTGATTTCTAGAAAATCCCGAAACCCTAGAATTGACCTATCTAAATAGACCTCAGATTGAAAATCCGACTTTGCCATTGCGCTCAACACCCCCAAATTACCTATGGCTGAAGTTTTGGATGCATTTGGAAATCGTTGGATTTTTGGCAAATATTTTAATACTATTTAAATCCCCCAAAAAATCAAATAATTAAATACTCATCGAAACAAAAATCCAATCGCGCTGTTGCATTCCTCACCCCTCAATTAGCTAAGGGTGATTTATCTGAATTTTCTAAGTACAATTAATGACCTAATTTATATTAATGAAATGAATTTAATTTAATAAAATAATATAATATTTAATTTTAAGCAAACGACGCCGTCTATTTGCACTCGTCGTTATCCTTTTCCGCGGTTTGATCTCACGATCAATGGTCGGACGGTCTGGGCTTGTCTTCCTGGATAATCCCTGCGCGTGGCATACGGGCACGACGTGCGGCAATCGCAACAGCGCAACCCTTAGAGTTGGCGTATCCTGCTGCTTGAACCTTAGATTTAGGTGCAATCCGATTCTCTAGCATCCATTTTAACATATTCTCCTTTTCCCGATCAATCGAGAGGTTACTTTCAATCGAAATCTTTGGAGCCGTTCAGAGTCGTTAATCAAGGTACATCTTGATCTTGCAATTTAGTCAATCAATGATTTCAATTTACTTTCAAAAGTCTAATACATTATTTATATTAAACATTGTCTGGTCCGTTTGAGCTGAGATGTGTTCGATCGAAGTTAGATTTCAAGTAAATTTATTTTTTATTTCGGCTAGTTTAGGGCATCTGTGTTTTCGATGTTAGGGTAGTCCATTTTTGTCAATCCTAATACCTATCGATAGGTCTCAGTAAGATCCTTCGATTGACACCCTAATCTTACTGGTTGAAGCTCTATGTGGTGAGATTTGGAATGCCCTAGGTTGCGGCTTGCGTAGACTTCTGGAGGTAGAAGAAGGCGTCTGGGTCGGGCCGGGTCGACCTGGGTCCGACCTGCGAGTCCAGCGTGCGTTATTGGCGTGTGTGGGTCCCACTTTGCACGGATCACCTCCGAGTAATCATCCTAGTGGGCCCTGCATCTAGCAGCCAGCGTCCCGTCCTCCTCTCCTGTGGTGAGACGTAGCATGTGGGCTCGCGCATCGTTATTAATCTGCAAAAAATGTTGATTTATTTATTTTATATATAAATATAAAATATATTAGAATGAATAAAATTCATTTAACAGAAATTAAATAAATCAAATTTTCATAAACTTTAACCCCTAATATCTTGGAAATTATAGATCCAAATACAGCAAATAAATATATTATTTTGATCAACAAAAATAGAGGAATATTATGGTATCATTTAATTTTTCATAGGATCATTATTTTGTATAGTGACATTTAGAGTATTTAAATTATTCAAAAATGTCACAAAACTTCAATTGGTCATAACTTTTCACACATTTACCCAAACATACCCAATATGGGTCTCAAAGTAATCAGCAAAGCCTAAGGATAATCCAGTAGTGTTGGTTTTGCTGTTTGAGATCTAATTTGACTAATTATTTTTGGACCCAAACCCTAATATTCCTAAGCTCATAACTTTTTAACCATTAGTCTAAACATACTCAATATGGGTCTTAAAGTAATCAGTATAACCTCTAAAATAATCTAGTAGTGTTCAATTCTCTGTCTGGATCAATTTGAGCTTAATCACTTTTAGAACCTATTCCTAACTAGCTTAATTAACCATATATCTTCAATTGACCATAAGTTAATCAATTGAACTCCAAATTAGGTCATCCATATATCCATTTTGATCAGGAAAACCTAATTAACAGTAAACTGCAAAAATATTTAAGATCCAAAGGTTAGATTTCTTAATCAACCCTAATTACCTTAAAACTTGATTAATGAATATTAACAAATTTAAAGATCCAAATTGAGTGATTTAAATTTTAAAGAGCTCCTAGAGTTTATTAGAACCTAGTGATGTGGTGATTAATTTCACTAATCACTCACTAATCATCTAAACCTTAATTAGGCCATAACTTAGCCAATTTGAGTTCAAATTGAGCCTACCACTAGTCATTATGATTAATGGATCATTTGTGATATACAGCCACTGATTTTGCTCAATTTGGACACCAATTGGAAAAGTTAGAATTTTTGAATCTTAATTAAGAAACCATAAATTACCTTTTTATTCTTTAGCTTGTATTGGTTATAACTTAGCCAATACTTATCAGAATTCAATGATTTTAGGTTCTATGGAAACCTTAGACAATAAGTAATAATAAACTGATAGAAAATTTAAATTCCATTAAGTCAAATTACCAAAATACTCATATGAGTCAAATTCATTAATTTGCTATCATGGAGCTTAATAATTACCTAAAATTAATGTAATTACTGTCTAATCTTATATTAGACAGTAAAAAATACTTTGATACTGTAAATTTTTGATTTGAAACCTTAGATCAAAATTTGATCTTTTAGACCCTTAAGTAGGGGCAAAATGGTCATTTTGCCCAAATTTAGGGTTAAGTGCTTTAATGCCTTAAATTCTTGTTATAATAATTAAAATCAATAAGTAAAGTAATTTAGATTGTAATTTTAATTATTTAAGTCATTAATTAAGTTTAGATCTAAAACCTTAATTTCCCTTAAGAAAATTAAAAGTAGTCTATTAGCTATATGATGTGAGATAAATCTCAAATTATACCTCTCCTTTAACCTTCCTAATCCATTCTTAATCCTTCCTAATAATATTAGTTAGGATTGGAGCTTGAGTGTTCATCTTAGGGTTTAAGAGCTCAATTCTTAGGAATTAGGATTAGCTCTTAAGTTAGAGTTCACTTATTGAGTAAAATGGGTTACTCAATATATGAAGCCTTGATTTTATAGTTTATAGATTTTTATAGTTTATTAACGATTATTCAATCTTTTACACTTTAGATTTAAGAATAGAGATCTATCCTATTAAGTATGACTTCACTTAATAGGATTTGCCTTAACTTAATCTGTGAGTTTGGGTATTTGAAATTTAGTCCTTTAGGATCACCTTTTAGATTAAGTACTTAAACCCCAATATTGGAGTTTAATTCTTAGTCCTTTCATCTTGATTTGGCTAATCAAGATGGCTTGGGAGTGCTTAAATTATTAAAATAGGTCGATTGATTTATCATTTAACTTATATAGTCAACATCAATTTATTTATAATTGGGACCTAGCTAGTCCTAATTATTTTCAATCTATAAGGATGTGAATCTAAGTTACACTCGATAGTAGGAATTGGAGATCTTGAACTTGTGTAACTTAGAGTAGATAGAATGATTAAATTAGATAACAAATGGATATCACTTGTGTCATAGTAGAGTCTCTTGCTCATTTTGACATTTGATGCTATGCTTTCCTTATTTTTGAGCTTTATACATTGGTCATATGTATTTAGGCATAAGACATTTGAAAAGTGTTTCATGTTAAACTTGTTTTGCATAGTACCATTTGTATATGTCATTATTATGGTTTAGTTAAACATATGGTTATTAGAATATAGCCTAATTAGTATGCCTTTTTCCTTACTTATACTTTAGTACAGTCCAAACCTAGACCTATGACCAGCTAGGATGGTATTCATCTATCTAAAGAAAGTCTAACCAAGCCTATACCTAAGATCGACTAGGATGGTATTCGTTAGACTTTATATCCTTTTTCTCCCTTTGTTGGCAATACTAATTTAGGTGCATTTCTACTTTAAGTTGATTATCTTATTTAAGTCATAGTAATTTCAATTTCATACTTTCTATTTCAGTCTACATTTCAACACTATCTTATTTACTATTCTTTTGCATTTACTAGCTTTATTTTCTACTTATAGGATGCTAGTCATACTTGTTGTTTTCATTTATTAGGAAGTTAGTCTCACTTTCATTTATTTAATTATTTTATATGTTGTAACAACCCAAGTTGTTATCTTAGTTAATTAGGATTAATCTTAGTCCTAAATATGATTATAAGTGCTAATTAGGTCAATTGGAGTCAACCTCTAGGGCTTACCCCAAAATCAGGGATCAAATGGATCGAATCCTGATTTCTGGAAAATCCAGAAACCCTAATATTTGACCTATCTAAATTGACCTCGGATTGGAAAACGAACACCGCCATTGCGTTCATTAATCCCAAATTAGCTTGGGGTGAAATTTTCGTGTCAATCAGAAGTCGTCGAAATTTCGACGAATATTTTAATAATAATTTAAATACCCCAGAAATCGAGGAATCAAAATACTCGTCGGATCAAAAATCTGATCCCGCCGTTGCATTCCTCACCCCTCAAATAGCTAGGAAAAATATATTTGAATTTTTGAAATTTTGAAAAAAAAAATATTATTTGATTAATTACTTAACGGCATCTTTAAATCCTTAACCTTACCGTCAACTGTAGTTGACGGCGCCGTCTAATTAGACGGCGCCATCGCAACCGTTGGATCTGATCCAGATCCAACGACTACGGGGCCTTCTCCCTCGGCCCCGTCGCTTGCTCGCAACTCGGCGTGCCCGCCGCCCCTCCGAGCCAACCGACGCCATCCCCGCCTATAAGGCCTCGGCCGAACTCTGGGCTTCGGGTTTGCGAAACCCGAACCCGGATCGCCCGAGCCGAGCCATCCTTCGCCGTCGATCAGGTACCCCCCCCTCCTCCCCCCCCCCCCCCCCCGAACTTCCCTCGCGTTTATTTTGATCGGCATTTTGACGCCTGATTATTGTAGATTTTAGGATGGATTGACGATCCATCGGACCTGATCGAGTTCGATCAGGTCCGATCGACCCAGATCGGGGTTTGAACCCTACGGGTTCCGCCTCGTTCGCTCGCACCGAACCCTAGGACTTAGGGTTGCCCTAGCCGCCGCCTCTGACCACCTCCAGCGAAGGTCCGCCCACCGACGTGTAGCCCCGACGTGGGCTACCATCGGCCTAGTGGGCTGAGGCGGTTCGGCGCCGGGAAGGCCAGCAAAAGTCGTACCCTAGGCGCCGGCCCTCGGGACACCTCCGCGAGGCATACGAAGTCTAGGTCGACCCGAGCCCGACCTGACCGCGTCGGGTCCGCGTAAGCCCCGGGTGGCCCACTACGCCACGTGGCAGCCTCCGGGCTCGCCACGTGTCACATGGGGGGCCCACACGCCGAGCCCGCGACCCCTCGGCTTCGGCCGTGGGGCCACCGTGCCACGTGGCAGCCACTGGGCATGCCACATGGCATGTGGGGCCCACTGGCCGAGCCCGCGGCTCTTCGGCTTCGGCTGTGGGGCCCACTGCGCCACTGGACCCGCCACGTGTACAGTGGGGCCCACACACAATGCAACGCCCAATCAGGCACTGCCACGTGTCATAGGTGGGCCCACTGTCAGCTTTGACAAATAATTAAAACTGCTAATTACTGTTAGACAGTAATTAATTATAGATTAGTAATTACCTAATTGTAATTAGCACTAATTACTTTTCAACAGTAACCCTATAATTAATTAGCTGTAATTAATAATTAAATGATTAATTAGGATTATTTTAATACTAATTAAATCCTAACAGTAATTATAATAATTAAATATTATTAAAATAGTAAATTTCTAGTTAATTATTCCTAATTAAACATTAGCAAGTAATTAAGGTTAATTAATCTGTAATTAGACTAATTAATTTTCAACAGTAAATTAATAATTGAATAATATTATTAATTAATACTTAATTAATAATTAAATCTTAATTAATTACAGATTAATCAATATAATAATAATTACAGAAATTTTATATGTATATATATAACCTTATGAATGAACAGTAAAATAATTCAAATTGAATAAATGAACAGTAAAATAATACAAATTATATTTTTGAATAGTAAATCTTAAAAGTTTAATAACTTTTTGTAGGATGATCCAAATATAGCCAATATAGGTCTCAAAATACTCAGAAAAATAAATAGAATCAAATGACATAATGTAAAATTAATTTTGGGGCACACATAATGATGTAACATTTTATGACCTTTTTAGGACCCCATAACTCATTACCTAGTTATCAGAATATAGTCAATATGGGTATTAAAATGCTCAAGAGAGTGGCCCCATCACTACAGTAGTATTAGTTTTCCCATTTAGATATCAGGACAAAAAGTCAACCCTAGAAAAATGACCAAAATACTCTTAAAATTCAAATGACCATAACTTGGTCAAATCAACTCCAAATTCAAAAATTCAAGATGCTAACTAACTTAGAATTTCAATGTCACCAACAAACTGAAACAAAATTTAGGATTTGAACCCTAGAAATTTAGGTAAAAGACCAAATTACCCTTGACCTCATTTTGGTCATAACTTGACCGTTCGGAGTTCAATCTGGACGTACTTACTATCTATCTTCAAGTTAGAAAGTAAGGAATCAGTTGGAACTAAGAGAATTCAATTCTAACCCATAAGTCAAAAGTTGACTTTTTGACCCTTAAAGTAGGGGCAAAATGGTCATTTTGCCCTAAGATTGGACTATATACTCTTAACCTCTAGTTTGCATTTCAAAACTCGTAAACCAATGTTATAAAGATCTTAGTGACCTTTAAGTGAGTAAAATCAACTATTAGGCTAGATTCCAGGATTTCCCTAAGTCTTTAGCACTACACCTTAAGGACCTTTTCTAAGACTGGGACTAGATCATAAGTTAGAGTTCATTCATTGGGTAAATGGGTTATTCAATGGGTAAAACTTTGGTTTTATTAGTTTCTAGACTTTTTTTTTATTTTACAACTTGTTCTAATTATTTTGCCTTTAAACCTTAGATTTAGGATAGGAGATTCATCCTATTAAGTTTAATTACTTAATAGGATTGGCCTTAACTAGTAGATCACTTATAGAATAAAACCTAGAACTTAGGTCTTATCCTTTTTAGATTATGCGATTAAACCTAAATATCGTAGTGTTTAATCCATAATCTTTAGGTTTAGAAGATCTTGATCAGATTTTAGATAAACGTCTAAATTCATCAAAACTAGGACGTATGATTTATTGATTTAACTCATAGTCGTCTATCTGATTGAACTAGATTATAACCTGATCAGTTCTAATCCTTTTTAACTTATAAGGACGAGTTTCTGAGTTACACTCGATAGTAGGAAAATGGTGATCCTGAACTTGTGTAACTTGGAATAGTTAGAATGGTTAAGTAGAAAATAGATAATATCACCATATTAGTAGAGTCACTTGCTTCTATTTGATATTTTGTGCTACACATTCATTGTATTTTTGTGCCTTAACTCCTTGAGCATATCATATAAGATTTTTGATGCATAAATAAAATGTTATGAAAATATGGAGACTCCTTAGATTCCTTGTGAAAATATTAAAGTGATTAATAAAAAGATAATAATTATATGAGCTGCCTCTCAAATATGTCCTTATTGCCTAGTCTCCTTATGTCACTAGGGGAAGGACTTGTTTTGTTGTGTGCCTAGTTGCCTAGCCTCCTTATGTCGCTAGGGGTACACTATTGGTGCCTTAGCTGTACTGGTGCTAATATCCTTCGATTACTTTGTGTGCTTAGTTGCCTAGCCTCCTTATGTCGCTAGAGGTACACAATTTTGTGACTTAGCCGTGATGGTGCTAAGATCCTTTGATATTCGATGGGCTAGATTAGCTCTGTTCTGTATGGCAGTTGGTACACGGACATTTATATATATATATATATAGTTATGATGTTTTGTTTACTTTTCAGCATTTTTATTTCTTTGTATTGCTTATATATTTTAGGATGTTAGAACCTTGCTGCTATTTATATGTATCACTGCTGAGTTATTTTATTTTAATTGGCATTTTTTTTTATCACCAGCATATTTAGGATATAGTATTTCTCTTACAGTACCTGTTTGATTATCTATATTTATGCCTTACCTTGTTTAGCTTGCATGTGAGGCATATCTTAGCCTCTCTTTTTGCTTAAGTTATAAATAATAGTTTATAGCTTTTCTTTTCTTTTGTATTGCTTGTTGCTCCCTTATATAATTGTTGCTTAAAAATTATAAAATGGTGATTTTACAAAATACATATAAAACTTATCAGCTTAAAATGTACTTAGACAATTATCTAACTAGATTTCTTTTTTTTTGCTGGGGCCCTACATTGTGAAACCGACAATGGTAAATCCTCTTCAGTTGGACGATCAGGATCTTGGTGTGGAGCCATATTCGGAGGAGGAGCCTGTGGAAGAAGCAGCTATTTAGTCATTCCACTATAAGTGAGGATGAGTGCACTTTATTTTTTTATTTGAAACTTAAATTGATGTAATAATACAGGTACTTATGACTGCGTATTCAGATTCTGTGCTTATGTTTTAAGGTGTATTTCTTTATACTTATGTTGTGATGCTTGGATATTTTATATTATAAATCATTTCCACACTCTGTATGTTTACTTAGATAGTGACTGAATGTTTGATCATATGCTCACTCCTTCCCTTATTATGTGGATTGTGGATTTCATCCTAATCCAATTATAAGTGAAGGGTTAGCTAGAGTGACACACCACCCCTTAACTTAATTCTTGTGGATTAAGGGGTGGGGCGCCACATATGTGCTCTTACTTTATGTCAATTAGTATGTGTTTTTATTGATCATAAGTATGTTTAGATTGAGATTTCTTTCAGTTATATTAGTACTTAGTCTTTATTTTTATAACTAACCTTATTGCAGCTATGCATTGAGGTATGTGCTTACTTCCTATTAAGTTATAGACTTATTATTTATAATTTCCTTTCTCTTTCCTATGCATTATGCTCCTACACTTGCTTGTATGTTACATTTTAATGGTGATATCTAAATAACATAATAAATTTGAAGCCTAAAATATAATTAGACTTATTGTCTAATTAGATTTTCTTTTATTGGATGGGTCCCATCATTGTGAAACTGACAATGGTAGAGTCTGAGCTATTTGAGGTTGTAGAGCATTCAGGAGATCTACCGTCAGAAGATGAGCGTATTGCTGAAGATCCTTAGTTTTCTTTTTGCATTGTGAGGATGAGTGATTTATTCTATTTTTGCTTTAACTCTTAAATCATATTGTAATAATACAATGTTAACTTTACTTTTTACTGCTTTACTTATTATGAGTTGGATATTTAGTTCTTCTTATATTATGATGAATGGATGTTATATTTTATGCTTCCGCACTCTTGAGAATGGCAAAATACTTAATTATGATGGATTAGGATTTGTGCCTAATCTAATTATAAGTAGGGGTATTGCCGTTTAGGTGACATCTCCACCGTAATCATGTTAACTTATTAGTCAACAAGACCACAGCAGGGTAGGGCCGCCACACAACGGCCCTTCAGATGAGTTCTATTTCAGCTATTCGGGGGGACAGGATATTCCTGTAACAACCTTGGGTTGTTACCCAGCTTAATTTGAGCATAATCATATCTTAATTATTATTCTGTTAATTTTATCTAGCTTTTAGAACCAAACCCTGAAGGTTTGGAGCAATTCAGAGCTAAATCCAATATTTTGGAATATTTTAATATTTAATTAATTAGAAAATTGAGGTATTTATTTTGACCTTTAAATCAAAATCCGACTTCGTCGTTGCGATCGTCACCCCCAAATTAGCTAGGGGTGATGTTTTGGACGCACTTGGAAGTCATCAGATTTTCGCAAATATTTTAATATAATTAAATACCCTGAAAATTAGTATAGTTAAATAATCATCAGAATTGAAATCTAACTTCGTCGTTGAATTTCTCATCCTCAAATTAGCTAGGGGCGAATTTTTGGGATTTTTCGGAGCACATTTAGTTAATCTGAATTTTTAATAAATTAAAAATTATGAATAATAATTAATTATTCATTAATTTGCATTTAATTCCCCTTTCCTCTCTTAATTTTTGGCTGGCTATTTTTTTTCCCCATGCAAGTCACTTGAGGTCATTCCTCCCCTCTCCTCTTAGCCATGTCCTCCTAGGCAAGTAGGATGGCTCTTCACATCCTATCCCCTAGCTTATGATGGCTCCCTACTCTCCCTCTCCTCTTTTAAAAGGAGAGCTCAGCCCATCTTCTTCTCCTTGCTGAAATTTTTTCATCTCCTCCCCCTTCATTGTTAAGTCCTTGTGCTAAAGAAGAAGGCTCCTCCCTAAGGTCTTGAAGAAAGCAAAGGTCCTCTCTTCCTCTCCTTCCAAGGATAAAAAGGTACCCTTTTATTCATTTCCTTATCTAGTTCATCTTGCTATTATGCTTATTGCATCTTTAGACATCCATGTTAAAATATGCAAGCCATTACAGCTCTCAAAGAGATTAAATTTAATGCTTT
This sequence comes from Gastrodia elata, assembly GCA_016760335.1. Classification (NCBI taxonomy): domain Eukaryota; kingdom Viridiplantae; phylum Streptophyta; class Magnoliopsida; order Asparagales; family Orchidaceae; genus Gastrodia; species Gastrodia elata. Next base: position 275,647 of record CM028678.1, on the reverse strand, counting down.
GTTTTTCTTACATTCTACACACCCTGACCTTTATTCACATTTTTTGTATAGCTATGGTTCTGTTTGTGCCATTTTTAGTGTCGATGGAAAGGTATTGGAAAGACCTTTCCATTGATATAAAGCACTGTACATGAAATGCTCTGGATTGGGAGTAATTGAGATCGAAAATAAGCCTTCCAGGTTTCGTCCCAGCTAAAATCACTGTCTGGCGCTGCAGCGCCAGAAATTGCAAAATAGGCCGCTGCAGCATGCCACAGCGCACTACAGTGGGCTGCAGCGGGATTTCAACGGAATATATAAAAATATGATATAAACTATTTGAACAGTATTTTACAAAATGGACCGCTACAGCGCGCGGTAGCGGGCTGCAGCAGAAATTTTTGGAAAAACTTAAGGAAATATGAAAAATAAAGTAATTGAATAGTAAATTTCACAAGTTGAATTGCTGCGCGTGCCATAGCGCACCGCAGCGGGCCACAGCAGGCCACGGCGGACCGCAGCGCACCCCAACGCTAAAAGCGCTACAGCGTGTTACCGCGCTGAAAGCGCTACAGCGCGCTGCCGCGCGAAAAACTCTACCACGCGTTGCCGCGTGATAAGCGCTACAACACGCTCCAGCGCCCAAACTTGCAAAATGTCCAAAATTTTCTGAAAAATTGCCCAGTTTTGACTGAAATGGCCAAAACTTCATTGTTTTGGTATCTTAAGGTCCCTAGGACCCTAGTGGGGCTAAGTTATATCAAATTTGAACATTGCATAAAATTCTATATTGAAATTAAGTTTGAACTTTGTCACTTCAATCAAATGCTCAAAACCTCTCATGTACCTTAAATGTATTGTGCTAATTGCTAAATAATGGAACTCATATATGCTTATGGTAAATATATATACCTTAACTACTAAATGGCATGAAACCTAAGTCTTTTAAATTTATAATCAAGTGCTAACTCTTTTGGTTAATTTGAAATTTAGTTAGCCTTAATTACTTTCTATTTTATGTTGAATTTACATTTGTATGCTTTCATGATGTTAGGATGTATGTTAGAAAACTCTAAACATTTACTTGGACACCTAATTATGTGTAACTGACTTTAAACTAAACTTAAACATAAGAATCTTGATAACTTGATTAAGTTGATGATACTTAATCTAAACCTAAGTTTGACATCAATAATACACTAATAATACATTGATTTGTTATTGACCTTTAAATTAACCTTTAGTCTTATGATAGGAAGGTTAGGGTTTAAACCCCAACCTGTCTTGATTGAGATCTAAATCTTAATCACCTAATTAATTAACTTGATAATAAGATAATTCAATTGATATTATTCCAATAGTGTATATGATTTGATATTGATCTTAAATTATCAAATTAGAAGTGTTAAGGATAATATTGAATATGTGTGATTGAACCATCTGAATCTAAACTTTAGATCATTGATTTTTTCTTATATAAGACTATTAGCATAAGATGAATAATAAAATTATAATGATTTATAAAATGACCTAACTCTAATAATATCCTTGATTTTATCCCATAATTGTAGAATATGAAAGAATCAAATGAATTTCAATCATCTGATCTGACCACTTGAATGTTAACTTAAGAAGTAGAAAAGTGAGATCTTAAGGGTCTTGCTTTAGGATCATTCTTGAAATACTTAAAGACCTTAATTACTAATACATTGAGGTAGGAAGAACCTTTGTAACTTATTGAGGTAAGAACTTAGATGATCCTTCAGAACTTTAGAAGTTGAACTTGATACCTTGTGGTAAGAATCACCTAAAGCAATTATAATAGAATTTCTCCCTTGTGGTAGAATTCATTATTGAGTGGTCTTTTGATCACATCCTTGGAGCCTTGTGTAGGACACACCTATTTAGAGTAAGGATTAATAGCTTCGATAAGATCCTTGTATATTAAATAGATTTGTCTGAACCCAGATTATTGGTTGGGTATAGTAGGGTATACCCATAGTACTGGATTAATTCAGTAATATTCAGGATTAGTTGATTCACTCTAATATAGACTTATGACCATGTGCTATCCCAAGAGATTAGATGAATACAGTTTCGTTAGAGTAAATCTTCCAAGACTAAGAGTGTTACAATTAGTGAACAAGATCCTTAGTTTGAGATATAAACTGCAACCAGGTTTTGCCTCTTATCGTAGTGCGCTTCGATAAGTGCAGTTTATGCAAACTAAGTATCCTAACTCACTTTGCGTAAACCACTAAGTATGCTTATAATTAGGTCATTTAACGACTTAGCTTGATATATAATATGTGATCGGGTTCTGCCTTCTATCGTAGTGCACTTTGATAAGCGCAGTTTTAAACAAGCTAAGGGTTAAATCCGCCTCTCTTAGAAACATACTACTATGTGTATACCATTATCCCAGCTAATGATTTTTAAGTAAACTCTCAACTTTAACTAATCATCGGGCTAGAATTTAGGAGTCGGAATCCTTTTAGCAGGATTCTGCACAATGGAGATATTGAATTCATTATTGGATTTCAAAGCATTTTTGGATTTATCTCATGTAGTTAGAAGCATGAGCATGAGCATAAGCATGATGTATGAGTATTAGAATGATGTATGAGTATCAATAATGATTTATGAGTTACGGAATGTTACATACATTGACTTCAAATACTTCCAACATACCACCCCTAGCTAATTTTGGTGTGGTGAGTCCAATGGTGGACTCTATTTTTTATTCTGAGATCTAAATAAATTAGGCATTCTCAGAATTATCAGAAAAGCAGGAAATATTGGAAATTGCCAAACGATCTTCAAATCGCACAAAATTTGAAATGGAGACTACTAATACTATTATAAGACTAATGGATAAGGATTAGATTCAAATAGAACACTAATTGACGGGTAACAACACTAGGGTTGTTACATGCCCAAAACCAAAGGGGAGCACCTCATATGCTCCAAAGCAAGCGCAAACTGGGACCATCGCTAAGGGCAAAATTATTGCACAATCTCCTGCTATACGTCGTGTGCATGCTTTGACTTCTGTTGTTGCCCAAGAAGACAACGACATCATCACTGGGACATTTTGCATTTAATTTTCATTATTCTGTCTTTCTTTCCTATGTAACTATTTTGTGTACTTTTATTACATCAGTCTTAATTAAAGTTTTATTTTTCCTACCATGGGAACTCTTTTTATTAAAAATAAATATTGCGACACACTCTTCGATATGGGTGCTAGTAACTCTTTTATATCCGAAAGTTGTACGTTTTTCTCAATCTCCAATATTTCAGTTTCGGCAATTCCTTGCGAGTGCAGATGTCATCTAGAGCTAAAATGTGTGCTAATAAGTTTTGTTTATTATACATCCCAATTAATAACAATTTCTTTCAATCCAAGCTTATCGTTATGCCAATCACGAATTTTGACATAATTTTAGGCATGAATTGGTTAAGTACGTTCAACACCGTAATAGATTGCCACAAGACGAAAGTTTCGTTAAGGGTAGGAAAGAAACTCAAAGTTTTTGTAGGTAAACTTCGCTTTACTACATCACTCATGAATGCAATAGAAGTCGAGCGCCTCATTATCAAAGGTTGCGGGGCAAAGTTAAGAAAGATAGAGCCCTAGAAGACACCAACATCATTAGGGAGTTCCTGGATGTGTTCCCTTAAAATTTACCTGGACTACCTCCTTTGAGAGATGTAGAGTTTTCTATAGAACTGTTCCTAGGAACTCAACGAATTTTGATTTAAACCAAAAATGTCTTATATAGCTAAACAATAAAACTTTTTCTTCACCTCTCACTTTTGGCTTCTCTCTCCATAAACACAAAATTGTTGGCTTCCTAAAGTTCATGCTCCTTTTTTGCCTTTTGATAGTGGAAACTTCAAAGACTACATTTCCTTAAAGAGGGCTAGGCCCTTGTGCAGGTCAAACCACTATAACTTCTTATTTCACTTCTATGTCTTGTTTGAGACCCTTCTTAATGTGGGACACCTAGTATTGTATATTACAAACTCTATCGAAAATCTAGGAATCACTTGGCATAATCTCTAACAAAATGATCCATAAACTACATTTATTCCCATAGAAACATATTTTGGAGCATTCTAAGAAAAATAAACTACTTAATTTACCACACAAATATGGTGAGAGAAATAAGTCCATGTAACATAATCGTGCACAAGTTAGGCATGACCTCAATTCCCCAAGCATCATCAAATTTACTCCTCTTAGAAGGAATGCCACAAACACTTACAGAATATATTTCCATGCTAAATATGATTCTCAATCTGCAGAATAATGAGTTAAATGCTCAATAACTATAGATAGCATAGTTGGAATGGGTAACGAACTACCATGCTAAGCCTCCAACTCTTATTTAGCTCATAAATCTATCCTTTTATTTGGACAGTGGATGACCATATAGCTAAAAAAAAGTGCATTTCATTACCATGAATTTTTCAGATGCATCCTTTTCCAATTCCCCCAACCATCTCAGTTGTTCCATAATACTCACCAAACTAACTAAAAATCTCTATAGGTTTTAGCCAACCCAAGTGTTGGAGGATGAAACAACAACATCCTCTCGTGCCTCTCGTGCATAAAAGAATGAGATGAGGCATGAATTTCATATCAACTTATAATTTGACAGTTTATTGCAACATGCTCGAAGACACCAAGCAAAATGAGAAGCTTCATGCACACCCCTTGGGGCCCCAAGATCCAATCCACTCATCTCTTCAATTATTTATCCAAATGATTCCTTATAAATATATCAATTCCCACTTAAACAATATGCTTCTAGTTTAAATAGATTTTTTGTAGTCAGACATTACAAGCACTAGAGCCCGACTATTTTTCTTGTTTAGCTCTTTAAATTTTTTCTTGGTTGAAATCCCATTTGATTTCATTATTGTTCTTTGTGAGATGGTACAGAGATGAAACTATCATGAACTAATTCCAAATGAATTTGCTATGATGCTTCTGCCATTAGTTACTTTCCTTGATCTTTCCCACTATATGATTGTTTTGGCCTTGCTTGAGTCCACCTGAATGCTTCTTTTTCCAATCTCAAATCCTATGAATAAGAGAGTCAATCTCCAAAACTTGCTCATTTACTCATAAAAACTTCACCTTTTTCCAATTTTCCATTTTGTTTCCCCTTCAACGTATGATATACTAAGATATAATCCAAGTTTATCATCACAAACTCATCCAAATAAGGACTAAACATCGTCCAAATTAGGTTTATTAAAATTATTAGAGAATTTTATAGTCTAAAAGGCATCACCATCCATAAATATAAGATTTTACTAGTTTTAAAGGTCGTTTCCCAAGTGTTTGAGTCATTAATTCAAGCCTTGTGGTAACCCGACTATAAGTCATGCTTAGCGAAGGTTCTAGCCTCCTTGAGTTGATCAATAAACTCTTCAGTTAGGGGATGAGAGTACCAATTCTTCAAGGTGATTTTGTTGAGTGTCCAATAATGTATTCTCATTATTTACCCATTGTAATTTTTTGGGATTAAGATTATTGGTAATTCACTAGTGAACACATATTTTAAAGACACCTAACTCCATTATATTGGCTATCTACTTTTTAATCTTCTTCATTCTCTAACAATGAGTGTATGTGCATTCCCACATTAAAAAGTGTTGCTTTTGAGCATAGTTGTATATCATGATCTATTGCCCTTATTATGGTGAGCCCACTTGGCTTTTCAAAGACGTTGGAATACTTGTTAGAGAGCCTTCTTAGTCAATCATGTTACTACACCAAATTTGTGTGGATTATGCCTGGCATATTACATGATAGTTAAGGGAGATAATTTGATAAAAAAAAATTATCTTCATTTGATTTTTGTTGATCTTGAAGACGCTTATGATAAAGTTCAGAGAGCATTAGCATTTCATTGGTGAGTTTTAAGAATGAAAATAATTTGTGGATTATATTGATTGTATTAAAGATTAAACTAATAAATCGATGACATATTTGAAAGCAAGGTATCTTGTCTAAATGCAATTAAGAGGAGTTCATTGGTTCAAATTATTTGAAGAAGACATTCTCCTACAAAACAAGAGCTGTTGAGGACTAAACAAGACCTTTAAACTTAAAGGCTTTATCGTAGTAGTTCTAAAATAAAATAAATAGTGCAAGTATATTCATAATCAAAGCATCATGGCCCAATTTTTTAAGTTCATCTTGGCTTAGCCTAAGCAAATTCTAAGCAACTTGGCACCTTAACTTATTCAACTAATTAAGTTTATCATGCTTATTCGGTCCAACTTAACAAAAACTAACTAAAAATCCAAAAAAATATCAAACGTCAAGCAAAGACTTAAGGTTAGCTAAGCTAATCATAATCCCTTTAGCAATGTAATTCGTAGGATCCAAAGTGATTGATGAAATGGGGGAGTGCGCTTCTTCAATGTTGAAATAAAAAAAATTCACTGGTAAAGAGGCGTTTTTAAGAGCAATTTATACAACCAACTATATTATGGGGCTGACCATTAGCCAACAAATAATATATATATATATAGGCTTAAGTGAATGAATTGATATTTTACTGTTAGCATAAAACTACAAAATGATTCCTTTACAAGTGGGAAAAAAAAACGATAACATTAGAGCGATGGTATTGTAATGCACATGCGTTAAGAAGGCTGAAACACGAATGAAATTACAAAAAAGGTAAATTTTACAAATAATATTATGCATTATTTACAAAATACAACAATTAAATAAACCCGGGAACACCTCCAGCCAGCGGCACTAAATCTAATGTGTTGCCTCTGTGTTGCCTTCTGCTGCCTACTAGCTACTAATATGTATCATTTGTTGACTCAGACTGATCCCGAGAGAACTCTCTATCTGCATAGTACAATAGTCTTCGTAGTCTCAAAAGAATGTCACAATGAAATGGCAATGCCGAGCGCCTTTCAGAATATAATGGGCTGACAGTCATCCAGGAAAGTGAGTGGAGTTCCGCGGCTATCGACTCAAGGACCGTATGGGCCTCCATCTCATAATAATCTCTCGAAAAGGCCTCCGCAGAACCCATGCCACCTCTTCCCTGCTTATTAGCAGCAGCACCAATGGAGCTCCCACTGCCACGGCTAATTGACTTTTCCTGGCCACTGTTGTTTCCGCCATAGTGATCAATGAGGCTGACTGATAGAATGGAAGGAAAATCTTCCCTTGTTGGCTCAACGATACTTTTCCGTTGAATAGGAATTGATTTCGAAACCACAAATCCAGTCAATTGGGGAATAGCAGAGCCTTTGCTGTGGAGGAGATGAGCAAGCGGTGGGGACTCAGATGTCAAGCATGTGGGAAGTTGCAGGGGTGCTGGCGGCAGGAAGCGCATGCTTGGACAAGGAATCAAGAGATAGGAAGATGGCATCATTGAACCTCCATGGGATTTCACAGCACTGAATCCCTCAATATAGCTGCTAGATAGGCTTGCTGAGCTGCTGCTGCTGCTGTTTTGTCCAACACCTGCGATTATCATGATCAAAAAATTATAACAAACAGGGGAATAAAAGATACAAAATAATATATATATAGTGTGTGTGTGTTTGAACAGTATTGTAGCCCAGTAGTTGAGGCTCAGGATTTGTTATCTCAGGTCATGAGTTCAAATTCCACCGGCCCATGAGAGAAAAAAAAAAAAAAAAAAAAATATATATATATATATATATATATATATATATATATATATTGTGTGGGTGGGTGAGTCCCATGGGACACACTAAGAGAAATGCCCTTCCTGAAAGAACCATAATCTTTATGTTAGAGTGAGACGCTTGTGAAAGTAATTTTGCATTACCAAATAGGGTTAGCACCTATTTGCATTATAAACATAACTTCTGATTAATAAAAATTTTATGTTTCTTCTCTTAATGTATACATAAATTTTTTCAGGATGAGGCATGAATTGCATTGTATAACACTATTTCATATTTCTTCTCTTATAATGCATACATGAATTTTTTCAACCCTGAATATAAAGAAGGATAACAAGCAAAATTTGGAGAGTTAAATCTTTGGTTTTGAATTAGAAATCTTTTAAAATGCCTTGTAAGAAAATTGCAATCAGTCCCATATCCTGTTATTGTTGATTTGAGGAGGAAGAAAGTTGAAGTTTTGTCAATCAGTCATTTGGAGAAGCGGGAGCTCAGGTACGCCCAAGCGCAAGGCACAGAGATGTGTGCACTTATGCGAGCCCAGGTACCCACTGACAGAACAACGGGTGCTCACAAGAGCCCAGGCTAGCGCGGTTTGACAGGCCCGTTTTTGGGACCTATAAATTCGTTTGTATCTCATTTTTAGGGTAATCACTATTATTATGTTGAGCGAATCCCCTGCTAGAGAGCATGTGACGACTAGGGTTTTTCAAAAGGATCTCCATTGTTGGACCTTAAGAAGGCAGCGTCCCGACCTTGAGTTCAGGGGCATCTAACGAGGTCAGACCCAGCGCTTTCTCTTCCTCCGGTATAGTGCAATTTCTCCTCATTTCTCCCCATGAACGTAGATGTTTATACCGAACCACGTAAATCATTGTGTTATGCTGTGATTTTGTTCTTGCATGTTTGTGTTGTTGTTTTCTTGAGAATTTGGTTTGATTCATAAAGAATATCCCAACAAGTGGTATCAGAGCGTGGTTAAAGTTCTGTGATTCAAAATTATTTTTTGTTATTCTTGGAGCATCTAGTGACATGCAAGAAATCATGGAAGAGAGAGTTGGAGGAGAAGCTTCTAGTTCTTCGTCATCGGGGGTGGTGGAGCGATCTTTCCACCAAGTTGTGACACATCCGGTGATGATCGATGTTGCCAAGTTTGATGGTAAAAACAACTTTGGAATGTAAAGATGCAAAATCACTGATGCACTTTGCGCGTTGAACCTGGAGGATGTTCTTGATGGCAATGAAAAACCGGTGACGTCGAAGAGGGATTGGGTCCTAATGAGCCCCGGTGCATGCTGCTTGATCCGAAATTGTTTGACCCAATAAATCAAGTATGCGGTGATGATGGGTCTGCATGAAAATTGTGGAAATTCTTTAAGAGCAAAAATCTGACAAAGAGCGCGGAGAATCATCCTCACGTGAAGCGACATTTGTACAGATTTCAAATGCGACGGGGAATCTCTATTAAACACAAATGAGTTTACAAAGTTACTAACAGATTCATTTAATTTGGATGAAAAAGTGGAGGATGAAGACAAGGCGCTTCTTCTATTGAACTCGCTCCCGAATAAGTATGAAAACTTCACCATGACACTCATTCATGGGAAGGAGGCCTTGAGGTATAATGAAGTGATGACGGCATTGTTGAATAATGAATTTTGACAAAGAGGCAAGGAGTCTTCGAAGTCAGAGATATTTGAAGCACTTCTCCTCCAACACAGAAGATCTGACAAGATGAATGGTACTAGTAGCCATAAGAGGGACAAGTTCAGGGGTCGAAGTCTTGGGCGTAATTAATGTGCCTTTTGTTTAGAGAGCGACCATTGGAAGAGGGACTGTCCGAAATTGAAGAAAAGTGGGAAGGATTCGTCAGACGAAGCAACAAATGTTAAACAGGTGAACTCCAATGCTGATGACTCAGATGTTTCTCTGACGACGGTGTCTCAGTGCTTGTTTGCAGAAAACTGGTGTTGGATTATGAACACGGGTGCTACTTATCATATTTGTTCACGACGCAATTAATTCCATAAGTGTTGGAGAGTGGTGCTGTGACAGTGGTAACAATCATGCATGTCATTCTGTTGGGATATGGAATGTTTTTGTGCAGTTGCATGATGGCTTTGTTAGAGAATTGAAGGATGTACGACATGTTCTTGATATCTGTAAGAACCTTTTGTCTGTTGAATCTCTTGAAGCTGAGGGTTTCACAGTTATTATTGAGGCAAGAGTTCTAAGAATCAGTCGAGGAACTATGACGTACATGAGAGGAGTTCGACAACATAATCTGTATTTTCTACAGGGAAGTACAGTAGAAGGTGGAGTCGTTACTGCTGATGAACCAGTTGATGCTACTGTGATGTGGCATATGAGGCTAGCACATGCTGGATAACTATCACTTAGTACCTTGAAGAGCTAATTCATGCAAGCTCAAATTGTGTGAACATTGCATGTTTGGTAAGATAACGTGTGTATCATTTGGTACTGTCATCCACAATACCAAAGGGATACTTGATTATGTGCACACGAAGGTTTGGGGTCCGGCAAAGACAACGTCATTTGGCGGACGGCAATATTTTGTCACTTTTGTTGACGATTATTCCATATTTGTATGGGTGTACCCCATAAAATGCAAAGGCAAATTGTTAGAAAAGTTCGTGATGTGGAAAAAGTTGGTGGAGAATCAAACTGGCAAGAAGGTGAAGAAAATCAGATCAGATAACGGGGCGAGTATTCTTCACATGAATTCTTACAAGAGTGCCAGAAAGCTGAGATTGAGCACCACTTCACAGTGACAGAGATGCTACAACAGAATGGAGTGGCAGAGCAGATAAATCAAACTTTGGTGGAAAAAATTTGGTGTATGTTATCAAATGGTGGGATGGAGAGAATCTTTGGGCAAAGGATCTTGACTATGTCTGTCACATTGTCAATCATTTGCCTTCTGCAATTATTGGAAAGAAGACTCCTATAGAAATATGATTAGGTAAACCTCTTACTAATTATCATGATTTGAAGATATTTGGATGTCCTGCTTAATATATTGTGAAGAATGAAGCTAAATTGGCTATATTTATTGGATATAGATGAGAAGCTAAAGGTTTCAAATTGTATGATACGAAATATAAGAAAGTTGTGATAAGTAGAGGGATGTGACATCTGAGGAGTTTCTTATGAGGCCTAGGAGCTCAGAGGTGAAGCATCCTACATAAGCCATTGAAAAATTGCAGAAGGTGGAGCTTGAAAAAGCCCCATTTGCTCCACAGTCTCCTACTTCCTTGGAGCTTGTTGCTGAACAGACTAACTTGGATGATGATCAGAGTTTTGATGTGAAGGATGTGAGAGTAGAAGAGACTCCAGTGCGAGAGTCTATTTGTACCAGTAAAACTAGGAGGATAAATGTTCCAAAGCCTGCATGGCTAAGGGATGACTTTGAATTTTCTTTGGAAAATTCAGAAACTGATATTCCATGTCTATATAAGCTATGGAGAGCCTTGAGAGCATGCAATGGAAGATGGCGATGGATGAAGAGATGGAGTCTCTTCATAAAATTGCAACACGGAGTTTGGTGAAGCATTTTTCGAGGAGATTTGCTATTGGATACAATTTGGTGCATGTCAAAAGGAAGGATCTTTAAGAGCTGTTAATGTGCGCTACAAGGCAAGATTTGTTGCTAAAGACCTTGCACAAAAAAGAGGGATAGACTACAATGAAGTCTTTTATCCTATTCTTAAACATCACGCTGTCCATGTTCTCTTAGCACTTGCAGCACAATTTTTTGATCTGATCGTGGAGCAGCTGGTGAAGAAAGGATTCCGACACGAGAAATTTGAAGAGATCCATATGCGGCAACCTTCTGAGAATATCTTGACAGTATTAAAGTTTGTTGATTGCAAAAGATTGGTGAACATGGAGAAGCTTTGATCAAAGCTTCTCAACTACTCTTGATAGCATGTTGGGGTCATCTCTCATATGGCACATATGAGATTTGACGTGGAGATTATTGATTTGAGGAAGTTGAAGTTTTGTGAATCAACTATTTGGAATAGCGGGCGCTCAAGTGCCCGATGCTCAGGAGCGCCTATATGCCCCATTGACAGAACATCGGGCACTCAGGCGCGCACAGTTTGACAGGCCCAATTTTGGGCCCTATAAATTTATTTCTAGTCCATTTTTAGGGTAATCGCTGCTTTTGTTGAGGGGGCGAATCCCCTGCTTGTGAGTGTGTATAGGCTAGGATTTTTCGAAATGATCTACATTGTTGGATCTAGGGAAGGGTTTGAGAAATCCAAATTTGTATTATTCCTCCGGTATAGTACAATTTTTCCTCCTCTCCCCATGGGCGTATGTGTTTACACCGAACCACGTAAATTCTTTTGTATGGTATGGTTTTGTTTTTGCATTTTTGTGATGTGGTTGTTTGCTTGAGAATATTTTGATTTGATTCATGAAGAGTATCCCAACAGTTATAATACAAATAACGCTAGAAAAAAAACTATAAAATACCATGAAATTTGTTAGAAAGTTGGACAAGCATTATGGTTGGCTTCAAGTCGAGTTCGAGCGAGTCAGCTCAAACTCGAACTCGAATTTTCGAGTTGAGCCCGACTCGAACTCGATCGAGTTTGAATTGAGTCAAGTTCAAATAAAAAAAGTTCGAGCTCAAACGTCGGATTCAAACTATATAAAATAAATAAACTTACACTATTAATTGAATGATTTCGCACTGCGGTTATGCATGAATTTTACAAGAAATAGGTTCCATGTTTGATTCCAACCAAGATCATATTTGTGTTTTGAACAAATATTTCAGCAATGTGGAGTTTTGAACCTAGAACCTCACAAAATAAATGAGGCACCTCAACCACTTGAGTTAGGTAAGAATCTTTGTAAGCTTGTATACCTTTTATAATTTTATATATTTCGTAGACTCGAACCAGTTCAAGTCGAGTGGAGCATAACTCAAACTCGACTCGAAATGAGGTTCGAGTCAACTCGACTCCACTCGAAGACTCGGAGATTTCGAATAGAGTTCAGTCTGACACAAAATTATAGCGAGTTTCAAGTTTTAGGTAAAATTGTCAGCCCTGGTAAGCATCCATCCAATAAAACCTAATTTCCTATGAACGAACCATTCAACACAACTATACCGCAACATCAACAGATTTAAACTGTTAATATAAAATTTCTTTTATATATCATGGCATCAAAAAATATAAACTTACTTGAAGAGAAGTCTGATGGAAGAATCAAATGCAAAGTATGATCTATTGAAACACTAACAAAGCTTATACTCCGTGCCAATTGTAACAATCCCCTCGAGCTGTCCAATCCTGCCTGCCCAGCTAAGATCTGCTTTTTGGCATTAGTCTGTCCAAGGCTACCTTTAATAAAAGTAGACTTAACTTGAGGATTATACAATGAACTTTGTGATGATGGAAGGGCCCTTTCTTGTATCAAACCCATTTCCTGCTGCTCAAGAGAACTTCCATTATTGCTTGACAAAATTCCATCAGGCATGGCTCGTCTAAGTTGTAGAGACCACTTTTTAACATCATTCCCACCAAAAGAATAAATAGCCTTCTGCCACTCTGTTAAAAATAAATAAGTAATGTCATAGCACTATCAACAGCAGTGGTAAATCATTGAGAAAATCAAGTTCTTAATGTTTTATACCTTGGCATTCAAGCTCAAAATAACATCCAATACGAGTAATAATAATGTCCCTTAATCTACTACCTGAATCCGAGGAAGAAGTGGATAGTATATGACAGCTATGCTGAAGAACTTGAACAAAAAGGTTTTGCAGAACCTTTGTGTCTTGACGGCTGCTGATGCCACCGAAGGGAAATATGCTGCAATCAAGAAGCTCTCCCCTGGAATCCGTCCAAATAAAAATCAGCCAGCGCCAATCTTCAGTCCAACCATAAGAACAATGAAGATTTGTAACCCTAATGTCATGCTCCGATCCATCAAGTGGGGAACCCTTTCCAAGGTCCGCAGCTCCTCCTGTACTTTGTGTATACAAGCTACTGTTATCTTCAATGGAGGATTTTGAGTTTGAAGACTCTGGCATATTGTTATGAAGCACCGCAGGAAAAATTCCATGTTCCGAATACCCCGTTTCTGCCAATATAAAAAGTGGCTCAAACACATATCTTGGGTCATCTAAAAGAAACAGCTCCATGGGCCTAACAGGTTCAGAGTTTAGTCCCCCAATCCTTGTTGTCTGCCATGAATTATCCCAGCTAACCGGCCTCAAGGATGAATCAAGTTCAGACTCCCTAGTTAGAGCTGATCCAGAAATACGAGGAGCAAGACAATCTTTCCAGATGCCTGGAAGAGGTGAGGCTGCATGAATCAATGCTGATTGGGGTCTAATCGAGATAGCAGATGACTGGCAATTGTCAGCACCTGAAGAAGGCCTTGGGATTCTACGTATTTTATTGTACACAGTGAATGCAATTTCTTTATACATTGAAAGCTCTTTGGAAGACTTATTTAATCTTAGTAAAGAATCAATTGTTACAATCTGCAGAACAAGTTTGGGAATACGAAAACCAGAAAGCATCACCACATTTGATGCTGATGCTTCATCTGCTACAGCAGAATTTACAAGAGCCTTGGCAACTTGATTGTACAACAAACATTGCTCCTCCTTGTCTGATGCTAGAACACAAGAACCCAAGGCTGCAGAGCACTCTATCACCGTCTGCAAAACTGCCATGGGCTCAAGAAAGGGGCACACAACATATACAACCTGAACAGGTAAGAAAAATGTCAGAAATTCACATATGGCTTTAAGGCTGTCAGATTGTTTAAAACTCAAACTTCACTTGAATTTTGATTCAACTCAAAATCAAATGGAATAATATGAGTTGTCATGACCCGAGTCTCAAATCCAAAACTTTTTCAAGTCAACTTTAAGCCTAGGCTAACTTGCTTGATTTATGATTTGAGTGGACTCAGACAAATAATAGATATATTTTAAATGAATTTTTAATAAAGTTGCGTCTAACTCAGCTGGTTTATGCGCAATATTAGAAGTAGAGATCACAAGTTCAAGTCTAAACTTTTTCACAATTTAGCATGTTATAATCTTAGTTAGACTCGAATCAATTTCAAATTGGCTCAAAATCGAATCATTTTAAGTTGAGTCGACTTGGCTCAAAACAGCTTTAAGTTACAGCCGATTTTGATTCGAACAAAATTAAAAATTTAGAGTTTTAGTTCAACATGACTCAAATTCAGCTCGATTCAAAGCCAACCCTAGCTAGCACATGTTTTATGATTATTGACAATATGATATGTAATAGTTTCCAAACCAAAAAAATATATAAAACATGACAAAACCATGAAAAAACAAAGCCCTACGGGTGCGCAATTCAGTTCAAGCGCTATTGACCATGGAAGTTTTGCCAAGAACTTAAGTTACACCGAATGTGTACAACTTTTCTAAATGGATAATAACTTGTCTGACTACATATAGTTTAAAGATAAGGATAAATGAAAATCATGAATTATAAGTAATTACTTCAAGAAAGTAGAGGAAGACAAAAGGAGATGCAAAAACACCACCAAGCCTTGCTTCCACTAAATGGGGTCGACTACATGAATTCTTTATTTCTATTGTGTGGGATCAAATAGAAGCCCATCCCTAAGTTCTAAGCAGTAAAAAATTCTTTCTAATAGTTTCTTCCCATGTCTTTCTTAGTCTTCCTCTTTCCCAGTTAACAAAGGCAAAATTCATACATTCGATTTAGCTAATAGGGGCATCAAATGGTCTAAATATGTTTGAACCATGTAAGATGACGATCTCTTATCTTATCCACTATTGGAGCCACTCCAACCTTGCTACAAATGAGCTCATTTCTCATTCTATCCTTATGAGTAATGCCCACTCTTCCACCTTAGCATCCTCATTGTTGTAACGCCTATTATATCGGCACGTTCCTTTTTGATGAACAATATTCATTCTCATATAACATAGCTACCAGCACAACTGCCACAAAATTTCCATTATTTTGAGTGGAACTTATTGATCACATAGCACTTAAGAGGTGTTCCTCCATTTCCTCTGTGACCAGCTCGGATCCTAGTAATCACATCACGCTCTATTTCACAATTATTTTGTACAACTGAACCAAAGTATTTGAACCCTCACTCTTCTAGATCACGTGGTCCTTGAGAGTTCTGCCCTCCAGATTAAACCTTCTATAGGATTATACTTACACCATATATCAAAGAAAATAAAGCTTCCTCCATAGATCAAGTTTTGCTTCAGCCTCATCCCTAGCCTTATCAATCAAGAGGATGTAATTTGCAATAACATACACCAATGAATCAACTCTTAAATGTGTTCAGTGGGAACGTCCATAATTTTTCATTTCTTGTAACTAAAGCCATTTTGTTTGTTTATCATAAAAAATAATATAATTACACCGCAAATTTTAGTGCTTATTTTGCTTACAACGAAGAGGCTATTCTATTCAGAGGGGCACTATTCAAGATGGCCTTTTTGGTATCCTTCGAGTGAATACTTGGGCATCATGTATTTATTGCTTTACTTTTAGTTACTTGCTATTATTGACATTAGCTAATCTTCAAAAAGTAGTCTTATCATTGCTCTTCCATTTATTGACCTATGCTTCCAATGTGCTCCATATGTCATTAATGCCATGTCATTTTTAAACCTCACCAAGCTTCATTAATGGCACTCAACCTATGATTATTATCGTTTTTACTTTAAGCTTGGTGCTAGTGTGAGATGTCATAGGTAGTGGGCCTTCGAATGTGTTGGAATGGCTCAGCGAGGACACGGGGAAAGGAGTCGTGGCAGTTGTATGGTGATTCACTGCCCATGTTGTTCTGTTTTTTTTATATAATATGTTACTTTTATTGATATAAAATAAAGATACAACAAACACGTTTGGTGACCTCAAACAAGTAAAAAATAAATGAAAGTACTAAAATAAACTAAAAAAACTAAGAAAATAGCAAATGGTCACCAAATTGCAGAGAAACTAAGAAGAATGAGAATCAACAGTTCAATTGTTTGTTCTATCAAAGATATGTGCATATGTAATTATGGATTACATCTTTATATAATTTTATGGCTAGTAATATATAGGTCATAATAAACTGAATAATATATATATATATATTAGAATTTATATTGTTAGTTAGACTCGAATCAATTTCAAGCTGGCTAAAAATCGAATCAAATGGTCTAAATATATTTGAACCATGTAAGATGATGTTCTCTTATCTATCCACTATTGGAGCCACTCCAACCTTGCTACGAAAGAGCTCATTTCTCATTCTATCCTTATGAGTAATACCCACTCTTCCACCTTAGCATCCTCATTGTTGTAAAGCTTATTTTATCGGCATGTTCCCTTTTTGATGAACAATATTCATTCTCATATAACATAGCTACCAGCACAACTGCCACAAAATTTCCATTTTTTAAGTGGAACTTATTGATCACATAGCACTTAAGAGGTGTTCCTCCATTTCCTCTGTGACCAACTCAGATCCTAGTAATCACATCACGCTCTATTTCACAATTATTTTGTACAACTGAACCAAAGTATTTGAACCCTCACTCTTCTGGATCACGTAGTCCTTGATAGTTCTGCCCTCCAGATTAAACCTTCTATTAAGATTAAACTTACACCATATATCTAAGAAAATAAAGCTTCCTCCATATATCAAGTTTTGCTTCAACCTCCTCCCAAGTCTTATCAATCAAGAGGATGTAATTTGCTATAACAGACACCAATGAATCAATTCTTAAATGTGTTCAGTGGGAACATCCAATTTTGCATTTCTTGTAACTAAAGCCATTTTGTTTGTTTATCAGAAAAAATAATATAATCACTTCGCAAATTTTAGTGCTTATGTTGCTTACAACGAAGAGGCTATTCTATTCGGTGGGGCAATATTCAAGATGGATTTTTGGTATCCTTCGAGCGATTACTTGGGCATCTTGTTTTTATTGCTTTACTTTTAGTTACTTGCTATTATTGACATTAGCCAATTTTCAAAAAGTAGTCGTATCATTGCTTTTCCACTTATTGACCTCTGCTTCCAATGTGCTCCATATGTCATTGATGCCATGTCATTTTTAAACCTCACCAAGCTTCATTAATGGCACTCAGCCTATGGTTATTATCATTTTTAATTTAGGCTTGGTGCTAGTGTGAGGTGTCATAGACATTGAGCCTTCGAATGTGTTGGGATGACTCAGCGAGGACACGGGGAAAGGAGTTGTGACTGTTGTATGGTGATTCACTGCCCACATTATTTATTTTTTTATATATAGTATGTTAGTTTTATTGATTTTAAATAAGGATACATCAAACACGTTTGGTGACCTCAAACAAGTAAAAAAAAAAATTAAAGGACTAAAAAAACTAAAAAAACTAAGAAAATAGCAAATGGCCACCAAACTGTAGAGAAACTGAGAGTGGTTTTCAAGAAGAAGAGAGATTGAGAGAATGAGAACCAACAATCCAATTTTATGGCCAGAAATATATAGGGTCATAATGGACACCTTATCCAGATGAGGACTCTGCCAATTGTGGCTAGCGCACGATATTCAGTTTCAGTGGAAGAGCGAGAGATCGAGTTTTTGTTTTTTTGCGATCCATGATATTGGAGAATTTTCCAAGAATATACAATAACCTGTAGTAAATTTGTGGTCTTCTGGATTTTCTACCCAATCTAAATCTGCGTCTACTCAAAGTTTCATGTTGTCGAGGCTGATGGGGAGACCTAGGAGGAGAGAGCCCTTCATGTATCGTAGAATGCATTTTACCTGATCAAAATGAGCATGTGTGGGATTGTGCATATGCTGGCATAGTTTGTTGACTACTAGGCTAAGATTCGATTTAGTTATGGTGAGGTACTAGAGGGAGCCTGCTAGTTGTTTGTCGAGTTTTTGATAATGGTATGGAATAGAGGGTTTCAGTGGTTGTTGGGTAGGAAATGAAAGTTAGACCAAAATTGCAGTGTTCCATGCTTGAATTTTTAAGGACGTTGGGTGCATGTGGATTGGTAGAGCAAGGAACTAATGGGTGATGCGATGAGAGTGATGCCTAAGAATGTAATGGGATTGCCTAGATATTTCGTTCAAAACCACTGGGGAGTGTTTGTATGAGAAAGTTAAGAGTAGTTGGGTTGGATTTGGCAATAAGGATATCATCTACATAGATTAGTATGTAGATTCCGTTGGAGGTTGTCATGTATGAGTAGGGGCATCAGCTTTGCTAGTTTAGAATCCCTTGGAGTATAAAAAATAGTGAGTCTGGAATACCATTGGAGGAGTAATTGTTTTAGACCATAGAGAGTTTTGTTGAGTTTGCAAACATAGTTAAGGTGATTGGGATCCTCAAATCCTTGTAGTTTTTCATGTAGAGTGTTTCTTGGAGAGTTCCATAATCAGTACCATAGTGTTTTGATTGAACTCTTGAGCCATTGGGCAAGCTTTATAGCGGGCTACGGTACCATCATTGCTGAGTTTTGAACGAAATGTTCATTTGCATCTGAAGTCGTTTTGATGAGGGTTAAGAGGAATAGGAACCATGTGTGCTGGTCGATTAGTGCTTGATATTTATCGGCCAGAGCAAGCTGCCAATTCTTTCATTTGGCGACAATTTTGTAGGATTTAGATTCAGCTGTGGGGAGGTTGAGTGCAATAAATTGAATAGATTATTTGAATTGATTACACCTATTTTGAGACAAGATAGCATGGGGTGAGATGGGTATGTGGGTTTTTAATACGAGGATCTATGGGGATTTTGATGGGTGGAGTTGTGTTGTTTGTTGAAGTTGGTGATGGGAGGATGGAGATGTGGAAGGCTTTGAGAGGGTTAAAGTAGTGAGATTTTGGATGTTAAGTGAGAGTTGGTTTTCCATAGAGGTTGAGGAGTCGTGAAGAAGGGTTGGGCTAATAGCTAATGGGTTTCTAGAGAGGATTGGTGGGGTTTCAGTTTTTTAGAGAAAGTTTTTTGTGGAGTGCTAGGGAATGTAGAATGGTGATTTTGTGGTATTTTGGAGTAAGTTTTTAGTGAATTGTTAATTAGTGTGGATGATGAGACAAGGGTTAGAAGAGAATATGAGTTGGGGGTGGACAGGAGTTGGGTTGTTGATTTACTGATAGTTGAGTACGGGGAAGGTATGTTCAATAAATTGTATGTAATGTGAGATTAAAGAGTACCCAAGAAATATGTAATGTAGTTTTGGAGCTCAGTTTAGTTTGTTTTGGTAGTGGCAGAAGGGGAAACAAGGGCAACCAAATGCTCTTAAGTGTTAGTACTCGGGTGGGATGTTTTGCAGAATTCGATAGCATGAGATTTTTCTTGTGTTTGGAGAGGGAAACCAATTGATGAGGTAGGTGGCTGTGAGGGCTGTGTAAGCCCAGAATTGTTTGGAAAGTTGAGTTGTGTGAAGAAGAGAACGGGTTGTTTCAAGTATGTAATGATATTTGCGTTCGACTACCCCATTTTGTTGGGGAGTGTATGGACAGAGATTTTGTATACCAAGGTTTTTGAGAAGATTTTGGAAGGGGAGTGAGGTATTGCAACGACCCAATATCGTTACTTTGCAAAATTAGGTCAGATCCTATCGATCCAGGAAACTTTAAATTATGGCAAGCCAAAATACCTTTAAATAGAATTAATTTTTAGATCAAAGTCACCTAGTTTGAAAGAATTCGAAGAACGAAAACTCCAGCTTTATTTTTTATGAATTATTTAAATTCAATAAATGGAGAAAATTAAATGTGTTTGAATTCATCGATTTTTATGTCATTATGTTAACTATATTATTTAATGGCTGCTCAAAAAGTTTCATCGATTTTGGAGCAACGGTTCGATCTCAGTTAATTTTTGAAGTTTCAAACTTCAGAAATTAATTAAAAATAAAATATTTGTCTGGATCAAAAATTTATGGCGCGAGGGTGTTTGTTACATCATAACACACCTCGGTGTCAAGTTTCATTATTTTTAGACATCAAACAGCGGAAAATTTAACTATAATTGATTATTTAAAAAAATTCCTTATAAATTCTTCTCCATCCCCCTGTTTCCCGATGCCCCCCCCCAATTGCAGGCTCTGCCCAACGACAGAGCCTGCTACGACGTAGCTTCCATGCACCATTTTGGCGCAGGATTGGTCGGCCCATTTGGCCGACCAACCCCCTTCTCCTTCACTTCCTCCCCTCTATATATTCCCCACCCAGCCCCTCTCCTTCTCCTCCCCAAAAACAGCAGCCCCTCTCCTTCTCCTCCCCAAAACAGCAGCCCCTCCTTCCCAACAGCCGTCCAGCCACTCCCTTCAGCCACATCCGGCTCCCGACAGCCCTAACCCTAGGTTAGAGGTGAAGAAAAAGGGGAAGAAATGAGAAGAAATTTTAATATTTTTATTTATTTTTCTTATTATTACATATACTTAATATTCCATATTATGAAAAATATTAGTCATTCACATATTATTATTGTTCTCAATAATTAATAATGAGAACAGTACAAATATTACTAAATGATTATTATTTCCATTCTATCAAATTTTAACTCATGCATTTTCATTTTTACATCTTATAATATTATTATTTCATTCCGCACATTTTTACAATCATTTTCATTATGTTTTTCTATCATTTATATATTATTATTATCATTGAATAATAATAATAATAATATATCAAATACAAATGCTACCCTCAATGACTTAAAACCGTTGTCTTCTATCAAGAGAAAGAATGAACGAAAAGACATAATAGAAAAGAAGAATATAAAAATTCCTAAAAATACCATGTTGGTTATAAGGCTAATTTAAAATATTAAAAATCTAAATGCAGATTCGATTAAACTGTTGAACTTTGAACTTAAAAGAACAAGGTACCAGATGTCTTTTATTACTCTTGTTTACATATGCTTTTCCGCTCAACATCGCACAAATTGATAAAAGTGTTTTTAAAAGTCACATAAAATGATATATGAAAAAGTTTGGATAATTGAGTAGCAAGGGTTCCATATTGCTATAATTTTAGTCTGATCAGACAACTGCTAGGACTGGGCTATCCGACATCAGGAATCATAAGAGCCTATACTGATAAGGCTTAAGGGGGCAGGTACAGGGGGAAGTTGGCATATGTAACACAAAAGATGAACCCCCTTTTAATCAATTTTGTAATTGTCCATCAAAATCATGTTTTGCGCCAAATAACAAATGCTAAAATTCTATATTTATTTTTGTGACTACAATTTATTTTTATGCTAAAGTTTCAAGTGCAATTGAAACAGATTTGCAAGAATAAATTCGTACAACTTTTTATTTTCTATCAAATTATTGATTATTTTGCTTATTATTTAATATTTGTAAAGATAACATCTATCAGTAAATAGTTTCACAACTAACTGGTATTCAAATACCCGCACTTTTGAAACGTACCCAGATCAGGAGTTCATCCTAGAGGAAGGGTGCTAAGAACCAAACAGTGCTGATATTGTATTTTGCTGATTTATCGCTCTTTTTGACTCTTTTAAAGTTTGTAGCTTTTTTTTATTTTGATCATTTGTAATCAAAACTTGTGAGTTAATGAATAAATGAGTTATATTTGATGTCTATATATTTGCCTTTTAAATCACTCAATATGATCCTGCGGCTAGAGAACTTCTTACCCCAAAACCAGTACTGGATTAGCACCCACTGACCCGGCATCAGGTTCTCACAGGTAGATTCTCCTCCATCGAATTGGAGTATATTTATTCGTTTGTTAAATTGATTTTTGATAAGCTTTTGAAGGTAGATAAATTTTTGTATTGTTTTGGATTTGTGAGTGAGTGGAAAGAGCCAAGTGAATTTAGAGTGATCATCAACAAAATGACAGAATATGAAATCTTCATTGGATAAGTTGGGGGCTTAGCCGCATACATCAGAATGTAGAAATTTAAAAATATCATAGTTCATATTTCTAAAATTTGTGAAACGACAATTTATGATATTTTGTCGTGATACAAGGGATGCATAGTGATGGCGGGTTGTTGTTTTGAGGCTGAGAATGTGCTTGAGGATAAGTTGATGAACTTTATGGCTGAGAATTCCTAGTCAACGGTGCCAAGAGACCATAGGAGTTGAGGTTGACTGCAAAATTTTCTTGGATGGAAAGGATGCCGGAGATAAAGTGATGGTGTAGACCCCATTGACGCAACAACCTTCAATTAGAGGAGAACTCAATTGGAGATCCTTTATTGCAAAGCCAAATGAATCAAATAGGATAGAGCAAGATTTATCGGATGTTAGTTTGTGAATAAGCAAAATATTATATTGACATTGTGGCATATGCAGAAGGTGGTTGAGGTGAAACCTACGATTGGGTGTTGGGAGTATACCGGTGCCAATGATAGAGATTTGGAGGGATTGACCGTTGCTAATTATTACTCTGTCATTTTCTTGGGATTCAATGATCAGGTGGCGGCAACGGAACTGTAAAGAACCTGAAACTGATGTCGAGGGTGGTTCCTTGCTTGGAGGGTTGGGTTCTTGATGTGCAAAACCGAGAGTTGCCTGAAGGTTCTTGTTGTTAGGAAAAACGGTCGTAACCTAAGCATAAATAAGTAAAAATATCAGTACATCATCAACCGAGATCAAACACCACAATGTCCTCAACGAGGAGGTCTAAGAGCCTCTGGGGAGCACGTCTCCCCTAACAAAAGAAATATCGCCCTGTCGAGCTATAGAACAATAGTCCGCCGCGCAATTCGCATCGCGCGAACGGTAAACAAAAATCAGACGAGGAAAGTCCAGCAGGAAAGCAAGGTGATCAGCATGGCGCTCTTCGCCTCATGAACGAAGAGTCCTCTTCCAATGACATTGGAGCCTTCGTATCGCTCTAAGACAGTCGCCCTCTATGATGACTCCCTCAGTGTCAGCGTCTCTGAGAAAGAGGGCCTATTGCAGAATAGTAATCGCTGCATCTCAGCCTGCGAGCAAATGGCCTCTTGAGTCATGGACCACTACTCCACCTAAAGCAGCAAACTCCCCGTATATATAGGAAGCATCAATGTGGGCCTTCAGCCAACGGGTCGGGGGGGAACCATCTCAAGGAGGTGGAAGGGCCCTAGCGGGCCATAGAACCCCATGAATCAGACACGTCATTCAGACCAGCACTGACAATCGCCGAGAGAATCGAAACAGCATAAACCAACGAAGTCGGATACAGATTACCGTGAAACGCTTAGTCCTATCCACCGAGCCTAATAGAGAGACTAGGCCACAACCTGATAGCTGAAATGACGGTTGTGAGACGCAGTAGCCATCGAATACAAAGCAGTAAACTGGTCCTAGGAGGTCAGAGTGGTCGGCAGCAAGCCCCAACGCACAAAAGTCTCTAGTATGGCCCTCGTATAACTACAGTGGGCCACAAAGTGCTCCCTGTCCTGAAGGTTCTTATTGAGGCTAAGAGAAGATCCTGGGAACTTTCTTGCGCTTAGGTGAAGAGAGGTTGTATTAATGAGAGGAGGGGTTATTGCTATGATACCATGTAAGGAAACCGAAGAGTGGATATCAAGAAGAAGAGAGATGAAGAGAATGAGAATGTATGTGCATATGTGATTGCATATTACATCTATATATAGAATTATGGCAAGTAATACATAGGGTCATAATGGACCGAATATTTAATATATATATATATATATGAATGTTGTTACTACAAACCACCTTAAAGAGATTCACAAAATCAGACGAAATACAAGAAGTAGAGAGATGATATTCATCTAGGAGAGAAGCAAGTCAATCAACATCCTCATATTTTTTAGGCTGTATACTGGTCTTCTATTCGAGGATTTCGAACTATTCTTCATTTTATTTCCTTACCTTTATTCCTAGTAAATTTTCAATATCTCCAAATTCAATTTCTGAAGCAGTTATCTTTTCATTTGAGTTCAAGTCAGAAGGCACTTCTTCATTTGGCTCCACCAAAGAGCTGAGTTGGTGCCTCCCATAAACACGCTGCAAATTTTGTGGCATATAGGTTAAGACTATATTTCACCCCCTCAATCTCCAAAGAGCTCCTTGTTTCACAATGGTTTGCAAAAGGTGAGGATTGCTCATCAATAACTAGGGACGGAGTGTCTTCCATCAATTTATGATTGCTAAAGACTAATGGAATTTCTTCAATCCATTGTTGAACTATGACCAAAGGTGAACCTATAAACTTCCTAACCCAATAGGAATTAGTATCTGATAGTCCTTCCTACCTTGCATCTAGCCTAAACAACCTCATTATCTCATGCGCAGCCAAAAAGACATTTTGAAACCGATTCGAAGAGAAATCATTATTGCTTTCCTCATCACAAAAGGGGGAAGCAGAAACCAAGGGATTCATTCTCTCCAATAGACTCCCACCCATTTCAGAATAGCCAAATTCAGATAAACTATCATTATCTTCCATGAGTTCTTGAACCTCCATGAGAGGCTTTGATTCCAAGTTAACCACCAAATCATTGGGCCCTTTATAAGACTTGCCGCATATTGTCTGGATTGCATTCCAATCCACAAAGAATTCTCCAAAAGAAAAGTACGAAGTGGCACATCTCTCAGCATCAGCCACCATAAGTTGATTGTGGTACTGCACGAAACCTCTACTTGCAAATCCTGCCAAACCAACTCTTGTTGGACCCTGTCAACTTAATAGCCGAGCAACTGATCATTCGGCGCATTCTCCTGAACCGCATTTCCCACATGATGTTCAATTCTCTTTCGGAAATACATGAATTTTTGCCTTTTAATATTATTTTTTCCTTTCATTTGTCAGATGTTTGAGCGGCACGCTCTCCCCCAATAGATGTGTCTTTGAGCTGAGGATGAAACTTGAAGCATGTAGACATATCATGAACTACAGTGAGACAATGTGAACAATATGCCGACTTGTTTTCAAAGATACCTTCTTGAAAATATCCCTTCTCTTTACCCCAATTCAAATTTTAGATTCTAATTCTTCAACTAGGTCAATCTCAACCAAAACTCGAGCGATAGAAGAACGAATTCGATTAGTCGTAACATAATCAACCTTGAGAGGCTTGCCAAAGTAGGATCCCAATGAAAATAATATAGAATCTGAAAATTACGTGAAACTTTAATAAGGGGAAGTTAATCCACACCGTCACAATTTGAAGTTCACTTCTTGGATCAAAATTAGGTGTTCATGACTTTCACAAGACAATTGTCGATGAAGTAGAAACCTCTTGCAAAAATTCGTTTATAATATTCTTCATTTGAAAGCTTCATCAACACATGACAGTGGTCAATTAATCCCACATAGAATTCTCCGAATAAACCCAAGTTATTAATAAATTTCCGAATGGCCACCATCGTAGGCTTACCATTCATAACTTTTCCAATCGATGTGAACTCGAATGGTTTAGCAAGAATTTAGATTTCTTCATCTGATAAGAGAAGTGTCGGTTTACCTCGCAAAATCACTATCGATTCAATCCCAACAAATCCACACGTCGAGGAAGAGAACATTAAAGCATATCCGGAAAGTACTTTGGAACCGATTTGTTCCCCACATAGCAACTATAGAGATCAGGAAAAAAATATCGAATGCTTCTAGCCCCCCCCCATGTCGCAGCCAAGACTTTGACATAGACGAAGGAAGCACAAACCTTTGGCACAGACAGAGGAAGCGGACACAAAGGTCAGGAAGACTCCTTTTAGCCGAAGCAACACCCGACAAAGAAAGTGCAAACGATGGAGACACGCGAAGGTCAAGTAGATTCGACGACAGCACTGCTCCAAAAAGGGAGGCAGTGAAGCCTCCCGACGCACACTACAGCGCCATCACCAGGAGCATAACCCTACTGCCCAAGTTGTCCTGTTTTGACTCCATCTTCCTCCTTCCTTGGCCACTCTTAGATCAATTGGGTGACACTAGCTAAGTCGATTAAGGCTTCCCATTCCATGTTTCAGTAAATGGGGCATCTTCCTTTGGTTTCATTAATGACTCCACCCTCAATCTTTTATCCCTGTTTTCCAATCTACCTCACCTAATAAGGTTGAGAAGCACATAATCAATGCACAAGTGATCTCCAAATCTACGGTGGCATCTCCAATATCAAACCATCTTTTGTTCAAGAGGGTAAGCTGACCTCTTAGATCTTGCTATCGTCTTAGCTTTAGAATAGATTTTTCATGATAATTAAATCCCATCACAAAAACAGCTCGCCCATAAGCGGAAGAACTTCAGATTTGGTATCAAACAAAGGTGTTTTAAGAGACTTTAGATTTTTTACGTTGACTACTGAAAACATCTGCATGCCAGACAAGTAACTTGAGCTGACAGCATTGCCATGGACCTTCCAAAAGAATTAGAAAGGCCCATATAGCAAATGGTTGAAATTTCTTACCTTACCATTTTCATCTCTTTAAAGATATCTAACCACCCTAGATCTATTAATTCGACAAGTCATTCGATTGTGAAAGGTTGTATTCCTCTCTAAAATGGTGTTCACAAAATATAGCGCCTTCTAGAGGTGAGTCAGATGAGACTTGATCATATAAAAGATTATAAAAAATAGAAATATAAAAAAAATGAGTCTCACTGATTCTTAACTTGTGATTCTGCTATTACATGGAAGAAGAACATCCATTTTGAAAAACGTGCCAACAATCACAAACGGGGCGTCATGACCCTTTCTTGTGGCTAGGAACTCTCCAATTAAATTCTTTGGAAGATTTTCATGGTCAGTTTGTATTAGCAGAAGCGGAAAAAGTATCTGTTTGTGGTTTCTAAGCTTTAAACTAATGTACAGAACACATTATTTAATGAAACAAAGCACACCTTCTTAAGCCAATGCTGATAACATTTTATGTTAAGTAGAGTATTTCTAACTCCAAAATGTCCCACGATATTTGAAAATTGAGCTTTCCTAATCCACTGAATTTTATGGCTCCTTTGGACATACATAGACGATGGTTTTTTAATTAGTAACCCATCATGGCATCTAAAAAACTTGCAATGTCTACAATACTGTTTATGTCAATATCACCTGACAAATATCCCAAGGTATCACATTTAAAACAGCTTCAACTATGAAAATGTCGAACGATGACAAATTTAACTTGACGTTGTCACACGATCTTCATTTCAACATCTTGAATCCACTCAAATTGATAGGGTCTTAGATGTGTCAAGGTTTTAAGTTCTTATGACTTTCAGAGTCAAATATAACAATAACAATTTTATCTTCACTTAGGTCCTTGAGTGAATAAAGCTTCCCTGCAATGGGAATATACAGGAATAATTAGTGTCATCTCTTTAGCAATGTAATTTGAAACTACTGTGTCCCTAATGTTCTTAAAAATAGATCAAGTTGTACCTTCACAAATTTCAACATCCAAAAACCTTGCAATGGCTACAATAATGTTTCTGATAATTGGTTTTTAGAGGTCAGCTATACACGAAATTGTCCGTTAGCCTCTTTATTAGCTCAGGTTTCAATTTCCCAATCTTCCCTATGCTGTCTTGGCTTTCAAGACATACTATTGTTTCCTAATTCTTAAGGCTTCTCAAAATACATGTTTTCTGAATCTTCTCAACAGCCGTAGCAAAGTACTGACCTGATTAAGTGCTTTACACAAACACAATGCTTATTTAGCTTATATGTGGGTAGTCCTGAAATATACTTCATCAAAACAAGGGTATCATCAACTCAAAGCCCATCTATAGAACTTGTCTTCTAAATTCAATAGTGTACTTTTTTATACTAACTGATGAACCCTCTTTTACATAGATCTATCTGATTTTTCCACTTGGTTCTTGATGCCCAATTAGGCAAAATGCTAATTGATGCATTCTTTAAATTTGTTATACAAGATAGAGTTTATATCAGTCACAAGCCATAGCATACTTAGTTCATTTTAGTTGAACATAGTTTACCCTCTCTTAGTTTGTAAGTCTAATACTTTAAAATAAATTTGGAGCGAGATTCCAGCCATGACTCATTTTTCTGCATCTCAAATGTCATCATGACTGGCAAATCCATTTGATTATGCTTTCACAGAAATTTGTTTCTTCCTTATTTCTTCTTCTTAAACTTCATCATTCGATTTTCTTCTTCTACAACAACATCAAGCCTTAATCCCACTAATTCTTCCCATGCCTTTTTTTTTTCCTTTATCTTCCTCAAGAGCAAAATTTATAAACTTAATTCTTCTAATAAGAGCATGGTTTACGCTTAATATGCCCAAACCATCTAAGACATCGTTCTCTAATCTTATCCACTATTGGAGCCACTCCAACCTACTTCGAAAGAACTCAATATTTATTCTATCCTTATAAGTATACCCACTCAATCACCTAAGTATTCACATCCTTGTAATACTTATTTTATCAGTAGATTCCTTCATTGAAGGCCAACACTCAACTCCATATAACATAGTTAGTCATATAGCTGCTCTATAAAATTTTCCTTTAGTTATGAGTGAGATTTAAATCGCACACACTCTAGAAGCGCTCCTCCATTTCATTCAGCCATTTTGGATCCTACTGATCACATTGCTCACTATCTCTTAATTTGACTATCTTATAAATGTATCTCTCGCCCCGCAATTTCTAATTTATTATATAATTCTCAAATGCAGCCCTCTTTAGCATGAACTGCTATTTTGGATTCACAACAAACTAGTTTATATTTCTTCTAATTCTCCTTAGTTTTAATATAAATTATTCTTTATAACACTTTTTTTTCTTTAATCTTATTGATCAAACATCTTGTTTCCACCACAATGCAACTTTTATTATTAGTGTTCTCTCATTTGATTCACAAAGAAAACTCTGTAATATCGTGAATGCAACTAGAACTGAACTCCACGTAAGGTTGGCTTCACACTAAAAATCTCACTATCCAAATTTTAAACATCAATCTTAAGGGCTTAGAAATTCTAAAAAATTTGAGTGTAATCAAATTGCTTTACTGTTGTTTAATAACTTATAAGGAAACAACCTTTCCTATTTTGAATGAAGTAATATGAGAGTTTAGTATTTCAAATAATATCGGAGTAAAATTACCCCCCGAATATTTTCTTTCATCTTTTTTCAATTTTTAGGGTTTCTACTTAAGACGAATTTGCTCCTATTTCGTTCAATTCAAACAAAATCAAATTGTGCACACTCGATTCGAACTTAACGATTTTGAACAATTCACATTCGGTTTGAATGATTTAAACAATTCACGTTCAATTCGAATGAAATTGAACTGTTTCAAACGACGATTAAGAATGGTCGATGACCTTCGAATTGCATTCGACATCGGCTGTCCACCGCAGACTTCCGGCATGGCATAAGAAGGCAAACATCAAAGGTGTGAACAAAGTTGAACTCTCAACGTGCGCTGCATTCCTTCGCATAAAGCCCGGTTTCAGCAATTTGGCCAAAAAAAAAATTTACTCGTCCTTTTTATAATAGCATAAAATGTCAATACAACATAAAAAATTTTCACCTGTTTTACTGCATGCCAAATGCCAGTATTTTTGAATTCCCTAAAAAATTTTACCATACACCGGTTTTACTCCATGCTAAACAGCCCCTTAAGAATATCTATATACCTTCTTAAGATTTCACCATCTAAATTTTGGACATATTTAAGTTTAATATTATTTTTATTACCTCTAATTTACAATTATAAAATCAATAAATAAAATTTGATTGTCAAACAATTACTTAGAATAATTTTACAATCCTTACAAAATAAATTATCCCTTTACTTTAAGCAAATATGGTCAATTTGAATTTTAGAAGTCCCATTTTTATTATATTCCCCTTTTTACATAAAGTGTTAGCAATCATAAATCATAAGCTAAAGCAAACTCTAAGATCATTTTTCTTTCTTCACTAGTCTCTTCAAAACCAAAACCCTCGTGAATAATATTAAATTCTTTACACTTTCAATATGTCCATTTAAATCACCTCAAATAAAAAACATCTCCTCTTGAGGTATTCTTTGTATTAACTCATTCAAATCATGTATAAATCTTTCTTTTGTACACATATCCAATCCTATCTCAAGGTATAAACATTTGCTATATTAAAAAATTTTCCATTTATTATAAAATTTTTAGATAATTACATTTCACATCTTATGTTCCACTGCATTATCCTTTAAATTCTTATCAAGAAGGATACTCACACCATCCCTATAGCAATTCTTACCCGAGTACCAGAGTTTAAATCCTAAACTATCATCTAATTTTCTTTAGTTACTAATTACAGTGTTTGGTGGAATGGATATAGCATCGTGCTGGCTTGACTGAGTTACCGTATGTTGCCCAAGAACTTACAATTAACGATCATTACGACTGCGGCTTTGAAGGAAAACCGTATTGGAGTGGACATATATGATGCAAAAGCCGATGGGATCAAATAAAATAGAGCAGTTATTATTAGTTGCAAGTTTGTGTATAGAGATGAGAATGAATTTGGATTGGGAAATATACAATATTTGAGAGAGATTGAGCTTACGAGATGGAGTAGGTAATAGACCGTTACCGATATTGGAGATGTGTAGGGATTGTCCATTGTCGATTGTGACTTTGTTGTGGTTATTGTATGAGTTTGAAATTGAGAGGTTGTTGAGATTGTTGGTCACGTTGACTGATGTGCAGGAGTCAATAACCCAATTATTGTCAGTGTAGCCATCGAAAATGAGTGTTGTGGGCAGATAGGAGGATTTGGTAAAGGTTGGATCGTGACTATACCAACAAGAGGTTGTTGTGTCCTCATTTTTCACATATTTGGCACTCGGTGGTGGTTCTTCCCTTGTCGGATGTGATGTTCGACTGTGAGCTGTAGCTTGATCGATTAAGGGGCCGTGGGATCATGGCGGGCTTCGTGTGTAAAGAATCAAAGGTGGGAGATTTAAGCAGATTTCAGTTTTGAATTATTGATATTGAGCCGACAGCTGTTATTTTATCTATAATTTCTTTGCTTTCGGAGAGGTAAACTAGCATGGATTTGTCTTGCATTGTGATATTATGTAGATTGGAAACTTTGAACCTATTTGTGGATTGGAAACATCTTGCAAGAATCTGTCAGACATCGTGACAAGTTTTGGTGTTAAGGATGTATGGTAAAATGGAGGAGATGACGGAGAATAGAGTCGATTATGCTGGAGATGAAGGCGGAGACTTGCGTCGATTCTGCCTGAGACTGAGACTGCGAGTGAACCGAACGCAAACAATTATTTGCGTCGATTCCAATTCGTCTGACGGAGGCGATCTCGCAGGAGAGTAAAAGAAGACTTGCAATGCTGTAGGATTTAGAGGTCAACAATGAAGGAGGGGATCGTGGAGATACCATGTTGAGATGAGAGGAAGAGAGAAGTAAATTAAAATTACAAAAATTGTGTATATTATATGTTGTTACAATGTACATATATATAATGATGTGTAATTGTAACATATGTCAATCACAAATTCTAATCAATATCAATCCTTCAATGAGTAGCGGGCCCTTACACTTAAATCTCTATAACTTTTAGCGATTTCTAATTCTAATTAATGTCTAACATTCATTGCAGCAATTAGATTATGATAGCAACAACCTCTCCTTCCTTCTGTATCTCCATACCGTGATATTTGTATATGGCAAGCGCGAGTGCAACATCACTGCAGATTTTTGTGCTTTTTGAGCTTTGCAAGGCTATTTTGTATTTTTTTAGTAAAATAAGCTCGTTGGTAAACTATCGAATATCCACAAAGATGAAACTAAGGAATTTAATCCTAATTAATGTATATGATTGTTGATGGATGATATATATAGACATATCATAATATAATTGTAGCAATGAATGGAAAACATCAAATAGAATTAGAAACCGCTATGTTACAGAGATTAGAATGTGGTTCACTGCTCATTGAAGCTTTAACATTGATTAGAATTTGTAGCCGCCATATGTTACGATTACACATCACTATATATATATATATATATATATATATATATATATATACACACACACACGTTGTAACAACATAGTCAATATACACAAAGTTCTTCTAATTTTATTACTTCTTCTGTCTTCCTCTAAGCTCAACAAGCCCAAATTGATTTTCATGTATAAGATGCACGAGTGAAAACATGCCTTGGAAATTCAAAGCTTTTAAGGTGGGTTAATGCAACTCTATTTTAGCAATAAATTATTTATTGTTTCAAATCTAGCGCATTATAGTATTTAATTGCTAAACTGAACAAAATATTATTACTCATTCTATTTCAATCTACACTATGAAATATTTATTTCCTTCTATATCATGTTTGAGAGGTTTTTATGCAAAGTGAGCATCAATACTTGAGAATTTTTATTTCTATCATAAAATTTTAAAATACCATAATATTTTATCCAATCGCATACTACAGTATGCTAATATTCTATATTGTTGATTACATGTAAGAGAGTAATTGCGCATGAAAAAATCTTGATACTCCCATTAATCGCACAATCAAGTTTCACAACCTATATCCGCACACACAATAAACAAGAAATATATCTTCCACATTAAACCATGGTGCTCCATCTTTTAAAGAGCTATAAGTAAACAAAAGCTTCATTTTTTCCTTTAAACCGCAGTTAAAGGTGGGTAAGTATGTGGGTGAGGGTGGCGGTGGGTTTTACTCAATAACCGAAAATGAATGGGTAAAAGCATTGTTTTCAGATCAAAATGATGTAATATATAAATTATCTTAAGTAATTGAACAAAAAAATAATAGGTAGCCAAGTTAGGTAATAAAATTCATTGTTTTTAAAATAGTTTCCCTTCATGAATCAGCTGCTCTTTATTTACAGCATTTTCAATTACAAAAAGCACAGCATTTAATAATTAAGAAAACACAATTAACTCACTACTTGTCAATCTTCATGCTTAAAGCATAGTTGCATACTGATGATTAACTTTTGTAGTTTATTTTTATTTAGAAATTCAATGATCTCTCAAGTTGGCAAACTCTTTACTTAAACAATCTTTTAAGACATCAAGAAAGAAACTAAAGCTTGGTTGAGTTGTTGTTATTGTTGTTAGGAAGAAAAGAAGTAAATGCAGAACAAGTTTCTGTATCAAGAAAAGAGATTTCATTCCAAATATTTTATACTTTGATAGATTTTTGCAATATCGATAAAAAAAACTATTTTTGTATCACCAATGTGTTGGTGTAAAGCAAAGCAATGGTAGAAAAGTTCACATCTAGTATTGTATTAACCGTTTTATACACAAAAGAAATGAAAAGCTCTTAAATTTTAGTGTCTCTTATTGAATTGGAAGTCTTTTTATTTATGTTGCAAGAAAGAAAGAGAAGGAGAAGAGAATAATGACCCTAACGTCACAATCTCAGTTCCTATCTCAATACTTCAAGTTTCTAGGGCAGGTCATGTCATTGCAAGCATTATTTAAAATTTGGTGGAAGTAAATAAGCAAAAAATAAATTATGTGACAAGCACACAAATACTCCTCACCCAACTTTGTTGAACAATTTCACCTTTTAACAAATTAACAACAAACAATCAGCACACGAAAAACTTGCATTTTAAACAAGTCAAATTGTACTCAGTAAATATTAGCAGAAGCATGAAAACAACACAAAAGCATACCATACAAGGACCAACACTGCGCTCCTTGTGATTTGCTGATGGATTTGCAGTAAGTTTTAAATCCTTGAGAGTCAATTTGACAGCGTTAAGATAACCCTTTACATTCCAGCACTTAGAGAGAATGCTGAAATAATCTGTTATTGCACTAATAGACAGCATGTTATTGCTTGCACCCTTTAACTCTTGCGGGCAATTGACAAGCAAAAAACCAGAAGGCAAAAGCTTTACAGATGAAGATTCCAGCAAGCTTCCATTGGCCTGAGTATGAGAACCAAGCTTGCATGCTTCGTAAACTGCAGTGGCAAGAATATATAGCTAAGAAAGAAATAAACATTCTAGTACAAAGTAAATGAAATTGTTCTCATGAATCAGAAGCTATTGGCACAGAAAAAATACACTTAATAAATTTAGAAAATGCAGGACTTGCCTAATAAAAATTTAGTGCACTAAGAGCATGTTCATTAAGGACAAAGCTTAGACATCAATGAAATAAAGCAAGGCTAAGTAAAATTAAGCTAAATTATTCAGTTGGTATATTAACTCAAGTTGAATTAAGCTATAGGTCGGATAGAAAAGTTGTTTAACCTTAATAACAACCATTTTATATAAAATAATATGAATTGATATATTAGTTAAAACTACTAATATAATTATATTAATAAATATCAATAGTACTAATTTTTATAATTAATTAATTATTCGCATTATTAATCAATCAATTAAGCAAATTAATTAATTGCATAAAATATATTAATAAATTATTTAATTAATATATCTTACTTTTAATAAATTCATCCATCCATTAACTAATTAAAATGATAGTTTAGTAAATAAATGTGTTACTAATGTATGGCAATAATTAATTAAATATAAATCTTATATTATTTAAT
Source organism: Gastrodia elata (assembly GCA_016760335.1). Classification (NCBI taxonomy): domain Eukaryota; kingdom Viridiplantae; phylum Streptophyta; class Magnoliopsida; order Asparagales; family Orchidaceae; genus Gastrodia; species Gastrodia elata. Next base: position 240,429 of record CM028678.1, on the reverse strand, counting down.
TAATAAAAAACTATATAGGGTTTAGGATTCTTCACTTACATTGCATCAAAATATTTATAATTTACATATAAAATAGCCAAATTTTAAAGTTTACATATACACAATATCACCTCTCCCATCTTTCAGATATCTCAATAATTAAAGACATAAGATTCCATGCATCTTATGACTGAGATTAAAGTAATTTATTCGTAAGAAAGCTACATGGGTAAGAATATATAATTTTTAATTACAATAAAGATATTAATTAATTAATGAAACATTAAACTAAATTAGTTAATTAATTATATTAATTAGATTAATTTATTCAAAGACAAGATCTTTTGATCTAAGCTAGGTAGAATAATTAAGATATGTTAAAATTGTTCCATTCAAGCTTAAGCTGTGATAACCAAACTATGTAGCAAAATAAAATCTATTCAATGAATATCTAAAGCTAAACTTAGCCAAATCAAGAACAGTAAGTGCAAAGCTAAGATGCATATTTTAATTTTAAAAATAAGAAGCATTGAGGCTACTTTATTGTATGTTTAAAATAATATAATAATTATTAAAAGCATAAAATATTTCTTACCCCGTAAGAAATATTTTTTATTTCAAAAGAGAAGTATCGTATTGTCAAGTGATTGAGGCCTTCCTTTGATGTCTTAAGTTAAATGTTGATGGGTGCTTAAAAGGAGTACTAGGACTACTGTTGTTGAGGGCCAATTCCAGATTATAAAGGTAATGTTATTGTTGATTTTTGAAAAAAACTATTGCCAACTCATCATCTTGGTTGAAATCGAGGCTCCTCTTATGGAGCTTAGTTTGTGTAATTAAATTGACTTGCACAGCAATTGGGTTGAATGTGATGCTTCAAGTCAGACTCAAATTATCCAAATTGGTGCTGAGTGATAAATTTCTGCTACTATTTGATGCTCACTCAATTTAATTATAGTTCCATATATATTTAAAGCTCCGATACTAATTTATTAGCAATAGAGGCACTCAAAGTGAGATTCTTACTATTTTATATGAATGTGATCTTCCATCTCCTCTAAAAACAATATGTATGATGGATCAATTGCATGAGATCTTCCATCTCCTCTAAAAACCATATGTATGATGGATCAATTGCATGCGATCTTCCATCTCCTCTAAAAACCATATGTATGATGGATCAATTGCAAATACCTTATACAAGAAAATAGGTTTTGTCTATTACTGGATGTCATATTGTAAAATTTGGTTTGGCCATGTGTTTGGAGTTGTTTTTTCCTCTTGATCTTTTCAGGTTAGATGGGTGGAGAATCTTAGTTGGTTGTTATTGGTTTTGTTCTTTTAGGTGTTTTGCCAAGTTATGTGTTGGATGAATTGTTGAGTTTGTTTATTGTTTCTCTATTCCTAGTGGTTTATGGTGTTGTTCTTATGATCTTTTGGCTACCTCATTTGCCTTGACCTCATTAAGGATGTCTTCTGGTCTGTAGGTGTTACAGTGGTCTTGGTTTCTAGACATTGTTTTTGTCTGTTACTAAATTGTCTTTATGGAGTTTTATTTATTTGTCTTGGATTGGACGTGATTGGTTAACCTCCATTGAGATCTTTAATCCAGAGGTTTGTACGGATTTTGCTACATGGGAAACCTTGTCTAGTATTGTTGGGCTTAAACTCAAACCTAAAGTTTGGTTTTAAGTCAATACTCATTGCGGGGAAATCTTCACTATACTTAGTTGCTAGTACTAAAACTCACTTGCAATTCTATTTAATTCACACTATTTTGACTTATTATAGAATTCTTGTTTTTCATAAGTTCTCAAGCTTTTGCAAGTTTGTAGATTGTGATGGCTTCAATGGGTATTACAAGGAGCTCTAATCATATAACAGTAAAGCCGTGGATCTGAGACTTGAAGTTGTAATTTTTTACTTATTTCACCCTATTGTATTTTTAACTTTTTTATCATTTTTCCTTTACTTGTTTTTCTTTCGTCCACCTCCACAGCTACATCTATTTTTTTTTAGAATTACATTTAGTTTGATCCCTTTAATCGGGGTACATAGATTATCTTGAAGGAGAGTAAAGTCTTACACTTATATTTGAGCATGTTTCTGTTTGTAGCAAGCATCTAGTTTATGGAATATTTCAAAACAATCGTTTCCCCTTGTAGATTTGTGGTCTTGATTATCTACTAAGATCCTTATTCGAATCTAGTGATAAAAAATGACCCAACTTTCTTTCTAATGGGATTTCTTTTGAATCTCCTCCTCAAACGTGTGACTCGCTATCTTTAGGATATAGCTTCTGAAAATAAAGTTTTAAAGGCTTTCGCTCCAGATGGCGCACGTGATAAAAAAAATGAATAAAAAAGTTTGGTTCAAGATTAAGTTGTTTTAGTAATGGGATAATTAAGAGCATTAATCATTAATTAATTATGTTATTTATATTATGCTAATTAATAATTTCAAGTCTCAATGTCTATATAGAATTCTCGTTTATCAAATTTAAAATTAATAAACCATAATTGGAATGATTTGTAGTTAGAAATGATGTGATCAACCACAAAGCCAGCATTCCATGAAATAAAATGATTAAAAAGATTGACAACAGTAGCTTTCAAGTTAAAGCAAAAATAGCTAAAAATGCTTTCAATTTTGCATGAGTGTTGTAAAAACAAAAAAGAGATCAAACAAATCATAGATACAAAATATAATGATTTGTAGTTAGATTAAATTGTACAGAATTATTCACAGTTTCATAGAAAAAGGTATGCAGAAAAATCCGGTTCATGTTATGAAATGATTAAAAATGATAAATCCTAAGATAAAATGTAGAAGAGAATATAGTGTTGATCATTAAGTAATTAGAACATGAGTACAGGTAAGTGTTTTTTAGAATAGGTGGACAGTTTAATTATGTAAATGAATGCAATGAGCAAAGATTGGGCTAACCAGCTCCTAACTGTTGGAAAAAATCAGCACCAGCAGCTGTTAGAAGATCAACATCAGGGCATACAACAAAATAGGAAACCTGCCAAAATAATAAATGCACCATACAATTTAAAAGTGAGACAGCCAAAATAAAAATTAAATCTGAACTGGAAAAAAAAATTAAAGCTATTTTAGGGAACTTACAGATTTAGGTAAAGCATAAGGTTCAAGGGGAGCCTTTTCCCAGAGTTGAAGGCAGTTAACAGACGTTTTCAACCAATCATCCTGGTAGCTAACTTATCAAAAACGAAATCTATCAAAAGTGCATATCCGCCAGTTTTATTAATTTTGGGCATCATCAACCTAATAAAGAATACATACCCAACAAGTAAAGCAGGCAAGGGGAGAATTGCTAGAGTTGGCTTGAATCGTGAAATCAATTTCTGAGCATCTGTCTCTGAGCCGCAGAAATCTTGATTCAACCTTCTTTGAGTAGAATCATCCATTCTAACACCCTCTGTGACATTTGAACCTAAGGTTAACATACAAAAGTTAAATAAAATCACAGCTAGTGGAGGGAAAAGAGATACCTCTAATGGATGAAGAAGCTCCACCTGATTGGGGTGGGCTTATTGGCTCTCCTCCCAGAGACACAGTAGTTAAAGAATCTTTCGATTCACCAATGACAAATTGAAAAGGATAATTATCTCCACTGGTTCCTGAATCACCAGATTGCTGACGGCCCCTACACCATTCAGTTAAGGACAGAGGACCTTCTGAACTGGGAAAAGCATTTTTTAACCCTAATTTAATATCAGACTGCAGTAAACTAATTATATTTGACACTTGAACCTGTAACGTACAAAAAGAAACTTTTACTCGTAAGAAGTGATTAAGTTGAATTAAATTACGTTTTAAATAGTACGACAAGCAAGTTTTCATAAGTGACAAAGTGTGGCGGACAAAAACCTTGTCCAATATAGAACCAAAAGTAACTGAGCATGTTAAGAAAAAAATCTAGAACTATCTCTATGTAATAGTAAGCATTAGTCATGGGAAGTAAATTTTGCATGCAGCCGAAAAGACTTGATGTGTGTAAAAAAAATCACGATAATTTAGATGAGTAATAGAAATGATCAAGCAATGAAAAAAAAGCTATTAAGCGTATAAACGAATTTACTTGAAGAGAGATGTGTTGAAAAGATTTAAGCAATCAAAAATAATATAGTGAGCAAGATTTAACCAGTAAGAAAATCATCGCAAAACTTACATTAGCTGACAGTGGATCTATCAACTCAACACCAGCTATGTCCAAATAGTGGCAAGAAGCAAACATTCCACCACATCCAGCATGAACCATAGAGGGACCGCAAGAGAATCCCCGCCTATGCTGCTCCTCTAATGCAAGCCAAGAATAAGAGCCATCAGCAACATCCATATCAAGAGAAACATCAACAAGAGAAGTAGCTTGTTGAACAAGCAGGCCAATTGCATCAAGAAGTTCCTGAAGTGGCATTCTTTGCCCATGAAAACCAAAGATTTCATCATTTGATGAATTATGGTGCACATATGATGAATTTTGAGATAGACATGTATTAGAAGGCTTCGCCCCTTTGGGAACACCAATTGGACGCCAAACACCAACCGAGGTGGTTAAGGGTGAATCCAGCATCCCACTATGAATATCGCCTGCAATTCTGACAGGTAGCGTATCAATCTTCTTTCCTTCATGCTTGATGGTGATTACATCAGGTAAGCTGCTGGTGTCATAAGAAATCGGATCAAGCATAGCATCCCCTATCACTTTATTTAAACCAATAAGATCTCTGTGGTAAAAAGATAATAAAGTATGCCGAATTCTGCACATAGCAACCTGGAATATTATGCACTCAACATCAGTAGCAAGCAGGGTTTCTAAGGAGAGAAGAAAATGGCCTGCCTCAAATGTATTATCATAGTTCCTCTGCAAAGCACTAGCTCCTTTAGCTGAATTCATCACAGAGACTGAAGATGATTTTTGTCCTTTAAATGAAGGCATGAGATCATTGAACAATTTGCTGTTAATCTTTTTAGTCGCACTATGCACGAGTGTGTATAATTTCCCAAGCTGGCCACTAGTACTTGCAATGTACAACCCAGTACCAGGACTTAGTTTAGAAGATTTTTCAAGATTTTCATCCATATCAGACATCAAAGGAGAAGGTGGCATCGCCCCATAAACACAAGTCAAAGAGGTTACAGGTGAACTTTCAACCCTTTTAGAGCCTGGTAAGTATGGGTTTCTAAAAATTGAGCTGCAAAAGTCATTTGAAAATGTCTCAACAGCTGCATATTCCGGGGAAAACATCAGTATGGCTTCTGCTTTAGTCAACTTGTCAAACTTTCCATCAGATGATATCAAAGAATGAGCTAATGAAACAGATGATTTAACATCCTTAGATGTATTTAAGAGATTGCTTTGAGTATCATCCGAAAATGTTGAAGGTAACTGATTAAAGTTCTCAAATGATGTAAGACCCGCAGCTTTCTGGTCTGGGCTATCGAGCCCAATTGTACAAGGACTATCACTGGCATCTCCACAATCAATAGATGGAAATACAATGGCTTGAGACTCAGCTGTTCCTGGTGGCTATGATAAAAAATACAAAATTAGATCTTATCTATAACAATAGCCTGAATTATATGTCACTCAATAAATAATGAAAAAACTTAAAACATATCCATGATAACTAAAAATTTGAAAGATAAGAGATTTAATCTCACATTAATAAAAAAAAAACTAACAGCATACATATAAGTTGTAATCAACCATTAATTAAATGAAATACCTCTCCAAAATTGAGAATATCATTTTCAAAAAAATCACCAAAATCTCCAAATTCTGAGAGAAGTGCTTGGATGTCTATACCAATACCTCTGTCCTCATCATCCCAACCCCAACTCAAACCAACTTGAACATTTGTTAAACCACCAGAAGCTGAATTATTTGCGTCAGCAACGCTAAATTCAGATTTTACTGCATTTTGTTCAGTTGCGCTTGTAACTGTAGCTACTTGACCAAATATATCTGTCACGCTGGAGCGAAGACGCTTAGAAACCTATATTAAAAAAGGCTTACAAATATTAGCATTACAAAGTGGAACAGTTATTAACTAGATATATTCCCAATAGACGATAAAAAAAATTAAACCAAGAAATTTACAAACAGTACTAGTACATAAGATGTTAAACAAACATCAAAATTGAAAAACTTAAATACAAAAGGAGGCTAATTAAAAGTTTATATAATGCTCAAGTGTTGCACTACCCAACTAAACTGATCTCAGTTAATGTACAGCAGCTTCCTAAGAATCAATGTCAAGAAACAAAACTAAGGGAAACAACATCAGTATATGCAAAACATTGAATATTAAATTGAATTGACAATAGCCATTATGAGTCATGCCGTCGCCTTTAGCCAATCCAGCTAGACACCCAGCAAGTAATCATGAGTATTGTTGAACAGAAATAATTTGAACAAATAGAAAGTAACCATTACTAAATGATTCAACAAACGACAGAATGTCATTGATGTTGTGAAAACTTACATACAGACATGAGTTTTGTTATGTTTGAATGATTTTGTAATTTTTATATTATCAATTCAAAGTATTTTTATCAATTGACCACAGCTATTTTAATTTTTTTAGTCACGAATCTATGTAAAGGGCCACCACTATGTATCAATTTTGGAAATCCATAACTATTTCCTCAATAGCTCTTAATAGATGGTTTGGCCTGAGATGGAAAAGTCAAGGTCAAACAACTAGTGGCTATCTTCTTTCTTTCTTTCTTCTACATTTATGCCAGCTTTTGTGTTGTTATCACAGATCTTCAAAAAAGTTTCTTGCTCGTGGGTAAGCCACCAAGAGTTCTATTATTTTTTATTTTATTGTTTTCATACCAAATTTTCTTTCATTCAGGAAACTGCAAGTTCAAAACTAACAATCAATATTTGCATTATATCTTTTAGTTTCTCACAGCCTCAATTGGATTTTTTCCCTTAATTCTGTTATTTCTACGATCACAGAAAACTTATATGCACCTGGAACCCATATATAACGATGAATCAATTCATAAGCAATTTTGGCTTTAATGTTTTTGCAAAAAAAAAAAAAAAATCTCAAGCAAGATCACTGTTACCACTGCTATAATTATTAGTATGAATACTGAACTTTTTCATGTAAAGCTTATCCACATATCAAATGCATGCACGATGGAAATTATGATAATTTTGCCAAAATAGGTTCATGACTCTTTGTGTCCTCAAAATGTTAAAAGCAATCTCAAGCTCTTAAAATTTTTAATGACGTTAAAAGTAATCCTAAGCCTTGCCCTTAACAGCTGTTTCATTTATAAAAAATGATGAAGTAGTAGTGTAACATGAATGATTAGAAGTTCACAACTTTTGGTGCTTTTTGATATGCAATGATGAAAATCATATCCTCTCAACTCGTAAAATGAATAAATTTCACTAAATCTATTCAAAGTAGATGAAGTACATAGCAGTGAGACTAAAATGATAACAACTAGAAGAAGAGTGGGGCTGGTTTTTAGTTTTTAAAAATACTAAGAATAAATTGACAGACAAACCTGTTAGAACATTTTTTTTTTTTTGTTGGCAATCTAACATTATGTATGCCCAATAAAGCTTATTGGAGCACCAAACATGCATATAATGTGCTTTCAAAATATAAACTCGCAATGCACGATCATCGTATACTGCTCACAGGGTTTCAAGAGCTGTCTAAAAGGCAAAAAAAATGCAAATGACATCTTCCTCTAGTAAAGGTGGAATCAACAATATGATCAGACGAGCAGCACCTATAACTAAAATACTTTAACATTTAACAATATAAGAAAAACAAAACAAGAGTTAGCATCATTATATTACAACAGATAAAATAAATTACAAAATAGTAATAGGGAATGTGCACGATGTGCCCAATTCCGATCAGTAAAATATGAGCAAAAAAGAACAAAGCATTAACTGCAATAACTCCAATAAATTTCCAGAACGATAAAAAAGCCAATGTTACCATCTTCTTTCCATTATTATCAAACTGATCATTCGCAGACAAGCCAGACTGCCGAGATGTTAAAGAATCAGCATCAGCCTCTAGATCGCCAGTTATAATGCCCGCTCCATGATCGCTGCCACTGGATGTGCTACCGGTGCTGCTGGTGCTACTACAGCTACTATTGCTACTGCAATTATATTTTCGCTTTAGCCCTGTACCATTCAAATCAATTCCAAGTGCCGCCAAGAACTGACTGATCCACAAGATTCCATAAATAGAATAGATAAATTCAAGTTAACATAAGCTGGGATGAAAAAGAACCAATGGAAATTCTAATAGAACTTATTAACCTACATTAAATATAAAAGAGATTGGCAACCAATATATCAACAAGAGAAGATCAGGCAGTATATACACGAAAATCAAATGAAAAAGTAATCAAATACCACAGATGTAGTATCATTGCATGAAGTTAAACATATCTGTGATCATACACCACAGAATTTCCGTGTTTACATAACAAGTAAACAAACTAAAGCCTAAAAAAGTAAAACTCAAATTAAAAGCACCCTTTCATTTGATAAATGAAAAGGAACTTTTGATTAACACATTTTATGCATCACTGCACTGCAGTATCCAACATGAAGTGATTAATACATAATAAGTAGAGTATTTAGTTGCGGGTATGACAATTAGAACAGTTCAAGCAGTATAAAATATCATTTAAATTAATCTGTGATCATACACCACAGCATTACAGTATTTAAGAACTATTAAACAAACTAAATATGATAACGGCAAGACACAAATCAAGAAACAGTACAATCATACATTAAATCATTTTAGTCGCATTTACATCAACTAGAAAATCTCAAGCAGTATAACATAAACTCAATTAAATTTATGATCATATACCACAGCAATGCAAAAATTACAAACAAAAGATGAAAACAGAGACTCAAATCAAAACACCTTTTCATTTTAGATTCATTTTTAACTTAATACAAATATAGTGAAGTGGTTTCATAACCTTCTACTGGAAAAACATTATTTATAATTTTTTTATAAGAAAATAGGTACAAAGGATACTTGTTCATTCACCATTATCATAAAAAATTTAAAAGTGTAAGTGTGGTGAGGTAATACAATTTTAATTTAAGTTCAAGTGGTGTGGCATAGTCCTGGTATAATAGAGTTTCTAATGAAAATGGTATTCAAAGTTATGGCTTGTGCAGTAGCTGTTGGTTCTAGTGTGTTCCACATATGCTTGTTTGGATTATGAGATTATGTTACAACAACCACTAGTATACAATGTTTTTATCATTTGTGCATAGTATATGCTGACAAATGCAGCGTTTATGCTAGCAGCACATAGAAAAGTACTATCCATTTGTGTGATAATGCTTTCTTACAGTAATAAGATGGCTGGTTGCTTGGGATTTGGAATTTAGATTAAGCACCGAATAAGAAGTTTCAATGGAACAATATCCACTAGCCAATAAGATAGTTCAAGCCTATAAGTGAAAAAATGAGTATATAAGTTTTGCCTATGTTAAAAGAGAAAGAGAAAAACCAAAAACGACATCAAAAGAAGCTATTGGAAAAAAATTTCTCAATTTAGAGGGGACTTCTATTTGATCTTGCACAACTTCCAACAAAAGATTCAAGTAGTCAGCCCAAAATAAAGGCACCAGTGGAGGTGACGTTAGTACAAGTTAAAAAAGCAACTTCTTCTAGTGTGGATACCTTGTATCATGAGAAAACAGCAACGTTTTTCCTAATATTGTTAATTTCGTCCATTAAGCCATTTAATATGGCATAATTTGACATCATTTTGTTTAGTGCTTACATTTTGTTCAAATTTGGAACTATCAAAATCCAAATACAATAATTACCAAAAGGGTTGCTTAGTTTATTGAGATAAATTGTTGGAGAATATGGATTACAGGATAATCCAAATTTAGGTAATTGGATAATAGAGTAAACTTATTGTTAGTACAAAAACTATTTCTCAAATTTTCAAACTTTAATGTTTAGTTGGGTGTATTTGAGATTTATAATTCAAAAAGGTTCATTATGCCACTCTGAAGGCTGGTCAATGGACAGAAAGGGCCAACAAAGACTAGTCAGTGACCCGACAATGCCGACTGAAAAATGGGAAATCTTGCATTGTTAATTGCATGCAAGACCCGACAATGCCGACTGGAGGATGGGAGGCCGCGAAGGCCAGACAGTGAAAAAAGGCGCACGGCCTTCTCATTGTTTAAAGTTGTTTGTAAGAGTAAGAGGGCCAAGGAAGGTTGCCCAATGGTCAGGGGAAGCGAAGAAAGATGACTGATGACCATAAAGGCGAAGAGAGCAGACCAATGGCCAGTGAAGGCAAAGACAAGCAGCCTGCACTGTATGCACTTTCTTTTAATTTAAGCATGTGTAACTTTAACCATAAACAAAATCTACCAAATTTGGACGGATTTCATTTGCACAAGAATTAGTCATCATGGAAGAATATAATTGCCACACAAAAGAAATCAGTAAGAGAATTTCATTGCCACGCAAAGTCTGCAATTTACAGGAATTTTTATACTCCAAATATAGCAAATCAAATGACCCCTAAATTTACTATGATTCTTAATGCTTGTTAAGTTTTCAACTATTTCAATCCTATCGCTATCATTTAGGTTTTCTAGCATTGTTTGTTTTTTTTTTTAAAAGGATTTTAAATTTTGAATTATTTTGTAGCTTATGATATGGCACCCGCAACTTCTTCAAATAGAATCATACAACACATCATATTAATTACATTATGAAAGTCCAACCCTGCAACATTTTTCTTTAGGGATTATTTGGTTTGAAAATATTTGAGAAATTTAAGTGCAAAGTAATCTGATTACAGTGTAATCAAATTAATAGAAACTTTTTTCTATTTGAACTGAAGTAATCTGAGTATGGTGTTCGAGTAAAATTGAGGGGGTAATCCCCTAAAAAACTTCATTTCTTTTTCAATATTTTTTAGGTTCCTACAAAAAAATACACTGATTCTTCGGTTTGTGCTACACTCCAAAGATCCATCCCAGACAACAACGACATCAAGAACGCCCCCCTCGCGATTCAATCCTTGAAAAACACAAATAAAAAAGAACACACCAAATTAGAGAAAAACACCGCCGGAGAATCGAGCAAGCCGACCGGGCTAAATCCAGCTGGAACAGTGAAGAACGATGGCTGAGACACCAACAAATTTAAGCGGTTGTGCCATAAATTAAAATTCGTTCCTCCTCTTCCAACTCTGTTAAGCGCAAAGTCAGCCGTCGTTAGCGCCAGAGGCAAAGATGAATCCCGGCTCCAGCAAGGAGTTGTGAGAAGGATCGGTACTCGAACTCAAGACCAAAGAAGCTCGATGCCAGGGTCACGGCCCTGGACTTGCCTCTGCTAGCCCTCCACAAAAGAGGCTTTCCACAGTTGTCCTCACTGGAGTCGATATCAATGGCCTGCTCACCTTCGCCTCCAACGACACCTTCGTTCGAGTGAAAGACGGCGAACGTGAAGCAAGGAGTCGAACGAGAATCGCCTCATCTGCGAACGGACAAGGGAATCCTCCATGTAATCGCCAAAAAGGGCCGATTTGGCCGTGAAATTTTACAACCATATTATTTATACGGTGTAAACATTTTACACCACTTTTACTACTTGACAAACACCGTATTTCTGAATTCCTCAAAAAAAATTATTTTGCACTGATTTTACCCCATGCCAAACAGCCCCTTAGAAAAATTCATAACAAATTCCGCATGCTATGACCACGTAAGAAAAAAAAAACAAATTAAGAATAAACTATCACTAATATAACATGAAATATAATAACTCACCAATGCAAAAACTGAGATGAACAAGGAAAATTCCAAAATGGCCACAGTTCATAAAGTGATGTTCCTGTCCAGTTTTGCAGAAAAAACCTATACATAAAGAGAATGCAGGCAAAAAATTAAAAAAAAAAAGGACAAAATGTCAACAAGATGAAAGCACGCACCTTTTCAAGGAGGATCTTGCAAACGCTCTGTGTAAAACAGGAACCACTACAGATTCTATGGGATAAATGAACGTCCTTTCAAGTATAGGAAAGAAATCAGATTGCTGACATTTGCCAGAAGCTACCAAGAAGGGTTCTTCAGAATTAGGTTTGGTAGCATTTATTTCTTGGGAACACTTTTTTCCCTGCGTATCCTTACAGGATGGAGATGGACAACCAAGGGTGACTTCAACAAAGCAACTTTGCCCACGTAAATGACAGCCTGAGGACCGTGCAATAGAAGGTAAACCAAGTGCACTTTCATTATTAGCCTTTACTTTGCTGACATTATTTTTACAATGAAGAAAAGAGAAATCAAGGTCAGGTATTTATACAGCCAAGTCCCACATTAAACAGAGTGAGCCATTATATAACTAAAGCAACTAGTTCACTTTCCAATTTCAAAAGTCATTTAGAAGCTCTAGCTAATGATGTACCTAGTGTAAAGTTGCTTTACAAGATCAGAAGGACAACATCCTGTAAGCCTACCTCGCATTCCATTTGGAGAAACAATAACTGCAAAATAAGCATTTATCATAGTCATAAATAGAAAAAAAAAAACACAAGATTCAACATGCAGTCATAATACATTTAATCTTACGTGAATTCTAGCATACTCTATGTTCTAAAAAAGATAAATTATCTTTGTTACTGAGCATTAAGATGCAACTATAAATAAGATAGATCTAACATAGAAAGAAAAAAGGCAGATGAACTGTAAATATCATTGTTAAAAAATGCACAAGAATAATCAAAATAAAATAGGGTAGCAATGTGTTACAATCAAAAAGAATGAATAATATGAAAATGATTAATGATGCTGATTTCAAATAATGGAATAATGGCAATGATGATTGCAATGATAAGAATGTATTTTAAAAGAAACCATAAACATTATAACTTTGCATGTGTACAAACCCGATATTTTTAATCATCATTATACACTTATTATTGGTATTGCTATCCTTATAAATATTATTACTATTGTTATTATTATTTAACATAATTAAGAAATAGCATTATTTTATTTTGTGAACGAGCCCAAGCGTATCTACCTATAAGCCCAAGTGCATCTAGCATCGAGTCTAGGCGCGCAACGAGCCCAGGCGAGCAACGAGCCCAGGCGAGCAACGAGCCCAGGTGCGCAACGACCCCAGGCGCGTAACGACCTTAGGCGGGCAACGAGCCCAAGTGCTTCTAACTGCAAGCCCAAGCGCAACTTAGCACGCACTCATGTGCAAACCAAATAAACATTAGTCAAACCATTAATAATTCACCACCGGAATGATTGTATACTTCTGCTATATATATGCTTGGACTGGCTTTAAATATATATATAGACCTTTAGTATTATATTTGTTAATATGGCTATGTATGTGTTTTGTTGTATATAACTGGATGAAAAAAAGATGATTTCCTCATTGTTATTAGCTTAATTTTGTATTTTTATATATATGCTCATTTTTTCTCGACCCTGCTTAATCGATACCCTACAGTTTGTACCAAAGTCGAGTTGAAGAACATGAAGGCATAATTAATACAAAGTTATCAAGTTTAATTTTAATAGGGCAAGCCAGATTCTTTTAAGTTGAGGAGCGACTAATAAGTGTTAATTTCACTAATTTTGTTACCAAGACAATATTCTTATTTCAAGACCTACGACTATAGAGTCAAAACATTAAAAATTCACAACTGGAAGGTTTTAATAATTTTCATTCCCCTAAATCCCTGGTCATCTGCCCAATGGGAGATAGTAGTAATAACCTTATAATTCAAATTATAGTGAGCCAAACCATTAATAATTCACCACCGGAAGGTTTTAATAATTTTCATTCCCCTACACCCGAAGTCATTTGCCCAATGGGAGATAGTGGTAATAACCCTATGCTTCAATTTATGAGTATGATGGTCCAATTCATGACAAATCAAACTTCACCCTCAGCTCAACTGCCTAAAAATAATAACACCAATAAGGATTTACAAACCATTCTAATACTTAAACCCTATAAGTTTAGGGTTGCAGCCAAGCAGAAAGAGACTAAAAAGTGATTGCAGTGAATCAAAAAAGAATTTAAGAGCATCAAATGTCTGAAAAACCAAAAAGTTTCACTAGTTGGATGTATGTTCTTTTGTTCAACAAAACATTGGTGGAATTCCATTATGGCAAACGACTTTACAAAGAAGGTTGGAAGAATATATCAAAAGGATTGAATTTGTATAGATGTTCCTTAATAAATTTGAACCACCATCATCCAGACAAATTATGAGAATAGAATTTTTGAATATGAAAACAAGGGAATTTTACAATCATGGAGTATGAAGAAAAATTCTTATGGTTAGCTCATTTTGCCCCAGATATATTAGCCACTGAAGATGTTCATTGCAAGCAATTTCTGGCAAAATGAAAGAACGTTCCCAAGCAAAAATTTAACAACTCACAAAATTTCAAAATTTGCAGACTTGATTGAGAGGGAAAAGTTATTGAGAAACAAAAAAAGACTTGCTATAATTCATGAATTAAGGAAAAATATAGCTAAACAAGACTATCAGTCCCCAAGAAAAATTAAACCAGCCAATCAGTCTGATCAATAATATATAATGAGTAAGTTGGAAAGACTAATCAAAAAAAAAAAAAAATTCTTGCACTAATCGGGGAAAGAAACACTTGAAAAGGTATTGCTTTGTAAAAAAAAGACTGCTTTAGACATGGGAGCACTGAACACATCGAAAACCAGTGTCATGTTAAGAAGACCAAAGATGGTTGCCCGCTATCTAATGTGTTGCAGAGAGAAGAGTTTAAAGATAGAAGATATCTAGTACAGCAGCTAAGGTCATCATACGCACCACTGCCATCAGCAAAAACTCCCACCGAGGCCAGAATTTACAATTTGACTTCTACTGTAGTCGCTTGCTAACTTAATGTTGTTGTTGGCATTACTTTTTTTATCATAAATCTTAAGTTATTTTATTTAATTATGGGGTGAAACATTCTTTTGTATTTGCCACATAAGTTATTACTATTAAGAACCATTTAATCTATTGATCATAGTTTTTTGTCTGGTATAAACAAAGTGCGATCACCAATCATTCTTGCAACTTAAACATTATCGATAGACTCTTAGAGGCTGATCTTATTATTCTTCCAATTGGAACACTTGACATTGTGCTTGAATTGGTTAAGTTAGCAAAATTCTATTGTAGGTTATTTAAGAAAAATCTGCATGAGATTAGGAGTAGTTATGTGTTAGACTTGCCCTAACTTCTTTCCTAAATTGGTATGTGAGTAATTAAATATAAATGTTTTATGAATAAGTTATCACTGTTAACTCTTAATGTGCTGAATGTTGGTGACAATATTCCTGTAAGTTGAAGAGATTATAACATTCCAAGATTTTAAGCATCATTAGATCCTTATTATTGCTAGTATTATCCTAATTATTACTATTATTATCATTGTTAATATTCTTAAAAAATTTAATTAAAATAATATTATTATTTTATTCAGTCAATGAGCCCAAACTCATCTATCTATGACCCAGGCATGCATCGAGCCTATGCGAATCTATTTGTGAGCCCAAGCATGCAATGAGCCCTTTAGCATGCAATGAGCCCTTGTGCACCTAAATGCAAGCCCAAGCGTACTGTACCCAGGTGAGACCTAGCGTGCACCAAAGCATAAGCCAAATAAACATTCGTTGAAAATAAATTAAATGACTCGTATTGTTCATACACTTAGCTGGGCACCCAAAAGCATCCAGAAATCCTTCATATATGCCTCAAAATGTTCATTTTCATGTTGTTTCGGAAAAAGTAATGTTGCGCTGCCAAAATCCCAGAGTATCAAGGGTTTGTTCAAGATCATACGAATGGTAGGATATGTTACAAAAGTGAGAGAGGCTGCCTCATTTTCAACCATTTCTGCATCATGGAAAGTACATTTAAATCTAATTGAGTAATTATATTGTTCATATAGGCCAGTAAATGTTATCATTGAGCTGACTATTTATTTAGAATATTGATTGTGATATAGCTATTACAAGAATTGTAATTTATGAATGCCTCGTAGAACTTGTTGCAGTCATATTGCATTTTAATTCCTAAATAACTTTATAGCTTGAAATCATTACATTTATTGCATGTAAAAAATCTTATTGTATTCTTATTCTTAGCTTAACTCATTGATCTCTTGAGTCTTATTACTTACGTTCAACATGAAACTATTGATTTAATATCTCAAATAAGCATGTGTGTCGCATTAGATTGAAACACAAAAATTTTATTTCAAGCATTGCTCTCCCTTCATAGTTGTTTGATTGAATGAGAATTGCAATCTTATTGAAATTTGTGCAACATGTATTTTGCCTTCAAGGAGGTATAATAATTATTTGGCCTTCATGTAGCATAAATATTTCCCTGTATGTGACAATTATTTTAATGATGAATAAATTAATCAATGAACCTTGTCACTCATTTCTTAATTGACATCCATCTTGTAAAAAAAATTTATGTCTGCACGGATGGTGTTGATAGCTCACATGGAAGTAATAAGGAGAGTCGCCTTAGTGAAGTAGGCTTTGACTTGTCTTGATGAGGGACTTACTTTAACATGTGATATCACAGAAAGGTATGTCTAATCTTCCTAAATTAAGCCTGAGAAATGGGTGAAACTCCCGAAGAGGTAAGTAGAGTTTCAATCCCTGCGAGAGAGATCAGAAGCATGGATTGATAAACAGCATTCATTCATTAACATAATAGTGGTGGTTATAGTGATTTGATCATATTTAATTGAGAAAATTATCAAAATGATCCTCAATTCTTGCAAAAAAATCAAAATAGTCCTTAACTCTTGTAAATATTGTTTTTGATTCCTTAACTCTTGTTTAAGTATTTTTTAGGTTCCTCTTATTAACCCACCATCACATTCCGTTAATTTGCATTTTTCAACCAGAATTTCCATCGTCTACTTCTTGCTGAAATCGGAAACTGGATTCGGCCGTTGGATTCAGCGGCCCATTCCAGGAAGAATCAACCATTGGAAATGGCAAGAAGCCGATTCCGGCTGCTGGAATCTGCAGCTTCCATTTCCAGTGGCCAATTCCAGCAGGAATCGGCAGCAGAATTCAGCAGTCAATTCCTGTTGAAATCGGTCACTGGAATCAGCCGTTGGATATTTCAACGCGAAAGCGAAAGCTAAAAATTCCAGCTGAAAAAAAAAAAAAGCAGATTTAACGGAATGAAAGGTGAGTTAACAAGAGGGACCAAAAAAATACTTAAACAAAGTCAAGAGACCAAAAAGAATATTTATGAGTTAATGACTATTTTGAACATTTTGCAAAAGTCAAGGAACCATATTTATATATTCTCATATTTAATTATTAAATCTCTTCATATGAGTTCCCAAATGAATATTTTGTGTCATTACTATTATGATGACTTGTCTTATTAAAATACATATTGATACTAATAATTTTTATTATATAGTATTATTATTAAAATGATGCATCTATTAATCTGCATATTATTTTGACTCATTAAATAACTTCTAGTTTTATCATTTTGTCGCTTAGTTGACTTGATAACAAATGTTGATCATTGTACTGTTATTTTTGTTTCATATTCAAACATATATACTTAAAGCTTCCAGAATTAATTAGATTTATTCATCTTGTTGTAGCTATCATTTATTTTTATTGAAAACTTGTGATAATGCTATCAAGCCCACATCGTCTTCATGTTTCACAACAAAAATTAGCATAAAGGTGCGATAAAAATTAGATTTTTTATGTACTAGTCATTGATAAGTGTTTTCACCTAATATTTTCAAATGTATATTCTGAACAATAATTAAAGCTTTGAGAATAGTATCTCAATGGAGGTGCTTGGAGGTTTTAATGTTAAGCTTTGACATTATGTTGAGATAATTATGACATTTTATTTTGGAGAAGTTATATAGTGTGTTAAACCTTAGTATTATGCTTGTACTATTAATATGGCTTTATGTTTGTATTTTGTTGTATATGGTTGGATAAAATGAATTTAAATTTTCCCGCTACTATTAATGTGAGTTTAATTTTGTATTTTGTATTCTGTGCTCACTTTTCTTAACCATGATCCTTTGGGACCCCACAGTATGTAACTGATTTTTCTAGAATTCTGAATAAGAAATATAAGACTGCATAATAACTGGAAAAATAACAAACAATATTGAAGAGCATAATGCTTAAGAAATGATATTATAATCACTAGCCTTATCCTTATTAATCTAATTCAATTTATAAATTTATCTTTATCATATAATCAATATTGTTTAACTATAATTTACAGTAATAAATATACAATTTAACTCTAATTTATATTTGACATAAGAGAGAATTTGTCTCTAAATTATATTTGACATGTCTTTCACATTATTTCAAGCTCCCAAACTTTGAAAAAATTGTTGATCATCACTCTACACATTTAAGCCATACACAATTGTGTCTTTAATAACTATTACCACAACACCTTCGGTGTAAATTTTAGATGTTTTGAATGTTATTAAAAAATAACAAATATGAGAAAGAAGAGGATGATTATCTATTGCTCAAGCTCAGCATGTGTCTGAAGATGTAAAAAATGGAAGAAAAGTAATAAAAATAAGCAAAAAGCATACCTGGAAGCCCTTTCTTGATAAAATTTGACGAAGAACGTTTTAAAACTCTTTCTATGTCATCATCATTAAGGTTGCGAATGTGCCTACATACCATTAAAAAAAAAAGAATTTGGTGTGAAAATTCAACTCCATAATGTTTGAAATAAATTTATTTTTTAAAAAGTTTACTAACTTTGCAGAAATGATCACATGTATATATATTGCATCTTCAGTAGCAGCAAAAATGAATTCACAAGTTGGCTGAACATTTCTGAAAAAAAGCAAAACAAAGTTAGAAGGGAGGCATACAAAAACAAGCCACAAGCCATATTCTATAGATTCAGCTGGCACTGCTAAAAATGGACAAATACATGATTTTGAGTACAACATCACTACCAGGCATTCATCCAACTAACTGGGTCGGTTACATGAATCATTTGTCTCCATTGTGCTCAATCAAAAAACTAGCTTTTCTACTGTTTTTAACAAGGGAAAAAGTCAAACTGAATTTTTTAACTAAAGCATCAAAGACAGCTTGAATTGAGATTATCCTCAACAAGAACTACTCCATCTAAAATTAACACCGAAGATGAATCATCGAAGCCAACTTGAATTGAGCTTAACAAGAGCTACTCCATATTTACTACAATAAACTCATTATTCATCACATTCTTTCATATAAACCATCCACCATAGCATCCATATCGGCAAAACTTATTTCCTCAACATGCATCTACTTTGCATTTCTGATCATATCCTTTCTTATATACCCACGCACCTGTAGTAACCCAGTTATGCTAATTCAACATTAATCTTAATAAAATTTGATATAATTAACTTGATTTAAGAAAGTGCTTTGATTTTAGATCAATCAAAACTCAAATAAGTTCAAAAATATAATTGATAAGACTGAACACAGAAGAATTTTGAGTGTGATAATCTTTAAGGCTTGTGATCATCGATCCATGCAAATCAGTATTAAAAGGAACAGTAGATCTCTCTTTACTTCTAATGAGTGCTTATATGTAGTGTCAAACAGATAAAGGCAAATATACAAAAAGCTCTTAACAATATCCTAGTCTTTGCTGAAAAGGCACCATGCACACCAAATCTGATGAAAATTCCCAGATAAGGCCCTAACGCATTTCTAAAAGTGGAATTTCCATTTTCAATAATTTTGAAAAAGAGCTTTAATAAGACTATTCATAACTTTTACAATACTTTGGGAGTCATTGAGAATAGGTGCAGTAGTCAACTTCCCCTCTCTTTTACATGTATGCAGCCCTAATTTTCACTAAATTAAAAAAATAAAAGAAGTTTGGACAATTTTGTTAAGCCTAATTACTAACATTAACATTTAATTTTAAGTGTTAATAAATGCAGGCTCTCATCATCCCTCTCTGCTTTAGCTTAATCCAACATTAATTAAATTAATCATTTATTTTACTTGAAGAAGAAGAGATAAAAGGTGAAGGGGGTCTTTCAATTAATCATGTTAACCAATTTAATCTTTTAACTACAGTAAATCCAATTTAGTCCCCAATAATTAATATTGAACCTAAAGTAATTCCAAAATGATCAATAATGAGGATGAATAGTCGGGCCCAAATTGAACATATTAAATTTTTAGGCACTAAATTGGGTTGATTGAACAGTATGGAATTGATGGACAATTTTATTAAAACAATTCAAGATAAGAAGAAAAATATCTTTCAGATTTTACATTTTTTCTTCGCATTTTTCCTTTTTCCTTTTTCCTTTTGAGGCCAACATGTGCAGCTCCGTTTTCTCTTCTTTTGTTTAGAATTATGCATAATTTAATCTCGTTTGGACAGGGGTAAGTATGCACCTTGAATGAAATATTTGAGTTGTTATATTATAACTAACTTTTCAAGGCATGCTAGAGATATGGTTTTGGTTTGTAGATTTGTGTCAGTGTGAGCAAAATAACTTTTTAGGTTTTGTTTTATCATTTGGATTTTTCCTAATGATATAGACTCACCCTTGTATACATTCTTTTGCTCTCATCTTAACTTAAACTTACATTTCAAGCCATTTTCACCAGTGGTGCTAGAGTTAATTTAGTTATAATAAAAAGTGCTCTTTATGACTATTAAAAAAAAAAACTATTTGAGTTTGCAAGGAAGTGGTAATCCATCCCTTGTAGGTAAAAAAATATTCCAAAAAAATTCATTTGAGAGCACACGAAGTTATTTTAGTATGCATTTGAACAAGCAGACACATCCACATGCCTTGAATCAAGTGCATTAAATTGTTAAAATTTAATAAAATATTTATAAGTTGTGCTGGCTTGAATAATTTAAAATTTATAAGACAATCGATTTATGAGGTGACCTACTGTTAAGACTGCCTAGCTTCAATAATTTAAATAGAAACATTTTTTGAAGAAGGGTCTGGTAATGGTAAGCATGTGAAATTGTCATTTTGCCACCCAATTTTACTGATGTGCATGAAACAAGGATTCTCAACTATACCTTTATCTATGAAAAAAATGTCAACTGATTAAATAATCGTTGGCATTGTCAAAGTGAAACAACTTGTTTAAAATGTTTTTAGATCATTCCATAAAAATTATCTCTTAAAGAGATATAACCAGATAACATGGGCATCATAATCAAAATAGTCAAAAACCGACAAGATTCAATGAGGTTAAGGCTATATAAAGGAACCCAAATGTATTATGAATGAGTAAAAAGAACCATATTATTAATTAGAAAAGGAAGTCTCTTAATTCACAAATGTCACAATGAACTCTTCAACTAATACCTAAATTAGACGAGGATGCATGGTAGGATAATAATAAATGATAGTAACAATGAATGATAGTAACCCAAAAGCAGCATAGCCAGAGATTGTTTTATGAACCATTTCTTCAAAAAAACTGATAGCAATGAAATTCACTTGTACGATAATCAAGAAAAATAAAAGCCACTAGGATGAAATATAGTAACAATGAAGAATACATGTAAAAATTTAACAGAGGGAGAAACAGTTCCAGAATTGCATGATGTACTCTAGTGGCAGAAAAAAAAAGTATCAGTGACAATAAAGAGCTCTAGCAGAAAAAGAATTTCCAAATAGAAAAAAACTCTTCTAGTGGCAGGAAAAGAAATGTTCCAAACAACAGCAGAGAACTTAATTCCAACGATACAAGTTCAATGAGTAAAAGAGAACAAACTCACAATACCATAGTAATGCTAACAAGTGAGATTAAGAAAATAAAATAGAGTTAGTCCAGCTTCAGTGGTATGCTTATAAAAAATTGTACACGCAAAAATAAATGTGCATCAAAGAATAATAATAACATCTCATTAAAGTTGTACAAAAAAGAAAAAAAAAACAAATTCTTGTAAGTTGGCCCAGAAGTTCATGATAAGATCTCATTAAAGTTGAATTTGCACCAAAAATAATAGTAATATCTCAATAATGTTGTACAAAAAAAAAACCAAATTCTCACAAGTTGGCCCTGAAGTTCATGATACCATGAGTTGGTGTTAGAAATTGAAGAAGACCGATAGAAGCCCAACCAATCCAAACCAGCCATCTTTTAATTTCTTACATATTATTAATTATTTAATTCAAAGTATGTTCATGTTCCAAAACGGTAAATAGCTTGCCACCTCACTGCCCCCAATTCCACAAAAACCTTATTGGAAAAACTTGAAACTTCCAAGCCTTTAAAAAAAACTTCAGCAAAAATTAATAGGAAAGTAAAAAAGGTCAAAGAGAGCAATATAGCTAGCTGTCAACAAATTCTGCAACAGTTTTTACGTATTAAGAAAAAAAAAAAAAAAGCTTCCCTCAAATTAAGAGAGCAAAGTATATAAGAGGTACAATAATAGAACGTTTTACCTTTTCAAACTATACAACTATTTGAAAAAATATAACAAGAATTGAGTCATTCATAGCAAGGTTAGAGTATCATAAAAGGTAATCATAGAAGGTTCGAGCATACTATGTTGCAAGTTGTTGATGTGCCAATTTAAAAAGTTGAGTATCTCATTTTTCCATTGTTAAAGAAGAAAGAGAAACAGTTGGTCCTATAGTTGCTTTATAAATTTTTTCTTTAATTTTGAGTGAGATTTTCAGGTAACACAACACTCCAAAAGTTTTAATTTTGAGTGAGATTTTCAGGTAACACAACACTCCAGAAGTGCTCCTCCATTTTATCCAACCAGCTTGGATCCGATAAATCACACCGCCTCTATTTCACCATTATTTTGAATAATTGAACCAAGATACTTAAACTTCTCACTCTTCGTAATCACATGGTCCTCAATAGTTATGTCCTTGAGGTTAAGGCTTTCCATATAATTAAACTTACACTCCAAATATTTTATTTTAGTCTGCTAAGACAAAAACCTTTAGATTATAAAGTAGTTCTTCACAACTCAAGTTTTGTTTTAACTCAACCCCTAGTTTTATCAATTAAAACAATATCATCTGCAATAATATGTACCAATGAATCTCTTCTTGAATGTGCTCAATAAGAATATGTATAGTTGAAGCAAAAAGATAAAGGCTGAGAGCTAAGTCTGATTGTGTGCACAATGGAAACAAATAAATCATGCAACCAATCCCATATAGTGAGACTAAAGCTTGATGTTGTTGCTATTATTGTTCATTGTATAAAACCACTCCAAGCAACTATTTTCATATTGCATTTGTTCATATTTGTAAATTAGCTTCATATATTAATCTAGAACAATTCCAATTTTAGGGTCTTAAATATGAGCAACAACATAGGAAACGCCCTTTTAATGAAAAAAGCTTTCATAATCTCATTTCTAGCAATATGCACACCCAAAAGTGCATTTAACAACTTTAAAAGTAGGAACTGACAAGTGTAATACAATTAATGGGCACTCGACACTTAGTTTAACAAGCATTAATCATGATGTATTTTGTATTTGGCTATATTTGGGGATGTACAGTAATACTCTTTTAAATTGTAACTCTAAGAATTAAATTTTTGAGCTATTTCCATAAATGGTCCTTACTAATAAAAAATGCTCAAAATGATTCCCCAACTCAAGCCCGAATTAATCCTAGTTTAAGTTTCTCATCCATTTTGGATGAAAAGTTTAAATTTACGAAAAGTAATTATTTATTTGTAATATATTTATCAAAAAAGTTTAGATGCTAAATTTAAAAATTTGTTAAAAAAAAATTTTACGTGTATATTTGATACTCATAAATAGAAACATAAATAGAAACATAAATAGAAGTATAAATAATATAATCATATTTAAGTTTATAGAAATTTTTTAACAAGCTTTTTTAATTTTAGTATCAAAATATTTTAACAAATTAATAAATATCATTTATGAATTTAAATTTTTTTTCCAAAATAAATAAAAAAGTTAAATTGAGACTAAGATTTTAATAAGTCGAGAAATAAATTGGGCATGCTTAAAGAAATAATTCTAAATTTTTAATGTCATCTAAATCCAATTTTTCAATGTAAGAAAACCTTGAAAGAAAATAGTAATCTAAACTGTAAATTTATATGCAGCTTATTGTTCAATGCCCATAATCCTTATCGTATGCAGCATACTAGAACATGTAGATAATAATGAAATGAGCATTTTAAAACCATATATATATATATAACATGCATATAACATTCAAACCCTAGTAATGAATAGATACCCAGTTTTTCTTTTAAGATATTATGTTGCATTTCGGGTTTCATTAGCTGGCAATTACTATTAGATTATTAAAAAATGACAAAATAAAACCCCTTTAAAAATTATGTTTCAAAATAAAGCTCTTTGGCCCAACTAATCACTTTTGGATCTTTATTCAGACTTGTTAACACCTTAATTTTATGCGCTTAGTAGATCACTACATCAACGTTTTAACACCCTTTCCCCACTCTCCCATTCACGAGTAGGAGGTCAAAACTCCCCTATGTCTGCCTCAAAAATAACCAGAACATAAATTGTCCCCTAACCACACCAACATATCAAAAACACAGAAATATGGAAGACATTTATGTCATCCCACCTTATCAATATTACTTAGTGGGAACTTAAATGATGGCAAGACAGATTCACATGTAAAAATTTTAACCGTAAAAAATGAGGGATCACACCTTAAATTGGCCAATAGTTACAGTAACTATCCAAAATATTATGTTCCTTCATAAATTAATTCACAAAATAAACAAATACAAGATTATTGACACACCTATATAATTAAAAAGAAACAAATGGTTAGGCCAGAACCTTGCACTATATGATCAATAGAAATATACCAAATTAAAATAAAAATTATGTCAAGAAACCTTAAGCTTTTTCCATTTGCAGCAGAAGAATGGCCTTTTGCAAAAACATCCCCAAATCTCACATAAGATAGCCCTTTGAGTGCTCTATCAAACAAAACAACTAAAGCATAAGATATAAAGAATATTTTGCATTAAGCAAAGCCAATGAATTGATTAACAAAAAATAAACCTTTCTATTGAATTCCTTAATGCTTGAGATAATGCAACAGCAACCTCTTCAGAGTCTCCAGGAGCTAACCACACTCCACGTCCAAGTACTTTGAAGAGAAATCAATGCATGAAAAAAAAATTGAAAATATAAAATAAGGAGACAAGATTAGCATCATAATAGGTATGAAGGTGGAGCAAACCTCTCAGCTTAGACACTGCGGCTTGAGCAGTTTCAACAATTGAAGAGTGGCGTCCAGGAAGGAAAAGCCAAAGTTTGATTTTCTCATCTGTTGATTAAACAGAGTTTTAGATAGTCACACAAAATACAATAACTAGTAACAAGCAAGATTAAAAATGAGCTAAAGATATACCAGGATTGTGTACACCCTGTGAAGGATCCCAAGGGCCAACAAAAGAATTTGTCCATGTGCTAAGAAAGCCATTATTCTGTAACTTCAGGTGTGCTGAAAGCACGGTGCAGGTAGCAAAATCTTTCTGCTCTACTTTTGAGCTTAAGTGGAAAAACTAACGGTTCACAATGCATTTATTTATCAAAAAAAAAAAAAAAAGATTTGATGCGTAAATCACTTCCGCAAGAAGATACCCTTTTTCATTCAATGTGGTCGGATCAGATTCACTAGGAAGAAACTGAAACCAAGAAACAACTTGAAACTCTCCCTGTTAAAAGGTTAGAACAATATACTTTAGTTAATCCAATGAAAACCCCAGAAAATTCAAATTAGATAGCAAGAAGCATTCCGTTGAAATGTTATCTCATAAGTGAGTATTTGTTATATTCGCACACATTTATTGAATTCCGCAAGAAAACCCTGCTGTAGCGACCAAGAAAAACATTGCTTACACACACGGTGCACATTGTTGAATCGACACAGCAGTATGAGTAATATTATACTGAAAGTCAATTTCTACTGATTCATACAGCAAAACCTTAAAAAGGATTTTCTCATCACATGAAAAATTTATAGGCATGAGAGCACACATAAAACACACATAATGATGGATTAGCATTCTACAGAGATGATATATTGTTCCTTCATATCAGTAATAATATTAACAATAAATTTACTTGGATGTAAGTTTCAGAAAATCTAAAATATAAAATGAATGAAAAGTAATCATCAATCAAGCATAATCAATAGCATCAATGAGCATGTGGCCAAATAAAGGGTTTCTCCTAGTAAAGCTGAGGTTACAGATACTAACAATTGCCTTAATATGCTTACCAAGTTGACAAAAAGTCAAAACCGTATCAAAGATAAGTGACTCATATATTTCACATACAATTATTAAATTCAAATGGAACTTAATGATCATATGTTCAAAAATATGTAAAAGAACTTCAAAGTCCTATTACATTGAAAAATTTGCAAAATAGTCTGACAAACTATTTTTAATTAATTAATTTAGACCCACAGGCTATTCAGATTGCTCAAATTATTCCCAAACTATTCAATTTGTATCCAAATTATCATAAATATTCAACTTGATCCTAATTTTTTTGAAATAATTTGATTCTAATTTGAAGCTAAATTAGGATCAAATTTAATAGTTAACTAAATCGAGTTATAAATAGTCTAAAACTAAATTAGTGAATTTGAAATAATCAAAGATCAATTTTGGCAAATTTCTAATCCATATATTATAAAGATTGATTTCCTAAAACTAAGAGGAAACGTTTTAAGAATAACACTGCCAAAATTTTAGTTCTCCCAAGAAAAGTTTGAAATGGTACTGCATTTCAAGTTTTTACAGCGAGTGGTATTTGTAAGACTCACAAGTATTGCAAGAACTATAAAATGGTAAAATGATTCATCCTCACGCTTTAAGCTCCATTAGTGAATTTAAAAAGAGAGGCGCATTTTAAAAATAACATTCCCAATTTTTTAGTTCTCCCAACAAAAGTTTGGAATGGTACTGTATTTCGAGTTCTTTACAGCAGGTGGTATTTGTGGACATGAGTATTGCAAGATCTATAAAATGATGTCATACTTTATGTTTCATTATTGATTTTAATAAGAGAAGCATATTTAACACACTCCCAATTTTTAAGTTCTCCGAACAAAAATTTGGAATGGTACTGCAATTCAAGTTTTTACAGTTGGTGGTCTTTGCAAGCCTCCTAAGTATTGCGATAGCTATAAATAGGTGTCATCATTCATCCTCACGTTTAAGCTCCATTCAAATCTTAAATATCATAAGGTGTACATTAAAAATGTTGTTCTTGACCAACCTAGTGATGTTGATGGTTGTATGGTCAACTTGTAGTGGCGGTTCTTGTTCTTCATAACCATCCAGAGATTGAGTAGAGACCCTCAGGCATCCTTACTAAATACATGAATTTTAGTCTACCAATCATTTTTTGCCTCCCAAATGATTGTGCATTATTACATCTAACATAATAGCAAATTAAACATAAAAGTAATATCTTGTGCAATAAATTACAACTACGAAGATATAACCTCACAGTTTCCAAACTACTCTTCATTAAGCATTAGAACTCTATATACATTAACCTTGCAACCTCTATAAGAGGTAATCAAGGATGTCTTTCATAGGTTAGCTTTAGTCAAGTCAAATTCACTCTAACTCAATTTTTTTGCATTTTGCTCAACTCAAACTAGCCATGTTAACTCAACACAAAATAATTCAATTTCAAGCTACCTCAAAATCATTTTGAGCCAATTATAAAAGTAAATTTTAATTTTTTAAAAAACTAGGCAAGAGCTACATTTGAACTTGATGCGAAAGTTACAAAAAATGCCTATTAAAACCATTGTGCCATGCAATTTTTTTGAACAACTTGCATGTAAAAATAATTTCATTTTACATTCAGGGAGAACTAAAATAAGAGAAAATGATAAACATCATCATGAAGAGAGAGAGAGAGAGAGAGAAATCTTGTGGAGAATAATAGAAGTAATATCTTATTATTACAATATTTGATACATATGCATGATAATACATGGGTATATATAGATGTTGTGGAGTAGGTGGCCAAGTCCTTATGGAGGTGTGGTTGGGATGGTAGGTGGATATTATTTTTGTCTACTATTATCCCCTTGCAAGCGAACCATCGGTAGTTGACGTGGTGAGTTTGGATCGAAATTTCGTGAATTAATGAAGAGAGAGAGAGAGAGAGAAATCTTGTGGAGAACAATAGAAGTAATATCTTATTATTACAATATTTGATACATATGCATGATAATACATGGGTATATATAGATGTTGTGGAGTAGGTGGCTAAGTCCTTATGGAGGTGTAGTTGGGATGGACAGTGGATATTATTTTTGTTTATTATTATCCCCATGCAAGCGAACCATCAGTAGTTGATGTGGTGAGTTTGGATCGGAATTTCGTGAATTATGTTGTAGATAATGGTTTGGTGAGGATTTTCGCATATTCCTTGGTAGGGATGTGTAGCAGCTCTATTTTTTGTTTCTAGATGCTATCACGGATGAAGTGACAATCAACTTCAACATGTTTAGTCCTGACATGGAAGACTAGATTCTTTGCTAAAACAATATCGGATAAGTTGTTGCAGTATAGTTTGATTGGACCAGTTGGTGGGATGCGGAATTCCTAGAGCAGTCTGCATGTCCAAATGAAGTCCATGGTTGTCGTTGCTAGGGCCCGGCATTTTGCCTCTATGGAGGAACGAGAGACGATGCTTTGATTCTTTGAACTCCATGATATTGAAGTGTTTCCCAGAAAGATGTAGTATCCTATGGTAGACTTGCGGTTTTTGATATCCCCGGCCCAATCAGAGTCTGCATAGGCCCTTTGATGCAGGTTGTTTGAGGTGATTGGTAGTCCAATGTGAAGGGAACCCTTGAAGAACCGTAAAATGCGCTTCAACATATCAAAATGAGCTTGTGTAGGATAGTGCATGTGCTCACAGATTTTATTAATAGAAAGACTGATATCAGGCCTAGTAATGGTGAGGTATCGGAGTGAGCCGGCAAATGTCTGTAGAGTTTGGGTTGGTCAAAGGGAGGAGATTGTGTGGGGATTTGGTGTTGGGTGGTTATGTGGGTGAGAGGTGGGTTGCATTGCTCCATGCTAGATGTTTTGAGACTGTTGGATGCTTACGTTGACTGGTTGAGCATCGGGCAGGTGGTTGTGTTCAGGAGAGTGATGTCGAGGAAGGTTGTAGGCTTGTGGAGGCGCTTCATTCGAAACCGTTGGGTTAGTTTTTGGATAAGGAAGTTGAGTTCAATTTGGTGTGGACCAGCGATTAAGATGTCATCCACATAGATCAAGATGTAAGCTCGATTTGGGGTCGTGGATGAGTAGAGAGGGATCGTCCTTGTTGATTTTGAAGCCTTGGGAGTAAAGAAAATCTATTAGTGTGGAATACCATTAGCGAGGAGATTTTTTTAGGCCATAGATGGCTTTGTTGAGCTTACATACGTGATGTGGATGACTGGAATCTTCAAAGCCTCTTGGTTGTTTCATGTAGACGATTTCATTGAGCTGCCATGCAAAAAGGCATTAGAGACACTAGTTTGACAATGTGCCACTTGTAATGAGTAGCAATGGTGAATAGGAGATGAATTGTTGACATTTTTGCTACAGGGCTAAAAGTTTCTAAGTAATTGATGTCGTGGTGTTAGTTGAAACCTTAAACCACTAGGCAAGGTTTGTGACGGGCCACTATGCCGCCGTTATTAAGCTTCGTCCAAAACATCCATTTGTAGCAAAAGACATTTTGGTGCAGTTGGAGATGTACTAAGGTCCAAATTTGTAGATTTATCAAGGCATGATATTCATCTTACATGGCTAGCTTTCATTGCTTCAACTTGCCCGCAACATTATAGAATGTAGGTTTAGTAGAATGTAATATGAGAAGGAGATGTACTCCCCATGAGGCTTTTAGACCTTCTGCGTGATGACACTGTGGAGTTTAATCCCAATTGAGTTGTACTATTGACTTGTCTATATATATATATATATATATATATATATATATATATGCATAGGCTATGACCATACTTTCGTGATATCAGAAAGAGATGCGTTAGTGGCTTAGGCTTTATGGTGCTTATTTTGAGATGAGTGAGCATTGGATATGTGGGAGTTGTATTTTTTTATTTTCAAAGAGAGAGGTAGAGCAGGTTTAAGTTCGGTTGAAAAGATTGAAGGTTGATAGTGTTTTGGGAAGGGTGAGACTGCACGGGAGAAGTTGAGGATGGGATGGTTCAGTTTTTTTAGAATGGTAGTTGAGGTTGGAATGAGGGTTAGAGGATTGGAGTATGATTGGAATGAGGATGCGGTAATGCTAAGAGTTGTTCAGGTGGCAACGGGAAAAATTGATTCCATGAATTTTACATGATGAAAGATTAGAGAGGATGAAGTTTTTGGATTTTAACATATGTAGCCTTTGTGATTTTGGGAGTAGCCGAGGAAGATGTGTGGCAGAGTTTGTGGGCTGAGTTTTGTTGTTTTGTGGAAGGAAGGAGAGGGAAGCAAAAGTAACCAAAGACTCGGAGATGATTGTAGTTGGGTAGTTTGTTGTGTATGAGTTAAAATGGTGAGGTGTTGTGTGTATTCAGGGAGAGAAGTTGGTTAATTAGATGGAAGTGACAGTGGCATGAGGCCTAAAACTTTCTGGTAGGTGAATCACTTGTAGGAGGGCTCGAGTAGTTTCAATTACATACTGATGCTTGCATTCTGCAACACCATTTTGTTAAGGAGTACAAGGGCACGACATTTGGTGGCGTGTGCCAAGATTTTTAAGAAGAGTATGAAAAAAATTGAGTTGTACTCACCTCTACCGTCGAATTGAAGAGTTTTAATGTGTCTACTGAATTGGCATTGGATTAGCTTGTGGAGTTGGATGAATTTATGAAAGATTTCTTCTATTTTCGAGGAAATAGCAATGTAAAGAGAGAGTAGCCTTATAACATAGAATTTGTAGCCTTCATCCAATATAGTTGGGGTGGGGCCCATACATCAATATGCAAATATTCAAATACTTTATAATTTCTATGTGAATATTTTGAAAAGCTAATTTAAGTTGTTTGGCAGTAATGCATGTAGAACATGGAAAAGAAGTGTTGCGGTTGCCGATGTTGAGATGATGCTTTTTTTTAAAGAGTTGGTAGATTTTTGGATTTTGATGCCCGAGTTTGAGATGCCATATGGAGTGGCTGTAGTGTTGGAGGAATGCAAAATTGTCTTGCAAGGAGATTCTAGAAACGAAGGGATGATATAGAGTTCGTTGTGGCAGCGGCCCTTAAAGAAAGAAGTGTTGCTATGGAGTTCCTTTATAGTGAACCCGGAGTGGTTTTATGAGATGGAGCAAAAATTATTAGAGGTTATTTTATGAATGGAGGGAAGATTATAGTGGCATTGTGAAACATGAAGAATGTGATTTAAAAGAAACTTACGATTGGGTGTGGGAAGAATGTTGTTGCCGATATTAGAGATTGGAAGAGATTGTCAGCTTCCAACGATTACGCTATCATTTCCTTAATAGGTTTCTACAAATGAGAGGTTGTTAAGATCATTTATAAGGTGGTTGGAAGCTCCAAAGTCAAAGGTACCAGTTGAGATTGGGCGGCCCTTCGATGCGTTTGGCTGCATGATGATGATGTCGTGAATTTGTTGAACAATGATAGTTTTAATCCAGTTGGTGCCTGAAATCTTTAGCAGAGTGGTCAGTAGATCTGACATTCGACATAGGTAGGCACGGTGGTTCGGTGTGCTGACAATGTTCCTCTATGCCGCAGAGGAGAGCGGCCACGTCCTCTGCCATATCTGCCCCTGCCTCTAAATCTAACGAAATAGGGACAGGTTCGTATTGCTACCAATAGGAAATGGTCGATGAGCTGGATCTCCTTATGTATATCTTGATGTATGTTGATTTCTTCACTACATAATAGTGAATAAAGATTGTCTATAGACTTATTGGAGTGAGTTTGGTGCGGATGGCAGCTTTAAATGCTTGGTAGGTGGAGGAAAGGCCATTTAATGTGTAGAGGATAACATCCTCTATGTCAATCTTAGAGCCTGATGCTACAATTTTGTCCACCAATGCCTTGATTTCTGACAGGTACTCGTGCATGGGTTTGTCCTTTAGAAATCGTTATGGAACTCTTTTTTGAGTTGGATGACACAGGAACGATTAGAGGATTGAATATGTGTTTCAAGGGTAAGCCATGCATATTTACATGAGTTGGCTTCTAGAATGTATAGAAGGATTGATGGAGATATGGTGGAGTAAATAGCGGCTGTGAGATTGCTATTTGGATCCAAAGAAGGTGATTGGGGTTGTCGGTGTGAGGTGTTTCTGAGCCATCTAGATGACCATATAGGTTTGTTGACCTTGAATAGCTGAGTCACCTAAGCTATCTTTATGGGGTAGTTTTCATATGTTTGTGAATTTTGAATTAAGTTATTGATGTTGGACATCAAGAATTCTAGGTTCTTTGCTTCAGAAGAGTTGGTTGAGTTGCTATGACTAGATCTTGAGTTTTCATTAAAGTTAGACTCCATGTTAGTGGATTTCATGGTGGTCGATTGAGTTTCCTGAAGTTCTTGTTGTGCTTGAGGAAAGGTTCTTAATGATTGCTGGCTTCTAAGAAACATAAGAAGACTGTTGGAAGAAGGAAGATGAATGGGTAGAGCACTAAGAGGAGTTCTGGGGCTTGATGAATAGGTTGTGGAGTGATTCTGCAGATACTGAAAAGGTGGCTGAGGAGCTATTGCAGGCTGAAAGCTTTTTTAAGGAGCTAATAGAGGGTTCTTGGGAGAAGAAAAAAGGAAGAGGAGATGTAAGGAACTGGGGTAGGGGTGGGTTCTTGTCGTGACAGGAAGGGGATTGAGGGCTGATGCTTGAGGATAGTGTGGGAACTTAAAAGTACAGAGGGCTAAGATCTTATGCTTCTGTTTCACTGGAGTAGCCGTGACGGGAAGAGGGGATCAAATTGATGCTATGATACCATGAAGAGAATGAGAGAGAGAGAGAGAGAGAGATTGTGGAGATCAATAAAAGCAATATTTTATTATTACAATACTTGATACATATATATATATATATGTGTGTGTGTGTGTGACAATGCATGGGTATATACAGATGTTGTGGAAAATGCGGATAAGTCCTTACGGAGGTGTGATTAAAATGGACGGCGGATATTATTTTTGCCTGTTATTAAATCAAGCTTGAGACTTAATATGTGTTATACTCCGAGGTGTCACCAATTGTGTTGCAGTTGACTTCAAACCTATAGGCTAATTATATACTTAGCATTACTTTTGAGTCGACTCAAACCACAAATAAACAAGTTACTCAAACTCAAAATTGACTTAAATTTTCAAGTTTGAAATTTAAAATTTGACAACTCAAATTTTTTGTTTGATTTTACGTTAAATCAAATTTAAAAAAATTTTGAAGTTTAGAGCAAAAATGCCAATCATAATATTTAAACATTAACACAGACAACGCCCCTGTTATCACATTTTTCCCATCTGCAGCAATTGCAAACCAATGTTTAACTCCATTATACCGGGTGATGACTAAAGGAATCAAGAGAGACAAAACTACCAAAATGTGAGCTCTCTGTGTGCTCAAAAACTATGATCAAAATAATTCCAAACTGCTACAAAAAAAATTCCATCCAACAAAAATGCTTGGCTATTATTAACAAAGAAGAGGTGTGCAAAGTATATTACTTCATCGTAGAATGCCTATTTTAAAAGAACCAAGATTGTTTTCTAGTCGATTTATCAACTCTAGAATTGTCATAGGTGATTCCAATATTACTATTTCCATCTTGGCAGACCTTAATAGAATGTAATCTTTCTTGAAAGGCAGCAATGAAGAATATTGTGAAGGATAAATCAGCAATGACAAATCAACAATCTAAACCATCAATATATGCAATATTGACAAAAGATTTGCGATTAATGTAAAATTTAACCAAAACTTTAATCTTACACTAGGGTTTCTTTTATCAGAAACTGATTCTATAGATAAAAGATGTTTTTAGATCAAGTATTAAACTCTCTAATTAACCTAAACCTTAAACCTTAATGACTAAAGAAATCAACAGAGTCAAAATTACCAAAATTCAAGATAACTGTGTGTTCAAAGTACTATGATCAAAAAATCCAAAACTGCTACAAAAAAAATTCCATCCAACATAAATTTTTGCAATAATTAGCAAAGAAGAGGTATTACTTTGTCTTAAAATGCCTAATCTAGAAAAACCCAATATAGCTTTCCAGCCAACTGACCAAGTCTAGAATGGTTACAAGTGCTTCTAGTACTACTATTTCTATCATGGTACACATTAATAGAATGCAATTTTTCATGAAAGGAAGCAATGAAAAATGTTGTAAATGATAAACCAAGAAAGACAAATCAACAATTAAACAATTGATGTGCACATGTTTGACTAGATCGCTGTGGCTAAAGTGTAATTTAACCAAAACTTTCAGTTAAACTTGGGTTACTTTTATCAGAAATTGATTCTATGGAGAAAATATATTTTTAGATAAAGTATAAAACTCCCTAATTAACCTAAGCCTTAAACCTAAATGACAACAAATCAAGAAGAGCAAAATTGCCAAAATGCAAGATATTTGTGTGCTCAAAGGACTATAATCAAAAAATCCAAAACTGCAACAAAAAAACATATCCAGCAGAAATTCTTTGCTATTACTAACTAAAAAAAGCTGGACAAAATATTATTTCACCTTAAATAACTATTTTAGATAAACCCAACATTGCCTCCCAACCGACTAATCAGCTTTAAAATTTTTACAAGTGCTCCTAGAATTACTATTACCATCCTGGTAGACCTTAATAGAGTACAATCTTTCTTTAGGCAGCAATGACGAGTATTGTGATGAATATACCGACAAAGACAAATCAAGAAACTAAACCATCGATGTATGCATGTTTTGACTAAATCATCGTGGTTAAGTGTAATTTAACCAAGATTTAAATATTACACTTGGGTTACTTTTATCATAAACTAATTCTATGGAGAAAAGATGTTTCAAAATAAAGTATTTAAGTATTCACAAATGAAAAGTAAGTGTTATCCTTCTAAATGAAACTTGGTTATTTTCCTTGTTAATATATTTAGAATGTGCAATCACAATGAAAATAAACTCCGCTAATCATGCTTTGGTGTGCGACATTAAAAGTGATAAAATTTTCAAGAGCAACTAATTATGCCATGCTTATAGCATTTTTTCACACAGCAATCATACAAGAAATACTGCTCAAAAACGGATGAATAAATATGTAAAACATCAGCATTTATATGAAAACTTCCATGATTTCACTGTAACACATCTATAACTCATCACCTTCAATCTAATGTTGTGTTTTTTGAACCTAAAATAAATAGTTTTAACTAAATTGTGCAGCCTAGGAAAATCACACATTGAAACAATATATGTAATCAAAATAGAAAGAGCACATGGTTTTCACATATTTAAATCAGCTGTGGAATAATGACTTGAGGGCAGCCAAAACTGTAATTTCAATGATACCGCATAAAATAAAATAAAAAACTGGTGATTGTTAATCATTACAAACTGGATTAGCACATACAAGTCTGAACACATTAGTCCACATAATTTGAATAAGACAATAATCCAAAAGGGGGTTGAGTAAGCTTGCAAGAAGTTGGCAACAATCAGCTACTCTATCCAATTGCTATAAAAATCAATTTTCCTGGGCTCATTTCACATCCTCCACAGCATGGAAGAGAAAAAGATGTGAATTATCATTCTAATGAACAAACACCTGCAAAAAAACAAAAACAAAAAAGTTAAGAAATCCTAAATCAGTAATTCTTGTGAAAGGGTGGATTTATGGATTTACAAACTAGAAAGTCTGAGACGAAAATCGAAGAAGAAGAGGTATCGAGGGAGAGTAGATCGCAGCGTTCTCCAAGGAGAAAATGGTCATAGATGTAGGGGTACTCCGGAGGCATAAGATCGGGGATCGAGATGCAGAGGTGTCGCATTTAGGGTTCTGGGGTTTCGATAGAGGAAGTACGAAGAAGAATATTGCAAAATTCAGAATTAAACAGGTAAATGATGTAGCAATAAATATTATAAAATGATATATTAGCATCATAAATTGATAAGAATAATCAAGTAATTAGTATCCTTATATTAAATTTTTTACATATTAAAAATATTTAAAGTATATGTGCGCATAATTAGCTCAACGAAATTTAAATTCTTCCATTAAAAAATTCCTAATTAACTGATTTTGTAATTAATTATATTTTTACTAAGAAAATATTTTAGAGAATAATTTAATAAATACTATTACATTGTTTAATTACTGCAATTAAATAGTTTAAATTATATAGTTAAGATTAATAGACAAAATATTAAATAAAGACAAATAATCAAAATTTATAACTAAAAAGAGTATTAAGATTAGAGCCCTAATCATTAACTAATAATGTAAGTTATTAATTATTGAGAAAATTATTATTAAGTTCTTATAATTTTATAAAATCTTAATTTAATTCCTATAATTTATACTTTCTCAATTTAATCTCTTACATTTTTAGAAAGTATAATTTAGTCCCTAAAACTAAAAGTCATCACCGCCTATCCTTTTTCATCACTCTCTCGCAATTGTGATCTTGCCATTGGGTGTGTAGTCATAGATCATAAGAATCACAACCCACAGCAATCTGACATATTATCCCCACAGGATTGTCAGGTTCCAGTGCTTCACCTTCCCGAGCGCCTTCGTCTCCTTACAGCAGAAGTCGTCTTCCGCTGCCGCCGCCATCCGCAGAGGTCAACGACAACGACATGATATACTGTATCGTGCCACCGTTGTAGCAAGCTTTGAAGACCAACTGTGTTGCCCTTAGCCCAGCACATTTTTCTCTATAACATCACCACCAACTTCGACTCGTCGTTCTCCCAATTGCTTGTAACAATCCTAATATTGTTACTCGTCTATTAGTGACTTAATTGATGACAAACCTCTTCCATTACTCTTATAATAGTGCTAAGAGTCTCCACCTTAAATTTCGTACGATTTGGAGATCGTTTGATAATTTCCGATATTTCCTGATTTTATGATAATTCTGAAAATACCTAATTTATTTAAACCTCATAAGAAAAAACGGAGTCCGTCATTGGACTCACCACACCCAAATTAACTATGGGTGGTATTTTGGAAGTGTTTGAGACTTGTTAATATTTTAATAATATTTTACTACCTATAAAATTAGGTAAATTAAATATACTTCAGATCAAAAATTCGATCATATTTTTGAGTTTCTCATCCCTAAATCTGATAAGTTGAAAGTTTGGGATTTTTTGATGAGCATTTGGATAATTAAATAATAGAAATTAAAAAGGAAAATTAAATATAAAAATATTACAATTATAATAATTATTATTGATATAAATATTAATCAACCGAATTTCTATAATTCCAACGGTTATAAGAAGAACGCGGAAATCACGTGTAAGAAACATAATACAAAACAAAGAACCCTGTGGATCTCATCTGCTAATTTTTCCTAAATGAAATCCAACGATCATAGTCCTTCTGTAAGTTAAAAGACTACGAATCATTAGATCTTTACCTTAAACATATGGCTATGATCTAATCCTACTGCCTTACACCATTATCCGTTCGATTTAAAGATTTATCGAACTGCCCTTAACGTTTTTCTGTATGCCTTCTCTCCCCCTTTTCGCACGATGGGCAGCTGTGGAATAGGGAGTGGAGATACCTTCGACAGCTGGCTTGTCCGGACCTTATACTCCCCTACCCGTCATCCTTTTAGCTTCTTTTTGGCATTCCATTAGGTGTTGTTGCTATGAGAGCATTGAGATGAGAAGGATCAATGGGAAGCTCTGGGAGATTTGAACGCTGATTTCATCAGTTGTTTCGTCGGCGGGAATAATCATAGAGGAGGCGTACACTTGCCGAGACAGCTGGCCGGTCCTTCCGCTTCATAAAATACCCTCCTCTTTTTCACTCCTACCGGCGTATGTTGTGAACCTGAGTTTCCACTTTAAGCTGCTAACCTACTGCCGATAGAAGGAAGATTTAGAACGCTAGTTCTGTTCTCGTCGACTTCAGGAGCAAGGTACTCCGACTGGATTTTTTTTCTCCCATCGTAACATACCTTTACATATGCAAATGTTATTCTTAATTTCCAACATATTCTTAACTATCTTTCATTCGATAATAGCTGTCATATATGTGAAATTGATTATATTAAAGGCTATTATAAACTGTAGGAATTCAATCGAATTTGTTAAGAATCAGTTCATACATTATTACTCTTCGAAATTGGGAAAAAAAAAGATTTTTTCTGCACATTTCTAATATGTTTTCTTTGATCCACAATTTATGATTTATTATAATTAGATAGATTATGCTATGCGTAAGAATCAACTGCATTGGATGTGATTATCATTCTCCGAAATTACCATTATGTTTCTTTATTTCTTCACAAAGGAAACCGTAATAGCAGTCGACTCTTTCTCCTTTATGGGACAGGGAAAGAGCTGCGCGACCCATAAGCAAGCCTTAACAATGGGTCCTTTTAAGGGTCTGTAAAATTTATAACAGAAGGAGAAAATTATCTTTAGCCTATTCGACTCTAAAAAATAATACTTAAATGGGCTTAAGGAAATCCATCCAAAATAATTTCACTATAAATTTGATGGACTATTATTAATTGGCTTGTAGGTTGAGTGAAATTCATTTCTGAATTAAGAAATGATAATAATTGTTACTAAATATTAATGAAATTTTCAATTATTATCGTTCATACAATACATTTAATAATAAGACTTAAATCTCGTATAAATATGTTATTATGATTAATGAATTTTGTGAGTCCATAAAATAATGTTAGAATTATAATATTAAGAATTTAGCTTATAATTTATGATTTCAGATAGATTCATTGTAGTTTTAATTATGCTTAATAAAATAACAAATTTTATTCATTGTAATACTTCAAGAATATTTTATGTAATTTTATTTTGAATATGATGTCATTCCATTTACATGAAAGTAATGGATAGAGATAAAATGTTAGAAATTGTATCTTATTTATTAGTTTTATTAACTAAATTTTATATTGATTAATTAAATTAATTATTATATCAATTGTTCTTCATATCACAACTTGATCAATTCAAGTCCCATCTTAATGATCAAGTAGTTAATTTCACTCATAAAAATATGAGAAATATTAATATTAAATTAAATTTGAGTTTTGAACTAGATCTCATATTGATATTTTAACCCCAATTAGGACCCCTCCAAAATCCTAGAAAATCACTGTTGTACAAATTCAACGTAGTTAGTGTCATTTTACTCCTTATGGCATAAGGATCATATTGACATGTATATAATAATATTTGAACAACATTTGGATATTTTATGTATTTAGCTCTCAGATTTAAGTTAAATGTTAATTTCCTTATTTTCATATAAGCTTGCTTTAGGGTGTGTGAACCCTATGATAGCAAACTTATTTTATTTTTTATTATTTCAAATATACATTTAAATTGTATATTTAAATCTTATATTTTCATAAATGTGATTATTAGAATTATTAAGTGCTCATTCAAGTTAAATTTTTTCTATTGTAGAACTACTTAGAAATATTATGAATTAAATGGAATGTATGTGTCTTTTCTAATTATTTTATTCAAATCCCTATTGCTAGTTCTTATATCAATGTGAATTATGAATTGGAGATATTGATAACTTCTATAATTAATCCTTTTCATATGTAGAATAAATTGTAGGAGATTGTTCAAGCTAGAATTATTTCTACTATTGTAGATAGTTTTCATTAGTTATATAATGTGAATATTATAAATTTAACTTGAATAATTGCATAGTATATGTTGAATTTAATTAATCTATTTCAAATAGATTTCATATGAAATTTAGGTTTCTTAATTTGAATATATTATCAAATTTCAAATAAGTAGAAAGTAAAGTTACATATAATTTGCTTAGGTTAGAATATAATTAGAATTAATATCTTATGTTTTGAATTAAGTGAATGATAAGTCTTTAATGGATTGTTCTTTCATTCTATATTCTAGCAAATTGAGAATTAAACAAACAAATCATGTTTTATTTCATTTGTGAATGTTATATGCATACTTATGGAATGTAGTTTTTATTTTTTATCTCATACTAGGATTAAATTGTAATAAGCAATCATATGTAATGGATTGACTTAATGTAAGTTTTATATTATTGATATTTCCAATTAATCTTTCAAGTGAATGGAAGACTTGCATGTTATGTCCTATATATTTATATCAAGCAAATACAATAGAGTTCATACCAAAATTGTTAGAATTAGAATTACAATCTTATGTTCCTACATGTATTACTTTTCTTTTAGTTACATGTCAGATTTAACTAAGAATCTTTCAATTTCTTTTGTATTATATTTTAACTTAATGCTTCTAATTGCTAAGTTAAAGTTCTTTAAAAGAACTCATAATAAGACTAGTTCTCAAATAATCACTTAAATAATTAGAACATATTCCAATAGTCTTTAACCTTCCAAATTAGTTATCTATTGATTAAACTAGTGAACAATAACTCCCTTTCATGCATTAAATAAGCAATAGATATATAATTTCCTACAATTACAAATGAACTATTACTTGTATGATATAATCTACTTCTTTTCTTACTTCCAAATACTCAATATTAATTTATCTCAGATAACTTCATGATTGAATTGATTTGATATTTTCTAGTTTGTAAGCTAATTAAATGAAGCTAATATAATTTATTTTATTTTATACTTTGTAACAACTCTAATTGTTACTATAGCTAAATTTAGATTTATCAAGCTAAACTAAACTTTGGTTTTGATTCTATTAGACTTAATGGGTCATTTAAACCTAATACTAGAAGTTTGAAATCAATCAGAACTCATTTAAGCATCTTAGTATTTTTTTGCATATTTTGGATCATGAAAAATAGCTAAATTAATTTGATCTTCAAATTGAAATCTAATTTCATTTTTGAGTTCTTTATGCCCTAATTAGCTAAAGGTGAATTTTTGAGAATTTTATTAATTTTAATGAATAATTATTTAATTAATTAACTGAATTTTATTAATTAAATTAAATATATTAATTTTATTATATATGGGATTTGCTGTCGAGACTGCGACAGATCCGCTGCGGGGTCCCGACAGCGGCGCTTCAATCTATGCCAATGGATGTATTAGCACTAATCCTAGCGCAATTCTTCCAACGACGCGATCTATTCCACGCCGTGATCTAATCCTAGGCGTTAGATCGATCGAGCATATCTGTCATCTAATCCGCAGGTTATCGGTTAAGTAGCGCATTGCAGCCTTCCAATCCCAACGGCTCTGCGATCAGATGGCTCCCAGCGTTCCGAGCACTGTGGACCTTCGTCTACCCCCCTCGCACGTTTGGTCCCCCCCCCCCGACAGCCCGACCTCCTCAGCCCTGTGGCAGTATGGGATTTGTGTCAATCTTCCCATTTCACCCTTAGGTGCGACGTCTTGCCGGCTACCATCTCCCCGAATTGCTCCTGACCGTTTCATCCAC
The DNA here is from genome assembly GCA_016760335.1 of Gastrodia elata. Lineage (NCBI taxonomy): Eukaryota > Viridiplantae > Streptophyta > Magnoliopsida > Asparagales > Orchidaceae > Gastrodia > Gastrodia elata. Next base: position 198,706 of record CM028678.1, on the reverse strand, counting down.
CCCATTGCTTCGGGCTGAGTAATACCCAATTCCCAAGCTCTGGAATCCACCCCTGGAGCCTCCCTCTATATATAAATAGCCTTCCCTCAACCCTATAAGCTCTTGTAGTGCCCTTCCCCGTCACCGCGTGCAAAAGAGACAGTTATAATCAATTTCAGCAACGGAGCGGTGCACTACTCGGGGAGGAATAATCCATCTCCCCGAATAGCCTGAAAGTCAAGCCCATCTGAAGGGCTGCTGACTTAACCTCAAGAAGAGTTGAGAGCTAATATTTAAGATAAGAGCATTATCCTTATCCTAAGTATTAGACAAATACATATATTGGATTTAGAATACAATAGGAATCTAATATATGTATAAGATATCAGTATTTCCAATATACTGATCATATCACAATACTAAGTATAAGTGGTATATAATAGAGTGCAGAAGCTTAAAGCAAACATCCAGAAACATTCATCACAGAAGCTGTATGAAAATATTCATCTCAGAAAAAAAAAAAAATCCAGAATTATTACAAACATTTTACTGAAACAGACATAAAAGTTAAGTGCTGAACTGAAAATAAATTAAGCAGAAAAGTAAAGTTGAAGAAGAGTCTACTAGTGCTCCACTAGCTTCTCCTGAATCTCTTGGGTGTCCTCCTGACCTGGCTCAATATAATGCTCAAGATCTAGTAAATTATCGGATCCCAAAAGTACCCCGTGTCGACAATAAGTCTAACACATTGAAACTATTCTAAGCAGTTCTAGTTATTCATTTAATATTTATATAATGCAATTAAATCTGTAAAAATATTGTAAGAATAACTGAAGCATAAAATTATATGCAATTGTACAAAACTGAAGTAAAGTAAAGTTAAGCTGAACTATAAACTAAATACCAAAAATAAACAAAAATAGTAATGAATCTGAAATTGAGTAATTATCTATAAAACTATGATGTATGTCACTGAAATTGTGCATCTGAATATGCCACAATACTGTATGCTACTGATATGCAACCAAAATATCACTGAATTACTATGAGTCATACGATCCAATGTCTACATACATCCAGTTGGGAACTACGATGCCGATGCATCATAAAATTCCTCAGTTAATGTATGCAACATTCCGTAACCCATAATCATCACTAATACTCAACATCATGCTTATGCTCATACTCATGCTTTTATTCTACGTGAGACAAATCCATAAAAAAATGCTTTGAAATTTGATAATGAATTCAAAGTCTCCATTGTGCAGAATCTTGCTAAAAGGATTCTGACTCCTACATTCTAGTTTGATACTTGGTTAAAGTTGAGAGTTTACTTAAAATTATTATATGGGATGATTGTATACACATATTTAGCACATTTGCAAGAAAGGTGGTTTTCAACACTTAGTTTGATTAAGCCACCCTAACGAAGCGATCTTCGATAGGAGGCATTACCTGATGATAATTTATATCTCAAGCTAAGTCATCAAGATGCCCAACTCACAATCACACTTAGCATCTTAAAGAAGGTGACTCGAATTACTTAGTTTGTTTAAGCCACACCTATTGAAGCGATCTTTGCTAGGAGGCATCACCCGATGGAGATTTGTATTTTAATCAAACTAAGGAATGAGTTCCTATTTATAACACTCTTAGTCTTAGAAGATTTACTCTAACGGGGCTGTATTCGTCTAATCCCTCGGGATAGCACCTGGTCATAAGTGTAATGACCCCAATAATTGGATAGAAGATTAATCCAAAAATTGGGATGGTACCTTAGCACCCAACCCTCGATTAGAAGAAAACAAATCAAGTGTAGATGCTAAGTGGCCAAGTCACTTTATGAATAGTTATTAAGTTAAAATAAAGTTTACAAATAAATGTAAAGAAAGATACATGTAAATACAATATTACAAGCAATTAGAATAATCCACTCATTCATCCCAAACAGTTATAAATATAGTAAATACAACACAGATTAATAAGTGCAGGCAAAAGTAACTTAAGTAAATTCAAGCAGTTTATAATTTAATTATTACAAACCTTTTAAAAGTAAGTGTAGAGGATAGTAAATCAATCACTCTCTCACTCATAACAAAATACAAATAAACAATGTAACATTAAGTGGAAGCAAATTCTTCATAAGCCCTTCAAGCACTTGTATCTATATTACTTGAATCAAAGGGCTCTATATTAATCATATTTTAGTATTTAAATATGATAGGGGAAAACCAAAGAAAAGAAAAAGTGTAATTAAATTAAACAGTCTAAGCATATTTTAAGATTGACTAAGTGTTTAAATTAATAAGATATCACAAATATAATTTACAATTTAAAGTAAACAGCGAAGCTATAAAAGCTGTAAAGTATGGAAAAATGAACTAAGCATAACTGTAAAGAAGATAAAATAAAATAAGTTGAGAAAAAATACTCACTTATATATAAGTCCTAGTATGTATCCAAAATTGGTAAAGGAAAGCATCATATAGGCTAGAAACTACTATGTGCATTTAAGTAAATAAAATAAAAGTAATACATGTTCAATAAAATTTAAGTTAATTAAGCAAATGAAATACAATGAAGTATTAAATAAAATAAAGCAACATACATTGTATTCAAATTGAACTGAAGTAAGCAATACACAATACTGAAGATAGAGAGTGCAAAGCATAAAAAATAAAGAAGTATCTTAGATTCTTGATCTAAGACAAATATAGCCTAGGACTATGAAAAATATGCATAACTTAATAGTTATGAAGAGATCTTATAATCAATAAGATTGTAAAAAAACTCTTACATCTTTAGTTAAAGTTACATTTAGAAGTTACCTTATTCTGCAGGAGTACACAACAGAATGAGGCGATGAGTTAAGTATGTCTGCCTAACTAGATACAATGGGGAGGTCGAACATTCACATTTACTGTAATAACCTAAGGTTGTTACCCAGCTTGAATTTAGCTTAATCGTATCATGATTATCACTCTATCAAGTTCATCTAGTCAATAGAACAAAACTCTAAAGGTTTGGAGCAATTCAGAGCTAAATCTAATATTTTGGATTATTTTAATATTTCATTAAGTAGAAAATTGAGGTTTTTATTTTGACCTCAAAATCGAATTCTAACTTCGCCGTTGCGATCGTCACCCCCAAATTAGCTAGGGGTGATGTTTTGGACGCGTTTGGAAGTCGTCAAATTTTTGCGAATATTTTAACGTAATTAAATGTGTCGAAAAATAGAATAATTAAATAATTGTCGGAATTGAAATCCGACTTCACCATTGAATTCTTCACCCCCAAATTAGCTAGGGGTAAATTTTTGCAAATATTTCGGAGCACGTTTCAAAAATTGAAATTTTTAAATAAATAAGAAAAATAAATAAGCAATCTTTGGATCCCCAAAATGTAATATCCCCATTTTATTTCCAAAATTTCGGCTGGCCACCTCCTTCTTTCGACTGAGCCATGCTTCCCTCCCCGCTCTCCCATACTTGATGGGAGAGAGCTTGCCTCTCCCCCTCTAGCTCCTCTAGAGCTAATGATGAAGCCCTACCCTTCCCTTCTCCTTTAAAAGGAGAGCTCAACCCTCCTCTTGAGCTTGCTGAATTTTTCTCCATTCCCTCATTTTCTCCATTGCTGCAATAAGAAGAAGAAGAAGAAGAAGAAAATAAAGCTTTCTTCTTCCCCTTTTTCCAAGAAATTAATGTACCCTTTTGCTCATTTCCTTATCTTTCCTATGCTGTTATGATGTTAGAATGTAGCCTTGAAAGTCCATATGCATGTATGTAAGCCATTATAGCTTTTAAAAGTTTCATGAGAAGCGGCTCTGTTTTCATCTATTCTGCATACCCTTGTATTCATCACCATTTTTAATATAGCTAGAATGCTCCATTTGTGTAGATTTTAGTGTCGATGGAAATGTATCAGAAATACCTTTCCATTGATATATAACACAACTCATGGAACTCTTTGGATTGAGAGTAATTGAGCTCAAAAGTAGGCCCTTACGGGTTTCGCACCTGGCGAAATCACCGTCTGGCTGTAGCGCGCTGCAGCGAATTTCGGCATGAGTATTTAAAACATAGGCTAAAGTATTTGAACAGTAGATTTGCAAAATAGACCGCTACAGCGCGCAGTAAGTTTGTGAAATTTATAAACATTAATAAAATTAATTGAGCAGTAAACTCGCAAAATAGACCGCTACAGCACGTTGTAGCGCAGCGGAAACATTCTTGAAACTATAGGAATTGACAAAATAAATTAATTGAACGGTAGTTTTGCAAATTGAACCGCTACATCGCGCCATAGCGCGCTGCAGTGAACGGCAGCGGGTTGCAGTGGACTGCAGCAAGCCGTAGTGCAATGGGGCTACCGCGCGCTGCCGCGTGGGAAGCGCTACAACGCGCTGCCGCGCGAAAAGCGCTACAGTGCGCTGCAGCGCCTGAAGTTGCAAAATTTCCAGAATTGTTTAGATACAGCCCAGATTTTGTAATAATGCCTAGTTTTGGCTGAAATAGCCAAAATTTCACTATTTTGATATTTTAAGACCCTTAATGGGGCTAAGTTATACAAAATTTGAACCTATTTTAGCTAAAATGGAATATTGCATAGAATTCTATGTTATAATCAAATTTGAAACTTTGTCATTCCTAATGTGCTCGATAATCTACTATGTACATTAAATGTATGTCATGCAAATACTAAGTAATAGAATCCTTAAAAGTATGTATCAAATAGGTAAACCTTAATAACCTAAATGATATGAAATTTAGATCTTTTAGAATTGTGATTAAGTGCTAATCCCTTGTTGGTTTTATAATTTGATTAGCATTAATCACCCTTTTATTTTATGTCATCTTTCCATTTATATGCCTTTATGATATTATAATGTTTGTTAAAAAACTTTAATATTTAAATGGAACATCTTGATATATTTGAATTGGCATTAAACTACAATTGAATAAAGAATCATGATAACTTGATTAAGTAAATAATACTTAATCCAAACCTAATGTGATATTAATAATATACTAATAATACATTGATTTGTCATTGATCTTTAAATTAACATTGGTTTTAATGATAGAAAGGTTAGGGGTTAAACCCTAACTTATCTTGATTAAGATCTAAACCTTAATCACTTAATTAATTTACTTGATTATAAGATAATTTAATTAGTATTATTCCAATAATGCATATGATTTGATATTGATCTTAAATCATCAAATTAGAAATGCTAAGGATAACATTGAATATGCGTGATTGAACCATCTGAATCCAAACTTTAGATCTTTGATTTTCTCTTATATAAGATAATTAGCATAAGATGAAAACAAAATTATAATGATTTATGTAATGATCTAACTCTAATAAGATCTTTAATTTTATCCTATGATTGTAGAATAGGAAAGGACCAAATACATTTTAATCATCTGATCTGATCACTTATCCTAAGTATAATAAATAAACCTTAACAAGTAGAAGGAGTGAGATCTTAAGATTTTGCTGTAAGATTCGTCATTGAAATGGTTAAAGACCTTAACTAATGATATATTGAGGTAGGGAGGACTTTTGTAACTTATTGAGGTAGAAACCTGGTTGATCCTTCATAACTTTAGAAGTTGAATTTGATACCTTATGGTAGGAATCACCTAAAGCATTTAGAATGTGGCTCATTCATCGTGGTAGCAACCTATGTTGAGTGATCCTCTGATCACATCCTTGAAACCTTGTGTAGGATACACCTATTTTAGAGTAAGGATTGATAGATTTGATAAATCCTTATCTAAATAGAATCTGCTAAACTCAGATTATTGGTTGGGTATAATAGGGTATACCCATATTACTAGATTAATTCAGTAATATTCAGGATTGGTTGATTCACTCCAATGTGGACTTATGACCAGGTGCTATCCTACGAGATTAGTCGAATACAGTCCCATTAAAGTAAATCTTTCAAGACTAAGAGTGTTATAATTAGTGAACAAGATCCTTAGTTTGAGATGTAAACTGCGACCGGGTTCTACCTCCTATCGTAGTGCGCTTCGATAAGTGCAGTTTAAGCAAACTAAGTATCTTAAGTCACATTGCGTTGATGAAACAACCCAAGTTGTTACCTTAGTCAATTAGGACTAATCTCAGTCTTAATCTTGATCCTTAGTGTTAATCAAGTCATTATAAGTCAACCACCAAGACCCAGTCCAAACTAGAGGTCAAACGGATCAAATTCTTATTTTGAGAATTTCAGGAATTCTAAAAATTTACCTATTTATTCTCATCTCTGATCGAAAAATGGATTTCTCCATTGCGCTCATTGCCCCCAAATTAGCTAGGGGTGATGTTTTCGTGTCAATCGGAAGTCGTCGAAATTTCGACGAATATTTTAATAATATTTAAATACCCGAAAATTGGGAAATTAAAATACTCGTCAGAATTAAAATTCGACTTCGCCGTTGAGTCCTCACCCCTCAATTAGCTAGGAGTGATTTTCTGGGAATTTTTGGAAAACATTAAACCATGTATTTTTAATTAGGAAAATTTTGTCTTAAATTATTTTAAATATAAATAAAAAAAAAAAAATTTCTTTAATCTTCTTCCTTAATCCCCAAATCACGCCTGCCCTAAAAACCGCATGAGCCCCTCCCATTCGCAAGCCTTCTCCATTCAATCGGCCTCTCCTCCCTCTACGCTCGAGCCGCGTATCCCTCCTTCCCCCTCGCGAGCGACACGCGTCCTCCTCTCCTAGGAGCCTCCGCCGCCGCTCATCCAGCCTATCGACGCGTCTCCCCGCCTCGTAGCCTCCGCCCCCTCTTATTCCTAAAGGACCGAAATCTTCATTCGTAAGTTCCTAGGTGCATCCTCTTCTCTCCCCCACACGACCTTCCTCTTCCGGCACAAGGAGGCGTCGTGAATCCTCCATTGTCGAGCCCCTTAGCCCTCGACCCTCTCCCGCTTCGGCACAGCAATGAGTCGTCGACCCTCCTCCAAGCACCAGCCGCCTCCTTCCTCTTGGCACCGGTTCTCCCAGCTCCGCCGTCGAGCAAGGTACCCCCGCACCTTATAGCTCTCGAAACTTTCATTAAGTTTCTTAGTACCAATCTCTCTCAAACCTAAATTTAATTTCTCAAATTCCTTATCACATCAATCTATGTTTTTTTTTTGTGTTCTCTGCAAGAATTTGATCAATAGCATTAAGGCAGATATATGCATGCGTACATCAATGATTAAAACTATTCATGTATGGCAATTTAACTAGTTGCATTCATAAATCAATTCATTTAGGTTGGTTATCATATCATTTTCTATATGAGCAATGCATTTCCTGGTGCTTATAAGCTTCATTACAACTAAATAGGTCTGTAATGCACAAATTCATATGCAGTTTGCTTACGGTATAGATAGTCATAATATGCAGCCTTTTTTTTTTTATCTTGTCTGTGTTTTGTGATGTCAAGCATGTACTTGTGGAACCTAGCATATTAGAAGCATACTTCAACTAGTAGAGGTGATGCCCATAGGAACTAAAAGTATTAAGAAGTTACGGCAAACAGCAGATTTTGCAATCACTTGGAATGTAGTACCTCCCTTCCTATGATTTGATGATGTACCCCCTCCCCCGCCACGCACCTTACTGCACTCAAAACATTCATTAAGTTCTTGTACTTCACTTACCTTTCATTTAGTGATCATTCGACAGTCAGTTCAGCTTACCTTCTATTAGATGAATCTTAATGATCAAGGATCGATCTTAATATAAAAAAAAAAGAGGATTAAAGGCAATCTGTTGTTTCTCATAACTTATATTTTCAAATTCTGCAAATCATCAAACGCTATTGAGTAATATTAAGTGTACTGCTTCCATCCTACTTTATTAGCTCGTTTATATTACTAATTGCATCCTGCACCTTGATATTCTCTTTTAAGGCTTTTAGGATCCTGCATTGAAACTTAAAGTCTTAACAATTTGGCATAGAATAATAGTTGAAACTCCAATGGAAACTTTGTTATTATAGGATGAATCAAGTGGCTAGCTTTTGACGTGAATTAATGAGCGAGTTGATGTGAATAATCGGGCATACTTTGAATGCACACAGTCTAGTGATTATAATAACATATTTTGAAAGTCAAGTGACCAGTTATGTGGCTTTTTATTTAAGGAATCATTTGATATTGCTCATGAATTAGTTCAGTTGGCTATGATTGCTGATTGAAGCCTTAATGATATTTTATCTTTTGAATAGTTTACTGTATATGCAGCCCCTTAATCTTTTTTTTTTCAGTTTCTGTGGGCGCTTTAGAATTAAAATATAGCTATAGACTTATGACCACTTTCGATTAAATGTGATTAGGTTCCTGAGATGTTGCTTTAGCTATACTTGCTTTATGAATATGTACACGATAATATTGCTTTAGATTAGTTGGAAACTATTTTCTTTGATAGGAGAATATTGTAGCTTACTCCGTATTGATACTAATCAAATGAATATAGATCGTGATTCATATATTGGCCCGTCATCTCTCATTTTTAGTTTAATCATGGTAAGGTCCTCTTCTCAAGAAGTTGTTTATCATAGCTTGCTATTGTTCCTAGCACTATGGTAAAATAAGAAACATGATCGAATCTCGCGTTAAATGCGAATGAGATAATCCATGAAAGGGGTTTACCTTGATCTATTCTAGGAATTAATGAAGTTTAGAAATCTTAAAATTATTTAAAGAAAATGGTTAGAAAATTATTAAATATTAAGATAACAATACCAATATACAAAAGGAGATATAAAAAAGAAAAGCACAAACAAATTGAAAACATGGATATATAAAGCCATACATAAAGATGAGATATGCGATTCAGTGTCATTGCACCTATCAATACAGCTAAGAAGTGAAGGAGAGGACAGATTATAGTACTCACAACTTCCCAAGAGTTCTCTTGATCAACTATTTGTTCACAATCTCTCAACTCATCCCATACAACTTCTCCTATCCAAACAGTCCAAATAATATATTTCTTAAACATGGAAAATATAATTACAAAGAAATTAATAGTCCGACCAAATAAACTTAGTTACATATATATAATAATACAGTACGTAAGGGTTAATTTAATTGTTTGTACTTAATGTTTAAATAAATAATTAAGGATGCATTAAATTAATTAGTACACCCAGAGGTAAATTGATAAATGATATTTAGAACAGTAATATAATTAAAATAAGCAAAACATAATAATATTTATACATACATGCGTATGTATACTTCATAATTATATATTAATGAGCAGAACAAAAAAATGGGTATTATCTAAACTTATATATGTAAATATATATATATATATATATATATATATATATAATACAAATAACTGTAACATAGAATTAAATTTTGAAAAATAAATAATATATGTATATATTCATAAGATTAGGCATCTAATTAATCTAATAAGAAGCATCAATATAACTAATAACTAAGGCAACAAGACTAATAAATTGGGTGAATTAAGATAGCTAATAAAGCTTGGACTTAAAAATAAATAATTAAAATATAGTATACATGGATAATTATATACAACTGAGAATTAGCAAAACTTAAAATTAATTAATGATAAAATTAGTTAATTAAAGGCTGCAGTTAAAATGATTTGATAGCATTAAAGACTTTAATTAAGTTGACTAGATAATGGATTAAGTTCGTGAATATATATATATATATATATATATATATATATATATATATATATAAGCGATTATATGTAGTAAATAGAGGAGTCTAAAATGATTTGTTAGCTAAGAAGATTTAACATTTAAGCAGTAATGTATATCAAAATGTGGAGCACTAAGCATATATACATATATGTATGTATAGAGGTATACCCAAAAATAGGGAACCTTAAGTAAATAAATGATGGATCTGTGTATATATATACGCATCAAATTAAGGCTTAAGGTATTACTCAATTATGAAACTATATGTGCATATATATATATATATATATATATATATGTACATATACACATATATATACATATACCTGTGTATGTATTTAGAAAAATAATGGTGCACAGAAGTAATTAAATTACTTAATATTTTACTTGAATAGAACTAAGACATTAATCAAGTTTAATCGTGAGTAATTAGTGATAAGTTTAGTTAAATGTTAAGGTATAATGATACTTAAAACAGATTAGATATTAATTAATCACTTAATGAATTGAATCGTCAATAACTTATTCGATCGAACTTGGAATTCAGTGTTCTTAGACTCCATGGAATCCTCGAACAGTTACCAACAACAAACTGCATAAAAATTTAGGTTTCAGTAGAGTGAAAATGTGACGACCCCAATATTGGAAATCACTTAGCTCAATATTGATACGTCACCACAATACCTAATACTAGATTAGAAGAAAGCTAATCCAAATCATCAAGTATTGTGTTTGGCCAAGGATTTAGAAGAGGGTCTTAAGTTAAGATGGAAGGGAAGTTATGAATGGTATTTAGAAGTTTGTAAATAAAGATGCAACAATTGGGTTTCAAGAATGAAAGATGGTAGAATTGAACATACTATTTATGAAAGAAGACATTAGTACATGCAAATGTAATCTAAAACAAATGAACTAATTACATTTAATCTTAGACATGAAATTCTAATCATTTATGGGGAAATTAACATGTGACTTATGGGTTTGTAATTTGTCTTCAATTAATCTAAGTCTAAATTTTCTTAAAAATTTCGGCAGAGTCTCCTTTGAAAATGGTTAAGGAAACACCTGCAGAAGTACATGCAATACTCCCATTCCAATGGGAGTTATAATTTAAAAGAAAAGACATTCTAATCTTTCATACATTCAATCCATTTAAACTCCAATTCTAATATAGAGTTCAATCCTTTTTATGGGATTGCTCATTTCCAATTCTAAATAGAGTTCAATCCTTTTTATGGGATTGCTCATTTCCAATTCTAAATAGAGTTCAATCCTTTTTATGGGATTGCTCATTTCCAATTCTAAATAGAGAAAGGGAGAGAAATACATGTGTAACAATTGTCTAAACTATGGTTTATTTCATCAAGACATTAAATATTCATAGAAAAATATGCAAAGGCTTAATTAATATACAAATTTTATACATTTAATTCCCATTCATCCATTCATTTACTCATACATTCATTCATCACAAGCATTTAAGTATAACCTAAGTTCCAACACGTATAGTAAATTAAAGTAAATGACATTATTACAAAACAACAGTAAACTGAATAAGAAAAGAAAATTTACAGCTCACTTGGAATTCTTAATAAGCTATAATTTATAATATATGATAGGCAGAAGCAAATTTTAGTTTTTAGCGCTTGGTCCAGCTCCACTAGCATCCAAGTGCACCTGATCTATCACATTTTGACATTTAAATGTGATAGGGCAAAGCCAAGAAAAATAGAAAATCTGGTTAGACTAAACAGTCTAAGCACAATTTAAGATTGGCTAAACATGCTATTATTATAATTGGATATCACAGCTCTAGTTACAATACAGGCACAAGCATAGGTGCAATATGATAAGCATACAAATAAGTGAAGGAAAAACAAGTGAGGTATAATTGCTCACTTAATCAAATATCCTAGCCTTCAATCAATACAAGGGTGAAGCATCCTAAATAGGCTAGAATGAACTAGTGTGCATATGCAATTAAATGAAATAAAGCATGATATGTTCAAATGAACTTATGCTTAGTAAGGAAAAATAAACAGTGAAGCAATTAAATGGAATTATACAACATTCACTATAATCTAAATAAACTGTAAACAAGTAAAGTACAGTCCTAAATCAAAAAAAAAAAAAATGCATAATGAAGAAATTGAAGGAATAATCTTAGATTTAAATCTAAGATACACATAGCCTAGGACTATGTAAAGTAGGATAGCTAAAAGCTATGGTGAATCTTGACAATCTATTAGATTGAAGATCTCACATGTTTATTAATTGAAGTTATTTTAATCTGTACTCATTCTGTGGGCATATTCAGAATGAGATGAGGAGTTAAACACGTCTGTTTAACATCTAAAGAAAATGGGGTTCAGACCTAAAACACTCACATTCTCCCTCTAAGAATGCGATGTCTCCTTATTACTCCATTTCAGTCTGCCCTAGACTGGTCCACCATATAGAACCCCTAATAATTTTAGGTGAAAGTTTTGTTCATGCACAATATTTTTATGAATGATTCAATGAATAAGGCTCAAAGCTAAGCAAGCCAACAAGGGAAATTCAATATTTGCAACTAAGTGATATCCAAAGTTATCTAATTTTAATGATCTACTTAATGATTGGAGCTAATTGAGCTCCCAATTAACTTTGATTTAATGATCTCAAGTTAATTGTAATATAATAGTAATTAGGATTTTGAAAATTTATAGATTCAATTCGTTTAATATGATGTGACAAAATAATTTGTAAATATAATGATTGTTGTTAGAGACTAACTCCTAACCTCTTCCTAAACCATAAGATCTAACTTAAGAAATTTGAAACTAATGAAATTTGACTACTAATCATTATGGTTTTCTAGCTAGGTTATAGTTTGAATGTTTTAATCAAACATAATAATCTAGCTAAGATACAAGTAATAGTAAAGTTTAGGAATAAGTACTTACTAGACCTAAGAACCACAAGTTCTATGTTTATTATTAATGTATGTTTAAAGAATTCAATAGGTTTCCTAAACTAATCTAAGTAAGTTAAGGATACCTATTACTATATCTTAATTTAACAAATTGGGTTTTAGGGATTAGGATGAATAAGCTAAGTATTGAACTAATCACTAAAACTAGATCTATTTGGTTAACAATCCTACAATTATTAATTCATTAAGATTATTTATTCTTAATGGTTTCAACTAATAGACTTAGGATCCAACTATAGATCAATTATAATTCAAATCCTAGGGTTTCTACCTTAGGGTTGACAAGTGAATTATGCACTTGGCAATTAATTCGCATGACTAGGGAATTGAGAATTAAGCTCATAAAAATATTATCTAAGAGCTAAAGGAGATAATAAATGCGACAAGTTAGCTATCCTAGGGTTTATAAGACTTATAGTAAGCTACCTATGAATTTAGGTTAATCACAATAACACTAAGTGAGAGTCAAAAACCTAAAATCATAATTTGTTGTCCAATTGAAATGTTTTACAATTAAATGAATTCCTTATTTCATAAGGAGAAGATTGACACTAAGTTTGTCAATTTTGGACAACTTAGAAAGTTAGGGTTTTAATGACTCTTAATTAGGTTAAGAAGTGATTAAGAAAATTAGGTTTTAAATATTGGATTGTATTCCATATTATTGATCCTCACATTTTTGTGAGTCAAATGGATTATTTGACCTTTTGATTTGAAAATCAATTGATCAAATTAAGTCATAAGAAAGATTAATAAAATTTTAATTTTTATTAATTAATCCTAAATATTGACTTAATAAAATATTTATCAAAACTGATATTAAATTTAATATTATTGATCCTCAAAATTTTATGATCAAAATAGTATATGAATTTGTATTAATTGGAATTGTATTTTTAAAGTTATGATTTAAACAATTTATATAATTATTAAGAATATTGATTTATTTATACATTAACCAATAGCCTAAATAAATTATTAAATTAGGTCTGATTCAATAATTAATAATACACAACATTTATTTAGAAAGCAAAATTAATTGGGATATAAAAGTTTATAAATGATAATTGCAAAAATTAAATTATCTTAATTAATCTAATTATTTCATTATTAAAATTACTGTGAAGAATAAAACGAAGAGGATCGCAGCTGCAGACAATCGCATCAGCCGTCCCGTAAATCGCGAGAGACGCGAGTCGTCACAGCGAGCGGCGGATGGAGGATTAACTGGCCATGAGGAAACGTCGTCGACGCGAGTCGTCATAGACGAGCGGGTGGAGGATCGACTGGCCGGGACGAAGCGTCATCTCCTTCGCCTTCTATATGGGGGATGCCGACAGAGGTGCCGACAGGAATGGAGGAGGTGTCGACAGATTATTCCGGAAAGTAACGCTTGATATACGCGTAAAATGGAAGAAGATGAAGACGGACGTACCTGAAGATCTCGCACCGAACGGCTCGTCGACGGAGGCTTAAGGTACGCAAAGCTTCTTCTTACTTCTTCTCTTCCGCACGCGTCAATCGCCTCGAAAGGAATCGCGACCCTACGAAGGAGCTCCCGCAGCGCTTCGGACACAACAGCTCAACAAGTTTTCGGCAAATACCCCCAAAAGCCTCTTAGGAAAGTATTAGAGGGGGATAATGCCACGGGGAGGCCAGCTGGAGAGCCGGACGGTCCTTCTCTGGCAGCCGCGATCGTGCGAAGTGGAGCGTACGCTGGTAATAAGTTAACCGATGGATTTAAACTTAATTACTCTCTTTAAAGCTTAATTACTCTCTTTAAAGGCTTAATTAACTAATGTTTAAGGAGGCTGTTACAGAAAATTTCTAAAATACCCTTAAGTCAAAAACTTTAATTTGAACCTGTAGGGTCCGTCTCTCGTCCAAATTGGACGTACTTACTGTCTATCTTCAAGTTAGACAGTAAGGAATCACTTGGAATTAAGAAAATTCAGTTTGGACTCTTAAGTCAAAAGTTGACTTTTAGATCTTTAAAGTAGGGGCAAAATAGTCATTTTGTCATAAGATTTGATTAAGCACCCATAACCTCTAATTAATATTCCAAAACACTAAAACCAATGTTATAATTGTATTAGTGACACTTAAGCGAGCAAAATCAACTATTATGTTAGATTCCATGATTTCCCTAAGTCTTTAACACTACACCTTAAGGACCCTTCCTGAGACCAGGACTAGATCATAGGGTTGATTTCATTCATTGAAAAATAGAATTTTTCAATGAATGAATCTTTTGTTTTATTAGTTTATAGACTTTTCTTTTATTTTATAACTTGTTCTAATTATTTTGTCTTTTAACTTTAATTTTTAGGATATGAGATTCATCATATTAAGTCTGATTACTTAATAAGATTTGCCTTAAAAAGTAGATCAATATTAGAATGAAACCTAAAATTTACATCTCATCCTTTTTGGATTATGTGATTGAACCTAAATCTCAGTGTTTAAATACATAATATATAGGTTTAGAAGATCTTGATCAGATCTTAGATAGAACGTCTAAATTCACAAAAATTAGAATGTATGATTTATTGATTCAACTCGTAGCAGTCTATCTGATTGAATTAGATTAGAACTTGATCAGCTATAATTCTTTTTAACTTATAAGGATGAGTTTCTAAGTTACACTCAATAGTAGGAAAATGGTGATCCTGAACTTGTGTAACTTGGAATAGTTAGAATGGTTAAGTAAAAAACAAATGATATCACTATATTTAGTAGAGTCTCTTGCTTCTATTTGATGATTGATGCTACGCATTCCTTGATTTTTGTGCCATATTTCCTTGAGAATATCATATAAGATATTTGATGCATAAATAAAATGCTAGGAAAATATGGAGACTCCTTAGATTCCTTATGAAAATATTATAGTGATTAATGAAAAGATAATAGTTATATGTGTTTGAGCTGTCTCTCAGTTGTGTCCTGATTGTCTAGTCATCTTATGATACTAGGGGAAGGACTTTGCTTTGTTGTGTCCTGATTGCCTAGTCATCTTATGACACTAGGGGAAGTACTTTACTTTGTTGTGTGCCTATTTCCTAGTCTCCTTATGTCACTAGGGGTACATCGATGGTGCCTTAGCCATACTGGTGCTAAGATCCTTCGATTATACCGTTGGTGCCTTAGCCATACTGGTGTTAAGATCCTTTGGCTTTTCTAGTGGGCTAGATTAGCTATTTTCTGTATAACAGATTGTACATAGATGTTTATATATATGCAAATTGATGTTTTGTTTACTTTTCATTATTATATTCAGTTAGCTATTTTCTTTGTACTGCTTATATATTTAGGATATTAGAATTTTGATGCTATTGTATGTATCACTGCTGAGTTATGTTATTTTTAATTGGCATATTTCTTTGATCACCAGCATGTCTAGGATGTAGTATTTCTCTTACAGTACTTGTTTGATTATCTATATTTATGCCTTACCTTATTTAGCTTACATTTGAGGCATGTCTTAGCCTCTCTTTTTGCTTAAGTTATAAATGATTGTTTATAGCTTTTCCTTCTTTTTTGACATTGCTAGTTGCTCCTATTTTTGTACGGTTATTGCTTAGAAATTGTAAAATGGTGATATTACGATACACATATAAAACTTATCAGCTTAAAATGTACTTAGACAATTGTCTAACACAAGATTTTTCTCTTTTTTGGCTAGGGCCCTACATTGTGAAACTGACAATAGTAGATCCTCTTCAGTTGGACGATCAGGATCTTGGTGTGGAGCCATATCCGGAGGAGGAGCATGTGAAGAAGCAGCTATTTAGTATTTCATTTATAAGTGAGGATGAGTGCACTTTATCTTCATTATTTTTAAACTTAAATTAATATAATATTGCAGGTACTTGTGACTGTGTATTTGGATTATATGCTTATATTATGAGAGGTATTTCTTTATATTTATGTTATGATGCTTGGATGTTTCTTATTGTAAATCGCTTCCGCACTCTGTAATGAATTCTTATTAAATGACTGAATATTTGATTCTATGCTTACTCCTTCCCTTATTATGTGGATTGTGGATTTCATCCTAATCCAATAATAAGAGAAGAGTTAGCTAGAGTGACACACCACCCCTTAGCTTAATATTGTGAATTAAGGGGTGGGGCTCCACAGTAGACCACTAAGTATGCTTGTAATTAGGGCATTTAACAGCTTAGCTTGAGATGTAAATTGTGATCGGGTTTTGCCTCATATCGTAGTGTGCTTCAATAGGTGCAGTTTAAACAAGCTAAGGGTTAAATCCACCTTTCTTGCAAATATGCTAAATATGTGTATACAATCATCCCAACTAATATATTTTTTTAAGTAAATTCTCAACCTTAACCAATTATCGAATTAGAATCTAGGAGTCAGAATCCTTTTTGCAGGATTCTGCACAATGGAGACCTAGAATTCATTGTCAAAAATTTAAAGCATTTTTCTAGATTTATCTCATATAGTTTAGAAGCATGAGCATGAGCATAAGCATAATGTGTGAGTATCATAATGATCTATAAGTATCAGAATGATGTATAAGTATCAGTGATGATCTATGAGTTACGGAATGTTGCATACATTGACTGGGGAATTTCAGGATGCATCGGCATTATCAGTAGATAGTATTCCCAACTAGATGTATGTATACATTGGACCGTACTGCTCATAACAGTTTAGTGATATTTTGGTGGCATATCAGTAGCATAAATTATTGTGGTATATTTAGATGCACAGTTTCAGTGACATACAGCATAGTTGTACATATGGTTACTCAGTTTCAGATTCAGTACTATTTTGATTTATTTTAAGTATTCAGTTACAGTTTAGTTTTACTTTACATTGCTTCAGTTTTGTATAGTTTTAGACAGCTTTGTACTTTCAATTACCTTTATAGTTTTTCTGCAGATTTATTTACATTATGTAAATGTTAAATGAATAATTAGAACTGTTAGATTAGTTTCAATGTGTTAGACTTATTGTCTAACACGAGGTACTTTTGGGATCTAGCAATTTGTTAGATCCTGAGCAGTTTATTGAGACAGGTCAGGAGGACACCTAGGAGATTCAGGAGGAGCCTGTGGAGCACTAGTGGACTCTCCTCCAATTTTAATTTTTGTATAGTACTTTCAGTTCAGTACTAGTTTTATGTCTATTTTAGTAAATTATTTGTAATAATTCTGGATGTATTTTCTTTTCTTTTCTGAGACGAATATTTTCATATAGCTTCTGTAATGAACGTTTTCTGGATGTTTGCTTTAAGCTTCTGCACTATATTATATACTACTTATACTTAGTATTGTGATGTGATCAGTATACTAGAAATGCTAATATACTCTACATATATTGGATTCATATTGTATTCTAAATCTAATGTATATATTTATCTAATACTTATGATAAGGATATTATTCTAATCTTAAGTATTAGCTCTCAACCCTTCTTGAGATTGAGTTAGCAGCCCTTCAGATAGGCTTAGTTCTCAGCGATTCGGGGAGACGGGTTATTCCTCCCCGAGTGGCGCACTATCCCGTCGCCGAACTTAATTATGACTATTTCTTTTTTAGCACGGCGACGGGGCGGGGCGGGGCGCTACATTTACCGTCTCTAAAATGTGAAGTCCTATTATAAGCGCTATCTTTATTACTCAAATTTGCCATAAGGCATTCCCTTTAAAGTTTTATGAAAATTTTTATTTATGCACAATGATCTTGAATGAACGTACAAGGAAAAAGACTCAAAGCTAAGCAAACATTCAATAAATTTCAATAATTGTAAATTATGTGTTATTTTTTTGTTATCTAAACTTTAATAATCTACTTGATGATTGGAGCTAATTGAACTCCAAATTGACTTATAGATCTTAATCTTAAAGCCAATTTTTGATATAAGTAGAAAAAAGATAAGTTTAGAAATTAATATTTCCATGTATTTGAAGTTTATATAATATTAGTCCTAAACTAATCAAATCAAATAGATTTATGATTAAAGTTTAAGGAAATTAGTAAGGAAAAAAGAATGTTTAAATATTTCTAAGTTAATGAAAGTATAAGTTAAAGGAGATTATAGTAACTTTACTTATTTAACTTATAAACAAAAAAGTATCAACTCAATTTAATCATGAAGTTATCTAAGATTAATTGATATTGAATATTTGAAGTTAAGAAAAGAGATAGATTAAACCATACTTGAAACAATTCAATTTACTATTGTAGGGAATTAAAAATCTAAAAACTTATCTAAAGCTTGAAAGGAAGCTATTATTTTCAATCTAATTGATTGAGGGCTAATATTCTAAAATGAATAATTGAAATGAATATTTATAATTGAAGTGAATACTTTCAATTGAAGTGAATACTAACATTCCTCGATATGAAACTCTATATATTTTATAAGTATTTAATATGTGAAAAAATCTAACATTTTCCTTAAATTTTCTAAATCCTAAAATTCTTAGAAATTTTGACAGTCTCCTTTGTATTTGTTCAAATAAACAATTATAAAATCAATATATATATAAGTCAATTCATTGACTATTTCTAATCCTAAAATAGAGTTTAATCCATTTCATAGGATTGCTCATTGTAACAACCCTAGTTATTACTTTAGCTAAACTTAGATTAATTAGGCAAATCCAAGCTTTGATTTTGGTTCCATTAGACTCAATGGGTCATTTAAACTTAACCATAGAAGTTTGAAATCAATCGGAGCTAAAATGAGAAATTGGTATTTTTGGCTATTTTCAAGCCCTGAAAAAATACCAAAATTAATTTGATCTCCAAATCAAAATCTGATTTCATTTTTGAATTTCCCATACCCTAATTAGCTTATGGTGAATTTTTGGGAATTTTTGAAGCTCATTTAACGCTAAATTGAATTTAGAATAATTAGGATTTTATTATATATTAATTAATTGAACTTATTTTAAATTAAATTAATTTGTTTAAATAAAATAAGGCGGGATTTGCTGTCGGGACCACAGCAGATCCGTTGCGGGGTCCTGACAGTGGCGCATGATTAAGAACCACTCGATGCATTAACACGCATCTCAGCACGTTTAATCCAATGGCTCTCGATATCCTGCATCGTGATTAGATCCTAGCCGCTTGATCAGCATCTTGTATCGGATGATCGAGATCTATTATGCAGTTCGGTTAATCGAAGCCCGCATCCATCCATCCATCTTCAACGGTCTCGCGATCAGACGGCTGAGGACGACCCAGCTGTTCACCTTCGTCCCTGCTCGACTCCCAGCCTGACTACAAAGATCTGCCCGTATTTGCCATGTCGTCATTGTCGGCCATGCCTCCACCTTATCCCTCTGGCAGTTGGCATTCTCCCCTGTATGGCCCAGCCTAGCATAGAGGCCCAGAGGGGTCGAGCCTCCCAATTGAGAAAGGCGGAAGCTGCCCCTCGGCTCGAGCCTAGATCGCTGGCGCCCAGCCTCGCCCACCAGACCTAGGCCCCTCTAAGCCTATAAATACCTCCATTGATCACACAGTGAGCTCCTTTGCTCACTGTGAATCTCACATTACCCTCTGCCCTCTGTTCTCGGCGCTCCCAGCTCTTCCAGCGACTGAACATGCTTCGTCCGTTGATAGTGGGTGTGGTTTGGAGTTCAAACCCCCAAGCTGTAGTAGAGGGAGCTTAGGAGATTGCCTGGGACCTGCTGCGTTGCTCGGCTCGCCTTCTTCCCAATTATCAGGTACAACCTTTGTCCGATTCTTCTATCGAGCTGGATTCAGCTTGACTCGCACTTAATCAAGCCTTAGATGCTGCGTAGGACCTCTCCCTAGCTCCCTAGTGGACGTTTAAGTCTTCGGGTGCGTTCTGGCAGTGGACTAGACGGTGAATTCGCCATCTGAGCTCACTGCCAGGCGAATCTCTGGTTCGCCAAATGCGGCATTTCCTCGAGTCAATTAGCCGTCTACCAGACATTAGAAGCTGTCGACAATGATTGTCGAACCATTTCAAGGGTTGGATTCAACCAGATCAATCGATTTGACTGTAATTGATCGATCCAGTCGCAGCTCTCGCTTGCTAAATACCCCAAGTAGCACCCCACTGATCCATACCATCCCAGAGCTCCTCGACTCGCCCTATCGCTTCCTCTAAGGACCCTGAACGTGTAAGGATCGAGACGGCCGCAATCTGTGGCCTCTGTGAGGAGAATTCTCTCCTCACAGGTGCGCCTTCAGAGATGCCTCGACCGAGTAGTCCCCCGGCAATCCGGTGCCTCCCAGTTGGGGCTTATTGGTTTAATCGACGCGTCTGGAGTCAGGGATGGAGTAGCCATTGAGATCGAGCGTGGCGCAGCCAGAGTGTGGAGAATTGCATGTCGGGAGCTAACCATAGGGCACCAGGCTTTGGGTGCCAGCTGAAGGAAGGGGATGAAGTCACGGGTCGGGCCAACCCATGACCCGCACCTTTTATTTTCAGGCCGCGGCTTAATAAACCGAATGATGGATTTATTTTTCTTATGAAAATTAGTTAATAAATCATATCATATAGTTCTAATTTAAATAAAAATTCAGAATAAATTATTTTAATAACTTTAGTTATATAGATCCAAATAGTATGATCCAATATATCATTTGAATCAGAAAAATACAAGGAATCTGAATATAAAATAAAATTGTAGATCTAATGTTTGAATTTAAAATAATTGATTAACCATTTTTTGTTTTTAATTAAATCATAATAAATTTATTTGATAACCAAATTTAATGATTTAGGGCTCTAATTGCTCATTAAATCATAAAGAACAATTTCAGACCCTTAAACCTAAATTTGAATGTTTAAATTTCTTAATCACTCCTTAATCATCTTAATTAAGGATTAATGAATCAAACCCTAAATTAGTCTCTGATTTTGGATAGGGTAATTCCTAGTGCCATCTTAAGTCTATTAGAACCTAAGTGTAAGGTTGGATTGCCCTAGAATGTTCTAAATTCACTAATCACTCTAATTGGCCTAAAAGTATGATTAGTGTTAATTAGCTTAATTAGGTTGACAAAACCTAAGATAAGTGTGTTACCCACTTCATTAATCCATATGAAGCACCTTAAAACAGATTAGATCTATTTTGGATAACTAAATCCTAAAATCCCAATTTTAGCCTTAAGAGTGGCATTTTGGTCTTTTTGACCAAAATATGCTTAAATGCTCCTTAAAACTTGGAAATTTCAGTGAACTACCCTAAGATAGATTAGAAATGTTCTTTGACCTCTTAGACTAATAATAATATTAATGTGATTATTAATTTAAGAAATCTTTAATTAAGCCCTAATTAAGACACTTAGATCTTAAGTGGCCTTAAAGAAGTCATTTAAGCTTAATACTTAAATTTAATCATTTTAATTATTAAAACCACTTTGATAATTTTAATTTTGTTAAATTATGAGCTTAAATACTAAAAGAAAGGCCATTGGTAAAAGTCTAAGTTAAGATCTAGCTTAAGTTTAAAGTGATCAATAACCAGATCTTAGACTTTAGACATTCTACTTGGATTAAACCATCTCCTTTGTAAATCCCTTAAGTGATTGATTGTTTAATCTTTTGAAACCTTCCATGTGGGTATAGGATGATTCAATCTCTAAAGATAATGAGATTATCTTAAAGATTGAATATAGATCTTAGATTCTCAAGCTCTTAATTGATCATTTTATCTTATAATTATTTGAATAACCCTTCACTAAGTTCATATTTCTTGGATCTTTTAGCTTATAGAATCCTTTATCCTTAACTTTGGAATAGAGTGGGAACCCTAGATTCTTATTAGGACACCCCATTGGATTTAGGTTTTGAACACCAAAGTGGAGTTCAAATTCAAGATCCTTAAATCTTGATTTACTTAATCAAGATTTGGGTAGAAGAGTAAAATATTAACAAATTAGGTCGTTGATTTATTTACTTAAACTATATAGTCATCACATGATTTTGGATTAGAACTTGCTAAGTTCTAATATTAACTTTAAGGACATAAATCTAAGATTCTACTCGATAGCTGGATATCGGAGATCCTAAATTTGTACCTTCTCAGAGTAGCTAGATTTGGTAATTAGATAACATCAGATATCACATAAGTTTGGATTGAGTCCCTTGCTTACTTTAATTTGAATTGCTTGGCATACCTTGGTTATTGAGCCTTATTCCTTGAGCATAATAGGAGAACTTAGGATATGGATGATACATCCTAAGTTAGTATTTGAATTACATATCATTCAGTTTTGTCTTGTTTGCAATTGGTAGAATATGTCCTAGCTTATTCTGTCTCTTCAGTAATAGTATTGTGTAGGATTGACCCAGGCCTAGAGAATTGGATGGCCTATTGGTTGGGTATTGATTGATATTTCAGTATTAGGGGCCCTGCATGGCCTATTGACTGGTATGGCAGTACTATATCTTAGGCTTATTGTTACTTTAGCTGGATTGTTCAGTATTATTTCCTATTTTGCTTTGCCACATGCTTCAGTGGCCTTACTTTCAGTACTTGCTCATTTTGCCACGTGTCTTAGTGGCTTTGCATTATATTACTAGCCTTGCTTTTGCCACATATCTCAGTGGCTTTACATTTCATAGATTGCTTTGCTTTTATCACATGTCTCAGTGGCATTTTCTTTTCCATTTCTTAACTAGCATATTGTATGTATACTCGTATGGTTTACTTATATATATTATCATGTTTATGATGCTAGAAATATATGTTTTTAGCACTTGTATTTCTTTTATGTACCCAGCATGTGTTAATATGATCATAAGCATGTTAGATTCAGAATTATATTGTAGTTACTATTTCTTTTAGCTTTTAGCCTCACCTTACTTATTTTACATTGTATATTCTTCATACTAGTTGCTTGCTATAAATGGATAGTTTATAGTTAACATTTCTCCATAGCTTGTTGCACATATTACTGCTTGCATGTTTAGCTAATTTAAATGTGATATCTTCAAAATATTCAGTTCATTAAAATAGCATAAAATGTACTTAGACAATTATTTAACTGTAACATTTTTATTTTGTTAGCTGGGGCCCTGACATTTGTGATACCGACAAATGTCAGATTCAGATGTGTTCATGGGCAGTGTCGCAGAAGAGGAGCAGGTACAGGAGGAGGATTGTGCTGATGCTGTTTAGTTAGATATTGTATTTTATTTCAGTAAGATTGAGAGATATTTTCATTCTTTTTAAAATTCAGTTTATAATAATTAATTCTGGATGTGTTTTATTTCTGCATTTCGATGAGTTACTATATTATTTTCTCTCTTCCTACTATGTATGCTTGTGGTTGTTACTACTTGCCTATTGCTTCTGCCACTTTGATATATATATATATATATATATATATATATATATATATATTGATGAATGTTATAGCACTTGGTGATAAGTCCTTGGCTTAAGGCAGGTTGAGTTTACCTAATTTTACTTAAGTTGGGGATTTACCATAGTTGGAGCACCGTACTTCCTTATTGTCAGTACGGTGGCCCCACACTCATTTCTAATTCTAAAATAGAGTTCAATCCATTACATAGGATTGCTTATTTCCAATTCTAATAGTTTTGACAATTATAAAGAACAATAATTTATAAGTCAATCCATTCACTATTTCCAGTTTTAATAATTTTAAGTTATAAAATCAAACAAAATAGTTTACTAACTTATAATTTATACATCTTATATCAAATATCTATGAAATTATTAAGAGATGCAAAAATTAATTTAGCAATTTATAGGGGCAGCATCATTCGGCTTATTATGTCATAAGGCAATAGCATTTAGTGCAACATTTCATTTGATACTTATTTATAACTCAACCTGCAAAGAATAATAGCATTGAAGTTAGCATTTATATAAAAGAAGCAATAATCATTTAAACTGAAATCTATCACAGCATGTGTTTCTTACAATGCATTTAATGAAAGAAGTTAATTTAATTTAAACAATGTAAATGATAGTATTTGATCCCACATAATCTATTAATTCCTTCATTGATGTAATTGACCACATATGGTTTTAAATAAAAGAGGTGACATCATTTGATTACTTCACTTTAACTAAAAATATTTGATCACATGGATTTAGCCAACAGCATTTGATCACATCAATTTAAATGACATCATTTGATTACTTTGAATTATATGATAGCATCTGATTCATATTAAAATTAGTGGCAGCAATTATTTTCTTAAACTATTGATGACAACATATGAATTAATAAAGAAATGACAGCATTTGTTTTATATAACCAATTGATCTTACATTAGAATGAAATGCATCATATGATTTTATTTACAAGAAATAGCAGCATGTAACAATCCTAATTGTTATCTTAGTTAAACTTAGATTAATTAAGCTAATTCAAGCTTTGATTTTGATTCCATTAGATTCAATGGGTCATTTAAACATAATCCTAAAAGTTTGGAGGGAGCTAAAATGAGAAATTTGGTATTTTGGACTATTTTTAAGCTCTGAAAAATACTTAAATTAAATTGATCTCCAAATGCAAATCTGATTTCATTTTTAAATTCCCCACTCTCAAATTAGCCAAGGGTGAAATTTTGAGAATTGTTGGAGGTCATTTAGGCACATTTTAGATTTAATTTAAATTGGTTCAATTGTAATTTAGAGTTTTACACAAGTCTTAATTGCAAATTTATCCTCTTCCAACGGTTGGCCGGTTCCCAAACTGCGGGCGCCATCCGGGCCGTCCATTCCGTGAATTTAATCCAACGGCCCGTGCCTTCGATTGGATCCGTCTCATCTCGACCGTTCCGCAGTTTTGAGATCTTGATCTGACGGTATCTAGGTCTCCATCTTAAGTATCCTCGATTACCCGTTCGATCCTTAGATCTAATCCGACGGTCGATCCAGCCTCCTCGCACGGACGTTAGATGTTGGGAGATCAAAACCGTTCCGCATCAACTGGCGATCCATCAGACGGCCCTAGCAATCCCCACGACTGTGGATCGTCTTCCTCCCCAGCTCACGCCCGACAGCCGAATTTTCCCGTACAGCCACGTCCTCCAGCCGATCTGCCACTCCCGTGCCACGTTAGGAAGACCATTGCGACCTTACCCTTGCCTCCCTAGCACTCCTAGCCAAGCTTGAGGCCCAGTCCACACCAATTATGGCAATTGAGGGAGCACCCTCGGGCCGAGCCTAAGCCATGGCTCCATACCTCGGTAGCCACCCTGGACCTCCATGGTGCCTATAAATACCCTCGGGACTTCACAGTGTGTCCCTTTGCTCAATGTGAATCCCATTTTGCCTAGCTGAAGGTTTGCTGGAGCTCCCATCATCTCGGCAAATTCCCGGCATTTTCTGGAGCTTAGGACCGCTGATAGAGGGCCCGTCTGGTGTTCAGACCCCCTGTGAACCTTCATCTGTCGTCTAGGAATGTAAAATACCAAAATGTTTATTAATACTTTCATTTTCAATTGTTTATTAATATTTAAATAATTTTGACCTCAGATTGAAAATCTGGCTTCACCATTGCATTCACCACCCCCAAATTAGCTAGGGGTGAAGTTTTGGATGCATTTGGAAGTTATTGATTTTTAGACGAATATTTTAATATTATTTAAATACTTAAAAATTCGAGTAATTAAATACTCGTCAGATCGAAAATCCGAGTGCACCATTGTGTTTAGAATCCCTCAATTAGCTAGGATTGATATTTAAAATTTTTTTGGAATATTATTATTAAGTTAAGTTTAATTAATTAATTTGAATTAAATTAAATAAAATTAAATAATTATATAATTAATTAGGCCTAAACGGCGCCGTCCATATTCTTTAGATGCCATACGTTGCTTGCGTTAAGAATGACGGTCAGATCTCAACCGTCCGATCAAAGATCGGACGGTCATTTCATCGTCTTCTTCATCTGTCTTCCGCGTGTCGCGCGAGAGAACTCGCCACGAAGAAGCCTTCGATTCGCGTCGGCCCTTCTCTTCGCTGACGCCATGTGGATCATCCCACCATTTAGACACCGCATTAGGATTAGTATAAGATCTCTGGGGCTTCATCTTCACTAGGCTTCAATTTCAAAATCCAAATCTTGACAATCAAAGATCAAACCCTCTGCATCGATCAACCTAAGTACTTATCCTTTCCAAAATTTCAATTTATTTGATTGTATAAATGAATTCATTTCAACCTCCTTACGCTAATTTTTATGATCGTTTAAGTTTTAGAATTCATCTGGATAAATATGTTATGTTCCGATTATCGATCAATTCGACCAGCACCTCAATTATCACCTAAATTTAGAATTAAAACTCCAACTGTTATTGCCACATATTGTAAGAGTTAATAAAAACTTTGTTTAAACAAATCATCAGCTATTCAATTATATACGTATCGCTCAAAAAATTTAGAAAAATTTTAGGGCATGGATTCTAAAGTTGATATAGGAAAAATAGGTTAAAGTCTCTACAACCTATAGATTCGCCTCCCCATCAACTTTCAAATGGCATATATTTCGAGCTCTAAGGTGCAGTGGTCGCATTTTCGGAGGATGCCCTAGCGCCTCTCTTCAGTCGGGGAAGAAAGACCCGATGCTGGGACGGGCTGCTATCGGGCCGGGCCTGTCCGATGATCTGCATTTGGGTTGCCACGTGTAATGCTTGTGTGTGTTATGTGGGACCCACCTGCTAAGTATATTATTTGTCGCGTCATTCCTCCAACTTCCGCGCGCCGTTTAACAAAAAAAAATGAAAATAAATATATACAGATATATTAAATAAATGAATTTAATCATATTGATTTAATTAAATTGATTATATCTAAATCTTCAAACACTCATAAGTATTAATTTAATGATCCAATTATAATAAATAAATATACAAAATTCATCAGAAAAATACAAGGAATTTAATAAGTAATTTAGTTTTCTGTAAAACTAATCTTTAACATAATGATATTTATGATCCCTTAATTAAGCCTTAATTGTTACAAAACTTCAAACTATTATAACTTTTAAACCACTAATCCAAATATACCCAATATAGGTCTTAAAATACTCAAAAAATTATAAGGAATATTTTAGAAGTATTAATTTTACTATTTGGATTAAAATTTGACTAATCACATTTAGGACATAACCCTAATTAGGTCAACTAACCATAAAACTTTAAATGGCCATAAGTTAGTCAATTTAACTCCAAATTAGGTGATCCAAATATCAATTTAGATCAGAAAATCCTAAATTACAGTAAACTGCAAAATATTTAGGATCCAACGGTTAGATCTCCTAATCAACCCTAATTACTCTAAAACTTGATTAGTGAATATTAGCAAATATAATAATCCAAATTAAGTGATTTTAGTTTTAAATGACTCATAAAGTGAGTTAGAACCTAAAAATATAATTAAGTTTAATAATTTTGTAACTAAATTCACTAATCACTCACTAAGCACATTTAACCCTAATTATTAACCCTATAAATTAGATTAGTTATAACTTAGCCAATTCATATCAAAATTGAATAATTTCAGGTTCTATAAAAACCTTACAATATAATCTACAATAAACTAACAAAAAATTTATATTTCACTAAGGGTAAAATTACTAAAATGCCCTTATATGGTCAAATTCCCAATTTGACCTTATAAGGCATAAATAATTATATAACTTAATAAAAATAATTCAAATAAATCAAAATAGTCATCATAATACTACAAATCATAATAAAAATATTAAATTAATAAATTTCATTATTTTTGGCAGATCAAAGAAATTGAATTGATTGATTTTGAGTCAAAAACAGTAAGGTACGCAAATTTACTTATAGGTTTTATTTCAGTATTCTTATTTGAGCCATTTTTCATTTGAGTATTATTTGCACTGCTTACCGCATTTTAATCTGCAAAAGATTTATATCAAATAGCATGTAACAAAAAGAATGAAACACAGTATATATATATTTTGTGGTGTTTGTCTTTGGAGGGTGGAATGTATTATTGGAATCTGTACAGATTGGGCCAGTTAGCAGCCCCTTGGAGTTATATGGAGGGATTTAGCCTCTTGTAAGAAGTAGGAAAATCTAGAGGAAAGACACACCATCAGTTCCTATTTTGAGTAAGCTACCGACGGGTGGCGAGATAAGCTTCCTACATGTTATGCCTATGGGTTTACCCATTTGGGCTCAGGAGTCTACGGACTCGACTTATTGTTACAAATGCTTTCGATATAATTTATTTCATATATATTGATTTTCACTGCTAACTTGCAGGGCAGAAATTGAATTTAGAAATTGCTTTATTTCTATGCAGATTTTCAGTCATTTTCATACTTGATTCATACTTATTATAGGATGCTAGATTTATTCTTATAAGAATAATTTGCGTACTCCTACCTAACTGGTAAACTGAATTTTACAGGTTTTGATAATTAAAAATCTAGAAGATCTGCCAAGTTAAAAGAAAAAGAATTAAAAGAAGCAGGAGAATGTAAATGTTTCATTTTTATTTTGTAAAATACAAACTGTTGTAAAATTTTCATATATATTTTGGCTCTATAAATGGACTGTGGACTATTATTATTTTATTATATCCTTTTTGAATTATAAAAATGTATATATTTTCAATTGAGATGAATTGTTCTTTAAAGACTCTCGAACTTCGATCCCCGGTCGCCACAAGGAAGCTCGAAGGCACTCTAATTCCCTCGGCCAAGCCTGCGACCTTGACTTCAGGTATAGCCTTCCACCATTAATTCCTTCGATTTAATTCTTCGTTCTGTTCCCGCATTGAGCCTCTAGATGTCGTCTGGATCACCTTAGCCACATAGGAAACCCATAGTAATTATCGCCGAGGGCTAAGCTAGCTCGAATCGATCGTATCGATCGATTGAGCTAGCGGCCGAGCCATGGCTGAGTCCGAGTAAGGACCCATCGATCGGCTGCACCCCAAGTTATGAAATGATGGGGGTTTGACTCACCTCCACTCCCTGAAGGTGTAGGCATTGAGCCCCGATCGATTGGTGGAGTAGGTGAGGAGAATTATCTCCTTACAGCAAAACCTAAATCTCTACAAAGATGCGCCTCGGTCGAGTAGCACCTCGATGATCGGGTACATCCCTGATGGGGGTTCTAAGTCCAATCGATGCGTCTCGACTTCAGGAACGTATAAGGATCGAGCTCAGCCACTGCCTGTAACAACCCAGGTTGTTACCTAGGTCAATTAAGACTAATCTAAGTCCTAATTATGGTTTTAGTGCCTTAACAAAGTCATTTAGAATATACCTCTAAGATTTGGATCAAATCAGATATCAAATAGAGCATAACTTGATTTCTGGACAATCCCAAAACCCTAGAAATCGACTTTTTATTTTGACTTCGAATCAAAAATCTGATTTCACCATTGCGTTCACCACCCCCAAATTAGCTATGGGTGATGTTTTGAATGCATTTGGAAGTCGTTAGATTTTTGATGAATATTTTAATAATATTAAATAATTAATCAATTTAACGGATTCCGTCAAAAATTGGACCCGCCATTTTCTTCCATCTGACGGAGTCCACTGCTCCGTTTGATCGGCTGCTTTCCATCTGAGTCGTCCGATCTGATCTTAGTGCGAGATCAGACGGCTCAGAGGCCGTCATCCTCAACGCGCAACGCGTGTCGCGCTGAGACCTCCCTCGCCCACACGTCTCCTCCTCACGCGACAGCTAATGCAATCGCCGCTCTCAAGCGCTCCATTAAAGGCACTTAGCAAGTTCTGAGTAGCATTTTTTTTATCATTCACCTCCGGATCTAAACAAATCATCCTGTAAATCGCCATTGAACAGGTACTTCCTAACCCTAATTTTTATTCATATATTTTCTTGTAAAATGAAATTCATATAATAATTTAGTTCTCATAAATAAGCAATTATCGTAAGACTGTGCTCGATCGAACCCCTTTTAAGACCGATCGAGTCTCGTTTCGTCAAACCCTAGTCCACGCCTCGCCGAATCATAAGGGAAGATGAAGAGCCGTTCGAACGGGCCGGGTCAAGTTTTGACCCGTTTCTTTTGACGGGTTGAACGCGTGGCGGCAGTAGGGTTCGATATGCCACATGTCAGCATTTTTGAGGTCCGCGTGGCGACAGCCACAGCTGTCACAGAAGTTGCGGGGCCCACTTTTCGCTGCATTATCAGCACGGTGGGTCCCACATCCCTGTCGCGTCCGTCAGCTGGACCCCACCTGCAAAGATAAAAGTTATTAATAAAAATATAATATATATATATATATATATATATTTTATATAAATTAGTAATTATAAAATTCAATACTCAGTAAAGTATATCATATGTATGTATATTATTATATATATATATATATATATACACTGAGATATTTACTAAAAATTGAGAAGATAAAAATTTATATATATTAATGATACAATCAATAATTTAATCAAATATATTACTAAGTCTATTAAAGTTTAATTAATTAATTAAACAGAAATATTAATATACATTTAAATAATTCAATTAAACTCTAAACTTCAAACATTAATATCTCACAAAATATAAATCCAAATGATATAAATAAATATATTATTTTGATCAGCAAAAATTAAGGAATAATCTGAGACTATCAAAATTATGTTTGGACTTGTATTTTGTGTAGCGACATTTTAGGGTATGTTTTAAATTCAAATAATGTTACAAAACATCAAATACTCATAACTTTGTAACCCTTAATCCAAACATACCTAATATGGGTCTTAAAATACTCACAAAACCCTAAAGAATATTTTAATAGGGTTAATCTTACTGTTTGGATTAATTTGAGCCTAATTACATTTAGGGCATAACCCTAATTAGCCTAATTTGACCTAGAATTTCAAATGACCATAAGTTGGTCATCTTAGCTCCAAATTAGGTGATCCAAACACCAATTTAGATCAGTAAAACTTAATCTACAAAGATCTTTAAAAATATTTAGGATCCAATAGTTAGATTTACTAATCACCCCTAATTATCTTAAAAATTGATTAGTGAATATTAGCAAATTTGATAATCCAAATTGGATAAACTAAGTTTAGAGATCTCCTAGAACCTATTAGAACCTAACTATAGGGTTGGATTAGTGATTAGGTGATTAATTTCACTAATCACTCACTAACCACTCTAAACCCTAATTAAGCCATAACTTAGCCAAATGGAGTCCAAATTGATTCTACCACTAGTCATTAGAATCAGTGGGTCAATTGTGACATACAGCCATTGAAATTATTAAATTTGGACACCAAATGACAAAGTTAGGATTTTTGACCCTTAATTAAGAACCCTTAATTACAATTTAACCATAAAACTTGTTTTTGCTATAACTTAATCAATACACATCAGAATTTAATAATTTAAGATTATATAGAAACCTTAGAGCATAACCTTTAATAAACTAACAGAAAAATTATATATCATTAGGATAAAATTACCAAAATACCCTTATAGGTCAAATTCCTTAATTTGACCCTATAAGGCTTAATACTTAACCAAAATTAATGAACTTACTGTCTAAACTCATATTAGACAGTAAGTAATCATTCAACATCATTAAAATTTAGAATTTAGTGCTAAGTCAAAAATGTGAGATTTAGACCCTTAAGGAGGGGCAAAACGGTCTTTTTGCCCAAATTTAGGGTTTAATATTTCTAAGTCCTAATTTTATCTCTAAATTTTAACAAAGAGTAATTAAATGATTTAGACCTTAATTTAGATAACTCTAAGTCTTAAATTAGAAAATTGAAGAAAATCCTAAGTAAAGTCTTAAATAAAACCTAAGTAAATTATGAGAGAATTTCCTTTCCTTAATCATTCTTATATCATCCTTTAGGTCTTATAAACTTAGTTAGGATGTGTGTCTGAGTGATACTCTTAGTATCTAAGAGCCTTAATTCCTAAGATTAGGATTATATCTTAGGATAGAATTCATCTAATGGGTAAATGGGTTACTCATTAAGGTGAAACCTTGATTTTACTAGTTTATTAGATTTTTTCATAGTTTATTAATTGATTATTTGATCTTTTAACATTAGAATTAAGATTAGAGATCTATCCTATTGAATATGAGTTAATTCAATAGGATTTGCCTTAACCTTAGACCTTAAGGATAACCTTGTGATTAAGAATTAAACTTCATTCTTTGAAGTTTGATTCTTAATTCTTTAAATCTTGATTTGGCTAATCAAGATTTAATCGGGGATTTATAAAATAACAAGTTAGGATGATTGACTTGCTTATTCAATTTTGTAGGTGACTTGGATTTATTTATAATTAGGATGTGGCCAGTCCTAATTATGTTCAACATGTAGGTTCGTGATTCTAAGTTATAGACAGTATATAAATTATTGATTCTGAATCTTATGTAACTTAGAGTAGATAGAACATTTAATTAGAAAATAGGTGATATCACAAAGTTTGTGTAGTGCTATTTACTATTTCCTTGATTTGAAACTGCTATGCTTTCCTTGTCATTTGAGCCTTTTTATATCTTGAGACATACTTAAATACTTGTTACTTACTTTATATTATACTTTGAGTTTCATTCACATTTCATTTGCATAATTTTAAAAGAAACATTAATAAATAACATTTTTACTTGTGATTTATATTTTACTTAACCTGCCACTCAGTATGACTTACTTTAGGACTACTTTTGCCTAGGGAATTTCCCCTATGGTACTTTACTTTGGCATTGGGATGTTTCTCCTATTTGCCCTTTAGATACTTTATGGATTTACTTTAGGATCTGAGATGTTTCTCTTAGATGCCTCTTTTGATAAACTTTACTTTAATCTGGGATGTTTCTCCTAGATTACCAGATGGACTTTACTTTTTGGCAGATTAAGTAAGAGTATCTCACAAGTATAGTAACTTAATAAACATTACTTACGTTTACATTTCAGATATTGTTCAGTTACTTTACATACTTTCCTTATATTTTAGACTTACTGTACTTTATTTTACCATTTCAATACACTTTTCTTTCTTTCATATTTTTCATTTTCTGCAATTCCTTTTCATTTTAGAACCTTTTGTATGTGAGCCATTTTATCTACTTGAGAGCATATTAGGATGCTAGTCTTATACTTTCAGTACAATACTTTTAGTTATATTATACTGGCATGTTAGTTTGATTATATTCTTTAGGACTTTTCTTTGTACTTAGTAGCTTTACTTTGTACTTAATAGCTTTACTTTGTACTTTACTTACCTTATTTTGCAGCCTGAGTTGATGTATGTTTCTACCTCATGACTTGTTCTTGCCTTTCTTTGTGCTTTACCGCTATATTTTGCTTAACTTAATTTGTGATGTCATTAAAATACATTAAAATTTATTACCTTAAAATGTACTTAGACATTTTGTCTAATAAGATTTTTATTTTCTTGGCTGGGGCCCTACCATTATGAAACTGATAATGATAGATTCTTAGCTTTTTGAGGAGATAGAGCCTACTGAGGAGCAGATCCAGGAGGAGGTCCAGACTACTGAGGGACCTTAGTTTTACTAGCTTACTTTACTTTAGATTGTGAGGATGAGAGACTCTTTTCTTTTCAATTTTTAAATTTTAAACGTTTGTAATAATACAGAACTTTGTACTTTACTTTCCTACATTGTATATATTCTGAGCTAGATATTTTTGTATTATGGTATGGATGTTTACTTCAGTGTTACTTTTCTTCCGCACTCTGATACTCATTAAGTGATTGTTATTCTTTATCTTATTTAGAAAAAGCACCTCTTTTCCTTAAGATTGGATTGGAATCTTAAATTCCAACCTAATATTAAGTATGAGATGTGCTTAGTGACGACCTCTCCTTAAGACTTGTGATTAGAAGGGGCGGCCGCCACACCGCCGTCGTCTGGATGCCGAGAATTTCCGCGCTAAAATTCGTCTGGGACGGACCCGTCGAGAGGTAGGAGACGAAGACCGGGTCGGGCCGCCCCGACCCGTGCCTTTTGATTTCGGGTCGCGGCTATTAATGAATTATAAAACGACATTTCCAATGGTTATTAATTAAATAAATTAATCCCTATAGTTTAAATTTAAATAAAAATACATATTAAATTAATTAAATAACTTTAGCTATACTAATCTAAATGGTATGATCCAATATACCATTTGAATCAAAAAAATACAAGAAATCTAAATATAAAATAAAATCACAAATTCAATAGTTTGATTTAAAATAATTGATTAAACTTTTTTTTTTGTTTGTAATTAAATCATAATAAATTCAATAAATGTTTAAATTCATTGATTAAGGGCTTTGATTGCTCAGTAAACTCTAAAGAACAATGTGGACCCTTAAAACCAAATTTGGATAATAAATTCTCTTAATCACTCCTTAATCACCCTAATTAAAGATTAGTAAATTAAACCTTAAATTGGTCTCTGATTTTGAGGAGGTTAGTTCCTAATGCCATCTTAAGCCTATTATAACCTAACTGTAAGGTTGGATTGCCCTAAGAATACCTAAATTTACTAATCACCCTAATGGACTTAAATAAGTGATTAGTGCTAATTAGCCTAATTAAGTTGTCAAAACCTAAGTTAAGTATGTTTCTCACTTCATTAATCAATATGAAACATATTAAATCAGATTAGAAGTAATTTGGATAATTAGCAACCTAAAATTCCATATTTAGCCTTAAGAGGTGCATTTTGGTCATTTTGACCAAAATATGCTTAAATGCCCCTTCAACCTTGGAAAATTTAGTAAGCTACCCTTAGATAGATTATAAATGTTTTGCTGGACTCTTAGATTAATAATATTGATCATGTGAAAGTTCGTTTAAGAAATCTTTAATTAGCCCTAAATTAAGACACTTAGATTATAAGTGATCCTAAGGAAGTCATTTAGCCCTAATAATGGAATCTAATAATTTTAAATGTTAAATTTCAGTTTAATAAGCTCAACTAAGTTAGCTTATAAGCTTAAAATTCTAAAAAGAAAAACATTTAGGAAATCCTAAGTTAGAAAATTAGTTAAGTCTAAAATAATCAAATCTTAGATCCTAGACTTTAGATCTTCTACTTGAATTAAACCATCTCCAATTGAATTTTTTTAAATAATTTATTGTTTAATCTTTTGAAGCCTTCCATGTGAGTATAGGATGATTCAATCTATAAGATAATGGAATTATCTTAAAGATTAAATATAGATCTTAGATTCTCAAGTTCTTAATTGATTATTTTATCTTATAATCAGTAGAATAACCTTAATAGTTAATTAAGCATAATTAAGTACAGATTAATGAAATTAATTAATTTTAGAAAAACTTTAGGAATGAACAGTAAAATAATACAATTTGAATAAATGAATAGTAAAATAATTCAAATTGTATTTTTGAATAGTAAATCTTAAAAGTTTAATAACTTTTTGTATGATGATCCAAACATAGCCAATATAGGTCTTAAAATACTTAGAAAAATGTAAGGATTCAAATAACATAATGTAAAAATTTATTTCAGGGTACGTATAACGAGGTAACATTTTAGGATCTATTTAGAGCCTCATAACTTTTTACCCGGTTATCGAAACATAGTCAATATGGGTCTTAAAATGCTCAGGGGAGCGGCCCCATCACTGTAGAAGTATTAGTTTTCCCATTCAGACATCAATATGGGTCTTAAAATGCTCACGCAAGGTTTCCAACACTAACCTCAGATGTTCTTCATGGTCTTTCAGAGTTTTAGAATATATGAGGATATCGTCAATAAAGACGATCACAAATTTATCCAGATACGGTTTTAGCACTCGCTGCATTAAATCCATAAAGATGGATGGTGCATTGGTGAGTCCGAATGACATCACTAAAAACTCAAAGTGTCCATAACGAGTACGGAACGCAGTCTTCCCTACGTCGTCTTCCTTTACTCGCAGCTGGTGGTATCCAGACCTTAAATCGATTTTTAAAAATATCACGGCTCCGGATAATTGATCGAACAGATCATCAATTCTGGGCAGTGGGCATTTGTTCTTTATGGTGACCTTGTTCAGTTCACGGTAATCTATACACATATGCATAGATTTATCCTTCTTTTTCACAAATAAAACTGGCGCTCTCCAAGGAGACATGCTTGGCCTAATAAAACCTTTATTCAGGAGCTCTTGCAACTGCTCATTGAGTTCCTGAAGCTCCTTAGGTGCCAACGTATAAGGTGCTTTGGATATTGGCTGTGTACCAGGAATCAATTCAATGGAGAATTCCACTTCTCTGGAAGGAGGTACACCAGGCAAATCTTCTGGAAATACATCGGCGAATTCTTTGACTACCTTACAATTAGCAAGAGAGATATTTTCTTTTATTTCGCCCATCATGGTGACTAAGTAGGCGCTACAATCTTTGACAATCAACTGTTCTGCTTTAATGGCATTTATTAAAGATAATTGCGTGCTAGTTTTTCCTACAAATGTTTCGGGCTTACCCTGAGAATGGAGAGTGACTCTCTTTTTATGGCAGTTAATCACAGCATTATTGTCACTAAGCCAATTCATCCCGAGGATGATGTCAAAGTTTGCTATCGGTAGAACGATTAGCTTAGCCTGAAATTCTTGATTGTTTATCGGGACTTTGATATTGCAAAATTTCTAAGCACTTAGTTGGATTCCTAATGGAAGTCCAACACTCAATTTTTGCACTAGGTTGCATGTATGAAGTTTAAGATTATTAGCAAATTGTTTTGAGATGAATGAGTGACTGGCACCCGTATTGAACAATACGTTACAAGGCTGATTATTGAAATAAAGTGTGCCTAAATTACACAGTTTTGCATTAACAACTTGAAAAATATTTAGCATACAAAAAGCTAATATAACAAGAGGGGTTTAAGAGTGTGTACCTGAAACCACGTTGTTATCTTCCGCGGCTTCCATAGGAGTTAAAGTGTATACTCGGGCAGGTCCAGCAGGATGATTGTTATTTTGCCGTCGCAGGAAATTCTGAGAATTGGGTGCTGGTGGCTGGGTGTGAGCCACTTCAGGAATAGGGGCTGGCATTATGGCCATATTTGGTTCCCTCCAATTCAGTGGAGTTGCCCGGAACACATGCTTCTTATGATACGGCTTCATTTGAACTCCATCTATTATTTCTGTGTGGTCGCACTGATAAAATTGATGGCCTGTGCGCCCACAATTGAAACACCTCTAGCCAAAGTGATAACACTTGCCATATGGATGTGGTTTGGCGCAGTTCTGAATTTGTTCAGTTGTAGGTGCAGCTTCCATCTGATATACTTTCGCGGGGTTGGACCCGTGCCTTTTGAAATTTCCTAGCTGGTTCAGATTGGTTTACGCCTTTCGCTTATGATCTTCTTCGGATTGGTGATGTTCAATCACCTTAGCCGTTTCCACTAGCTTGAAGAAACTAGTTAGACAGAGTGGCACTATCTGATTCTTCAATGAACTTCTGAGTCCACAAAGGAAGCGATGACACTTCGCTGACTCAGAGTGTGTGACTTCTGGTGCAAAATGAATTAATCTACGGAACTCTCTCTCGTATTTCGCCACTGAGCGACTTCCTTGCGTCAACCTCATGATCGTATCCGTAATCATGTTTTGTGCGGATGGGGGGATGAACTCAGTCTTAAAGGCTTCAACAAATGCATCCCAAGGAATGTCGTCTATTTCATAATCGACAAACTGGGTATTCCTGACTTCTTCACACCAATAATCCACCTCGGTGTGAAACAGATGGGTGGTGAGACGGACGGCTTCAGAGTTTGGAATCTTCAGACTAACTAGATCCTTTTCTACGGCCTTCAGCCAATCGGCCGTATCCATCGGGGACAAGTTCCGGCCAAAAGTTGGAGGTCTTAACCTCAGGAAATTATGGAGGAGATTATCTGCTGTATGGTGTGAAGACAAAGCAACTTGTGGAGCATGGACTGTTGGAGCAGCGACAGTTGCTGGGGTTACACGATCATTCAATAATTTTTGCATGACCAGTGCCTGCTGAGCTTAGTTTTCTAAGAGAGTTGCCATCATGGCTTGTAGATGAGCCACCTCGTCGTTAGAACTACTGGAGGCCACAGTGTTCTTGATAGGAGTAATAGTGGGTGGTGATCCAGAATCCATTCTAATTTAAAAAAAGAACAATTCAGAATTTAATCTAAGTAAAGGAATTCAAAATTTCTCATTAATCATAAGATTTAGAAATTACAAATGCCAAACTATAAATCAAAATGAAGTTTTCCTGAAATTAAAATAACATTTAATCTAATTATTATTTAGACTTTATCAATGTACTCTGCCCTAAAGGCTACACAAAAATCCTCAAAGGTGACTTCTCGCCGCTTCCTATTACGCTTCTTCTCGAGCTTTGCCACAGTCTCGTACCACCAGATTCCGGCATAGTCCACCATCAGGTCAGTCACAATATTTACATAAAGTGACTCGGGACACTCTATGTGCTCCAAAAGGGACTCTACTCGGCTCAGCCATTCTTGCGCATACACTGGAAACTTGAGCCCTCGATATACAGTTTGTCGTAGAAGCTTTTCCAGGACCAAAATTCCTCTTGATGAAACTCCTTCGATTTGCCAGTTGTTTTCCTACCTCCATTTGAAGCTACTGTTCCAAGCACTCCTGAAGATGCGCTGATAGTAGTCTATATCGGACTCCTCAGATCCCATCTGACTATGGGAGCAGAATTTTACTATATTTGTATTAGACTCTGAATGAATAAATTTATTAAGTTGGGAGTATTCTCCTCTTTCATTGTGCATAGAGTTACTGGCACTACTATGTTATGAATGTCACTTATATTGATGTGTGTATTTCAGAAGAATGATCCATTAGGTAGAAAGGAATCATAGATCCCATTCTTACACCTTATGGTGTTCTCTGATACCAACTGTGGAGCCCCCCGTACTGACAATTAGGAAGTATGGTGCTCTAACCGTGGCAAATCCCTAACTTAAGTAAAGTTAGGCGAACCCAACTTGCCTTCAGGCAAGGACTTGTCACCAAATGCTATAACATTCATCAATATGAATATCAAAGTGGCGGAAGCAAATAAAAAAAAAGGGTAACATCCACAAGCATACATAGTAGGAAAAGAAAATGCAATATAGTAACTCATCACAATGCAGAAAGTAAAGTACATCCAGAAAGTTTAATTATTACAAACTGAAATGAATAACTGAAAATGAAAGACTCTTGTCCTCACTGGAATAATAAGACAAAGCTAGCTAGACAGCAGCTGAAAGGTCCTTCTCCTGAACTGGCCCCTCCTCAGCGACACTGCCCACGAACACGTCTGAATCTGATATTTGTCGGTATCACAAATGCCAGGGCCCCAGCCAACAAAATAAAAAGGTTACAGTTAGACAATTGTCTAAGTACATTTTAGGCTATTTAAAGTGAACTGAATATTAAAGGATATCACATTTAAATTTAACTATACATGTAGCAGTAAAGGGGTGCAATAAGCTATGAAAGAATTGGGATACTATAAACTATCTATTTATAGCATGCAACATGTATGTAAAGTAACATACAGACTCAAAATAAGCAAGGTAAGGCTAAGAGCAAAAATAACTGCAACTACTGAATAAACATGATCCTAATATGATTATGATCAAAGTAAAGCATGCTGAGTATAAAAGAACATGAGTACTGAATATAATAAAATTATAGCATCCTAAACATTGCATTTATACATATATCTAAGCCATAAAATATACATACAACATGCAGATTAATATGAAAAGAAAGGCCACTGAGACATGTGGCAAAAGCAAAGCAATATATGATAAGTGAAGCCACTGAAATATGTGGCAAAGCGAGCAAATACTGAAAAAAAATAAGGCCACTGAAGCATGTGGCAAAACAAACCAGGAAGCCAAAACAATATAATACCAATAAAGTAGTAATATGCCTAAGTTCTAGTACTACCATACCAGCCAATAGGCCATACAGGGCCTCCAATATCAATCAATCGATCAATCCCCAGCCTAGCCATCCAAATATGCTAGGTTTAAGTCCAGTCTATACAATACTACTACTGAAGAGGCAGACTAAACTAGGTCATATTCTATTAATTGTGATAAAACAAAACTGAATGATATGTAAATTCAATACTAGCTTAGGATACATCATCCTAAGTTTTTCTATTATGCTCAAGGGCTAAAGCTCAAAATCCAAGGTAGGCAAAGCAATCTAGTCAAAGTAAGCAAGAGACTCAATCTAGACTTATGTGATATCTGTTATTGTCTAATTTTCAAATCTAACTATTCTGAGAAGGTACAAGCTTAGGATCTACAATATCCAGCTATCGAGTAGAATCTCAGATTTTACGTCCTTAAAGTCAAATATTAGAACATAACAAGTTCTAAGCAAAAATCATGTGACGACTATATAGTTTAAGTAAGCAAATCAACGACCTAATTTTTTGAATATTTTACTCTCTTACCCAAATCTTGATCAAATAAATCAAGATTTTAAGGATTTAGAACATAAACCCTATATTGAGTTCAAATTCCAAATCCAAGGTGATACTAAATAGGATCTAAGTTTCTCACTTAATCCCAAGGGTAAAGGATCCTATAAGTTGAAAGATTCAGGAACTAAGATCTTAGTGAAAGGCTATTCTACTAATTATAAGGTAAAGTAATCAATTAAGAACTCGAGAATCTAAGATCTATATTCAATCTTTAAGATAATTCCATTATCTTATTAATTGAATCATCTTATACCCACATGGAAGGTTTCAAAAGATTAAACAATCAATCATTAAAGAATTTTAATTGGAGGTGGTTTGATTCAAATTGAAGATCTAAGTTTAAGATCTAAGATCTAAAGATCTGAAGTTTGATCACTTTAGACTTTTAATTAGAGTTTTGACTTAAGGGTTTCCATTTGTGATTTTCTTTAGAATCTAATTTCATAATTAACTATAAGGAGCTTATAAATGTTAAGAACTAACAAATCCAAGTATTAGATTAACATTAAACCCATTTTGACCTTCTTAGGCTACTTAAGATCTAAGGGTCTGAGTTTTGATCACTTTAGACCTTAAGCTAAGATTTTACTTAGACATTTCCAATTACTTTTCTTTTAACACTTAATTCTTAAGTTATCTTAACTGAACTTATTAATGAGGTACTTGGCCATTTCAATTATTAAACTTAATTAAGTTAAGGTTCAATGACCTTTATAAGGAATGCTTAGATTTAAATATCTCAATTAAGGAATTAATGAGACCTTATGGATTGGTTATTATCATTGTTCTAGGATTTCAGAGAACATTTCCAATCTATGTTATAGTGGCTTACTGAAATTTTCAATCCTTAAAGAACACTAAATCACATTTTGGCCCAAATGACCAAAATGCTCATCTTAAGGCTAAAATTGGGATTTTAGGGTTTAATCACCCAAATTTGCTCTAGACTATTCTAATGTATTTCATATTACTTAATGAAGTGGGAAACACCTTTAATTTAGGTTTTGATGACCTAAATGGTCTTAATTAGCACTAATCACTTAATTAAGCCTCTTTGGGTGATTAGTGAAATTATGGCACTTTAGGGCAATCCAACCTTATACTTAGGTTATAGTAAGTCTAATATGATATTAGGAACCATCCCCACCCAAATCAGCAGCTTAATTAGGGTTTAATTCACTAATCCTTGATTAGGATGATTAAGAAAATTAATTATCCAAAATTAATTTTAAGGGTCTGGAATTGTTCCTTAGGGTACAAGGAGCAATCAAAGCTCTTAAATTCATAAATTGGACAACTAAATGATTTTATATGATTTAATTAAAAATAGAGAAGGTTTGGCAAATATTTTTAAATCCAACCATTGGATCTAAAATTTTATTTTATATTCAGATTCCTTGAATTTTTTTGATTCAAATGGTATATTGGATCATACAATTTGGATATGTATAATTAAAGTTATTTAATTAATTCATTATGTATTTTTATTTAAATCAGAATTTTATGTTTTGATTTATTAAATTCAAAACTATTAAAAATGTTATTTAATAATTCAGTAATAATCCGCGGCCCAAATTAAAAAGACGTGAGTCGGGGGTCGACCCGACCCAAATTCGTCTTCGTCTTCCTCCCCGATGCACCCGTGGTCCGAACCCTAGAGGCGACTTCCAGCGCTGAATTCTCTGCACTCCAGTCACGCCACGCCGTGATTTCAATGGCTACACGCTCAGGGCTTCGAAGGCACGTCGATTAAACCCAGAAGCCCTCACTGGGACGCTCTGGTTCGCTGGATGCCTATTCGGCCGAAAATCCCTCAGCTGGCGCACCTGTGAGGAGATAATTCTCCTCACAGAGTCCATGAGCCGCCGATGTCTCGATCCCTACACGTTCAGGGATCGAAGATGGAGCGATAGGGCGCAACGAGAGATCCTGAGGTGGTCTAGATCGTTGGGGTGCTACTCGGTGTTTTCAGCTGTTTCAACCTGCGACTGGTTCAATCGATTCCAGTCGAATCAATCGAACTGGTCGGGCTCAACATGCGATACCAGCTCGCAATTATTGTCCAAACATGCTTAGGCCCGAATGGACAATCAATTTCAATTGGAACGCTGATTTTAGGCGAACCAGGAATCTCGTCTGGCGGTGCGCACAGACGACGAATTCGTCGTCTGGGTCACTGCCAGGCCACGCCTTTCATATCGATTGCTCACGGAGGAGCTCAGGTACGATCCTACTCAGCACCTAAGGCTTGCGAAGAAGCGAATCGAGCTGAATCCAGCTCGACTGAGAGGGGGAAGAAGGCTGTACCTCAGATCGAAGGCTCGCAGAGTAGGAGGCAATGCAGGCCATCTCGATGGCGCTTAGAGGTTCCAGAAGCTCTGTAAGGGGGTCTGAACTCCATACCTCACCCTCTATCAGCAGCTGCAGCAGGTCCCGACGTCTGGTTTGCTGAGAGTTCCAGAGCTTTAGCTATCCAGCGCGAGGATCACAGTGAGCAAAGGAGCTCACTATGATTCTTGGGAGGTACTTATAGGCCGGGAAGGGTCATAGGAATGGATTCCGAAGCTGGGCTAAAACCTCGGGCTCGGACCAGAGGCTCCTCCAGCCAGCCCTGAATGGGGGTGATCCCACCCTATGTATTGCTTCGACAGGCTAGGCCATAAATGGGAGGGTGCTAACGGCTTTGGATGACCTGGCTAAAGAGTGGCAGACAACGTCGACGTGGCGAATTTTTGCTGTCGGCCGAATCTCTGCAAAGACGAAGATGAACAGCGACCGGGAGATCGGGAGCCGTCTGATGCGCGAAGTCGTTGGGAATGGAT
Organism: Gastrodia elata; assembly: GCA_016760335.1. NCBI lineage: Eukaryota > Viridiplantae > Streptophyta > Magnoliopsida > Asparagales > Orchidaceae > Gastrodia > Gastrodia elata. The sequence goes on along the minus strand of CM028678.1, from coordinate 154,785 downwards.
GGCCTGATGAAGATCCCAGGTAACGGCCGCGCGGATTTAATTCGAGGCGTTGGATCCCAGATGCCGATCGTGCGTCTGAGATTCGATCACGGGATGAAGCGACGCGAGCCCTCGGATTTGGCACTGTGATGCGTGCTAGCGCATCGGGTGACTCGTTGCTATGCGCCGCTGTCGGGACCCCGCAGCGGATCTGCCGCGGTCATGACAGCAAATCCCGCCGAATAATTTTTATTAAATAATTTAATTTAATTAATTAAAATCTTTTAAATAATATTTAAATTATTCAAAAATTATTCAATTTCAATTTAGGGCCAAATGAGCTTCAAAAATTCCCAAAAATTCATCCTTAGCTAATTTGGGTGTGAAAAATTCAAAAATGAAATCAAATTTTAATTTGGAGATTCAAATAATTTAGGTATTTTTCAGGGCTTAAAAAAAGCCAAAAATATTAAATTTTTCAATTTAGCTCCGATTGATTTCAAACTTCTAGGTTTATGTTTAAATGACCCATTGAATCTAATGAAATCAAAATCAAACCTTGGTTTGGCTTAGTTAATCTAGTTTTAGCTAGGGTAACAACCTATGGTTGTTACACTTTGATACTTTGTTGCTTACGCGTTCCTTGTATTTTTGTGCCATATTTCCTTGAGCATATCATATAAGATATTTGATGCATGAATAAACTGTTAGGAAAATATAGAGACTCCTTAGATTCCTTGTGAAAATATTAAAGTAATTAATGAGAAGATAATGATTTGATATGTTTGAGCTACCTTTCAGTGTTCTTTTGCTCATACCGATTGTTGTCCCAGCCGTATCGTGCTAGAAACCGCCCTAGTCATACTGGTGCTAGGATCTTTCGGGTATGTCTATTGGTGACCTAACCATATCGTGCTAGGAACCGCCCTAGCCGTACTGTGTTAGGGCCTTTTTCATTGACTGATGTTACCTTAGCCGTATCGTGCTAGGAACCGCCCTAGCCGTACTGGTGCTAAGATCTTCAGCCCTGTTTGGTGAGCTAGTGTAGCTCTTTTCTGTATGGTAAATTGTACACGTATGGTTTTATATGTAGCTATTGTTGTTTACCTTTCAGTATTCTTATCCAGTCAGCTATTTCTTTGTACTGCTTTTATATATATTTAGGATGTTAAAATCTTGCTGCTATTTATATGTACCACTGTTGAGTTAACTTATTTAAATTGACATATTTTTTGTTGATCACCAGCATGTTTAGGATGTAAAACTTTTCTTACAGCACATGACAGTTATGTATATTTATACGTCATTCCTTGTTTAGTTTGTATGCGAGGCATGTCTCAGCCTCTTCCCTTTCCTTGCTTAAGTTATAAATGATAATTTATAGCTTCCCTATTTCTTTGTATTGTTTGTTGCTCCTTTTTATTTATATATGTTGCTTAGATGTTGTCAAATAGTGATATTACTTAACACTTATAATAATTCATCAGCTTAAAATGTACTTAGACAACTGTCTAACCAGATTATTTTCTTTTTTTTGGCTGGGGTCCTACATTGTGAAACCGATAATGACAGACTCCTTTCAGTTATACGAGCAGGAGTTAGGTGTGGAGCCTTACCCAGAGGAGGAGCCCGTGGAAGAAGCTGTCGTCTAGTTCCTTTATATTTCGAGTGAGAATGAGTGGTTTTCATTCTAATTTATTTAAATATTTTAAATTATGTAATAATACAGGTACTATTGATTGTGTATTTAAATTTTATGCTTATATTCTGAGTTCTATTATTCCTATTTATTTTGTGATATTTGGATGGTTTACATTTCCTTAAATCACTTCCACACTCTGTTTGTTTACTTATACAGTGACTGTTAGTTTGATTCTGTGTTAATCATTCCCTAATCAGGTAGATTGTGGAGTCTATCCTAATCCAATGATAAGTGAGGGGTTAGACAACGTGACACCCCACTCTTAACCTAATCCTTTGGTGGATTAAGGGTGGTGGGCGCCACATATGCTGCTATAAAATATGCACAGCTCAAATTATTTTAGACTTTAGCTCTATTTCTTTCACAAAAATACTAATGCTGATCTATGATTCGATGTAATCATGCGTACTTGCAAAGTAATCTATTTGAGCACGTATGGGAACAATTCACTTATTTTTTTATATATATTTTGCCCCACTGGATCATTGGCCATTAATGATGGTTAGATATGTGTATAACAACTTTCTTTTAAGTTTTAATCATTGCTATAATTTCAATTACTTAAGGTTGGTTCAAGATTTCCTCATTTTATAATATAAATTTTGATCAATTTGTTCAAATATGCTTGATGTTTACAACAATGGAGCTGTTTTATATGTTTGAAATAGTTTCTGCATTACATTCAATTTTTAGGCATAAACATATCATTACAAGCTATCATATGTACATTTACTTTACTGTAGTAGTTTGAAGAATCAGTATGTGAGTTGAGCTAAAATAAAAGAATGTAGAGCACTTTTTCATTTGCAAAATATTACAATTTAAAGCAGTGTATATTACAGTTTATAGTATTTTGATCTTACAAATTTTCTTTAATATATTTAATCATATTTTTAGAGAATTTAAAACACTTTTCCTTCTGCTACATTTATAGTTAATCTGTTCTCGTCAATGGATTTTATTCATACATACAAGAAGGTAACTAAAATAATGTTTTTCTTACCTCCTAATGCATCTTAATTTTAGCTTAGAAGGAAGGTATTCTTAATGGCTCTTATTCATCTTATTTCTTTTTGGTCCTTAATTTTTAGAATCCTAAGAAAGAAAGGTGGCATTTGAACTTATAAATTTAAATGAGAATTGAACTAGATACCATTTTTCTATGTTTTAGTGTATGACTTTTATATATAACATGTATTAAATTAAATGCTGATTTCATGAAAATTTATCGACTAAATCATGTATAGGCTGACCATATGGGTTGAATACTTTGAAGAAACACTGCTTAAAACATGTAATAATTATACATTGATTTGTACTGGTGGTTTACTTTTTATTTTTAAACTCATAAAAACGTGAACTGCATAATTTAACATAGTTTATGATTTCTATAGTTTAAGAATTTCACTTATAATTACTTAAGTTGGGGAGATTGTAAGAAAAAACTTAAGTTGGAGAGATTGTAAGAACCAACTTAAGTAGTAATAAGTGAAACTCTAAAATATTGAGATAATTTTATTATAATGATCATCTTAAATAGTATTAAGTGGAACTCTAAAATATTCTTTTAAATTAGAAAAATTCTAATTTGTTCATTTAGAAGTTATTTTTTCTCATACAATTGTTTAAAATATTAAAAGCTTATTGAATTCAGATAGTGATGACGTACATTTTAACTTAATGAATATTATTATCATGATTAAATCCTCTTAACTTTACTCATTGTGTTGAGATTTAATTAAATATGTTTATTATATTTTGTAGTAGCTAATTTTATCTTCTTATTAAGCATCTAATGGTGAAGATAGAAGGAAAATACTAATTATACTCGGAAGATGATGATATATATATATATATTTTAATTCTTAAGAAGTACATAACCTCTATGAGCACCCAACACAACCTCAACTTTTTTAGGGCTTTCTAGCAAATTAATTATTTTGCAATAAAGTATAGTTTTTATAGAAATGTTATTTAGGTTCATTGATGTGATACCTAAAAAAATTCATCAAATTAAATTTCGACATTATTTAATTAGTGTTTATTTATTTATAATAAAATAATACAAATATTATTTTAAAAATTTGTATTGAAATGATGTCCAAATCTCATTAGATGAGTTTTTCTGGATAACACATCAGCGGATCTAAATATTATTTCTTAGTTTATTAATGCTTATTTTGATTTATTTATTTTGTTTGGCTATTTTTAATATTTTAACAATTTATTAAATTTTGTATGAATTTATGATTTAGGGTTCTAGGTTCAATTATGGATGGATTCAATTAGAGTTATGTCGAATTAGCTTAGACTTCTTAAGATTTTCGAGGTAAGTAAAGCTAGAACTCGACTTGATCTTGAATCGAGTTTGAGCCGACTCTAAATTATTTTGAGTTAATAGCTTAAAATAAAAGAAATTTGAGTTTTCTTAAGCACTTTAGGCCCATAGAGAATCTTATCCCGAGGTATGAAATTAAAACAAGTTTACCACCGAAACATGTATTCTTTTCCTGCATAACAATACTATTTTGGCTCGAGAGATAGCGTTTCAAGTGAGGCTGAGATTAGACGAATAAAATTAAGATAGCGTTCTCACTGAGCCAAATACTTTTAAAAAAATGTTATTTAGTTCTCAAATATTTTTTAAAAAGTATAGATAATTAGAATTTAAGATTTAAAAAATATATTTTAATGAGCCTCACAAATAAAAATTAATTTAATAAATTTTTTTTATTTCATTAATTCTCTAAATCCTAATTATCAATACATTTTAAAAAATATTTAAAATTCATATAACAAAACTCTTTTTACTCATACTTTTTTCTACAGTTGATATAATTTTTTTTTTATACATTTCAAATGATTCGATTTTAAAATTGATTTAAGGCGTATCAAATTTGAACTCAACTTGGGTTTGATTCCAATTGCTTAACTTGAAAATCTGAATTTTAATTTGAGTTAAATCAAAATATAAGAGTTTATGAGCGAATTTTAAATTTTGGATAAAATTTATAGCCAATGATATACTTTTTTTTTTTGAATAAATGTTGTACTCTCTGAAAAATGAGGTGGTTGATCATTGAAATTAGTTCGTGAAAGCTGAAAACGATCGCAGTCACTGCCCCGATCGACGTCAATTACAATGGTAGCAGCTCTCATCCCAACGTCCTGCCGATGGCTTTTACCCTATACCCCTAAACATGGCGCTGATCCTCAGATCCGAAGGAAGAGCTGTAATGATCGGAGAATCCAAGCTTCCATGGCGGATTCGGGCGAGTCTTGTAAGAAGCACACCAAAATAGTCACATTCCTTGGCAAGGGAGGCTGTGGGAAGAGCACTGCCGCAGTTCTCGCGGCTAAGGTATCTTCTTGGGTTCTTTCTGCTTTGTCTGGATTTCTTATACCCTTTTATGATTTGATTCAGGACACTTGAACTGTTAGGGGCGGCTATAGCCGTTTGTAATATTGATTTGTGAAACTAATGTAAGACATTTTGTTAGAAGTTGCAATGTTTTTTGTGTTATAAAGAGAAAATTGTATTAATTTAAAATGAGAAACTATGGAACACAACTCCACAGTTAGAACTAAGATGGTAAGCTCACCAAAAATATAATAAAGCTTTTTAAGACATTGTTATAAAACTATTAGCAAAGCACCAGTTTGATTATAATTTGAAAAAGCCAAGCTGACAAATAGTTGCTCGAAATAGTTCTAAAAGAATTGTTGGTGTTTACAATGAGAAGGAGCTCCATGTTAATAAGATGAAAAGCTTAATATTAAAGCGTAAAAGTGGAAGATTGACAATGTAGTGCTGCTGCTAATGCATCCTAGGTCTTTAGAAGAGTTAATTTCATATTTGCTTTTTTCAAAGCTTATAATCCCTTGTTGATCATCATTTGGTTTAGTGCATGCGCCGTTGGTAATAGAGAAGTTTTGAACTTTGAACCTTTCTAATGCAAGAGGAAGAAAAGCTAAATCATCTCTTACAATTGAACTTTGTGTCTTTTCTTCAACCTCAATTCATGTTACCTAGCTATCCAAAGATCGAGTCAAGTGTCTATAGGCCATCTAGTTGTCATCTTGAGTGTTTCTGCCAACAAGCTTTAATATTCAATACATTTAAATTATAAATTCAAACATTTTGTCCCAATTAGCAATTACTGTATTTACTAGATCATGTTTTCATTAACAGTATGTAATAATTTTAATGATCAGTATGGGAGACACCAGACATGAACAACAGGCTATGCATTTCCTAAAAATGCAACAGAGATGAGCATTTTATTTTAAATAGGGAATTTTCACAAGTTTGCTCAAAAATTAAAATTGAGGAAGCTAAATAAGTGTTTTTGCAAGGTTTCTTAAGAAATTTTAATATAAAGTTAGAATTTTGTAAAACTACACATGTTTAGCTTAAAATTGTAGTTTCTATTGTTTAAAAAACATAAAGAAAACTTAGGCGTACTGCACTACATTTAACAAAGTTATTAATTGGATGCGCACTTTAAAAATAATCAAAGTATATTGACTTAGAGAATGATAATTTACCAAGAATATCATAGTCATTCATCATTCTTCTTGATAGTTATAAAAATTAACCTCATTTTCAATCATGCCCATGTCAGTTGGTCATTCTAATGTGGATTATAATGGTAAGGGCTGCAAGAATGAGGATATTGACTAGTGTCCTTAACTATATGAAATCCATTTTAGTGAGGGTGATTGTGAGAACACGTCATATAAGTTTTATGTTCAGGTGTATAAAATGACAATGAGTATGATTTTCTCAATGTCTTTCTTAAATGTTTCCTTTCCATGGCTGATTTTATTTACCTCTTAAATATTCAGCTTCAAAGGCAATTCATTTGGTATGGATTGAGGATTATTAAGGCATGACTCTTTGATACCTTAAGTAGAGTGCCATTGTAACGATGGCATGTAATCACTGGAAAACCATAATATACATTCAAATTTGTTGCAACAGCTCTGATGGCATTGGATTCTATGAAACATAACCCCAAAAATTATATTTTGTTACCATGTCTTACTTCCAAAATTCTCTTTTATACAGCTAAGAACTATGAAAAGATGTTTGTTTGTTTGCGTGAGAGACACAAAGAGAGAATGTAACATCTTTCTAATCTCCATTTACTATAAGTTCTTTCATACGGCCCATGTAATTGTTTCCCCATTAATTTTATTTTCAAGTTCTATAGTTTAGAATTTTACCTTTCTAAAACTGTTGGTGGTAGATAGCCTATCTCACAGCTATGGTGGTGCCTTCAAATGTGTTTTTGTAAATGCACTGTATCTATTTCAATGCTTTATATTACATATGGTTTTTCCCAATATTCTTAACCTTACTTTTTTCAGTTTTAATCATGATGTACGACATTAGAATGATTTATTATATTACTTTTTTGGTATGTAAGCTGTATGCGAGGGAAGGACTGCAAACTTGCTTGGTTGTACATTCACAAGATTTAACTATTGAGCAGCTGATGGGTTGCACAATTGGAAATTCTCCAACTATAATTTCTGAGAATCTATATGCTGTTCATTTGCATAGCAGTAAAGTAATAAGATATTACTTAATTTTTTTCAGTGTTTATTAGTTTTTTTCCATAAAAAGTTCATGATGGTGATTATCATGATTTTTTCTTTTGAAAATTGTAGATGCTTCTTGAACCTCTTGATCGAATGAAGAAAGTAGATGCTCATATGAAAATAACTCAAGGAATTCTTGAAGGGGTGGGTATGCAAGCATTGCATTTATGGTAGTCACCCAAAGGTTTTTTCTGGCTTCTTTATTTAAGTTTTATTTCTCAAGATGGCCAAGGATGAAGAAATTGAACATAACTCCAACTTTAATGAAACTGTGACATCGTATTTGTATATTTAAAGTTCTTTTAGTATCCTTTTTGCTCCACATTTTCTTTCAAAAGATAAACTTGAATAACTTTGTACATGTAATAGGTAGTAGGTGAAGAACTTGGTGTACTTCCAGGGATGGATTCTATTTTTGCATTATTAGCGCTTCAAAAATATGGAAATTTTTTTCCAATTAAGGGGAATTGCTCAAAGAAAGAGTTTGACATTGTTATATTTGACGGTAGCAGTTCTGAGGAGACTGTGCGGTTGGTCAGTGCAACTGAAAAAGTAAGGTAAAGAGCCCTTTTACTTGATGGGAACAATGCATAGAACCTTCATAGTTTAATTTGTTATTTTGGAGCTGCAGTTGGTATCTAAAATATATTCGCAACCTGGCTGAAAAAACAGACATCGGAAGACTGACTGCACCTTCATTATTGAGGCTAGCATATGAATCTGCTTGGCCAAATGCAGGGTTAATTGATGGAAAAACAAGTGCTGATATATGGAATGAAATTGAACAAGCTTTAGAGGTTTAATTTAAGTATATTCCTTACGTTTCCTCCTCCCTTCCACTCCCAACCTCCCCTCCCCCCCCCCCCCCCTTGTTCCCCTTTTTATTTTGAGAAATTTATCTTCTTCTGTTGTATTGTAATTAATGCATGAATATGATTTATGCAGGAAGCTTCAGCCTTTTTCTGTGACTCTTCAAGGTTTAGGTGCTACCTTGTGGTGGATCCAGAAAAGCCAATGTCGGTTGATGCAGCCTTGCGCTATTGGGGTTGTGCCATACAAGCTGGAAGTAAAATTTATGGTGCATTTGGCTTTGCTCGAAAGTTTTCCTTTGCCACTCAAGAAACCATGAAGAAAATGTCTCCTTTGTGCTTTGCACTGCTTCCATATATTTCCTCATATTCCTCTTTAGACTGGGATGCAGTCCTCGACTCTTTTAGCAACGATGCAAATCACCTGCTTCTTGGTAATACTGTTTCTCTGCATTCATCAGTTTTATTTGATCGCAAACAAAGGTCGGTTACCCTTTTTTTCCCTGGATTCAACAAGTCCGAGATCAAGTTGTACCAGGTATGTACAACATTTTTATTTAACTTTTCATGCTTTACAGTTACTTTTTTTCTGATTAAAACGTGGACTAAATTGTCTTAGCACACAATTGATTTAGCATGCTCTGCTACTTCTAACTTTGATAAAATTCCTTTTTTATATGGATTAAAAGGACCAAGTATTTTCTCACCCAAGGCCTAACTTTGAAAATAGCGATGGGGGCACGCTAAACGCTTTAACAATTTAAGGTTTCCCTTGTAAATTTAATTTCATATTACGTAATTGTTGATTAGTGTCTTTTTGATTGTGAAGAAACCCGTGATTTATAATGTTTTGCACATCATCAACACCAACTAGTGGTGGTATATGGTATGGAACCAACACACTACAGGAAGTTTTATACTCTATTTTTGGTAAGAAACTTAAAATTTAGCTTGTATTTCATTTTCTTGTTTGAATGGTTAAAACATTATGATATAAAATTTAGGCTTTGCATATTAAGTAGAGATTACCTATTTAATAGCCATATATGTCTATTCCATCCCAGCATTTCGACTATGATTCATCAGGACCAACAAGTGACGCATTATGTAGAAGCAACACTACAAATGAGATTTTGCTTTCAAGTTGGAAGTGATGAAAAACCCAAGTTTTGCATAGAGTTAAATGGAACAATTATGTTTATTTTTTTAAAAAGAGAATACATTGTATGGACGAGTCCTCACCCAAGGCAAGCAGCGCCAGGTCATCCTGCCTTGCTCAACCTCCCCAACCTCCCGGCACATCGTATGCCAGCCTCACTCATGACCTATCTGTTCATGCAACTTGCAAAAATCGCTTGCAACCTATGTTTTGCTTCTCATCTTTGTTTTCCTGATCTTGTAGATCGTGTGCTCAGCTGTCCAAAATATTTGCCCCAATCTGCACGCTTCTCCACCCAACACCACAATTTCCACAGCTTCGCCCACACTCATATGTTAGTACTTGCACAAGATCTCAAAACTACTTAGCCTTGGCTCCCAATCAAGGCTCATTGTCTATAAATAAATGCAAAAAAGAAGACGAAAACATCGGATGTTATAAAAGAAAAATTCTTTAAAAATCAGGCGAGCCATTCTTTCAATATTCTGTGACCAATACCTTAGTGTGGCAGAAATTGAACATTATGCTACTTAACCTTTTGGCATTTATGAGAATTTTTGAAAACTTGCACATTTGAACCTTATATCTAGGTTAAGATATTATTCCCCCCTATGTTATATCTAGGTGGAGGGAGATGACTTGATTCACCTTTTATTATTGATGCACGAGTTAATGGCATATGATGTAAATGAGAGAAAGGGAGTTTTTGACTTTGAGAAAGTGTTAATGGATGAAACAAAGTTGGAATGACTTGAAAATTTTGGAGTGATAATATTTGAGAGTTATAAAACTATTGCAATAATTTTTGTAATTTTTGCAAAGATTTTATAATAGAAACAATAAGGTAGTAAAAACTAGTAAACGATGCACGATTTGTGTTCGAATGCATACATGATGGTGGGAATGAAATATAATTACAAGTGGAATTTGTGGGAATAATGGAGAGCAAAGAAAAATACAAAATATTAAGTCTTATTGAGATACAAAAGATATCAAGGTTATCCTCACCTTGATCCCTTGAGAATTGTACAAACCCTCAAGATCTATTGGTTGTACTCACCTAGAGTTGATATATATATATATATATATATAGGGCTCGGTCGAGGAGGCGGAGAAAGATGATGCAACTTCAACTTCGTTGGATGTGGCGCCACTTACCTCTCATGCCCCTATTGTGGCCCCAGATGCAAATCATATAGCTATTGCCGTGACATGGGTTTGCAATCGGGTAAGTCCTTTCTCAATCCAAATGCAAGGCATTTGTCCAAATGCTTGAGGAGACTGAGAGATGCTGGCTTGTGATTTAATATCCACTGCTAAGCTTCAGGAATCCATAGTCGATTCCATTGAAATATTGAAAAGACGGAAAGCGGGTGATATTTAGATGATTCCTATTGTCGGAGGTTTAATGGGAGCTACTTCAGATATTCTTCGAGAATGTATTGAAGAAATCCCTACAGTCCCGAGTGGACGACTTGATGATGAAATGACTGCAGAGGCTCACCCAACTCTAAACACATCTGATGGGAATTATCTTCGACGCGGGTCCCGCCGCCAAACCCGCCTGGACCCGTACCGACCATGACGTTTCAGTTCTATTTTATGCATTTATTTTCGTCCGTTTCATGTATTGATCGGAGGGATGAATATTAGCACTCCGATCGTTTAGTAAAAAATACTCTAAGGTCTTGATTGCTTTGAGGATATTATAAATACCTAAAATCTGTATTTTAATTTCAATTTTGATAAATAGAACTTCTGAGTTTTCTCCAAACAACGAGAACGGCTCCTGTTCTCTCCCGGGGAAACATTAGTTTCCAAATACTTCCTCTCCAAACCTTAGCCGCCATCTTCCGGACCCTCCCCCTTGCTGCCTTCGGACTCCTCCCCTGCAGAACAGCCGCTGCCTCTACCCCAGCCGCTGCCGCTGCCCAGCCACCGCCGCTGCTCGGCCGCCGCCGCTGCCTGGCTGCCGCCGTTGCCCAGCCGCCGCCACTGCCCGGCCGCCACTGCTCCTACCGCCGTTGCCCGGCCGCCACCGCTACCCAACCGCCTCCACTGCCAAAGCCGCCTCCACTGCTAAGCCGCCATCGCTGCCCTAACTGCCGACGCCACTGTCCTAATTGCCGACACTACTGCCCTAGCTGCTGCAAGGAATCTAGCCGGATCACCCTTCTCGCTCCCGGTTTAAACCGGCGTGTGTTTGTTCTCCCTAAATCCTAAAACTGAATTTATTTAATTATTTTTTCTTGCGAATTTCGGGTAGAAAATTATTTGTAGGGGCGCAAATCTAAATCCGGTAGCTGCGAGTGGTTTCGGAACAGAAACGCCTCCGAACACACCCGCATGGCAAGTACAACTTGAAGTGCGAGTTACCTTTCCGGACTGGAGCCTTTCCTTTGATCTGGAACCGGTGCCGACCGCTCTTCCTGTTTGTGACTCAAGACACCCCATTGCCAACGAAAGTTATTTTCAAATTATTGTGGAACCTTCTGCAGGCAAATGCTTAAGCTTAACTGATCTGAAGCGACTGCGCGAAAAGTGCTTAAATTTCTGAATACGCTTTAAAAAAGTGCATTCACAAACATTCACGAACCCTAGGATTGCATTAGAGCCCGACAACACCTAACCCTAGTGTTGCCCTGCATCAACATCCGCCACTGAGCTCTCAAATGAAGGGGATTTAGAGTCGGAAGAAGACGAGAGTGAAGAAAGATAATTAAAGGACACGTCTGTCGTCAATCCATTTGCCGAGGAAATTACTCCTATGAAGGTAGAGGTTACTAATCCGATTGGGGATGATGAGGGCTAATCCTGATTTAAAGAAAGATTCAAGGAATATGCTGGTATTGAAGTGAGATTTGAGAAAGTAAAATGCAGGAAAAAGAATCAGAAAAAGGGCGGAACTAAGTCTCGGTATAAGCACATATATCAGAGAAGAAGTGCTTGCTAATCTCACTCATGAGACCTAAAGCGCGCGTGGGAATGCAGTTATCGTTCTGGCACTAGCTTTATTTTTTATAATGAAATCTTCTATTTGAGATTCATTTGGGAGGTTGATAATCATTTTACTTTTGCAATTATTTTTTTTATTTTTTTCTTTTCTTTTATTCTTTGTTTTGAGGTCATCAACTACATTTGTTGTACTATTATTAAACATATATTAAATGTCTGCATATTTTCCCAAAAATAATATATCTATATTTGATTTCACATAAACCCTAAAGCTCAAAACACATAAAGATGATAATGCCCCTAATAACTCACCAGTGGGCCCAAGATGGCTCTTAGGCTTCTAAAACTCTTGAAACCGATCCAACACTACAAATCAATTAGTGGTCAGCTTCCCATGCATTTGAACATTTAAAAAAATAATTAAAAGGTATAGGTGCACCAAAATAATTCAAAAAGGGTCTAACATGCAACCCAAAAAATGCCAGATAAATTTCATCATCATAAGATTAAAATTACACATATATTGCATCACTACAAAATATTACATAAAGTGAAAAATATCCTCATCAAAGCTTCAACTCTTAAGCAAATTTGCATGTTACGATTTGAGGTCGGCTGAAGGGTGGTGGTGCTGCATCATTTTCCCTTGCTAGAAGAGATTAGAGTCCAACTTCAGAAGCTCCATCTTTGCTATCAAGTGTCCTCAGAAGGTGTTGTATTCTTTCAGCTAATAAAAAATCTATGATTTTCATGTAAGCTTGCATCAATCTCATTAGTAATAATAGATTTAATTTCAAAAGGCAAAGACATAAGAACCTTATATGATGGATTGCCATCTTTTCTTGCAACAGAGTTAATTTTTGCAACATTTGAAATAAAACCAACATAAAATAAAATTAAAATTTCTATATTAAATACATAAATAATTATTGTATTAAGTGTTAAATCTAAGAGATAAGTGTTTCGTCTATTTTTTCTAACCACTCTAAACAAAAACCTATAGTTCGAGCATGCAGTTTCTTATGCTTAATGTTGGTTATCTCTCAGATCGAATGCACACCAACACATAATCCTTTTTTTGAATTATTTTTCTAATTTAGTTGCATTGGTTTTATTCATATATTTATTATTTGAGAATTCTATTTGTGTTTTTTTTTTTATTCAAATTTTGTAAATTAGTAGCACAAGAATATACTTAGGTTTTTAGAATCATTAAAAGATTAATATGCTTTTAAGGATTGAATATTAAACAACCTCAAATGGCATTCTTTTAGTGGTCTTTTGACAAACCAAAAATGAAGTATCTGTACGTGATTTGAAAAATAAAGAAGGATGGTGAAATTTTGAGATTTATCGCCGACTGGGAACTAAAGTATAATTCATTTCAATAATGTTTAAATTGATGATAAGTTTGATTTGGCTCTATGATTATGCTAGATTATCTTAAATTTGGTTTTTGATCAGTTGGATAGTTGAGAGAGTAAGGTTTCAAACATGCAAATTGTCATAGATCTGTGCATAAGAATTCTTCATTTAATGTTCTCTCTATTTTTCTCTTTTATTTAATTAAGATTTTTAATTATCAAGAGGCCTTTTATCATGATTTAAGCATTAGTTTTATTTCAGCACTGCTATCATGAGCTCTCAAAGGTTCAAATCGAGCACATAGACATCTTTGTGATCATTTTATTAATGAAAATTATCTGTACGCCTAAGTGACAAAGTTTAATTTTTATCTTGTGATCACAAAGTCTTGATTCTATTATGGCTCACACATTTCTACTTTTGACTTAGCTAAGATAATGAGCGGCGAAGCTCAGTGAACTTATGTCACATCACTCACGGCTTGTCGCGCTCTAATAATCTCACATAAGTCACTAGTAAGCAGCGAAATTCAACAAATGGTTCTCAGCTCACATGCATCAAATTCTTGACTTAATATAGATACAAGCAATGGCCTATGTGAACTTGTATCACATCATCCACTATATAACATGCTCATCTTTTTGTGTCAAGGATTGAGCTATTAAGCTCAGAGATTTATTAGATTGTTCTTCATGGCTCAGGTGATCAAGCCTTTGATTTCTAGTTTATGCACGAGTAGTCATACTTAGCGAACTTATGTCACTTCATTCGCAGCATAGATGCTCTAGGTGCATATGCTTTAAATCAATGGCGATCAATGAGCATGATGAAAGTTTTCAAGAAATGAAACTAATTAGTTTCACAAACTAGGGACAGCAATTTGACCCGAAACTCGAAATTTGAACTCGGCCTGAACTCGAGATATTTTGACTAGACCCGAACTCGACTTGAAATTTTTTGAGTCGAGTTCGAGTCATACATGTTGACTTAAACTCTATTTAAAATAACTTGAAATGACTTGAACTCGATTAGAACTCGACTCAAACTCGACTTGAACTCGAACTTGAACAAGCTTGATTCGAGTTTGAGTATGGGCTTACTTAGCTTGAACTCGACTCGAAGCCAGCCCTAGCTCAAACTCATTATATTTCCTTAAATTCAAATTCTCTTACATGCACAAGATCTTACATTTCACATGTTTTTTGCCAAACTCTCTCCAAAATGGGGGTTTAGGTTAACATTATAATAAAAACCAAGGAGAAAATATAGATGCAGCACAAGAAATTCATACTGCTTTTACAAGGTTTAAGAATAAAAAGCAAAGGAGTAGAGATACAGTACAAGAACAGCTTTCCCAAGTGTTCTCTTTGTCTTCTCTTGTAATGACCCTAGCTCATTACCAGGAAAACGCTGAAATTCCCGATTCGCTAAATATCCCGCAATTTTCAGTTTCCCGTTAAAACTCCCGCCAAAACTTAATTTTTCAGTTTCGATCTTTGACATAGAAAGATTTCAAAATCAATTCAGCTAAAATAGGAAGTCTTAAATTCAATTAAGCGCAAAAGATCAAAATAGGAAATGAAAACCTCAGAAAATCGTCGGCAATTAAGGTTGGCAATTCGATTATGAAGGAAATTTAGAAACTTACGTGCGCTCATCAACCGCTCGACTCCTATACTTGTGACGTTTCCAAAATAAATCGGAAACCTCCTGTGCGTTCAATACAGCGCGGCAGGCGTGCGTTACATACACACGCCTTATAAAAGCACTAGGAGATCGGACGACTACCTCACACCCCTCCCTTTCTTCCATAGAAGCGTACCTAAGCCACGTCCAGCAGCCAGAGTCGCTCGACCCTCCTTCCGATTATGCGCCGAGAGACGACGTCAGGAGCTCGCAGCTCACGGCCTCTACCTCTGCGCCGACTCCTCCTTTGCGCTCGACCGATCCTTCCGCTCTGCTTGACCTCTTCCAGCGGCCGACTTCTCTCTACGTGTCGCGCCGATTCTCCGTTGCCGCTCGACTCGCCTGTTCGAATCGTCCGCTCGAATCGTCTGCTCGGATCGTAAGGTAAGGACTCTGCTGCCGATCCTCTTAAAGGATTAATATGTAAATAGGTATATATATATATAAATGTATATATATATATATATATGAATATATATATATATATGAATATATTATATATATATATGAATATATATAAATATACATACATATATATATATGTTATATATATTGGTATAGGTATATATATAATAAACAAATAATAATAGTAATAATAAAATTAGAATAGAATAAATTAATTTGATTTCAAGTTTTAGGTTGCAATTTTTGTGAGTAGTATAATTCAATTAATCTATTAGCATGCATTAGTATCAAATCTTAGATGTCTAAATCTAATTTAGGTATCAAATTATGCTATTAGAAGATTTAAGAAATAGAATTTGATGAGGTTAAACTCGTATATGTTTAAGTAAGTGAATGCTTAGCTATTGTAGATATCACGTACAACTAAAATTCAAAAACTATACGATATATTAATCTCTATTCAATGGAAATTGATACATTTTCCTGACCTATAAATATTTGCAATTGAGAATAAAATTAAGAGTTTTAGGAAAGCATTGTTTAGCCTACCTCCCTACGACTTTGAGATTTTAAAATTAAGTTTAAGAATCAAAATATAAGTTTTAAATCTTATAAGTAGATCATTGCAAAAGTTTAATAGGATCTCAATTATAATTTTTGCAGACACAACACGTTGTAAGTGATTCATCTAGTTAAGTCAAACACAAAAGGTACACTGGATATTACTTTATATGCTTTTACTTTCAGTTACCGCTTATGCATCGCTTTGAGCTTATTACTACTTGATATATTATTCTTACTACTAATGATGTAAGAGAAATTGAATGATGTTTATGTGTCTTGTGAATGTTGCAAGAAGGGTTCCGAAACGGAGCATGATTAGGTTAGGGACGGGGCTAGTCCTCGGGAGCTATAAGGGTGCCATCTGGAGCCTTTGAGGGAGGCACAAGTGAAGGGTGCTTAAATGCACGTTGCCATCTGAGACCCTTAAGTGGGTCTAGGTAAAGGTTTATGCTTAAATGCATATGAACTCAGCCTCATGGTTCTGGCTTTGCCCAATAGAATTGCTATTATTGCTTCATGATATCATAGACATAAACATAAACATAGATTTTTATGCTACTATTGCTTTTTCTTTTGACACTTGGCATGTGAACAGAACATTTATTTTGCAGGTGACATGATTATCTTTTATTTGAAACACACTGTATTTTCCTGCAAATGTTATCTCATTTTTCTTTGCCTTCCGCTATGCTTTAAGTATATTTTTAATATCCTTTGTATTTAGAATGTGCACTAAGGCATTATTTTTATAATGCCAGATCAGATACAGTTGGAGGCGATTGATATAAATCTAGAGGCGTAGCGCGGGAAAATAACTGCCCCTTCCAAGATTAATAGTTTGATGTATATTGAATTTCATGTAATAAATTCTGAATGTTATTTTTATTTTAAATTGAATGAATGTCGTTTCGTTTATGTGAATGGCTTGAATGTTCGTTAACTACTATTTTATCTAACTGCCAATATGATCCTGCGAAAAGATGTATCCGATGTTAGTTTGGTTCTTACCAACCTAATATGAGTCATCACATCTCTTGTCCTACTCTTGCTCCTTTTCTCTTGACTCTGTATCTTAGCTCTTTTCTTTTGTTGTTGCCTTTTCCCTTAGGAACCCCAATTAGATGGTAATTTGGTGGCTAGGGTTTCTCCCCTATGGTTAGGTCCAAAATATTCTTCTTTTTTCTTAGTCACTTACCTTAAATAATCCTTCAATGATCCTCTCCAAATTCTGGCTTTGATTTCTTTTTTAATTAATCTTTGAATCTTGGATTGTTTTAATGCAAATGTCCAGAATATTCTATTATTCTCCCTTGGAATTGAAAGGTCTTCTCATTCCTGCATTTTATCATGGGATTTAATTTAATTTAACACATTGCATTGCTAATTCTTCAGTTTTCCTGTGCAGATTTGTCGATGGGCGTCACGACACGCTGTAGCGTCAAGCTTGCGGTACTCAAGCACTACGACTCGCTGTGGCGGTTCGTATTCAATTTTGTTCTGAATAATTATTTCCTTGAGGCGCGCCACGGCGCGTTGCAGTGTTCGACTCTCGAGAGGCTGGCGCCGTGGCACGCTGTAGCGCCAAGCTTCTTAATTTTGAAGAAATGTCTTGTTTTCTATTTTTTTTTCATAGATATGTCTTATGGGCTGAAAAAAAACATTAAAACACACAAAAATAGTCAGAAATAGCAAATAATTCTACTAAAAATACGTAATTTTACTAGGAAAATATTGATATATATGGGTTCATCATCTTTCCTAGAGACAAATTCGGCAATAAGTGAATATACTAATTCCTTAACTTCTCCACAACTAAGCATCTTAGTAAATTCCCGTAACTTTTATTTTTTTTCTCAGTTTTCTCACCCATCAGTCTAGGGGTAAAAAAGCAGAAAAAAAATGCTAGGGTGCTACCTAACAATTTCCAATGTGTTTTTAAAAGTAGGAGACAAACTTGATATATTAGTTAAACACTAGTATTGATACCTTGTGCAGCTTAACAACCACAAATACACTATCATGCCGATGTGCTATCCTAGACAATTGCAAAACAAAATTCATAGAAAGATCTTCAAAAAATCTTTAGGGAATAAGAAGGGTTGTATATCTAACATGTTTTTGCTTAGTCATTTTTTCCTTCCTATAAATTAAGCTTTGAGAAACAAATCTTCCCACATCTCTTTTCAAAGATGGCCAGTAAAATTTCTCTTCTACGAGGTGGGGTGATTTTATCACAGCCTTGATATTTCGTAATTTCTCTAGAGTCTAACTTACTAATTAGATAAATTTTTAGTGGTTTTGGGGATACACCGGCTAACCTTTTAGACTAATAATTCTGGATAATGTGAAACTAGATCTAGTAAGCAATAGAGTTCACTTGATGGGCTATATATGAGATGAGAATCATGACAATTTTCATAATCTTTCTCAACCATTCAAAATCGACAACTTCACTAGATAAAACATACGCCACTAAATTTATCTGAGATAATGCATCAATAGGTTTATTCTCAACACTTGATTTGTGCTTGAGAACAAATGAGAAATATTGAAAATAATCTGTTCATTTTGAGTATCGATGATTTAACTTCTTTTGGGTATTGATGAATTTCAACGTTTTGTGGTATGTGTGAAATATGAACTTATGTAACAAATAATGTCGCATATTTTACGGGATTGAATGATGGTATAAACTTTTGTCATTCGTGGAATAATATTATTTTGCCTCCTTTAACTTTTCACTAAAATGTGCTATGGGATGTCTATCTTGCTGTAACACTCCCTTATGCCAATTATCGAGGCATCACACGCAACCTCAAATATTTTTCCAAAGTTTGTGGGAATAAAAATGGTGGTTTGATCTTCTTAATGTGTTAAAAAAAGCCCTATCAGCACAAGAAGTCCAAGTGAACCTCTTAATCTTCAGAATTTCAATAATAGAAGCTATGATGATTAAAAATTTTGTACAAACCTCATAGAATGTAGCAAGCCCTTGAAAACTTTTAACATCCGTAAATTCTGTCATTCGTGGATTAATGTTATTTTGCCTCCTTTAACTTTTCACTAAAATGTGCTATGGGATAGCTATCTTGCTGTAACACTCCCCTATCACACGCAACTTCAATATCTTTCCAAAGATTGGGGGAATAAAAATGGTTGTAGTCTTGATCTTTTTAATGTGTTGAAAAGCCTTATCAGCACAAGAAGTGCAAGTGAACCTTTTAGTCTTCAGAATTTCACTAATAAAAGCTAAGATGGTGCTAAAATTTTGTACGAACCTCATAGAATATAGCAAGCCCATGAAAAATTTTAAAATTCGTAAATTTCTTAGATGTGGGCCTGTTAATTGTAGCTTGAATCTTTGAGGGATCTAGATTTATACCTAACAGGATGCTATTAAACGTAGGAAAATGACTACAAGTTGCATTATTGAGCTCATTCTTATTCATAAACAACTCATCGCGAAGCTTCTCCAACACTAGTACCAAATGTTTTAGACGTTTCTCCTCGTGCAAAAAATGAGTATGTCATTAAAGTAAACTACCACAAGCTTTCTCATAAAAGATCTCAACACCGTATTCTTCATTCTTATGAAAGTACTTGGTGCATTTGATAATCTGGAAGGCATGGCCAGCTTCTCATAAAGTCAGTTCCCTTGGTGTCTTAAAAGCAGTTCTCCACTCGTCACATGGTCTAGTCGTATTCTAGTGAGAATCTCTCTTAAAGTCAATTTTGGAAAACAAAGTTTGAGTTGGCTATCAAATTCAACATGCCATTATATGCGGGATGGGGAACATATATTTGATGGTAATCTTTTTTGTGGCTTTGTTGTCTACACACATTCTCCAAGTGCCATCTTTTTTTAGAGTTAAAAGGGCTGGTAAAATACAAGCACTAAGACTCTCAAAAAAACACTTCTACGATAACTCATCTATTTGGCGTTACAACAACTTTTTATAATAGATTTAAGCAATATTGTGATAGATTTGGTAGTTGTGCACCTAGGATCAAATCAATAATGTGTTGAATGTCGCGCAATGGTGGCAACTCATCCAAACTCGCCTCAAAATTATCTAACGACTTTGCCACGTGCGGCAGTATAGGTGCATCATCAAAATCGGGTACTACTTTCACGTGTAAAATGTGCATATGTAAATGATCTAGAAAATCTCTCTTTAACCTTTTCTGTTCAACAAATTAAAGATGCAACTCTAAAGAAGGAGATCATACATTGAGAAGGGAATAGTCTATGAATGGTGGAACTGAAGGTGAAATGATGATCACTTGAAGTTTAGCTTTTTTTTCTATTGACATGGAGGCTATCACTAGAGAAACTGACTAGAAGTGGAATTGGACGTTATAAGACCTATGGAATGTGTGGATGGTGATGATGATGGAATTAAACTAGGAGTAGATGATGGGTCTAGTTTGATGTTTTCATGGGATATTTTATTATTCTATATTTTAACTTAAATATGTAAGGGTCATCTCTTTCAATGAATTACATCCATATAAAATAGCGAAGTTCTTCCCAACAAAATATGAGATGTGTCCATATGGAGAACATCTCATCGGATCTGATTTGCATTATGGGAACTAAACATTTCTGTATTACAAAAAATGAGAATGGATTTACCTAGCTAACTTTGAAAGGATATGTGTGTGGTTCAAGAGCTAATTTAGCTCAAGATAATGTGAGTAGACACTCATTCATGGTATTACTTATATCTATGACTAGCTTACAATCTATCCCGCTGCAAGACATTGATACACTACATTTCTTTCTCCAATCCTCCTCACCAATAGTGGTGCTCAAACAACAAACTACATCCATATGTGCATCCTCATTAATAACAAAATTCTTATCCTTAAATTGTTCAATATCATGATAAGACTTACAATCCTCAAGAATAGCAGTAATCAGGGTAATCTTACATTCATGTTTAAAATGCTCCCTTTGTTTGCACCTATAACTAACAA
This sequence comes from Gastrodia elata, assembly GCA_016760335.1. Classification (NCBI taxonomy): domain Eukaryota; kingdom Viridiplantae; phylum Streptophyta; class Magnoliopsida; order Asparagales; family Orchidaceae; genus Gastrodia; species Gastrodia elata. Next base: position 133,574 of record CM028678.1, on the reverse strand, counting down.
TATCTTTAAGTGCTCCAAATAGATTGTGCAATAGATGTCTTGTGAGCTAGAGTGGCTTAGAGAGTGGATGATTTTGAGTTAGATTGGGGTTAGGCAAAATAACATTCTTAGACCTAGAAGATGATTCTTATAATTGAGACTCTAATAATAGTACTTCATACAATTTCTTTATAGTTTGTGGATCCCTTAGTTCTAACTGATGCCTAATAATTATTCTTTATCCTAACACAAACTTGTTTGCTAACTACAATCTGAATCTTAATAGTTGGTCCTAGCCACAAAATCTTTAAATGTGTCAAGATATACAATCACACTCATGGCTCCCTATCTCAATGTCATCAACTTGGTGTGTAGCTGCATATGGTGATAAGAGGGCAATATTTATCCTTAAGCACTTATCTCATTTCAATTTAACTTATTCTCCTCCTACCTCCTCTTTCTTCCTTTATTGAGAAATTATTTAAAATTTCTTAACATGCCCTAGCAACTTCATTTTCACAAATATCACATTTTGATAGTCATCTAAATCGTGTCACTCGAAAAATTCCTCAATGTGTCATCCAATCAAGAAATCAATCTTGGTCATGATCCCATCATAAGTAGGTGTCTCAATTTTTATCCCCTAGGTGGGCCATACTTAGAACTCTCTTTCTATTTCATTGCCTAGCATTTTGTCTAAGCCACGATTCTACTCTAGGTCTCTCCTAAAAATTTCACCCCCTATCTCAATAATATTTCCCATCATATCGATTATCATCAAACTCGTCTAAATCATGTTCTTCTCTGGGAATGTGTTGACTCCTATAGTTGAGATTTCTTGTAATATCAATTTCTTCCTATTCTCTATAATGATGTGGGGATTGTCTTCTTCTAATTTTTCCTTTGGATCCTTTAATATTTGCATCCTCTGATCTATATCACCATAGGATATTCTTATGGGTTATTTTGATTATTCATGGTATCAAACCAATACAAGTTTTCCAAACAAAGAAAATACAATTAAGAAATAAAAAATTGATCAATTCAGGGGATAATCTATATGGATTGCACCTTAGGAAAGTTCTCTATAGGTGGAAGTACTCTCTCATAAGTGGTCACTAGATTTGATTATGGTGGGATCAGAAAATGGCTAGTTTGAGATGGTGGAGCTCACTATTGAGTAATAACAGCAAATCAACTTGTAAACTTACAATATGCAATTGTCTACATTTTAATAAGAAAACTTGATAAACATCTAACTAATTTTAAAACACAATACACAAAAATTATCTCTGTGAAGAACAAGCATATTGTCGGTCACAATAAAATTCTAAGCACGTTTCTCGAGATGAGACTAAATTTATTCCACTTTTGGATTGAAGGGGGTTGTCTCTAGAATTCAATGGTGCAAATTGGGCCGCTGCTATAATGGCGACAAACCGGGTTTGGATCGGGTCGGATAGATGGATTTTCCGGTTGGGCTGGTGGACTGTAGTGCTTGCTGTAAACTCTTTGCTAGTGGGCTGCAGAGCAGGCTTGCGAATCTGCGAAACGATGCTGTCGGTTTGAGTTGAACCTTTGGATGGTAGTTCAACTGTGATTGTGGAGCAATTGCGGTTGGTGATGGGAACAGAAAAAATAAAAAAAAATTCAAAAAATTTTGAAAAAAATTATGGCGAGAAGCTTTCAAAATTTTAAACATTTTAAGGATGAGCTCACAAATCCAAACTTTTTGATACCCAGAATGATGCACAACTTAATGACATGATATAAATGACATGATATAAATAAGAGGGAAAGAAAGTTTTCAACTTCGAAAAGGTGTTTATTAGATGAAATGTAGTCGGAATGACTTGAAATATTAGAGGGATGATATTCGTGATGTTATCAAAATATTACAATGATTTTTTTGTGATTTTTGTAAGGATTTTGTGATAGAAACAAGGCAGCAAAGACTGGTAAATGAACACGATTTGTGTTTGAGTTCTTATACAATGATGGGAAGAAATGAAAATACAGTTGGAACTTTGTTGGAATTAAGGGTTAACAAAGAAAAAAACACAGAATAACAAAAGAACACGCGATTGTGCACGTGCACATGCATCAGCAACAGTAATAAAATAAAAAACATGTCATAATGCTAAAATTTGGCTAGATGACTTTTTAAAAAGAATTTAAAGGCATTATATGAACCAAGTCGTTTGCTGTTTTTGCCAAATGAGGCATTATTCTTTCACGAGTCCATTGAAAGTAGCATTGAATTCCACTGAGAATCAGACATGCCAAACTTGCATACGTGAATTAGAAAGAAGGAAAAGCTTCTGATAAGATTCAAATGAACTTCATATCGCCATAGCTAATTCTTGTCCCTAAATAAGTTTCAAGCAGCAATTTTTAAAATAAAAAACAATTGGATGGATTTTCAAGGCTGATATACAAATTCTCCACCATAGATAATGCTTGTATTAACAAAGAGCTGGAAAACCAAATATAATCATAGGAGAAATTGAAAGACTCTTGGAAAATCGCATTAGAACTGAAATGCATCATCATTAGCTGTGCATCTCCAAACATTTCGTTACAACATATATGTTGTATCTCAATAGATCACCATGCCATGCATGGTAGTGTCATTTCAGAATTATGCTTGTTTTTGTACAGTTGAAAGCAAAAACTGCAGTGAAGTTGCCATCTAATAGGTTGCTAGTAGTCTTAACATGCAAAATGCTATAACACTAGTCAGTTCAACTAGAAAGAAGAAAAATGAAAGAATGAGAAGTTGCCATCCAATAGGTTGCTAGTGTAAACTTTATGTTAAATTTTAATAAAGGAATTAAATTACAATACACCAACAAAAAGAGATCACACAGTGCGGTTTGGTGGATTAGGCAAATGAGCTACAGTCTGCCTATGTTTTCTCTTAGCTGCAGTAAGGATCCTGACATGCCATTTCAATCTGTGGCTAAAAATAAAGCAAATTGGATCACCTTACTCTAACGTATGAGGCCATTAGGCCAGTAATGTGGACATCTGGTTAATGTAAACATTGCAGACCCTTTATTGTACTCTTGACGAGAAAGTCTCTTGTTCTTTCGTCCCCTTTGGTCTTCTTTTTCTGTTGAGTACTTTCTTCCTTCAATTTGCAAAAACATTTTTTCTTGCATCCATGTAGAGTATTAAGGAATAAGGAGAGAGAAGAGGTGATCGGTGACTTAGTGTTCGAATAATGTAATGATGGTTAAGCATGCCAATTGGAATGTTTTTATGGAGTATTATGAACATGGACACAGAGAGAGATGCTTTTTAAATTCAAAATTATTTGAACTTATGAAATGTTGATAATGTATTTTTTTCATTGATAATGCGCTTTTTATAGCGGTTCAGAACCTTATACTACTAAAATATATGATATGAACCAACTTCACTCATGCTAAATAAACTATTAGATAGGACCAGTAGTTTGATAATCTTTTACAAATATTAGTTAGATTTCCTTAAATCTGAATTATCCATATAAACCCATAAATAATTAAATATCTAATTTAATCTCTTTCTTTAATGGACGAATAAATTAAAAAAAAAATTTATGGAGATACAATACTAACATGTCAATCTTTTCTTCATTAGATGGTTATTCTATGTGAATGTAACCCCTTGACATTGATTTTAGCCCTTGGTTGCATATATGTAGCTCTTGTGCACCACTAATCTCATTTGACATTTGGGCTTAGCATGCATCTTACTTTGGTTATCTTCGGTCTTTTGACTTTAGGTTTGCAATTTGACTTGACCAATTTGAGGCTTGAGTCTCCAATATCACTTCTGGATGCACACAATGCTTAAAGTTCCAACAGTGCAAGCTTTCGGGAGGGACTCAGGGACTGATGTCTTTAGTTTAATAATCCCTACATTTAAATATATATTTTTCTGTATTTTGATTTCTTTTTGGTTCATAGCTCTTATTATTAACAAGCTTTTTTCTTATTTGTGTGCACGTGCGAGCATATATATATATATTTATGTATGTATGTATATTTGTATCATATATTAATACAATATTAGTTTCAACTGTATGCCATACAATAAACAAGGTAAATATAAAGGAAACTTTGATCTATCCAGGAATAATAGAGCCTAATAGATGAGTTTTTTTGCTGCATCACTGCATATGCGCATATCAAGTATATATGTTTTTTATTTGACTTCCGTAGGAAGCTGAATATATTTGCAACTCATACTGTCTCTATTTTTTTCTGCATATCCTATATTTGCTGGTGGTTTTAATCATTTTCGTATGAACCTAAGAGTCAAACTCTCAGTCAAATCTGTAATCATTTTCCCACGTAGCAAAAGTGGTGAGGTTGGACAAAATATCATCGTTCGTAGAATTAGCATCTCCTTTTATCCAGTTGCAGTTTAGTCCGGAGCAGGTTCCTCAAGAGGCGGTAAGTAACAACCACTGATAAAGGCCGGGAAAACTTTGACTCCGGATGTAATTTGAAACAAACGGTTACACCTCATCACCATTCAAAGTTCACCAAAGAACTACCAGCACCAAATGTATCTCTCCTTATATAAACATTGAAATTAATTTATAGGCATGTTTTTAATTTCATCAGGCTAAGTAAGCTCAGCTGAATTGGAAAATCTGTGATTGATTGACTAAATTCCACTCTTATGACAGAATTGTAGATTTTGTGATTTCATATAGGGGAGACGTTTTAACCTGAACAAGAAGACAGTTTTTTCTGTTACTTGAATATGTCATTTTCACATACCGTATTAGTTATTTACATTCACTGATTTGTACAACATACATTTTCTCTACTGGCATAAATTTGTTGAGTCATTTAGCTGTTGTGGAAAAATTGTTCATTTTGAAAACACACTGGAACATCGTAATTGTGGTGGCTGGTTGGCAGTAGTTTGCTAAGTCTACCATCATGTATAAGTTAGTTTGATGCCAATATCTTAATTTTTAACATTACGCACTGGGTGATACAGCTTTTTTATGCAGTATAGAGGTGGCACAGAACTCTTGGCCGAAGCAGGGGATCAAAGACGCATCATCAAGCTGCCTCCCGGTATGCAAGGAAAGGTTGTAGGTGCTAAGTTCATTGAAAGAAACCTTGTGGTTACCCTGCGGTGAGCTCTGCGGCACTTCTACATGCTTATTTTTCCTACTATTATGAGTCAACCAAATAAAACTTAGATGAAAATATTTCATGCATTTGATTTAATAAAAAAAAACATTGTTAGTTATAACATTTCTACAGATTGTGCAAATAAATTATAAAAGCAATTTAAATTAAAAAATTCATGGAAAACTTTTATTATAATACTGCAAATATTGTTAATGCTTAAACTAATTTAAAGAATAAATTTGTTGTGATTATAATATTTTTGAGAATATTATATCAAATGTTAAAATGTAATATAATTAATATTGTTTTATCGTCCATTAAGTAAAAATTCAGTCATTGCCAAGTCCTAAGTCCTAGACGAGAAATGAGGAGAGTTGTGTTAGGTAATCGACAACCGTTATAAAACTTTGTTGAATCCTATTATGACATGAATTCCTTAAATACATGTGCTGGAGCTAGGGCATCCTCTGGAGTGACACTACATTGCCTGAATGTAGTTAAAAGTGTGCAAAAGATGCTTTATTGGTACCCGAATGTACTTCAAATGAGCTAGAGTTTCTGTATTATAGATGATGTGGGTAAAGAAGCTAGTTTTTTGTTCTAAATTAATATTAAATAGTTGGAATAATGACACTTTCATTGGCAAGATTTTTAAGCTAGTTGATATTATGATAAGTATAAATATTATTATATTATGCATTTAAAATATTAAGTGGGTGAGAAAAAAGGAATAGAAATTGTTAATTTAGCTTTTAAACTTTGGCACTCGGGTAAAACTCACTTTAAGAATGATGCAGATGTCATTTTGAATAAGAATTTAAAAGCTAATGTAGTGAAGATTAAGATGTTGGGAGATAGAATTATATTTTTAAAATTTATAATTAATTGAATAACTTTTAATATTTCAAGTATTTATGCTCCTCGATTAGAATTGGATGCTTATAAAGAAGATTTTGGTATGATTTATATGAGTTGGTTCAAGGAATACCTTAAGAGGAGATATTTTTTATACAAGGAGATTTAAATGAACATGTTGGAGGGTAATTAAAGAATTTAATAATATTCATGGTGATTTTGATTTAGGAGAGATAAATGAAGAGTGAAAAATGATTTTAGAGTTTATCTTAGTTTAATATCTTATGATTGCTACCACATTTTAAGAAAAGGGACAAACATATTATCGCTTATAAAAGCAAAACTTTTAAAATTTAGATTAATTATTTTTTCCTTGAGAAAATGGATGTTTATTATGTAAAGATTGTAAGATTATTCCAAGTGATTATTTGATAACTTAATATCATTTATTAGTTTTGGATTTAAAAATAAGAGATAATAAAAGTAGTATTAAATCTAATTATATTCTAAAACTGAATGGTGGAATCTTTGGAAGGAGAGTATCGATATTTTTAAGAGTAAAAGTCTTAAAACTTGACAATGAGATTTTGAGGGTGAAGCCAATCTTATGCGGAAGTTGCTGGTTGTATTCGCAATATAATAAAGAGTCTACTTAGTGAATCAAAAGGGAGGGTACCTAATAACAAATATGTATGGTGATGGAAACATGATGTTAAAATCTAAGATTCAAGATAAAAAATATTGCTAAAAAGAATTGAGGAGGATTTGAAGAATTATGAACTAACTTGTCATAAATTTAAAATAGTACTTTTGATGCTTGGAGTGCTATATTTGAGGATCTGTATATTTAATTAGATATTATTGAGGGAGAAAGAGATTTATAAGCTAGCCAAATTACAAGATAAGAGTCAAAGATTTGACATATGTTAAGTATATCAAAGATGATAATTAAGATTTGACATATGTTAATTATATGTTAAACATATCAAATTAGGAGATATTCAATATATATGGATGAATTATTTTACTAAGCTTTTTAATTAATGTTATAATAATAAAATAAATTTAAGTGACTTAAATGGTTATAAAATTAGCCTTAATTATACTTTAATTTGTCGTGTTAGTAAAGCTGAGATTTGAAATACTTTAAAGATGATGAAGGGTGTAAAAGCAGTAGGATTGGATGGCATTCATGTCGATGTGTGGAAATATTTGGGGAGGAAGGAATCTCTTGTATATCAAGTTATTTAACATTTATTTTAAAAACAAAAGATGCTTGATAAGTGGTGAAAGAGTATTGTGTACATGTTTACAAGAATGAAGACGTTGCTCTGGACTGTGCTATCTATAAGGGAATCAAATTAAGGTGTCATACTTTAAAATTTTTGGAAGTAATTGAATACATAATACGAAATGGTACTTGCATTTATCAAAATCAATTTGGTTATATGCCAGGTTGATCTACATGAAAGTCATACATGTATTTAGAGATTTGATGGAGAATTTTAGGGAAATAAAAGATCTTCATTTGAATTTTTATTGATATTGAAAAGGCTTATGATAAAGTGTCAAGAAAAGCTCTTTGGAGAGCTTTGGAGAGAGAAGTGATTAGTGTTGCATATATTGATGTTATTTGTGATATGTATAATGGAGTTGTTACATATGTTTGATTGCAAGGTGGCTTGTGTGATGATTTCTTGTTTCGGTTGGATTACATCAAGATTCAACTTTTAGCTCATATCTTTTTGTTTTAATTATGGATGTCCTTGATGAGCACATTCAAGAGGAGATTCCTTAGTGCATGTTATTTGTAGATGATAATATATTTATTAATAAGATTAGGGATTGATTAAAGCAAAACTTGAGTTATGGAGGACTACTTTAGAATCCAAATATTTTGGACTTAGTAGATATAAAATTGAATATATGGAGTGTACGTTCAATTGTATTAAAGGCCCTATTCTTGAGGACCATGTGATCAAGAAAAGAGAGAAGCTCAAGTGCCCGGTCGAGTTCAATAATTAAAAGTAATGATAATATAGAGATCGACGTGATTAATAGGATTCAAGTTGGTTGGGTGAAATGGAGGAGCACTTTAGGAGTATTGTGTGATCCAAAAATTCAACTCAAAGCTATAGGAAAATTCTATAGGGCAGCTATACGGCATCTATGTTATATGGGGTTGAATGTTAGTCAACAAAAAAGAAACTCACTGATAAAATAAAGGTTATAGAGATGAGGATGCTTAGGTATAGATAAGTATACTTATAATGATAGAATGAGAAATATGTTTATTTGTAACAAGGTTGGAGTGGCTCCAATAGTGGGCATGGTTAGAGAATGCCGCATTAGATTGTTTGAACATATTAAGCGTAGACTGTGCAATGCCCTTGTTGTATAATTGAGTTTATGAATTCTTCCCATATAAGGAGGTAGAAGACCCAAAAGACATTGGAAGAAACTATTTTGAAGGAATTTCTCTATTTGAAACTTAGAGAAACTTCTATTTGATCGTGCACAATGGAAACAAATGATTCATGTAGTCGACATATTTTATGCCAATGTAAGAAATATTAAAGAGCTTTGAGGTTTAGTTTGTCAATGCTTATACTATTTAAAGATGAAAAATAAAATGAGCATGTTGTAATATTAAATAATTTTTTCTTTAATTGAAAGATTATGTAGATATTTGTTTCTATTTTTCAATGACTTCAACCTTTCTATTATATATATATACACGCATGTGACTTTCCTAGAATATAAATGATTTATCCTAGTAGACTTAAGAAAGAATCTGTTGAATGTCAGCTTAAGCATAATAAAAGTTATAACATCAAAGATATAACAATTATAGATCTTGCTATCTTTAAGAGCAAACAAATTCAGATATCTTTGTTAAGCCATGTAATATAATGGTGGCATAAAGAGCAAAGTAACTAAGCTTGTCTATTCATAACAGGTTGGAGTAGCATCAATTGAGGATAAGTTTTGAAAATTATTTTAGATGATTTTGGCATATTTAGCACAGAATGTTAGATGCCTCATAAAGGAAAATAGAATTTTGAATTTTGTTCCTATTAAAAGGGGAAGATTAAAAAAGATATGTCAAGAAATATTATAAATGATGTCACATTCTCAAAGCATAAAGGCAAATGATTCATAAATTTTGCTCTTATTATGAGCAAAACTTAAAAATAATTGGACAAGAAACTAAAAGAAATGATCTCACTTGGAGCATAAGGAGAGCCTATCATTTGATAGAACATAATGGTGACAAAGGATTCAAGTAGCCGACCCTACTTAGTGAAGTTAGGCTTTAGTATGCTATAAAATTAAGTCCGTATGCTATAAAAATCTAACTTTATAATTGATTTATAAAACCTGAAAATAAACATATTGATCATTTAAAAACTTTTGGTGGCTTGTGATCTCTAAAATTTTATTTGATGATTATAACCAATGATTTGTAGGCTCCGATTTAATAGTTGTAGTTGGCAATTCGTGTGTAATAACTAATTGATGAGCCACGGATTATAGCTAATTTCCAATGTGTTATTATGTGGTAGTTATAGCTAATGGAATATTTGTGGTTCTAAATTGATGGTTAAAAATATAAAATGGCTAGAGAAAAATAATTTATAAAAATGAAGAAAATATAAAGACATCTCTTAAAAAACTGGAATGGTACCTGCATGCTGCATAAGATTCCCCTCAACTACTTTAATGTCTTGCATCTTGCTTTAGCAAGTTCATGTAGTCAATCACCTGTTTTTGAAAAACAGATTAACGGTTAGTTATTTAAAATCTCTTCATGTAGAATTGCACGTAAATCATCTTATTTTCTTCTCACAATTTTTCTCAAAATAATGGGCATCAATTTATCTTGTTTAAATGTCTTAATTAAGCAATACTTGATAATGTTCCATGGCTTAAAATCAACCGACAAACTAATTGGGCTGGGATTCAATATGGCAACTCCATCCGTGCAAAAGATATGCAGCTACTATAATGAGTCTCGTCACCATTTGATCTTTGGACGTTCTTGTTCGAAGCACATGATAGCCTTCCTGAGTCCAATTTTACCAATATTCTTCCAAAGACATAGTAGCCACAGCTCTTCGGAAGTTGAGTAACATGAAAATTATGCCAATAAGAAAAGCCGTTGTGCATCCTTAGTGGGTTGGGTGCCTTCTCAGAGGTTGAGAAAACATCATCATCATCGGCCTACCATAGCTTTTAGGTTATCTCTGGGATCTTTTATTGTTGTTGCTGGCTAGTTTGATTTTTTTTCTCTTCCACATCACGAAAGATGCTTTCTTTCTTGCTTAACAAAGGTTTGTGATGGTATCAAACTTTTAATACTTTATTATTATTTTTATTATTTTTATTATTGTTATTATTGTTTCTCTCCAGATGATTAATAAGCAATTGGTGGCACCGTTGGAGATAATTTGTTGGTCCTGGGCTGCCTATTTGAGGGCACTTGTTTGGATGGATGTCTCTAACATTTGTGCATCTTATTTGCTTCCCGATTCTTCTTTTACTCCCCTTCACAAACAATGGAGGTATTCTGGATATTGGTGGATTCTGGATTGTAAAGAATATTTTGTAGTTTCTCTATCTTTTCATCTTTCATCATAAAAGAAATTGAGTCTCTTCTTTGTTTTCCAAGCAATTACATTATATATATATATATATATATATATATATATATATATATATACACACACACACACACAAGCATGAAACCCTACAATGCACAAGAAAAAATTTCAAAGTCGACACAATAGACTCTTATATGTTTCGAACAAAACGTAATTTCTTACATGTTTAAAGCAAAAACACTATTCTCGGCATCATAATAAAACTATCAATCTAATTTGCTCCTATCATATATGCAAGTTAACCAAGAAAATTTGAAGCATGTTCAAAACTCTTTTCAAAGTTAGAAAAAATATTTTGCATTGTTTGCTTGAAAATATCAAGTCCTTTATAATGCCTCAATAAAACAAAAAATACAAGGGCATCAATAACCTTAAGCCATATAATAATCAATCGATGTTGCCTAATAAGATTAAATATATTATAAAATATTAAGTAAAATGAAGTTGTGTAAATTGACATATAAATACTTGCATTTTTATAGAATGTAATATCATTAAATTAGCAAGTAAATAGAACAATAAACTTCAATATATTAGGTATAAAAATAAAAAAATTTATATTATTATATTTCAAAGTTAAAATTTATAAAGTTAAAGCACACATAGATTTGAGTTTTGGGACACTCTAATATTTATATACAATCAATGATTATAATTAAGAGTTTAAAGATAATTCAATCTAATATAGCACCTTCTTTTTAGTAAGCAAATATCATATCACTGTCATCATACATGCTTTCGCCTACAAGGCTGCTCAATCAAATCTTAATATCAATAAAGATATTTATGTTTGCAATTTAGAAATCATATGATTCATATAGCTATTATTACTGGAAACTCTAAGGTTTGATGTTGTATTGTGCAATTGCGAATGAAACAAAAATGATGGCAGAAAAATTTGAGGAAGAGTAAACCAATGAATTCAAGCATGCACTTACAATTGCAAGTCTCAATACATATTGTTGTAGCTAAAGTACTATCTTAATTCAAACATGAGCACATTAATAATGATTAAGCTGCAACAATTTTATTATTTGCTATAGAAAAAATGTTGTATCAAAATCTTATTATGCATCAAATTCCTAATTTAATATCATGAATCTATTGATACTAATCAGGTGAATAACAAACATGACCTGTCTTCCATCCAATGATCATTCAATATATGTCATTCCACAATCTAGGCTCATGGAGTTTAAAGAAATATTGAAATATTAAATGTTCTTCAGTAGTAGTTTAATTGGACCTTGTTTTCAAGATGGGCAAAGACAAATTTGTGACTTGACTTTTTATGTACATACTACGCTCTTAATTAACACAATTTATTCTTTTTACAATATCTGAAATGTGATTCTCTGAAGTTCAGCATGATCTAAGATGCTTCATAAGAGAAAAACAATAATAAAAGAACTAAAATTAATATAGAAGGGATATTAATTATATTTTTCCTATTTTAAAGCAGCATGGAGTTCGATACATAGTGATTAGACACCAAAAAATTTTAAATTAATCAAATTAAACTACAAAATCCTATCAATTCTAATATTAACTACATTTTTTTAATAGTGCACACCCAAATTTAATCTACCAATTAAATATTTTTCAAAATAGGTCCTAAACTTAATGCTCAATAATATTTCATTTATGGAATATGATAAAGTGCAAGTAAAATAATTGCACGTCCAAAACATAGAAGCTTGGCCATAGCCATCCACATCTTCTCTAGGATTGAAAAAAGAAAGTATCTTCAAATCACATCTAATATATAATTCATCACTACCTCTTAAGTTAATAATAAAAATACATGTATTAATAAAATTAAAATTATGTAAAATAACATTAAATCATATATATTCTCATTAAGCATAAAATAGTAGATTTATTATGTTGTTGCAGATCAACTATATAAATCATTTGTTTCAATTATAAATAAAAAATAATTAAGCAGAAGCATTTATTAATTTTTAAACTGAAAAAATTCTTTTTATTAAGCATAATCAATATAAATCATTAAGCAAAAATAAATACCAAATAGTAGTTAAATAAAAAATAAATTCTTCAAATGTGTTATAAATAAATTGACATGAGCAAACTTTCATTTATGACAAACATACAAAATTACAATTGGTTAATTCCCAATGAAGATTCTTCAATAGTGATCACTAAAAATAGAATAAATCAATATTCGTAAAAAAAATGCAAACTTTGATTAAATGAATCGAAATTTGATCAATATCAAGAGCAAGCCTGTCAAACGTTATTGTATCCCAATTTTTGATTTGATTAACTGAAAAATAAAAATAAATTGAGGGGAAAAGAGACACACATTTCGCAAAAAAAATGCAAACTTTGATTAAACGAATCAAAATTTGATCAATATCAAGAGCGAGAGCGCGACATGGCAAACATTATTGTATTCCAATTTTTTATCTGGTTAATTGAAAAATATAAAAACATGAGGGGAAAGAGACATACCTATTTCTAAATCACCAATTTTTAACGAAAAAATTATTTAAAAAGGAATCTGACTAACCTACGACAGACCACAGCATGCAGCACTACTGTTCTTCCTTGGAGGATTGATGCGAGTGTTGAGACACAAAGAAAGAAGGCAGTTTCGATTCTCATGGGGAGCTTAACTTTGGGGAGGTGAGAGATATCAGAGAGGTGTACTATGAACACATCCTCAAGCTTTGGCTTGCTCTCATCCAAAGAGGAGAGCTTGGGTATCCGGCCATTGCTCGATTAGGGCTCACTCCAGAGACCTAATATTAAACAGATGAGATAGAGGGACTCCATATAAGCCGAATGGAGACAAAGAGGAGATGAAGAGACTCCAAAGGAAATGCTATTATTCACAAAAGAGAGCCTCTCGTTCACTCGAAACTTTTCTCTCTCCCATATAGCATAGTGATTCATCAATAGAGTAACAAATAATGAAAAAAAGATTCAAATCATTTGATCCAATGAAGACAATTTTGGTCCCTTACTACCTGATGAAAGTGACACTACAGTAGAGAAATAGGGAGACGATATACATTTTCATTCTGCATAATGACATTACAAAAGTAAGGGTTAAACAAAAAATTAAATTCAATGGGGCATAATCAAACTTTAACGTCAAAATTAAAATTAAAATTATAATGTTGTATAATTCTCTCAAGAGCATTAGTTTGAATGCTAACATTTTGATTTCTATTAATACTTTTTATAAATGTGAAATTAAAATGTATTAGAAGCTATTAAAGTATAGCCAGTTTGAAATAAAAATTCACATAAACTAACAATAAATATATTGCCCATAAACAAATATAACCAATTTTGGAATATAAATTGCGCATATATTTAAAAAAAAAAAATAACAAAGACAATTCATTAAATTACTACTTCATTCTTTTATTATAATTTTACATAAATTATTCATCTTCAATACAACCAACTCACTCTTACTAAATAACAAAATATAAACACACCACTGAGCCAAACCAAGATAAGAAAATATCATTTTTATTTTAAATCAAATAAACGACAACATTTAATAAGCTTAATTCATACCACCACAATAGCGATATCAAATTCAAAAATATGATCAACAACAAATAACACATTTGATTTTATCTTAGCATTGACACTTGATCATGCTCTATAATTCATTTTATAACAAAGTTTTATAAATGCAAACAGTCACCCCACCCAAACATACACCTAATATTTTTTTCTTATTTCAGGTATAAATTGAAAGTTAATTATATATATTTTAAATTTATTTTGCTCAAATAATTCAGATGCTGTGATTGGATGAAAAGAATGAAGAGGAGTAGTAAACCTTTTATGGTGCACGTTAGAAGTAATAAATTGAATTCACAACATCACACTGGCAAATCAAAACTAAAAAATGTGACTAATAGCAAATAAAGATGTGAGATTGATTCTTACGCATGCGGCCAGACTAAACAATAAAAAAATATAAGAAAGTGGAGAGATTCTCACCGTTTGTAGCCGGTGAGTCACTCAATGGACGAAAATAAAAGAAGCTTGCAGCGTTAGGGTTTAGGGTTTTTTTTAAGATCGACGATTAGTGAATAAGTCTTTAATTTATTTTCTTAGATTGCAGATGAAATGAAGTCACATTCACCAATAATTAATCTTTTGACCAAGCTAAGCAAATGCATACCTTTATGGAGAATTATACCCAATCATGATATTGTAGATATTGTATTTAAAAGTGAAAGGAAAAGAATAAATTTATATACTCTTTAACTTTTCATAATTAAATTTTGGTAGTACTTATGTTATTAAAATGTTCATATTGCTAGAATAGATTAAAAAACATTCAACTCTAACATTTATCTTATAAATTACTTATAACTTTAGAATGGTTGCTCGAGTAATTAAGGGAATATAGATGTATTATAGAAGTCATTATAAGCAAGAAACATCAAATTAATAAATAAACAAAAAAGAGCGATTTCAGCTAAAGGAAAATGATGAAATTTAAATTTAAAAGAAGCAAACCTAAACTCATCGTAACAAAATGCTTACCTTTTGAAGTTTGGACATCACTTTCATTTGAAAATTTAGTTAGCTTACTTCCTGAGGAAAACTGTGACGGCAAATGCGAAGACAGGCAAATGATGAGGGCCAGGAACCCTCAACAGGGTTGTCGGCTTTAGAGGCGTAGGGAAGACAGCGGTCGAGATAGGCAGATTTGTGGCCGATCAATGAAGAGTTGGGAACAAATAGCAAACCTCTGACCAAGAGAAGCTACGCCGAGTGGGAAAGAGAAAGGGAAGAAGAAAAGAAAGATTTGAATCGGGGTTATGCGGCTATAGTAAAGGGAAATGGGGGCAGCAGAACTTGCAACACCAAATAGCCTACGCAGATGCAGCAGTGTGTTGTGTCAAATGATTTCAAGAACATCTCTATAACTTAACAAATCTAGATTTAAGAATTTATTAAATTCTATTTAAGTTAAATTCTAATGATTCTCAACGTTAATCTTAAAGTTTCATTCAAAAAAATTATACGTGTAGCAAAGTCCCTCTCATTAAGTAGCATTTTAGACTCGGAGTGCAACACAACCAATATAAGAGATAAAATATAATAAATAAGGGAGAAAAAATTAGTACCATTGTCAAGATCAGTTGCGCTTGTAATGGGCTTTGAGAAACCAAAACCCTTAGCCTTTGGAAGATATCCAACTCCCATACTCTTCAACTTATGCATTCTTTTATCAATCTTCTCAGTTAATCCACCTCCATGTCCGCCAATTAAAGCTTTGGCAACACTCTTTTTCTCACTGTCTACTCCACAATCTAACCCTTCAATAACCCCCTGAATGCATTCAATTCCTACATTCTTCGACTTCGGTGTTCTTGCTTCTTTCTTCTCAACCAATGCATTTTCTTGCCCATTTACTAAAACTTTAGCAATGCTTTTTTCTTTATATCAACAGCATTACCTACCTTCTCCAAAGACCTTGCACCATCCGCCTTCCCTCTTGCCTCGCTCTCCCTCACCTCTCGCGCCATCTCTCTAATCTCTGCCACTATCATCTCAAATTTCTCTACTTCAGCCTCCTTTTGTGTCCCCATCAGCGTCTCCTCTTTGTATCTATCATCGTTATTGCCACTTCCTGCTTCTTTGTCGTCATCTGTGGGAAGGAACCAAACAACCACAACGGTCTGGATGGCAATGATGGCAGTAAGGCTGAAAGCTAGGAGGAGCAGCCAGCTGGGGAACAACTTTTGGGATACATTTGGAGCAAATTCATCGTAGAAGAGAAAGTTTGATGGGCTGTTTTCATCTCTTCTGTAAGCAGGAGGCTGCTATCGGTGGAGAAGAAGGAAGATTTGATGGGCTCATGAGAAGGGATATCCACGCCGAATAGAGAAGATGAGGGAGGCCAAAGGACTTGTAAGGAGAGCAAAGTATTAACAAACAGAAGCTTCTCCTTAACTCCAAATATTTCTCTTCCCTATATGAATGTATATATATATAGAAAAATTATCTTCTTTTTAAAAAGAAAAGCATTAAATCTTCTACATTTTTATTAGTCATCACTTTTATGAATAATTCATATTTAGAATATTAAAAAAATAAAAAGTGATGATTTTTATTTGCCAACGGCTAGCTTTAAATGATGATTGTTAAAATCAAGTTGAGAACAATAAAAGATGTAGAAGTGAAAATGTTGTTTCTTCTGGAAGTTATATTAAATATTAAAATTACTAGCTATAGAGAAGTATACATATAAAAAAAATGGACTAATACATTGACAAAAAAAAGGCTAAGGCATCTACAGATCGGAGAAAGCTGCCTACAGTAGTGATGTGCTTACAACAGCAACTATATACCACAACAGAAAATTACAAGGCACAGTAGTTATTTCAGGCCTCAAAAAACGAGCACAGTTAGTTTAGTATATTCACCCTGTTAAAAAGGAGCCCAAGAAAAAAAGGATTAAAAAAAACATCAGTTCTTTCACTCTCTCACTATTTTTTACTCATATTTCTCCACTTATCCTTTAGATCAATCTCAGTTCTTTGTTCAAAAATGGCGTTGCACTTGCTGAGAATGAACTTCCAGTTCCCTTTGCCATACTGTCTCACAGCCTCCAGCAAAGTATCTTCTTCCAGCGTACTCCACTTCCTCATTTTCCTTCGTTTAGTATATCTTTTGCCATCATCAACCGGCTTCAATGGTGAAACAGGTCTCTTTGGGCTGCGTAAATGATACCTTCGCTCCCGAGGCGGCGGCTGATTAGCCAGCTCGATTGTATCATGAATTGCTGATGTTTTCTCTATGGAAGCAATAGGGCTGGCCGGCATCTTCAGATGAGAAATGGGGGCGCTGTTGCCTTGTTGGGCTGCAGGGCTTGCATTCTCCAGCTCCTCGCTCTGGCTTTCCTCTATTTCAATCAAGTATGGAGATTCCGAAAACTTATTCAGCATGCATACACTGAATTCCTGTTTCTGCATCCGACCATCATCATTATCATCACCTTCTGTAGTTAATTCCCCTGTGCATGCTGTTTCCTCACAATTCAAGGCCAGTAATGTAGTATTATTAGCATCGTGCGTTGCATCAAGCCTTGTGAACTCGGTTTCCCTCGCGTGTTGCGCCCTCTTCTTCTTCTTCGCATGATCATTCTTTTCTTTGAGAGACAACTCTTGCTCTATCCTTTGCAACAGTATGCTCACATCACTGGACTGCAGAATTCCCCTTTCCTTCAGAAGACGTTTCCAGGGGTTATGAGTCTGGCAACCTCTTGACGATGGCCGCCCTTCTGCGGCGTCCGGGGGACCATTTGCTCTCGAATATGTTGCCTGTTCGGTACTGCTATCATCATCATGAACAGGAAGAGGGAGCAAGGGTGGCATATCCCACGCCTCCTCCAGATAATGCCGAACGAGATTGAGGGTGTCAGTCAAATCTGCAATCAACGGGGGCGCGCGCTTAGGATCATCCACCAGCTTCCTGAAAGCATCCCGCGCCTCTCGAAGGCCATCGGACATCAAAGCAGCGGCCGCCACCGACTTCTGAAGGTCGCCGATGCGCAGCACCCAAATCCGGCAGTAGGAGTCTAAGAAGTCGATCGAATTTTGGCCGAGCGCGGCTTCGGTGCAGTACCGGGCAACGGCGCAGTAAGCGGCCTTCATGGAGTTAGGAGGGGGGGTACGGCCATGCTCGCGGTCGAGCTCCTCGATGAGCTCGAGGATTGTTAGGGTTTCCTCAGAGAGAGAACGGAGAGTCAGATCGGAAGCCATGCGCCGGAGGAAGATGGCTTTCTTGAGCCTGGGCGAAAGAGGATCGGCGAGGGGAAGGGCGATGAAGACCGCATTTACGACGCAATCGTGGATCCATCGCTGCCGCAGGATGTACTCGAACATCGAAGAGGCAGTCTTATTGTCCAGTGTCCGGAGCCGGTCGACGTCGCCGGTGATGCTGGCGGCGGTTGACGACGACGACGAAGGATTTGATTTTTCGTGTTCCGGTGGAATCCGAGTACATTTCGCCATTCCGCGATAAGTGGGACTGCGAGCGTCCTTCACACACTCCTTCCTCGATAAGCAAACCCTAAACCCTAGTTATTTCTGAGAATCGAATAAAATCAAATAGAAATAGAAAATCCGTATTTTCGGGAATTGCGTAGGTTTACTTCAATAAATTCTAAAAAAAATATTATAATTACATAAGAATATATATAAAAAATATTTAAGATCAATTAGTTTTTTTTTTTTATAATTTTTATATATAGATCTTATCAAAAAAATATATTCAACCAATAATCTATATACATATTGAATTGATATATCATTTATATATTTTGGTGTATATTAATATGTAAATATAGCAATACTCAATTATAAATATCATATGGTACGAGCTTGATAATATCATAACTATAACCCTAATTTAAATAATAGGGAATATTACAAACTAAAATAATCAATAGGATAGCAAAGGTGAACCATCAAAAGAATGAGAAACAGCTTTTGACTATAAAATTTAGGCCCAAGAACCTTACTCTTGATGTGAAAGAGCAGATGATCGCATATGTTTCGAGCCAACCAAAGGACCATAGTTATTCAAGCTCAGAGAAGCAGACTCTCAACCTGGCTCTATGGCCTTCCAAGTTGTTAGCTTGGACCATAATTACGCATGGTGCACCAGAGGAGACCATCCAGACGATCCAAAGGACCATAATTATTCAAGCTAAGAGAAGCAGACTCTCAACCTAGCTCTCTGGCCTTCCAAGTTGTTAGCCTGGACCATAATTACGCATGGTGCACCAGAGGAGACCATCCTGATGATCCAAAATAATAAAAAGCTGACATCCCTCATCCCAGCCATTGAAAAATAATAAAGAAAAGTGAACGGTTTTGAGGTGGGGATTGGGCCCAAATGTTTTCCCGAGTGCGGCTTGGCCTTGTGCACATCAGCAAAGTGGGGCGTAGGGACACTTCGAATACATTTAAAAAAAATCGAGGGGGCTTTATTTGCAAATGAGAGGAGCTGTTCGTGCAAGCCACTGTGGCAACCGTCCGTCCAAAATACTGACTTTCGTAAATCGTTTTCAGGTGAATAGACATAATTTATTCTGTTAGTTCGATACCACTAATAACGCATAGTTCATTTATTTATGATCTTTTAGAGCACCTGAAGGAGCGAGTCGAATCCTAATTTGCTCTCACCTTTTTGTTTGCTTTTTAGAAGAATATGCCATAAAAATGGAGCTTTTTCTTTTCATAATTGCCTTTATGCAGACAATGAAATTATCATATCTGATGAAAATATTGCATACTAAAATTAACAAAATGAATGTAGGATCCTCTAATTTTTACTAATGATTTTAATTTTCTGAATCAAAACTTTTCAATTGCCTTGAGAAACGAAAAAAGGGTTTGCTTTTATACTACTCTTCCAGTAGGTGTGCAATATCTAATTTGAAGAGCGGAGAGGTGGCGGCTTAATCCCATTAGCCTTCATTTGGTTGTACATCCACTGCCAGTTCTCTTGCCTTACTTCGCCACTTAGAGAACGAATTACTGCTCCGCCGCTGCAGCAGCCAATTCTGCAGCAATCTTCCAGCGGCAGCCCTTCCACTAACCCATACAGAAAACCGCTCGCAAAGAGATCTCCTGCTCCAGTGGCATCAACTGCAGCAGCTGATTCTCCGATTGCTGGAACTCGAACAATCTGGCATGACAAACGAGTCAGTAGCGCTGAAATTCACAGTTTTTAGATTCACAATCTCTCTGCTCTACTAAGCTCGGGGGCAATGAATTTTTGGTTTAAGGAAAATGAATGAGTAGAATAATTTGCCATCCGTTTGAATATTTCACCCCCTTTCTTATTTCATTTTCATTACATTCAAATTTATATTACAACCTTTGCAGAATGCTTTAAAAAGATCTTACTGATACTGATGGTGAGAAAAGTTGGCAGATAGATACAATGATAGAAATAACAATGTTCATTAAAAACTATGCGTACTACTGACCTCTTGACCGTGCTTTGCGATGCACCCTTTGGGGCCAAGGGTCACCACAGCCCACCTGCAGTGTCGAGCCAAAAAATCTAATGCACTTTCTGGACCTCCTGATAATGCTTCTTCCCTACAGACAAATAGTCCAAGAGAATGAGAACAATGTCAAAATAGAATCAGAAACTCAATTTTATATTAAACAAACTCTCTAAAGCAATGGGGACCAGGCGCCACGCAAGTTCATGTTGTATTTTGAAATAAAATAAAATAGATTGAGGGTATTGATCGGGGGAATAATTTGTTGACAGCTCACAAAGCACTTTCAGGAAAAAAATTACTTTTCATTAAAAAAATTTTAATGACATGATGGGGCAGGATGTATCATCATCATATTTGTAGTAGATTCCAAAGCATTATAATTCTCCCACTACAGATTCAAAATTGCTTCAGATAACCTATTGAATTAATAAAAAAACAAATAAAACCGTATGAACCACCTTATAAGTTCTCTAGCCTCATCCTCGTTAGCAAAACAGAGATCAATATCGCCAGTCTTCAATAGTTCAATTACTTGTGATCTTTGCCCTCGAACCATCTGAAAAAGATATCCTAATTCAGAGCATTTATAGAACGTACAAAAGGGATAGTGCATCTTCTCATAAAAATACCTCAAAGCTGGCCAAGTCCATGGAGATGGAAACCTCTTCAAGTTTAGCAACCTTGATGGCTGTGTTAATTATTTCTATATTAAAATGTGCATACCTAATTACTAACCACTGCATAAAAAAAAAAGAAAAAAAGAATACATAAATAAATATGCATATGACATATATCAATTAAAACAGATTTTCAAATGCGACCACAATGCTACATACACACTAAACACTTACCTTTGAACCTTGTATATCCTCCCGCATCAGCTCATTAGCCTAGAAGAAATGATATTAAAAGAGTAGATAATAAAATCATTAGCATCCCAAATAACAAGAGAAGAGTTTGAAAAATCAATAATAACAGTTAAAGTGCTGGCACCTGAAGCTTAACAGCATCTGAGAGATACGGCCTCATGGTTCGGTTGCCATCAGCATCAACCAAGCATGCACACTTCCATTTAACAGTTCACTTCATTTATCTTTTACAATGAAGAAAAATATGGCAGGGTGAGCTTATCGTGCTTACCTGTCCGGTAGATCCCCTTTTAACTCTGAGTTTCGAAAGATCAACTCTATTAAAGCTCATGTTGCGGATGAAGAGAAGGCCCTGATCATCATCCCCACAAGCACCAATTATACCACTTGAAATACCAAAGCCAGCTGCAAGACCCCGGATGGTATTAGCGACACTACCGCCAGCTAGTGTTCTTACAGAAGACTCATTAAGAGCTGGAAGAATGTGTGCGTTCACATTGCGTAATATAAGCTGCAAATCCTCAAGGGCTACCTGCTCATTGTCTCCTGTATCAGTATGAAACTAAAATAGAGACCAAACATTTGACTTTTCTTCTTTCATTGTTTTAAAAATCAAAGCACTAAAACATTAATACTAGTACGTGGCAAAATAATAGCTTAAGCATGTGTGAACTATTGGATAGCTGCCTCTTTTTTCCCTTTTCTTGAGGATGCAGCACCTGATATCCTAGAAGTCATCGGACATCACACTGATAATTGTTTGTTCTGGAGTCAGGAATGCTGATCCTGACCAGCCTTAATAAGTAGCAAGAAATAATAGGCCAGGATTGCTTAGCTTGAGGATGGAATATCGCCTATCAAGAAACTGAGCATATTAAAAACCAATAATTTGAAATCATCGAAGTTTGGGAAGCAGCATTAGAGACCAACAATAAAAGAATGGCATGGGGCTTAATCAACTTTTGATGCATGAACACTACAAACATTCCTGACATGCAGTGTCAAACATTTTCTGGGATCTAGACATAGGTCCTACACGTGTGTAAGACACTCTCAAAATATGTTAAGTATTTTTTTTTAAATGGAAAACACATGCCTGACCTATAAGATATGCATATCCAACCAACTAGTTATGGGTGTCTAACCTATTAAACAGAAGTGTCCTAAAATTTTATACAACAAAAATACTAAGCCATAGCCCCATTAGTTGGGGTGGGCTACATAAATAATTTGTTTTCATTGCGCACAATCAAGTAGAAACCCGTCCCTAAGTTCCAAGAAAATAAATCCTTTCAAATGGTTTCTTCCCGTCTTTTTTGACCTTCTTTCGTATTTAACATGGGAAAACTTCATGTTCTCAACTTTCTAGACCAGAGAATCGAACATCTTATGCGTAGTATGCCGAAAGCATCTAAAATAATATTCTCTAATCTTATTTATTATGCATAGGGGAATTTACGCAAGATCCATCGACAGTTTGAACATTTAAGAATTATGGTTCTTGCGTAAATTCCCCTATGCACCTGACCTGATATTGTACAGAAAATAATACCGGGATTTGAATTCCCAGTAATTAAAGAATACTCTAAGTACTGCAGTACACAATAATATTTATATTTTTAAAAGATGCGATTAGCGGAAATAAGACGATAATAAAATGCAGGAAAAAATAAAGCAATAGGGTGATATAATAAACAATTTCCTACAACAAGTATTTTCACAAAATAAAGGTTACTGATGTCATTTTCCAGTAACTAACCCCGAATGTTACTGATGTCATTTTCCAGTAACAATCTCGAATGTTATTGATATCATTTTCAAATAACAACCCCGAATGTTATTGATGTCATTTTCCAATAACAACCCCGAATGTTGTTGATGTCATTTTTCCAGCAACAACCCTGAATGTTACTGATGTCATTTTTACAGTAACAACCCCGAATATTATCATGTTGGTTCCGAACAACCAACCAAGTTTCAATTTAAAATTGGCTCAAAGCAAATAAGTTAAGCAACAGTAAAAGTGCAAAATATAATATTTGTCATGTACTGGATACCTTTGTTCCTTAAGTTCAGAAGTTCAATAGTTCGGATGAGTGACAGTTCGCTCAATCTGCATTTAAGTTTGGATATCATAAGTTAACTTTTTAATCTAATTTTTTTTTAGGAGTCATTTTTCATCTTTACTTTTATTTTGTTCTTCTTCCATTTTTCTATTAAAAAAATTGAAGTCTGATTTTTTTTTGTTATTAAAGCAATTATAGACATTATAACGTTTAAGATTATGATCATAATAATGTACGAAGGAAAAAGATAAAATTAAAATGATTGAATTGAAATTGACAAATTGAAAATAATAATCATTGTTATAACATTTGTATTGTTCCCATTATTAATTAATGAGAATGATAAAAATGTGAATGACTAAATATAAACTCTTTTATAGCAATGTAAGATTAGAGAAAAAAAATGTGTTCTTCAATTTCCTCCTCTTACTTTAGAATTAGGATCGCCGAAAAATGAAAGGAGGCCGGAACGGGGTAGCCAGAAACAGGAAAGGGCTGCAGCTGGCTGGCGAGGCTGCCTGGCTGTTGCTGGTCGGCTGGCAAGGAAGAGCTGGCTGGCTGGCGGGGCTGCTAGAGGCTAGATTGCAAGATGGAATATTCAGGGCCCTAACGCAATTTTCTGAAATAAAGGAGTGGCTTGCTCCCGTATCGAACAAGACGCTAAAAGATTCACTATTAATTTGTATGATGCCTAAAAAGTAAACAACTATATAAAAAAAAAGTTTATGCAAGCATGTTGATAAGTTTTAAAATGAGAAAAGAAAAGTATCTGACACCACGTTGTTGTCGTCGGGTGCCATGATAGGAGTCAGTGTGTACATTCTTGCTGGAACAGTGGCCCAAGGGGCCCGACCATTCCTTTGGGTAAGCGTTGTCGTTGAAGCGGCTTGCTAGTGCTGAATTTTGTCTTGGGGCAGATCTTGCCCCAGGGATAATATCTTCATCTACTGTCCTTTTGGCTATACAGTAACGGTAACCGTGGCCGGTGCGCCCACAGGTAAAGCAACAGTTCTGCCCGTGATAGCATCTCCCACCCGGATGAGGCAGATCACAAGCTACGCCCTGGAGGGTCCCAGGAGCTTCTGCGGTCATTTCGTATGCCTTGGCTGGTGGAGGGTATCAGGGATGTTTGAAAGTCTCCTGGTCCATAGCAGAAGTGATCGATTTTTTCCCTTGTCGTTCTGCGATCACCTGCTCATTGTGCTCAAGAATTGTTGCACAGTCCAAAAGATCAACAAATTTTGTATGCCTAAGAGAAATCAGGTTGGTGCGAATGCTGTCCTTCAAACCCTCCAAGAATCTACTGCACCTTGAAGCTTCACAGTCTGCCAGCTTTGGCGCATAACGAGAGAGTTTTGTGAACTGCCACAGATCGATCGTCCTGAGCCACTTTTATAAATTGGCTCTCAAGGATCCTCTGGGCGGAAAGAGAAATGTAGCGGCTTCTAAATGCGGCAGCGAACTCTACCCACTGAATGTCCTCCAGACTGATGCCTTTGAAGGTGGTTTTGTACGTGATCTTCCGCCATCTCTAAGCTTCACCCTATAGCAAATATTTTGCTAGTCTAACTTCCTCGCTTGAAGGACACTTCAAGCTGTCTAATTTGCTTTCAACAGCCTGGATCCAGTCCTCGGATTCCATGGGTCGGGCCGAGCCATTGAAGGTAGGAGGATTAAGTTTGAGGAAGGCTTGCAAGGCATCGTCTACTCGTAATCTTTGAGGGGGCTCTGGTGAAAGCATGGAGGTAGAAGCTTTCCCTTGGTTTGATAGGGCTTGCAAAACAGCTTCCAATAGACGATCCGTTCTATTGTCTGCTATAGTCGAGGAGATTGTGGTCTTAACTAGGGTTTCAGTGGGTAATGAGAGGAATCCTTCGTTGGAATCCATCTGTTTGGAGATGATTTGAAAACTTTAATTAGAAGCGATTGTTTTTACTGAATACACTAATAATTAATTATGAGCATAAATAAGATTTCAATTTTTTGTTCCAAAAAGTTTCATTTAATAGTAGATTTATACACATATCAGGACTTATTCTCCTATTTTTTCCTTACTGGATGGATGCATCAAAAAGGAAAATATAAACCTTATTCCAAATTTTCTATGAACTGGAGGAATCAGAGCTGATTATCCTCCTTTTTGAAGTGAACTCTCCGGGGTCCCTGGCTTTTCCCTTTTCCTTTGAGGTGGAGGCAATCATGTCACCAATCTTCATGAGCTCTCTTACACGCTGGAGTTCTGCTGAAGTTGGATGATTTGACGATTTTTTACGTCATCTTTTCTTTTAACTTCTCATTCTAGAGCGATCATCTTCCCATGTAGAGTTCCTCTTAACTCCTGCAATTTTATTTCTAGATTCCTTATTCTGTGCCTGGATACTGATATCCACCAGGCTAAGGTGCTTTCTACTTCAGTCAGCTTTTCTGTCAAAACTTCAACCTTGGATTCCTCAGCGGGAGTGTTTATATTTATGCTAAAATTAGTTATCCTTGAATTTGAGAAGTCATTGTGGCTTTCTCCCTCCTCAAAGTACTCAATCATATCAACGATGATCCATCTATAAAAGATTAATAAAATGTTATTCTTACATTTTCCATAATGATGAACATGGCGCACTATTATCCTAAGTTATTAAAATCATCTTAAATTGAATATATCTTTTATTTTACATGTATTTTATTTTCTTCCACAATACTCAATCCTGCTCTGATACCAATTGTGAGATTCCAACATTCGGGTGGTCACATACCGCAGGATCATATTGAGTAAGAGAGAAAAAAAAAGGAACACACATATAAAAGTCAAAGATTTTCATTTAATTCAATGTTCATATTACAAGATCTTTTCAACACTCCTCGTACAAAAATGAAAATAAAAAAATAAAAAGTTAAAGTAGCGTCGTCGTAGATTCATCGACAGCTTGAACATTTTAAGCATTATGGTTCTTGCGTAAATTCCTCTAGGAGCACTTGACCTGGTACTGTACAGAAAATAATACCAAGATTTGAATTCACAGTAATTAGAGAATACTCTAAGTACTGCAATACACAATAATATTACATTTTTAAAATATGCGATTAACGAAAATAAGGCGGTAATAAAATGCAGGAACAAATGAGGCAATAACGCGATATAATAAACAATTTTCTGCAACAAATATTATCACAAAATAAAGGTTACTGATGTCATTTTCCAGTAACTAACCCCGAATGTTACTAATGTCATGTTCCAGTAATAACCCCGAATGTTATTGATATCATTTTTCAATAACAACCCCCAATATTATTGATGTCATTTTCCAATAACCCCGAATATTGCTGATATTATTTTTCCAGCAACAACCCTGAATGTTACTGATGTTATTTTTCCAATAACAACCTTGAATATTATCACTTTGGTTCCGAACAACCAACTAAGCTTCAATTTGAAATTGGCTCAAAGCAAATAAGCTAAGCAACAGTAAAGTGCAAAATATAATATTTGTCATGTACTGGGTACCTTTGTCCCTTAAGTTCAGAAGTTCAATAATTCGGATGAGTGACAGTTCGCTCAATCTGCATTTAAGTTTGGATATCTTAAGTTAGCTTTTTAATCCAATTATTTTTAGGAGTCATTTTTGATCTTTACTTTCATTCTGTTCTTCTTCCATTTTTCTATTAAAAATATTGAAGTTCGATTTGTTGTTGTTATTGTTGTTATTAAAGCAGTTATAGACATTACAGCATTTAAGATTATGATCATAATAATGTACGAAAGAAAAAGTCAAAATTAAAACGACTAAATTAAAATTGACAAATTGGAAATAATAGTCATTTTTATAATAGTTGTATTGTTCTCATTATTAATTAATAAGAATAATAAAAATGTGAATGACTAAATATAAACTCTTTTATAGCAATGTAAGATTAGAGAAAAAAAATGTGTTCTTCAATTTCCTCCACTTACTTTAGAATTAGGATCGCCGAAAAACGAAGGGAGTCCGGAACGGGGTAGCCGGAGGCTGGCAAGGGCTGCAGCTGGCTGGCAGGACTGCCGGACTGCTGCTGGTCGGCCAGCAAGAAAGAGCTGGCTGGCTGGCGGGGTTGCTGGAGGCTGGCTGGCAAT
The DNA here is from genome assembly GCA_016760335.1 of Gastrodia elata. NCBI lineage: Eukaryota > Viridiplantae > Streptophyta > Magnoliopsida > Asparagales > Orchidaceae > Gastrodia > Gastrodia elata. The sequence goes on along the minus strand of CM028678.1, from coordinate 105,862 downwards.
GGCTGAGAGAATGGGCTGGGAGTTGTGAGGGGAGGAGAGGGGTTTATATAGAGGGAAGGCTGGGAGGTCGACTGAGGGAGCCTACCGAATCCTACGCCAAGAACGGCGTAGACGGGCCCTCTCCTGGTAGGCAGAAGCTTCGGCCTGCAGGCTCTGTCGCAAGACAGATCCTGCGATTCGCAAGCGGGACGGGGAGTCGGGAGTCAGGCGAATGGGGAAAGGAGGAGAAATTAATAAGGAAAAAAAAATAATAAAATATTTAAAGTTAAATTTTTCTCATTTTTTCATAGTTCGGTATCCAAATACAACGAAACTTGACACCGATGTGTGTTACAACATTATGAACACCCTCGCGCCAAAAATTTTCGATTCTAAGCAATATTTTATTATAATTTAATTTTTTGAGGTTTAAAATTTACTACGATCAAATCGGCGCTCAAAATTTGATGAAACTTCTCGAGCAGCCTTTAAATAATATACTTAATACAACGACACTAAAAATGATGAATTTGAATACGTATTTCAATGTTCTTGATTTTTAGAATTTAAATAATTCAGAAAATAAAGCGGGAGCTTCCGTTATTCAAATTTCTCCCAAATATTTGATCTAAAAATTATTTCTATCTATTGATATTTTTGTTTGCCCTAATTCGAAATTCCCCGGGGTCCTAATGTTAGTGTCGGGATTTTGACCTAAATTGCAAAGTAACGACCTCGGGTCGTTACAAACTCCCCTACTTAAAAATGATATCGTCCTCGACATCAGAAGAACAAAAAGAAGACTTAGAGAAGTTTTGGGTTACCTTAATTAAGAAATAACTTTGGATACGTTCTTCGCATACGTCTTCCTTTTCCCACATGGCTTCTTTTGCAGTATGATTGTGCCACTGTACTTTAAGCATTGGGATTGTTCTGCTCCTTAATTGTGGCGGTCTTTCGCAATGATTTGAAGAGACTTTTTGACGTAAGTTAAATCAGGTTGAATTTCGACTGTCGAATCAGAAATTTGTTGAGAGGACTCCTGGAGGCATTTACAAGTGCTGAAACATAGAAAACATTGCGTATGACAGAAAATCTTTCAAAAAGTTTAAGTCTGTAAGCCGAGCTCCCAATTTTTGCAGTTACATCGAATGGTCCAACATATATGGGGCTTAGCTTACCAGTAACTCCAAAGCGATGAACACTATTCATCGGGCTAACCTTTAGATAGGCACGATCACCAACGTGAAATTCTAGCATTCGATGTTTGGCATCATGATACTTCTTTTGTCGGTCCTGGGTTGCCACAATACGGCTCTTGATTTGCCTTTTCTTTTCATTTCTTTCTTCAATCAACTCTGAGCCATAAATTTGAACGCCTCCAACTTGTGTCCAGGCTAGTGAAGTACTGTACTTTCTTCCATATAAGGCTTCATAAGGGGTCATCCCAATACTTGTTTGGTGGCTATTATTGTACGCAAATTCAATTAAAGGTATGTGCTTCTCCCAATTACCACCGAAATTTAAAATACTTAATCGCAACAGATCTTCAAGTATTTGATTAACTCTTTCGATTTGCCCGCCTATTTGTGGATGGAAGACGGTGCTTAACGTTAGCACGATTCCCAAATCACGGTGTACCGCTTGCCAAAATCGGTATGTAAATCTACTATCTCGATCTGAGACTATTACTTTTGGAATCCCGTGAAGTCTGATTATTTTTTGATATAGAGCTTGGCTAACCTTTCAACGGTGTCAGTTTATCTGATAGAAATAAAATGGGCTGATTTAGTTAATCGGTCAACTATTACCCAAATTGCATCTGCTCCTGAACGACTCCAGGGTAATCATATGACAAAGTCCATAGAAATGTCTGACCATTTCCATTCTGAAATCTCTAATGGGTGCAAGAGTCCACCTAGCTTTTGATGCTTAGCTTTTACTAAGCAGCACACGTGGCACTTAGCAATAAGCTCAGCCACACTTCTTTTAAATCCTGGCTACCAAAATTCTTTCTTTAAATCCTGATACATTTTGTTATTTTCGAGATGAACTGAATATCCCAAGTTGTGAGCTTCACTTAATATCTGGTTTTGAAGGGATATGTTATTAGGGACCCAAACTCTTTTCTTGTGGTAAATATAAGTCCCTTTCTAAAGTTGTAAGTCCGATCGACATCCACTTTCTATGTCCTTCTTTAGCTTTGAATACACTTGGTCATGTTCTTGAGCGATAAAAATCTGTTGCAGAAGCGTAGGTTCGGTGGTACTTATCTGGAGTAGATTGTTTAATTGCTTGCTGAAAGTGGGTCTTATCTCAAGCTTCTGAAATTATTCCATCAAGGGACTTTTTATGATTAATTCATTTAGAGATAGTTTTCTACTGAGGGCATCAGCAACAACGTTGGCTTTACCGAGGTGATACGTAATACTTAGATCATAATCGCAGATTAATTCAAGCCATCTTCTTTGTCTGCAATTCAGTTGTTTCTGGGTAAAAATATACTTTAGGCTTTGGTGGCCGATAAAGATTTCGCATTTTACCCCATACAAGTAGTGTCTCCAAATTTTTAAGGCAAAAATGATCGATGCTAACTCCAGATCGTGAACTGGATAATTCTTTTCGTGCTTCTTTAATTGCCTTGAGGCGTAGGCACTTACCTTTCCTTCCTGCATTAAGACGCATCCCAAGACAATGTTGGATGCATCAGTGAATACTTGAAAATTAATTCCCTCTTGCGATAAGATCAGGATTGGTGCGGCGGTCAGCAATTCTTTCAATTTCTGGAATGCTTGTTCGCAATCTTGATTCCCCACGAAAGGTATCGCTTTTTGAGTTAATCTTGACAGAGGTGAGGCTAATAGCTAAAATCCCTTGACAAACTTTAGGTAGTAGCCTGCTAAACCCAAAAGCTTCGGATTTCGGTCACAGTAGAGGGTTGCGGCCAATCCTGAATGGCGCTTATCTTATTCCGATCAACTGGTATCCCTTCAGCACTGATCACATGACCAAGAAAAGCAACTGACTTCAACCAGAATTCACATTTTGTGAATTTTGCAAACAACTGATGTTCCCTTAATGTGCTCAAAATGAGTTTTAGGTGATTCTCGTGATCCTCTTCACTTTTGGAGTAAATCAGGATGTCGTCAATAAACACGATCACAAATTTGTCTAAGAAGGGTCTAAGAACTCGCTGCATTAAATTCATGAAGACTGAAGGAGCATTCGTTAATCCAAATGACATTACTAAAAACTCGAAATGTCCGTAACGAATTTTGAATGCTGTTTTTGGAATGTCTTCTTCCTGTACTCGAACTTGATGATATCCTGATCGCAGATTTACTTTGGAGAAAACTTCAGCCCCAGCGAGTTGATCGAATAAATTGTCTATTCGAGATAACAGATACTTATTTTTTATGGTTATCTTGTTCAATTCCCGATAGTCAATGCACATGCGCATTAATCCATCCTTTTTCTTTACAAAAAGAACTGGAGCTCCCCATGGCAACGTGCTGGGTTTAATAAGACCCTTTTCCATTAGGTCCTGTAATTGCTCGTGAAGTTCTTGTAGTTCTTTTGGGGCTAGACGGTAAGGTGCTTTAGACAGAGGCTACGACCCAGGTACTAATTCAATAGAAAAATCTACTTCCCTTATTAGAGGTAGACCAGGGAGCTCGTCGGGGAAGACATCAGGAAAATCCTTTACTATATTGGTTTCTGATAAAGAGATGTCTTCTTCTGACTTATTTATCAAAGAGACTAGGTAAGCCTCGCATCCCTTGTGGATTAACTTCTCGGCCTTGAGTGCGCTGATTAGAGAAGCGTTAACACCTAATCTGCCCACGAATACTTCAGGTTTCCTTTCTTTCTTAAAAGTAATCTTCTTCTTCTGACAGTCAATGACTGCTTTATGCATACTTAACCAATCAATCCATAAAATGATATCGAAGTTCATTATAAGGAGGACTTGTAAAGTAGTCTCATAAACTACATTATTGATTAGGATATTGCAAATACAAAATTGTTGAGCGCACATGATGGCACCAGAAAGCAACCCAATATTGAGGGTGCTGGCTAGATTGCAACATAGAATATTTAGGGCCATAACGCAATTTTCTGAAATAAAGGAGTGGCTTGCTCCCGTATCAAACAAGACGCTAAAAGATTCACTATTAATTTGTATGGTGCCTAAAAAGTAAACAACTATATAAAAAAAAAGTTTATGCAAGCGTGTTGATAAGTTTTAAAATGAGAAAGGTAAAGTACCTGACACCACGTTGTTGTCGTCGGGTGCCATGATAGGAGCCAGAGTGTACATTCTTGCTGGAACGGTGGCCCAAGGGGCCCGACCATTCCTTTGGGTAAGCGTTGTCATTGAAGCGGCTTGCCTAGGAGCAGTTAGTTCCTCTTTGACGATTGTTGGCGGGGGGCTGCTGGTGCTGAATTCTGTCTTAGGGCAGATCTTGCCCCATGGATAATATCTTCGTCTACTGTCCTTTTGGCTATACAGTAACGGTAACCGTGGCCAGTGCGCCCGCAGATAAAGCAACAGTTCTGCCCGTGATAGCATCTCCCACCCGAATGAGGTAGATCACAAGCTACGCCCTTGAGGGTCCCAGGAGCTTCTGCGATCATTTCGTATGCCCTGGCTGGTGGAGGGTATCGGGGACGTTTGAAAGTCTCCTGGTCCCTAGCAGAAGAGATCGGTCCTTTCCCTTGTTGTTCTGCAATCACCTACTCATTGTGCTCAAGCATTGTTGCATAGTTCAAAAGATCGGCAAATTTTATATGCCTAAGAGAAATCAGGTTGGTGCGAATGCTGTCCTTCAAACCCTCCAAGAATCTATTGCACCTTGAAGCTTCACAGTCTACCAGCTTCGGTGCATAACGAGAGAGTTTTGTGAACTCCGTCTCGTAAGCTGCCACAGATCGGTCGCCCTGAGCCACTTTTATAAATTGGCTCTCAAGGATCCTCTAGGAGAAAAGAGGAATGTAGCGGCTTCTAAATGCGGCCGTGAACTCTGCCCACTGAATGTCCTCCAGACGGATGCCTTTGAAGCTGGTTTCATATGTGATCTTCCGCCATCTCTTAGCTTCACCCTATAACAAATATTTTGCTAGTCTAACTTCCTCACTTGAAGGACACTTCAAGCTGTCTAATTTGCTTTCAACAGCCTGGATCCAGTCCTCGGATTCCATGGGTCGGGCTGAGCCGTTAAAGGTATGAGGATTAAGTTTGAGGAAGGCTTGCAGGGCATCTTCTACCCGTAATCTTTAAGGGGGCTCTGGTGAAAGCAGGGAGGTAGAAACTTTCCCTTTGTTTGAAAGGGCTTGCAAAGCAACTTCTAATAGACGATCCATTCTATTGTCTGCTGTAGTCGAGGAGATTGTGGTATTAACTTGGGTTTCAGTGGGTAATGAGAGGAATCCTTCGTCGGAATCCATCTGTTTGGAGATGATTTGAAAACTTTAATTAGAAGCGATTGTTTTTACTGAATACACTAATAATTAATCATGAGGATAAATAAGATTTCAATTTTTTGTTCCAAAAAATTTCATTTAATAGTAGATTTATACACAAAAGGGGTTGCATTATCAGGATTTATTCTCCTACTTTTTCCTTACTGGATGCATTAAAAAGGAAAAATTTAAACCTTATTCCAAGTTTTCTATGAACTGGAGATATCAGAGCTGATTATCCTCCTTTTTGAAGTGGACTCTCTGGGGTCCCTGGCTTTCTCCATTCCCTTAAATTTAAACCTTATTCCAAATTTTCTATGAACTGGAGGAATCAGAGCTGATTATCCTCCTTTTTGAAGTGAACTCTCCGGGGTCCCTAGCTTTCCCCTTTCCCTTTGAGGTGAAGGCAATCATGTCGCCAATCTTCATGAGCTCTCTTACACGCTGGAGTTCTGCTGAAGTTGGATGATTTGACGATTTTTCACGTCATCTTTTCTTTTAACTTCTCATTCTAGAGCGATCATCTTCTCATGTAGAGTTCCTCTTACCTCCTGCAATTCTATTTCTAGATTCCTTATTCTGTGCTTGGATACTGATATCCACCAGGCTAAGGTGCTTTCTAATTCAGTCACCTTTTCTGTCAAAACTTCAACCTTGGATTCCTCAGCGAGAGTATTCATGTTTATGCTAAGATTAGTTATCCCTGAATTTGAGGAGTCATTGTCGCTTTCTCCCTCCTCAAAGTACTCAATCATATCAGCACGAGGATCCATCTATAAAAGATTAATAAAATGTTATTCTTACATTTTCCATAATGATGAACATGGCGCACTATTATCCTAAGTTATTAAAATCCTCTTAAATTGAATATATCTTTTATTTTACATGTATTTTTTTTTCTTCCACAATACTCAATCCTGCTCTGATACCAAATGTGAGATCCCGATATTCGGGTGGTCACATACCGCAGAATCATATTGAGAAACTTGAGAGAAAAAAAAAATAACACACATATAAAAGCCAAAGATATTTTTCATTTAATTCAATGTTCATATTACAAGATCTTTTCAACACTCCTCGTACAAAAGTGAAAATAAAGAAATAAAAAGTTAAAGTAGCGCCGTCGTAGATCCATCGACAGCTTGAACATTTTAAGCATTACGGTTCTTGTGTAAATTCCCCTGGGAGCACCTGACCTGGTATTGTACAGAAAACAATACCGGGATTTGAATTCCCATTAGTAATTAGAGAATACTCTAAGTAGTGCAGTACACAATAATATTTACATTTTTAAAAGATGCGATTAACGAAAATAAGGCAATAGCACGATATAATAAATATTTTCTTGCAACAAGTATTATCACAAAATAAAGGTTACTGCTGTTATTTTCCAGTAACTAACCCCAAATATTACTGATGTTATTTTTCAGTAACAACCCCGAATGTTATTGATGTCATTTTTCAATAACAATCCCCAATGTTATTGATGTTATTTTCCAATAACAACCCCGAATGTTGCTGATATCATTTTTCCAGCAACAACCCCGAATGTTACTGATGTCATTTTTCCAGTAACAGCCTCGAATATTATCACGTTGGTTCCGAACAACCAACTAAGCTTCAATTTGAAATTGGCTCAAAGCAAATATGCTAAGCAGCAGTAAAAGTGCAAAATATAATATTTGTCATATACAGGGTACCTTTGTCCCTTAAGTTCAGAAGTTCAATAGTTCGGATGAGTGATAGTTCGCTCAATCTGCATTTAAGTTTGGATATCTTAAGTTAACTTTTTAATCCAATTTTTTAGGAGTCATTTTTCATCTTTACTTTCATTCTATTCTTCCATTTTTCTATTAAAAAAAATTGAAGTTCGATTTTTTTGTTGTTGTTGTTATTAAAGCAATTATAGATATTATAGCGTTTAAGATTATGATCATAATAATGTACAAAGAAAAAAGTCAGAATTAAAACGACTAAATTGAAATTGATAAATTAAAAATAATAGTCATTTTTATAATATTTGTATTGTTCCAATTATTAATTAATAAGAATGATAAAAATGTGAATGACTAAATATAAACTCTTTTATAGCAATGTAAGATTAGAGAAAAAAAAATGTATTCTTCAATTTCCTCCTCTTACTTTAGAATTAGGATCGCCAAAAAACGAAAGGAGGCCGGAACGGGGTAGCCAGAGGCTGGCAAGGGCTACAGCTGGCTAGCGGGACTGCCGGATTGCTGCTGGTCGGCCGGCAAGGAAGAGCTGGCTGGCTGGCAGGGTTGCTGGAGGCTGGCAGGAGGGAGGGAGGCTGGCTGGCAATGGCTGAGAGAATGGGATGGGAGTTGTGAGGGGAGGAGAGGGGTTTATATAGAGGGAAGGCTGGGGGTCGGCTGAGGGAGCCTACCGAATCCTGTGCCAAAAACGGCGCAGGCGGGCCCTCTCCTAGCAAGCGGAAGCTTCGGCCAGAGCCTGCGATTCGCAAGCGGGTCGAGGAGTCTGGAGTCGGGCGAATGGGGGAAAGATGGAGGAGAAATTAATAAGGGAAAAAAAATTAATAAAATACTTAAAGTTAAATTTTTCGCATTTTTCCGCCGTTCGGCGTCCAAATACAACGAAACTTGACACCGAGGTGTGTTACAACATTATGAACACCCTCGCGCCGAAAATTTTCAATTCTGAGCAATATTTTATTTTATTTTAATTTTTTGAGGTTTAAACTTCGAAAATTTACCACGATCAAATCGACACTCAAAATTTGATGAAACTTCTCGAGCAGCTTTTAAATAATATACTTAACACAACGACACTAAAAACGATGAATTTGGACACGTATTTCAATGTTCTTGATTTTTAGAATTTAAATAATTCAAAAAATAAAACGGGAGCTTCCATTATTCGAATTTCTCCCAAACTAGGACACTTTGATCTAAAAATTATTTTTATCTATTAGTATTTTTGTTTACCCTAATTCAAAATTCCCCGGGGTTCTACTGTTGGTGTCGGGATTTTAACCTAAATTGCAAAGTAACGACCTCGGGTCGTTACACTTACACACTTAGCTTGCAGGATAACCGTGTCCTAGGCATATTGAATATAGTCGCATAAAGGCAGAAAGAGAGAATGCCATACTTAGACCTACAGATCCTACCCTCCAGGTGGCCTTCAATCTTCGCATAGAAGTTCAAAGTATCTTCCATTCGACTCTCGTCTCACAAAGCCTACTGGATTCGTATCTTGAGCTGGGGCTGGGTTGGTTGTTCGAGAAAGAGGGAAATCAAAGACTTTAGAAGTTTTTTTAATTGGATGACTTGCCGAAATGAACTAACTGCCCAGATAAGAAAGCATACTTATCCCAATCAAACGATGCTAAAAAAATCAGATTACGCCCATTTAGCTTGCTTGGTCTATAAATTTACATGTCTCATATTATTTCATAAAGTTTTTATTTTATCAATTAAGTCCCTATAATTTTAAATAATTCTCAAATAAGTTTCTATAATTTATTTAGATAAGCCTAACTTTAAGGTATCAACTGGTTTTAAAATTTAGCCAAGCCACTCATGGATTTTTTGAAATAAATGGTGCCATGAAGCTATAAAAGGCACTCAACCGATTAACATGCTTCTTTGCTACTGTCTCTCCTGCTTCAGGCCGCACTACAATGCATTGATCACAAACTTACTCCCATTTCTATGTGGAAACAAAGTTATCATCTCCGTTATCTCTGCCAGCCTTCCTCCCAATGGCTCAATCAGCATCACAGGCTGTTCATCTCCTTAGAGAATATACTTGCATCGGACCGACCGGCGGCCAGCAATCCCCCTCCCTCTCCTTCCCTCTTCTCTATATTATACCCCTCCCCTCCCTTCCTTCTTCCCATTAGCCTACTCCCTCCCTCCTGCCAGCCCTCAGCCTGCTGCTAGCCAGTCACCTGACACCAGCAATCTCCTCCTGCCCCCTTTAGTCATATCCGAGCTCCCTCCGATTTCCGGTAACCCTAATTCTAGGTGAGAGAAGAAAAAAATGAGAAAAATGAGAAGAAATGTTGCTATTTTCTTTATTTCTTTTTCATTTTGTTTTATATATATACATAATAATCATTTTTATGAAAATAATAATGAAAAACATACGTCATTAGCATTATTATTATTCTCATTAATTAATAATGAAAACAATACAGATGCTGTAAAATGATTATTATTTTCGTTATATCAATTTCAATTTAGGCATTTTCATTCTGACATTTTATTATTGCTATTATTCTTGTTATTACTTTTTACAAATTTTAGTCATTTTATTCTATTTTTTTTCATATATTATTATCATTAAATAATGATATTAATAAATATTATTATTTCATTTGCGCTTTTACCTTGTTATTTTTCCTGCATCTTTTTCGCAAAATCACATTTCTGCTATTATAAAATGTAATGCTTCATTGCTTACTACAGTACTTAGAGTATTCTCTAATTACTGAGAATTCCAATTCCGATATTATTTTATGTATAATACCAGGTCAGGTGCTTCTGGGAGAACACACGCAAGAATCCTAATGCTTAAATTGTTCAAACTGCTAATAGATCCATGATGTTATTTTGCTAACTTATCTTTTATCTTTTTTTTTCACTTTTATATGAGTATGATGAAAAGATCTTGTAATATGAACTATTTAAATAAATGAATAATATCTTTGGTTTTTCTGCGTCTCTTTTCTTTCTTAAATTGCTCAATATAATCCTGCAATATGTGAACACCCGATTGTCGGGCCATCACAATTGATTTAAATAATTCAGATAAATAAAGCGAGAGTTTCCGTTATTCGAATTCTCCCAAACTATGGCACTTTGATCTATAAATTATTTCTATCTAATAGAAATTTTATTTGACCTAATTTGAAATTTCCCGAGGTCCTGATTTTTGAGGCGGGATCTGACCTAATTTGCAAAGTAATGACATTGGGTCGTTACAAACTCCCCTACTTAAAAATGATGTCGTCATCGACATCACGCAAACAAAATTTAAATATGGGTGAGATTCATACCTGATACTATGTCGTTGTGTCCAGGTGCTAAGACTAGAGTGAGCATGTAAATTCTTGCGGGAGCAGGGTTACGAGGTGCGGGTTCTCTCCTTTGATTGGGTGTCGATGCAGCTAGTGGCCTTGGGGCGTTGGCTAGTTCTAGGGTAGCTCCTCTTGTTTGGGCATGAAACAGGGTTAAAGCGGTCATTGTGTTTGTGCCTCTTATAATGGTCACTCCGTCTATCGTTCTCAAGGATCGACAATCTCAAATTTGGTGGTCATGCTTGCCGCACATGAAAACACTTTTTGTTGTCATCGTAGCACTTGCGTAGGGATGAGGTCTCCAACAATCTCCTCTTATTCCTTGAACGGTATTCTCAGAAGTTAGTTGGAAGATTTTAGCAGATGGGCTGGGTTTTTGTCTTTTGAAAGTCCCCTGGTCCTCTGTGGGATGATCCTGCCTCTTCCTTTGTCCAGCGTGATTAGAAAATGTGATATTTTCTTCGTGTTCCATAATTAGTGCGCATTCTAAAAGTTCGGAGAATGAGAATGTCTAAATGGAAGCAGGCTCCAACGAATAGTGTCCTTCATCCCTGACAGAAAACGGTTGCATTTTGCTTTCTCTGTATTTATCAGGTTCTGAGCGTACCTTGACAATCTTGTGAACTCAGCCTTATAGTTGGTCATTGAGTTGTTACCCTGAACCAATTTCATGAATTGGTTCTCCATGATGCTTTGGGCAGCTTGTGGGATGTACTTGGCTCGGAACACTTCTAAAAATGCTTCCCAACTTATATTCTATAATTCTATGCTAGTGAAATCAGTACTGACAACGAATTCCCACCAATAGCCAGCTTCTCCTTTAAATAGGTAGCAAGTCACTCACACTGCTTTTTCACTTGGACACTCCAAACTTTCTAATATTTTCTCTATCTCTCTCAGCTAGTCTTCTGTCTCCATAGGACAAGTAGTCCCATGAAATACTGGTGGATTTAATTTGAGGAAAGATTGGAGGATTCCCTCAGAACGATGCTTTTGGGTTGTTTGAACGGAATTTGAATAAGCTACTTTCTTTTGGTTCGCTAGGAGCTCTAGGACGGCTTCCATGAAGCGGTCGTTGGTACTTCCCGGAATCTCCATTGATTTAAGTGCCTTAACTGGGGCTTCTGATGGGGTGCTTAAAATCCTTCATCTGAATCCATGTTTTTGCCTAAAGGTTGAAAGCTTAAATTACTTAAGTTTATGTTATCCTTCTCTCTTCTCAAAATGAATTATGATTTGACACTTATATATTATCTCTCAAATTTACACTCAATCCTGCTCTGATACCAACTGTGAGGACCCGGTGCCAGGTCAGCTGGAGCAGATCCAGCACCGATTGTGTGAATAACAACAAGTCCTCTAGCCGCATAATCATATTGAGTGATTTAAGAGACAAATATATAGACATCAAGCATAACTCATTTATTCACAAGTCACTTGATTACAAGGATCAAAATAAAAAGTAATAAACTTTTTAAAAAAGTCAAAAAGAGCGATAATTCAGCAGGAAGCAGTATCAGTGTTGCTTGGTTCTTAGCACCCTTCCTCTAGGACGAACTCCTGATCTGGGCACGTTTCAAATGTGCGGGCATTTGAATACCAATTAGTTGTGAAACTGAGTACTGATAGATGTCTTCTTTACAAATGTTAAATAATAAGCAAAAAAATTAATAATTTGACAGGAAATAAAAGCGGGATAAAATTATTCCTGCAAATCTGTTTCAGTTGCACTAAAATTTTAGCCTAAAAGTAATTGCAGTCACAAAAATAAATATTTAAGCATTTGTTATCTGGTGCAAAACGTGATTTTGTTGAGCAAGTACAAAATCAAGAAAAATGTGTTCAACTTTTCTTTTTGATATCCAACTTCCCTCTATACCTGCCCCCTCAAGGCTTGTCAGTATATGCTCTTTATGACTCCCGATGTCGGACAGCCCCGTCCTAACAGTTGTCTGATCATACTAAAAATATATCAACATGAAATGCTTGCTACTCAGTTATCCAAATTTGTTCATATAGCATTTTATGTAATTTTTAAAAGCATTTTTATCAATTTGTGTGATGCTGAGCAGAAAAAACATATTTAAATATGAGTAATAAAAGATATCTGATACTTTATTCTTTAAGTTTGGATGAGTGATAGTTCGTTCAATCTGCATTTAGATTTTTGACATTTTAAATTAGCATTTTAGCTAATATTAAAATGAAGTGATACATATTTATATGGATTTTTATTTTCTTCTTTTCATTGTCTTTCTTTTATTCTTTTATCTTGATATAAGACAACATTTTAAATCTCTTAGTGTAGCAATTATATTTGATATAATAATATTATTATCATTATTTCAATGATAATAATATATGAATGAAAGAAAACAGAACGGAAAATGACTGTAAATATATGCGGGATATTATGAAAATGCCTGAATTGAAATAATAGTCATTTTATAACATATGTATTGTTTATCATTATTGATTAATGATAACAATACTAATGTGATGACATAATCTTATCTTCATAAAGATTAAATAATTTTTTTTTCTTCTCCCTTTTTCTTCCTCCACTCACCTCGGGTTAGGGCTACCGAGAGCTGGACGAGGGATCAGAGGGAGTTGGATAGGCTATTGGGAGATGGAGGAGGGTTGCTGCTCTTTGGGAGAAAGAGGGGAGGGGAAGGGCTGAGGGAGGAGAGGGGTTGCTGCTGAGGGCTGAGAGGCTAAGGTTGGTAGGGAGGGTGGCTGCTTGCAGGGGAAGGGAGGGATGGCAAGGAAAGCTGTGAGGGGGAGGAGAGGGATGCTGGTTTGGGGGAGATAGGGAGAGGGCTGATAGGGGTTTTATAGAGAAGAGAGGGGGAGAGTGAGAGGGTCGGCCATGTTTGCCGACAGCCTGCGCAAAAAATGGCGCAAGCGGAAGCTTCCGCCTGCAGCAGTCTCTCGCGCTAGACAGAGCCTGCGATCGCAGGTTCTGCGATCCGGATAGGGGGAATAAAAAAGAAGAAGGAAATTTAAGAAAAATTACTTAAACTCAAAATTTTCGCATTTTTTCCCCGTTTGGGATCCAAAAATAACGAAACTTATGAATTTTTTGCAATTAAATTAGTTTATCATTTGTTAAGGCGGTTTTCAAAGAAGACTTTGCTAGTTATAGAAGATGGGTGGAAAGACGCAAGACAGGCTATTAGCTATTTTGTAGTTTTGTTGGTTCGAATTTAAGGAAATATTTGGAGTAAAACAAATTAAGTGTAAATACTCCAAATATAGTGTAAAGGCTTTTCTAGAAGAATAAATATAGTATAATAATTTTTTATGTGTTTGCAATTTCTCAGTAAATTTGATTTTTGAGATTTATTTAAGTGAATTATAAACAATAAATACTAATAAAAAAGTAATTTATATAAACAAAAAGTTAGCAAGGGCTGAGAGTAAGGTGATTGCATTGTGTGATGGCCCCGTAGGGGCCGTCATGATGTTAGTGAGTGCCACTTGAGGTCAATGAAGGTTGAGCAATGACCTATGTGGATCAACGATGCCTGGTTAAGGACGTTTGAAAGAGAGCACTCATTTTTTGCAAGTGCAAGACCCGTCCTAGATCAGATTTGACCAGGTTTGGTACGACGATGGTCGTTGTAAAGCGACAAAGAAAAACCATAACCATCATCGACCGATGTGGGTCCAACAAGGCCTGGCCTAGCGAGGGCTAGTTTAGCTTTTTTTTTTCTAGCAATGATGTAAAAGGATCTATATTATTCCCCAAAATTTCCCTATAATAATATTTACTTCAACCAAACACAAAAAGTAAAAATTCATGTAAGAGTATTACTTTAAACTCAAAATCCAACAAACCAAACAATCCTTCAATTTGATTGTCAAAATAGAATAACTTATTTTAAATCAATACATATTATTGTTATGGTGTGGAGACCAACTGGATCATCAAAGACAGATCAAACGGTGTTCCAGTTGATTCTGGAATGGACCTATAGAATCCAACAATAAGACTGATGCTCAGGCACACTAACGCTCAAGTGCGCCCCAGGCGCCAAGCAGACAGAGAATCTAGCGCTTAGGTGCACAGCAAATGGAGTCTGGAGCTGGGGCACCCCATAAGCAGCTATGCAGGTGCCCAGATGCATACAGAAATTCCAGTTATTGTGTGACGTGTTCAGAACTGTTATGGCATTTTGAGGGCTGGTTTGGAACTCCATATAAAAGCCAACATTATGGGTTAGAGTTATGTATGTGACTTTTTTTTGTGAGAGCTCTTGGATGCTTGAAATCCTAGAGTGAGAAAAAAAATCTGGGAGAGAAGAAGAAGAAAAAACTTAGGGCGGTGAATCTCTTATTCCTCAAGAAAATTGACAAGTTTTTTGTAACTCTTTAATTATTTCTTCTATAGTGGATTTTCTTGTGGTGGTGTGGCTCCGTAATTTTTCCCATTCTTAGATTTCATATATATATTGTGTTCATATGCTTGTGGGCTTGTGAATGTATATGCTGTGATTTTCAATTTTTTGTGGTTATATACTTTCCGTATTTGTTTTGGGGATTCTGATCATAAGGATTTCTTCAGACTAAAAAATCTCCCGATTTTCTCAACATTTCCAATATTGAGTAGCAATAATAATTTATGCATCTTGAACTAAAATTGTAAGCATGCTTGGAGCTTCTAATGGGATTCAACCGAGAAAGTTTGCGCAAGAAATATTCAACTATATGTCTATCATTTTGTGTGGTTATCATGAAGGATGTAGTTCAGATACTTCAAGTTTGTAATTTGATAGTTCGTATCTTAAGAATAGGGATTTTAATTTATAATAGCAAACGGCTGTAAAGTTCGTTGAGAAAGAATCAATGACGAGCATAGATTATTTACCCAAGGAATACCAAATATGATATTACATTTAGTGCACTGAAGAGCTTGAATTAGTAAGAAAAAATATCTACAAGTATTAGTGGCAGCTCTTGAATTTAAACATTGGACCAAAGTAAATTTAATAGCACAAGATGTCAGGAAAATTATTTCGAGTGAAAAAGTTTGGAGCAATTGTTTTAATAGCTCTAATAATATGATTGATGCATAATTGAGATTTGACCAAGCTATGAGTATGAAGAAACATGAAGAGGCTTTGAAGTGTTTTCAAAAAGAAAAAAATGCCATAAAGTTCACGTGGGTAAATTGAAAAACTAATATGCTATAAATTTTCACTCCCAAAACTCTATAAGCGTGTTTAGTTCATAAAGACGATTGAGTTTGTTAACAATCTAATTGGAGAACTGAGGTTAACCCGTCCAAATTCAGAAATATATATATATATATATATATATCAACAACCGACAGCAAGCTTCCGTGAAACCTTATCATCTTACCAATTCTCCCTTTACTTGAAAGAGGAGCTACAAAGCCAGGCAAATAGTAGTCAATTTTCGTTGTAGATGAAAGAGAATATCGGTATTTTATATTAACAGACTCAACATAGATCATAAAAGCTAGGCAAATAGTAGTCAATTTTCACAAAACTAGAAGTACCAAATTGTTAAAGAGTATGACGAGAAAAAGAAATTGGGTAGAGCCAATTTCTACCTGTTGGGACCCGCCACGATCGCCTGGTATTCGATCCAGAAGCCAATGGTCAACCCGGGCGACATGGTCGACTAGGGCAGCTGGCTGTAGGCCTACGATCGAAGGATGCCATGCCGTAGCCAACGCCGATTCGGCGCCGCCGTCCTTCATGTGGAGACAGGGGTTTGACAGCACTCCTCCTGCGCCCCTCTCCCTCTTTTCCTTTCCTCCGCTCTGTCGTTGGCACAAAATATATGCCAAAAAATAAAATAAAATAAAAATAAAAATAGAAGGAAAATGTTATCTTTACACCCCTGTAATCATACGTGTAAAGATGTGTTGGCATCATACGTGGCAATCATACGTGGCAACATTATCACGTTAGTCATGAATTTCTCTAAATCTTCGCTCAAACTCGCTAAATCTAAATCATATTCGTTTCTCTCGTCCGTCCGCTTCTCTCTTCGATTCGCTCGTCCGTCCGCGTCTCTCAACCTCTTCGATCAAGAGCCGTTACTCCGCCAGCCCCTCCATCTTCTCGGAAGGGAAGCGTGATGGAGCACATCCTAAATCCCTAAATCAGTCGCTCGTCACTCAAATCACTAAACATAAATCCCGCTTCGCTTTTCTCGTCCGTCTGCATCTCTCGTCAGCTGCTCTTGTCCTCTTTGATCGAGAGTCGTTACTTCGCCGGCCCCTCTATCTCCTCGGAAAGGAACCTAGATCCGACGGCACTTACCTCTCAAGGTCCTCTCACTCTCTCTTCTTTTTCTTCTGATACTGAAATAGTCTCACCTGAAAACTGAGTTACAAGATAATATGGGGTGTGTCATCGTGTTACAATATAATATGGCTGGCAATTGCTCAAATAGTCGTCCTCCGGGAATGTGGATTGCTTTCAATATTGAGATGATTGTTGTTTATTTTCAGTATATTACTTTTGCTTGCAATTTTCAAATTTTTTACAAGTTGCTGAAATACTGTAGAGAGTTCAAATCGTTGTCCGTTGAAAATGTGGATTGCTCAAACAGCTTTGTTTTATCTTATGGAAATAGATCATTAGAAACTGATAAAAACTTTAAAATAAAGTGAATGCCAATGTTTGGTGTCATCTATGTAAGAAATGTCAGTGAGACCTCACTGTGTGTGGCAATAATATGGAATATTGAAAATGTTATATTTTAAAATTTTTTGGTACAAAACTCTATTATCAAAAAGAAAAGGTAATAATGACAAATCTTAAGATTATTTATATTTTGATGTCCTGTATTGTGATTGTTTGTATGAAATTTAGTATATTCTTCTTACAAGATAGAAGTTTGGAGCTGAGAACATCTTTAAATAGAGGTTGGGAACATCTTTAACAACTCCATATGCTGATCTTTTATTTGTAGTGCTGATCTTTTAATTTGTAATTTTGATTGAAATTGATTTTATAATTACGATAGATTACAATTCTGATCAATTTCATGTTTTGTTCCTTGGAAGGTGCTGATGTGTGTTGGACTGTTTGATGGTTCTCTTCCTTTTGTACACATGATATTGGAACACTACTATATACTACTTCCACTTTTTAACACTGATTTGTGCAGATTAAATTTTAAGATATATTTTAGATTAGTTCATTTAGATGAAAGGTACATTTTCTCTTACTCGAGGTACTATTTTGCCAACAATTTTCACATTTTTTATTCGAAATGAGTTTATTTTCTTTGCAAAGACTAGTTACTAATAATAAAATGTGCAACTGAGTAATTATAAACATTGTTGATTTAGGATTTCTGCAACCTTCTTTATATAGTAGAACCTCACTACTATTACTCCTTGAAGGTTACTGCATGTGAAGTCATTTGAATATATTATTTGGGACTTAGATTCTCAAATGAATTTAATATAACTTAAAATCAAAGTCAAAAGTTCTTTATGGTCTTATGAGAAATCAAAAGCTTTAATTAACACTTTTAGACAATTAATAAATTTAATATGATTTAAATACAAACAGAAAAGGAATAGTCAATTATTTAAAATATAATTATTAGATCTTTGATTTTATTTTATATTATTATTCATTGCATTTTTCTGATTAAAATGGTATATTGGTTTATACCATTTGGATAAGTATAATTAAAGTTATTTAAATAATTTGTTATGTATTTTTATTTCAATTAAAACCATATGATTTGATTTTCCAAATTAATTTCTTTAAGGAAATAAATTCGAAAAATCCTTTATTAAATTGCTGGCCTGATGCAAAACGTGCGGGTCAGGATAGGCCCGACCCGAAACCGTGGTTCGTCTTCTGCGCCGAAAGGGTCCCGACAGAAGCGACCTAGGCTAGCTTCCGTCGTCAAATTCTCCTTCTCCAGATCATCCCACGCCCTAATCTCGATGGCTACACCTTCAGCAACACCAGACGTGTCGGTGGAGCTAGAAAGCCCCGTCTGGGATGTTCCGGATTACTGGAGTGCTACTCGGCTTGAGCGACTTCTAGGGCTGAGCTGTGAGGATCGAATTGTCCTCACACACACACACACACACACATAGAGAGAGAGAGACATGATCAAAGCTATAGCTCGACTCAATAAATCAACTAAGGCGGAGCGATTGAGTGAACTAAAGGGCTTGGCATCTAACTAATTTGACGGAGTGCTATTCGATAGGATGCTAATGTGAGCCGAACCTGGATCGATCGATTCAAGCTGAATCGATCGATCAAGGTACAAATGACGATCACTACTTCGATCGCAAATCAACAACCGAGAATGATCAAGCATTAGAACAGCCCCCAACCATCAGGGAGTACTAAAGGCTCAGAACAGACTGGCAGTGCACCTCCAGATGGTGACTATACTGTCTGGTCCATTGCCAGAGATCGCCAGCACCCCAGCTGTCCACAGAGACTATTAAGGAAGGGCCCTAACACATCATCTAAGGTAAGAGAGAAGAAATCGAGCTAGAGCCAACACGATAGAAGTACAGGTAGAGGTTGTACCTTGAATGCAGTGAAGAGCCGAGACGAGCTGAATTAAGGCTAGGATCAGGCGCGAAACTTCAGGAGATCGCAAAAAGTTCTTAGGGGGGTCTGAACGCCAGACACACACCCTCTATCAGCGGTACGCACAGCTACACCCGTCAGGGAGATCCGAGCTAAAGAAAGGTGGAGACAGGGAAGATGAAGGCAATACAGCCTGATCACAAAGGGCAAACATATTTTTCTGTGAAAGCTCCAGGGCTTTTATAGCCAGAGCTTTGGATATGGGGTCTCGAGCATGGCCTTTGCTGGTCGATCCGAGAGATTAGGCATTGGGCCTTGACCCTCGAGGCGCAGGCCTGGGAGATTGCATCACAATTCGTTATGATTTGAGGAGAGGTGGGGGACAGTATCCCTCTCGTACTACTACTGCAGTAGGAGCGGGACGAGCTGTCGGTGCTTCATCCGGGAATTGAAGACGACGCTGAACAGGATCCAGGTGAGCTCAGCCGTCTGATTTGAAGCTGGTGGAGATGGATGGCTTGATGCAATTCTAAAATAACAAAACTGTGGGCGACTCCTCATCCGTTGGATTTAAATATCAGATCTAACGGTTGATAGAAGATATAAGCACTAATGATCAGCGCCGCTGGATCCTACGCCGAGATTAGCGCAAAGGCATATATAGGCAGATTATGCTGCGCACTGTCGTGGCCCCGCAGCGGATCTACCGCGGTCCCGACGGCAAATCCTAATTTTAAAAAATAATATAATTTAATTTAATTAATAATTAAACCCTTTTAATAATTACATAAATTCTAATTAATTTTATAAATCCAATTTATGATTAAATGAGCTCCAAAAATTCTCAAAACTTAACCCTTAGCTAATTAAGGTGTTAGAAATTCAAAAATGAAAATCAAATTTTAATTTAAAGATCAAATTAATTTAGATATTTTTTCAGGGCTCAAAAATAGCCAAAAATATTAAAATTCTCAATTTAGCTCTGATTGATTTCAAACTTCTAGGATTATGTTTAAATGTGTAGTGCCCCGCCCCATCGCCGTGCGCAAAAGGACAAGTAACCTCAGATTGGCGGTGGAGCGATGCGCAACTAGGGAAAACGAGCATAACCCGTCTTCCCGAAAGGGGCTAACTAAAACTAGCCACACTGAAAGCTGCTGTATCGAACCTAAGAGTATGATCGAGAGTCAATACTTAAGATAAGAGTAGAATACTTGTCTTAAGTATAAGACTATTATGTACATTGGATTTAAAGGGGTAAATATGAATCTAATATACGTTATCAATATATCAGTATTTCCTGTATGCTAATCACATCATAATACTAAAGCGAAATATCCAGAATACATTCATCACAGAGTAGTAGTAAACATTCATATCAGAAAAGAAAAGTAAAATATATCCAGAATCATTACAAACTGTTTTAAAAGATAGAAAGTAAAGTATATCTGAAGTACTAAAATAAAGCAATAAGTAAAATGTGGAAGAC
This sequence comes from Gastrodia elata, assembly GCA_016760335.1. Classification (NCBI taxonomy): domain Eukaryota; kingdom Viridiplantae; phylum Streptophyta; class Magnoliopsida; order Asparagales; family Orchidaceae; genus Gastrodia; species Gastrodia elata. Next base: position 85,317 of record CM028678.1, on the reverse strand, counting down.
TGATCCACTAAGGCTCCATGTACTCCTCCTGGTTCTCCTGTAAGTCCTCCTGCCCTGTCTCCACAAGCTGCTCAGGATCTAGCAAATTGCTGGATTCCAAAAATACCCCGTGTTAGACAAGAAGTCTAATACATCGCAACTAACTAAGCAGTACTAAAGTAAATACAAACAGACAGTAAAGTAAACAAAACTGTAGAAAAGCAGTAAAACAATGAACCACTGAAAAAATGTATGTAAAGACTAAGACAAGGTAAAAGGGAACTGGAAGCTGAATGCTGAAAGTAAGTGAAAACATAAAATGCTCAGAAACTAAGATAACAATGTCCAATGTTGTACTATATGTCATCGGAATAATGCATATAAATATACCACAACATGATATGCCACAGATACGTAACAGGACTATCACTGAAATGCTATGAGTCGTATAGTCCAATATATACATACTCCCAATTAGGAAGTCAGTACGGTGATGCCGATGCATTTTAAAATTCCCCAATCAATGTATGCAACATTCCGTAACCCATAATTTGTCACAAATACTCATACGTCACCAATGAATCATTCATCATGCTCATGTTTATGCCCATGCTTCTACGCTATATGAGGAAAATCTCGAAATCCATAGATGTTTGAATACCGATAATAAATTCAAAGTCTCCATTATGTAGAATCCTACTAAAATGATTCTGACTCCTAGCTTCTAGACGATAATTGGTTAAAGTTGAAGATTTACTTAAAGATCATTAGATGGGATGATTGTATACACATATTTAGCATGATTGTAAGAAAGGTAATTCTTATCACTTAGTTTGATTAAGCCACCCTAACGAAGCGGTCTTCGATAGGAAGCATCACCCGTTGGCAATTTGTATCTCGAGCTAAGTTATTAAAATGCCATACTCATAATCACACTTAGTGTCTTAAAGAATGTGACTCTAATTACTTAGTTTGTTTGAGCACGCCTATTGAAGCGGTCTTCGCTAGGAGGCATTGCCCGTTGACGATTTGTATTCCAATCAAACTAGGGAATGAGTACCCGTTTAATACACTTTTAGTCTTAGGAGATTTACTCTAGCGAGACTGTATTCGTCTAATCCCTCAGGATAACACCTGCTCATAAGTCCACATTGGAGTGAATCGACCAATCCTAAGTACTACTGAAGAAAACCAGTGCTATGGGTATACCATACTATACCAACCAAAAATTTGAGTTCACACAACTCTATTTAATCAACAAGGATTTAACAAGACTATAAATTCCTATGTTAAAATAGGTATGTCCTATACAAAGCTCCAAGATAATGTGATCAATAATCACTCAATACAGCTTCTACCACAAGGAAATATGTCATTCTAAGTATCTTAGATGATTCCTACCACGAGGGGTTAAGATCAATTTCTAATGTTAAGTGATCATCTAAGCTTTTACCTCAATGAGCTATATAAAATTCTCCTACCTCAATATATATTTAAATTTAGGTCCTTAGAATATTTCGGAGACGATCTTATGATGAGATGCTTAAGATCTCATATTCTTAATTCTAATGTTAAGACTTTAGGTTTTACATATCATTAGATTTAGAGTAACAGATCAGATAATTAAGTCATTTGATCATAACTTATTTTAAGATTATGGGATATAAATCAAGAATGTTATTATAATTATATCACATGTTCAATTCATATGATTCTATTAATTTTCTTATATTGATGGTCTTATTTAGGAGAAAATTAAGGATTTAAAGTTTAGATTCAAATTAAGCAATCACATAGCTTTATTATTAATCTTAACATGTCTACTCCATATGTTTAAAATCAATATCAAATCAAATGCATTATTTAAGGTTTAAGAGTTTGGATCTTAATTGAGTATGTTAGGGTTTAACCCCTACTCATGTCCAATTAAGATCAAGGGTTCATTTATAGATCAAATGTCAAATCAATAGATTAAGGAGGTATTATTAGTGGCAATCTCAGACCTAGATTAAATTTTAATAGCTTGATCAAAGTCTTAAGATTTCTTAAGATTAATTAAGAGGTTTAAGTTCTCAATTTTAGATTTGTTCAATTTATACATCATAAATTTGCATACATGATTTCAATACATTTGGCTTACTATTATGAGTCATATTAATAAAAAAAATTCAGAAAAACAGGAAGTAATTAGTACTAATCAAACCCTAAATAAATCCAAAAGAATTAGCACATAAATACAAATACAACCATTAGAATTTCATACAATTTGGCACACAAGGTCTAATTTACCATATAATTAATCAGAGACTAAGTTTGCTAAGATCCAATAGTTACAAGCCCTAATTTTCACTAATCAGGCTTTAACAAGATTATGGCATAAGTTAAAATGCAGAGATCAGAAAAATAAACTACTTGGCATATTCATTCTACCAATCATAAGGAAATTAATGGCACCCTAAACATGCTAATCAACCCTAATCAAGATCTACAATAAGTATGCAAAAATGAAAAATTTAACTATTAGATGTTCAATATTATTTTATATTCAGATCCTTGAGAATTTTTTGATTAATTTGATATATAATATTATAGAGTTTGGACCAGTGGATTAAATATTATTCAATTAATACATTCTTCATTTTTCTAATTAATTTAACCTATTTTCCTTAAGGAAAATAATTAGAGATATATTTTTATTTAATTTAAACGGGTCCTGGCCCGCTTACAAAATGCGCGGGTCGGCTTGACCCGATGGCCCATTACTGATAGACAGCGCGGGTCACGGGTTGGCCCGACCCGCGCTATTGTCTTCTTCACCAGGCGTCAGCCCGAAAGATAGTCGATTAGGACAACCCTAATCGACCAAATTCCCGTCTCCCCGTCCACCCCGCATCCTTAGACGGATCAAAGTTCCATCAATATGCCGAGGCACACCAATAGAACCCAAAGACCCCTTCCGAGAGTGGCTGGATCTACGGGGAGCTACTCGGTCCCAAAGCCTTCCTCGGCCGCTGATGGGGAGGATCAATACTCCCCATAGAGAGCTTGCCGAGGTCGGGGCCAATGGGTACACATTCAGCGCGACAAGGCGCACACAAGCCCCGATCTGGCTTGACCCGAGGAATGCTGGAGGCATGGGACCTTACTCGGGTGCTCGACTCTTCACTTGATGTAGTCTGATCGATCGGGCTAACCCAGAGCCTCTAATTCTCATGCATTACAATCACCTATACTAGGCGCACAATTAGAGGATACTAGATGAAGGAACCGAGCCCACTTGACTCGGTCCAAGGCAGAAAGGGTACCTGGACAAGGAAGAGGACTGGATCTGCTGACTGAGAAAGATAGGGATCGATCCAGAAGCTGGAGCTGATGCAAACAAGTTCCGCCAGCTCATACGACGTTATAGGGGGCTTGAACACCAAGCTTAACCCTCAAACTAGACTTCGACTGGAGCTGGTTTGCCAACGGGTTTCCGAAGAGATCCAAGAAAAAATGGAATGCAATTTGAGTGACAGGTGAGTTCGTAATTAGCAAAGGAGCCTCCTGGGGCAATTCCCAAGCTATTTATAGCCTGGGGGAGCAGATGGCTGCTTGGGCAACCCTACTGGCAGACCCAAACTCAGCCTAGATGGGCCAGGGACTGGCGGGGGCAAACCTGGGATTTCAGGTCGCCAGGCCGTTGGGATAGGATAGGAGTGGAAGACAGGGGGATTCTTTTCACTGTCACGCTCGCACCACAGCAGGATCCTGTCGGGAGCGAGAGAGATCTTCCGGAACGAAGATGAACAGGGAAGGAGTGACGGGGACCATCCGATTCTTTAGCCATTGAGGATTGATGGCTTTGATACAATCCGAATAACGGATGGGCATGTGAAGGAGATCAGCCGTTGGATCATAAGTATGATCCCACGACTGACAGAGGATCTCAGCGCGGGACGCGGGAGCCGTTTGATGGAGGGCGCTGAGATTAACGCTTAACATCCTAGAATGCGCCAAAGCTGAAATGCTGCCGAGACCCGCAGTGTGCCCGACGAGAGATCCTGACCATTGGTGGGTATAATTGCAAATTGAATTTGTTTGGAACCCCAAAGTGCAATTAACCCAATTTAATTAAAATTGAATTATGCCTTAAATGATAACCAAATTGCATCAAATTTTCACCCCTAGCTAATTTGGGGGTGAGGAATTTAAAAATGCAATCAAAATTTAATTCTGAGATCAAAATATTTTAGGTATAAACTAGAGCATCTATAATAATCAAAATATCATTTTGAACTTAGAGAAGTCCAATGGATTTCAAATTTTTAGGATAAGATTCATTTGATGTTCTAAAAGCAATTGAATCAAAATTAGTGATTACTTAGACTATAAATTAGCAAGGTAATAACCTAGGGCTGCTACAAAATGACCCATTGAGTCTAATAAAATTAAAATTAGAACTTAATTTAGCTTAATTAATCTGAACTTAGCTATATTAACAACTAGGGTTATTACAAGTTGAATCTCTTGCTTACTTTGACTTAATTGCTCAGCACACATTGAATATTGAGCCTTGTTCCTTGAGCATAATAGATGAACTTAGGATATGAAATATACATCCTAAATTAGTATTCAAAAAGTATAACATTCATTTAGTTCTCTCAGTACATTCAATCCGGTAGAATATGTCCTAACTTAGTCTGCCTCCTCAATGTATTTTTATTTACAATTTATTTATTATTACTCGAGTTTTTGTAATATTTCTTGTGCATATTTTACAGATTGTGGCTTGGCTTGCAGGTGATTGCTTGGACTAGACATGCAAATTGCTGCTTAGCTTGCACCGTTTTGGTTGTCTTGCATATTTATTAAATATTTATTAAATGATTGTTGAATTTTGAGTGACTTAAATTTCTGCTGCATTGATTATTGTTACTTTCATATTAAATTAATGTATAATTTCATTTATTTTATTTGTAAATTATGATAAATATGTATGAAACTATGAATTACTATTTTAACAATTTAATCCTAATATAATTTGCTGAATTTTGAAAGTTTATATACTATTTGCAATATATATATATTTTTTTTAATTCATAAACTTTCAAAAAAAATATGTTCTTAATTTTTCAAATTGACTCAAACTGAATTTGAGACAACTCAAACTCAAAAATTTTGAATCGAAATGATATTTCGAGCTGACTTGAATCAAATTCAAGTCAACTAAAACTCGAATTTGAAAAGTCGAGCCCAACTCAAAATTTTCGAGTTCGAGTTAAGTATGACTCGCTCGAACTTGAATAAAAGCCAGCTCTAAATGTAACCCATGAAATGCAATAATATTGACAGTACCGCCACATCAACTAGTCAAAAGTTGCCGATCACTTGCCAAAACAAAGTAGTGGTTTTATGAACATATTGTTGTTTTTGCCATACAATAAAAATGTCAAGTAGATAGATAATCAAATATGAACTGATGGAAATTATCATGTCATACAATTAATTTTGAAAATAATCTTAAACACACCCAAAAATCAAAATTTTCCATTATTAAGAAAAACAAAAGATGGGATTGAATTATTTCGTTTAGGTTTGCAGCTTCCAGAAAAATATTATTATGGCTGATGGGGTCAAAGATGCCAATTATATCAGCATAGATGAGACAAATACGTCCACCATATAGCAGCTCATCTGCAAGTAAATAATTCCAATGGGATACCAAACCACCTTGTTCTAAAGACTTTATACTGCAACTGGTTTATCAACTGCACGAGACACACCAGCAGTAACCTGCCACGAAGAAAAACATGTAGGTTAAATGACAGCCTAAACCCTCTATATATATAAAACCAGAATTTCCATCAGTACCCAAAAACTCTTGCACTCTCTCCGTCTAGTCTAGAGAGAAAGAACAGTGACTTAATGTGAATACTTTTACATGTGCAAGCATAAAGCAAGGGCAGTTCACAAGTCATGAGGTGAAAAATACGTTCAGAGGCATAGGATATGAACATTTGGAGTATGTATTTTAACATGTACAAAACGTAAGCAGAAGTTATTCGTGCATAGTCGGAGGTACACATCTTGAATTATTAAATAAACCAGTACACTTAATGTTGGCTTAGCATTTTAAAAATGTTGGCTTGAATTAGGTGTAATGTGGTAAAGCTATAAATAATATATATATATATATATATATATATATATATATATATGTTAACTTGCTGCACTTTAAAATTATAAAAAATAAAAATATACATGTAAGGAGTTGGTGACCTCTCTAACCATGAAGACAAGAAAAAAAGAAAAAAGAAACCAAAGAGAAAAAAGTACAAAACCGTCGCCAAACTCCAAAAAAAAATTCCAAGAAAAAAAAAAAACTTGGCTAGCACTACCTGCCATTACGATAGACAAGCAAGGCACCAATAAGTAATCTCATCTCTTACTGAAGTTATACTTCAAATTCTAATTAGATCGGGAAACTTTACCTTTTTTTCCTTTTCTTATTTGCCCTCTTATTCCGAGCGATGAAATCAAAGACAACTATGGCCCTTAGGTTATTCCATAGAATTCACCTCATCGATTTTATCATATTCACTTTTACAATCTTGCAAAGAAGAAATCTGAAGCCCTTCCTTCACAACCAGGTGATACTCTTCCGCATGCAGGTTAAGATTCGAACTGACCTTACCATTATGTGTCTCCAATTTATCAACCACCCCAATTGCCTCAAACTCTCCATTTGAGATACCTCCTTTTGTGTCATCCATCTCGAAATCTGAAGCCCTTCCTTCACAACCAGGTGATACTCCTCCGCATGCAGGTTAAGATTCGAACTGACCTTACCATTATGTGACCCCAATTTATCAACCACCACAATTGCCTCAAACTCTCCATTTGAGATACCTCCTTTTGTGTCATCCATCTCGATCATCTCCATCAATCTATGGCCCTTGGGGTCTACAAAACATCTAGGCCACACTTCCTAAGAGTGGCCTGAATATCACTCTAGTCTACAAAGAACTCACCAACCGAATTGTGAATATTCCAATCTTCGCAATCTTCAGCCTCTGATGGATGATGAATGGATATAAGACAACTAGCTACTTAACATCGCCAACCAAAGAAACATCACACATCCCCAGATCTGGGCCAGTTGCATCTAGACCCAATGTCGGTGATCCATTCATGCACCTTCCACCAAATAATGAGGTGGGATCCACTTCTCATTCCTAGTATATATATAATACTAAATAAAATAAAATGAATAAAAGAGAACGGTCCCCAACCTCCAGAAAAAATCTCGCATGAAGATTACAACATAAGAAATAAAGCTAAAAAAATAACGACTACCCTTCCAACCGAGCTTTTGATCCTTAAAAAGTGAATTCCTCTGCAAAATGATTGAGGTCCAAAGTATTCTTTAAATCTCTCTTGCATTACCTCGGCAATTTCAGAATCCATTTTTTGAAGCATGGCCAAAGGAGCGTTTAGCAAATTCAAACCCAATTTGGCCATTGTATTCCCATTAGTCTGCGCAACAATCCATGGGTGATAGGCCACGAGACATCATCTGGGGCACCAACAGTTTCAGCTCTCATATGTAAAACTTCATGGATTGAAAAGCTTGGTTGCTAGTCTATCCGAAAAAAAGTAATCGAATACCTCTTTTGTTTCTTCCTCCTAGGGAACAGAAATAGAGGGCCGACAGGGCCATCGACCAAGGCCAACCCAACGATCGCCCCATACTCAACCAGCTCCAAAACTAAAACGACCACCTGCTGCCCCACATTTGCGCCCGAGGCAATCAATGACGACTTTCAAATCCGCCATCCTTGCAACTTCATTTCCAGTGAGCAAGCCCATATCCGAGACCCTTGCCTTGCTAGCCTCACTAGGGAGCACATCCTGCCCACATGTTTCAACCACCGTAGATTCAATTCTTCCTTTTTCGACAAAAATCAATTTTTGTTTCTTCTTCGAACGTTTGGGAGCGAATTCTTTCCCAGCTGAGGATTGAGTTTGAAGCATTGCGATTCATTATGACCGATGATTAAACAATGAGGACAGTTGATTTGTCGATTTTCTATCACGCACTCTTAGAAATATCCTTCCTCTTCGTCCCTGATCCAATTTTTAGAAGTTAAATCTAATTCAACTAAGACTCGCCACAAAAGTGCTTCCCAAAATAGGTTCCCAGAGCAAAGAGGATCAAATGTGTGATCATGTGAACCTTAAGAGAAGGAAAATTGATCCAAATCGGCACAATGAGAGGTTCACAAGAAGAGTCAAAGTAAGTCATCCATTTAGGATTTTTATGGTGGAATGAAGTAGATTCCTCTAACGAAAATCCATGAGTAATCTGCTTCGTTGGAGAATTTGAGGAGTCAATTATGTCAGCTTAAAACTAGCCGAATAAACCCAAACTATTAAGAAATTTCCTTGTGGTTATCATAGTCGCTAACCATTGAAAAATTTCCAAACCAGAATGAATTCGAACGATTTTGCAAGCTTAATCTCTTCATCCTTTGGGATGCTCAAGGCAGGTTACCTCGAAAAAGTATAATAGGCTTGATCCCGATCAATCCTTCCACAGAAGAGGTGAGGTGAGCACCTCCTAAAAGAATTTGGATATCGAGGGTTTCGCAGGCCGCCAAAGACAAAGGTTCGGTATCATGCCTGAACCCTTCAACATCAGCACGGCATCCATCGACCAAAGTAGAGAGCTCAAGCAATGTCATCGTTAGAAGTTCCCACCTTCTACGATGCTAGGGCTATGATGTATTAAAATAATGCTTTAACAAGCCTATGATATCAAGGGCACCCTCCCAGCTCAATAGTCATATGGTGTGTTGTATGTGCCACAGTATAAATGCCTTCCCTAATTGCCTCGTGCAAATGCATTTAAAATAGAATTTGTGATGAATAAACACTTCTTGATAAGAAGTGCTAAAACGTTGGAACACTTGAAAACAGATTGACACTTTATTGGTAACATGAGAGACACAATGAAAACCAGCCCAATCACAACTAAAATAATTATTTTAAAACTTATGATCCACATTAGAACAAGGAAAACCACAAATAAAGATACTTCACCAACAAAACAAACAACTAAATCAACAAACCAAATAACATTTGACTATCTCGATATTACATAACATAGAATAAGTAGACCACAAAAATTATAACATAATAAACAATAAAAAAGATGCAAAATCTTAAAATTTCACTAGTAAAACAATAACAATATTTAAAATAGCAATTCAAAAAATAGCAAAAAGGAAAAGGAGGATATTACAAATTCATAATATAACATAGAAAACATGTTCATCAATATAGAACATTACATAGCACAAAAATATAATATTACAAGATATAACATATAATAAAACAAATCAACAACAATGCCACCAAGCCTTAATCCGACAAGGTGGGGTCAGCTACATGACTACTTTGTTTCCATTGTGCACAATGAAATAGAAGCCCCTCCCTAAGTTATAAATAAAGAAAATCTTTCATGATAATTTCTTCCCATACTTTTTTGGGTCTTCCACTTCCTCCTTTAGTATCCATAAACTCAATTTTTCTAACATGAGATTGCATGTTCTACACTTAATATGCCCTAACCATATAAAGTGACATTCTCTAATATTATCTACTATTAAAGTCACTCCAACCTTGCTACATATATAAACAAAATATATTATTAAATAAATTAAATAAATATAATTAGTTCATAGATGATAATTTTACAAAGTTTAAATTTATGCTAAATTAGGAGTTTTTAATTTTATTTGGAGGTTTACTAATGAATATTTAGTATGTCCAACCCATGGATTATTCAGTGATGCCATATCGACGTGGTGTTTGTTGTTCAGGAGGGGACTCACTCAGTCAGTGGCTTGTGATAGGGTTCTAATATTGATGAGGATAGGGAGCACTTCGTCGTCCACTGCAGTTACACGAGGGCCATTCTGGAGACTTGGGGCTTGCTGCCGACCACTCAGACCTCTTGAGACCAGTTTACCGCTTTGTATTTAACTGCTACTGTGTCTCGCCACCACCGGTTCGGCTGTCAGAATGTGGCCTACTCCCTCTACCATGCTTGGCGGAGTAGGACTAAGCGTCTCACAGTAGTCCATATACGACTCCACTAGTTTGTGCAGGTTCGATTCTCTCGGCATTGGTTAGTGCTAGTCTGCATGACGGGTCTGATTCTTGGGATTCCATGGCCCGCCAGGGACCCTCCACCTCCTTGAGATGGTGCCCCTGACCCGTTGGCTGAAGGTTAACATTGATGCTTCCTATAGACACGAGGAGCCTGCTGCTTTTGGTGGAGTTGTGGTTCGTGACTTAGGAGGCTACTTGCTCGCTGCTACTGGAACCCGTTTATAGGCCCTATCTCCTCTCCATGCTAAGATGCAAATTGTTACTATTCTGCAATAGGCCATCCTGTCCAGAGACACTGACACTGATTGAGTCATCATAGAGGGCGACTGTCTTGGAGCGGTCCGTAGGCTCCATCATCACTGGGTGAGGACTCTCCGTTCACAAGGCGGAGAGCGCCACGCTGATCACCTTGCTTTTTTGCTGGACTTTCCTCGTGTAATTTTTGTTCACCGTTCGCGCGATGAAAATCGCGCGGTGAACTTTTGTTCCACGTTAGCATGACATAGCGATTTTTCTTTTGTTATGAGAGATGTGCTCCCCGGGAGGCTCTTAAACCTCCTTGTTGAGGACATCATGAAGTTTGATCCCGGATGATGATGTACGGATGCTTTTACTTATTTATGCTTAGACTAGATTATTATAATTAGTATTAAAATTTCCTAGATATCAAAATGCACTGCTCCCTCCATTTGACAAGGGCATCTGCTTTCCAACTCTTCATTAATGGCTACATTCTTACCTTTCATAAATACACAATCACATAGCCATCCCCCACAGGGATACTCGTAGTTTAATTCATTTCAAGTTTTAATTATGTAAATTTAAAGTTTATTTTTCAATAATTTACTAATCAAATTATCTATGTAAAACAAATTTGGAGCATTTGAAATTTCTAAAATAGTGAAATTAAAAATAGGGCAAAGCATGAGAAAAATAATTGATATAAAAATTTCAAGTGCTTACTATAGAAGGGTGTCTCATATTTTTTTTTATATATTATAATTTACAGATTATTCCTTCGACAATTACTACCAAGTAATTAATATTTTTAAGAACATCCTAGAATATTTTATATAAGGATAAAACCTTGAGTCGGTTAACACAATCAGGTTGAACGGTGACTTTGAGTGACTAATCAGTGACAGCTCTTATTTTGTGAAAGTAGAAGAGTTGAGGGTCTCCTAGTGGTTTTCATCAAGAAAAAACATAATTTTTGTATATGGTTAAAATTAATTATCAAATAAATAGGTTGTCGATTTAAACGTTGATCAAAATTTGTACATCATTTACTTCTTGGCCAAAACCAAAGTGATTAAGGTGCCATTTTGATTATAAGGCTAAGAGAGTAGGTAGGTAGCTAATCAGTTTTTTTATTATTTAAAGGCTTGGCCACCCTGTTTCGACCACTAGAAGTATTTCCAATTTCTCACTTGACTTGCAAGAAAATCAATGGAGTTATTTCTTGAAATGATCCACTGATTATTGAAAAATTCTCAATTTAATCATTCGACTCGTAAAATGCCAAAAATAATCCTCCAACTCCTTTTTAAAAGTTCAAATCAGTCTTAAATTTAATTTTTATCTATTTTGGATAAAAAGGTTAAATATATGAAGGATATTTTAGCATATGGCATAATGCAGTATTATCATAATACCCAAAATATATGAAAATTAAATGAGACTAATTTGGCCTTTTAAAAGAAGTTGAAAAACTATTTTAAGCATTTTAATAATCGGAAGAATAAATTGATCATTTTTCAATGATTGTAGGACCAATTAGAAAGTACCTCAAATTAGTTGAGATTTGTGAATTGATCAACAAGTATTCTCATTTATTCTAGGTTTTTGACATTTTATCCACAAGTCAGTCGTAAGTTGCACTTGCATTCGTCACTGAACAAAATCGGATGATAGTAGTAGGTCTCATAAGGCAGGATGAACATAGATTTTTCCTCATCACTTGAGTCAATCATAATTTGGAGGCAGCCCAAGGAGTTTTATAAGGCTGCTTAGGAAAGTATTTAGGACCAGTAAGCTTATTAGTAGCCCCATGTTACCCTAGCTTTGTGTGCGTAAATTAGCACATGTCCTAGTCATCTTTGAAGTCATCGCCTACATCGTGGCTCCACTTGTTCTGAGGCATGCTCATGTATCTTAGTCATGGTCGCATAGCTCTCCTATCAAATTGCCTTTCACAATGACCAATACCCCATGGCCGAGAATTAAGCGAATAAATGGCATGAGGAAACCATGAACTAGAGGCCTTCAACATTGGTTGACAGATTATCCCATTATACCAAGCTATCATAACCCAGACAATCATAAGCTCTTCCTTTTCTTACTTGTAGCATGAGTAGGTTCCCTAGGTGACCATTATAAAAATCTCCCTAGCTAGCTGCATGTATCCCCATTGAACTTTTTCGATAATCACCAAGAGATTGGTTGTATATTCATCAAGGGGATGTCGAGCTTTTGTAGGAAATGCAACCTGAGAATGTTGGCACAACTCCCAACATCAACAAGCAAATGAGAAACCTAAGTCATGCTAATTATAGACTGAACCATAATGACATCATGGAATGGAATTGTGCAATTTAGAAGTCAGAGGCGTTGAAAGACACACTCGGCTACAAAAAGATACTGGTCAAGATCAGGTGTAGTTGCCAGAGCCTCTTTAGGCTCCACAAGGGCGATAGTCATTTGGAGACTGACATTACATTGATCACATTGACCAAGTGAATGGTTACAAAAAGAGGAATCCTTGCCATGGTGCCTCCCATTTTATATGAGCGTCTTTTGCATTAGTGCTGCCTCATCCCAGGATGAATTTGTTGAACGTTCCGAAAACTAACCTAAGCGTTTTTTTAATATCATTAGAAGCCTTGTAATTTTACAAATTTTAAATCTTATTTATAGAAATTAAGTATTGAAATATTTATAAACCATTTCTAGTTACCTTAACCATTACCATATATATATATATATATATATATATATTCATTACCCTAAGATCTTTAACCTTTAATAAAATTTAACATCTTCCAATAATTATTTTTTATAATATTTACCACTTGATAAAAATACAACACGCATACTATTACGTATTAGTCTAAGAAGCTCATTGTCAAAGATCTTTACCATTTCCATTACTATTACAGTTTCCATTATCATTACAATTACCATTAATATGATTTCTCCAGCCAGTATCATATGAAGGTTTGATGCATAAAACATTACATATACACACATCATAGTATTAAAAAGTCAACATTAATCCTTAAGTAATATACTAAACTTTTTAACTTCAATTTATACATACAATTAAACATTACCTTAATAATTTAATAATATTCCTTACAATTGCTATTATATAATAATGCTTCCAAAGATATATACTTATCGTGCCACTACATCACCGCGATGGCGATTTAGGGCTCCAAGTGGGCGGCATTGCCTCCTTTCTTCCCGATCGCTGATGATAAATGCCAACTCTCCCTCGACGTTAAACTCTTGGGCATTTACAGCTTGGCTCTGGTCGGCTTCATCGTGGCTTAGTCTTTTGGGTTCACCCGACCCTGATCTGCCACTATCGGCATGTTTCTTTGAAAGTTTGATCGGGAGGTATTGTGCGCAATGGTTGAGGTGGTGGGGACATTTTGCTCCCCAACCTCCATTGTGCCCCTTGTGGCCCAAGAGCTCCCAAATATTTTTTTATTACTCTCGCGAACTCCCAGTCATTAAAAGCATTAGTTGGCATCAAGCCTATTTCTACTTGCAGAGGCAAACCTGCTCTGATTCACACCAAAGATGAGATTCAACTCTATGCATTGGTGGCCAAATTTGCAAATGGAAAACCTCCAATGCATATAGTTCGCAAATTTTTCAGTGATTTAAGTCTTTCTGGAACCTATTCAATCAGATTAATTGATAACTGCCATATTCTTGTCAATTTGTTTTCTGAGAAGGATTATACTCGCCTCTTCTCCTGTGGTTCCTACTTTGTTGACAAATTCCATTTAAATTTTTTAAAGTACCTACAAATTTTGATCATAAATATGAACCACCAATTATCCCTATTTGGCTTAACTTCTCGCTGCTAAAGGCTCGTTTCATTACCACTATGTCCTCTTCTCATTGGGGTCTTATTTCGATAAGACTCTCAAGGTGAATATATCTACCGCTAATCTCTTGCGGCCCTTGATGCAAGAGTTTTTTGTGGAAATCGACCTAATTGAAATTTTGAGCACGATATTTGGATTTGCGAAGAAGATGATGGTTATTATCAAGATGTTTTACTTGAAAATCTGCCCAAATTTTGTAAACATTGTGGTATTTTATGACATGATATTGCATCATGCTTCAAAATTCACCACTAATAAAAAAAGTGGCTTCATCTAATGAACCAGAAGTCACCAAAAAATAATGCGGCGGGTGAGAAAGCTACGGCCCTTTCACCTATTGGTAAGGAAGTGGGCCATCCTTCTCTTCTCCAATCAGTTATACCAGTTGCAGCTGTGGTTGAAGGCGAGTTTGCGTCCAACCTTAAAGGTTGCGCAATACTTTGGAAGTTGGTAATTAACTGGTTGTGGCGGAAGATTCGGTTGAAGTTGCCTTAGCTGTGAGCAGCATCGCCGGGAAGATTTCTGATGCGGCCACTGATGTTTGACAAGAAGATTATCATAAAATGAAGCAGTGTTGGATCGTTACTCAACTACCTTTTTATCTGCTACCATTGACAGTCTCCTCCAAGATCAGATGAAGTTGAACAATGCATACATCCAGAGTTTGATCTTTCAATATAATCTTAGAAGAAACCGGAGATTTTCTTAAAAATCAACACTATCAGGCAGGTTTTTATGGAGAAAGTCCATCCAAATCCTTCCGAGGAAGTACAAGTTTCTATGCGAAATGACGTCGTGATTCAGGAGGTGGCAAGTCTCCTGTTCTCGCCAATAAATTTCATTTGAGCAGATCTAGTGAGCACCAGTGTCAGTCATCCACTCCTACTTAGCCTGATAATGATTCTGATTAGGAGGCATTGTACCAAAAAAAATGTCTGAAGATTTGGAAGAACTATGCTTTAACACAGATTTCAGACAAAGAAAAATACTTTAATTCCTCAACAAAAATTTCTCAATACTATCAAAAGAAGAAAAAAGGAACATACCCTAGGGCATGAATAGAGGATCTCGTTTACTCTTTCATTTGTATTTCTGTTCTAAGCTTAATTTTTCCTTTGTGAGAATCTATGGGGGGATTGATAACCATTTTATACGTTTCTTGCTTTTTGTTTTTTATTTTATGAGGTTACCAACCAAAATTATTCTGTATTCAAAATTATCATTAATAAACTTACATTTTTACAAGATAATCTAAATTAATTAAAAAATTACCTTAAGTTCATTAGATCACATAGAAAGTAATGTAGGGTACTCAACATAAAAAATAGAACTATTTGGAAAGCATGTGATAAGAGTATAGTTAATACAATTTTAATTTGGCTAACAAAATGTGATATTACCAAACTAATACTTTAAAAGTCAAGGAGTCATCGACCCACTTCAGGTTTGTTACTAAGGTCATGGGGTCACTGAATACAAAATTGAAGGTTAAAATTTCTGCAATAAAAAAGGGTGGTAGCTGTGTAATAATACATGTTTTTTATCAAATAATAAAAATAAGAGAAAATTTTATTTTAGTCCCTATAATTTTAAAATTGTCTCAAATTGGTCCCTAAAATCTTGATTATATATAATAAGCCGCTAAGATTTTAAAAATGTCCCATTTTAGTACCTACAAAATTAAAGTTAAAAAATGTCCCAACTGAAGAGGTAGCTGCAGTTAGGGTTGGTGTGAGGATATGTGGTTGTGAGGGCGATGGCTGGTCGGCATCTTGACGATGGGTGTTGGCTAGGGTTTGCTTGGCCAGCATTTGTGTGAAGTGAAAAGTGCGTGTGATGAGAACGTGAGGTTGAGAGCGAAAGCGAACCTAGAGTCTTGCTTTTTCGTGCGCCACGCTCGGCGAAAAGAGGGCAGATTTTCGTTTGTTGGTTGTTAGCTTCTCGCGTGAAGGAGAAAAAAAAAAGGATTGGTTGGTTGGTGATATATAAAGCCAAAGTGCTATTTAGGAATAAGAAAATTGGTTTATATTTAAAATTTCATTAAAATTTGTTTTATCTTTAATTTGGATGAAACTTCGCCAAAATATTTCTAATTTCATTTTGCATGTGTTAAAAATAAATTTTAAAATTTCAACGCCTAATTTTTTATTTACAAAATTAGGGTAAGAACATCAACTTTAAGGGTAGATGGAATTGGTTCAAAATTTAGTGACATCTTTACTTTGAAGTTTTAACCACTTTTTAAGAAAATACTTGCATTTTAAGACTAAAATAGAACAAAAAAAAGATTTAGTGGCACGATTATATTCACTCTCTACAGATTCAATATTAACAAGCACAATACTTCATAATGCATCTTATACTGCTATCAAATTATCACATATTTTTTCTGTATATGCAAGCTGGTCATAGCACGGAAAAAATCAGGTAACAGATGGCAGCAAACTACTATTACTGCGAGAAGTCCTTGAAAAAGAAACGTCTTGGATTGATTTAAATTCAAAACTTATTAATGTATTTCAATTATTCACATCGAACATACATACTACAAAAAATTTTAAGAATTCTAGTTAAACTCACAAAATGTAAACAGATTCAAACCTTGGCAGCCTTAAACAGTTCATCAAGAACCTCAGACAACGTTGGATGAGCATGAACAGCAAATTTTATATCCTGCAGGATTAATATTCATAGCAAAATCAAAAGAATTAAGAAAAATAGAAGTAGAGAAACGGTTTAAAAATTTAAAATTGGAATCAATTGCTCTCTAAATTTATAAAACATAGAATAAAAGATGATTGCTTATATGCAGAATGACAGTTTACAGTTAAAATAAAACAAATTATAAAAGGTAAGGCTTTCTAGTAAGTAATTTAATTTTCTTGAATAAACGACAGAAAATAACGATCAACAAATACTTTTTTCATTACAATAGTCAGCAAATTTATAAATTTGCATGTTTCCTTTTTTCACACCAAATGTTACTGAGTTTTTACAAAATCACAAAGGCCAACAGGCAAAGAAACAAGAACTGTAACAGGTGAATAAATTAAAATAGGTACTTTAAATAGAGGATCTTAAGGCATGAATTAGTCATTATAATTTAATCAGATGCTGACCCTCCAAATAAATTTTAACAACATGATCTTAGATCAAATAAATGAATTAAGAGAATTTGCTTAGTCATTATGGTCTAGATCTTGTGCAGTTAAGAATAATTACAAAATTTAACACAAGATGCCTAATAGCTTATCAAGTGAAATATATCCGTAGTAAGAATGCAGACACGAGTAATAGAAAAACGCAATTTCAAAATAGAACCAGCAGCATCATTTTATTTTACCTGAATGCGCGTTCCCAACGCTATAGCATTTGATGCTTCATGGATAAGGTCTGCAGCATGTAGTCCTAATATGTGAACTCCAAGTATCTCTCCGCTATCAGGTCTATATATTAACTGCATTAACACATGATTATTAAGTCAACATCGCATTTTATGAGAAAATAACAATCAATTCCTTAAGAATGAAATGTTTACAGTGAAAAATGGTACAAGACCCCAAAAATTATGGCAAATTATTTTGTGCAAGGTTCCATAAATGCAAAATAATTGTGATGTAGGAACAGATCTCCAGGGCAAAAAATTGGAGTTCCAAGACACTTTCAAAAAGTTTTAATAAGGCTGCAAAGGGAACTAAACAGCAAAGGATGCCTTTGTATACTAACAATAAACTGGACAGCAAAGGGATGCCATTGTAGTTTGACAGTAGGGTGGTTCTGACAGCAGTGAGAAGTCTGTTTGCTGCCAATTAGTTAGATCAAAAAGCCAGCGGACCTGTGTCCGGATTAAGGATACAGCAACTTGCTGTTGTAATTAGAAGAGGGCTGTTCTGAAACTGGAGATATAAAAAACACCATCACCAATTGTAGAATGACATGTCATCATCACCAACCATTTACGTGTTGTTTGAAGACTATAAATGCCTCTCTTAGCTACAAGGGAAGGAACTCTTCTTCAACTTCTACTACGCTTGCTTCCCTTTCATTAAATTTTTTTTCTCTGTAATCTTAAATACTTCATAAACACAAACACAAAACACATAAGAATTGTATCATTGTAGTATTTCTTTAATTAATGAAATGAAAACTCACTAACAAAATGGGTATAAATTAGCCAAATCACTATAATCTCTAACATTTTTTGAGTGATTGTTTCTCTTTTGTGAAATCTAAAAAGCAACAAAGCCACCAGCCTTAATGAATTTATAATACAGGCTGCATTCACAACGATGCATTGTTTCAAAAAAACAAAAAAACATATGAATATAAAGAGATTTTGGATTGGGTTACTAAAATTAAAGTGTGAAATTACCGTGCAAAAAATACCTAAGATGAAGCCAAGAAAATAGATACGGAACCTTTTGTTGATTCGCATCAATCTATGCAGTTTTATGAGAATTTGCATTGCATGACTTCATAGAGATCCTAAACCTCAACACTTAAAAAAGCAATGATTAACTTACTTTACAGTGATTAATAAGTGTAAACCTTGAAAGTGGATACAAATTTTACAATAACATTCCATGAAAAGCATAACAATTTAGTTGGACAAGCATTTAATAATTGAAATAACCTTTGCAAGCCCCTCTCCTTCATTTTCAGCAAGAGCTTTTGTGTTCGCCTTGAAACTTGTCTTAGCAACACAAACTTCGAAACCCTCTTTTTCAGCTTTCTCCCTAGCCAAAGGCTGCAAGAGATCATAGACAAAATAAAAAATGAAGCTTTATCCCAGTTTATTCTTTAATGAGGCAAAACTTAAGAGAGCAAATCTTAGCATGTTTACTTTACAGTCTATAATTTATGAAAAAACTCGTTCCAATTTCAAAGAAAATTATTTTTAAAGGTAAAAAACATTGCTATAAATAACTAATATTGATACCAAAAAGACCATAAATATGAGAGGTAATCTTTAACTTGACTCTTGTTTTGATTTCAGACCTCTTCTAAGTTTAGTTTCAGCTTTACATAATTTTGCAATTTCTACTCTGCTCTTTTGTTTATGATTTCAGACCTCTTCTAAGAGATTCCATTATAAGTAATAAAGCTCATAATAAAATGATAACTACATTTCCAGACGAGTTTTGAATCCCTTGAGTGAGATTAGCAAGTGCTTCTTCTCTGATAAATGTACTTATAACAAGACTTACATCCACTCTTTTTCTTCTTCTTTTACATATCTTGGTGCATAGTTGTCCCCTTCCCAAGTATATAGATATTTTACAGCTTGGTGGAATGCTAATAGACCCTTGTTATTATTTGAGTAGTGTAGCTGTGCTCAATAAAATAGCTCAGAATAATAGAATGTATGCTTCCTAATGCACACCTCTAAGCATCCACTTCAATTTTTCAAATGCTTTTTGTAAGTCAACCAATGTAAGCACTAGCTGCTTGATGGATACTGACCTTTAGCTCAGTATAAAGCTTTTCTTGGTTGACTCTTCAATGAAATTTTCAATTGACACTGATGAGTTGGTGCATAAAACTTTTGGCAGTAATGGCATGCTCCCATGAAGCTCCTTATTTAAGTAATGTTTCTCGAATGCGCCCACTAAGTGGTTGCCTTCATATTTCTTGAGTTGATCTTGATACATTCTCAAATCTCAAAACCTAGGTAGAGTAGTGCAACGACCCAAAGTCGTTATTTTGCAAATTAGGTCAGAATCCTACCTTAAGAATCAGGATCCCGGGGAATTTCATTTTAGTGCAAACAAAATTACCAATAGATAGGAATAATTTTTAGATCAAAGTGTCTTAGTTTGGGAGAGATCCGATTAACAGAAGTTCCCGTTCTATTTTCTGAAAATTTTAAATTCTAAAAATCGAGAACATTGAAATGTGTATCCGAATTCATCATTTTCAATGTCGTTGTGTTAAGTATATTATTTAAAGATTGCTCGAGAAGTTTCATCAAATTTTGAGCGTCGATTTGATCGTGGCAAATTTCGAAGTTTTAAACCTCAAAAAATTATTATAAAATAAAATATTACTCCGAATCGAAAATTTTCGGAGCGAGGGTGTTCGTCATATCGTAACACACCTCGGTGTCAAGTTTCGTTGTATTCGGACGCCGAACGGCAGAAAAATGGAATTAATTTAAAGTTTAAGTTTTTTTTTCTTTCTTTCCTTAAAATCCCCTGAAATCCTACGCCCCCCACATCCCCCTCTCCTGCTCACAAAACGCCAGCCCCTCTCAGCCAGCTCCCTCCCTTCCTGCAGCCGGCCAGCCCCTCTCAGCCAGCTCCCTCCCTTCCTGCAGCCGGCCAGCCCCTCCTCAGCCGCTCCAGCCTCCTTCCAGCAGCCCGGCAGCCCCCGGCAGTCCCCTTCAGCCAACCAACTCCCTCTCCAACAGCAGTCCAGCCTCCGGCAGCCCCCGACAGCCAGCAGCAGCCTCCGGCAGCCCACCTCCCTCCCAGCAGTCTCCGGCAGCCCCCGACAGCCAGCTATCAAGCCGCCAAACCACTCTGTAGCCGCTGCCAGCCAGCCTCTTGCCGTTGCCACCTCGGCCAGCCTTCGGCCAACCCGTTCTGGCCTCTCTTCGTTTTTTGACAATCATAATTCTAAAGTAAGATGAGGAAATTGAAGAACACATTTGTTTTCTCTAAATCTTGTTACTCTCTTTATAACTATCAAATTTATAATTAGTCATTCACAATAAAATTATTCTCATTGATAATGAGAATGATTCAATTGTTATAAATGACTATTGTTTCCTGAATTGCCAATTCAGTTATTTTTATTCTGACTTTGTCGTCATACAGTATGATGATCATAATCTTAAGACACTTTAATAATTATAACTGCTTTAATAGCAGCTTAAATCAATCGAACTTCAAAAGCGGAAGAAGAACAGAATGAAAGAAGAAATTAAACTCCTAAATCATTTGATTAAAAAACTAACTTAAAAATATCGGGGACTTAAATGCAGATTGAGCGAACTGTCACTTATTCGAGCTGTTGAACTTCTGAACTTAAGGATCAAAGGTACCCAGTATATGACTTGCATTACATCTTGCATTTTTCTATTACTGCTATGCTTCGCGTATGTGCTTTGAGCCAAATCCATTTGAAGCTTGGTTGGTTGTCCGGAACCAACGTAATATCATTCGGGGTTGTTACCGAAAAATGAAATCGGTATCATTCGGGGTTGTTAATGGAAAAATGACATCAATAATATTCGGGGTTGTTGCTGGAAAAATGATATCACCAACATTCGGAGTTGTTATTGGGAAATGACATCAATAACATTCGAGGTTGTTCTGGAAAAATGACATCAGTAGCATTCGGGGTTAGTTACCAGAAAATGACATCAATACCTTTATTTTTGTGATAAATACTTGTTACAATAATTTGCTTGCTTATTTTGTGTTGTTGCCTTACCTATCATGCATTTTATTTTTACCTTACTTCCGCTAATCGCATCTTTATAAAGTAATTTGTATTGTGTACTGCTGTACTTAAAGTATTCTCTAATTACTGGGAATTCCAATCCCGATATTGTTTTTCTGTACAATACCAGGTCAGGTGCTCCTGGAAAAGGTTAAACAAGAACCCTAAATTTTCAATGGATCGACAACGGCGCTGAATTGTTTATTTTGTTTTGTACGATGAATGATCTTATAATATGAATTTTGATAAATGAAAATATCTTTTACTTTTATATGCGTATTCTTTTTCTCTCAAATTGCTCAATATGATCCCGCGGTAAGTAGGCACCCGATGCCAGAACGGTTTCCGCTGAACTGGCATCGGGCCGTCACAAGTAGTCTACTTCCAAAGCACAAATTTTATGGAGTTGAAGTGTACATAATATACTCAGAGTAGCTCCACAACTTTAAATGTCATTGACATTACTTCTTCAAATGTTTACGAGTATATCGTCCAATTAAACTAACACTAACTTGTTCAAGTATAGCCTCAACACTTCATTCTCAACTTTTGTGAAAAGTTTGTTGCCTTAAGTTGAACTATGAGCACCTCAATTTTGGGCCAAAAATATATTCAACTAACAATAATTTTGTTGAGCACCTGATAATCAATCTGTACATTCCATCTTTCTTGGGAGGTAGAATTATCATAAATCCGCATGGAGAACACTTTGTTTGTTCATTCTTTGATAATCTCTTAATTCTACAGCATTGAGTACTCGTACATACTTAGGTAGGTAAAGCTTCATCCAAGATATATTGGATTTCATGCTCAATAGCCTTTTTAGAGATAACTCATTTAGTTCTTCAAAGAAGTCAGCATACTCATAATATCGTCTCCAAAATCGTGTATCAAAAGTTAGGATTGTGTTTGAGCCCATTGTACTGGGATTCTCTCGACTTCCATAAAGTCAACTTTACCTTCTACTTCTTGAATGAATAACAATAAGAAATTTTCCCAAGCATGGATAGTTCTTTCGATTTCTTACAACTGAACTACATCATCCCTCAAATAGGTTTATCCCAATAAATGTTATGTGTTTCACTCTATCACTATATTACAGCATTGTCTCCTTCAGATGCAGCTCCCAATTCAATAATATTGGCTTCTGAGTGATGCAAAATTTCAAGCGGTATTGGCGAGTAACCATCATGTGAGTGTCTTCCTTAATCAAACTAAAAAGTATAGTATGGGATGTTCACTATTTAATCTAAATCAATGGACAAATGGTTTTAATATTAGAAATTTTTTCTGTGTCAAATATGGTAATAACAATTTGCTCTTTTACTTGGATGCTAATTAGGTTAGGAAACTCTTTTCCTTTCGGCACTACCTCATTGATCTTCTCTAGGTCAAAGAAACTTCTACTGCCATCAAGGCGGCCTTTCTTGAACATTTTGGGAAACAACTCAGGGCAAAGTTTCATTCACTTCCTGTTTACATGTCCAGAGCTTCTACAATGGGTATAATAAAATTTTTGCCAAACATTTATTTTTCATTTGGAAATTCTTCTTGCTTCATTTTAGAAGGTTTTCTCTAGTCATAACTCTAGCGCTTGGTTCAGCTCGACCAATTTACAAATGGTTAAGCAATTCTTCTTTCTTTATTTTAGAAGGTTTTCTGAGTCATAACTCTAGTTACCAAAAAAACATTTACCACTTATAATACTTGGGCCTTCTACATAATTGTTGTTTTTCATCTAATTTGAGGATAATTTTCCCATACAAGGGTAAAATGAGCAAGGGTTGTTAGAGTTGGAAAATGCGGCAAAGTTTTATCCCATTTGCTCGCCAATACAACTTGGCCACTGCTTTAAGGTGGTCTGCTAGTTAGAGGATTGATCCCTTGATCATAGCATGCATGTTAAGCTAACCTACACTTGAAGAAGATACTTTTTGTAAAGGTGAAGATAATGAATTCCTTTGTGATGGTACATGATAATGATGATAGATATTAAAAACGCTGTGCTATCTTCAATAATATTACTAACATAAGAAAAACATTTCTTAAAATAGAAATCCACATATCCTTATATGATCTCCCAAGCATAACCCAGCATGTTGGCCCATGACAACTATAGCCATCAGCACAACAGAATGAGTGATGCCAACAACCCACCTTATCAAAGTCACCAATTCCTAAGCCGTGAGACTTCTCTAATCTACCTGATTGCACTACTCACAACAACATTTTTTATGAAGCAGTGCCTTCGCTTTAAGCCAGAGTTATGCATTTCAACTGGCACAGCAATTCAAAGTAGCCATGCTTCCAATGCTTCTCAACTGTCATTAACATCCGTTACCTCTCCTCTCAGCTGGTATCTCACAAGCTTCAAGGTTCTGTAAAGCACATGCTTTCCTCCCAAAGACAAAATAAAGAAAAGCTGCTATACACCTTTACAAGATATAAAACTGTATTCACAATGATGGATCCTCAGAAAACCAGATACCTTTAATTTCTACCAGCATTTTCATTCAACAGCCACCATGACAGATCCCCTTTTGAGCAACATCCATAACTTTCTAACAGAGCTATAGTATCCTAGTCATCACTTCCATGCCAATCATTTGCCCCCACACCACTCAATGGTCCATTTAGAGTATTTACAGGTCAGAAAAAATCTAATTTGAGCATGCTCTCCTCAGAGCTAATATGAAATTTCCATACGTTCATAGAGCACGAGAGACTGCATGCTGTTCTAAAGCAGTAACAAGGTCTCTCTCAAACATCCAATCAAAAAGTTTCAATACCTTCAGTACCAAATAAGGGACTCTCCTACTACCATGATTAAGATAAGTTCTTTATGAAAGATAAGCCAATTTCTTTTCTTTTTTATTCATGTTTTCTTGCATCCCTAGCCAGTCCACTTTTCGCCAATTAAGCCAAGGTGGATTTTCCTTAATCCAATTACAGTTTCCCTCCAATGAAGAATTTTCCTCTCACTGCATAAGCATAAATAAAGTCAAATCACGTGAACTATAATTTCTTTGGAGAATCAATTAACTCCAAGGCAACGCCCCTAATGATTCACATGTTACCAACCTAATGGCATATCAATTTCTATCATCCGTTTTTGCCTAAGTTCCAGTAGTGGACATGAGTTTTGAACTATAACGTATCAATTTTATAAGGGTCAATTGAAATGTTGGTGCAATCCCTAAGACGTCCAATAAGCGATCCATTGGGTAAATGATCAGATGGCTTGCTAGCGCACCAATATTTAAAAGGCTTGCTCGGACTCTTCAGTGAATTTTTGCATTGCACGAACTATTTCAATCAATATGCCAGTTTAGTGATTAATTAGCCTGAAAGGTGCTTTTGATTTATAGACAAACTTCTTGGCCTGACCTTATTTGTGTAGAAACTACTGGTCGATAACTTTGATGCCAACAATAATATGAACTAACAAATCCTACTTTAGAAACATATGTGATCACTTGTTCGCCTCATTGGCACATTCATTAGATCAGCAGATATTCTCTCCCAAGAGCCTTCTTGGAGACCAACACTTTCTCATCTCATAATGCCTTTGTAGAAGGCTTGCCAACAAGTTTCCTTGCTCTCATGAAGCTTACAATTTACAAGTGGCATAAGAAATGAACTCGCTGCCTAGTTCCCTGCATGCCTCAGCCAACAATTTGGTCTCTCGATGATCTGGCCTCAGCTTAGTGTTATCCTTGTAACACCATTGATAACTTGGTTTTTTAATAACTTTAAGTTGATTTATTGCCATTCAATGCCTAATTTAAGGTTCCAGTGTTGCGGAGATGACCCCTACAAATCACTCAAGATAGATCAACCCTTTTAGATAATTTCCCAATAGTTAAAACTCCTCTTAGTGTTTGTGTGCAAGCCCAAGAGATCTGTATCGTCTTTACAAGGCCTCATAGAGGTTTTACTTTGAATGCTTCCTGGCCAACTAATTAGTCATTCAATCATTGGCTCGGGTTTGTAAGGTTATAAATTAGTAATTTATGAATCTATTTTCATATTATCGATTGCTGATGAAGTATGCAAGATTATAACGGTTTATCTATTGCATCACACAGGTAGATCAGTAACTACTTAAATTTGAATACTATTAATTTTCTTCACCTCTATAATTAAATTTAAATATCAAATATCCACAGCCCAGAATGCATATCAATCTATCTTTCAGTATTATATTTAATAAATTTTAAGATTCCAACAATATTAGTGAAATTTAATTGGGTAGTTAACAAAAGGATGTTTAAGTACATAAAACAATGAGATTTATTGACGTTAACAGACAAAAAGCAAAAATGGTTTCTAAATTCAAGGCAATCTCAAAGCCTAGAAAAGTGAAACTCACAATTAAAGGGAATATGCGTTCTCTTGACTCATTCTATAATATTTATATCAGTGTCTAAATAACAAAAGGATGTTTAAGTACATAAAACAATGAGTTTTATTTTGTTCATTTTTTTTAGTTCTAGCAATGTGTAACGTACAATTAAACTAGTCACGAGGCAAATGTTACTTGCAAGGGAAGATATAGCCTAACCTCAGTGAGGCCAACCATACTGATCTCAGGATGCGTAAAACAGGCAGCAGGAATGCTTAAATGGTTGAGCACATTAGCCTTGCCACAAATTGTTTCAATAACTATATAGCAAAAAATGAGGGCAATCAAGAAGATGATTCTCAAGACAATATGATGCTTTTCTTGAATCATTGCAGATTTATTTACCAGATATCCCCTGAGCACTAGCAGCATGAGCAAGCATCATTTTTCCATTTGCATCACCAATGCAATATAAATGAGGAACCTTCATAAATAATGAAACAGAAAATGTAACATATGAACGAACTGTAAGAAATGCCAATTTTTATTGATTTAATCATATTCATAATATAGCATGATGACTAACAGGATTGCCATCTGTGTCGATAACTTGCATGTGCTCATCAACTGGAACAAATCCCCGTTGTGTAGCAACATTTATCTAAAAACAAACAATAAAAATATTAAACTACTTCTCCTTAACAGCTTTGGTTTCTGCATATCAACAAGAATATAAATGATATTTAAGCACGCACGCTTTCTAAACCGAGTCCCTTGGTAAATGGAGCTCTACCGGTTGCTATAAGAGCGGCGTCTACCTGCTCATATATACAAAAGTAGTGTATTGCATTAATTACATCAAATTAATTAATGCTTACTTGAGAATTTGGAATATAATGCAAAAACTAAATGTGGCCATTTTAATATGATGCAAACTTTGGCAAGGTTTAAAAATTAAAACCGTCTATTCTAACAATTTTAAAAGTAAAAATAAACTTAGTAGAAGCCCATATATTGTATAGGAACAAAAAATAATTTACTAACAGTATTTACAAAAAATTTAGTGATGAGTAACACCGCAATTGCCTGATCCCAAGCCCAAAAAAATGTGGAGGTTAAATAATAAACAATTAGCATATAACCTTGTCAAATCAACATGACATGAAACCTTAGAAAATTTCTGCTACAGCTTGTGATATAGACAAAAAAAAACAAAAATCGCTCTTGCATGACATGAATCCTAAAGCCGAACCCTATGAAAAGCCTAGGTACACATGAACACATTAGCTTTTATATTTAAAAATGTATGAACCAAAATAATTTACTAATTAGTAGTACAAAAACTTTAGTGATGAGTTACACCGCAATTGCATGGTCCCATTCTCCAAAAGAAAAGGTGGAGGTTTAAGCAATAAACAACTAGCATATAACTTTGTCAAAACAACATGACATGAAACCTTAAAAAATTTCGTCTGGAGCTTGTGGTATGACCAAAAAACAAAAATTGCTCTTGCATGACATGAATCCTAAGTCGAACCCTACGAAAAACCTAGGTACACATTAGCTTTTAAATTTTAAAATGTATGAAATGAATTTTTTTTATTTAATAGTCTTTTTTACATAAAAAGCATTTTATGTTTGAAATAAAATCACAAAAAATAAAGCAGCACTTACTATCATTGTGATTTCTAATAACAACCCGCTACCACAATATGTACCACAGTAACAGAATATTGTTATCGTGTATGCTTACCGGCAATTACAGTCGCCACCACCACCTGACTATATATGTGCGTATTTGACACACTGTTGAGTTAATAAAAATATTTATCGTATACACTAAATTTTTCTCTTCCTCCTCGTCTCTTACATGGTATCAGAGCATCTGATCCCGCTCGATCCCTCTCAGTTCACAGACAAAGATGCCTCAATCGCTTCAGCACCTGCACTCGACCTGCACTAGGAAGACAGGCAACCCCTATGAAGTCTACGAACACCGACTCCTAGTCTGACGACAACTCTAGTTCACGCAGACCTCCGGTTCCATGGAAGAAACACGAGACCTCAAATTTTTGACGTCCAATATAAAAAATCTGATCCATACTCCACTCTCATCAGCCAACTATCCTATATGGTGTGTGCAAGTCTTTCAACTCTTCAAAGCCAATAACCTGCATAGACACTGATATTCTATAGATCATCTTCCCCAAATCACCGACCCAAGGTATGCCATCTAGAATGTCATGAACAAAAATCTCATATAGCAGCACTCCTCAATTATATCTCCCTCTGTCCTCTCGTACATTCTGGAATTGGATACATGCCATAAGATATGGACCACCCTGGAAAAGTGATTACAATCAACTAACCACTCTTGAGTAATTCAACTCAAAAATGAAGTCCATAACATCTCTCTAAATGACAGATCCATGTTCGATTATCTATCCAAGATTTGGTAAACAACATTGTCACTGCTAGGTCCAAGCTCGACATAGAAAATATTATCATGCACACACTAAATGGCCTCCCCTCAACTTATCAAGCTTTTAAAACTGCCATTCAAACTAAATTACACCCCATCAGCCTATATAGTCTATATTCCCTATTATGCAATGAGGAAATAAACGTGCAACAAGAACTTCACAGAGAAATCCACTATTTCACAGTAAGCCCTCAACAACATTTATCCATGTTCAAAAACGAAGCTCAAGGCCAAGGCAGACTGTTCCACGGCAGAAATCGTGCACCATACAGAGACAATACACAAAAATACCAAATCAGGCATTGAGTGCCAGATCTTCTCCAAATCGAAACACTCTACCAAAGAATATTGGCACCGGCTCGACACCACCTTCAACAAAGTCTACCCAACATAGACAACTTCCCTACAAACTGGTGGCATAACAAATCCAAGCTGGTACTCGACATCGGAGTCTCAAATCACATAACCAATGACTTCAACATGTCCATAGCTGAACCATATCACTGTAGTGATCGAATCCACAACCTCCACAATCTTCCCTTGGCATCAATGACTTGGTCATCCCAACTCAGACATTCATCTTCTTCAAAAGCAAGTCTAACTACTTGACAAAAGCTTTTTTACAGCTCCATGCTTAACCTGCATCACAGCAAAACACCCAAACTTCCTTTTCCCAAATTTACTACAAAATGTTATGAATTGTTTAAACTTGTTCATACTGATGTATGGGGGCCTAGCTCCAACTATTTCTAGTGATGGTTATTAAATCTATGCTATATTTGTGGGTGATTACTCTTGCTATATTTGACTATTTCCGCTCAAACAAAAATCAAAAGTTATACAAAAATTTACTCAACTTCAATCGTTCATCACTTGTCAATTAAACAAACGCATCAAAATAATACGCTCTAGCGGAGGTGGAGAATACATCTCCATATCGTTCTATAGCCTCCTCAACAAACTCAGAATTCATCACCAAATGTCATGTTCCTACACTCCTCAGCAAAACAGTGGTCACTCATACACTCCTTCAAACATCCTATCTACCTACAACAATTTTGGTCCAAGCCACCCTCACCGCTACCTACCTTATCAATCAACTACCTTCTCCAAACACTACCAGCCTCTCCCCACTGCCTTGGATATCCTCTTCTCCCTCCTCCCAAAATATACAAACTCGTAACCTACCATGTATCTTCATAGGGTATATATACTATAACCCCAAAACAGCCACTACTTTATTTTTCGATGCATACGATTCATAGAAACTATCTTTGTGACGACCCCAATATTGGAAATCACTTAACTCAATATTGATACGTCACCACAATACCTAATACTAGATTAGAAGAAAGCTAATCCAAATCATCAAGTATTGTGTTTGGCCAAGGATTTAGAAGAGGGTCTTAAGTTAAGATGGAAGGGAAGTTATGAATGGTATTTAGAAGTTTGTAAATAAAGATGCAACAAATGGGTTTCAAGAATGAAAGATGGTAGAATTGAACATACTATTTATGAAAGAAGACATTAGTACATGCAAATGTAATCTAAAACAAATGAACTAATTACATTTAATCTTAGATATAGAATTCTAATCGTTTATGGGGAAATTAACATGTGACTTATGGGTTTGTAATTTGTCTTCAATTAATCTAAGTCTAAATTTTCTTAAAAATTTCGGCAGAGTCTCCTTTGAAAATGGTTAAGGAAACACCTGCAGAAGTACATGCAATACTCCCATTCCAATGGGAGTTATAATATAAAAGAAAAGACATTCTAATCTTTCATACATTCAATCCATTTAAACTCCAATTCTAATATAGAGTTCAATCCTTTTTATGGGATTGCTCATTTCCAATTCTAAATAGAGTTCAATCCTTTTTATGGGATTGCTCATTTCCAATTCTAAATAGAGAAAGGGAGAGAAGTACATGTGTAACAATTGTCTAAACTATGGTTTATTTCATCAAGACATTAAATATTCATAGGAAAATATGCAAAGACTTAATTAATATACAAATTTTATACATTTAATTCCCATTCATCCATTCATTTACTCATACATTCATTCATCACAAGCATTTAAGTATAACCTAAGTTCCAACACGTATAGTAAATTAAAGTAAATGACATTATTACAAAACAACAGTAAACTGAATAAGAAAAGAAAATTTACAGCTCACTTGGAATTCTTAATAAGCTATAATTTATAATATATGATAGGCGGAAGCAAATTTTAGTTTTTAACGCTTGGTCTAGCTCCACTAGCATCCAAGTGCACCTGATCTATCACATTTTGACATTTAAATGTGATAGGGCAAAGCCAAGAAAAATAGAAAACCTGGTTAGACTAAATAGTCTAAGCACAATTTAAGATTGGCTAAACATGCTATTATTATAATTGGATATCACAGCTCTAGTTACAATGCAGGCACAAGCATAGGTGCAATATGATAAGCATACAATTAAGTGAAGGAAAAACAAGTGAGGTATAATTGCTCACTTAATCAAATATCCTAGCCTTCAATCAATACAAGGGTGAAGCATCCTAAATAGGCTAGAATGAACTAGTGTGCATATGCAATTAAATGAAATAAAGCATGATATGTTCAAATGAACTTATGCTTAGTAAGGAAAAATAAATAGTGAAGCAATTAAATGGAATTATACAACATTCACTGTAATCTAAATAAACTGTGAATAAGTAAAGTACAGTCCTAAATCAAAAAGAAATGCATAATGAAGAAACTGAAGGAATAATCTTAGATTTAAATCTAAGATACACATAGCCTAGGACTATGTAAAGTAGGATAGCTAAAAGCTATGGTGAATCTTGACAATCTATTAGATTGAAGATCTCACATGTTTATTAATTGAAGTTATTTTAATCTGTACTCATTCTGTGGGCATATTCAGAATGAGATGAGGAGTTAAACACGTCTGTTTAACATCTAAAGAAAACGGGGTTCAGACCTAAAACACTCACATTCTCCCTCTAAGAATGCGATGTCTCCTTATTACTCCATTTCAGTCTGCCCTAGACTGGTCCACCATATAGAACCCCTAATATTTTTAGGTGAAAGTTTTGTTCATGCACAATATTTTTATGAATGATTCAATGAAAAAGGCTCAAAGCTAAGCAAGCCAACAAGGGAAATTCAATATTTGCAACTAAGTGATATCCAAAGTTATCTAATTTTAATGATCTACTTAATGATTGGAGCTGATTGAGCTCCCAATTAATTTTAATTTAATGATCTCAAGTTAATTGTAATATAATAGTAATTAGGATTTTGAAAATTTATAGATTCAATTCGTTTAATATGACGTGACAAAATAATTTGTAAATATAATGATTGTTGTTAGAGACTAACTCCTAACCTCTTCCTAAACCATAAGATCTAACTTAAGAAATTTGAAACTAATGAAATTCTACTACTAATCATTATGGTTTTCTAGCTAGGTTATAGTTTGAATGTTTTAATCAAACATAATAATCTAGCTAAGATATAAGTAATAGTAAAGTTTAGGAATAAGTACTTACTAGACCTAAGAACCACAAGTTCTATGTTTACTATTAATGTATGTTTAAAGAATTCAATAGGTTTCCTAAACTAATCTAAGTAAGTTAAGGATACCTATTACTATATCTTAATTTAACAAATTGGGTTTTAGGGATTAGGATGAATAAGCTAAGTATTGAACTAATCACTAAAATTAGATCTATTTGGTTAACAATCCTACAATTATTAATTCATTAAGATTATTTATTCTTAATGGTTTCAACTAATAGACTTAGGATCCAACTATAGATCAATTATAATTCAAATCCTAGGATTTCTACCTTAGGGTTGACAAGTGAATTATGCACTTGACAATTAATTCACATGACTAGGGAATTGAGAACTAAGCTCATAAAAATATTATCTAAGAGCTAAAGGAGATAATAAATGCGACAAGTTAGCTATCCTAGGGTTTATGAGACTTATAGTAAGCTACCTATGAATTTAGGTTAATCACAATAACACTAAGTGAGAGTCAAAAACCTAAAATCATAATTTGTTGTCCAATTGAAATGTTTTACAATTTAAATGAAATCCTTATTTCATAAGGAGAAGATTGACACTAAGTTTGTCAATTTTGGACAACTTTAGAAAGTTAGGGTTTTAATGACTCTTAATTAGGTTAAAAAGAGATTAAGAAAATTAGGTTTTAAATATTGGATTGTATTCTATATTATTGATCCTCAAAATTTTATGATCAAAATAGTATGTGAATTTGTATTAATTGGATTCGTATTTTTAAAGTTATGATTTAAACAATTTATATAAATATTAAGAATATTGATTTATTTATACATTAACCAATAGCCTAAATAAATTATTAAATTAGGTCTGATTCAATAATTAATAATACACAACATTTATTTAGAAAGCAAAATTAATTGGGATATAAAGGTTTATAAATGATAATTGTAAAAATTAAATTCTCTTAATTACTATTCTAATTGTTTCATTATTAAAATTTTCATCCAAAATTTGTTTTGTCTGTCAGACAGCTTCGGGGTCATCCCCCATCACATGTAATGGGGAACGATCCTCAACAGTACACAGATCTTGAAAGATCTCAACCATTAATCACGCTCTGACCATGAAGCCGCGTGACATCAACCAGATTTGGTTGCTTGCCTCTTTATTTTGCAAAGAAACAGCAGTACTGTGAAGAATAAAACTAAGAAAATCGCAGCTGCAGACAATCCTCGCATTAGCCGTCCCGTAAATCGCGAGAGACGCGAGTCGTCACAGCGAGCGGCAGATGGAGGATTAACTGGCCGTGAGGAAGCGTCGTCGACGCGAGTCGTCACAGACGAGCGGGTGGAGTGCGACTGGCCGGGACGAAGCGTCGTCTCCTTCACCTTCTATAAGGGGACGCCGACAGGGATGCCGACAGGAATGGGGGAGGTGTCGACAGATTTTCCGGAAGTAACACTTGATATACGCGTAAAATGGGAGAAGATGAAGACGGACGTACCTGAAGATCTCGCACCGAACGGCTCGTCGACGGAGGCTTAAGGTACGCAAAGCTTCTTCTTACTTCTTCTCTTCCGCACGCGTCAATCGCCTCGAAAGGAATCGCGACCCTACGAAGGAGCTCCCGCAGCGCTTCGGACACAACAGCTCAACCAGTTTTCGGCAAATACCCCCAAAAGCCTCTTAGGAAAGTATTAGAGGGGGATAACGCCACGGGGAGGCCAGCTGGAGAGCCGGACGGTCCTTCTCTGGCAGCCGCGATCGTGCGAAGTGGAGCGTACGCTGGTAATAAGTTAACCGATGGATTTAAACTTAATTACTCTCTTTAAAGCTTAATTACTCTCTTTAAAGGCTTAATTAACTAATGCTTAAGGAGGCTGTTACAATCTTTCACAACTCTACAACCTCCACACCTCACATTCCTAACAATCCATTACCAAAAGAGTCAACACCCCCTCTACTCCTAATCCCAACATCCACAATAACAATAGCAACCCAATCACCCAACTCACACTCTTTCCTACCAGCCAACAGTAAATGTTTTCTACAAACACACTTAATACTTCCTCAACATAACCCCATCTTCTTAATCCTCATCACAGCAAACATCATCTTCTTTACAGCAAGCCTCACCGACCAACCCACAAGATAACAGCCACCACCAACCCAATATCAAAATCCACTCTTCAAATGCAAATGCGCTTCAAAACCAGAACACTAAAACCCAAAAAATGCTCAATCTCAATCATACAACCTCTCTACCAATCAAACCCATTCCTATGAAATTGCAGCAGAAATGAACCACTAGCAAACAACCACGGCAAATGAATTTTGGGCATTGACATAACAGCAAACGTGGACTCTTGTACCACTACAACTTCAACAAAATGTACTTGGCTATCGATAGACCTATAAAAAAAATCTCAACAAAGACGGCACCGTCACTCGATACAAAACCTGACTCGTAGCTCGAGGCTTCAACAAAAATTACGGCATCGACTACCTCGAGACATTCAGCCAGGTGGAAAAATGCTAACTACACAAGTCCTTGCAGCTGCAACCAATCATAGTTGACAAGTAATACAAATGCTCCAAGGCATTTTTATATGGATAGCTTCAAGAAATGGTATACATGAAGCAAACATAAGGCTTTAAAGACCACATCTTACCCGATCATGTATGTCTACTAAACAAAGCCATATACAAACTGAAACAATCGCCGCGTCAATGATACCACTCTAACCAACTTTCCTGCAATATCTCACACATACAAGACCGGACATCAGTCTAGTTGTTAACAGAATATGCCAAAATATGCACAACCCCACTCATAGTCACTTTGTACAGCTCAAACGAATCATAAGATATCTCAAAAGTACCATTATCTAGAGATACACATCAATCCGGGACACATGCAACTTTAAGCTTATGCAGACTCAGATTGGGCAGATGATCAAAAATCAACAACCGGATACTGCATATTTTTGGCAACACCCAATCTTATGGAGTATTAAAAATAAATGACAGTAACTAGATCATCAACAGAAGTAGAGTATAAAGCCCTAGCCACCACCGCCACCGATATCATTTGGCTACGCCGATTACTAGATGAATTTCAGCTACCACAAAACAACCCACCACTCTACTTTATGATAATCTCTCAGCTATAACCCGTGCTAAGAACCCCATTTTTCACTTCATAACAAAGCATGTCGAAGTCGACTGCGACTTCATTCGTGACTGCATCACCAAAAGGGAAAATGAACTTTCACATATACCACCAACATTCTTACCAAGCCGCTCGATGCCGCTAGACTCTGCAAGCTTCAATCCAAATTCATCACACAAGCCCCGACAGCCCGTTTGCGGGGGACAATAACAATCCACTACAACAATATGTACCATAGCAACAGAATACTGATACCATGTATACTTACTGACAATTAGAGTCACCACAACCACCTGATGGCTATATATACATGCATTTGACACACAGTTGAGTTAATGAAATTATTTACCATATACACGATATTCTTCTCTTCCTCCTCATCTCTTACAATTTCACTCTTGCCTTAGCATGCCCAATACCAAGTTGAATAATGACAATGCCATGATAGAAGTTTCCTACTCACATATAGTGCATCTTAATAGAATTATTATTTTTATATAAAGTACATCCCATACTTCCGGCATATTGACAAAGTACTCCAACTTCCTCTCCTATTGGGACATCGGCAAAGATAAGTGAATTGAAATGCTATATCGAACTTGAAAGCTGAGGGTGCCACCAAATAGCCTGGGTTGCAAGAGCACCAACATGCCTCCACTGAAAACTTGATGAAGTGAGGAGGCAAGATGTCATACACATAATTCACCTTCCACAATGATTTCGAACTATCTTGGCTCGATACAACCCTGAAGTATCGTATCGCCGCAATGACATGGTGAGGGAATGAAAGCTTAAAGTCGTGGGCAAATGTCAAAGAATTCAAACAAATCTACCAATCAAAAATTACTTGCTTTGTAATGGGACAACATTAAAAAAACAATTGCATCCTCAAGAAATTCCCGAATTACTGTAGTAGTCAACACACCTAATGTCAAGATCAGCACCATTGTTGTTTCTTCTAGTGTTTTCATAAACTAACAAGAGAAATGAGACTTGGTGCAGAGAAGCAAGGTCAAAATATTAGCATATTTAAAATGTTTTTACTCAAACTACAAAGTATTTCTCGCTCGTGGGACACCTATCACACGCGTCACACTATTGAAAATCCAAGGCCTTAAGATCCGGGACCCTTAGGATAAAGTCAAAATCTTCGGGCACGCCAACCTTTGAGTCACCCGAGCATATAGCTCACCCATGCAAACTAAGATCAAGTAACAAGCTGACCTAGTAAAGG
The DNA here is from genome assembly GCA_016760335.1 of Gastrodia elata. Taxonomy (NCBI): domain Eukaryota; kingdom Viridiplantae; phylum Streptophyta; class Magnoliopsida; order Asparagales; family Orchidaceae; genus Gastrodia; species Gastrodia elata. The sequence goes on along the minus strand of CM028678.1, from coordinate 48,853 downwards.
TTGAGTAATAAGCCCAGCCTAAATAAGGATTGTGCAAGGAACTAATCCGACTGAGATCTAGTAGCAAGTCGGCCTATATCATGTTGTGTAACAAATCAATCCAACTAAAGTCGAGTAACAAGATATACCATATCTAGTTTGCACAAACACCATATCCAAGAGAGGGAGAGAGAGAGATGAAAAAGAAAAATCTGTATATACAAAGCAAATCACCATTTCATTTAAAATATACAAATTACAATGCCTTGGTCATTGAGACTAGTTATCTATAAATACTGGCATGTCTCATGATCTCCTAAAGCTAGAAGTCCTGAGTCAATCATTACAATATATATAATACAAGTCTTGTTGGCAATTTGCATCATGTTAAAATTAAGATCTACCCACATCCTGCGGGAATTGTTAATCCTCGGGGATGTCAAATGTGTTGGATAGAAACACCCCTCCTCAGCCAATCTCACAAATGTCAATCGTTCCACTCCTAAAAATTTTAAGGTGGTTTGGGCATTAAGAATTCTTGAGTAAAGATAATCCTCTCCACGAGACACTAGATACTACCCTGTTCCACTGCAATTGGCATGCTCGTAGATGAGGTGTCCCCAAAAACAAAACCACTCACTAAGGCTCTTGAAGAACAATCTCTAACACGTCGACTAGAACCAAGAACTCAAATTCTTATTTGAAATAATCTCCCATTCTATATCTCGCCACCATATTCTAAAGATTGTAAATTCCATTACCCTACTATGCATCCATCTTTATCTTGACAGCAATGTAACGGTAAACACCGCTTACCCTCATCCTTTCCTATTATCCTCTCCATCTCCGTGAAAATTCACTTTTAATACACACTAAAAAACCCTAAAAGAGTTCTTTCGCACGCCTTTGGGTGGGGAATTGTTACATTCAATATTTACACCATATCTAGACCATTCGCGTGGCACAACTAAGTCTCCTTTGTAAATGACTAAAATTCGCTTAACCTTGTTTGCTACATTCTAGTCACTTATCTTTGCTAAGTAACCCCCACCATCATCAAGTGATAATCTCACATCCATAACATGGTATGTGTAAACACGTGCACTCCTAGAGCCCTAGCCTCTTAATTCAGCACAATGCATGTAGAAAAGTCATTGTTACCCTCCACACAAGCTCATTCAAGAATGTCAGTAGATGTTGTTGGCATTACTGATAGTCCACTACACAACACATGCAAACCCCCTGAATTAACTAATTACTATTTTCCAAGGCATAAACCAAGAATCAACCCACCATGGCGTCACGTTACGAGCTTTCCAATAGAGTGAAAGGTTTTGGGTTTGAGGTACACTATCATAACGCAGCAGCATTCATTAATGTGCTACATCAAACAGTGACTTATCACTATTTGAAGTGGCACATTAATGGATGTTGTTGCGTCACTATGTGTCAGCACCTTGGAATGCCCAATTCCACCAAAATCTCCAAATAAGGCACTCCATCCTTAGAGAAAGGCCAGACTCTGGTGTTCACGAAAATATATTGCGCAAGCAAATTAAGAAGCTCGTGAAAACTCATAACGCCTTGAAGAAAGCATACTAGCCTCTCATTTCTCTAATTTTCAATCCTCCTATTTGCAAATATCCTTGAGACATATAGCTTGTAACATGAAAAATGCCGCAATAAAGAAAATCCTGAAGAACCCATCACCAAGATGGATATAAGCCCTTGTTCAAATTGAACCACATAGAGTTCTTGCCTTTTCTATTGCTATTTGATTTTTCCAATTTATCTCATGTTCTTTTGTAAGTGTGAATAAGTTGGTAATATAGGTTATGAACTCTACCAAGCCCAAGAAGCACTCGACTAGCCCCAGGCCAAATGATTCTTCACACCACATTTATTTCCACGTAAATAGGCATCACAAGATCATCTTCCATATGTAGGCTCTCTGTAAGGATATATGTAGATGAGCAATTGATCATGTTAGTGTGATTAATGCTAAAACTTATTTTTATCTGGGCTAATTTGACATTTAATCTCCATCTAGACTTTTCATGTTTGTTAAGTTAATCAAACTTCAATGATTATGACTTTCTGATGCTTGGTTTCCTTCAAACTTAGTCACAAAAAGAACCTTTGGTTTCCTTCAACTAGGCAGACAGTCTCAGATGCTTAGTCTCAGATGCATGAAAATTAAAATTATTCTGGTTTGGTGTTGTCAAATTATTAACGTCTTCTTAGGGTAAATTGTTACCACCTTGATCAATACTTTTCATATTTATCATGAAATCAAAAAATTTATAGAATTAGTTACTCTCTTTTTAACTTAAGAGAAAAAATACAACTGATATGTGTACATTAACCATTTACAAACAACCAAAACTCCTATTTCAAATGAACTGTGTCACATAGTTAAAACTTATATAACACATTTATAATTGTCGCTCCTACTATACTAGATCCCATCTTCTTCAAACATTTCAACAAGATCCTCCTTCGAGTTGTCATCAGAGAAAAATCTTGCAATCAAGTTTGGCTAAAAGTAACCACATTCTCTTCATCCCGAGTAAAAATATACAATTGCTGGTCTAATGGTTTTCATCCAATTACACAATGATTCAACAACATCTTCCTTCTTCTATAGTGTTCACTGTGATGAAAGGTCCAATGGAAAACATAAATTACTAAATTTAGGACTACAACAAATCAAAAAAATAAAATTACTTCTAGGATGTTCCCTAACTTAAGATTATATTACATACATAATAAAATCAAACCTAATTGCTCTGAATTAATTCAATTTCAAATTCCTCAATCCTACTTTGGACCTCAACAAGACAAAAAAATTTAATACTTCTAAGATGCTCCCCTAAAATAATATTATATACATAATAAAATCAAACCTAATTGCTCTGAATTAATTCAATTTCAAACTCCTCAATCATACTTTGATACTAACTGTGCGATCCTAGAAATCAAGATCGAATAAAAAATAAGAACTAATATAAACTTTAAATCCAAATCCACTTCAATTATAGCAAAATATCACATTTCATCCAAAACACATAAATATCAACTACAAAGTCATAATTAAAGTTACAATAACAGTTCCAAATCATACATGTTACAATACAGCCAAAATATTATGAGATGGTCAAAATGCAACATAACTTAACCAAATTATACCACTCCAAAAGTAAGCCTTAAACTAAACTCCCTTTTAAAACTAGCTATCAAACTCAAGTGCAACACCTAAAAATTTTAAGTGAAAACACCTGTTTTGTATATAAAAATTTAATTTAACTTTATCTAACTCTCAAACCAATTTTTGTATTAAGTATCAAGCAAGTACCAATGTTTTGAAAGTGTTTATAAAACCTAAATGATGCAATTCAAGAAATATTCTAACCAGAACATATTCATGTGCGTGTCAAAATGAGAAATAAAATGAATTAGTGAAGATATATGATAAATCAAGCAATGAGACTTTAGGATAGTGCTCATCTACAAATTTGAACAAGTATACATTGTAATAAGATAAAATATTATAACATTATCACAAAATGCTCATTTGAGAAATATATCAAATGACTTTGATCACAACCATTAATAAATGAATGAAACTTATCAATCCATGCTTGTCATCTCCCTCGAGAAATCGACACGCCACTAGCATCTCCTGGAGTATCGCCAGATCATTGGCTTAATTTAGGAAATTAACAACACCCATAGATGTTAGCATATATATATGAATCCTTCGCCAAAATAAGTCACTTTCCAAGAGCAATACTCTCCTTATTACTCCTACAAGCTCGAACAGCACTATCTGTATAAACATAAAACCCTCTACCAAAAGAATCTCACTTAAGAAATGGGATCATATATTTCCTAAATTGATTCATTCCTTAATAAAAGTTGCAATACCACACAAAAAACAATCCACAATGCCACACAAATGGTACCAACACAATGTCACACCAATGGCAACCATGCCATGTAAAGGGTAATATACAAGCATAAAATCAATTATGAAGAAAGAACAATAATTTTATAAATAATTAGATGCGCCTTTTTCCATTATAATTTAAGTGCCAATATGAGATAACTCGTTGTATTAAGAGTTTCATGTCAAAAACATGATTCTCAATGCTTTAAAAACCAATAAATAATGTTAAGATTAACATCTCTACTATGTTGTCAACATGCACAATATTTAATAATTGAAGCAATTCCAAGTAACTAAATTACACAATAATCTTAATGAAGCAAGTTCTATGCAGCAATTCTAAGTTACAATTTTTGTAATAACTACAACACAATCAATATATAAAGATAAAGTAGCACAATGTTAGCATCAATTGGTATGTATGAATAGCATATTAGTTCAGTTTAATTTAGATGCACCATTGATAGCTCAAAATTAATTGAAAATAACAATCTCCTGCTTCCACTGCCAAGACATTCAAAGAAGATTCAGAACAGCCCCAGATTTCTAGCAGCATAGCAGTGTTTTTCAAGAAAAATGAAAATTCAATCTCCAAGGAGGTATTATTTGGACGCATCTAGGTGCACATATGAACGTGCATGGGCTCCCACCTATGCGTATAATCAGTACAGGGCACTTAACGCAAACTCGCCTGAAGTTCCACTGGCTCGCACATGGGCAAGTGTTGGATTTTGCTTGGGAGCGTGCACTTAGGCATCCAGCCAATGCCATTAAAATAAATTAGAATAACAACAACAACAGTAATAATAATGATGACTAGTAATCTGCAGTTAATAATTATTGGGAATGTCATCCTAGACTTGGTGACCATTTGGATCTTATCTCTCAAATTTATTTCTCCAAAATTAAACCTAGATCCATCCAAATGATGAATGAAAATGCTTTAAGGCAGCTAATAGCATATATGAGTAGATTGTTGTACCATTTAGATTAATAAATGCCACTAACACTACTACATATCTTATGACAATAGTATTTTGTCCTTCACTGGCAAGATTTTAGTTGTACATTTTCATGATATTCTAAGTTTTAACACTAGACATCTCTGCACTTATAGCAACTGAACATTATTTTAGACATTTTACGCATTTAATAGTCAACTCAAAGAAGTGTCTAGTCTAGTATTTTTAGGATTCATCATATCCAATAATACCATTTGACCAAATCTGGCTTCACATTAACAAGTTTATTAGTTTTAATCAATGATTTAAGAATAACACCGCTGCTGCCCGAACTAAGAAGCTTTGATAAATCTCCATCTCGGATATGTTCTTAGTCAACAAATGGCATCTGATATCACCAAATAGGTGATGTTATCCTTTGACACTTCTATTTCAAATTAGTTGGTCATCACAGCTTCCGTACTAATTTGGGCAAGGATTAGTTCATCTTTTTTCTTAAATACCTTCTTTCCCTACCATCTCCCTTCTTTCATCTTCTCCTTGAAAGCTCTCCTGATCTATCGATTACCAACAACCCTTTGTCCTTTAATCCCCTATTCTTTTTCATCTCCTGTCAACATTCCCACTCAGAAAAAAAAACCTCCCTCTTCCCCAAAAGCAGCCAGCACCAAACAAACTACACCATATGCAGACACCAGCCAGTCGTCCCCTTTCGCTATACTAATCATATAAGAAACCACTATGAACCTAACATTTCTAGCATTGTTCGGTCACAAACAGTTATCATCCTTGTGAGAAACTTAATGAATTATTAAAGAGGTTATTTTCTTGTATAAGATCTGATCTAGACATTAATGTCCTTACATTTATGGAGTTACGTTCACACTTAAAAGTACCAATTGTAAGGAGGCTCAGCATGAATTAAAAAAACTAAAAGGCTAACTCCTGCCTTCGAAGGGTTCCGTTCAAAACCATTTATGGGTTTCTACTGTTGAAAGGGGAGTATATTCATGGTTTGGGTAGTAGAAGAGGATGGGGGCAGTCATTCAAGCCAATAAAGAAGTAATAATAGAAATAATAATAATATTAACAACAACAAATTAAAAGCCTTGAATTATAAAAAATTTAAATATCTTTCAAATTCTAATAGTAATAAAATTGCCACCGGGAAAAAGTATTCAGAAATTTGAGTTATTTGTGTTAAACCTGGATGCTAGAGAATACTAAAAAGGGGCGACTGTAGCCATGTCAATAGAAAACCATCAAAATTTTAAGTTTGTACCGCCATTAACAAAGTCACATAAAGTTCGTCAATACTGCAGAAGAAAGTTGTGTAGAAAGGTTTCAATTATGTTATAAGTCACCCAAATTTCAAATGACTTGAGTACCCTCTTGGTTCATTATAGATATGCCAATAAAGTTAAATGCAATGCAATTTAAAAGACATATAAAGCAGTAAACAATAGCTTACCTCCAGCATACCCCTAGGTTCTTTAGTTTTAGAGTCAATTAGTTCAATTAGAACAGGTTTACCATCCCGGGCTGGAGTAATCTATACACAAAGATAAGTACACAAATTAGGAAAATGACAGATCAGCTAAATCATATTGTTTGGTGAAAGACCTTCTTAGCAAGTACACCAGTGTGGAAATCAATTTTTCTGGGATTAATGAGAATTCTTTGAGCCAACTTTCCTATCTCAGGATCAAAGCCAGGCATAAGTTGATCCAAAGCTTCTACAAAAGTAACCTGCACAGTTTGCATTTCATGGTAAATATATTTGAAGTAATATAGTTCATAAGGTACAAACAATATGAAAAAAAAGTACTGGAACATCAAAAATATCACTCTACAAAAAGAGATTTGCAAAGAACTTTAAAAGAAATATCAAGTTTGATACTGTTTATCAGTTAACAAAAGAAGCAAAACTTTACCAAACTCGCTCAGTTAGCCACATATGCAAGACTTTACCAACACAATAAATATATGCATGAACATGGTTAACGACATCTCCCCACACCATAGCATTGCTTAGCACCAAACACTCATGTTCTGCTCCGCATGCTGATATACTTCTACAATACTCACACCTCACCTGCATGCTATTGATGACCGAGCCGAGTACATTTTCCTCTTATGTCTTCCATAGTATTTCAACCTCCACCTCAAATCACCAACAGTCCCCAAAATGGCTTGCCATTTTTCAACCACAGCCCGTGATGTCCCCTGCTATCTACTGAGACTAGTTTTATGTTTAATAAATAGTTATGTGCTAAAATAAAGAGACATGGAACAAAAAAAGAAACATTAGGCATTGTTTTCTAAACAAACTTCTTTGCTGCCTCAAATGAAGTGAATATTCACCCTTCTTGATAACCAAATTCCTTAATAGGCACGCCTGATTTTTACTTTGATGGTAAAGCATCTTCTTAGGGTGGCATGAATGATGAACAACATAAATATAGTGATACTTAAAGTCTTTAAAAAACTCTTAAAGCCTTTGTTAAAAATTCTTAAAGCCCACTTTTTGTCCTGCATCACTATGCCTCTATGTCACCAAGGCATGGATCCAGGGTTCCGTCTTTATACAATATCATAAACAATAAATCTTGATCAGCATAGATGTTTCTTTTTCTTTTCCTAGTTAGGAAAGCATTCACAGTTCATACGAACTGGTCTCCCCTCTATTTAAACCTATTAGTGCTCTCAAATTAGTAAGAAAATGAATTAATATTATCTTCTACATGATTCTACATTAGCTAAAATAAATTTAATCCAAAGCGCTTTCTTTTCCACCAGGGATATTTTCTAAGATAATTGCTCGGCTATTTTGTGTTGACCAATTTAATTTTTGAATAATTATGACCCACTCCTAATTATTAATTTTGTTCCTCAATGTCCTAAACTAGAACAAAAGGAACAGTTGGGGACTAAAGAGAGATCAATTCTAATTGTTGTAGCAAGATTATTAGTGTTGAATATTCCAAAAATAAATTGGTCAGCCAATAAAATCAGACTATAATAGGGAATTTCCCTTTTCCATCTCCTAATTTTCTAGTGTTTTAATCAAAAGCAAACATTCGTAAATGAAATAAAGCAGAAACACCTAATACAAAGAGAACTTTGTTTAGAGAAGCAATGCCGAATCAATCTATAGGTCAAAGTTGAGTAAGTTTTAGATTAAAATAAAAGTAGAATGTAATAGGCAACAAAGTTGGATCATCAAATAAAACTTTACTATATTGCTCATATAGTGCTTCACAATACCTCACACCCAAGGGCTGTGTAAACATCGCTAAATTCAAGCCCAATATATCCACTTCCAATGACAGCAATCCATTCTGGAACCCACTCCAATTTAAGGGCTTGATCGCTGGTAAATACAGTTTTCCCTACACAATACATTCAGTGTCACAAAGAGCAAAGAACAATGAAAAAAAATTAATTAAAAAGGCATTTAAGCACGACATAGAATAACATGTTTGATAACAAAAAATATTAGCACATTATTATCTTCATCTCCGCAATAACATTACCTCAGTATTTGAGATCAATTTTGGGAAACTGGTTCCTGCAAAATGTTACCAAAAAATAAAATTCTTATCACACAACAATTTTACTATAGTTTTACTCAGGCTATATGCAGCCAATATGTAAAGGCTTCCTAGGATTTTAAGTTAATTATTGATAGGCCAAAAAATTTTCAACGGGTCATCAATAACGTCCAGATATTTTGTTATCTTTATCTCCACAATACGTTAACTCACAATTGAGAGCAGTTCTAGGAAACTGGTCCTTGCAAAATGTTACCAAGAGATAAAATGTGTATCAGACAACAATTTTTATGTGGATTTACTCGGGCTATCGGCAGCCAATTAGCCAGATAACATGTGAAGGCTTCTTAGGATTTTAGTTAATTATTAGTAGGCCAAAAAAATTTCAACGGGATATCATTATTATTTAGATATTTTGTGATGTTTAAATTAGTAAAGAATTGTTGTAAACTCTAGCACCTAGACAAATTCTAGGATTTTATAACTAAATACTAAAGTGGTATGTGCAAAATTGTTAATATGACGATAAAAAGGTAGCCGTATGACAGTCGTGCTACATAGATTTTAAAAGTAATTAATCTAAATATTATTTTCTAAATTAGGCTATTTTAAATTATCAAAACCAATCGTACTAATATATTAAAGTTCAAAATTTATAATAATGTCATTTATGGTTATTGTTTAAAAAAGTAATGTATAGTAAGATTGCTTTTAAAGAATAGCCATTGCATTTAATTCTATGCTAATTATATGCATCTTCATCCAATAATAGTCATTGTATATCATAAATAAAATAGCATACAACATTCAATGTCCACACATAAATAAATTGGTTAAGATACTCTAAATAATGTACGAGTCCCTCAAGTCTAAGAGTTAACTCTCTATAGGCATGTCAACCCAATTAATATTATCACAACAAAAAAAAGTTAACCAAAAGCATAGAAGAAGATCCCTAGAAATTTTTTATATAATACTTTGCCAACAGTAAAGTCAAGTATTCTTTAATATTACAACTTTTAATTTACAAGATCATGATTTAGTTAGTTGAATATATATTATAATATGTATAAGCCACATATAAATCATTTAGCTAGGCGCAACTATTTGTACTTAACCTAAATAAAATTTTCTAAATTAGACTATTTTACATTATCAAAACCAAACGTGCTAATATATTAAAGTTCAAAATTTATAATAATGTCATTTATAGTTATTGTTTAAGAAAGTAATGTATAGTAAGAATGCTTTTTAAAGAATGATCATTGCATTTAATTCTATGCTAATTATATGCATCTTTATCCAATAATAGTCAGTGTATATCATCAATAAAATAGCACATAACATTCAATGTCCACACAAATAAATTAGTCAAGATACTCTAAATTATGTACGAGCCCCTCAAGTCTAAGAAGTTAACTCTCTATAGGCATGTTAACCCAACTAACATTATCACAACAAAAAAAAGTTAACCAAAAGCATAGAAGAAGATCCCTATAAATTATTTATATAATACTTTATCAACAGTAAAGTCAAGTATTCTTTAATATTACAACTTTTAATTTACAAGATCATGATTTAGTCAGTAGAATATATAGTATAATATGTATAAGCCACATAAATCATTTAGCTAGGCACAACTATTTGTACCCATACAATAACAGGAATACAAAAAACAAGGACAAGTGCAATGTAAGCAAATGTGACTAGTAACATGATAAATACACATGAAAAATAAAAATTTAATCAATAAAGATAATACAACTAATGAGAAGGATACATCAATCCTCCATTAGATAAAGATTAACTACCTCAAAGCATTGAACAAAGTACCTTAAACTCATTTGGAGACTACCAAGACAGCAAAATGTGCTCACAATCTTAAAAACAATTAGATTATAACAAAAACCATTGATAATATCCTTATATTAAACACTAATAATGCTCTAATTAAACATAAATAAATAGAAAGAAAAAATATTATCGCAAATTCTTGAACACTTTGCAACAGAAAACCTAGGAAGCACTAATGAAGGCTTTGGACATGACCTATAAACATCAATGAAAAAGCAATACTTACAACCTACTAAATAAATTGGCATCTAATTTACAATAGGAAAGGAGGCTTGTTGTACCTTGATTGGAAAGAAGGGAAAAGATTGTCGTAGGTAGGAAAAAATCAATGAAGACAATAAAAAATTGTGGTGGCCACAAAAGACAGGAAGAAATGATGCGCAGAGGAGATCAAGGATTCTGAGTAAAGCTCAACAATCATTTAAGGGAAAAGTTTGGGAGAAGTCTGTCGATTTATGGCAAAGGAACATGAGGATGAAATGCTCAAATATGGCCTTCTTAAATCGACAATTAGAGGTGGCAAAGATCAAGGAATTTCATAAGCACAGCAAGTTGACAAAGTGTAAGTTGTTGAGATGAATATTGACAGGTGATGACCCAGGCTTAAAATTGGGCAGTTCAAATCACTAAAGCTGAGACCCAACTCGAAGATGTCAATATAATGTACAAAGAATTGAGGATAGTGAACAAAATTCGAACATTTTTGAATTAAACAAAGTGAGCCAACAATAAATTGTCTATCCAATAAAAAAATCACAAAAAATCTTTAAATGTTGAGTTTGTGCACATAGCAATTTCAAGAACCATGAAATTCGATACATACAAAAAACCCAAAAGTCTTAAATAAAAGCTAAACAAGAAATAATAACAACAACACTAAGCCTTAGTTCCATTAAACATGCATAACCCTTAATAATCGCATGCATTTAAAATATTTGCAAAACTTAATTTTTCCAAAACAACAAAATGCAATCATTTCATTTACATATTATATAAATACAATCATTCAAGGGAAAAGTTTGGGAGAAGTCAGTCGATTTATGGCACATGAACATGGGGATGAAATGCTCAAATGTGGGCATTCTTAAATCGACAATTAGAGGTGACAAAGATCAAGGATTTTCATAAGCATGGCAAGTTGACAAAGCGTAAAATGCTGAGACGAATATTGACAAATGATGATCTAGGCTTAAAATTGGGCATTTCAGATCACTAAAGTCGAGACCCAACTCGAAGATGTCAAAATAATGTAGAAATGTATGATGATAGTGGACAAAATTCAAACTTTCATAATTAAAACAAAGTGAGCCAACAATAAATTATCCATTCAATAAAAGAAGTCACAAAAAATCCATAAATGTTGAGTCTGTGCACATAGAAATTTCAGGAGCCATGAAACTCGATACATATAAAATAAATATTAGAAATAGAATAATTTTATTTTTTTAAGTGTAAGATCTTGAACAAGGACTACTTGGATTCAAGATTGCTCATAGCAATACTCAATCCAAAACTCTTAAATAAAAGCTAAACATGCAACAATAACAACAACACTAAGCCTTAGTTCTACTAAAGCATGCATAATCCTTAATAATCGCATACATTTTAAGAAATTGCAAAATTTAATTTTTCCAAGACAACAAAATGCAATCATTTCATTTGAATACTATTTAAATACAAAGGTTTACAAACAATAGTTGAAGTCTTTATGTGTCTCCTTCAACCTAGTGGATACAAAAGGTTTACTTTACACCTTAGTGCAAGGAAATTTAAGGATTTGGACTTAATTGTCAATAGATAACCATTACTATTATAAACTTGCCAATATGTATGAGTTTAAGATTTTTCATTGGGCATTTATATGGATCATCATCAATGTCAAGAGATTTTGGGCTTTCAGGGTTTTAGGGTTATTATAGGTTCATCATAAATTTCTTACTTAATATAAACACACAATTTTTAGGATTTAATAGTTATATAATTAAAATAAATCAAAATACAACCCCCTATCATTTCAAGTTAATTTATTTAGTCCTAGGCTATAAGACTAAATTTAGTTCCCAGCATTGAATTTGACGCCAACTTTATCTTAGGATCAAATTGAATTATCAAGTCTACTAAATTTGGTTCAATTTGAACAACTAAGAAACCAAATTGGGTATGTTGAATAATCCAGGATTAAAGATTAATAATAGTGAGAGCATGCTCTTGCAAATTTCTCATTAATATTAAAATAGCACCACTAACGCCTAGAGGTTTCAACTCAGCATTAATCTTTCAATGTTTTTCCAGATAGTGAGAAACAGCATAGATTTCTTCATGCCAACTAAGTCAACATTCTCAAGAAAATAAATGAATTTCTAAGAAAAAAAAATTGTTAAGAAATCATTTAAGGCTACAAGTGGCTACGTTCAAGAGTAATAGCCTTATCAAAAATAAATGCGTTGGCTCAAAATGCTCTCATCTTCCATATGATTTTGTCAAATGTAAAGTCTAATTTTTATTGTATTCTTATGTTTCCCTTTTCATTATTTAAATATTTTGTAAGCTAGAGTTTAGGAGAAACCCATAGGATTATATTTTTTAAAAATCAGGAAATTTACTCTTGCCCATAACAAATGTGTTTGAGTGTGATGGTGTTAAGCTTTTTCAAATACCAAAACTGAAATAAGTGAGTGCTATGAAATTTCTAGTCAATCTTTTATCGCATAAAAAAGTGACTTAAGCCTAAGCGTAAGCTTCTATTAACCATATAAAAATTTGTTGTCCACTAATTCTTTATATTCTGAACTATAATATTTTCTTTGAATTGAATTAAAACTTGCATGTGATATTTCAACTTAAGAAAGAACAATGAAAAATATTATAAAAAATAACATAAATCGCCTACTTGATCATACACCAAGCACCAAGTTTGTGATAGATAATCTGATGACGTGGAATATCAAAATAAAGCAAACTCTTGATGGTAGATCTAGCATAAAAATTGAATATAGAACAATTGCATATTTAGCTAGTGAAATTTTGCATATTCGAAGTTATCTTAAGCAATATATAAGAATATGTCGAGTAAGGAATCGAAGGTTGAATAATGAAACATCTTTTTAACTTAATTATGCCATCCGACAAATATGAAAAAAACCAAGGGTAAACCATAAAAATGACTCCACTACAAAAACTATAATTGTTACGTGTTTTTTTTTTAATTTGATACATCTACAATTTTTGCATAAGAAATTTAAACTATAAAATATATTTAAACTTTTTAAAATTATTATTCTTTTGGTATACAATGTCGTGTCATCTAAAGTTGTTTAATTTGGCCTGAATTCTATATTCAAAACACGTCACAACCATATATATGTTTAAAAGCACAAAGAAAAGTAGGTATACATTTGATAATCATAATTAAATAAAAAATAGGAGTTTGCTAGCGTATAGTAATAAAAGATGCAAGTATTACTTTATATTCAAATAGCACTAGCATTAAGGCAATCCAAAAAGTATACTCTTATAGATAGTTTTGTGAGTAGTATTCATTAAGCCATTTGAATCGAGTACAAAAATTTCATCATCATTATTCATATTTCCATGAATGCAATTCAGTGAACTGCTTTTATTATACCCATAAGCAGGATAGAATATCCAGCCATATCTTAAGAGATGATGCCATTTCACATTGATTAATTAACTTGTTTTATTTTTTATTGTTTATTTTTTTGAGTTTTTATTAAAGTAGTTTTAATATTGTATTAAAATCACAAGCCAAGGCATTTTAAATATAGTCCTTTGAGATAATTTAAATATCTATAAAATTAAACTATTGCTTTATGTGGAGGTGTCTATATATATTACTAAAGTATATGATAAATATAAGTATTCGAATAACAAATATATGTTTCTCAATTCTTTTTACAATTTTATAGACATGATTATGCTTTATCAAACAACACTACCCCATAAAACATGGTTGGTCATATAGTTGATCTACAAAGCTTTCCTTTTAGAGAGATTTTTTATTAGAAGCACTCCTCCAACTCAACACTAACATGTTTCTATTTTTGCTTCATTATAATACATAGCATAGCTTGTAACTAAAGAATACTTAGAAGAGGCGCATATATTCACATACATTTCATCACAGCACAACACAAACACAAAAACTTGAACTTAAGATGAAAATAATGAAAAAAAAAATGTAGAAGCAAAATGAGAAAGCCATTCATCAAATCACAAACCAAAGAAAGAGTGATATAAGCAAATTCCACGCACGATCATAATCTTACGTGTGTCGTGTTGGACTTAACTCAATTAAGCTTAGTTGCCTTAACATTTTTAACTTGTCCTATGGCTCAACCTATTGCAAGACTTCATAAGTATCCTCCAGAACAAATTACTTGCACCTTCACAAAATGATTTATCCACTGGATACTCAACAATTAGTGATTATTTTCCGAGTCAAACTGAGATTTCCAAATAGGGGATATTTTACTATTATATCTATGTATCAATGCACAATTCTACTTTCAGCAGTGTCAAAAATTATTATGTACAGCTAATTCACCGCCATAAACAAGCCATCATGTCCCTTATTGTCAGGCGACCAGAGAGCGCCATGTTATTCTGTGCAGCAGAAAAAATTATGCCCTCTATAAATACACTACTCTTCTACAGTGCTTGAGATGTGCATCTACAATAGTCCAAAGACTCTGCTCAAGTGACAACTCCATTGTCCTAGTGAACTCCACTTTTCTGCCAGTTGCCCTATGCACCAAGAGCCAAAAACAAAGGACATTTCACACTGTGTTCTCTCTTTATATTCCATCTTGTATTACCCAAAACAGATATTGTAAAAAAGAATCATCCTTATATAAAGGGAACTCTCTTCATGCATTGTACTTAAGTACATATACAAAAAATACAGTACAACAAGAAGATCAATACCTCCATGCAAATGAAAGTCATAATTGACCAAACAGCTATAAATCACTGCCTTTCTTTTTTTGTTACACTTATTAATCCGCAAGTTTACCAAACAATAAGACAATTTTCTACATTTAATTCATATCTAATATACCATAGCCACATGGTTATAGTGAAATTGTCTGGTTAAGTTCATCTCCACCAACATTGGATAAAACAAAGACCATTCAACTAAAGGTGTTAATTGCTTCTTTAGTATGCACCAAATTTTCAATAATTCTAAATTTCTGTTTGACTTATTTTATGTTTGCAAGTGTTCTATGTTGCATTTAACTTCTCATTCATAATGTTGTAATAGACTACACACACACACAAACACATATATATATATATGTAGCCCTAACTCTAGCGGCGCTTTCGTGCAATTCGCAGAGCCCTCTCCTACAATTAAATGGTATGTAGCCCTAGCTTGTAATGACCCTTGGTCATTACTATAAAAGACGCTAGCCTCCCCGATAAATTCTGTTTTAGGTTAATTTCCCTCTGGTTTGTGTTTTACGTTAACCGTCCCGACTAATTTTCATTTCCCGCATATTTGTTTCGCTCTGTAAATGATCTAATTAGAATTGAAGGCCGTTATTTTGGAATATTTTATTTTAGAAAATAAATTTCTTATTTTTGAAAATAAATTTCTTATTTTGGCGCTAAGCTAATAAAGACCGGTTTAGATTGTCGGCAAACCAACCTTTTTAAATCCCGACATTTACCATTGCTTTACTTCTCCCTTATGAAACCGACAATATATCTTCACACGCAGAAAGTAACACTACTCCCTTCCTCTCCCCATAACCGACGAAAGCCGATGGATGCAAAAATTACTCCATTCGCTCTTTTTTCCAGAAGCCATCGGCAATTAAGTCGGCGATTTCCAAAGGAGGAATTCAAAGGATCACCGCATGGGAGACCTTATTTATTTCCCTGAAGCCACGACCCCTCTTGATTCTCTTCTAAACACTCTTCTTTCCCTCTCGATCTTCTGGCCCTCAAAACTCCCGCAACCTAAAGAATCTCTCGAAGCCTCTCTGCTCTTAATTTTTCTCCATTTCCTTCATTCGATTTTTACACCCTAGCCAACGAGATCAGCGATCCTTGGAAGCCCACGACAGAAGTGAGGACAATCCCGACATCCCAGCACTCAACAGCTTCTCCTTCTCTCCCGAACGATCTTCTTCTTCATCGCACGGCATCAAGGATTTACCAATCACTAAGGTACAATCTTTCTTTGTAGTTTCACCATCATTTATCATATCAATAATGGAATAATTCTGTTAGCTTTCTTGAAGTCAAAACAGCGGTGTATTAAACAATGTCTCATTTCAAAAATATTCTTAATATATTGATCCGCACTAAGTTCAATGTGAGAATTTCTGATTTTTTTTGCTGCTAGAGATTATTCCTGTGAAGTATCACGACATGTATTAGTCTCCCAAAACAGGAATTTTGGTATTTACTCTAATGATTACTCTCAATGTGCACTGAGTTGCATTCATATTGCACATGTATCCTTGTACTCAACATTATTGTTAACCACAGAAGTTTGAATTTATTAATTCTCTAGTATTAAAGCATGAGGAAGTTGAATCTCCATATGTAATTAAGCCTAAACATGTATTTACAGGACTATTTAATGTCATAAGAGTGTCCCGTACACCTTTTTCCTCAACCAATGTCAATAATAGGACTTTATGTTGGTGTTAAAATGATTCTATCCATGAACTTACTACCTTAAACCATGTGACTGCGTAACAATGTATTCAATTTCATCTTAACTAAACCATTGGCTGGACATTAAGATTATACCTGTGATTTTAGTAAAGAGGAATAAAGTGGAAAGCTAAGTGTGTCATAATCTGTGATTAAATCTGTATGGACAGATTCAGTCACAGCAAAAATCTGGAAAGCACAGATAGAGGTGCAGTTGAATCCAAGATACGATAAAAAAAATAGCAGATCCGAAGTACATTCTAAAGTCTTACACCTTTAACCTTAATTGAATCCCCTAGGCCAAACCTGAAATCTTCTTGTGACCTAAAATACTTTTAAACCCATTACTATAAGAACGCTCTTGTCACTCCCCTGTAATAGGTGGAAACCTTGTAGTCCTCAAACTTGCTGTAGAATTTATAAATAAAAGCTGAAATTTAACTTAGCTGTATTAGGAGAAGATTCCCCCAACTTCATATGAAGCTATAAGGCATATTAAGTTGTTGTACGAAGAATAGAAGTCGTAGAATAGAGTTAATTCTGTAGAAGATTCTAAGCAGCAATTAACTAAGAAGTATGGATCTGACTTAGAACTACGAACTGGACTGATCTGACCCTTACAAAACTGCTGTAAGCACTTGAGTTTTGCTACTGTATCAAGGTAATCAAGACATTGTTGTTGAATTTCAAGTGAGTGGTTGGCTGCCATTCGAACAGGTAAAACCTGCTATGGCTTAAAATATATATATATATATATATATATATATATATATATATATATATATATATATATATTCTGGATTCATTATAATAGTGATAGGTAATAACCACAAGTGCAGTGAGTTTTCAAAAAGTTGAATGGTGTTGTTATTTAACTGGGAATGGTGAGAGGACTGCTATGAATGAAAGGTTTTTTAAGGTGTTTGACTACTCTATAATTGCTGATTATGTCCACGATATGGACTAGTTGGGAAGTAAGAAAAGATTGTTTGGGCTTATTCAAGGCTGTAAGCAATTGTTTATAAGGTCAATAACTACTGTTATTCAAGCAGCTGTTTAGGGTTGTTTTGAAGCGGGTCTGATGAGGTGTTAAGTAGAAATTCGTAGACGGAAGAGTGCTTGAAAAAGGATCATAACTGAAATCTTACTGTTTTGAAATGACATAAATACAAGGGGATTCATATACTTGTTAGAATTAGATTAGGAAATCAATGATAAGTAAAATTCATGGATGCACGTTCTTAGAAGTTTTGAGCTAGGGTGCTTAAGTTGAAATTTAAATTGAAGGTTAGGAGAACGTTTATTGCTGTCCTAAATTGAAACCAGCTTTATAGAAGTTACTTAATGATACCTAGCAGTGATCAAATACGCTGCTATGAAGGATTCTGTGAATTATTTAGCAACTGACATCACCTACAAGCAATATAAATTAAATAAGTCATTAGAAATGTTTAGGTAGAAAAAGTTTGTTGCACAAAGAAATAAGTCTCATTAAGATTAATAATTGATTATCTTAAGTCAAGTATAAAATCTAAATTACTGCACAAGAGCTAAGGGACTGCAGTCATGCTCATTAAATTCATCCAAGATTTTTGAGCCATCAGTTTGAAAGCATGTAAGGTTTTTTGATGGCTGTTACTCAAAGCTGTTAATAAAATGATTGGGAAGGAACAATGGCTGTTGTTAGGGTTATTTAAGCAGTTGTTGGGACTAATTTTGGGCTAATAACATCTCCTAGTTAGAGCAGATCAAATTTCTAGATGAAACTTTCCTGTTTTAGAATAAAATGGGATTATTTATTGATGTCATTAGAACTGATTCTGAGATAGTTCTTGGAGTTGTTTCTATATCTTTAATATGAAAAATGTACATTGATAAGGATATGCCTTTAACATCTCTTTTGGGCTATTTGAAAATTGATTTAGAGCATAGAATCGCTTGAAATGGAAAATGAATATAGTTAAAGCATCATATCAATGGGAATTGGGAAAGAAACTAATCTAGGATCTAGAAGAAATGAATTGGAGATAGCGAAATTTGTCTAGGTTAGAAATGCGGGATTAAGATTTTAGAATTTGAATAATAAGGGAAAATAATATAGGATCTCTTGTAGTATGAATTTTTAAGGTTAATTTGAAGTTTCCCAAAATTTTAGAGCTTTCTATAATAGGGGAAATCAAGATTTTCAGTTAAAGAAGTTCAGGGAATTTTCAATTTTAAAAAAAAATGGAACTTTAGAGAATATACGTTTTAATAATAAAAATCATCCTTTTGAAAAGCTAATAAGATCACGATAAAAAAAAAGGTACCTACGATTTTATTGCCGCTTTAACATCGATTTGAGCTTATTCCATGTTGATATTAAATGCACTAATTATTTTATTGTCAAATGATGTCAAGGAACAAAATATTGTTTATATATTTGTGAATGTATGCAAGAGTTCTGAAACGGTGGTTGAATTAGGCAAGGACAGGACTAGTTCATCGGAGTTATAAAGGAGTCAACTGAAGCCTTTGAGTGGGCTCACTTGATGAACTTATTTTATTTGAACCCTACCTCGAGGTTCTGAATTTGCCATCAGAACTGCTTAAGTTACTTCATAATACCAAAACATAAACATGATTATATGCACAAACATATAAGTATGCTCATTCTTACATTTTGATGATTATTTGGCATGTTATATTATTATGGCAAAATATGTTTTATTTGCAGGAACAAATATGCTTTGTTTTATGTTAAACCCTTGTTTTCCTGCAAATTATATTATTTATTCGTTTATCGCTTTTGACAATTGAAAAAGTGTAATATTTAATATTCTCTTGTACTTAAAGTATTCTCTAAATACTAGGAATTCAATCATGGAGAATTAACTTTAAATTTTATTTTATCTCATATTTTATTTATATTGTAATGAACATGATTGCTTAATTATCTTTGGATATTACTTTGTGATGTATTTTTCTAGATAGTTTTTATAATAAATTGAATGGGGTTTTTTACTTTTAATATGTATGACTCTAAATGATATAATTTGTATGATGTCTTACTTAACCGTCCAATATGATCATGCGGGAAAAGTACCTACTATTGGATTAGTTTTTTTACTAATCTAACACCGGGTCATCGCATAACTCTAGCGCCATTTTCAAGCGATTCGCGGAGCCCTCTCCTGCGATGTTGTCCCAATCTTCAGCAATTCGTAGAAGCCCTCTTCTGCGACTTACCTTTCCTGCGATCTTTCTTTCAGCGATGGCCCACACTAATTCGAGCGATGCAGCCCTTTTCTCCAGCGCTGCTTTTGGGCATTTAGCAGAACCTGCAATGTCGTCCCGATTTCTACATTATTTGCCTTCCTTTTGCTCGAAATATAATCTAACAAGGAATGAATCCACAGGTTGTTTCAATCTACACCTGAATCTTATTCCAAAGAGAAAAATTAGTGCTCTAAATTCAATCCCAAGAGCCAAATTGAAAATGGTGTATGTTTTAAAATGAGTTGTTTTGGACAAACCCACCTTATTGAAAGAAATGAGAGAAATTAGTGAGTAGGACAATATGCTTAACCTTGAAGACCCTCACTCCCTCAATGAAGTAATTCCGGTTGTGGATGGCCCACCTCTTTCGGTGGTAGGTCTTGCCACGACAGATAATACAAGTGGGAATTATGTTCTTCTCAATCTTGCGGCTGAGGTAGGGGCTGATGAAGAATTTTCATCGAGCCGCATTGTTACCGGAACAGGAGCGGAATTAGTCCAATTGGATGGGGATGCGATAATTGTTTTGATGGTTTCGATGGTGGTTGATCCTCTTGTCACACTGGCTGACTCTCCTTCGGCTGATGTTTGGCACGTTTAATTAGCTGATTACAATCCTTCAACGGAACTCGTCAAGATGGCTGAGGTAATGCCGTCAGACAATAAGGACACAGAGGTAGACCTTTCCAGTTATAAGGCGTTCTTGTCAAGTAAACTTCAGGGTGTGATATCAGCTGCCAGTGAAGTTTGAGGATTCTTGATGAAGGGATATATCATGAAGATCTCTCTCATAATGTCAAGACGTTAATGGCTTGCTCTACTGAACTACTCCAAAAATATCTATCTAAAATTCCAATAGTTATGGACTAGCAAGATTTGATAAAGAACTCCCCAACCTCACCTTCTTCGGTTGATGAGGTGAATCTGGGGGAAGTTCTGATTTGGATAGTACGGTTGCGGCACATTTGTACAATGATCTTGAAAACTTCTCAAGAAAAAAAGGGAAAAAAGAAAAAAATAAGAAAATAGAATTTAACTCAAAGAAGTCATGCTACAACATTTTTGATAAAGAAGCGGTATTGACTTCTTCATTTAGAGATCTCTAGCTTCCTCTCTAATTTTATGGTGTCGTTTATTGAGACCTCATTTTGCAAGATTCTCTTATGAGAGTTTTTGGTGACCATTTGGTTTTTTCTTACATTTTCTCTTTTTCTGTTTTTTTATTATCTATTTCAGTTTGTTTGAGGTCATCAAACCCCATAGTTGTCGTAACCTGCTCATTATAAATATATATATATATATGTATAATCCTACATGTATTAACAATATATATATATATGTGTGTGTGTTGATAATTACTTGTAGGTTGTAGTGTTAAGTGCCATGAGCCCAAGTGAGAGCATATTATGAATCTAAACATGTGGGAGACATCTATTCAAATATGGGAGGACTAAATTGGGCTGATCAAAAGCTCTTCAAAGTGCAATTGGATCATTTAGGTAAAGTGGTTCATCAAAAAAAATGATTTTCATCATGTAAAAATACTTCTTGATTGCGTGAAGAAAGGATTGATACGCGATTGCTCACTTTTTGGCTTTGTCACTGTAAAGGAGATTTGGTAATCTTGGCTATCTTTTGGTGAGGAAGATCAACATCCTACTTTGTGGCAAGAGTTATTTGTAAGAAATACTATCTCTCATCTGTATCCTCCACCCTCCACCTCTAGGCCTAACCACCATCTCACCTCTGACAAATACAACCACACCCATAACCTTTCTTACAATACCCACATCAATTTGACATCAGAGCATAAAGATTCCACATCACTCCATCTTCTTTATTGATAGTACTGAAAATCAATTCAGTTTGTTATAATATATATTTTTTTGAAGCAATTTTGCAAGTTCAAAGTTGAGTAACTTGTCACGCAAAAACAAAAAGCACAAAAAGAGAAAAAATATTTAATCACACACACATATATACATGTGTGTTTGCGCGCGCACGTGTTAATTTCAACCGCTTTTAGCTGATACCATATGTTTCAAAATTGGCAGCTCTTCAACCTCCAAATCATTACAATATAACATTAGCCTATAAACAAAACACTATTCCAGAACTATTTCCTATGGAAACATCATACACTCTTTAACATTGCTTACAACCTTTTTATTGGATAGTGTCGTTACAGGGGTGATATCATAGGTTTCAGACATCTAATCAAATTGCAAACAACCTTATTATTACACAAAAGCAAAACATATTAAAGCATCTTGTCATTTTATCAATGGTATTATTCTTTCAGAGAAGAATGCTCCTTGTTCTGAATGCCTAGTAGCAAACTACTTTACAAAGGTTTCAAGGTCATTTCAATACTCTAAGCACTATAGCAAATTGAATTTTAATGACAAAATCCTTGCTTATTGAATAGTGTTATTACAAGAATATTTCAAGTTTAGAAAATAACCATATCTGCTGTTACTTTTATCATCATACAACAAGATACAAAATTATCCACCGTTTAATTATATAAACTTTATTCATTGATTGAAGTAAGAAAAAGGCCATCATCATCATTTTTATTATTTGGATTGACAGCAGATATAATAATGTTGTTATGAAAAACATAATTAAACATCGTTCAAGGAAAAGTATAACAGATATACATATTTGTACTCTTTTTCATTTGCACCTTGAAACGCCTAACCTGAACAATAGAACATCACCAACTTAATAATGCCACTCGATTGATAGTAGATATTTAACAAATAAATAAGACAAAACCTAGCTAGAACAAAATCAAGACACAAGATAACTACGCATTCTCATTCAAGCAAGCCTAGAAATCACGTGATAAATACTATAGGATTCGCAGTAAATGCTAAAGAGAGTGAGAATGCAACAACAGTTTGAAGATAAAACAATAAAAAAGCTATATTTCACTGAAATTTCTGAAAATCCATCCTTGAAATGTAATAAAAAATGAACAAAGAGTAAAGAGAGCTAGTGTGTGGGGCATTTAAAAGTGCATTGCACAAATGATTACATTGCATCAATGAGCGCATGACATCTACTTTGCCACCTAAGCAATACTAATAGTAAAAAAAATTGGGGAAAATGTAAGAACTCATAAAACAAATTCACACAAATCATCAAAAGTAAAATCCTAATATTACTAGAACGAAAAAGCACTAAATAATTCATTGACCTAGAAAGGTGAAATCTTTAATTCCATACATAACGCTATAAATTTTTGTATTTATGCATGTACACTCATTTTTTAATATTTACAAAACTAACACCCAATCTATCACTGTCCACACATTTTGAGTGTAAGAGATTCCTTACATGGGAACTGATTAGCTGTTGTTTGTAAATATAAAGTTTTACATGTTAGCTTTGTAAATACCTAAAACTTAGATGTCATGCAAGAGTTTTTTTATGAAATGCAAGAAATAACATGAATAAATAAATAAATTGCATGTTGCCCCATGCTAATATTTATTGAATCGTCAAGGTGTGCACCAAAAATAGGCACGCAAATTAGAATTAAAAATTAATTTTGCAATTGAAACCAAAAATCTATTTGCTTGTAGAATAAAATATGCCAATAACAAAGAAGCGTAATTACCATCAACTTCTATCCCATTCGGAATGAACGGAACTGACCCTGTTGCAATAAGAATGTCCCTAGCCGTGACTTCTTTGTCAGAGATGTCTGCCTTTCCATATCTGACCTTTTGATCTCCCTATCACAAAGTAAGAAGTGTTCCCTTCAAAAGTGTTCAAAAACTGAAAAAATTTAACAGAGCATAACCTCGCTGAAAATAACAGAAAGAACCAAAGCAGATTAATGGCTTACAGCAATCGTGCCAACTCCAGTCAGTACGTCCACACCAAGAGCCTTAAGTGAATTGACCAAATTGTTGCGAATTTTTGATGCAAGATTATTTGCATGATCAGCTACGGCTTGTCTGTCATAACTATGGTTCAAAACCTATGACGAACACAGTAGAATTAAAACTAGAGTAAGCTTCCAATACAAAATTTTAAAGCAGTATCTTATATGCAACTGACAGAGTAAACAAAGGCAATGACAAAACTCTGCACAGATAAGCATAGTTAAGTATATGCATACCTTATGGAAGGCAATATCATACCAATGGAAACTGGAAATCCTCTTCCATCAGGGTAACCAAGTATTGAGGACAGTATATTAACACATACTTTAATTAAAAAACTGAAAAGTAGAATGCAATGAATCTAAATGCATTCAACAACACCAAAATCATAAAATGCTCAGCATAGATGCAAATGAAGAAGATATCCCTAAAGCCTGAACATAAAATGCTCTTTCAATTCCATCAGGATACCCAAGTATTGAGGACATTATATTAGCTCATACTTTAATTAAAAGGCTGAAAAGTACAATGCATCGAATCTAGATGTATTCAACAACACCAAAATCATAAAATGCTCAACATAGATGCAAATGAAGAACATCATACCAATGGAAACTGGAAATGCTTTTTCAATTCCAACAGGGTAACCAAGTATTGAGGACATTATATTAACACATACTATAATTAAAAAGCTGAAAAGTAGAATGCATTGAATCTAAATGCATTCAACAACACCAAAATCATAAAATGCTCAACATAGATGCAAATGAAGAGATTATCCCTAAATCTTGAACCCTGAATCCAAAACCTTATGCCCATTTTATAGCATTATTCACAAAATATACCTACAGATGATGAGGCTACTTTAACCAAGTCAGATGGAATGAATAAACAACAGTATCTCAGAAGTACAAGTAACACGGGACAATGCATGTTAATTAGCATAAAAAAACTGGAAATATCTTATTTTAATTGAGAACATGCAGTGCATTTCATTATGATATATATACGACGGTATAAAGTTTACAGCAGATCAGTATATTGAGCATTAACAAGATTAAATACCTGCAACCCCATGGACTTCAAATGATCCTTGGCTTGAAGTTCATGCATCCTGCCACTCACAGCAAGAAGAGCTTTAGATGGAACACAACCCTTATTTACACAGGTACCACCAATAGAATCCCCTTCAATAATTGCAGTTTTTAAGCCCTGTTTAGAAACAGTTACCCTATTAAATTACACTACGTAATACCCTGTGCAAGTGCTCAAGGATAATTCCTCTTTGTTCTAATACAAGTTCAAAAAGGATAACATTGGATAATCTCCTTTCAATGCTGAATCTATAAAAGAACGAACACTTGATAAGGTGAGAATTTTCCAGGATTTATACTTTTTAATCTTTTATCAATGCACAGGTAATAAGTATGGCTCAACTATAATTTTGATGAAATGGATGCACATGTAGATCCTCCCAACGTCCCTGCCAATTGTATGGCAAATAGAAACATTGCAAAATACAAATAATATAACAAATATTTTAAGCATTGAGATTTAGTTTTATTAGAGAAAAAAAATAATCATTTTGAGGGAGACAATAGTATCAATAAATAACAATGTAAATGACTTGCAATACTTCCTACATACCAATCCAGCCATCTCAACCTGCTTCTCTCAGTAGCCAGAGTCAATTTCATTTTCTCTCTGAGCAAAGACATTGCCACAACCCTAATACTTCATCAGCATTGATCGCTCAGAAATGTGTGGGAACTAGCTTTTTTGTAGAATAGACTTTAGGAGTGGACTTTTTGCTGAGATAGATTGCTATACATAGAATAAAATTTGCCTAACAAGTGGATCCAAATTTATTTAGATCTGGAATGTAGACTTCCTATAGACACAAGGTCCCAAACTGAATTGCTCTCCCATTTGCAAGAGAAAACACTTGTTTAAAAATTTTATTTGAGGCTTAAAGTTAAGTTTGGCATAAGATCTGTTAAGATTAGGCAAGATGTGAAAAATGGTTTAGTAGATAGAAAAAAACACAAACAAAATCCTATAATTCCATCATCCCAAATTAACTAACTTAAGATCCAAAATGTGGTTAATCATAATGTTTGGATGTTATGACTAATAACAATGGTTATCTCATCCAAAATAGTCCAAACATATATCCAAACTACAAATTTCAAAAGAGCAAAACATGACAGCTTAGAGTTCAAAAGTTCTAGACTTGGCCATTAGTGTTAGTAGTGCTTGTCTAATGAGTATAGTTTGAATTTGTGGCTTTGTGCTAGCCTGACTTTAATCAAAATGGAGTTTACCTCCCTTATTAGGCTTGAGATTTGGATTTAGATAAGAAGTATATTTATAAGAATGCTCAATGTTAACTAATTGATTGGGACTTAAGTAATTTAAAAGACCCAAATGAAAAATCTTGCTACTTTTTTTAACAATTGGACAAGATGTATATGTTATTTAATTGTAAGCACGGGTTTCGCTAGAATCTTATATATTTTATAGATGAAATATAGGACTATAGCTTTAAGAAAAATATGGTAAATTCCCATTAATTAATGCTTGAGCAATTAGCAAAAGCAGTCTCTCAATTATTCAATAAGTTCATTATAATCCCCCTATTGTTCACTTATTAGCTTAATTTTGTCCCGATAAATGAAAAACCAAGGGTTAAATTGACCTTAAAATAAATAGTTCGGCTAAATTGAACATACTAACTAATTGAGGCACTAAATTAAACATATTAGATAGTTTATGATTGAATTGGAAAAAATATTATAATCAAGGGGCTATTTTGGAAAACTCTTCATTAATTTTAAATTGGTTAATAAATTTTAAAAAATATAGAGAAGTAATTCCTAGTCCTACAGGACTGACCAACCAGATAGATTCCTCTTGAGCTTGAGCTCATCATTAGTACTCTCATTGAGAGCAAAAAATGCAAAAGTAACAACTTGGGAAAGAGTTGTCATCAAATCATACCAAAAGCACCTATTGGGTAATTTTATAATCTTAAATAAGATACCTGCAGCAATTATTGATTGGTGAGTGAAGCCATCTAGAATGAATAACTTTGGATATTGGCTTCTCAAGAGGTAGGCAATGTAATGAACCACAAAAAAGCCAATATCTTAGAAAAATAAAAAAGGTTTAAGTCTTCCATCCAATAAGTTAATTTTGTATTTGAAATCTCCTCTTGAGCTTAAGCATATTATTGGTCTCATGATGAGAGCTAGAATTGTGAAATGAACAAGCTAAACTGCAGAAAGAGAAACTTGGAAAAAAAAGGTTATCATCAAGATAATGTCAATAATAATGATTGTCGTATTATAGGTTAAACTAAGATGCATCATCAAATATTGATAGGTATGTGAAGCCTGCTAGAATGAATTGCATTCTGCAGTGGGTACTGGCTTTTCATGTTATGGGCAATAACACTAACAACAAATAATTCTACATCTTAAAAAAAACAAGTTCCACAGGTATATACCATAAACCCTAAGTTGGTATCAGCTAAACACTTAACCCCCCTAAACTCTTCATTTTCATAGGTATATAGCTATTCGCTTCCCATTCCTTATTCTGTTGCATGTATTATGTTGGAATGCTTTCTAAGGCTTCAGGGATTTTCTCTCCGGGTATCCATCCTCCAGGAATGGTGCCTTGTTGGCTTTGTGCTTGAGCAGCAAATATTAAAGCACGAAATGCTACATTATCTTAACAAAAAAACTATTTATAATGTCCGATACTTCAGAAACAAGTTCGAGCATTTATTTCGGCAGCAAACAAACGAAAGGCATACCTTTTCCACGGCATGCAGTGCCGCACCATGGCCGCCGACACCGGCTCCAATTATAACAAGATCGTAGTCAAATCCCTTTCCTGAGGTTCCATTGTCGATGAAGGCGGCCAATGTCTTTTTGCAGAGCTTCCGATACGAAACCAACCGTGGGATCCTTCCTACGCCAGCCGACATAGACGAGATGTGCAACAGCGGTTCCCCTTGGATGCCACGGAAGCGAAGCGAAGCCGACTGAACATTGGTACCAGCTACAAAGGATTTAGGGTAGGATCTGGCGATCACCGGTGTTGACAGCGAGAGCGAAGAGATACATGCCATTCTCTTGTTAGTACGATGAGTGCAATAGATGAAAAATGCAATCGAGGGGTGGCCTCCCTCTATCAATTCAACATTCAGGCAAAAAGCGTGGGATTCCAATTTTCAAGGGAGAATGCCTCGACGAGTCCGAAGTCCAGACCAACCGCTAACACAATCGCTGATATCCACGTCCCCGACCAAGGCGGGTATAATAAATTCATAATTAATTGTTCTAAAGTAAAAAAATAATCAAAATAAACTATATAATATCGTGATATTATATGTAGAGATATAATTGAAATATATTTTTTAGTGAGCTCGTTTACAAAAATTTTAATTAATCTTGATTTTTTTAAATAAATTTTAAATAAAAAAAGGAAAATATTTTCTTAAACCCTAAACGTTTATAATTGTATCAATTTGATCCTTTTATATTTTTTTTTATCAAATAACTCCTATATGAAATTTTACAATTAGATATAAAATGTATCATCTCAAAGAATGAAAACAAATTTTAGTAGAGCTGCATGAGAGAGTTGGTTCAATTATAAATGTGTTTTTATATTTCTATTAATTCACCATAAATGAATCCTTACTTTATTGCTTATTTCTTAAGATAGTCGTGAAAAATTCGGTGTAGTTGTTCATAAATTTGTACATATGTGTAATAATTTAGTGTTGTTAATCTTTGTTTATCAACTTAATTAGCTTGTAAACCTCTCCATTAATCTCCAAATGATGTTTGGAGCAATCTCTGAAATTTTGTAACGATTCAGAACACATTTTGATTTTTTCGAATATTTTAATATATTTATTTAATCATAAAATTAATATAATTAAAATAACCTTCAATTGAAAATTCAACTTCAATTTTTAATTCCTCCCCAAATTAGATAGGATGAAATTTTAGAATTTTTCGGAACTTATTTGAATACCTAATTTGGATTAATTAAAAAGGTTGTAATTAATATATATTTAATTAATTTAAATCTTAATTTTTGTCTAACAACGTCTCCGTGGGTGCGATCGTAGCCCTCCATCATGAGATGGAAGTAGATCGCACTGCCCAGGTCCTTCGTCCCAGTCCGCATGCCTACAGGCAACGTAATGCAGGGTCCCTCGCACCCACGGCATGCGGGGGATTGTTCCACTGCTGAAGAAGCATCTTTTAGGCGAATTGCTCCTCAGTCGGCAGGCATTAGCTCATGCAACCCATAGTCGCTGGTTGTGTGACCGAAGGATCGAATCTACGTCAACTCGAGCTTAAGCATAGATCCCCCATCGCGATTTTAGGTATACTTCAATCATACTATCGAATGCGCAAATTCATTCATTATCATTTTGTTTCCTTGTGATGACTCTTACTTTACCATCTGTTAACCTCAATTGGGCTCAAATTGAAGCATGCTAGTTCGTGCCTCTACAGGTGCGCATAGTAACCCTAATCACGAAATTTGCGATTAGGGCTAGCAGTTTAATCAATAACAATTATGGCTAATTGGAGCATTTTGTGGATGTAACAACTCGACGTTGTTACTATGCCGTTTAGACCTAATCCTGAGCAGATTAAGACGAAAATCAAGATCCTGATTTAAATTGAATAAAAATTAAATAAAAAAAATATCCTCAAATAAAGTATATTGAGGGGATCATCCAATGAAAATTTAAGCGCAATTGAGATCGCGGATCGTCCTAAATAAATTCGTAAAATTTAAACTTAAAAAATTAATAATAAATAAATTATAAATCAGAATTTATAAATTTTTGTATATTTATGTTAGGAGGATGCTGAGTTTCAAGTTTCGCTAAGTTTCGAGTTCTTGATTGATCGTAATAAATTTTTGAAATCGTTCAATCACGATCCAATGTTCACAAATGGCTTGAGCTGCATATATAGCTAACCCCTCTCATTTAGCCCTTTTGACCTAAACATAAAATCCCTCAGCCACATTTTTTTCCTCCTCTCCTCACACGCAAATCTCAGTCTCCTCCTTTCTCTCTCGGCATGAAGACGAAAGCTCTCCCTTGTCCCTCTCGATCGCGCCCCTCTTACTTGGTCGAGAGCCTTATGCTAGACTCAGCAGCAGGCTGAGTGGCTACTCACTCATCCCGGCTCGACAGGAGGCCGAGTGGCTGCTCGCTTTGTCCCCATTCAGCAGGAGGCCAAGCGACTCTTACTGTCTTCCCTCTTAGTAGGAGGCTGAGAGGCTCGACTCCTTCTCATGGCTTGAGACCGATAGCTCTCCAGCCCGTTGGCTCTTTCTCTCCATTCCAGTTGTAGCCCTCCTTCTCTCTCGGCTAGACGCTGGGCAAATTGCCTCTTCAACTAATCCTTCTTTCGACTTTTGAGGTATAAATCCATACTTAAGATTGTATTGGTTGTGATTAAATGTTTTAAGTTCTTAAATTATTTTTCTGATGCTTGGATATAAATATAAATGCATTAGATCTTTTTTTTATTATTGTAATTAATATCAAATGTATGCATGTGTTGATATCAAATAAGTATCAAAGCAATAGTTTTGATTGTATTGTTATTATCAACAATATTGAGTAAAGCATCATGCATGTATTTTGTCCAATTTGTGATTGGTTTAAGTTAAGCTATGCATCACTCATGATATTGTTCATTCAAGTTCGAATTAATTTTAGTTATGTGATTGGTTTAATTTTAGTAAAGATGTAAAAATCCTTACCTAATGTTTGAGTATAATTTATTTGATTACTAATATAACCAATATTGGGTTAACTCTATATGCATACAACCTCCCTTATAGTGGTTAATCGATTCTGTATCAGCGGCTTATATGGATATTATACTTGCATGTCTTATAAAATAATTAATCAAATGGCTTAGTTAAATTATCATCTTTAATTTTATGTACAAATCGTAGCTCTCGTTGTTGAAAATATAAAGAGGGTTGATTAATCATCAGGACGAAGCAACTCTTGTATCATTTGCTGTGAGATCTAAAATTAGCGTCTCAATCAAATATCTATGAAGTAATATTGATTATTTTTAATAATGGCATAATGAGTTCTTGAGTTTATCATAATGGATCATGTTTTTATTCTTCCATCCATCTACTAAGAATTGATTGTGATCAAAGTATTGTATTCCATCTTGTAATCTTTTTTTAGCATGTTGTATTTTAGCATTCTATCTTTAGTATTGGAAAATTAAATTGGCTATAATTCATGTTCATGAAAGAGTAAGCAAAGTTATTAAAGAAATTATCATTTAGTCGTATTTTGCCCAATTTCTGCAAGTGTTGTGAGTGTTGTCTCGTCCCAAATAGTTATTAAATTGCAAACTCATATCGCATGCGCAAGGTATGTTAAGTACTTGGAACTTTATTAAATTTTGTATTTATTTAATTATGCAATTTCCTTTAGCTCTATCTATAGTGAGTACATCAATTGCATAGATCTTAGCATCGTTAGTTATTGATTATTATTTGAAAACCATGGCATTTGAACATAGAAACTCTTTGCTAATGTAGGATAATAATAACTGCTTAGTAAATTTCCACTAAATAGTATTATCATCTTATTTGAAAATCATAAAATATGGTGTCATGAATTTAAAACATAGAGTTTAGTGAGTAATATTATTAATTACTCTTGAATTTAGGTTGATATTGTTTAATCATTTTTCTTAAGACTGATATAAGTTCAATTAGAATGTTTGAAAAGTTAATTTACTCCTTAAATAATAGTCATATTATAGAATTTGAAAAGTTTCATTTAGAATCTAATTATCGAAGTTATCTTTTAGACCCTTAAAATGCCACTATTTTAAGGTAATAAGGTTAATTTTGTAGAATCTAGTCAAATCCATTGATTTCTCCTAGACACAAATCAATAAAAGTTATAACTTATATTATTCAGTAAGTTTAATTTTCCATTATTAAAAATTACAAAAGATGGGATTGAATTATTTCGTTTAGGTTTGCAGCTTCTTAAAAAATATTGTCATGGCTAATGGGGTTAAAGATGCTAATTATGTTAGCATAGATGTGACAAATGTGTCCACCATATATGTGGAGATCCTAATATCAGGTAGGAGATTAACCCAATATTGGAGCACCACCACAGCATCTAAATACTGAATTAGAATAAAGCTAACCCAATTACTAGATGTTGTGTTTGGCCAAAGATCATAAAAATGGTCTTAAGTTAATATGAGAAAATAAAAGAATATAAATGTATATATGTTGAATGTGATTATAAATACATGAAAGTAAATAGTAGTTGAAATCAAAATAATAATAGGAAGGGAAAGAGTAACATGAGTCAATAATAGATTGTAAGTAAGAAGAATGCATGAATGGAAGTAATTATAATTATGAGTAAAAGTATAGTTGCAATTATAAGTGAAAGAAATTAAATATGTGAATGAAGGTACTTGCAGATTACATGAAGTAATTTGTAGCTCCAATGAAAATCAATAATAGGGATTTAAAGTGATTGTAACATATATATGAAAGTAGTATTTGCAAGTAGGAGTAAGAATAAATATTCACATATAGCATTATGAGTTTATAATTATGAATGCATGAACAATTATGTTACAAGTGAGGATAAATCCAATTAATCACATATGACAATTAAGTTTATGAGTATAAAATATTTATGTAATTTATTCATTTATCTATTTATTCAAATCAAGCAATTTAAGTAAGGAAAGATCTAATTCCAACATAAAGTAAGTAAAGACAAAACAATTAATTTAAGTTATTATAAGTCATTTAATTAAAGAACAAGTAAATAAGACTCCCACTCACTTAAAATAAAAAATAAGAAATAAACTAAAGTGGAAGCAATTATTATAAGCTTAAGCATTTGGTCTAGCTCCATTTACATCCAAAAGCACTTGATCTATCATATTTTGATATTTAAATATAGTTGAGCAAAGCTAATAAAAAGAAAAGTGTAGTTAGACTAAACAGTCTAAGCACATTTTAAGATTGACTAAGCTTTTAATAAATTTTGATTGAATATCATATGCTAGTTTACAATATGAAAATAAGTAGTGGAGCAAATAAAATCATATAAATATGAAAAGAAAATAAATAATTATAAAGAAGAATAAATAAAGTAAAAGAGTAAGTATACTCAAGTAAGATATTATAGTCTGCAAGTAAATTAAGGGTAAAAGTATCTTAGATAGGCTAAAAAAGTCTTAAAGTGCATATAAAAATAAAATGAATTAAGCATGTATATGTTCAATAAGCTTATGCTAAGTAAAGAAAAGAAGACAGTAAAGCATTTAAATGTAATTATAATAATATTCATTGTAATATAAATGGATTATAAATAAGTAAAGTACAGTACTAAAAATATAAAAAGTGCAAAGCATAGTAATTGAGAGAAGATCTTAGCATCTTGATCTAAGATACACATAGCCTAAGACTATATAAAGTAACATAGCTAAAAAGTTATGATGAGTCTTTACAATCAATAAGATCATAGAAGATCTCATATTTTATTTAATTAAAGTTATTTTATGAAAGTATTCATTCTGTAGGGACTTACAGAATGAAGTAATGAGTTAATCACATCTGCCTAACAGGTAAAGAAAAGCGGGGTTTCAAAAATAACAAACACTCATGTTCATTCTCTGAGAATATAAGGTCTCCTTATTTCTTATATTTAGCCTGTGTAATGCCCTGCCTCGTTGCCGCGTGCAAAAGAGATAATCATAATCAATTTCGGCGGCGGAGCAGTGCGCCACTTGGGAAGGGATATCCCATCTCCCTGAATAGCTGAAATTAACACTGAAAAAAAACCCATCTGAAGGGCTACTGACTCAACCCTAAGGGAGGGTCGATAACAAATACTTAAGATAAGAGTAGTATTATAATCTAAGTATTAGGCAAATACATATATTTGATTTAAAATATAATATAAAGAATACAATGTATATAAAATATCAGCATTTCCAGTATGATGATCACACCACAATACTAAGTATAAGTAATATATAAATAGAGTGCGAAAGCTAAAGTAAACATCCAAAAATATTCATCACCGAAGCTGAATGTTATCTCAGAAATGAAAAAAGCATATCCAGAATTATTACAAATAATTTATTGAAATACAGGAAATGTGTAACAACCCAGGTTGTTACTTAGCTCAATTAAGACTAATTTAAGTCTTAATTAAAGTTCTAAGTTAATAATTAAGTAATTTAGAACTCATCCCAGAAATCTAGGTCAAACTAGAAGTCAACTGAGTCAAATCAGAAATGCTGGAAAATCCCAAACCCTAGAAATTGACTTTTTATTTAGACCTCAGATTGAAAATTTGACTTCGTCATTGCGTTCAGAACACCCAAATTAGCTAAGGGTGAAATTTTGGAGGCTATTGGAAGTCGTTGATTTTTCATCGAATATTTTAATATTATTTAAATCCCCTAAATAATCAAATAATTAAATACTCGTCGAAATAAAAATCCGAGTGCGCCGTTGCGTTCCTCACCCTTCAATTAGCTAGGGGTGAATTAATGGAAATTTTTGGAACATATTTTAAGGTTTAAATTTAATTAATAAAATCTGTAATAATTAAATAATAATATAATTTAAATAGTTAACTGTTTCCGTCAGATCCATATTCTCGCCGTTCCATCCATCTAATGGCATTTTCAATTTCCGTCTGATCAACAGCAGCCGTCCGATCCAATCTTAGCGATTGATCAGACGGCTCTGAGGCCGTCGTCCCCGTCGCTCAGCGCGTGTCGCGCTGAGCCCTAGGCTCGCCACGCACGAGGCTTTGAGCGTCGCAGGTGTCCCTCCGCCGCTCTTCAGGAGAAGTTAAAGCTCCAGCCTGACTCTCCAGTACCCCATTTCATCAATTCCGATCGTAGCAAGGAATTTTTTTGCTCGAGCCCTCGTCTGCGCCGTTGAATAAAGGTACCTCCCTTATCATCCTAATTACTCACGCAATTACCAATTTTAGCATTCGAATTGCTATTTCAAGACCTCAATTAATTGTTAATGTTACCTGATCAAACGATAGATGCTTTGATTTACCAAATTTTGCAAAACGTCTACAGTTAAAACCGTTATAGCCGTGTCATGTCCATCTAGGGTTAGGGTTTGAGATCGACTCAGATCATTTTAGGCCTCGATTCGATCACCTAATGGAAGATCTCATCTTTAGCTATCCATCGTCGTGCGGGTTGAGCTGTTTAGATGATGGGAAGTCCCTGTAAAGGCAAACCCTAGCTCTGCGCCCTCGGGAAGAAGCCGTCGAAGAAGACGAGCTCTCGGGTCGGACCGGGTCGACTCGGGCCCGACCCGTCCTCCTCGGTTCTCCGCGTAAGTGAGCTGGGGTCCACCGGGAGCACGTGGCTTCTTTCCAGCAAGCCACGCGGTGCGACGGCAGAAGTGGGGCCCACCTTGCGACAGGCGAGTGACGCGGCTGCAGAGAAGTCGTTAGTGGGGCCCGCCGCCGTCTCCTCAGCCACTGGTTGTGCGCCACGTGTTCCTGCAGAAGAAAACTTATAAAAATAATTATATATTATATTAATAACAGATATATAAATATATATATATATATAATATTCATAATATATATACAGTAAATTAAATAATGATAATTAAATTGATTAATGCTTAAACTTTAAACAATCATAACTCAATAAATATATGTCCAAATTATGCAAATAAATATATCAAATTAATCAGAAAAATATAAAGAATTTATTAATGTCATTCAATTTTCTGTAGGATCAATATTTAATAAAGTGATCATTTAGGGTTTAATTAAGTTCAAATTTATGTCTCAAATATTCAATTAACCATAACTTTGTACCCAATGATCCAAACATACTCAATATGGGTCTTAAAGTGATCAAAAAACCCTAAGGATTAATTTGATAGTATTTATTTTGCTGTTTGGATTAGTTTGAGCCTAATCACATTTAAGTCCTAACCCTAATTAGACCTAGAACTTCAATTGACCATAACTTGGTCAATTGAGCTCCAAATTTGATAATCCATAGGTCCATTTAGATCAGAAGAACTTAATTTTCATTAATATGTAAAAATATTCTAGATCTAATGGTTAGATTTGCTAATCACCCTTAATTGTTTTAAATCTTGATTAGTGATTAATAGTAAATCTAGTAATCCAATTTGAGAGATTTAAACTTCAGAGGACTCATAGAACCATTTAAAATCAATCTATAAGGTTGGATTATAGTTTGAGTGCTTAATTTTGTTAATCACTCACTAATCACCCCAAACCCTAATTAGGTCTTAACTTAGTCAAATTAGGTCCAAATTGAGTCTACCACATGTCATTATGATCAGTGTGCTATTTGTAATTCATAGCCATTGATTTTGCTTAATTTGGACACTAATTGGCAAAGTTAGGATTTTTGACCCTTAATTAAGCATTCCTTAATCACCCTTAAAACCCTAAATCTTGTATTGGCCATAACTTGGCCAATACTTATCAGATTTCAGCAAATTTAGGTTCTATGGAAAGCTTAGGCAGTAAAGATTATTAAACTAAAAGAAAATTTAACTTTCACTTAGCCAAATTACTAAATTGCCCTTATGAGTCAAATTCACTAATTTGATCTCATATGGCTTATTAATCACCCAAAATTAATTTAGTTGCTGTTTAATCTTATATTAGACAGTAAGAAACACTTTCCAAAAGAAAAATTTCAGAAATTAAATCCTAGATTAAAAGTTGATCTTTTGAACCCTTAAGTAGGGGCAAAATGGTCATTTTGTCCAAATTTAGGGTTTAGCCTTTAAAAGCCCTAATTTCATCTTCAAATCACTAAATTCAGTAAATAGAATGATTCATAGTTGAAATTAATCAAATTTAAGTCTAAATTAAGTTTTGATTAAAATCTCAGAATTTGCTCATTTAGAAAATTCATAAGTCCTAAGTGAGTGTTCTCCTTCCTTAATTATTCTTAGACCCATCCTTAGGTCTTATAACATTAGTTAGGATGTGTGTCTTAAGAGATACTCTTAGTAATTAAGAGCCTTATTTTCCTAAGATTAGGAATAGATCTTAAGTTAGAATTCATCTATTGAGTAAATTGGGTTACTCAATTAGGTGAAACCTTGAGTTTTCTAGTTTATAGATTTTCTTAGTTTATTAAATGATTATTTGATCTTTAAACTTTAGAACTAAGAATAGAAATCCATTCTAATGAATTTGATTCATCATTAGGATTTGCCTTAACCTAATCTGTGAGTTTGGGTTCTAAACCTTAAACCCTTAGATTATACCTTTAGATTAAGTGATTAGACCCCATCATCTGGAGTCTAATTCTTAATCTATTCATCTTGATTTGGCTAATCAAGATGAGATTGGGATAAATTAAATTTCAAAACTAGGTCGATGATTTATTCATTTTAACCAAATAGTCGTCTTTTGATTAAGTTATAATTAGGACTTGGCCAGTCCTAATTATCTTCAACAAGTAGGATTCGTGATTCTAAGTTACAGAATGTGTAAGAATTAATAATTCTGAAACTTATGTAACTTAGAGTAGATAGAACGAATAAAATAGATAACAAAGGATATCACCTGTGTTTTAGATAGAGTTTCTTGCACTTTGACTTTGATGCTTCGTATTCCTTGATTTTGAGCCTTATACCTTGAACATATATTATGTACTTAAGATATTTGGTAAATATCTTATGTAAATTTTGAACATTCATAAATAGCATTGTGTTTTGTTTCACAAGTGGTTTGTAAGGTGTAACTTGATTAGTATACCTCTTCGATCAACCAGTTCGAGGTCGGCAACCTTTCGAGGGTTTAATGTCCGATAGTCTATACCAGGCCTAGTCCATGGATAGGATGGATAGACTCTTGCCCTACTGACTATATAGTCAGGATTTTGATATGGTTATACTAATTCAAGTACACTTACATTCAGTTCTGTCTTAGCTTATCAGGCTAAGAGTTTCAGTGATGTTCAGTTCAGAGTTTCTTAGCTCATCAGGCTAAGAATTACTGAGTTCATATTCAGTTCAGATGACTTATACAGTTACTATAGTTTCAGTTTGTAGTTACTATTTTACTAGCATATTCTGCATTTCAGCACTGTTTTACTTACAGCTTTCCTACACGTGTTTTTATATAGGATGCTAGTTCTACTTTCTGTTTTCATATGCTCACATGGGATGTTAGTGTTTTCAGTTTTATACTGTTTTAATTTTTGCATGTCACTTAGCATAATCAGTTTGATCATATGCATATTTAGGTTGTATTCTCTTACAGTTTTTCTTTTCTTTTACTTACCTGTTTGTGTTGCAGTTGCTTGGAGAAGGTATGTATTACTTCCTATTTGTTTAGTTATAAACTGTAGTTTATAACTTATTACTGTTCTTTTGATACGCGTTTCTGCACCTATTATGCTTAAGTTCTATTTTTATGGTGATATCTTCTTAATTTAATAAAATTACTGCCCTAAAATGTACTTAGACTCATTGTCTAACCAGTTTTTCTTTTATTGGCTGGGGCCCTACCATTATGAAACTGATAATGGTAGGTTCTGAGTTTGTTGGTTTAGCAGATCCAGTGGATAGTTTGCCATTGGAGGAGGAGTCCGTTCCTGAAGATCTGTAGCTTAGTTTTCTATTTTCAGTGAGGTTGAGAGTTTTCTTTCAGTTCTTTTAAAACTCATTAAATGTTGTAATAATACAGGATTATATTTCTTTTTCAGTACTTTACTTATTATATATTATTGTATTTATACTAAATTGGATGGATGTTATGTTTTATGCTTCCGCACTCTGAGTTCATGTATGATCATTTAGTGATAGTAGTTTTGGATTAAATAGCAAAATCCTTATTTAAATTGGATTAGGATGTGTGACTAATCCAATCTTAAGTGGGGACCTTGTCATTTGGTGACCCCTCCACCGTAATCATGTTAACCTAAGGGTTAACAGGACCACAGCGGGGCAGGGCCGCCACAGTTGGTATCAGAGAATTCCATAAGGTGTCAGATTGGAATTTGCATTCCTTTCTACCTAATGGACTGTTCTTCTGACACTTGATCACTAAATGAATACTTGAATTTATATCCATCACATTATGAGTATAACTCAGAATAAGAAGAAGAGAATGAAAGAAATACTTCCATAATAAAACTTTAGTAAGGACTAAACTCTAATGTCATAAAAAGCTTAGTAACAAATACTTGTAGATCTTCAAATTGAAATATTAAACCTTGGATTTTAGACTAAGAGATTAAGTTATAATTAAGAAATTCAAAACTTGTACGTTAAATGAACCTTTTTAGTGTAACAGCTGCCTATAGAAGATTGGATCCTCTTTATTGATTTAATAAGAACCAAAATCATAATAGAATCTAACTCAAATAAATATAGGTATTCCAATCATATCTTAGTTATACTGGTAATTTCTCTTATCCAATATGAAGTAAGAACTTGATAAAAAGTTAATCCTTTGAATGGTAAATAAAATATTTTGGTATTATAAACATTAACTTTAATCTTGGCTAAACACCTGTGATAGAATCTTTATCAATTCAAA
The DNA here is from genome assembly GCA_016760335.1 of Gastrodia elata. Classification (NCBI taxonomy): domain Eukaryota; kingdom Viridiplantae; phylum Streptophyta; class Magnoliopsida; order Asparagales; family Orchidaceae; genus Gastrodia; species Gastrodia elata. The sequence goes on along the minus strand of CM028678.1, from coordinate 9,053 downwards.
AGGTTGGGACACACTTAGTATCTTTTCTATTATATTAAATTATTCTTTGAATATTAATAACCCAAGAAGTATAGTAACTCTTCTATTAAAGACTAACATTAATCATAATTATTTCAGCATGAATCCTGAAACTTCTTCCCTCAACATGGATGATTCATCAAACAGTAATACCAACGAAGTCACTTCACTCAGAAACATGATAACTATCATGCTAGAAAATCAATTACAACAAGCTGTGACTATCCAGAAACTAGCATCTACTCTTAATACTGCAATTTCTGGTATCCTTTTTATATTCTTTATACTGCACAAACTATTACTAATAAGTCATTTAGTGGCTTCTTAATACTTAAGGTCTAGACTTCTAATCTTTAATGGAAACTTATTTCCCACAGATTCTAAAATTCAACATAGGATCACCAAAAAGAATCGAAAACGCAAAGCTCACCAAGATGGATCTAGCTTATTAATGGAGTCAATCCAAGAGTGCACTAAACCACACTTTTATGGAAGGTGTTATCATTTTGGTAGAGGCTGTTTTACATGTGGTCGTCAAGGCCACGGATATCGGAAATGTCGTGCTTCCAAAATAATCAATGGAGATATAATTCATCATTTTCATCAGAGCAAAACAGGCCATGACAACTCATCTAATGATTTTGAATCTATGTCAATGCTAACATCACCGCTGCCTAAAATAGAATATCTAGCTGGCAGGGAGAAAATAGTTGCTCCTAAACTTCAAGAACATAATCATCTGGGAATAGAGGAATCTACTGATAATGTCATCCCAGGTATATACACTCAATTTTATTACTTCTTCATCCATAAAATTTACTTTACTTCATATAAGTTCAAATTGAAAATTTGAATTTTTTTCATATAAGCCCAATCTTGTGTTCAATAAGTTTTATCCTTGACTTGATAATTTTCTTAGTTCAATTCAATCAAACCTTAGATTCTTTTAGCAAAATTAGGTGTGTATGACTTACAGAAATAAAGAAGTAACTTGCCCAGTTTGGGTGAACAACTTTTTATTTCTTAGATTAAATTAATTCAAAATTTTGAATCTATTATCGAATAGGTCACTAGTGTGACTTAAAATACTAAAATAAGCCATTCCTTAAGTTCTAAATATCTCATTCTATTAGGATGAGTATAGTCACATTAGTTAAATAAACACTTATGACCATATGATAGGTTATTTAAATTAAAATTTTGACTTATAGTAGTGACTTTATGATTGTATTTCATTAAAGTTAATGAGCAATCTATTATCTTGATTCAATATATTAAGCCACATGGTATAATTGAAATAATAAATTTCTCTTTCCCATTAAGTTAAGTAATCAGGTTGGGTAATCATCCTCTGCATCTAAAAATCATTCCTTAATCAAGGATGATTGATTGATTAAATAACAGAAACCTTAGAGTGGACAAATCACAGATTACATAATGGTTAACTTATTTTAACTTATATGCGTATACTCATAATGTTTAGCTATAATAAATATGTTGCTTTCTTAGTCCTAGCATAATAAGGATATTCTAAATAATTTTAAATTTATAACCTATTCTAAGTCCAAGAACTTTTTGTTCTTGAAAGGATGGATTTCTTTAAAGTTGCAAAATATTTTGAATTCTAAATTTTAAATTAGAATCTATAAATATTATATTGGAAATTCTTTTAATTAAGTTACTTATGGTAACTTAATAAGTTTGAAAATATAGTTTCCCTTGTCCATTCTTGATTGAATAGAGATTTTATTCTTTCACTATAATCTTCATCAAGTGATAAATACCACTTTAAGTGAATAGATTAATTGAGAAAAATCTTATTCCTATTAAATAAGAAAACCTCTTTTCCCAAATAATTTGATTTCAACTTTTTGCCTAAGTCATGATATGACTTGAGCACTTATTGATCATTTTCTTAAGATGAGCTTTCATTCAACATAAATTAATATAACCATTAAATTTCGAAGTGATCTAAGCCTCATCATGTAGCTCAGATATTAACAACTGATTCCAGAAATTTTGACATAAGTCATAGATTATGACCAATGATTTATAGCTTTAATTTTTATTGAATTTCCTAGTACTTATCCATATGGATAAGTGAAATTCCTGCCATTTTTATATTAGAATTTATGGCTTATATTTTGTAATCATCAAACTTTGGATATTAAATTATAATGTGAGACTTAAATTCTTAAACTTTCTCTTAAACTTGAGACCATGTATCCTAATTGGATACTAATCCTAATATTGCCATAACAAAATAAGTTCTCATTTATTATGAGCTAAAGTAAATTATTAAGATTGTTAATGATCTAAGCCATCTCTTGTGACTTAGATATTAGCAGTTAGTTCTGGAAATTTTACCTTATAAATTATAATTAGTTTTCTGCATACTTATCCATATGGATGAGTGAGTTCCTTAACATAATCAAGTCAGAACTTATAATTTATATTATTAAACTTTTATAATCACCAAAACTTGATGTTAAGTCATCATGTATAGCTTAATATTTTAAACTTGAAGCTAAGTATCAAGAAATTGCACGCTGAACCTATTTGCCTTATTTAGGACATTTTAACAAAAGTTGAATGTCACTTTAATAGTTCAAATCTAATTTGGACTAATTCATATATAGTCCGTCCTCATCTTATCTTTAGTTAAGAATTATAAGCTAAACCATTTGGATTCATTATTAGACTGCAATTCTAATGAATACTAGTTCTTTGATGCCAAATCTTTAATTTCCAATTTGTTGAAATAGAACCATTCTTGTTCTTTAATCTCTATTTAATCCTGTAAAGGTTTAGCTAGTTGCCAATGCCTTCTTAGATAGTAAATGTAACTTGGGTATAGAACTGTTAGAATCTTGATTTTTAACTTCATCCTATGACAGCAAATAATATCACTTGCCAATTTATAATCATCTTATGATGAGAATGTCATATGTTATGACTTAAGAAATGATTCTAGATCCTTAAAATTATACTTTTGCTTAGGTGAACCTTAACTTGTTATCATTATTAAGAGATGTTTCTCATTTAGTTAACTAGTTCCTTAAAACACAAAATTTTTGGAAAATAATCTTTCTATCATCAGTAATAAGATAAGATTTTGAGGATTAAATCCTAAGGGTGGAATCTTTAAACCTTCAAGTTCCTTTAAGCCTTGCTTATTTGTACAAAATATATTCTTAAACTCATGACAATTTTAGTGTGTAACCATCAATCAGATCTTCATTTTTTTTAGAAGCAAATTATCTTCTAAAGCATGCATTACTGTATTAGTAGTGATGTGCTATGATTACAATTTAAAGTTCCATAAGCCCGTATATATCTATAAATATCTCATATCTCAAATGAAAGTAACATAATACTTTCATGAATCTCATTTTTCTGTCTTTTAGTGATAATTTCAAACTAAAACCATCACCCATTAAAAGACTTGTCAAAACTCTAGACAAAGATCAAATTAGTTATTTGATCTAAGTATAAGATTAATTAAGAACCCTCATACTCTTCTACTTCCATCAAGCAATTCTATATTTATTTAAACTCATGTAATCAGAGATATTCAACTTCAGTAATATCAATTTTAAATATTCTGCTCTGTCTATTTTTCTACTTGAGTGATGTCGAGGACGACATCATTCTTAAGTGGGGGAGTTTGTAACAACCCAGGTTGTTACTTAGCTCAATTAAGACTAATTTAAGTCTTAATTAAAGTTCTAAGTTAATAATTAAGTAATTTAGAACTCATCCCAGAAATCTAGGTCAAACCAGAAGTCAACTGAGTCAAATCAGAAATGCTGGAAAATCCCAAACCCTAGAAATTGACTTTTTATTTAGACCTCAGATTGAAAATCTGACTTCGCCATTGCGTTCAGAACACCCAAATTAGCTAAGGGTGAAATTTTGGAGGCTATTGGAAGTCGTTGATTTTCATCGAATATTTTAATATTATTCAAATCCCCTAAATAATCAAATAATTAAATACTCGTCGAAATAAAAATCCGAGTGCGCCGTTGCGTTCCTCACCCTTCAATTAGCTAGGGGTGAATTAATGGAAATTTTTGGAACATATTTTAAGGTTTAAATTTAATTAATAAAATCTGTAATAATTAAATAATAATATAATTTAAATAGTTAACTGTTTCCGTCAGATCCATATTCTCGCCGTTCCATCCATCTAACGGCGTTTTCAATTTCCGTCTGATCAACAGCAGCCGTCCGATCCAATCTTAGCGATTGATCAGACGGCTCTTAGGCCGTCGTCCCCGTCGCTCAGCGCGTGTCGCGCTGAGCCCTAGGCTCGCCACGCACGAGGCTTTGAGCGTCGCAGGTGTCCCTCCGCCGCTCTTCAGGAGAAGTTAAAGCTCCAGCCTGACTCTCCAGTACCCCATTTCATCAATTCCGATCGTAGCAAGGAATTTTTTTGCTCGAGCCCTCGTCTGCGCCGTTGAATATAGGTACCTCCCTTATCATCCTAATTACTCACGCAATTACCAATTTTAGCATTCGAATTGCTATTTCAAGACCTCAATTAATTGTTAATGTTACCTGATCAAACGATAGATGCTTTGATTTACCAAATTTCGCAAAACGTCTACAGTTAAAACCGTTATAGCCGTGTCATGTCCATCTAGGGTTAGGGTTTGAGATCGACTCAGATCATTTTAGGCCTCGATTCGATCACCTAATGGAAGATCTCATCTTTAGCTATCCATCGTCGTGCGGGTTGAGCTGTTTAGATGATGGGAAGTCCCTGTAAAGGCAAACACTAGCTCTGCGCCCTCGGGAAGAAGCGGTCGAAGAAGACGAGCTCTCGGGTCGGACCGGGTCGACCCGTCCTCCTCGGTTCTCCGCGTAAGTGAGCTGGGGTCCACCGGGAGCACGTGGCTTCTTTCCAGCAAGCCACGCGGCGCGACGGTAGAAGTGGGGCCCACCTTGCGACAGGCGAGTGACGCGGCTGCAGAGAAGTCGTTAGTGGGGCCCGCCGCCGTCTCCTCAGCCACTGGTTGTGCGCCACGTGTTCCTGCAGAAGAAAACTTATAAAAATAATTATATTATTATATTAATAACAGATATATAAATATATATATATAATATTCATAATATATATACAGTAAATTAAATAATGATAATTAAATTGATTAATGCTTAAACTTTAAACAATCATAACTCAATAAATATATGTCCAAATTATACAAATAAATATATCAAATTAATCAGAAAAATATAAAGAATTTATTGATGTCATTCAATTTTCTGTAGGATCAATATTTAATAAAGTGATCATTTAGGGTTTAATTAAGTTCAAATTTATGTCTCAAATATTCAATTAACCATAACTTTGTACCCAATGATCCAAACATACTCAATATGGGTCTTAAAGTGATCAGAAAACCCTAAGAATTAATTTGATAGTATTTATTTTGCTGTTTGGATTAGTTTGAGCCTAATCACATTTAAGTCCTAACCATAATTACCCTAATTAGACCTAGAACTTCAATTGACCATAACTTGGTCAATTGAGCTCCAAATTTGATGATCCATAGGTCCATTTAGATCAGAAGAACTTAATTTTCATTAATATGTAAAAATATTCTAGATCTAATGGTTAAATTTGCTAATCACCCTTAATTGCTTTAAATCTTGATTAGTGATTAATAGTAAATCTAGTAATCCAATTTGAGAGATTTAAATTTCAGAGAACTCATAGAACCATTTAGAATCAATCTATAAGGTTGGATTATAGTTTGAGTGCTTAATTTTGTTAATCACTCACTAATCACCCCAAACCCTAATTAGGTCTTAACTTAGTCAAATTAGGTCCAAATTGAGTCTACCACATGTCATTATGATCAGTGTGCTATTTGTAATTCATAGCCATTGATTTTGCTTAATTTGGACACTAATTGGCAAAGTTAGGATTTTTGACCCTTAATTAAGCATTCCTTAATCACCCTTAAAACCCTAAATCTTGTATTGGCCATAACTTGGCCAATACTTATCAGATTTTAGCAAATTTAGGTTCTATGGAAAGCTTAGGCAGTAAAGATTATTAAACTGAAAGAAAATTTAACTTTCACGTAGCCAAATTACTAAATTGCCCTTATGAGTCAAATTCACTAATTTGATCTCATATGGCTTATTAATCACCCAAAATTAATTTAGTTGCTGTTTAATCTTACATTAGACAGTAAGAAACACTTTCCAAAAGAAAAATTTCAGAAATTAAATCCTAGATTAAAAGTTGATCTTTTGAACCCTTAAGTAGGGGCAAAATGGTCATTTTGTCCAAATTTAGGGTTTAGCCTTTAAAAGCCCTAATTTCATCTTCAAATCACTAAATTCAGTAAATAGAATGATTCATAGTTGAAACTAATCAAATTTAAGTCTAAATTAAGTTTTGATTAAAATCTCAGAATTTGCTCATTTAGAAAATTCATAAGTCCTAAGTGAGTGTTCTTCTTCCTTAATTATTCTTAGACCCATCCTTAGGTCTTATAACATTAGTTAGGATGTGTGTCTTGAGAGATACTCTTAGTAATTAAGAGCCTTATTTTCCTAATATTAGGAATAGATCTTAAGTTAGAATTCATCTATTGAGTAAATTGGGTTACTCAATTAGGTGAAACCTTGAGTTTTCTAGTTTATAGATTTTTTTAGTTTATTAAATGATTATTTGATCTTTAAACTTTAGAACTAAGAATAGAAATCCATCCTAATGAATTTGATTCATCATTAGGATTTGCCTTAACCTAATCTGTGAGTTTGGGTTCTAAACCTTAGACCCTTAGATTATACCTTTAGATTAAGTGATTAGACCCCATCATCTGGAGTCTAATTCTTAATCTATTCATCTTGATTTGGCTAATCAAGATGAGGTTGGGATGAATTAAATTTCAAAACTAGGTCGATGATTTATTCATTTTAACCAAATAGTCGTCTTTTGATTAAGTTATAATTAGGACTTGGCCAGTCCTAATTATCTTCAATAAGTAGGATTCGTGATTCTAAGTTACAGAATGTGTAAGAATTGATAATTCTGAAACTTATGTAACTTAGAGTAGATAGAACGAATAAAGTAGATAACATATCACCTGTGTTTTAGATAGAGTTTCTTGCACTTTGACTTTGATGCTTCGCATTCCTTGATTTTGAGCCTTATACCTTGAACATATATTATGTACTTAAGATATTTGGTAAATATCTTATGTAAATTTTGAACATTCATAAATAGCATTGTGTTTTGTTTCACAAGTGGTTTGTAAGATGTAACTTGATTAGTATACCTCTTCGATCAACCCGTTCGGGGTCGGCAACCTTTCGAGGGTTTAATGTCCGATAGTCTATACCAGGCCTAGTCCATGGATAGGATGGATAGACTCTTGCCCTACTGACTATATAGTCAGGATTTTGATATGGTTATACTAATTCAAGTACACTTATATTCAGTTCTGTCTTAGCTCATCAGGCTAAGAGTTTCAGTGATGTTCAGTTCAGAGTTTCTTAGCTCATCAGGCTAAGAATTGCTGAGTTCATATTCAGTTCAGATGACTTATATAGTTACTATAGTTTCAGTTTGTAGTTACTATTTTACTAGCATATTCTGCATTTCAGCACTATTTTACTTACAGCTTTCCTACACGTGTTTTTATATAGGATGCTAGTTCTACTTTCTGTTTTCATATGCTCACATGGGATGTTAGTGTTTTCAGTTTTATACTGTTTTAATTTTTGCATGTCACTTAGCATAATCAGTTTGATCATATGCATATTTAGGTTGTATTCTCTTACAGTTTTTCTTTTCTTTTACTTACCTGTTTGTGTTGCAGTTGCTTGGAGAAGGTATGTATTACTTCCTATTTGTTTAGTTATAAACTGTAGTTTATAACTTATTACTGTTCTTTTGATACGCGTTTCTGCACTTATTATGCTTAAGTTCTATTTTTATGGTGATATCTTCTTAATTTAATAAAATTACTGCCCTAAAATGTACTTAGACTCATTGTCTAACCAGTTTTTCTTTTATTGGCCGGGGCCCTACCATTATGAAACTGATAATGGTAGGTTCTGAGTTTGTTGGTTTAGCAGATCCAGTGGAGAGTTTGCCATTGGAGGAGGAGTCCGTTCCTGAAGATCTGTAGCTTAGTTTTCTATTTTCAGTGAGGTTGAGAGTTTTCTTTCAGTTCTTTTAAAACTCATTAAATGTTGTAATAATACAGGATTATATTTCTTTTTCAGTACTTTACTTATTATATATTATTGTATTTATACTAAATTGGATGGATGTTATGTTTTATGCTTCCGCACTCTGAGTTCATGTATGATCATTTAGTGATAGTAGTTTTGGATTAAATAGCAAAATCCTTATTTAAATTGGATTAGGATGTGTGACTAATCCAATCTTAAGTGGGGACCTTGTCATTTGGTGACCCCTCCACCGTAATCATGTTAACCTAAGGGTTAACAGGACCACGGCGGGGCAGGGCCGCCACAAAATGATAATAGAATCTAACTCAAATAAATATAGGTATTCCAATCATATCTTAGTTATACTGGTAATTTCTCTTATCCAATATGAAGTAAGAACTTGATAAAAAGTTAATCCTTTGAATGGTAAATAAAATATTTTGGTATTATAAACATTAACTTTAATCTTGGCTAAACACCTGTGATAGAATCTTTATCAATTCAAAAGGTTGGGACACACTTAGTATCTTTTCTATTATATTAAATTATTCTTTGAATATTAATAACCCAAGAAGTATAGTAACTCTTCTATTAAAGACTAACATTAATCATAATTATTTCAGCATGAATCCTGAAACTTCTTCCCTCAACATGGATGATTCATCAAACAGTAATACCAACGAAGTCACTTCACTCAGAAACATGATAACTATCATGCTAGAAAATCAATTACAACAAGCTGTGACTATCCAGAAACTAGCATCTACTCTTAATACTGCAATTTCTGGTATCCTTTTTATATTCTTTATACTGCACAAACTATTACTAATAAGTCA